>JARWIR010000001.1:121491666-122790459 GCA_029959085.1 Nemophila menziesii | reverse complement strand
TATATATATATATATATACTATAGGGTCACGTTCAATAGTTGTTTAATTTTTTTCATGTACAAGTCTTTAGTATTACCATCATGTTAGACCAAATAGTTAATGTGTAATAAATACTAAATATCCATTAATATTTGGAGATGCCCAATAGTTGTGTTTTTTACTAACTAACGTAACTTTTATTTAAAAGACACAACTCCAAATTCTTAAAGTCGCAGCCAATTCTAATGAGCCACCTATTAATTTTATATAAATAGTTGGCCAACTCAACCATTTAATAATTCATTCAATTTTTTAAAATATTAAGCATTAAAATTAACATAGAGAGAGAGAGAGAGAGAGAGAGAGAGAGAGAGAGAGAGAGAGAGAGAGAGAGAGAGAGAGAGAGAGAGAGAGAGAGAGAGAGAGAGAGAGAGAGAGAGAGAGAGAGAGAGAGAGAGAGAGAGAGAGAGAGAGAGAGAGAGAAGAAACAATATTGTTAGATTCGTTGAAATTAAAAAGAATTTGTGTGTTCATTTTCTTTAGAATAGTTTTCTCTTTGTATCTTGGAGGTTAAAACCAACAAATTTAAGACACCAGTACGTGACCTACATACCTTAAATACATCGAATATAATCTGAGCCTTGACAGATAAAGTTAATTATTTATTTTTGTATTTTGTACTTTATTTTTGTATTATTGTTTATATTGTTTTCTTGGTTTATACAAATAAAACATAACAATTTAATGTATATAGGATTTAGGGTGTAGAAATCATTAAAAAAATTATTTTTTGTTATATAAACTTTACTTTTGAACAATTTTTGGGTCTGTAGTAATATTACATTCTACTAATTTATCTCGTATTCTGATTTTTAGACTTGTGTATACATACTATAAAACTACTTGCTTACTAACTTTCGATTTTTGATCCTTATAGAATATTGGGAAAAATACTAAACAAAGTGAAAAAAAACCTGAGACAGGTAACACCTCAAGAACAGAAATTTGTGTAGACGCACCAACACCAACATCCATTGGACCAACTGATAGGTAAAAAAGTTCAATGATTATGACTTTAAGAGGTGGCAGCAAAAGATGTTATTCTGCCTGACCACTCTAAGCTTGCCAAATTTTTTGAAGGAAGAGTTACCAGAAATGGAATCTAATCCAGACAATGAGACATTAAACATAGTAGATGCTCGGAAGCATGCTAATTTTCTATATAAGAATTACATTCGATATACAAGCTCTAAATTCGTCAAATGGATGTAAACAACCTTTCCTAAATGGAGAACTAAACGAAGAGATATAAATGGAACAACCTGAGGGATAAGTAGTTTTAGGTAAGGAGAAGAAAGTATGTAAGATTGTTAAATCCTTATATTGTTTAAAACATGCACCAAATTAATGGCATGAAAAATTTGACAGCGTTATTAGCTAGAATGGTTTCAATATCAATGAATGTGATAAACGTGTTTATGTAAGACAAAATGAGAAAGGGTATGTCATTGTTTGTTTATATTTGGGTGATATGTTAATGATTGTAAGTAACAATGATGTGATTAAATCCACCAAAATAATGCATTCAACTAAATTTGATATGAAAGATCTAGGCCTTGTAGATGTTATTCCGGGTATCAAGGTTCTTCAAACATCTGAAGGCTTTGCACTATATCAGTCACACTATATTTCTAAAGTATTAATATTTTAGTAATGGCGACATAAATATCGCCAAGACACATGTTGATGTAAAATTACATCTTTCTGGAACAGTGGGGATACAATCAACCAGTTGGAGTACACTCAGTTATTGGGAGTGTCTTGTACTTAACAAATTACACTAGGCCAAATATATCACATGTAGTAAGCAAGCTAACTATGTTACACATAATCTCAGTAAATACCACTAGATTGATATTGTAAGAGTTCTAAGGTATCTCAAATACACTGTGAATGAAGGTTGTTGTATATAGGAGATGTAGTTGTACAAGAATAATATAATGATGCAAACTAAATATCAGACACCACAGACTCAAGATCCATAAGTGGATTTGTGTACATGCTATGTTGTAGATCTCAGTTTTGGGCACTAGGCGGTCAACTGGGGCCTAGCGCCTTGACGAGATTACACGGGGCCTAGGCGGAATTATACAGTTTTGAATCTCGATGGTGATTTTGCATATTTAGTAATATATATGTTGTAATTATAGCAACTTTAACCATTTAAGTCATAAAATTCATCTAACAGCACTATAGTAAATATAAAAATACAAAAAATTGAGTTATAATATCAACTAAAGAATTCTCGAGTATAAGGAAAATAACAAAAAGGTCTATGCGAGCATATTTTTCCATTAATCGGCGCCTAGGCGGACATTTTTTGCCATTAATTGGTGCTTAGACGGGTTAGGCGCCTATTCCACGGCGACTAAGGCGCTAGGCGAAAACGTCTAGAATTTCAATTATGCGTAAGCGGCTGAGGGGGGAGTTGACACCTAGGCGGCTTCTAGGCGCGCCTAGGAGGGGAGATCTACATCATAGTCTACATATTAGGAGGATCAGTCGTGTCTTGGAAATATACTAAGAAAACGTGTATATCCAGATCCACCATGGAATATGAATTTATAGCTTTAGACAAAGATGTTGAGGAAGTCGAATGGCTTCAGAACTTCTTAGAGGAAATTCCTAATTGATCAAAGCCTGTACCAGCTATAGTCATACATTGTGATAGGCAGAGTGCCATTGGTAGGGAACTAAACGAGATGTATAATGGTAAGTCTAGACACATACGTCATAAACACAATGTCGTTAGACGACTTCTCTCAACAGAGTTATCACAATTGATTACGTTTGATCAAAGGATACCATAGCGGATCCACTAGCCAAAGGTCTAAAAAGAGATAAAGTATGAGTGTTGTCAAGGGAAATGGGTCTTAAGTTTATCAAAACTGAGTCTCCATGATGGGAACCCTACCTAGTGAAGTGGAAATCCCACAATCTTGGTTCAAAGGGAAAAACTGAATTATGAAGCTACAACTCGGTGCAACGCATTGTGTGGAAAGACCTACCCCTATCATGTATAGGACAAAAGTAGACCAACTACATGTAAAATTAAAGGATAGTCTATGACTTTAATGGTTCTTTTATATTCGATAACATAAGATAGAGTAATGCAGAATACTCTCGACAAGAAACCACCTATATGAATAACCTAGGTTTGGCCGCCCAACGATAATTTTTTAAGACAAAATTCTCCAACAATAGTTCATGAAATACGAGTAATTTTGCAGGACTGTAAATTGAGACAATTGTGAGGAAAAAATAATGTGTGGAAGGACATTATATAAGTTCAATTGGTTTGGCTACACAAACGCTGAAGTTCAAGACCACGTTCAGTGGTTAGCAAATAAATATGGTATCTATTACTATAACAGGTTCAAGGACAAACGCTACATTTCCCAACGTAGCGTTCTTCTACGCTTCTCTCTTTTATTTAGCATTAACTCGCATATTTTGTATTTGGTTAGTAAATTTCATTCATGTGGGGGGATTGTTGGCCAAAGGGATTTTACCCAAATATTGACTGGATTAACGATATGCTGATTAATACGTTAATCTAATTGTAAAGACTAATGTAATATATTCAATTAGTTAAAAATCATTTGAAATTGAATGGTAAATTAAGTCATTAAATTTGGAGAAAATAAATAAATAAAAATATTTTATTTATTTATATGTTTATACATATAGTAAAGGTAAAACAAAGAAACCGAAAAAAATCCATACTATTGGGCCAAACCCAATATGATTTATATTTCATGTGCAAGACTTTAGCATTACCATTGGATCAAGCCCAATAGTTAATGTGTACTAAATACTAAATATTTACTAACATTGGGCCAAACCCAATAGTTATGTCTTTTACTAACTAACATGCATTTTATTCAAAAGAACAACTCAAAATATTTAAAGTTACAACTATTTCTAATACATACCTATCTACCTATTAATTTTCTATAAATAGTTGGTCAATTCAAATATTCTATTCATTCAACTTATTAAAACAATAATAATTAAGAGTATGAGAGAGAGAACATCAACATTGTTGTATTCATTAATTCGTGTGTCCGTTGACCTGGAGGTTACAACCATCAAATGTAAGACATCAGTACGTGGTATAAATACCTTAAAGACATCGGATCCAATTCGAGTCTTAACAAGTAAACATATATATATATATATATATATATATATATATATATATATATATATATATATATATATATATATATATATATTTGTATTTTATACTTATTTCTACATTATTGATTATATTATTTTAATAGTTTATAGAAATAAAACACAATAGGTGTATTTCTATTATAAAGTCTCTGGTTAAATGAAAAATTAGAAGCCAACTAGCATAGGGGGAAATATCCTCTAGCCCCTGCTTTTAAGGTATGTGGTTTATACCCACATGTACACGGTGGTGGTATTGTGTATATTATGCAAGGAGAGGGTTGGGTATGGTAATATGTATGGGTATGTACACATAATAGTCTTGAATAATGAAGGGATGTGATAACTAGAAATGGGTGAGTATGTACCCATTACAACTTGCATAATTTAGATTTGGGTCCATGCCCATTACAATCAGGGTGTGTTGTTAGTATAAAAACTATGGGTTTGTACCTATAACAAAATATATTGGAATTTGGGTATGTGTTGTGTTGGTTTAAATCTAGTTTTTTTATTTGTTTCCAGCTACAGTTAGGTTGTGTGTGTTGGGTAACATGCATATATGATAGGTAATCTTGGATAGCATGTACCCATAACTAAATTGAATATGATGTAAATGGATTAAGTAGTGTGAAACAGTTGGTATGGTCCCCTCACATAAATGAATGGTGTATGGGTGTGGGCTCAAGTATGTACCCATCACATAATTAAATAGTACTTGTGTCTGTTGTGATAGTAATTTTTCAATTTCTTTTGACCAAGTCTATTTTACTAGCACGTGAATAATTGAATACTTTTCCACTAAATTTAAGTATATTTACTAGAAACTTGATTATGACAAACATGCAATTTTTTACAAGTTAAAGTGTAGTGATTTAGTGGGTATACACGCTGTTTTTTATAATTTCATTTATGATGGGATTAGATCTCATTGTTTATGAGTTTATTGCATGATAGACCCATGTATATATGCAGAAATTTCATTATAGGTCCCTATATTATGTAAAAAATGCATTTTAGGTCACTATATTAGGTAAAAAGTTGCACTAAAAGTCTCAATTTAATTATATATTAATGGATACATACCCACCCATATTAATGGGTATATACCCACCTAGATCATATTATTAGTCATACACTTAATAACAATCAAAGTTAATGGGTATATATCCACCCACCTGATCTAAATGTCGTGGTATGTTTGCCTCTCAAAATTAATGGGTATATACCCACCCACGTTATGTTTGGGGCATTGACTTGTTTATGTTTTTGTTTTTGGTGATGTGGAGATTTTTCTATAAAAGAGCACCTATGATATGCTAGAGGGACCCCTAGAAGGTGTCAATTTGCTACTGCCAAGTCTTATAACATTATCAGTTAAAGGGTTAAAAGATTTAAAAGATGAACTTGCAATAGTAGGTTACTCCCTAAGGAATTCTAAAGTCTTTACCAAAGTTAACATCAAGGCTGCCAATTTTTGTGATATTGGGGCTTAATGAGCAAGAGATGGTTATCTTGTGCTCAGAATTCCTCAATGCAGACACTGATATTGCATCCATTAGTATATAACCATTTATCGTGTCTAATGAAGAGATAAACTTATAATTTTGTGTTTTAGTATATAGATTTTATTATATTAACAAGACTTACTTTTTTAAGTCATCAAATCATTTTTTTCCTCTTATCAAGATAGACAATGAAATTAAGAATCATTGGAATAGTTCAGTAAAGAAGAAATTGGACCAATATTTGGCATCAGGGTGATTACATCAATTTCGAGGCTTACCTTATGTTACACATTGTTCGTTCCACAAGTGTGATAATAAATCAAAAAAAATGGAAGGGTGTGCTTATTTGGAAGTGTACAGGGGGCATTGACAAGTAATAATTTGATAAGTAAAAAGGGATTACCGTCTCCACGGGCATTATCAAGGATGTAAATGATGTATTCGCAAGTATAGTTGCAAAAAATTGCAAGGGAAATGACAAGAAAAGTAAATAAATGTTTGTTTGCTTCTGTGATTAATAAGCTAAAATGATTTATAAAAATACAAATGAAAATGAAGTCCATATTAAACTAAAAAGAGATTGAAAATAGATGATAAAGGTGCTTGAGTTTTTATATTATTTCCAATGTAGTTACTTTAGTGTTTCTAAGAACAAGGGCGAAGTGGTCTTTTCATATTATTCGGGATTCAGTGTCTTCCCCGAATCCCTCCCGGGTAGATAGGAAGCTATTCTACGATGCTAGAGACCTATCTCGAGTAACCCTACAAATTCTTTCAAATTCTAATGGTTCAAACCTTAATGACTACTTGGTTAGTCAAGACCTCCCGGTCCACTAACGCATAACAAGCGTCTTTGTATTGTATCAGTAATTCAACCCCCTCCTATGCGATAGCCTAGTTACTAACATATCCAATATTTTTCCAGAATGTGAATATATAATAATAATTAATAAGAAGTCGATGGAAAAGAATACCCACTTTCATTAAACATTATCCCAAATTCAATAGAATATTAAACCAATAACAGAAGTTCCTACAAAAGCAATCCTCAAGCAATGAGGGTTCAGTTATAATTAAAAAATAAAAATTACTGAAAATTAAGGCTAGAATCATGTTCAAAATACAAAATTTAATAATATTACTCTGATGATTGAGGCCAAACTACGCTCCGATGAGGAAGAATGGTGGGTTTTTGTGGACGCTCATTCTTCTCCTTTTCCTCTACTCTCTAGGCGTGTGTTTTAAGTGGTGTATCAAGAGGTTATGAATTAGGATATTCTAAAACATTTTCATATTAGGCTTGAAAGGTTTTGGGGCCTAATGGTCTCTGTTAGATGGGTAAAAATAGCCCAACTCGTTTTTAGCATAGTGTTGGATAAGTTCGGGTCACAGCGGAAGAAAATGGCATAACTTCTTCATCTCAACTCCGAGTTGACTTCCGTCACTTCTAACGCGTCACTGAATTAACCTCTGTATAAAACAAAAATTAATTTTGTCCAAAATCTGACCAATTTATCGTTGTGACTAATTAAATTGACGTCAAGATTTTACCGGTAAACACATCAACTTCTCCAAAGTAACTTTTAGCTTCTTCTACGCCTTGGATTGGGTTTTGACTTGACTTATTTACTTCTAATCATCATCTTGACATCTTGTGTTTACTATGTGTCTAAAATCAACACGCTTAACACACAATTTAAGCACAATCACTATAAATAAAAATGGGTCCAAAAAGGGATGAAAAAGTACAATATGTCGAATACTAGGAACAGTCACTCACTTATGTCCAATAAACTCTCAAAAATATGTCTCGTGAATATATTGATCTATCACAAAATAGGAGACATCACACATTCAATCGGAAATGATTTCATAGGTACCGCTAAGATCTTTGCTCTAGACGCGTGACTCGAATTGTGAGTATATAACCATGTCACACACATTGTAGTTATATACCTAATTAGGATTTTTTGTATCAACTTTTGTAGAAAGATTCGCACTATAAGTCTCTGTATATTATGAAAATGTTGCATTATAAGTCCCAATATTATCTAAAAATTGCACTATAAGTCTTGATATTAATTAAGCATACTCTTACATTCCTGTAATTTTTGTGTTATATATAAGTGGTTTACAAGAGCTGAGTATATTCCCACCAAGATATATGGGTTTATAACCGCCAGAGTAATAGGTATAACACACTCATATATAGGGCTAACAACTTAAATATGAAGGGCTACAAAAGCTGGTAGGTCTGTGTTGGGTATATACCCACTGAGATATATGGGTATATACCAGCCAGAATTATGGGTATATACACATTCTTCTATGACTAAATAATGGGAACATCTGATGCAATTCAAGCTTGAAAGATTATTGAATGAAAATTTTGGTGAAAAAGTTACTAATTACTACCATGTGTATGGAATGAAATTAATGAATCTCAAAGTCATCTAACCACTCTTGTTCTAAGTGATATACATTCATTTAACTTGGAAACATTAAAATCAAAAATATTTACTATATAGTATAGTAGTTAGTTACAAAATAAATTCAAAGAAAGTTTACACAATCTCCTTTAACTAAGTAGGTAGTAATTTACTTTAAGTTTTGAAACCACACCACCCCATACTTTTAGAAAACATTATACAACTGAATCTTCTTCTTTTGGTGACTTTTTGCTGGTTCGACTCTACTTGTCTAATAGAACATTTTAAGTAGAAAATGTAAGAGACATACTTGATCACAATAATTAAGAGCAACGATAATAAGTTTATAATTATGGTCTATTTCAAATCCTTCGTCCTTCACATTATTTGATCACACAACCAAATCTGAAAAAGAGTAGAACTCTAAGTTGAGAAAGATCAAATGGGTATATAGACATGCAGATAAATGGGTATGTTCCTAACTAGATGAATGGGTATTCACCTATCTGCATAATTTACTCTAACTAACTTGAATGGTAAACTTGTTAATACCTGATACAAGCTAAGAAAAACAAAATAGAGGGCAGCTGCAGGTCAGCTACACTGACGATCCTTGTGGTATGCAAAAAAGGAAGATATACTCGTGCTTAAAATGCAGAAAACATACCCCTCAGTTTTAAAATAGTGAAAAACATTTTATTATTGGAAAACACTGGGATATAATGGGCTATTTGACATAACACATGGACCAATTATGCTATTTACGAAACCATATAATACAAATTCAATAAATTTAAACATTAGCTTTCACAACTAGCAGAAATTTATTATACCAATGTTTTCATAAATCATTGCAAAGATACACTACATCACATGAATATGCAATTAAATAAAAAACCAGGAATTTACCTTCCAACAAAGATAACATAATAAGTAAAAATATTGCGAGTAGTTTAAGATTAGCTCAATAACCCAGCCGGATTCATAAACTTGATGAGGTACTACGATGCAACATCCATTTTCTTGTCAGAATTATGTCTTTGCTCCTTGTTGACATCATGTAGATGTGTTGTCTTGAGTTTGGGATGTGTTTCTTCCTGTTATTAGGGACAAGTTACTTTAAACTCTACGTATGTATATATAAAGACAAGAAGAATAGTTACAAATAAAGATGAATGGGAGCTAAGCAACAAAAAAATCAATCTTGTTATGCCCTTGTAGTCTGTCTCACTCGTAAACTGTTCAATGGGTAAAATCAAGTAGAACGCTGACATGAGGTAAAGTAGGCAAGCATCCTTTAGCCTTATAGCCCAATCGAATGGTAGAACAATGATTACATTGATATATAAAACTGGCTCCCTCAAAATCTCATTCATAATCATATGTATCACTACTTCGGAGTCGACATATGATTGTATCTACCTAATCTGTCCGGATTAACTACTCCGGTCTTTTCATCACCAAGATAAACCCATTATGCAACCCGTTGTGGATGGGGACATAAAATCTATTAACCTACACTAGAAGAATTGAATTTTAACGCCAGATGGCATTCATCGCTATGTCCATTAGTTGACCTTGGTTATCAAGAATATGTGCTAATATTATATTAAGCTCTTAAGAGATGGGTAA
Source organism: Nemophila menziesii (assembly GCA_029959085.1). Lineage (NCBI taxonomy): Eukaryota > Viridiplantae > Streptophyta > Magnoliopsida > Boraginales > Hydrophyllaceae > Nemophila > Nemophila menziesii. The sequence goes on along the minus strand of JARWIR010000001.1, from coordinate 122,780,671 downwards.
AAGGATTAAAGCCCAAAATGGTGTTGCAAACAACATAAAACCAACAAAAATGACCCAAGATTAATGAGTCTAATGAGACAGACAAAGGTTATAATCATACCAAATAGAGAAGAAAGAAATAGAAAGGGGGGAAAGTGGAGAGACGGGTCTAGACTAAGTAAATAGATGTAAAACTCTCATGAACAATACGGTTCATTCATGGCATGCAATCTCAACTCTTTACCTGAGAAAATTCCCTATACTTGATGGCTCCATATTTTTTATATATTAATGTAGGTTTGAGACATCATTTTAAGTGTATTTGATTAATTGTTAAGGAATTTTCTCCCGTTATTAGATAATTTCTTAATTCATGTCTTGATTTGATGATTTATTACTTTTAGAGCATAATTGGTTTAATTTGTGTGTTAATGTGAAGCTATTAAGGTTCATGGAATATAATTAGATTCCAAATCAATTCAAGGGATTTAAGGAAAGAAGGTCGAGAAGGAACCAGGAGATAAAATGAAGTAGAGATGAATTAGGAAAGGAAAAGCTGCCAAATAAATCTGAAATTCTACAACGTCCACTAAAGTGACGATAACTTGAAAATCGTCTGCGAATTTGGAGTAGACTTTAAAGAGTAAGATAGATATTTCTGCTACGGTCTTTTTGATATAAAGTGGTCAAAAAATCATCCCAATAACTAAGAAGATACGAACAAAACAGTGAGAAGTGTTTATCCTATCCTATATTTTAGGAAACAAATTTGAGTTGGACTTGGACTCATATTACTTGTCTTCTATTCCAAGATTTCGACCTAGGCTTAGAAAACACCTATAAATACACCCTCTTATCATTGTAAACATGTACTCTCTCGGCCTTTAATTATTATTACTCTTAGAAGTCATCCATAAAAGCAAAAAAAACTGTAGAGAAGAAGACAAGAAGTTGGAAAGTCACAAACTCCTCTTCTCAATCATCTCCTTCTATCATTAGGGTAATTTATATTAGATTCTTTAGCCTATCTTTGTTTTAAATTACTTTTATCCTTAGTTTATTTCTATGTCTTTAAATATTAAATAATTTTCCCATAGGTTGGGTTTGCATATGTATAATATTTGATTTCTAATTCTTTTTTTGTATTTATTTTATTTGGGATTAACCTTTAAATTGATTAAGCTTCTTATACCATATATTTGTTTTATGTGTTTTGGTTTATTAACTGTAGTTCTTGCGGTTGCAAACGTGTAGACTACCCCATTAACAACAGTTGGATGGTCACCCAGAATGGGTGTCTAACTGTTGAAACACCACATAAACATCTAGTGTGCAGTAGTGATTTGGAAGGGCTTGCCTTACTAGATAGTCATTAGGGTTTAAGATTAACCACCAATCATTGTGCAGAGTCCCCTTACCCAAGTCCCTTGGTAATTGTTAGATCACCTAAGTCCACCCGGAAGGGGGTTAGGATGAATATAAAATCCTGGATATTTATCTAAGAGCTTTAATCACCCTTATAGCTAGAATCATAATTTTAAGGTAAGTGCATACTAGCAACCTATAACTATATTTCCCATCTCCATTCTTTATTATATTATTTATTTGCATTATTATCATTTAAATTTGAAACCCAAATAAAAATTATTTCTTTTATAGTCTTTTATATAACAAGTAAATTCTCCTACACTTTTTTATATACACAAGTAGATCTAACAGATCAAATCCCTGCGAACGAACTTTACTTACTAACTAAACTTGGAAACGATCTGTAATACTTGCAGTGAGTTTCTCGTGGTAGTATAGGGTGTGTCTTTTATTATTATATTTATATATCTATTTATTTATCACACCTTTGCCCCCACTAATACTCCACCATTTAAAGAAACTTAGTCGGAGATGTCAAGCATTCATAGTGTGTACAATCATACGCCAAACTTATATATATGAAAATAGGGGTTTTATGGACTCTCCTAGTTGTGATTTTGCACACTTTGACTATGAATGCAGAGATGTTAACATCAGCTTAAGATGAAGAGTCTCCTACACTTATTGGCATGCCTAGACTTACCGATGGAGAGTTCTCCCTAAAGATGAAGCATCTACAACACTAACAGATAAAGAGATGAGTGAATATTTTACTTGTATAGGGAACTTAGAACGAACATTAAGAAAATGCTACGTGTCAGAATTAGAAGAAGATGTCGACAAAGTTTCCACTGAAGGATCCATTGGTATAGACGGGTTATACTCTCCCACCTGGTTAGAATCGAAGAAGAAGAAGAATACATAATGGATTGTATAAATAAAATAAATAAGATATTGAGGAAGTAAGTACCTTGGGAAAAAACAACGACCTAGGATGAAGAGGTCTCCGAGAGGGTTATGTTCAAAATGCTTTGAGGAGTCCACAAAAGGGAAACACGAATGAAAAAAATCTCTACATAATAATATAGTAATGTTAGGACTCGGAAAGTTATCATCGCCTAGGTAATAATTACATATATTTTCTTTCTTATCCAACACGACAAAAATGAGGGTAGTTATTACTTTAATATCTGGTAAAAGTAAAAAATAGGATACTAAAAACTCGTTCATGGATCAACAACCTTAGATAGAGGCGATCAAAATGCATTAATAGTAGTCATGAAAGGGATTAAAATCTCAAGTCTTTTACAATAAAGCCTCAATTGCTTTGCCAAACCCCAAAATGGTAGTTGATAAACCAAAATTTTCCGCAGCCAGTCAATGGCCATAATTATAACTTACTCATCAACTTGACATCTCTCAACAGCCATCACTAGTTTCTCGTGCATGATGACAATCATAAGATTTATTATGACAAGAAGAATAAGTTGGTCGGCCAAGACAATCACTCAACTTAATCCACCATTAGTCACATCGACCTCAGAGGGTGGTGGTTTCGTCCCTACCATCTAAACAAAAATTTGGTGACGCAAATCGCGAAGGATATACATTAAGAATAAAGAGATAAACTCAACAATAAGTAGATAAATACCAAGCTATGCTATTTTGCCACTCAACTGGGACTGGGTAGAGATATTTTCAATCACAAAATACTAAGATAAGAAATAAACACCAAGAAGAGTTCTAGCCTAGGTAGAAGTCGACTACGATCAAACAATTTGTCTATAAAGTCACGTGATCAATTCACAACGCATGTATCTCACTTTTTCTTGTCTCTACTTTCTCACTGGTACCACATGTAACTCAGATTTGTGGCCCCTCATTGAGTCCTACACCATTGGGTATCTATGCAACATTCCCAGACCAACTTGTGTGTCGGGGTATCATTAGGAATCACCCCTTTCCCCCTTTGGTACATAGTTGTGTTTTGTAGGTACAACTAGTAGCCATCTAGGTCCGAACACTGCCCACCAAAATGCATTTGTTCCATTTAAGCCTTTTACTAACTCCGGTTATCAAATCTATTACCAGAGAAACAAACACTCTATTTGCTAGAAATTTGTCCTATCAAAATGAAGTATAACTACACAAATTCTACAAGAGATAAGATTGTTATTCTCTCTTCTTCTACTTGAAAAAAGAAAAACTCCCCTTTAAGGTTAAGACTTATACATGGTGTTTGGATCACAAGTAATTTATAACTAATTTTTCATTCTTTAGTGAATTTCAACAATTTGGGGTAGGGGGTTGCTTGGTTTGTTGAAAACGGTGGTGGGTGTGTTGGGTTGTAGAGGGAGGTCTTGGTCATCTGAAATGATGAATGTATACATAGGTTTGGTTTTCAACACAATTTGATGTGTATAATTATCATAAGAGACAAACCTGAATCGATATTGTGGTCTCAGTCTTGGAAAAGTTTTTCTTTTTCATTATAAGTAGATGCTACATGTTAATAACAAATTAATACATAAAGGAAAAAGGTAACACGACTATTGCTTATTCCTCATTTATATTCTTTTCAATGTTAATCCTGTTGTTCATGGACTTTGATCATTCTAAATCGAGAATCTTGAAGCTCTTTAACAGAATATTCGATTAATTTCTGATTGGATAGCCTTAAACTTGCGAATACTTGTGCTTGAAACAATAAGACGAATCTCATGGATTATATTAGCAAGGTATAATTACATCCTATGGTTGTTTTCTCATAATAATATAGGTCACTGTTTGATGTATTACTTAGAAATAATTGCATACAAGGTGTCCTTAAAGTGTGCATTAGATGTGAAAGAATTCACAATTGAGTTGTCTAGTATCCCATAGATAAACATTGTTGAATTATATGCGTTAGACATTGTAGTATCGTTTTTATTCGTAAAAAGTGTCCTTAAGGTATGCATTAGATTTCTTATGAAATTCTATCTAGTATATTTGTCTAGGCTTAGTTCTTGTAAGTTCTTATGTTTCTATACAAGTGTACTTGACACAAGCTTGCATTGTACACTCGATTATCCAAGGCGGGTCAAAGAACTTAGTATGGGGTGCGGCGCTAAAACTAGAACAACCTAAAGGGTTTCGGGTTGCAGCCCCGAAAAATTATACTCCCTCCGTCTATTTTTATTTGTCCTACTTTTTGTGGCACAAATATTAAAAAAGACATTAAATACACTTCTTCTTTACTATATTGACCTTATTCATTGAATAGAATGTCATTTAATGCACCATTGCTTTTAACTAATTAACTAGGGGTGATATTGGAAAAATGGGAGAAAAATGTATTGATAATATAAAAGGGACAAATATTGTTGGACACCTCCTTTTAGAAAGAAGGACAAATAAAAATGGACGGAGGGAGTATGTTGAGTTTAATTTCTAGTCAGGAGTGGGTGTAAAAGTCAAATATTTCAGATAAATTCTCACGGTATCTTACAGTATATCAAAGTTTGTAAGCATACTTTTTATGATCGATGGTATAGGAATTGCTCCCTACTGTCTTGCTATGCTCCAAGTAAATATTTATGTCTTGCCTCCTTACTTAGAAACATGTCAATCATTTATTTTATTTTTAAATACATATGAGAGCCACTTTGTATTCGAAATTATTTTGACTTCAATAAAATTCAATTCCAAAACCTCTTGATCTTGACGAAATAGTCTAACTACTAGATCAACTATGGATCTTTCGATATCCTCTTACAAATAATTTTTATTAAATTTCCCAATTTTTCAAAATGTATTTGCGTTTTTAGTGTAAAAAATAAAATCAATCCCTGCCTCTCACCCACTACCGTGAATTCAAATATAGGTCAAAGTAATGAGTAAAATTATGCTTGTAGATTAGCTTTTAATGCTGCAAAATCATGAACGAAAGGGCCAGAAATGACATTTTATTACTTTTAAGTCCTGAAGTTTCATGCTCATTTGTTTTCTTTTTTCTTTTCCTTTGCAAGCAGAAATTATCTAATTAAACCAAACCTCATAAGAAACCAAAGTACTCGTCTTCCTGGGCAGTATTTAACCCACACACCCCCAAGAATATCTATGCAAATAGCTTCTACAACTTTAAAATATAATCAGCTAATAATAGAAACAACAAATCATTACCAAAAAATAAAACTACAACCAAGTTACTTAATGTAGATACAAAAACATAGCAGATGCAGCTCCTTCACCGTTCAGTCTTTTGGCTAACAATATGCAAGCTACTTAATAAGCTTCCTTCTTCAAACATTACTCAAATTCCATTTCCTGCACAATGCTCTGTTTGTGATGCAGTCATGAAATTTCTCTCTACCAAACAGCCTGAAACACACACCTCTTTCAGTACAGGCCAAAACATCCTCCATCTTCATAATTCTGCACTTAAACAAGTTTTCATTTCTAACCCTCCACGACTTATATGCGAAGCTCATGAAACTCAGTTTTAAAAGCAAAGCTCTCAAGGAATTCCAAGCACAAGCTAGCCAAGATCAATCTAGCCAGCCTCTTATTTCAATCTTCCCTGTACTCATACACCTATTTCTTTTACAACACTCCTTCTAAACACACCGAGAGTATAAATATTGAGTAAATAAATAATTCTCTACTCTCTAACTCAGTGTTGCACAAAGGACAAATTCCACTAACAACTGAAACTTATGCTAGACCACCTCACTCCAGTCAAACAACTGAAACTTCTCTTTAATAGTAACTCAACATTTTTGCTAGTTCTCCAAATCATGACATCACCATTCAACACCTTAATATGTTGAATATAATCTACATCTACCATTCACATAACAACTACGAATGGGAACTTGTCTTATTTGCATAAAAATTCCCATCAGTAATAGCATACAGAGGACAAATTTGCTTTATATACTTATCATCAATTGATTTGCTTTTCATAAATTAAGTGTCATACCATTATTCACCTTGTGCTCAATTATTTGAAAGGCTAGACTTCTAATTTTCAGCATCGTCTTCCAAGTCCAAGGCACTTCTGCAGTCATTTTAACATTCTATGAACACACTTCCTTACATAATTACATTTAACCCATTGAGCCCATATATTGTCATGACCTCCATAATCCATTTCATCCTCCAAAATTCTTTGAGGAGAGATATCTCATTGACAGATATCTAGCCATCCTTTTTTCAATCTCCTTGATGACTTTTTAGGAATAATTACTTCAACACACCAAAATATAGTTTTACTCTGAAGCACGCTCTTAATTAAATGCACAATCCTTGCAAAGGTAAAATGCTTATGCATCCAACTGTTAACTGAACCACCTATACTTTTAACTAGTGTCTCTCATACACTGTTATTAGGACTTCTAGTAGTAAGAGGTTTACCAATAAACCTGATTGTAAGCCTTCCTTTCTAACCCTCAAGACATCACACAACCTTTTTTTGCATAACAACATCACATTACTGGAATAGACCCACTTTTTTCAGCACTCACCCTTAAACCAGACACTATCGTAAACAAATAAAGCCCCTTCATATCCAATTTTGAGGTCAACATCACCATTACGGAATAATAAACATTTTTTTGCAAATACCAAATCATTAAACTTTATCTTCTTGCACTTAATGGTACTCAAAAGCCTTATTTCCTGCAGTATGATTCATATTTGCAATAAAAGCTTTCATACATAAAACAAATTGGTAAGAAGAAATAGGGTTATTTGCCTCAAACTCTTTATCCCCTTAAAAACCACAATATCCCCATTTGTATACTCAGTAAAAAAGAGGGAGTAGGTATACAAAATTCAATCCAACTTATAAATTCCTCATGAAATCCGTAACATCCAACATACTTAATAAGAAATGCTGATTAACTGTATCATATGCCTTCTGCAAATCCAAGTTAAGAGTATATCTAGGACTACTATTCAATTAGCCACAAGTTTAGAGATGCCCTTAGATAAATTGTTGCAGCAAGTAATGGGCCTAATATGCATAAGAATTGTAGGAGCATTGACTTTAACTATTAACATCAAGACAGTAGTATTGACTTACTTCCTACGAGATTTTATCCTCAAAATATATCTGATTGCACTACATACCTCCTCGATAACCCTCCAATCCTTCTTAAAGAAAGCATTGTTTTATGTTGGGCCACACGAGGCTCGAGCCCACCCGAACTCCGAGATTTTTAAAATTGTATGTATGATTTTTTTCAGAAAAATAAAATTAGCCCTTGAGCATTAAGTATTATTGAGCATTAACGAAGAATTTGGTATTAGTTGTTGACAATACATGGCTTAAGTAATTACATTTAACCCATTATTAGTAAATGGGTTAGCTTATGTGTTGTGAAGGTAGGAGAGGATGACAGATCTTAGTTAACTAAACGTGTTGAGAAATTTTATAAATGTGTGAGTAATTTGGAGTTCTATGAGTATCAAAGTAGTGGCTGCAATCATACATGGATCTATAAGAGAACTATTAGTTTATATTAACAGAAATTTTGGCTAAGGTGAATGGTTCAAGTTTTAACTCTAGCATAGTGGTTTTAGCTCTAGGTAGAGCTGCAAATGAATTGTTATTCTCACAAAGAGTTCGAATTTGAGTTTGCTAAGAGTTTGTTTGAATTCGACTCGTTAGTTAAACAAGCCAAACTCAAGTTTCAATTCATACTCGTTTATTAAACAAGACGAACTCAAACTTGTATAAGCTTTTTAACTCGTGAATAGTTTGTTAAGGTTTTTTAAAAGTTCGTTAGTTTGGTAGATAATTCAGGTAAAAATTATCAATATATACAAAAAGTAAAAACTACGTAAAACTTTTGTATATGTAATTAATCATAACTAGAAAAAAATATAAAAAAATTCTATATATAAAACATCTTCAAGTCAAATTATGTAATGTGTTGTATATTAGTTTTACTCAACTTTATTTTAAAATTACAGAAAATCCAAATATATATATATATATATATATATATATATATATATATATATATATATATATCATAGAAAAATCGAGATTTAAATGAGTTTTAGACGAACCAATCCGAGGCAAAATCAAGCTTGAAAAATATAAGTTTCCTAAGAGTTTGTTTGATTTCGCCTCGTTAGCTAAAAAATCAAGTTCAAAAAAGTTAAAGTTCGGCTCGACTTGTTTCGTTTCAAACTCAAACCAAATTCGAACTCACTAAAATATTTGTAAACCAAACTCAAGAAATCTAAACTTTGGCTCGGTTCGATTCGTTTGCACCTCTAGCTCCACGTATGTCGAATTATTCTCTTCTTGTTATGACAATTCATGGTAATTACAAGAAAAACCAACTTCTTTTAACTTCTTTAAAGTTTGGACAAGCCTTAAATTGTTTATTTCTTTCGTTGAGAAAGCATGGAATATTTTATTTGATTGTACTTTAATGTATCAGGTGATTTAGAAATTAAATGAGACTAAGAGACTACTTAAATCTTTAATAAGAAATTCTTTAATCACTCTTGTGAAGAGTTTGAGTCTGTGAGAAGTCGACTTTATGATGTTCAGATGAGGTTGCTTAATAGTGGTATGGCTTGTGATCATAAGGAGGAGTTAAGTGATAAACTGAAACATTTAAAGTATGTTTGAAAACACATTCTTGTAGCAAAAAACAAGAGAGGTTTGGGCTTAGCTTTTATCATAAGAGCATTCCATAAACAAACTTGCTTAAGAAATTACATTTAACCCATTTACTTTATTCCTCACTGCTCTATATTCACCAATCACCCTATATTATTTCTGTTTATGGCTGCACCTAGTGTGGTGTTGCTTCAGCAGCATGGACTAAAATTCAAGGATCGTTCCATACAGCTTTATGTATATGATCTCGATAATTTAAGAAACGTTGGTGTTGCATCTAATAATATCTATAAGATTTATATTTAATACTTTTTGATGCAGAAAAGTGTGGTTGGCAAAGAAGAAAGTTGCAGGACCTATTTTCAATTTTTACTCCTAAAGAATTCTGCAGATTTTTTTAAGTGGGACAATCTTTGGGTGATTAAACGGAGGGCTAAACAATGCAATTTTGGGCCAACATATTTTTCGGGAGCAAAACATATATTCTAGTTGATGTATTTGGCTTCATATCGGTGGAAAAATCTCGGTAGATGCCAGATAAAAGTCTCAATAACGCGTAAAAAATGAAAATTCTCCTAATTTTTAAAATTTTGAAGGTTTTCGAGGACCTGTTTTTGGAATGGAATAAATTTCTCATACAACTCCAAATTCATTGATTCATGAGTCCACAGAAATCCGGATGAAATATCTACAACTTTCATATTCGGAAGTTTACTAGATGCAAGACGAATCAAGTCTGAACTTAGACTAGAAGTCACTGAGTTGCACCTTAAATTCTGTTTTTGGATTTACTATATCGTTTTTAAAAAAACTTCGAAGGGCTATAACTTTTCGCTCGGGTGTCAGAATCGACTTTTTCTCGAGTCTAGACCGCATAATTTTTGTGATATTTCAAATGGAGCCAATCAGACTTCACCTGGAGATTATATGGAAAAGTTATAACAAAAAGAGTAAAACGTGACACGAAAAACGAAAAAGTTCTTGATTATTTGCGGACCCATATGATTCCAAAACAACTCGCAAGGCCGAGGAACTGCACGCGCATCATCAAGGACCCATAATTGATCGAGAACATCAACCCCTAACTTAGGAATGAAACGATTCTCGCAAAGATAAGTACTATTTACCCCCTCATTAACTTGTATATTATATATATATATATATATATATATATATATATATATATATATATATATATATATATATATATATATATATATATATATTTAAGTGTATACTTTTAAATGTACCATTTTCGAGTTTTTTTTAGTCGTGCGAAAACGACTTAGTTTTGTGTTACAAGGGGCTACTCGTTGTTCTCATCTCCATTTATGTTCTTAACACTGGCCTAAAAAAATAAATTAACTTAGTAAAATTTATTGCTTTTTTTGATAGTTTATTTGCATTTAAAATGAAAATACAAAAAAAAAACTTTAAATTTAAAACAGGAAAAAGAATAGCATTAGGAATAGATGTATAACGTAGAGAATGAACCCCAAAAATATGTTTCATATGATTTAATGATAGATAAAAAGTATGTCTTGTGAGTTTTTATAGTGCACTCAAAGTATATATATGAAAATGCGTAATTGTAGAGAAGACAATTAGTAAGTAATGCAAGAAAGATAAGTTTAAACGAAGTGAGAATGAGTAGTATGTAGAATGTGAGATCCAATCTAGTCAAAAAAACCACTTAAGATATGAACTAGAAGAGAAAATATAACGAGAGGATATAGCTAAAAAAATGATTGAGTCGTTTCTTTGTTAACACTTTATTGCCTTTTAGCTTGTTAACCGTATTTATTTGTTATATATTATTTTTATCCCTATTCTGGCCTTCTAGCCTTTTCTTTGATAGTTGTGCAGTGGGACCTAGGGTGTGATAAATAAACGATAATAAAACACACACAAACTTGGAAGAACCACGAGAAACTCTTTGCAAGTTCATGGATCGTTCGCATGTAACAGTAAGTAAGTAAAACTTTGTTCTCATGGATTTAGGTAGTTAGCTTCAAGCTTGTATTTAATATAAGCGTAGATGGTTTTTAGGTGTTTTAATTAACATATAAGAATAGAATAAATGTTTGTTTTGTTTTCTACATATTAACTAAGAATGCAAAATATAATAGTTTAGTGTTGCAAGTACCCACCTATCTTGCAGGGTCGCTATTCTAATTATAAGGGTGAATTGAGCCAATATAAGTAATCAGGATTCTATAATCCCTCTAACTCCTGCAAGGGTAGCTTATAAGGTAACCTCAAGACTACTAAGTAACTTGGATAAAGGGACCCTACGCAATGATCGGTGGTTAATTATAACCCTAATGACTATCTAGTTAGACAAACCTATCAGGATCACTACCGCATAGTAGACGATTATGAACCATTTTCGTCCCTAAACCTCTTGTCAGGGTGACAGTATGGGTAACTTAGGTCAAACTAGAGGTGTGCAAGTTTTAGCAAGTTTAATTTCGACGTTTATAATACAAATATAAAATAAATGCTCAACTCAATTATAATAAACTCCCAAATAACATCAAATAAAAAATAATAATTCAGGGTTAAATGAAGTGTAAACCCCAGTTATGAGAAATTTAATGCATAAAAAACTAAAATATTTAGAAATATGGTTAATACAAAAATCTATACCTAATCACCCTAATGGTAGAGACAGAGAGATGCAGAATTGATGTCATAATCCTCCAACTTTGTTGCTTCCTCTCTAGGTCTACATGCTCACACACATAGGAATTCGGACGTTTTATGGGTCATGGGCTAGGTTTATGTGACCTAATCCTACCCAAATACAATTTCTTTAATAAGTGGAATGGTTTGACCAACAACCGTTATAACTCTAATGGATTCTTAGTTACAGCTCTAAATCACGGTCTTAAGCGGCCACGCATTCCTAACTCAAACTAATAGCTAGGTATAAAATGGATCATCCATGTGCTTTGTCAATCTCATATGGCATCGAAAACAATCTACTTTTCAAATCTGGACGATAACTCTTAAACTTTCTAAAAATAGATTATTTTGTTATTTACTCTTTCTTTCCTTATTGGATCTCCTTTCCTCGACTTATTATCCATTATTTAGCATCTAATATAATATTTTTACCTAAGATCTTCATATTTAACACACAAATTACACCTAAAAATCTCTAAAACTAGGCAACAAATGAGATATATCAAATAATGGGGGAAATTCCTCAGATAAACACATAATGAACCTAAAATTATGTCTCTTGAATAGATTATTCTACCGAAAATATGGAGACATCACCGCTTTATAAGCCTTTACCCTTTAGGAATCGACTATGACTCGCCCTCGAGTCATATGCCTACGACTATTTGTTTTGGAGCTTGAGTTTGAGGTGGTAGGCATGTGATCATGGTATACACTGGGAGAATAGTTTTGTATTTCACGCTTATTAATTATGATCTTATTTGTAATCCTTTTTGGATTTGATGAAAGAAAACAAAAACAAGAAAATAAGTCAGCATGAGAACTCATAAAAAAGAATCTCATTCGATCCTTTAAAAAAAAGAGGAAAGAAAAACAAATGTATACAAAAAGAATAAAAATAAATTATATTACGTTCATGATTGGTTAGGAACTTGGGGATGCTTCACTTTGGTATTAAATGGGTAGAGTGAGCACGATCATGAGCATATAATCAAACTCTAAGGCGATGAGTTGATGGATAGTGAGGAGGGGTCCAAAAACCCACTATAAATTACCCAAATATACCATACCCTACTTAAACATAATTTACAACTTAAGACCTCGAGATTCCTAGTTATATGTTTTAGTAATGATTGAACGGGTAGGGAGGATTTGCTTGAACCATTAGACACCATGGAAGACTGAGGAACAACTTATAGCCACCGTTTCAAACTAAGTAAAAATGCCTTCTTCTTGCATTGCAAAACTAATTTTTCTTGATATTATTATTGAATTCATTATTTGTATGCTAAGTATATTGGTAGATTAGTTCTTAGGTATCACTTCATGAGATTTTCTTAGGTATTGTTTTAGGATCGTTCTCTATTTTGCTTCTTCGATGATTAGTGGACTTAGGCCCCTGGTTTAGTTTTTGTTTTGTCGGGTCAACAAAACTTTGAGCTGGTGGTCTTGATATCTCATGTTTTTTATATGTTTATAGGGTTACGAGACATCATTGTGGGGTTATTGGACTTATCAGAGGAATTTTTCCCTGTTAATTGGAAAATGTTAATTTATTTGCTACTCTAAAATATTTAGGTACTTTTGGAGCTTTTGTGCATTAATTTTGTGTTAAGTGTATATCCCCTAGTTACATGGACGATATGAGACCGATATGATGCAGATAAGTCAGAAATTCAAGATCAACCACAGGTAAAGGCGATAGATGAGCTAAAAGTCAACTTACGAGTCAAATGCAGTGTCTTGTAAAATATGGAAATCAAATTTATGGAGTCACCAAGCATATTTAGATAGTCCTTCGAGCCTGGAACACAAGACAGGGAGCGGTTTGTGAATCAGAGTTAAGACGAAAGAGTTAGACGAGATTTTCCAGAGTGACCCACGTTTGTCAAGAATTAGTCTAGACGTCTTTGGCCACCTTTGACCTACCTATGTTGACCCACATGCCCAAAAACATTTTACACTTTCTACTCCAGCTTTGAAAGATCAAAAGAGTTACACTTCAGAATTTTAAAAGCTTGAAATGCCTGGAGGAAAGGAATCAAGAAGAACACAAGTCAACATCATCATTCCGTTCATTCCTACCATAAATTCATTCCATTTTTGTGTAATTCTTAATTTTATTTTTCATTATTATCATTAATATGTCTCTTATAAACCTTGTATATCAGTATCACGTTTTGAACTAATTTACATTATAGCTTGAGGAAGAAAACTTGTTTTATAAATTTTGTGATTGTTCGTACGATTTTGGGATAATATTTATTTAAATGAATTAATGAATGTTTATGTTATTCATAGCCTTGTTTTATATTTTTAATCCAATCACTTTGGCCAAGTGGTTGAGTTATGTTAGTAAGTGAATCACACTCGGGAGAGAGGTTCAATTTCTGAACTAGTTTATGAACGTTCGATTGGTTTAGAACTGGGAGGTCAAATTTAATTGGATAGTCACAATAAGGGTTAAAACTAAATCACCTAATAGTAGGATAGGGTCACTCAGGAGAGGTTCTAAATTATAGAGGGTTGCACCTAATTACTCGCGCGAGACTTAGGTAGATATTAGAATCCCGTCTAGCATATTACTCTTCAATTCGCCTTAAACAATAAACAATTACAAGTCATAAATAGTTGTGAACCCAAAATAACTCAAGCTATTTATCCCATATTTGCGTACATTGTAACTTATTTAATTTTCAAACCACATCATTCAAGTTCGTTTTAATTTGAAGTTTTACTTTTTGCATTTTTTATCCCTCTCTAGTATTTGAGTTTTAAAAATTTACAACCCAAATCATCTTTTAGATCTAGTTTTATTCAACTAACAACCCACATACATTAAGAAAGTACAAAATTAGCTTTATAGTCTTTCTGGAGAACGACTTAAGATACTTACTACTTTATTACTTGAGATTACTCATACTTTTTGAGGATCCTTCCTTAGGTGTGTTGTTATATCACATCTTGAGGGACACCACCGATCAACCTTACGAGACTCCCCTGAGCAACAAACCTTGGAGGTTGCTCCATATATATATACACCTCCTACTCAAGATCGAAATTGAGGAAAGCATTCTTAACATCCAACTTATGAAGAGACCAGTGATGCATAACAACCAGAGAGAAAAATACAAACTGAGGACATCTTAGCATCAGGTGAAAAAGTATCACCATAATCTACACCATACACTTGAGAATAGCCCTTAGCCAAAAGACGAGCATTCAAGTGATCTACGTTACCATCTGGAGACACATTCACAATAGTAAATATCCATCGACAACCAACTAGAGATTACTGGTGGGTCCTTTTGTGTTATAAAATAATGCGATAAAGATAAAGGACTCACAAACCGCAAGTGTACGGTTGTCCAAGTAGTGAACCGATAAATCAGATTCGTTCTCAGGGACGGATTAGGTACAACTCAAGTGTGAATCAAATAGTAGATTAATTGCACGTACAGAAAAGTAAATGATATAAAGTTTGTTTGGTTTTTGTTTTATAACTAAAGTGCAAGAAAATAAAAAACTGAAATGAATTACTGAAATGACTTACTGAAATAAAATAATGCAAAGAAAAAGATGTAGACACAAGATGAGAATGGTACTTGAGTCTCGCAATGGATCTACCTATATTTATGTAATTAATGCTTCTGTTTAAGGGCTGAATTGGTATTTATGTACTAGTCGGGACTCTATAATCTCCTAACCCCTTTCAGGGTGGAATTAGGAGCTATCCTACAGTATTATAAACCCCGTCAGGGCGATTATACCTACTTTCAACTGGTTTTAGTCTCTTACCCATTTGGCTATTGGTTAGTCAAGCCTGTCAAGGTCATTGGAAAATACCAACGGCTATTACCTAGGTTTGTAACTAAACCCCCCGTCAAGGCGATCACTTTCCCACCAAAGTGAATAGCCTAATTACTCAATCCTATTTCTAATTGGCCAGAATAAAAATAGTAATTAAAATGCGATAATAGTCAATACAAAATACCCAATTCAATTTTAATTGAATAATCCCAAATTCAGAAAAACATAAATTAAAATTAATAAAGGTTTAACCCATAATTGCGATTCTCAAGTACTTAACTGTTTAGCTCATATTCAAAGGAAAAACTAAAATAAAAGGAATCCATTGTCTCAAATTACAGAATAAGATAAAAGAACCTAATTGAGGCGTTGAAATTGACTTACGGTGGAAGAATGAAGGTTCTTCACCTTTAGCTCCTTCTTTTGCTCTTGACTTTAGCTCTCAAATTTAAGCGTAGAATGAATTGTGTGTAAAATATGAGTCCAAAGGTCTATTTATAAGGTGAAAATCGGACTTGGGCTTGTACTTAAGTAAATTAGTGAAATATTAAAAAGCCCAAGTCCAATCTTTTAATTAAATTCCCGTAACTGGTGTACACCCTTCACTAAAACGGCTGTAACTTTCTCAAATCAACTCCAAATTGACTAATTTCAGTTGCTAAATCTTTCTAACTCAATAATGTATCAAACCTTTTTTCACGACTCAAGGCTAATTCCATGTTTAAGTCACTCAAAATAAGCAATCAAAATCAGTCTTCCAGATTTATAGCTTTCCTTGTCAATTCTTCGGGAAATCTTTTCTCGCCTTTGACTAATTCACACGATCTAAGGCTTTAATTCTCGATTCCTCTCCTTGTATTGGTGCTCCCTAGCATCCATGAACCTACAAACTTTGCACTAAAAACAACCAATTTAACGTCCAAAAGCTTTATAAATGAAAAATAATAAATTCCAAGGAGAGAAAATGAAATATAACGTAATAACACTAAAATTCTGTCATATCAATCAATTATTCACCCAAAATGATGTCTCCTAAGAGCATTAAATTAGAACAAAAAGGGAGACATCAACAACTGTGGTTTTATCGTAGGCTTAAGGACGGTGTGGTATGTATATTTGGTAAATTTGAAGTGTGCTTTTGGCTCTCTCCTCACTTACCATCAACAACTGTCCACGAGCTTGAGTTTACACTCGAATAATGCTCTCACTCAACCCATTTAATGCACTAATTTAGCATCCCCAAGTTAACCCAATTAATACTAAGATGATTTCCAGAAGTTTCCACTTTGCCGGATATTTTATTCTTTTTTTTTTGTACAGGCGACAACCGGGTTCCCGTTTGTCTTATGTATTGACACTTTTTTTTTCACTTTTTTTCTTTCTTTTTTTCAATCCCGGCAAAGGGTTACAAATTATATATCATCTAAAATTGTGCCTCAATACAAACACATAAGTTCCCTCCCAATGTAACTTCCCATAGATGAACCCACCACCCCAAACTCAAGCTCAAGACAGGTTT
Organism: Nemophila menziesii; assembly: GCA_029959085.1. Lineage (NCBI taxonomy): Eukaryota > Viridiplantae > Streptophyta > Magnoliopsida > Boraginales > Hydrophyllaceae > Nemophila > Nemophila menziesii. The sequence goes on along the minus strand of JARWIR010000001.1, from coordinate 122,763,683 downwards.
CACGGTCCGTGATTGAAGTGCGGGTCATATGGAAAATGCCTAATAAACTAAGGGGATATGGGCTTATATTGTGGCAACAAAAAAAAGGCTTAAGGCTCAAATTTTGGGCTAAGAAGGATATAATTAATTCATGGGATAGAAGGCTAAAAAGTCTCAAATGGCTAACAAAGAACTGCCCCTATCATTTTCCTAGTTACATAGCTTGCCTCTAGTTCATATATAAGTGGGTTCTCTACTAATTTGGATCTCACGTTCTACAAACCAAACATTCTCCCACTAATTTGGATCTCACGTTCTACAAACCAAACATTTTCCTTAAGTACAAGTTTACTTCTTTTGCATTGTTCATTAATTCTTCCTATCAATAACCTATGTTTGCATGCATTTAAAGTGCGTTTTATACTACCCCCTAAAGTACACTATTTACTATCATAGATTCGTAAAAAGTATGCTTAATGGGGACATTTAAAATATTCTACAGTCAAACGCAACCCTCAACTAATTTTATTGAAAGCAGATAAAACAAATAACACATAAAAATGGGATGAGGCAACGAACCCCAACCCAAACTAAAAAATGAGTCGTGTCCCCACGAGTCGAAAAGACTCAATAAAGCGATTAAAATAATATACACTACTAAATGATAAAGGATAGGAAAACATATCTGGATCGGCACTAGGCTAAGAAGGTTCTGAATACTTCTTTATCAAGCTCAAAAGATCATTACTTGTTGCGTTCATCTTGAATAAAGTGTTCTTCCTTACCTCCAACTCTTTTGTCATATTTCCCAAGTCTTCATTTTTTTCCTAACTCTCTAAATCATTATCTCCTCTACGAAAATCTTCCCTCAATACCCAATTTCTTTCTTCATCATGTTCTTCGCACCTTTTCCAACTGTCATGGTCATCTATGATGACCCCAAACTCAAAGCTTCAAGAACTCTAAAAGGTTTTGGATGAATTTTGTGATTTTGGTGTTCTTTAAGGTGTATGGATATGAATTATGGTGTATTTTGAGCTGGGTCATAAATAATTTCAAGGTTTGGAAAAGGTTTAATGGATAAACTTTAAGCTTTGGTGAAGAAAAAATTTGGATTAAAGTGTGAATTCTTTGGTGTTTTGGGAAGATTTATGATATAATTGTGTTTTTGGATGACGTTTAAAGAGATGGATTGGTGATATTTTGGTGTTTTGATGATGGAATTTTGATGTTTTTGGAGTTTTGGTTCGTCATCAATGGTGTTTCATGTGTTGGAGGCCAGAAGAAAGGGAAAAAAATAGTTTTCTCAAGGTTTAGGTCAATTTTCGCCGACGGAAACCGGGCACCCGTTTGTGCTAACCGGGTACCCAGTTAGAATTTTTTTTTGACGCAATGACCTTGCGTCTATCGTTACGCACAGGTCAGAGAGTTGTCTTTTGCGAACGAGTTCCCGACTAGTGACGAACGGGTTGGCTATTCACGCACGGATTGCCAACTCGCTGGACGCAAGGGGTTGCGTATTCGCACAGAAATTTTCCATCTTATTTTTTCAATTTCTCCTTGCCTACACATCGGATTTTTGCGAACTTTATATTCATTTTTATTGGAAATTGCGCTCCCGATCCATTGAAATACTCATATTTTCCATTGGAGTTACCATTTTTCTCAAAATTCTATTTTTCTTCCTTTTGCACCACGAAACGCGTCTCCTTTTACGCACAAGTCAGAAACTTTTATGTGTTCATCCAAAATTTTGACTTCACCATTGGATAGAGCTTGAAAATTTATGCGGTTTAGGCATAAAGAAATCCGAATTCCGACATCTGAGCATTAAGTTATGATCTTCTGAAGTTACTGATAACCGGGTTCCCGGTGGCTGTCGATGGGCGCGACTTCAAACGCAACATCCTGCGTGTATGTGGTTGATCAACCAGTTGCTCACCGGGTTCCCGGTTAGCTCCTGTGTTGCAACCACAAATTCCTTCTTTTTCTTTCTAACTTACCCCAAACTCATGACCTTTTTACTCCTGAAATCATCAAAAACACTAACTTTTCTCATTTATTAAAAATTAAACACTAATTAAATAAAACTTACTCTAATTCACACTAAGTTTAACGTCGTTAAGCTCGACGGGTTACCTCATGCATCATTCCTTAACATAACCTCCCAAGCAGTGAGTCAGGTTATAAACATTTGCTATTCAAAATTTGCATCCCTTGGCTTTGATTCTAACTAGTTTTTCAGAGATAATCTGTGTGACCGTGAATAATCCATGCCAAGAACCCTTGGATTTACACGCTTTTGGAGGAGGTTCAGGCCTTTTCAATGAGACTTCATCTCCAACTCTGGTCTTCTCCTTCTTTCTTTCTTTCTTTCTTTCTTTCTTTCTTAGGTTCTTTTGGAACCTTCATGGCACGTTCCTTACCTTTATTCTTTGCACGATCAAGGTGTGGGTTTTCTTTAGGATATGGAGGAGATTTATTAGGTGGTTTCTTTCTTAGATTTATCTCCTCCATTCCTAAGATTTCCACTACCTTGGTTGGTTCTTTCTCTCCTTGTTCAATGGTCTCCAACTGGAAGCATTCCTCCTTGGAATCTGGAAACTTTATTGGCCTAAACATATTGAAGTTTACCTCCTCGTCTTGGATACACAAGATTAATTCTCCATTCTCTACATCAATAAGATTACACCCCGTGGCTAGGAATGGTCTTCCCAAGATAACGAGGACATTCCTATCCGCGTCGTAATCAAGTATAATAAAATCAACATGAAAAATTAAAGTACCTGCCTTGACAAGGACCTCTTCTATTCTTCCATCTAGATGTGTGAGGGATCTATCAACCATTTTCAATACCATAGGGGTTGGTCTTGCATACCCTATCTTTAACTTCTCAAAAATTGATCTAGGCATCAGATTAATACTCGCAGCCAAATCACATACTTTCCCTTGCCATTCATCACCAATATAAATAGGAATTGTAAAACTCCCAGGATCAAGTAATTTAGGAGGTAACTTACTTTGGCATATTGCACTACATTCTTCTTTCAAACCTATCATTTCATTCTCAAGATAATGTCGTTTGTTGGTGAGAGCTCTTTTTAAGAATTTCAAATATTTTGGTACATCCTGATAGCTTCTAAGAACGGTATGTTAATGTTAAGACCACTCACCATATTCAAAAATTTCTGATATTCAGTTATATCTCCTTTTTTCTGAACTCTTGAAGGGAAAGGTGGAGGATGACGATTAACTTCCACCACAACATCTTTCTTCTTTGTCTTTTCTGGAATTTTCTCAACTTCCACCTCAACTGTTTCTGATTCACTTTATTTCTCCACCACATCTTCCACCGTTTTTGTTTTTACAATTTTTTCTTTTTCTTTCATAACAGGAAAAGGTGGTGGTAGGAGCTTCTTACCACTTATGAGCGAAATAGAGTTACAATCTTCGTATTGGATAGGGGCCTCTATATTACTGGGTAGTTATCCTTGTGGACGCTGCTGTAACTGTTTTGCCATCTGAGCTATTTGGTTTGCTAATATCTTAATCGTGGCTTCAGAAGCTTGTTGATTTTGTATTGATTGTGTTTGAAGCGCGATTAATTTCTCTACAGTTTGACGAAGATCATTCGTACCTTCTTGAGGTTGAGCAGGTAAAGCTTTCTGATTCATAGCTTCATTGTAGGTATCTTGAGGAGGTTGTCTCTGAACTCGATTTCCGTAATTATATCCCCCTTGATAGTTATTTAGTTGTATTGGATAATAGTTATTACCTTGGGAATGTGGCTGATATGCATAAGTAGGATTAGCTGCCCCACTTGGATTTGAATATTGGAAACCCGGATGGTTTCTATTTGGTTGATACCCTTGACCACCTGAATTGTAGTTCCCTTGGTTGGAAACAAACATTACAGATTCTTGATTGTTTTGACAATTCTCCCATTCATGATCATGTACACCACAATAAGAACATCCATATATTTCTTGTGTAACATTAACATCTACTCTCCTACCTGGAAAACCTTCTTTAACAGCTAAAGTAAGCTGTTTCAATTGCTGCTCTAATGTAGTCTTCAATTTATTCTCTAACGAAGAGAATTTCTCATCAATTCCAGCATTACTTTCTCTTCTACCTTGGATAGGTGTTCTCACTGTATTCCAACCTTGCTCATTCTTCACCGTTCTATTCAAAATAATCTTAGCATGTGTTGGAGCTACCTGTAAGAATCCACCACCACATAGTAAATCGAGGTCTTTTCTTGATCTTCCGTCAAGGCCTTTATAAAATATCTTCATTTGTTGTGGTTATGTAAGGCCATGATTAGAAACTCTTCTCAAACACAACTGAAATCTTGTCCAATATCTTCCCAAAGTCTCTTCTTGTTCTTGGACAAATGATGTCAAATCAACCTGTGCATCTAATCTCATGTTACTCGGATAGTCAGGACCAAAAATGCTGTTTGTAGCTCATCCCAATTGTTTATCGTTCCCGGTTCTTGTGAATCATGCCACTCACTAGCTGTGTCTATTACAAAAAACCTGAAGTTTGCATAATACATCTGTTCTCTTGTTACTCCTTGCGTTATATACGCATCACATATTTGCATGAACTTCTGTACTACACGGACTGGATCTTCTCCAGCTACTCCTCTAAAGTTTCTAAACGAGAAGTTTTTGACATGAACCATAGGAAGGCCCCAGGACCTGATGGTTTAAATGGAAGGATTTTTTAGAAATACAGGGACATTATAGGGGATGACATTTTTGCTATGCCAGTTGATTTTTTACTAGCAATATGTTCTTGGTGTTACTTAATGATACTTTGATTACTTTAATCCCTAAAGGAGACAATCAGAACGGGGTGGGAGATTATTGCCCAATTTTGTGTGTTAATTTTGGATACAAGATCATATCTAAAATCCTGGCTAATAAATTATAGGAAATAATTAATGATATCACATCACCAACACATACTGCATTTATCAAAAGCAGAGCTTCTCAGGACATCATCATCATTGCACAAGAGGTGTTCTTTTTTATGAAACGAAAACTTAAAAAGGAGGTACACTTTGTGGCTGTCAAACTTGACATGGACAAAGCGTACGATCAGGTAAGATGGGATTTATTAAAATTACTTTTACATAAACTGGGTTTTGACAACACATGGATCAGTTGGATTTGTAACTGTATTACGACGGTTACTTTCCAACTTACTATTAACGGGGAAAGACAACCTCATTTCCATCCAGAGCAAGGACTCAGATAAGGATACCCCCTATCACCTCTATTATTTTCACTTCTCACATAATCATTGATCTCACTTATCAAAATAAAGGTGATGGACGGTCGCATTAAAGGCATCCAAATTACGAAAAACTTGCTCGGACATCTCACATCTACTTTTTGCAGATGACTCATTATTCTTTTTATCGCAAGACGACCAAGATATGGAAGAATTCCAGGAGTGTATACAAACATAGTGTCAATATTCAGGCCAGAAAGTAAACTACAATAAATTCGCAATCTGCTTCAGTAAACAAACACCTAAAACTCGTAGAGGTGAAGTGGCTATGACACTACAAACTAAGGAAAAAAATTATCTCAGAAAATACCTCGGTATACCTCTGTGCCATAAAAGATAAAATAATTGAAACGTTAGCATGGATAGCGGATAAAGTATTTAAAAAGGCTCAAGGTTGGATCCCGAAACTACTGTCCGAAGGGGGGAAATAAATTCTAATCAAAGCGGTTTTACAGGCCATTTCCTCTTATGATATGTCCATTTTTTCTTTCCCAATCGGATTTTGTAGGATAATTACTTCGATTATTGCCTGATTTTGGTGGAACTCACTTCAGAAAAGGAAAATTCATTGGCTAGAATGGGAAAAGATGATAGCAGCAAAAGTTATTGGAGGACTGGGTTTTAGGGATATCAAAAAGGTCAATACATCTCTACTTGCGCCACAAGCTTGGAGAATCCTTAACAACCCAAATTCCTTGGCTACAAGGATACTCAAAGGTATATATTTCCCTAACAATAATTTCCTTGACATTAAATTAGGATAAAGTAGAACATGGTCTTGGGCAGGCATATTGAAGGCCGGGAACTACTTAACCAACAAGGTTTTCTCCAAATTGGTAATGGTAAATCAACAAATATCTGGAAACATAGATGGCTCCCGTCTGGACTGATCAAGGATAGACCGCCTAAAACAACCTTGGAAACGGTTGATCAACTGATGAGCCAAGACAGGAATGACTGGAACTGGGAGACGATAGACTCTATCCTTCCTGACCCAATTAAAGAAGACATCAGGAAAATCCCACTGCTTACTACAGAAGATCAAGACAACTTTACATGGCCTCACTCACGTTCCAGCAAATATACTACAAAGTTAGGGTAGCGGACCCTAATTAAATTGGCGGAAGAAAATAGAGTACAATCCTCTAACCAAGCAAACGTCAACGATCCTAAGCTTTGGAATACGATATGGAAATCTAATGTCCCTAACAGAGTTTGTACATTTACGTGTCGCGCATGTAGAAATATTCTTCATACTAAACATAATTTTTTAATAGGCACTACAGCAAGGAAAACTGATGCATTTGGTGTTACAATGTAACAGACACGGTAGTACATTTACTATTATCTTGTGCTTTTCGTAAACAGGTTTGGGCAGGAACTGCTCTTCAAATAAGAATACCGGTAATTGATCCTCCGTCCCTAGGTGATTGGTTAATTAAACTTTGTGATGATAAGGAGGACACGCTATGGGAGAAAAATAAAGTTATAACATACTTAATGCTGACACTGTGGTGCATCTGGAAATAAAAAAAGATGGTGCATGAAAATCTCAAAATAGAATCACACACTGTTATTATGACTGTACATGCAGGTATGAATGACCTGTTTGGTCAACAGTAGGATATGTGTCCACAAAACACTACAGGGGCTCAACAACCTATGGTGGATAATCCAAGGAACCCGCGGGAGCTTATTAGGACACAAACTATATTTTCATATAATGCATCTTTGATGGACAAAACACAAAAAAATGGAATAGGCATAGTAAAGCGTGACACGAATACAGGACAAAGACATATATTTTCCAAAGTTATTTGGACGGAATCAACAGAAGAAGGAGAGGGGCGATTGTTGTAGTCCTAGAAGCCGCGAAAATGGGTCTTCAAAACCCATGAGTGAAAACCGTGATTTGCTTGGATAACCTTGATCTTATTCAAGGTATAAAGTCGTTGCCATTTGCGTGGTGGGAGGTTAGCTTAGCTGTACGTCAAGCGGATTTCCCAAATTACTGAAGAACACCCGATCATGTCTTTCAAACATTTGCCGCGAAAACTCAATGGAATGGTTGACAGTGCCGCACACAAAGTTAGGCAAGTGACATCTAATGAAAATGTGCAGTTCGCCCTGAACTTCTACTTTACGAGGCTAGGTATCGACTGATAAGATACTATTTCGTATGAGTACAAGAACAGAATATGTTTAAACATTCTTTGACTTAAAAAAAAAATGTTCAAAAGTTTTTATGTAACCGTCTCATTTATTGTAATTCTTAAGTATATACGTAATTGGACCAGAAGTATATAGTATGCCTAGCGTTTGATTAGGCATCGTATTTTTGCCAGACACTTAAACAACTATAATGTACACCTAATTAATATTTATTCAAATAGTTTTGTTTTTATTAGTATTATATTATTTATGTTAGTAAAAAAGAAGGCCATCTATCTAATATATTAGTCGAGGAATATTGGAAAGGACAAAAGTAAAAGTAGTTCCAGACGTAATCCAAGTTGTACCCGCCACAGAAAGCTTTTCTTTCTCTAATACAAACAAGAACCATCTTACAAATACATATTCCATCTCCAGCATTTGTCGGCAATTTTTTGAGCTTTAGCAGCCACATATAATAAGGTTCTTTATTTATTAATAATAATAACTACTAACTGGACAAACACTGAAGAAGGCAAGAGGAAAGATGAAGAAGATAAAATTTGTTTGCCACCTCAGATTGTACTATTAAAAATTGCAGATGGCACGCTGGATTCAGTCGCCACTATACCCTACAAGACTGCAACAGATATAAATTTTGTATGATAAATAATTAGAGCTTACAGTTATTAGAGCGTACTCATTTAGGTGATGGAATTGTACACGATTGGTCCATGTATTATGGAATACATATCAATATATCTCTAAATTTAGAGTAAATACATTATTTAACCCCTAAATTTTACACATTATGATTGATTGTTCCCCAAAATTTTTTTGCAACTGGATGGTCCTTAAACTATGTTTTTGTGACTCGATACACCTTGTTAACGGAAACCGTTAGTTGGTCACGTGTGCAAATTGTCGTGACATTTTACCCCCTGTACTAAGTTTTTTGTGACATTTTACCCCCTGGACTAAGTTTTCTTGACATTTTACCCTAGGCACCGAGTCACGAAAAACTTAGTACAGGGGGTAAAATGTCACGAAAAACTTAGTATAGGGGGTAAAATGTCACGACAATTTTCGCACGTGACCAACTAACGGCGAAAACTAACGGTTTCCGTTAACAGGGGACATCGAGTCACGAAAACATAGTTTAAGAACCATCCGGTCGCATTTTTTTCTTTGGAAGGCATATCTATCAAGACGTGTATAGTTCAGGAAGTAAATGAGGCATTTACTCCTAAATTTAAAGTGATGTCAATTTTCCCTTGCATTATTAAATGATCTATCTGCGATAATCAATAAGTCATGAGATCAAATTTTATTAAAATTAAATTATTTCAAGTCGAAAATAGCTCTAAGATGCATTAAAAAAGTAAAAGATATGAAATATATATAATGATGCTAAGGCCACGACAAGTGAATTGTTGCATGAATCTTCCCATTCCCATATTGTTTAGATAGGTGGCAAGCAATTGCTGGATTTTTATAACAGGGGAAGTAGGAAATAAGGCCTCATAATTTGTCTATTAACAAAATAAAGTCATGTCCTAATTACTTATTAATATCTAATTAGAAAAAGGTAAAATAAACTCAAAACATCTCCTTTATCTTTTGTTGTTACGGTTAGAAAACATAAATCAAATCAAAAACCCAATACAGGGACTATTTCCATTTCCATTTTTCCTTTTTCATCCCATTCTCTCTCTCTCTATTTCAGACCGACCCTCTCTCTACCTTTTTTTTTTTTTTTCTTTTTTTCGATGTATGGGTGATTCGAACCCTGTACCTCCTAGTTGAGAGACAGGGTCCTGGCCACTGAGCTAGTCCCATTGGTTTCTACCTTTATTTTCTCTCTATATTGACGGTGGATCACCCACCTCTCTCCACCATGGCCGACCTCTTCCCGCCATCTCCACCGCCACTCACCTTCCCACCATCTCCACCGCCGTTCTATTGTTCTCTTCCCGGCACCGCTATCCTGGACACGAAACCCGACGACTTCCAAAGAAACCGCCCTTCTCCTGATGATGAAACCCGACGCCACCTCACGAAACCCAATCTCCCGACGGCTCACGAACCCATCGTTCTCCTGTCACAAAACCCTATGCCCCCTCACGAAACCGTCTTTCTCCTGCTCACGAACCCCGAACTCCCGCTGTCACAGTGAATATAAACCAGGCTTCACCTCCCTTCGCCGACGTGAACCTGACTCTGTTGCACAACAACGTCGCCGCCGTGAAATTTCTCCAGATGCGTCGCTCCTTTGCATAAAAAACTCGCCAGGCTTCAGATCTGTTCGTGTTCAAAGGTTTTTTTTTAACTGACATGTGTGTTTTCTTGTGATGTTAATAGTTCTTTTATTTGCAGGTAAAAGGTTGGGTCCAGCCCTTTGGGTCCAACAGATCTGATCTAGCCGCCTTGCTCCCACCTCCATCACCATGAGCGCCGCCCACTTTTATCAATCTAGATCTGTTAAATTTTTTTCCACCGACGGGGTACAAACCCTTTTGGCCCTAGCCCTTAGACGGGTACATCCCATTATGGTCCAACCCCTTTGACATTGTTTTTGTGAGGCTTTAAAAAAAAGGTTTAGTAATTTTATCTGTAAAAAAAATGTTCAATTGTTTTTCAACGTTCACTTTCTTTTCTTTTTTTGTTATTTGTTTACTAAGATTCGAATTCATGTTTTTTAATTTACTTTTTAACGGTAGGGAAAACCCAAGTCCATCTCTTTGGGTATATCCCCCTGTTCCGGCCCCTCTTATGAAGGGATTGTTTTATTTTTTAGTTCATATGCGATTGTGAGTTGAGTGGACTAGGGTACAACCCCTTCGGCCTGAGAGATTCTTTTTGTATTTTTGTACCTATGTGTGTGTGGAGTCTGGTGGTCTTCTACTTGGGCTTGAAGAGAATTTCTTGTCGTTTTTTATGGGTACAACCCCTAGGGTACTTGGACTTTCACATGGACAAAATCTAGTTAGAACATGGACAAACACTAAGTACAATTATATAAAAAATCACTTCACAAAGCTTAAAAAAACTTTAAAAAACAACATAGGTCCTAACCCAACCTGAAAATAATATTAGAACTTATAAAACAATTATAAAAAAAATCAATTACAAAAATTAAAAACTGGCCGTACCCTCGGGATATAAATTAAAGAATAAAAAATATACATGGGTATTAATTAAAAAAATAAAAATAGAGAATAAGGGTAAAGAGGTAAAAGTTATCTAAAAAAATTAGTATATGCCTTAAATAGAACAAAAATTTAATTAAGCTTTATAATATAGTTTAGTTAGGGTTTGGGCTGTTTTTAGTAGATTCCTCTTCTCAATACCTTTTCAAAGTTGTTTAAGCTTTTCCTCATAAAAAATAGAGCAAATTCCATTTTTGGGTCATTACCTATGGCCTAAAAACATTTTTAGGCCAAACGTTTTAAAAGTCACATTTTTAGGCCAAACGTATTCAAAACGCCCATTTTTAGGCCATTTCACTAATTTCATAAGATATTTTATTAATTCTAAGGACAATTTAGGCATTTTAAATATACTATATGTTTATTTGGCCGCATCACAAACTAGAAACTCGGTCTAAAGTGTCCAAATTGTCTTTAAAATCAATGAAATATCTCATGAAATTAGTGAAATGGCCTAAAAATGGGCGTTTTGAATACCTTTGGCCTAAAATGTGACATTTGAAACGTTTGGCCTAAAAATGTTTTTAGGTCATAGGTAATGGCCTAAAAATGGAATTTCCTCTAAAAAATATCATTTTACCTTTAGAATTAGGGATGATAATGGTTAGTGTTAAACTTCAAAATCAATGGACACCAAATCAATTATATAATTATGTTTAAATTTATTAAATTATGGTTTTGAAAAGTGTAACAGATGATTAAATCCGTTAGATTATAGTTCTAAAAAAATTGAATAACCGAAAACTTTTTATATTCATATATATATTTTCATATTTTCTAATAATTAAGGTAAAAAATATATTCAAATTCCAAAACCAAAATATAAAACCTATATATGACTAATTGGATAACAAATATCTAATTTTATCAAAGATTAACAAAAAAAATTATTATTTTAAAGATTTTTTTATATGTGTGGTTTTATTAAAAAAATCAATATATTTATAATGTTTTTGTTTTGTTATGGTTAAAATTTTCAAAATCGCTGAAAGAAACTATACCTAATACTTAAACATCACAAAATCGATAGTTAAAACCGTTAGGTTATGGTTTTTTATAAAATAAGTGGTTATTAGTTATGTTTTTAACCGCTGTCATTCCTACTTAGAAGAATACACTTTTTGCTTAAACCTCTCCTTCGTCTATTTCTTAATGCAAATTATGTGCGTCTCTTTTTAGTATGGGATGGTTTTTGTAAATTTTTTTTACTGTTGACCCATAGATATACCCATATATCTCTCATTTATCAGTATTTAAAAATAATAAAAAAGTCCACACCACACATCTCCCCCCCCCTCCACAATCCTTCTTCTTCTCCAATCACGTCTGCCACCCAGATTATGATACAAAACATGTATTTTTCACGGTCAAAACCCAAATAAAGGTAAAATATCCCCTCCACATCTGAAAGGACCCAAATTAAGGTAAAATCATCCTTCTTCTTCTTCTTCTTCTTCTTCTTCTTCTTCTTCTTCTTCTTCTTCTTCTTCTTCTTCTTCTTCTTCTTCTTCTTCTTCTTCTTCTTCACTTCAATGGCGCAGTCACAGCAAATCATGAGCCACGAACTCGTCTTAAGCATGACGAAACTATCTTCCTGTATAAAGCTCACTTTCTTTATTTTATCTACCATATGGTGCAAATTAATTTTCCAGCTATTGTGATTAAATGATGAATCGCAATAGTAATTCCACCTCTAGTGATCTTTATGGTCTTAGTCTTATTGCCTTGTTCTTCGATCGTAATATCTCCTTGAAAGAAATACTCACTTGAAACCATTTCACAAATCTTTAAATTTTTACTACAACACTATTAAGAGGATGCACCTAGTTATTTACAATAGTATGTCTGTATGGTTAAGTTATCTATCTAGACTAGAGGATGATATTCTTATTCAAAAAATCAATTCTTCTCCTACTCTTCTCACCGATCGGGAAATCCTACCTAATCAACCAAATGAACCCTTTAGAAATCTTAATCCATCATCAATTTCTACTTCCTCTTGTTCCTCTCCTTCTAATAAATATTAAGGATCTATTACCGCCCTTATTGTACATCAATTTGACCTTTGAGGAGTTATATTGATGTGTTCTTTGAGCGGTTATGGTAAAAAATCAAAGACCTTCGAAGCGAGATGTCTTGTAACAATTGATCATTTACCGTTGATCCCGAAGTCAACCCCTTGTTGAGAGTGTGTTTACTCATCCATTGAATTTCTTTGAAGGGTTATTTTAGTTTGGAAGCTTTCTTATTTCATATTTTAAGACTATGTTTTTGGTGGCTGGTAGGGTGTGATAAAATAATAATAATAAAGATAAGAACTATCAAACTAACCAATTATGTTACTCACTACAAGTATCACAGATCATATGCAAGTTTAATTGATAAGTAAGATTCGTTCTCAGGGACTTAGTGTGTTAGAAGTCTGAATCAGAATTAAGCGTAGTAAGAATAGTTTCGTGGAATAGAAAGACAGTAAAACAATTATTATTAATTGGAGAGATAGTGATTAAACTAAAGAGTAATGCAAATAAACAAAGATGTAAGAATAAGATGAAAGATATAGCTCAGGTTTGGTAGTATGCACTTATCCTTCTAATATTTATAAGGGTGGTTAAAGCTCTTAAAGTAAGTATATATTCCTCCTAACCCCTTCCGGGTGGACTTAGGTGGTGGCCTAAAAATTACCAGAGGACTTGGGTAAGGGGACCATGCACAATGATCGGTGGTTAATCTCAAACCCTATTGACTATCTAGTTAGGCAAGCATGTCAGGATCACTACCGCTAGACATTTATATGGTGTTTCAACAATTAGACACCCCTTCCGGGTGACCATCCAACTTTTATTAATGGGGTAGTCTATACTCGTGCACTAGCAAGAATTACGGTCAAAACATCATTAATACACTTGATTAGGCACGAGTATATGTCATCTTCTCTTAGTGATGAAAACAAATGGGAGAAATATGTGCATTTGATATATGACTTACTTGAATTTGATCATTAATATAGTATTCTTTTTATGACACTTAAATGTATACTTATACATAGGCCTTTTGTGAGGGAGAGTTATACTCCATTTGTTCCTCCATTATCACTTAATCTTTTATATGCACATTGTAAAGGGGGTCTTACTTTAGAATTCCATTATAATTTCATCTTTCATATCATTCTAGAAGTGTTTTAGTGAAGGATTTGTCATAACCAAAAATTGGAAAATGTTGACATAGATCCCCCCCCCCCTCCCCCCTTTCTAGGTTATTTTAATGTGATAAATGTGTAGGTTATTAGGTGATAATTATATTTGTATTTAATACTCATATCATGCATCATTCTTTTGCAAACATTTTTAAAAACATCCTTTTACTATCCTTCACTCTTGATACTCTAAAACGTTATTTTCATCTTACGCTTCTAGAGGTCATACCTTTGTGTGTATTGCTTATTAGTTCTTGAGCTTAACTACATACTTTCTCATACATACACCGTTAACATTTATGTTGTTTAGACCATTATCAATTAAACATTATAACTTGTACTTATTTGGACTACTATTCTTGTCATATCTTCTTGTGCGTTTGGAATTGACTCTTGAGTTGAACTGCAAACTTTCTTGAGTATCCATAATATTAGTTTTTATGTATAAATTTGTATCATTAGGTGAAGCCTTCTAAAATAAGAAAAACGGGACCCCGGTTTAGAATACGAGCTTCCGATTTATCTAACAACAATTCTAAAAAGTCACACCGCAAAGCATAAAGCAAAACAAAATACCATTTTAGAAAAATGTCATCCCAATTTATAACACATTATTCTTTTTAGCACCAAAAGGGTTACTTAATAAAGGGACTTGTATACCACTGATTAAGTCTGGTATACCGAAGGTAGCTATTGGGAAATGGTCAAAACTCCACGTATGATTTTGCCTATTGGACATGAAGTGTAGTATATTGACCAGAACTTTGGTAAACCGATCTGGAGCAGTTTCAACACATAATTCTTGACCCCTAGACATATCCATTGAGGTTTAAATGTAAAATAAATATATGATCCAAAGAATAAAATATTTACCTCTTCTACAAAAACATTTACCCAATCTTTCTTCAATCATTCAAGAGGTCTCAAGACTTCAAACTTAAATGTTCATTTTATAAGCCTGATCATAATATTTGTAACAATTAACTCAAGAGGATTCTCGTTTAAGAATTACCAAGGTCCATCAATTAAAGATAATTATCAAGCATTATTGAATAATCTACTCAAGAAGACTAAAGTCTTCAAGCTTCACTTTCATATCCACTCATTGAGGACACAAGATTATAATTATTATATTTTCTCATTAAATATTATTTTAATATTCTTTCAAACACTAAGGGTTATTACTCTTTCCCTATATTATAGAATATGGGGTTGTAAAGGTTGAGATTGGGCCAGATAAAAATATCACTTAGGTTGTGACTTAGTCTATATAAGTCTCGGAAGATAGGTTGTGACTAGTCCCAGAAAAGTCACGATTATCGGTTGTGGCTAAACCTGAAAAACCCGCATCGTAAAGGTTTAATTTTTACCTTTAAGAAAATGTAAATCTTAGTGGACGAGCTTAAAATCCTAAAGATGTATACCTTAGGTTGTGGATGTAGGGTAAACAAGCCACTCTGAAACGATCGTGTAATCTCTATCCCTTATCTCTTTACATACTATTTTATATCTGGATTGGCTTAGTTATCAAACCATATAATCCTCATTGCATGATCCTTTAGGTGTTTGATATATTGTCTAATAGAATCTCTTTTTATGATTATTATCTTATGTGGTTTCTTTACTCTTTAGTACTTGAACCTTAAGTCTCATTTGTGTTTCTAATATAGATTCTTAACAAGCTATGTTATTGACTATTGTTTGTAAGTATTTTTAACTAACTTAGCTTAGGAATTTTTAACTTCGCATATATAATATTAGAGTCCTATTCATAACTCCCCCTCCCCTCTAGTACAACCAAAAGGCGACTAGAACTACTAAGTTTTTGCCCTAACTAAGTCCTGGCCAAGTTAACACTATTGCGGTACAATTGATGTTGTACCGTGATAGAGGTTCCTTTTTCAGCTTCTATCTATTCCATTTTTTGTCTTAATCATCCATCCAACTGAGCCCATTTTACTCTCCAAATTATGTTGGGGTTGTAAGCCCAAGGCAATTACTTTCCATTTAAATATTAAAAATATAACGAGTAATATAATTATCATTAAGACCAATAACAATTGATATAAACGGTGATCATACTTAATAAGGTAGTATAAGGTCAATTGACGTTTGAGTGTAAGGACACGACAAGCTTTCAAGATTGCGGCTCGCATATCGTAGGTCATTACCTTGAGATGCTCACATCATTAAATTTATTGGCCAATTAATCATTGTTTGACACTTTGATTGCCTATAGGTCATGGTGGAGTTTTATCATAATTGTAGGTGTCATGCCTATGATCCCCGTAGTATTCCTATTCATGTTCAAACTCAGCGGGACATCTAGACATGTATACAAGAACTTACACATATCACTTTACTAATTTCACACTGTAGTGTAACTATTGAGAATATGATACTCTTAATCTTGAGTGTTATGGATGCAATTAGTATGTTAAGTACGTATGCTTTGATATACCATGTGTGCAGGCCAATCACAATATATTTCCATGTATGTTGGGTATGCTGCTTGACTAGTCACGACATATACACGTATGAAATAATCTAGGAGACATCCACTTCAAGTAAGGGTTGTATCGATTAACCTAACCCCTTCTAGGTAATATGTGGTGTAGCATGTTCTAGTATATTTAATTTTAATTTGGTGCTTGATATAAGCGAATAATATATGTAAAGGTATTCTGAGTACTATTCATATGACTATATATGACGCAGACTCAACCTTACACGTCTAGGGTTAGCTTAAAACCATGACCTTATTGACTACCTAGCCTGGAAGAACCATCTGGTTCAAGACACTAGGCATTTATATATTATGTCTGAAATCCCAACGCCACGTCCCGCTGTTAGTCAAAAAGTCTCAAACTACCCATATTTTATCAGGATATAAATAGGCAACAAGCAAAATATGAGAAACAATGAAATAATTAAATTCAGTTCATTTCAAAAAACACTATCCGAAATATCCATAACATGAATAAAAATCAATTAGGGTTCATACCCATTGCATGTCTCAAGCATATAATTTTTAAATCATACTAAATAAATGAAAATAAAATAGAAATAATGCTAGAATAATGTTTAAAAGATAAAATGGACTCAAATTTACCTAAAATACAGAGTGGGTAGGATATGGAATGGTGAAATTTGAGTGTAAACCCTTCATCCTCCTTCTCCAGGCCCTTGGATCCTTCTCTGATGATAAAGTTTGATAAAAAAAATGAAGTGTACTGATATAGGAGCTCAAATAAGCTTATATACTTAGTCCGAAAATGTTTTGGACCTAATGGACTCACTTAAGTGGCTTAAAATTGGCCCAACCCGTTTTTTACCATGTTGTCCAGGTTTGAGTCACGTTGGAAAAACTGTCATAACTTCCTCGTCTCAATTCTGATTTAACTTTCGTCACCACTCACGCGCGAAAATGATTCTATTATCTTTCCAAATAAAAATGAATCAGGTCGATATCTATTACCAATTAATTATAGTGACTAAACCAATATGACGATGCACTTTTGTTGTAATCGCTCTAGTTTCCCAAAAGTAATTTATAACTCTCTTTACGTCTTGGCTTGGGCTTGGACTTCAATTATTGACTTTTCCTCATCTCCTTGGATCATTTTGTCAACTATGTACCTAAAAAGATACACATTTAACACACAATTAAAGCACAAAAATACTATAAATAGAATAATATCTAAAAGAATGTTGAAAAGTAAGATATGGCAAATATTAGAGAAATTCCTCACTAAGGTCCCATAAACCCTCAAAAAGATGTCTCGTGAGTAGACTAATCTATCACAAAAAAGGAGACATCAATTTGCAAATGTCAATTGTAAATTCGACACTAATTGTGGTGAATCATTCTAGGGTTTCAATTCCGAGCAGCGACTTCACAACATTGTTAGGCAATATTCCATTTTCGCTAATACTTCTAATAGTTACCATGCATAGTAAATTTTTTATAGATGAAAAGTGAGTTGCTCAAATATTTCAAAGAATAAACTATCAATTATGCTTCCTTTGTTGATGTTGGCTAGTGAGTTTCCTAATAACACTAGGATAACCATAGAGTAATTGTTGAGGATGCATGAGGCCCTCAACATCTGTCTATCCAAATATAATCTCTTCATCATTAGAAATATTTTCCTCTAATATGGAGTCTCGACCCATTTCAATGTTGATGGAAGCTACCACTCTTGGTGATGCCTCTAATATCTTCCAAAGATGATATGCATATTGGGAATACTTTTACCATCTGATCAAATCAAGACATCTACCATATTGTTCTTGTCAGCTTACCTTTCCAGGGACTCTGATACTCTGCTTAGCAAGAAGCACTCTTCTTCAAAACTTAATTTCTGAAATATTATTTAGGATATTAAATTTATGACTAAAAATTTTAATTTTGCTTTCTCTCACATCGAGGGAAAGCATAAGGTTTCGGTTGATTTAGGCGTCAAACAATTGTTGTGTGTATATTGTTGTTTGGCGATTGGGTCTTTCGTCTTCCTCCATATTCAGCCTTTCTGCTTAGAATTCATAAAGTGTCTCGAGGGATAGGTTATTTTTATAATTAAAGGTATGTTATGACCGCATCATTGCATTTTTCTATTTTTTAATATATTTGTTTCATAGAAAAAATATATTCAAAATGAAATAACATACACGCATAAGTTTGATAATACCCAATAGGGGTGGAGATCGAGGACTATGAAAGAAAAAATAATATAATTTTTTAATATTTAGAGGGGTGATGCCCAATTTAAAATAAGAAGCGTAAAATAATGGCCACTTACCTATAATTAAAATAATAAAACCCACTTAAAACAAAATAATTCAAAGGACAAAAATATTGATGAATTTATTAGTTACCAATTAGATATAAATAATCACTTTATTGGTAAAAGACTCTCTTGCCCAACCTAAATAATTTTGACCACCGCCACTACAACAAACAACCCCACACAGTTCTCTCACTCATCACTTTCTATCTCACCATGCAAACCAACCACCACCACAAATACCTCGTCATCTTCGTGCTAAACTGCTAATGCAGATTTACGTGGGTGATGGAGATACAAAGACATTAATCATCCCGACAAAGTGGGGTGATGTCGCTGCTTCTATTGGTTTCTCTAAAGAAACACCATCCTTTCATGGTGATGTATTCCCTATGAAAGTTAATGTATATTATTTGATTGATTGTATGGCTAATATGTGTGATTGTTTTCCTATGATTGCTACTGAATGGATCTATTATCTGATCTATTTGAAAAGATGGAAACTTGATCAAGATCCATCATTTGACAACCATAGTTTGGGATTTTACAAAAATCACAATCTTTATAGGACAAGATCCGATGATTTCATGTTTTTTTGTGATGAACTATAATGCCTTCCACTGTTATAATTTGAGTGAATAATTTAATGATGATATGATATGATATTTTAGTGACATAAATTTGGTGAAGAAATACTTTCTAAGATCTTATATGGATGAGGAAGGTTGGGTTTCGATCTATTTAATTGCTGACTAACCAAGAGTAAGTGTTTAATAATAACCAGAGTAATTTTTTGGTTTTGAGCTAATAATAGGTTGTATTTTAGGTTTCCAAGTTAACATCCAACATTTAATTTATACAAGAGTACTTGAAGGCAAAACAAACTGGTATAACAATTAAAGAAGTTGGATTAATGGATATTTATGATGCGCCAAAGTAAAAGATAAAATCTATTAAAAGTGTTATTTTTAAGGCGATATGTACGGATCATACTCTTTTATCGATGTAGAATATTCAAACAAGGAGTATCATGGTGAACATAACAAAAGAAATATGGTTAGAATAGATTTTCTTTGTGAATTAATTGTGAAACTCTACTAAGGTAAGTATTATCTATATAGGGTGCCTAAGTGAAATTAACTAAAATGGATTCTAGAAAGAGTAAAATTTGTCGAAAAAGAAGGATAGTTATTACAAGGATTAAGTTGGAGCAATTAAAGACATGCTTGACAAAAAATATGATGATTAGAGTGATTTCTTAGATAGTGTCAGGACAATCAATGAGTTCCAAACTGGTGAGAAAGACCTTAATATATTATCGAGTGTGCGTTATAATGGTTTTAATTCAATAGGGTTTCTTTTTGATAATCAAAGAGTCAATGTTAGTCTCACTATAAAAGGTATGACTAAATCCAAGACTGTGTTTTTTTATCAGATAGTTCAT
The DNA here is from genome assembly GCA_029959085.1 of Nemophila menziesii. Classification (NCBI taxonomy): domain Eukaryota; kingdom Viridiplantae; phylum Streptophyta; class Magnoliopsida; order Boraginales; family Hydrophyllaceae; genus Nemophila; species Nemophila menziesii. The sequence continues at coordinate 122,743,613 of JARWIR010000001.1, read as the reverse complement.
GGTTTTTTATATATACTCATGGATCAAATAGTTCGAGGTTTTTATATACTTGTGATTCTTCTTGTAGATAAGGCATCTGGATAATTGAAAATAGCGCAACCTTAAAAAAATAGAAATTCTGTTTGGACAAAACTTCTCTATGATGCTTAGTTACGGGTGTGCTACTATAAGCTTGTACGGTCAGGAACTTTGCCAAATTTATAATTAGGGGATTAGTATATACTGACTTATTTGATGTTAAACGCTTACTGGATTCTCTACTTAATAATGGAAATTTGAAGGACATGTGATTAGGAAATACATCTGTTAGTAAATCTTAAACGTATTGTCGTAGAAAAGTTGTATGATGAGTTGAATTGTTTTTTATATGTAGAAAATATGTTATCTAAATAATTCTCCTAGTGATGATATATATATATATATATATATATATATATATATATATATATATATATATATGTGATGTATTTTCCATCTTTGAGGTATATTCTTGTCTTGCGTATACCATATTAGACACAGGCAAAGTGTTTCGCAACTTACACGCTTTTATGTATATATAGATGTAACTAATGTTTTAATTATATCTACTATGCTAATAAATCTTATAAATTTCTTAATACAATACTTTTAATTCTTTTGAGAATCTGTGAATCATTAAGGTTGTGGATAGGGGTGAGCAAAACAAAACCGAAAACCGGAACCGAACCAAAAAACCGAAAAAACCGAACCGAAAAAACCGAACCGAAAAAACCGAACCAAAAAAATATAAAAACTAAAACATTCTTGAATTAAATTTATATTCTTTAAAAGATTATGACAATGGGATAGAAAATGGAGTAAGTTTTGAAAACAAAAATGTTCATATATGACATGAATCGCCTCTAAAAATGTTGTAATATGCAACATATTTTTACATAAGTCATGAGTCGATATAATTTAAAAAATCATTCGTTTATTAATATTTGTTGAAGGTAAAGCATAAACATCAAATTTTATAAATATTCCTTTTATATTATTATTCGTTTACGACTTATATAATATTTGAGTTCCAAAAATATAATTTCTTACATGAAACATGAAAATCAAACACTTCATATATGGATTTTCTAGAAAATAAAATGTCTCACATAAAATATATCCAACTATCGAATAAAACATATACCAAAACCCAAAAAAAAAACCGAACCGACGAACCGAAAACCGATGAAACCGAACCGATGAAAACCGTTCGGTTCGGTACCGACCCCTTTAAAAACCGAATGATTCGCTTTCGGTTTCGGTTAAGGCCAAAAACCGAGCCGAACCGAACCATGCTCACCCCTAGTTGTGGACTCTATAACTGAACATTCTCAAAAGATATTCGTAAAGCTCCAAAGTGAGTGCACCAATGTTTATGTATTACTGTAACAAAAAATTATAATTTTGTGTATTGCTATAACACATAAAATAACAAAAAAAGGAACCAAATGTCATAAATTGAGATTGTAATTTTATGCACTATAAAATAACAAAAAAAGGAACCAAATGTCATAAATTGAGATTGTAATTTTATGCACTTCGGTAATACACAAAACTGTGAAGATGAGTTCTGGACTAGTTTTTACATTTTGTGTAAAATAGAAATACAAAAATCGTTAGTTTATGTGTTATTGTAACACAAAAAATCATAGAGAAAAGAGAAAAAAAGAATATTATGATGGGGTATGTGATTTTGTGTGTTCCAGGATTACAAAAAAATTGTTTTGTTTATAATTAGAATGCACAAAATAACAGAGAAAGGAGAATACTGATTGATATAACGGCATCTGTCACTTTTGAATCATATACCATAAACACTAAAAACCATACAACTTCAACACAATAAACCATAAATTCTCAATCCTAAAAACCATAAACCCTAAAAACAATAAATTCTAAACTCTAACACCTAACCCCTAACCCTATATCTAAACACTAACCCTAACCCCAAAACCTAAATCTAAAAACCTAAACCCTAAATCTAAAAACCTAAACACTAAACCTAAAAACCTTAACCCTAAACCCTAAACACTGAAACCCTAAAACTCTAAAACCTAAATCATAGACCTTAAATCAAAAAAACACTATCCCTAAAACTTAAAATCCTCTGTGATTTTTTGTATATGAGGAATACAAAAGAACTGAATTTTGTATATTCTTATAATATACAAAAACACAAAGAATGAGGAAAAATGACTAGTATGATTGGGTATGTGATTTTGTGTGTTCTAGATATACACAAACCTGGAAGACAAAATCAAGTCTTGTGTGTTCTAGAAATACAAAGTAACTGAAATAAACTATAATATTTTTTATGAGAGTATAAAAATGGAAAACCCTAACCCTAAAGCCTAATCCCTAAATCCTAAACTCATAAAACTTAACCTTAAAAATCTAAACCCTTAAGGAACCCTAAAACTCTAAAAACCTAAATCCTAAACCTTCAAAAATTAACCCTAAAAGCTAAACTATAAAACCAAAACCCTAAGAAACACTAAAACCAAAATCCTAAAAGAAGAATATGTCCATGAATACAAAAAACTAGTACATACAAATTTGAGTTTTGTGTGTTACATGAATGAACAAAACTGAATTTTGTGTATTCTTGTACATAATGGGGTCTGTCATTTTGTGTGTTTCTACACAAAACTGACTTTTGTATATTATTGGAAAACATACAATCACAAAGAATAAGAAAATAGACTAATATGATGTGTTGTTTTGTGTCTTACATGAATACACAAAACAAAAAAATACATAAAGTCACAAACAATGATTAAATTTAAAAGGTGTATAATGAAATAGTGAGAATAAAGTAAATGATGTATATGAAGATTAACAAAGTGAACAAGTTTTGTTGCACAACTAGAAGAGATAAGTTCGAGACTGGTTTTTCTTTCATGTATTACATCATTACACAAAATAGACAATTTGTGTGTTCCTGTAATACACAAAATCACATTTGGAAAGGAGTAGGATTAAAAGAAAAATTCTAAATTTATGTATGTCTGTAACACATAAATTTTTGCTTTTTGTATAATAGAAACAAACAAAATCATATACAGGAATTAAACTAAAAGATAATACAGCAAGATAGTAAAACAAGTAAAAATATGGTATTTGCGATTACTAAAGAGAAAAAATGTTTTTGTTAAAGAAAGGAAAGTTTTAAATGGATTATATGATTTTGTGTATTATCGGAACGCATAAATATATTTTTTGAGTATTATAGTAACACATAAAGTTGAATATCAAAATTTAAAAAACAAATCACACATGTAGATTGAACTTGTCCCGTCAAAAAATAGATTTTTAAATCTTTTTCTGAATTTTTAAGAATTAATAATGAAATTTCAAAAAAAATATACAAACGCGACCGTATGGTGGAATTGATAAATTTATTTTTGTGTATTATAGCAATACATAAAACAAAATATCAAAAAAATACTAGATATTAATTTTCCCCGTCCAAAAATGATTTTTTTTTAAATTTGTTTAGGATTAATTATGAATTTTTTAAAATAAACTAACAGACGCGTCCATGTCGTGGAATTAGTTGGTGGTAATTAATGGCGATGATGGCGTCGAAACTAGTCAGTGGTGGCTGTGAGCGAAGGTGGTGGTGGTCGACAGAGAATAGTGGTGGTGGTGGTCGGTGGAGAATGTATGAGATGGTGGTGGTGATCAATGGAGAATGCATGAGGTGATAGTGGTGGTGGTGGTGGATTTAAAATTAAAAAGAAAAAAAAATAAATAAACGAATTTTATATTAGAGCAAATAGCACTTTTGCCCCCTGCGTTTATACCCGATTGACAGGTTGCCCCTTAACCTTTAAAATGCGACTCGTTGCCCCCTAAGTTTTAATTTCGTGACCCGTTACCCCCTGACTGTGTGTTCCGTCCATTTTGGCCGTTAAAAGTGACGTGGCATTTCCATGTCACATTTTTTTTAATCCAGATGTTAATTAATTATTTAATTAAGATTAAAGTAAGGGTAAAATAGGAATTTTATAATAGTTTTTATATTATTAAATATAAATATTAAAACCACCCCCCACCCCCACCCCCCACCCCACCGCACCCCCTACCCCCTCCCCTTCTTCTTCTCCCCCTTCTTCTTCTTCCCCATTCTTCTTCTTCTTCCCGACCTGCAACTTTTCCTAAAAAAAAAAAAAAATCAAAAAGGGTCCCATCTAATGATCCAGCTCCGGTCTCTGTAAGAAATAAAAGCCGTTGCTTTAAGAAAGCGAGTGGCTTACTCTCCGGATTAGCCTCTCCATAAAGGGTCCCATCTTCTTGGAAAACTCGAATCTTTCCGCTAAAATGAGCCGATAAAATGTGCCTTTTCCGTCTGATGTAATGCACTTCCAACACGGTTACAGGTGATCTTTCTTCCATAATTTCCGGTGGAGAGAATTTTCCAATATGCTCGACACGGAGGGAGCTTGAATCCTCACCGTTCGTTTTTATCTCCCATATGATATGTATAGACACAACACCATCTTTGTGCCCAGTGATCAATACACTCTCGTTCTTATGAACAGATAAATATGACAACATAGTAGTGACAGGCGCATTTGATGATGTGGCGAACTCAATGATAACACCTGTACCCTTCCACGATCATCTCCAATGGCGAAAAATTGGGCCTTATTTTGGGCCTTTCTTGTTGGTTTGAAGAACACGCAGCGATGGAGGAGTGGGAAGCATTGAAGTTTGGTACGGTGGGTTTCTTGTTGTTTGGTTTCTTTTGTTGTTTTTTTTTTTAGGAAGAGGAGTTGCAGGTCATCGGGGAAGAATATGGGGAAGAAGAAGAAGGGGAGGGGGGGAGGGGGTAGGGGGTGCGGTGGGGGTGGGGGTACGGGGTGTTATTTTAATATTTATATTTAATAATATAAAAACTATTAACTAAAAAACCTATTTTACCCTTACTTTAATCTTAATTAAATAATTAATTAACATCTGGATTAAAAAACAAATGTGACATGGAAATGCCACGTCACTTTTAACGGCCAAAATGGACGGAACACACAGTCAGGGGGTAACGGGTCACAAAATTAAAACTTAGGGGGCAACGAGTCGCATTTTAAAGGTTAGGGGGCAACCTGTCAATCGGGTATAAACGCAGGGGGCAAAAGTGTTATTTACTCTATTATATTATTATAAAAAAATAAAATGACATTATAGGCAATTGTGGTATAAATTTAAGTTATACATTAAGGTGTCGCTTATTTATTTAAATGATAAGAACTTAATGTTCAATATATTAATGAATAGAACTTAATTTGTTAAGAATTTGTGTCTAAATGAATAGACTTAATTTAATTTTAATGAAACATACAATTTAGGAGACATTCAGATTTAAATTTGGCCAAGAAAAATAAATTGTTTAATTGATTCAACATTTTAATGAACTAGATTAAGATTTTATTAAGTGCAAACAAAACACCTCTGTTATCTGATTTCACTAAATAAGATCTAAAGATAGTTTATTAAGACAATGAATCAATCATAATATTTGTATTTCTTAACCAATTAAGATTTGAATAGTTTTTAACTGGTTTATTTCATTTAAATTTTAAAAAAGTATGAATCATTCAAACTTTATTTTTTAATAGAATAAGTTTTATTCAACTATTATTCATCCTTCGCTACTTATCAAATTATATTTAAATGAGAAATATTTTTTTTAAATTATAATTAAATAGGAAGTAAATATCTTATTCTCTTTAATTGAAAAGAAAAAATATGAAATTATTATTAAGTGTGTATTATCCTTTATTTATATTCAGGACCAAAGAATTTAAATACAAATTCAGTAATAATGTGATATTTGTTCAAAACTTGCAATATATTTCGGAATATTTATACAAGATGCATTTCAGTCTATTTCTCATAAGGGAGGGACTAACCTCACAAATTAAACCCTTTTATTTTTGTCAATATATTATAACTTCCAGCTAACGTATTATTAGGACCATTACTTTTGAAATGAAGAACAGTAGTATTGTCGTAGAGGTTCCCAATGTGAAGAACACATTGACACTATTCACAAATATCAAAAAGATTTTCTTGCCAATCTTAACATTAGCTCTACTCTTCACACTAACATCCTTGTTGAATAATGCTAGTGATTCAATACTTTATAGAAACGTAGGAGGCTTGAAACAGAGATCATGTAATATCTTTAATGGGAGTTGGGTTCCATTTCCAGAGGGTCCTTATTATACAAATGAAACCAATTGTGTGATTGATGATCGCCAGAATTGTATGAAGTTTGGAAGACCAGATTCTGAGTTCATGAAATGGAGGTGGAAGCCAGATGAATGTGAGCTTCCTCTTTTTAATGCTACTCAATTCTTGCATCTTGTTACCGGAAAAACACTTGCCTTTGTTGGAGACTCTTTGGCTAGAAATCAGATGCAATCATTGGTGTGTTTACTAACAAAAGTAAGTTCTTACTCTCCTTTTTCGTTATGTCTAATTTTAAATTTTAAAAATAATAAATATCCTAAAATAAGATGATAATTAGTATAGACTTGTCAAGTATATGTTCCATTTATAAACCCGGACAAAGTAAAAATGTTTCCTAAATCAGCCCATGGATTCATAGTAAAAACGTATGGTAATCGTTAGTTAGTTAGCTGAATAAGTTAATTACCTCTCTAATATGTTTTTACCTGTCAGTATTCATATATATCTATTGTGTGTTGAAGTTATTAATAAACAGTAATCATAAACTAGTATCCGAACTACAAGTTGCGATTTTCTTTTCGAAATGCGTAGGTCATGTTTATGAGATTAGATGAACGACGTTTGACCCCTGTAATTAATTATATAGTATTGAGGTTCCAAAATAAACTTACGAAACCACTTTTATATAAATTAGTAGATGCAAATATGCTCTAATTGTATACGCTACGTTAGTTAGTCACTTTCTTAAATTTACCGACATTAGTTTTACACTTTTTTTATATTGCTGAAATATTAATGCAAGTTAGTTGGGTTGGGTTGGCAATGATGATGATTATATCTGTATATGAACAGAAGTCAAAGTGAGTGAGTTTGACGTGTGGGACGCACTTACAATAAATTTAAACAGACCAAATACACATTTTTATCTTTTTGGTCTAAAAACAGACCAAATACGGGCAAGAGGCGCAACATGCAACATTTCGAAATACTTCTCAATCATTGATAGAATGATACTCTATAGTAATATAAAACAAGCGTAATTCTAGATCATATCCCTTGTACAGTTGTTTTTCTAACAAGGAAACTTCAATTCACTGACTCAAACCCCTCTCCTTTTTTAGGAGTCTATCAGTTTTAATTTTGTTGTTTAATTAAATCAGGTAAAATCCTGTCATTTACAGAATTAAATTAACATGTCAATAAAATTGTTCACTTCTACCGACAAAAGAAAACCTACATACTTTTTTGTCTTTAATTACTGAATTTCTTAGCACACAAAATGATTAAAATTTCTGTATATCATTAACTAGTTTTATTTAGCAGCAAACTTAACTGATTCCTTACAAAACCGTCATGAGTCACATTTTCTAAGAAGTTGAGGGTCTATGTCTTATTTCTTACAAATACTAAGAGGTCTGCCTAACAAATTAACAGATTTATCCAGCAGCTAATCAATCGCGTATCATTGATTATTAATTAGTTGCATTTTTAATACCTTAATTTGGAATCTGAGTTAGTCTTTATTGGAGGTTGGGTGGACTCCACCTGGATAAAGAAAAAGAGAATTATTTGTGGTGGAGTCCAACTAGGCAACTACAGGTACATAATGAGTATTTCCCCTTTAATTATCTTTCATGAGATTAGGACGCACAGGTCCACAATACTCATTAGCCGTCAAAATATGCTTATGCTCTTGTGGAACCCAATTTAACGTTAACAACGTTAACACATGCATGTTGATAAGTTTAACACTAAATAATTCTCCATTAATAGGACCATTACAATAATTTATCACAATTATATAGAATATAAAATCTTAATTTTGATTCGTTCTACTTTATCACAACAATCTTATATATGAAGATTAATTTTAGTTTACACCGGCCCACATTCGAATAGATGAGATTAAATTCTTATTAGGATAACTTGATGAAATTTAATTCAATTCACGGTCGGTATAATTAATAAATTTAGGATATAGTATTATTCTATGTCTGAAAATGATAACGAAAAGACCAGACCGAGATTAAAACGTGGTAATTACTAATTAGAATAAGTTGAATTTAACTTCCCTACATAAAGGTTTGGCTCTAGAACCTAAACTTGTCACTGATAATGAGTGTACATAGGTGTATATTCTATTTCTATGTGCAGTCTTTAACTTCCTCTGGATATTGATTTTTCAGGCAGCTGAACCTATTGATGTCACATACGTATCCGATACGAGATTTAGACGATGGTTTTATCCCAATTATAATTTCACTATAGAAATATATTGGTCACCACAGATAGTAAAAGCTTTTGAAGCTGATCACAATAATACTCGAAATGGTATTATGAAGCTTCATCTAGACGAGCCTGATGAAGCTTGGTCCACTCAAATCGAACACGTTGATATTCTGATTATCTCCGCAGGACAATGGTTTTTGCGTCCATTAATGTACTACGAAGAGGGTCAATTAACCGGTTGTGTTTTATGTAATGACAAAAATATCACCCAGCTTACGTTATATCACGGTTATGGAAGGGCTTTTCGTACCGCGTTCAATACGCTTTTGAACATGAAAAACTATACCGGGATAACATTTCTAAGAACATTTTCTCCGGCGCATTTTGAGAATGGAGACTGGGATAAAGGTGGGAATTGTAATCGGACACGACCCTTTTCCAGGGAAGAGTTTAGGTTAGAGTATTATGCCTTGGACTTATACATGACTCAAATTGAAGAGTTTAAGGCAGCAGAGATAGAAGGGTACAAAAAGGGATTGAAATTCAAGTTGCTAGACACATCACCTGCTATGATCTTGAGACCAGATGGTCATCCAGACCAGTATGGACATTTGCCTAGTAATAAAACTTTAGCTGATTGTGTCCATTGGTGTATGCCTGGGCCTGTCGAAACGTGGAATGAGTTTCTCTTTGAAATGTTAAAGAGAGAAGGAGAAGAAAATGGATTGAGTGACACGATTTCACAGAAAAAATCCTGATTATGTATTATATAAGTAGACCATAATTATACAATTTTTTCATCTATTCTTGTGAGTAAATAAACATATGTACCTTTATAAACTACTGAGTGTAATTATTTAGGACTGTTGTATACACAATTGAGAGACAACACATAGTTAAGTCTAAACTCGTGTAGTCTTTCACCTCTCTCTTTGTTCCTTCCCAGATGACAGACTAAACTCTTTTCGTTAGCTGGGTTACACCTATGGGTATCAGGATTCACCTTGTTTTTTTTGTTAATCTTTAACTATGTGTTGCACAATATATTCTCTCCTACATATGCATAAAGTTATTAATCAAACAATTTGTTAGTATTACCTTTAGGCTTTAGTTTCAAGTAGCTGCTACAATTTTTTTTTTTCTCATCAGTGAACAACTGTCTCTGTTTTCTCAAGCGACTCAAATTGTCTTTGGGTTGATTAGTGTTTATTGTATTCTGTGAAACATGGTATGGAGGCATAACTATATAATTTGGGTTGGTTCAGGCATAACTATAGTTTCTTTGGAAGTTAGCGGAGTTTGAGGCCTTAAATCTACATGCTTAAGCTAACTCCAATAGCATCCTAATTGTGGCTTTTTGCTACAATTGGGAGTTGAATATTGCAAAACATATAGCACCCTAATAATTGGGATTCCAATTATAGGGTACCCAATTTTTTGTTATTCCTAGCCACATCTAGCAAGTCCCAATTCATTATTGCTACATATTTTTTCTTTTTTTTATAATCAAAATAAATTATATCTATATTTATAATTAAAATATATATATATATATATAAATTGTATTTATAATATTATATAAGTGAATATGTTTATGTTATTAGTTAAGAAAATATTTTTTAATTAAATTAATATTTAAATAAATTAAATTAAATTCAACCAATGATATTTTTATACACTTTATTTTATTTAATATCTCACTTTAGAATTCAACCAACTCTCAATTTTTTTTAAATATTTAATATTTAGAAAAAAAGTAATCTAAATATCTTTAGACAATGATATATTTCTAAAAATATAAATATTAAAAAACAATTATAATTTACAATAATTTTATTTAATTATTTTTAATAATGTAATATTTAATAAAAAATAAAAATATTTTTATACTAATTTTAATGTGTACAAATTGAAAAAGAAATATATACATAAAAAAAATTATAATTTAATTACAATAGAGAAATTATTTATATAAATTTAAAATAAGATTGGGAGTTTAAAATTGGGAAGCTGTTGGAGCAAATCTAAATTAAGGGTTGCTATTTGAAGAAAAAACCCGGTTTGACCCCCAATTCTAGCTATTCAATAGGGTAGCTGTTGGACTTAGCCTTAGTTGTTGCACGAAGGCTGAAGAAGTTCGATGAGTTTGCGAAATTGAAGTGCAGTAGGTGCCCTAGATCTTTATTATGTTAAGCCAATTATGTCTCCTTCACTAGTTTTGGCTGCCTTGATTAGAGCTTAATTTATCAGTTGATTATTACTTATATCAGGTTGTAAGTCTTTTTGTTAGATCAGATAGGTAGGAGTAGGACTATCTTTTCTATTTGAGAGTACTTAACAAAAATAATCTCTAAGGAGGTGTTTGGCTTTATAATATGAATTTAATAGCTCCTTGTCGGAGAGGGAGTTTCATGCTTTAAATGGTTGTTGGGATTGAGAAGTCTGACGAGGTTGTTGGAAGAATGGAACCCTGAAAAAGGACCAATGTCTTCTCTTGGTTTCCCATGAATAGTACATGGGTGAAAATAGTTCGGTTCGTTTTAGTTTTTGGTCAAAATCGGAATCGAACCGAATATTTCGATTTTTTATACTTTAAAAACCAAATTGGACGGTTCGTATTTGGTTTCACACCCGGTTTTTTGTTCCGAATTGGTTCGTTTCGGCAAGACCGATAATCGTTGTCATACAATTTCTTGAAATACATGATTCAATACCGACTAATATTCTAATACAATTATGTTACTATTTTACTAACAATTATCTTAATTTACAATACTAAATAATTTTATAAATTTAAAATATTACTTCTAAATTCATACAATCATAATTAATAAAACAAATCAAGGTAACACTTACTAATATAATTGTAAGTGATATAAAAAAATTCTCACATTCTCTATTTCTTTTCCTTCGTCGGTTCGGTTTTTATTCGATTTTTTTGGTTCGGTTTGGTTTGGTTGGTTCTCATTTGCTCACCGTAATCAACACTATATACCTTTTTTCTGCTGGGAATAATATGAAGTACCAAGAACTAGTATAAATACTAGCTTCTCTTCAATACTTGTTTTTATTTTTATCTTTTAATTTCCCAGGAACTCCCTCACAACCACCTCACGCCACCGTCGGTGCTGGGTCGGGCGGATGGGGCCTTCCCGATCATGAAAGAATTAATGAAATAAAACCTCTTTAATTTTAGTAATTCCAACAATCTCTTCTCAATTTTAGTAATTCCAACAATCTCTTCTCAGCTCGAGCTCGGCTCGAAGAAAAGCTCGTTCGAGATCGGCTCGACTATAAACAAGCTCAAGCTCAAGCTTCATTTTAAGCTCGATAAATAAACGAGCCTACTCGAGCTCAACTCGTGAGCTCTTTATAATTATAAAAATTATAAATTAATATATTATCTACTTATAAATATATTATTAAACCTTCAATATCAAATTGGATATTTTTAATTTCTTTAAACATTTATTTTTTTCATTAATGTTATGTTTCATATTTTTATACCACACACTCCATCATATACCAACCGTTCATCAAAGTATTTTAACCATAAAAAAACTATTTGTTTATGAGAAACTCGTGCTCGGCTCTAAAAAATATCTGTTCTATAAGTTAAACAAACAAGTTCTAACATTTTTGATTTGGATCATTGGAAGCTCAAGCTCGACTCGTTTAAATTTTAGCTCGGCTCGACTCGAGAAATTAAACAAACAAGCATGTACATCTAGTATTCGGCTCGGCTCGGCTCGACTCGTTTACAACCTATATGTGAGACTTTTGAAAAAGAAATAGTCTTTTCCACTTCTCTCAAGAACATGAAAGAATTGATAAAAGAAAACCTCTTTAATTTTAATAATTATAACAATTATTAGTCAAGATGGTATTAGCTACAAATTGTACACTTGTAGAAACATCATCTCAATTAGTTTTGGATAGTTTGGGTTGCATGTTGAATCATGATATATGTAACTCATAGAACTTGAGTGTTGAGTTAGTTCAGGCATTAACCTGAATGTTGACACTGAAAGTCCTAGAGAGGGGTGAATAGGATTACTAATAAGATTAATGCCTAATTAAAAATCTTTTGGACAACAATAAGTTTAAGAGATAAACTACTAGGTCAACTAAATATATCAAACTCTTAAGGGATCATACAATGGATAAGTTAGAGGTTCGATATATAAGTTAAACAAGTAAATCAACTATCTATTCTCTTACTATGCTAGATGATCAAGTTAGATAAACTAGATAATCAATATCACAATATTCATACTAGCATATTATCAAACATATAAAGTGCGGAAAATAAAGAGTGTAGGGATAGAAAGATACACACGATTTATAGTGGTTCGGTTTCCCTACATCCACTACCTAAGGAAGCCTCCTTAGGATTTCAAGCTTTTCACTAAGCTCCCGTGTCTCTCTTAACCGGGTCGAGAACACAATAACCCTTACAACCTCTTCGATAACACGAAGGACAAACTCTTCGAAACCACGAAGGAAACTCTTGTGTAATCACAACACAAGGACACCGAGTATACTCCCGATACTCTAATTCTCTCTTAATCTATCTATTACAAGAGCTAGACTTAAGAGGATAAATGTAAGTGTTTAAAGGGTGAAACAACTTTGCTAATAAACTCCTAAAGAGATGATATAACTCTAAGCTTAAAACTTCTCTTGAGTTGATTGAACTTTGAAGCTCCTTTGGATTAACTCCTTAATTGAGTGGATATGACAATGTATAGCTCTTGACACCTTCTTGGATGATAACAATTAAGCCCCTTAGTGTATATGGGTTGAAGGTGTAGTTGTAGCCTTGAAAGACCTTCAATTTATAGCTGCAAAATGATCCCAACGGTCATAAGACTTGTCTCCAACGGATATATTAATATCCCCAACGGTTATATGCCTTTTATCTTCATTTTGCTGCAGAAAACCCTAACCTGCGGTGCACCGCGGGGTTGGTGCAGTGTACCACACTGAGCTTGCTAAATTCACTTGCTTTCTGGCGGACTAGCCCCCTGGTCCGTGGTGTAGTCCGTGGGCTGCGGTGTACCGCACAGAAACTCCGGTGTACCGCACCAAAGGTCTAAAACACCTTCTAGTGAGTATATCTTTTACTGTGAAGCTCGGATCAGAAAACCTTCTTCACGAGAGTTGTAGAGAACATCATTCTAATAAACTTTGTAGTTGATCACTAAAGATAATTCTCAATGTACACAAAGATAAGGTTAAAAGTATTTGTATGAGAATTAGTTTCTTAAGATAAAACAATAAAGCTTTGATCTAAATGATAAAGAATGTGTTTTTTGATGAATTAGAGTGCAAGATAGAATATGTATAACAAGAATAATTAGCACACTAAACACAAGAGGATTTGTCACATTAAAACAACCTATTAAGGGAGGCTATATGCCAACAATCTCCCCCTTTTTTATGTTGACAAATCCTTCACTAAAACACCTTAGGAATGATATGAAAGTTTAATCTCTTATGAAATTTAGCTCCCCCTCACAATAAGCATTTAAGTAAAAATGAACATAAGATATGAAATGCATTTGTGAGTATTAAAAAGTGCAATTTTGAAAGTTTTAGTGCACATATTTCTCCCCCTTTGTCTTCATAAAAAAGACGGGATAAAAAAAATAACATCAAACAACTAATCATAGAAGAGCTAAAACTCAAGTGAATAGATTTTGAAAATCAACATAAGGAGATCAAGGGTTAAGAGCAATTAAAACATTTTAATTTTGAAATGCATAAAGATTAACAATGTAAAGCATGAAACAAGATGAAAGAAAGAGATAAGGGATAAGAACGTTTTACCAACTTCTAGATCAGAAGATTATCATCTTATAAGCTTTCCATAAACGCAAACGATTAGTGCAATTATGAGATAAACGATTAGTACAAACGATTAACCAAGCATTTGAGTTTTTAAAGATAATTTAAGAAAAACTCCCCCTCACAAAATGCATAGAGTGTTTGTTACAATTTTGAAAAAGTTTGACCAATAATTTCTCCCCTTTTTACCAATAAGAATATTTGAACCGATTTTAAGAAATCAAGCGGTAAAATTTAATTATTGAAAAGTATAGGGGTCAATATGCATTTTTCAAAAGTTTAGGGACTAAATGCAATTTTGAAAAACTTTAAGGACCTAAGTATAACTTTCTCAAGACAATAGGGACCTAGATGTAATTTTTAAGCATAAGAAAGCAAAATGCAACTTGTTCCAACTCTAGGGACCTCAAATCAATATTTTTCAACCTATAGGGATCAAAATGCAATATTTTCAACCAATAGGGACCACAATGCAAAATAAAACAATAAACCCTGAATCGCGGTGTACCGGACCATTGCTGCGGTGCACCGCACTAATGCTCGACAAAAAGGTGTAAGAGGAGAGAATAGAAAATAGGCAATTTGCATAAACACCCGAAACTAATTCGAAAACTCCCCAATAGTATAGAAATATTTTAAAACTACTAAAAACGCTTTTGTTTTGAAAAGATTCAACATGGAAATCTCGAAAGCAAAGAAATCAGTTTATTTCATAAATACACCTATATTATCTAAAACATACGAAAAGACCCAAAATCAAAGTTGAGCAATTTTAAGTATGAAAAGGTCAAGTCATACAAGATATTAGCACAATAGGGAATAAACCACATAAGCACATAATGAAGCACAACATATAGATAGTAAGGCTAAACAATTTCATGCAAATGAGTTAACGACCAATTAAAGGAGTAACTTCTCATAATTCTATGCATAAAAACATTTTTGAAATGCTATGAGAATTTTAAAATATTATCGGAAAAATATTTTGAAAAACAATTTCTTTAAAAAACTTCCCCTTACTCAAAGACATATGAAAATTCAAATTTGTGTTCAAAGATAAATTGAGATTAGAAAGTGTAAACTAGTATCTTTGATCTTTCTCCCCTTTTGTCAACGATAAAAGAATCAATAGGCACTTTTGAAAGTTATAAAAACGTGTAAGAATAAAATGTGCAATTTATAATAGTTGAGGGACTAAAAAGCAAATTCACATAGTAGGGACTAAAAATGCAATTTTTCAAAAGTTTGATCTAAAAATGCAAATTTTACATGTGAAAGATTATGAGGATCAATTTTGACACTTTGGAGTAATTTAATAAATATGAGGGGTCAAAGTGCAATTTTGAAAATTTTGGGGACTAAAATGTAATTACCAAAATTCTAAGAGCTAAATTGCAAAAACATCATTCAAGAGAATTAGATGCAATATCACTAATAACATTAAAACAATCATTAGTATCACAAGAAAATATCCAAAGATAAAACATGATAACAACAAACACAACTAATCAAATCAAAACCGAATCATATAAATAAACATAAGCCATAAGGAGGAACGCAAAAATAAATACGAGATAAAGAAAAGAAATCACCGGATTTTCCTTTTTCGAGATTTGAGTGTTCTTTCGTATATTAATTCTTCCATTTGTTTCCTCCAAGCAAAGAAACGATCACCTACAAAAAGTGGAGGTTGTGTAGAAAACAACTCTTCCAAAAGATTAAATTCTAAATCGTTTACTCTACTAACGGTTAAGCTATTCACGTAGAGTTAGTCTCTGATACCAATTGATAGTCCTAGAGGGGGGAGGGGTGAATAGGATTACTAATAAGATTAATGCCTAATAAAAAATCTTTTGGACAACAATAAGTTTAAGAGATAAACTACTAGGTCAACCAAATATATCAAACTCTTAAGGGATCATACAATGGATAAGTTAGAGGTTCGATATATAAGTTAAACAAGTAAATCAACTATCTATTCTCTTACTATGCTAGATGATCAAGTTAGATAAAGTAGATAATCAATATCACAATATTCATACTAGTATATTATCAAACATATAAAGTGCGGAAAATAAAGAGTGTGGGGATAGAAAGATACACACGATTTATAGTGGTTCGGTTTGCCTACATCCACTACCTAAGGAAGCCTCCTTAGGATTTCAAGCTTTTCACTAAGCTCCCGTGTCTCTCTTAACCGGGTCGAGAACACAATAACCCTTACAACCTCTTCGATAACACGAAGGACAAACTCTTCGAAACCACGAAGGAAACTCTTGTGTAATCACAACACAAGGACACCAAGTATACTCCCGATACTCTAATTCTCTCTTAATCTATCTATTACAAGAACTAGACTTAAGAGGATAAATGTAAGTGTTTAAAGGGTGAAACAACTTTGCTAATAAACTCCTAAAGAGATGATATAACTCTAAGCTTAAAACTTCTCTTGAGTTGATTGAACTTTGAAGCTCCTTTGGATTAACTCCTTAATTGAGTGGATATGACAATGTATAGCTCTTGACACCTTCTTGGATGATAACAATTAAGCCCCTTAGTGTATATGGGTTGAAGGTGTAGTTGTAGCCTTGAAAGACCTTCAATTTATAGCTGCAAAATGCTCCCAACGGTCATAAGACTTGTCTCCAACGGATATATTAATATCCCCAACGGTTATATGCCTTTTCTCTTCATTTTGCTGCAGAAAACCCTAACCTGCGGTGCACCGCGGGGTTGGTGCGGTGTACCGCACTGAGCTTGCTAAATTCACTTGCTTTCTGGCGGACTAGCCCCCTGGTCCGTGGTGTAGTCCGTGGGCTGCGGTGTACCGCACAGAAACTCCGGTGTACCGCACCAAAGGTCTAAAACACCTTCTAGTGAGTATATCTTTTACTGTGAAGCTCGGATCAGAAAACCTTCTTCACGAGAGTTGTAGAGAACATCATTCTAATAAACTTTGTAGTTGATCACTAAAGCTAATTCTCAATGTACACAAAGATAAGGTTAAAAGTATTTGTATGAGAATTAGTTTCTTAAGATAAAACAATAAAGCTTTGATCTAAATGATAAAGAATGTGTTTTTTGATGAATTAGAGTGCAAGATAGAATATGTATAACAAGAATAATTAGCACACTAAACACAAGAGGATTTGTCACATTAAAACAACCTATTAAGGGAGGCTATATGCCAACAATCTCCCCCTTTTTGATGATGACAAATCCTTCACTAAAACACCTTAGGAATGATATGAAAGTTTAATCTCTTATGAAATTTAGCTCTCCCTCACAATAAGCATTTATGTAAAAATGAACATAAGATATGAAATGCATTTGTGAGTATTAAAAAGTGAAATTTTGAAAGTTTTAGTGCACATATTTCTCCCCCTTTGTCTTCATAAAAAAGACGGGATAAAAAAAATAACATCAAACAACTAATCATAGGAGAGCTAAAACTCAAGTGAATAGATTTTGAAAATCAACATAAGGAGATCAAGGGTTAAGAGCAATTAAAACATTTTAATTTTGAAATGCATAAAGATTAACAATGTAAAGCATGAAACAAGATGAAAGAAAGAGATAAGGGATAAGAACGTTTTACCAACTTCTAGATCGGAAGATTATCATCTTATAAGCTTTCCATAAACGCAAACGATTAGTGCAATTATGAGATAAACGATTAGTACAAACGATTAACCAAGCATTTGAGTTTTTAAAGATAATTTAAGAAAAACTCCCCCTCACAAAATGCATAGAGTGTTTGTTACAATTTTGAAAAAGTTTGACCAATAATTTCTCCCCTTTTTACCAATAAGAATATTTGAACCGATTTTAAGAAATCAAGGGGTAAAATTTAATCTTTGAAAAGTATAGGGGTCAATATGCATTTTTCAAAAGTTTAGGGACTAAATGCAATTTTGAAAAACTTTAAGGACCTAAGTATAACTTTCTCAAGACAATAGGGACCTAGATGTAATTTTTAAGCATAAGAAAGCAAAATGCAACTTGTTCCAACTCTAGGGACCTCAAATCAATATTTTTCAACCTATAGGGATCAAAATGCAATATTTTCAACCAATAGGGACCACAATGCAAAATAAAACAATAAACCCTGAATCGCGGTGTACCGGACCATTGCTGCGGTGCACCGCACTAATGCTCGACAAAAAGGTGTAAGAGGAGAGAATAGAAAATAGGCAATTTGCATAAACACCCGAAACTAATTCGAAAACTCCCCAATAGTATAGAAATATTTTAAAACTACTAAAAACGCTTTTGTTTTGAAAAGATTCAACATGGAAATCTCGAAAGCAAAGAAATCAGTTTATTTCATAAATACACCTATATTATCTAAAACATACGAAAAGACCCAAAATCAAAGTTGAGCAATTTTAAGTATGAAAAGGTCAAGTCATACAAGATATTAGCACAATAGGGAATAAACCACATAAGCACATAATGAAGCACAACATATAGATAGTAAGGCTAAACAATTTCATGCAAATGAGTTAACGACCAATTAAAGGAGTAACTTCTCATAATTCTATGCATAAAAACATTTTTGAAATGCTATGAGAATTTTAAAATATTATCGGAAAAATATTTTGAAAAACAATTTCTTTAAAAAACTTCCCCTTACTCAAAGACATATGAAAATTCAAATTTGTGTTCAAAGATAAATTGAGATTAGAAAGTGTAAACTAGTATCTTTGATCTTTCTCCCCTTTTGTCAACGATAAAAGAATCAATAGGCACTTTTGAAAGTTATAAAAACGTGTAAGAATAAAATGTGCAATTTATAATAGTTGAGGGACTAAAAAGCAAATTCACATAGTAGGGACTAAAAATGCAATTTTTCAAAAGTTTGATCTAAAAATGCAAATTTTACATGTGAAAGATTATGAGGATCAATTTTGACACTTTGGAGTAATTTAATAAATATGAGGGGTCAAAGTGCAATTTTGAAAATTTTGGGGACTAAAATGTAATTACCAAAATTCTAAGAGCTAAATTGCAAAAACATCATTCAAGAGAATTAGATGCAATATCACTAATAACATTAAAACAATCATTAGTATCACAAGAAAATATCCAAAGATAAAACATGATAACAACAAACACAACTAATCAAATCAAAACCGAATCATATAAATAAACATAAGCCATAAGGAGGAACGCAAAAATAAATACGAGATAAAGAAAAGAAATCACCGGATTTTCCTTTTTCGAGATTTGAGTGTTCTTTCGTATATTAATTCTTCCATTTGTTTCCTCCAAGCAAAGAAACGATCACCTACAAAAAGTGGAGGTTGTGTAGAAAACAACTCTTCCAAAAGATTAAATTCTAAATCGTTTACTCTACTAACGGTTAAGCTATTCACGTAGAGTTAGTCTCTGATACCAATTGATAGTCCTAGAGGGGGGAGGGGTGAATAGGATTACTAATAATATTAATGCCTAATAAAAAATCTTTTGGACAACAATAAGTTTAAGAGATAAACTACTAGGTCAACCAAATATATCAAACTCTTAAGGGATCATACAATGGATAAGTTAGAGGTTCGATATATAAGTTAAACAAGTAAATCAACTATCTATTCTCTTACTATGCTAGATGATCAAGTTAGATAAAGTAGATAATCAATATCACAATATTCATACTAGTATATTATCAAACATATAAAGTGCGGAAAATAAAGAGTGTGGGGATAGAAAGATACACACGATTTATAGTGGTTCGGTTTGCCTACATCCACTACCTAAGGAAGCCTCCTTAGGATTTCAAGCTTTTCACTAAGCTCCCGTGTCTCTCTTAACCGGGTCGAGAACACAATAACCCTTACAACCTCTTCGATAACACGAAGGACAAACTCTTCGAAACCACGAAGGAAACTCTTGTGTAATCACAACACAAGGACACCAAGTATACTCCCGATACTCTAATTCTCTCTTAATCTATCTATTACAAGAACTAGACTTAAGAGGATAAATGTAAGTGTTTAAAGGGTGAAACAACTTTGCTAATAAACTCCTAAAGAGATGATATAACTCTAAGCTTAAAACTTCTCTTGAGTTGATTGAACTTTGAAGCTCCTTTGGATTAACTCCTTAATTGAGTGGATATGACAATGTATAGCTCTTGACACCTTCTTGGATGATAACAATTAAGCCTCTTAGTGTATATGGGTTGAAGGTGTAGTTGTAGCCTTGAAAGACCTTCAATTTATAGCTGCAAAATGCTCCCAACGGTCATAAGACTTGTCTCCAACGGATATATTAATATCCCCAACGGTTATATGCCTTTTCTCTTCATTTTGCTGCAGAAAACCCTAACCTGCGGTGCACCGCGGGGTTGGTGCGGTGTACCGCACTGAGCTTGCTAAATTCACTTGCTTTCTGGCGGACTAGCCCCCTGGTCCGTGGTGTAGTCCGTGGGCTGCGGTGTACCGCACAGAAACTCCGGTGTACCGCACCAAAGGTCTAAAACACCTTCTAGTGAGTATATCTTTTACTGTGAAGCTCGGATCAGAAAACCTTCTTCACGAGAGTTGTAGAGAACATCATTCTAATAAACTTTGTAGTTGATCACTAAAGCTAATTCTCAATGTACACAAAGATAAGGTTAAAAGTATTTGTATGAGAATTAGTTTCTTAAGATAAAACAATAAAGCTTTGATCTAAATGATAAAGAATGTGTTTTTTGATGAATTAGAGTGCAAGATAGAATATGTATAACAAGAATAATTAGCACACTAAACACAAGAGGATTTGTCACATTAAAACAACCTATTAAGGGAGGCTATATGCCAACAATCTCCCCCTTTTTGATGATGACAAATCCTTCACTAAAACACCTTAGGAATGATATGAAAGTTTAATCTCTTATGAAATTTAGCTCTCCCTCACAATAAGCATTTATGTAAAAATGAACATAAGATATGAAATGCATTTGTGAGTATTAAAAAGTGAAATTTTGAAAGTTTTAGTGCACATATTTCTCCCCCTTTGTCTTCATAAAAAAGACGGGATAAAAAAAATAACATCAAACAACTAATCATAGGAGAGCTAAAACTCAAGTGAATAGATTTTGAAAATCAACATAAGGAGATCAAGGGTTAAGAGCAATTAAAACATTTTAATTTTGAAATGCATAAAGATTAACAATGTAAAGCATGAAACAAGATGAAAGAAAGAGATAAGGGATAAGAACGTTTTACCAACTTCTAGATCGGAAGATTATCATCTTATAAGCTTTCCATAAACGCAAACGATTAGTGCAATTATGAGATAAACGATTAGTACAAACGATTAACCAAGCATTTGAGTTTTTAAAGATAATTTAAGAAAAACTCCCCCTCACAAAATGCATAGAGTGTTTGTTACAATTTTGAAAAAGTTTGACCAATAATTTCTCCCCTTTTTACCAATAAGAATATTTGAACCGATTTTAAGAAATCAAGGGGTAAAATTTAATCTTTGAAAAGTATAGGGGTCAATATGCATTTTTCAAAAGTTTAGGGACTAAATGCAATTTTGAAAAACTTTAAGGACCTAAGTATAACTTTCTCAAGACAATAGGGACCTAGATGTAATTTTTAAGCATAAGAAAGCAAAATGCAACTTGTTCCAACTCTAGGGACCTCAAATCAATATTTTTCAACCTATAGGGATCAAAATGCAATATTTTCAACCAATAGGGACCACAATGCAAAATAAAACAATAAACCCTGAATCGCGGTGTACCGGACCATTGCTGCGGTGCACCGCACTAATGCTCGACAAAAAGGTGTAAGAGGAGAGAATAGAAAATAGGCAATTTGCATAAACACCCGAAACTAATTCGAAAACTCCCCAATAGTATAGAAATATTTTAAAACTACTAAAAACGCTTTTGTTTTGAAAAGATTCAACATGGAAATCTCGAAAGCAAAGAAATCAGTTTATTTCATAAATACACCTATATTATCTAAAACATACGAAAAGACCCAAAATCAAAGTTGAGCAATTTTAAGTATGAAAAGGTCAAGTCATACAAGATATTAGCACAATAGGGAATAAACCACATAAGCACATAATGAAGCACAACATATAGATAGTAAGGCTAAACAATTTCATGCAAATGAGTTAACGACCAATTAAAGGAGTAACTTCTCATAATTCTATGCATAAAAACATTTTTGAAATGCTATGAGAATTTTAAAATATTATCGGAAAAATATTTTGAAAAACAATTTCTTTAAAAAACTTCCCCTTACTCAAAGACATATGAAAATTCAAATTTGTGTTCAAAGATAAATTGAGATTAGAAAGTGTAAACTAGTATCTTTGATCTTTCTCCCCTTTTGTCAACGATAAAAGAATCAATAGGCACTTTTGAAAGTTATAAAAACGTGTAAGAATAAAATGTGCAATTTATAATAGTTGAGGGACTAAAAAGCAAATTCACATAGTAGGGACTAAAAATGCAATTTTTCAAAAGTTTGATCTAAAAATGCAAATTTTACATGTGAAAGATTATGAGGATCAATTTTGACACTTTGGAGTAATTTAATAAATATGAGGGGTCAAAGTGCAATTTTGAAAATTTTGGGGACTAAAATGTAATTACCAAAATTCTAAGAGCTAAATTGCAAAAACATCATTCAAGAGAATTAGATGCAATATCACTAATAACATTAAAACAATCATTAGTATCACAAGAAAATATCCAAAGATAAAACATGATAACAACAAACACAACTAATCAAATCAAAACCGAATCATATAAATAAACATAAGCCATAAGGAGGAACGCAAAAATAAATACGAGATAAAGAAAAGAAATCACCGGATTTTCCTTTTTCGAGATTTGAGTGTTCTTTCGTATATTAATTCTTCCATTTGTTTCCTCCAAGCAAAGAAACGATCACCTACAAAAAGTGGAGGCTGTGTAGAAAACAACTCTTCCAAAAGATAAATTCACAATCGTTTACTCTACTAACGGTTAAGCTATTCACGTAGAGTTAGTCTCTGATACCAATTGATAGTCCTAGAGGGGGGGTGAATAGGATTACTAATAAGATTAATGCCTAATTAAAAATCTTTTGGACAACAATAAGTTTAAGAGATAAACTACTAGGTCAACTAAAGATATCAAACTCTTAAGGGATCATATAATGGATAAGTTAGAGGTTCGATATATAAGTTAAACAAGTAAATCAACTATCTATTCTCTTACTATGCTAGATGATCAAGTTAGATAAACTAGATAATCAATATCACAATATTCATACTAGCATATTATCAAACATATAAAGTGCGGAAAATAAAGAGTGTAGGGATAGAAAGATACACACGATTTATAGTGGTTCGGTTTCCCTACATCCACTACCTAAGGAAGCCTCCTTAGGATTTCAAGCTTTTCACTAAGCTCCCGTTTCTCTCTTAACCGGGTCGAGAACACAATAACCCTTACAACCTCTTCGATAACACGAAGGACAAACTCTTCGAAACCACGAAGGAAACTCTTGTGTAATCACAACACAAGGACACCAAGTATACTCCCGATACTCTAATTCTCTCTTAATCTATCTATTACAAGAACTAGACTTAAGAGGATAAATGTAAGTGTTTAAAGGGTGAAACAACTTTGCTAATAAACTCCTAAAGAGATGATATAACTCTAAGCTTAAAACTTCTCTTGAGTTGATTGAATTTTGAAGCTCCTTTGGATTAACTCCTTAATTGAGTGGATATGACAATGTATAGCTCTTGACACCTTCTTGGATGATAACAATTAAGCCCCTTAGTGTATATGGGTTGAAGGTGTAGTTGTAGCCTTGAAAGACCTTCAATTTATAGCTGCAAAATGCTCCCAACGGTCATAAGACTTGTCTCCAACGGATATATTAATATCCCCAACGGTTATATGCCTTTTATCTTCATTTTGCTGCAGAAAACCCTAACTTGCGGTGCACCGCGGGGTTGGTGCGGTGTACAGCACTGAGCTTGCTAAATTCACTTGCTTTCTGACGGACTAGCCCCCTGGTCCGTGGTGTAGTCCGTGGGCTGCGGTGTACCGCACAGAAACTCCGGTGTACCGCACCAAAGGTCTAAAACACCTTCTAGTGAGTATATCTTTTACTGTGAAGCTCGGATCAGAAAACCTTCTTCACGAGAGTTGTAGAGAACATCATTCTAATAAACTTTGTAGTTGATCACTAAAGCTAATTCTCAATGTACACAAAGATAAGGTTAAAAGTATTTGTATGAGAATTAGTTTCTTAAGATAAAACAATAAAGCTTTGATCTAAATGATAAAAAATGTGTTTTTTGATGAATTAGAGTGCAAGATAGAATATGTATAACAAGAATAATTAGCACACTAAACACAAGAGGATTTGTCACATTAAAACAACCTATTAAGGGAGGCTATATGCCAACAATCTCCCCCTTTTGATGATGACAAATCCTTCACTAAAACACCTTAGGAATGATATGAAAGTTTAATCTCTTATGAAATTTAGCTCCCCCTCACAATAAGCATTTAAGTAAAAATGAACATAAGATATGAAATGCATTTGTGAGTATTAAAAAGTGCAATTTTGAAAGTTTTAGTGCACATATTTTGGTATGAAAGTCCTAGAGGGTGGGGGGGTGAATAGGATTACTAATAAGATTAATGGCTAATTAAAAATCTTTTGGACAATAATAAGTTTAAGAGATAAACTACTAGGTCAACTAAAATATCAAACTCTTAAGGGATCATACAATGGATAAGTTAGAGGTTCGATATATAAGTTAAACAAGTAAATCAACTATCTATTCTCTTACTATGCTAGATGATCAAGTTAGATAAACTAGATAATTAATATCACAATATTCATACTAGCATATTATCAAATATATAAAGTGCGGAAAATAAAGAGTGTAGGGATAGAAAGATACACACGATTTATAGTGGTTCGGTTTCCCTACATCCACTACCTAAGGAAGCCTCCTTAGGATTTCAAGCTTTTTCACTAAGCTCCCGTGTCTCTCTTAACCGGGTCGAGAACACAATAACCCTTACAACCTCTTCGATAACACGAAGGACAAACTCTTCGAAACCACGAAGGAAACTCTTGTGTAATCACAACACAAGGACACCAAGTATACTCCCGATACTCTAATTCTCTCTTAATCTATCTATTACAAGAACTAGACTTAAGAGGATAAATGGAAGTGTTTAAAGGGTGAAACAACTTTGCTAATAAACTCCTAAAGAGATGATATAACTCTAAGCTTAAAACTTCTCTTGAGTTGATTGAACTTTGAAGCTCCTTTGGATTATCTCCTTAATTGAGTGGATATGACAATGTATAGCTCTTGACACCTTCTTGGATGATAACAATTAAGCCCCTTAGTGTATATGGGTTGAAGGTGTAGTTGTAGCCTTGAAAGACCTTCAATTTATAGCTGCAAAATGCTCCCAACGGTCATAAGACTTGTCTCCAACGGATATGTTAATATCCCCAACGGTTATATGCCTTTTGTCTTCATTTTGCTGCAGAAAACCCTAACCTGCAGTGCACCACGGGGTTGGTGCGGTGTACCGCACTGAGCTTGCTAAATTCACTTGCTTTCTGACGGACTAGCCCCCTGGTCCGTGGTGTAGTCTGTGGGCTGCGGTGTACCGCACAGAAACTCCGGTGTACCGCACCAAAGGTCTAATACACCTTCTAGTGAATATATCTTTTACTGTGAAGCTCGGATCAGAAAACCTTCTTCACGAGAGTTGTAGAGAACATCATTCTAATAAACTTTGTAGTTTATCACTAAAGCTAATTCTCAATGTACACAAAGATAAGGTTAAAAGTATTTGTATGAGAATTAGTTTCTTAAGATAAAACAATAAAGCTTTGATCTAAATGATAAAGAATGTGTTTTTTGATGAATTAGAGTGCAAGATAGAATATGTATAACAAGAATAATTAGCACACTAAACACAAGAGGATTTGTCACATTAAAACAACCTATTAAGGGAGGCTATATGCCAACAGACACTACTGTTTTGATCCGCACGAGCTTGGAGTTTCATGTGGATCAAAATTTGATACAGCTCGAACGTAGTGATTAATTTGCTTCACATAATTTTTTTATAATGAATATATTAAAATATGGGAATCGTAACATAATATATACCATGTTTTTAGAATTAATCGTCAAAAATCACTCAACCTAAATGTTCACAAAAAGATTGGGCTACTTTCTTCAACCTAATCCAATAAAAGAAGTCTATATGGGATGAAACAAATATCCACTATCTTTCAAAAAAGCGAGATGAGAATACAATGAAAAAAATAGTGATAAACATGAATTCTAATACTCTTGACAATGCCCTCCTGATTTGGGAGCACACCCTCCATACAAATTTTGTTGCAGACTTACCAAATCATAAATATAGTCATTACAAAAGCCATTCTTTGTACTTTAGACTTTTAAACTACTTGTACTTTGTCTTTTTTCAGTCACTTGAGCGCATTTGTATAGGAGACATATATATCCATATGCCTACTCAATTTCATATAGTTGTCCATATCTCATTGGTGAAGGTGCATTCGAAGAAAAGATGTTTCGTCGTCTCTATCTCTTCCATGCAAAGCATATACATCAGATCTAGTTCTATGTAAGTGATTCGATCTTTTATGTTGATTTCTCCCTTTATTGCAAGCCATAAGAAAGGTTCCAAAGCACCATGGCACAAGGCCTTTCAATCCCCTTTCTTCTAAAATAATCATAAGTTTTTTTTAATTTTTAGCAACTCTGAAATCGGGTACCATGTTAGCAAAACAGAAATATCTCCAATCTCGATTGCCAAAATCAGGTTCCCAGTTTGGGAAAACGGGTTCTCGCTTTACAAGAATGAAACATCCCCTATTTCGGTTGCTGAAAATGGGTCCCCTTTTTGTGAAATTAGATACCCGTTTTTTGGAGCTGGTCTGTACCAATATTCAAGAACTTTTTTCTCTCACTATTTAGTACCATATGCATTAGGAGACAAGATTTTATCCGGTAAAAAGCCTTGAACAACTGTGAGTCACCATCTTTCTTATGCCAGTCCCAAAAATTACGTATTTCTAAGAATTCACTATGCACCCAATTAATACATAACGATTCCTTATGTATACCTATTATCCATATGATCTTTGCAAGTGAGGCATCATTACATAACAAACGATCTTTGAGACCAAGCCCTCCTCGTTTTTAAGCATACATATATCATCCCACACAACCTTGATCGTCTTAGAGTTCCAAAAGAAACTGCGATTTTTTTAATAATCTTAGTACATACCTCTTTTGGAATAGGGAATATCGAAAGCCAAAAGCAAGCGATTCCTTGCAAGGCCACTCAACTAAACTTTAATTTACCTGCATAAGAGAACGAATCACACCTCAATTTTGTAACACAATCGGTAAGATTTTTTTATAACAGGGTATAATCACGAACCTTCAATTTATTATCCTACATTGGCACCCCAAGATATCGAAATGGAATAATTCCCTTGCTAAGTTGTGTAGAACCTTTGATAATGTTCAGCTCACTCGGTTTAATGTCGACGTAATAGATATTAGATGTCGATAAGTTTAGGTAATACCCGATCTTTTCTCAAAATCATCCATACAAATAAGAAGCATTTTTATGGAGGCAGGGCCACCTATACAAAGAAGCATGATATCATCGGAAAAAGCAAGGTGAGTGATGTTTAATCATTCACACTTATGATGAAATTTTAACAGTGTTTCCAAAGTAACTTTTAGAATGAGGCATGAGAAATATTCCAAGCATAAGACAAAAATGAATGGAGAAAGTGGATCACCTTGCCTTATTCCCTTCTTCCCTTTAAAAAGACATGAGTTTCTTTGTTGTTGGCAATCGAGTATGAAGGTGATGTGATACATTTCATAACCCAATTGATAAACCTCTTAGGTAAATTCAACCCCTTAAGCACCTCACATATGAAATCCCGAGAAACTAAATCAAACTATTTACAAATATCAATTTTCATCGTGCATCTTGTGAGCTTCGTTTTACTTCGGACCCTCTCAAGATCTTGCTTAAGATGAATGTTGTTTGTCATGAGTCTACACAAAACAAAATTCAATTGTTCATTGTCCATGATTCCATCAAGAGTCGGTGTAAGTATCTTGTAATGAATGAACATGATGGATTAATAGACGATGTTAGAATAAGAGATAGGTCGATAACCACTCACGGTTCAACATCTTCTGAACTAGGTATAAAAGAGACGATGGTGTGGCTGAGTTGTTTAAGGAGAAGTCCCAAAGTGAAAAAAATCTCAAATCGCTTCAATCACCTCTTTACCCATAATATCCCAAGATCTAATGAAGAAATTTTAGGAGTAACTGTTAGAACCTGAAGCCTTGTTGATTCAAATGCCAAAAATATGCATCTTTAATCCTTCGGTGATTTTGGCACAAAGATCACAACCTTGTTCCTCGGTTAGGTTATCACCCTAACTAAATATATTTTCATCAACGGAAAGAGTGTCATCATTTTTAACTAGGACTGATACTAATATTCGATAAATGATAAACGTGTCATTGAGGTAGTTCTCATCCCGTCTGATTTAACAGTGGATGCTATAAATCCCATCTATATTTTCTCTTAAGATAATCATGGATAAATTTGGTGCACATATAACTTTTTACTTCAAAACCACACTTATCTTTTTATTGGTAAAAGCTTTTTTCCGCATTGGAGAGGAGAATTGCTTGCTTCCTCAAGTTCAAAATTTTCTCCATAAGTTTTGGGCTACCAACATCGGTTTGAAGTTTGATTTCTATTTCTTGGAGGGAAAGATTGTCTTGTTTAACTTTTTCAAAGATGTGTGCAAAATATTTTGTTGAGGTCGTGAAGATTCGTTTTCCGCTTCCGAAGCTTTTCGCAAAGTATAGTGGAAATTATATCATAAGACTTCACCACCCTAGCTTCAGGCAATATCCCCACCCATGTCACCATCTCCAATGTAAATGGAGGCACTAATACATCCTCTAATTCAGCCTTACCCTTGTTATTTTCTTGTATTAATATAGGATTCTCCCGTACACTCTCTCGACTCGAATAATATGATACCAATTCATTACTAATGACTTTACCTTAATTAATCTCCATGTTTGAGTTTGGTGGAATTGTGATCAAGCTATGCACCAGAGAAAGCTCAAAGCGATCTGAAAAGTTGATAGAATTTTGTGTGGCACTATTAGATTCAGCGTTACTATCTTTAGCCCAGTGATTTTTCCGTCTTTCTTACTGGCTAAATCATTGCCAACGGTGTATGGAAACATAGTTTCTTGGTGGAGGACTTGTTTAAACTTGTCGAGGGGTTGGAAGATGTGTGTATCCTAATAATTTTAGTGTAGAAGGTTGTGATTGTGGATATTTCGTTTTTGTTCTATTGAGCAAAAGAGATTCTCTGCCAACCAATTATAAAGGAGGGCGGTGGTTGCCGGCTATGCATAGTGGCCAAATAATCGTCCGAGCAAAAATGGAAAATGAAATACTGATTAGAGATGGAAGTGGTTAGGTTTTTGTATTAATATTAAAAACCATAACCATTTATTTTATAAAAACCCATAAATTAACGATTTTAATCATCGGTTTTGTGATTTTTAATCAGTAGGTTTCTATATTTCTAAGCGGTTTTGTTGTCTTTAATTATAACCAAACGATTACTCTAAAAATATATTAAATCTTTCTAAAATAAGTCCACACATCTCCAAAGTATATAATCTTGCGTTGGTCTTTGATAAAATTGAATATTTGTTATTTAGTTGGTTAAATTTATTATTTATTATTTATATTTTGGTTTCAGAATTTGAATATATTTTTATTTAAAATATTGTAAAATATGAAAAAAAAATATATAATAATAAATGGTTTTCGTTTATTCGGTTTTATTTTTTTCTAAAACCATAACCTAACAGTTTTAAACATCGTTTAAACTTTTCAAAACCATAACCTAATGGATTTAACTGCGGTTATATAATCGGTCTTTAATTGGTCCAGTTTTCAACGGTTTTGGTTTTTAACTATAACCATTTCAATCCATTCTACTAATAAGAAAATAAAAAGCCAAAAGGACACCTAAATCACCCCTACCCCCCCTCCCCACCCTTTTTCAAGGAAGTTGTACTTTATTGGTAGGGTGCAAAAAGTGTTCTATCAGTGGGTGTCATTTATGTGTCCGATTAGGTTATCACATAAATCACACATTGATAATTACATGATTGGGTTATCGTAAAGGGGTAGATAAGAGGTTGTGTTCGAGGTCATTGTCGTGGGAATGGACGAGGTCATGTTCTCTCCTATGAGGGTGGTCAGTCCACGTTAGTCATGGGCGAATCAGAGAACAAGGATGGTGTGTCCAAATAATATGCTATAATTTTTTATTATTTATGAATCTTTAGGTCTATTTTATACCAGTATTTGGTGTTAATGTAGTATTTATAGGTATAAGACTAGTTCCACCACTTTTTGTAGAAACAAGGTTAAAACGTGATATTGCAGCCATATTGGGAAATCAATATTTTTAACAGCTGCCAAAAGAAGAATTAGAAGATAAGACCTCGAGAAGTGAATGAAGAGTCCAAGAATTAATAATAACATAAAAGATAATTACACCATTAATAATTAGTTTCTTAAATGTTTGTAATTATTTGTTAGTCAAACCTAATTCCTTTAATCTTATTTGAAGAGGGGGGAAACAAAGGAACAGCTAGAATTACTTTTCCATAGTTTCAGTTTCATTATCAGGGTGAACAACTGAATTCCACCGCCTAAGTACTAGTGTAGGATCATTGTAAACATTTTATACATATCAATTCAAGTTTACATTTCTTATTATATCTTACAAGAAATATCCTCACCTAACTAACTAATTGCGCAACCATTAGTTACACAAATCCTATATGAGAGACTTATTGCATTACACATTATTGAAGATTGTATGACATAGCCAATTGTTTTGTCATAAGCTATGCTCATAATAATCCAATTTTACTATGTTGCTACAACTAACGTGGTAACTAGTTGTGAAAGGTAGTGTATGACAACCATCTCCTCGAAATTTAACGAAGAGATCCTGATTCAGCAAGTAAGTAAATAGATCTACATGTTAATTGATTATGTAAGATGAATACCTTAACCTGTGACTAGCCCTCTTTGCACTCATCCATAATATAACTTAGCTAAGATATCCCCAGTTTTCAACGGAACGACCCTTGGCACCATGCCATTCATAAAGAGAAATAAATTATAAGAATGATATGCCCCATATAATAATCTTGATTTATAGTAATTCTTAAAGAAATCAATGAACTTATGGAATATATCAATTTTTTACACCGTTGTCGGGGACTGGCGATCATCTTAGTAACTTATTTCGTTTTACTATTTTTATTATTTTTTTATTTTGATTATTTTATTAGTTTAGTTATTTCTTTTTTATTTATAAAAATATATAATTTAAAAAAATTAAGTTATTATAGTTAATGAACGATATGAGATCTTTAGAAATGGAGTTAGTGCATTATAACCCCGACATCAGAAAAATATCTTAGAAAATGACATAGAAAAATGACTAACTAAAAGAATTTGTTAGATGTCTTTTTTCATGATGCTACCCTTATCCCAAATTCAACTTTAAATTTGCCTGCCTACTTAGGTGGAGTGTATTCAACTGGGTCTGCTGTATATTTTTGTACTTTAAAAGTCTAGGGGTGTCAATCAAGACTTTAAAAAGTCTTTTAAAATTTACGTGTATTCAGTTAGAATTTTAAAAAATCTTTTAAAATCTCGCTGTATTCAATCAAGATTCTTTTAAATCCTTTAAATTTTTTTGGTATATTTAAAAGTTATTGGACTTTCCAAGTCATTGGACTTTGTAGGAGTTGAGAGTTTTAGTATAAATAAATCAGCCTTCTACAAATCCTTCTACAAAAGTAGGGATTATATAAACTCTAAACAAGAATAACGATTTAGGTAATTTTTTTTCCATAAACATAATAAATATTTTTTTTCTAGTTCATGGTTGTTCATGGCGTTCATGGTCAAATTGTAAAATTGTCTCCTAATTTATTTTTTTGGATGTCTCCTGCATAGAAAGAAAATAAATTAATTTCTCATGCATAAAAGAGAAATCCACGTCTCCTGCATAAAAAGTAATCCATTGTTCAATTTTTTTAAACAGTGAATCATTTGGTGTTATATAGTCTATTAGTTTGATTTGATCATATTATATATACACACACACTGACATTATAATACTTTTTAGATATTGTCTCTTAGCATAAAAAATCTTTGAGTATATTCTACAAATGATTTTGATTTGTTTTAATGAAACCCGTTTTCTTAAATATTTTGTCAACTGATCTTTCTAGATTTGCTTAACATGGAAACTAAAAATATACTGTGTATGTAAATAGTGTACAATTATTTCGTGGTGTGTAGTTTGTTTAACTATAGTTGGATCGGTTTAAATTAAGGATTCAAAATTAAATTAATTTTAACTGTTATATTTTTCTTTTGTTGGACAAATTGCTAGTTATAATCAAACTTTTGTGCTAAACGGGGTGTTCTTACAATTAAAATATTCTTCAACGCACTAAATATTTTCACGTATCTTCGGTTTTGTTAAACTCTTTCTCAGCAAAGCTTTTAAGGCATCTACTATCTCGTCTACTGGTATTACTATAATTATGTTGTATAAGTTTTATGAGGTAAATAAGGACTATTTTGAAATAGTTAAATTTAAAATTTGGTCAGTGTTATCATATCAACTCGTTGTAAATAGTCAAATTCGTCGTAATTATATCGATACAAGTTTAATGTATATTTATTTATAATGTATAATGCAACTGAAATTAATGCTTGGAGACTTGGCATTGCTGAACTTATGTGGAATGATAGACCACAAAATGGCACAAACAGAAGACAATACAATGACACTCAAAATAACGATGAAGAAAGAGACGACAATGGGAATTAAAAGGATCGAATATAATAAGTTGATAATTCTTAGTTTTGTTTTTATTAAAGTAACGGTTAGTTTAGTATGGGTTTACGAATTGATTTTATGGATAACTTTTTACCATCATACATTGAATTTTTTATACAAAAGTGTATTTTTTTTGGGAGGGACATATTTTTTCTTGTGTATTGTTTAAATGGATATATATTATTTTAGAAAAAGATCAAAATCTATTAAAATCAATTAAAATCTTGACATACTAATCCGTCAAATTTATATATAATTAAAAAATAATATTATAATAAAATATCTATATAGAATTAAAACTATATGTGGAGTTTGCAAACTCTATGAATTTTAAAAATCCAAAAAAATCTGACTCCCATTTAAATACACCCCCCTTAGTATGTTGTCAACCTTCATAGAAAATAGTAAAGAGAACCCTTGTTTTCACTTAGGAGAATTTAAAAAAGCAATGCAAGCAGTAAAATTTAAAGTTATACCAGAAGAAGAAAAAATGTTAAGATTGTCGAATTCTCCCTTATAGATAAATCCACTTATCGATTTGAAAATTTACCCGAGTGACCTATAATTTTGTGGAAGATTTTCAAAACAAAATCTCAATCATGTATTATGATGTTAGTCGTATAGAGAATGTTAGATTTGAGCTTAAAAGCTTTATTCATAAATACGTCAAAAAATTACATGAAGCGTGGGATAGGTTTTTTGAGATTCAGGGGAGTTGTCCTCATCATAGTTCGACCCCATGGAAAACTCGCTCGTGCATTTTACCATGAACTAACCAATATGTGCATGAATCTTGTATATTATATATATGCAAACAGGTTTATAAGGAAGCTTTCAGAAGATACATTGGAGATGTTGAATACCTTGGTGAATAACTTGGGGCTTGATGCATTATCTTCTTTTCAAAAGGATAAATTTTGAAAAGATCCTAATAAGGGACTCTATGAAGTAATTCATGGAGATGGATGTGTACTAAATTTCAAGATGATCTCAAAACAATTGGAAGACTTATAGCTTGCTTAACAAAAGTCCATCCAAGCGCAAAAACCACCATTGAACATCGTGATTCGTGCAACTTGATTTACAATCGAACAACCAGATTCTGGTTGTCCATTTAATCATAATATTGACAATATTATTCAGTCACAAGAAGATGCAACCCAATACATAATCTTTTAGGTAATGGAAAAATATCCACAGTACCACAACCACGGTAATAATAATAATTTTCAATACGGACCGCGACCCTGATCAAACCCAAAATAGAAGAACAACAAGTAAGGCAAACATATCAATATACACCACCAACTTCTAGGTTCTGACAGGAGCAAAGGTACGTAAATACAAACCCTCCTAGACCATATGATGGACCTGAAATGGACAATGTGATACTTGATAAGCTAAATAAGATGAAACTTAGCTTCCAAATTACTACTCTCTCTATCGATAAAAGTTTATCGCTATTTTAAAAAATATTGGTCCATAAAAGGTTGTTCATTTAAACAACAAATATATTTTCTCATTCTTTATACCATTTATACTCCTATTTAAATATTAAAATTTATATATCTAATAAATAATGGAAAATTTCATGACACTTTATGAAGAACATATTAGTAAACATACAAAGTAATAATTGTTTTTCTTAGTTTGTATGCAAAAGAAAGTATGACAACCTTATATGGACAAGGGGGAATAATCAACTAGTTCAATCGCATGCACACTTCGTTAAATATTTTTGAAGTTCAAGTAGGATACATTGTTAATAAAATGAGTATTAGAGAAGAAGGGATTTTACATGGTTCCCACTACGCCGCGTCAAGCGTCTCGCGACTACACGAGTAGTCGCTAAAAATAATAAAAGTAGTCGCTAGAAATCAGATCAAGGATCTAGCGACTACATGTAGTCGTTCAAACATAGTCGCGAAAAACTAGTCGTTAGAAGGCAAACCTTACGACTACACGCGAAGAAATAGTCGATAGAGTCAGTGGCATTAGTAACGACTACATTGTAGTCGCTAGATAACGCTTCTTCTAGCGACTACTTTGTAGTCGTTAATACTACAAGGTATAGCGACTACTTAGTAGTCGAGAATAGAGAAGTTTATTAACGACTACAAAGTAGTCGTTATTACTAGAAAGTATAGCGACTACTAGTTGTATTTTCTAGCGACTACTATGTAGTCGCTACTATTAATTTTTTATTTTAAAAAAAATAAAAAAAATACGATTTTCGAAATATTTTTAATTACAATTCTGTAATTAAAAATAATTCGAAAATCATATTTTTTTATTTTTTTTAAAATAAAAATTTAATAATTAAAAATACAATTAAAAATTCAAAATAATTAATTAAAATATATAATTAAACCAAAGTCAAACCCGGTCAAAGTCAAAGTCATACCAAACTAAATAAAAAGTCTTAATACAAACCAAATAAAATTAAACCAAAAGTCTTAAAATATAATAAAATAAACACCAAACAACGTCAATATCTAAAATCCGAGCTTTGTATAAATGTTTTCATCATTCCCCGGCTCGTAATCATCTTCATCCATTTCAACATCTTCAACATCTTCACCATCATCACTACTACTACTATCATCATCTTCTTCATCTTCATCACCGCTAGGAGGAGTGGGGCCCGCATTCATAGGCTGGAAGGGGGTCTCGTCTTTATCTGCCCTCAACTGATTAACGTACGCGATGGCATCATTCACAACAGCCATCGAAAAAGGTGAAGGCACGGTTCTAGTAGATCCTTCAGGGCGGGGGGATGGGGGAAGACCGCTGGACACTCGGAGCTCGTTAATCGCCGCCATCATCTCCTCGTGCTGCTCGTTCCGGGGTGGAGTAGTATTAGCCTTGTTCTTCGATTTCCTTGGACGGCCAATGCCCGGAATAAAGCTCCTCTTCGGTGACCCTACCGCCTTCGCGGTGCTCCTCACATAATCATATTTCTCCTTTTGACTCATTCTTTCCCAATCGGTTGACTCTGATTGACTTTGAGTCACCTTTTGCTTCATCGCGTCCTTGAGCAATTTCTGTTACATAATAAACAATATATCAATTTAATTTGACTTTAGACGAAAAAAATGATTAATAATAAACTTTTTGAAAAAACTTACATCGGCTTTTACGTAGCCCACGGACCTCCACTCTCTGGTCTTCTTGCTTTTCCCCACCACCTAATAAAAACCACCCATACGCGGAATTGGGATGTCTTGTTGGGTAGACTCATCCCTTATCACCAGATTCCCTCCCGGGATTAATTCTTCACCCTGTTTCAGAAAATAAAAAATATTCAAAATAGATAATAAATTAATAATTAAAATTTTTACTTAAATAAAAAACCACCTCGTATAGCATATCCCGAGTTCGGGAATACCTCCTCGACCCCCCTCCACTCTTGTTTTTCTGCTTTTCTTGATTCTTTTTATTTTCATTTGCTTGATTCTGAAAAAATTTAAAATTCAATTATTAATAAAAAAAAATTATAATTTTAAATATATACTAAAATTAAAAATAATCAAAATTTCACCTTAGCTATTCTCGAACTCCAATACTCACAACACTTAGCCCACACCTCATCCGATATCCAATCCGGCTTCAAACCCTTTCTCCAATAATGCTTCTTCACGTAATATTTGTAATCCTTAAATCTCATCCTCATCGTATCGTCCAAGTTTCCATGAATCGAATTCCAATCTTTCCTCTTTTTCCAAGTTTTTATGTCAAAATATTTCTGTAGAAAAATATATTATTTAAATTTAAATTAGAATAATAAATTAAGCTTTAAAAATATTAAAAATTAAAGTTATACCGATAATCGCTTAATCACGGCATCTTTGTCCGCGTCCGGCACTTTTTTCCAAGCCGGGTGATAGGGCGGAATCCTCTCTCGCACTGCAATCCCAATCACTTGCGCAACGTGGTGCCCGTACTTGCCTGATGGACTCCACGTGTCGTCTAAAATACAAAAATTGACCGGCAAAGGCCACCCAACAGCTTTTAGAGCTCGCATCACAGTTTTTAGGGCACCTCCACCCCTTGTTTTCCGTCTAGGGGGATCTGTTTTAACATTAAATTAATTAGTAGTGACTTTATTTTTTAAGCAAGTATTGAGATGAATTTGTTTATTTACCAGGCTGGTTTGCACAGTCGGCTAGGTTTCGGTTAGGATTCTGGTTTGGGTCCCTACCCCCACCGTCCCCTCCGTGCTGTCGAGTCATCACATCAGCCATCTAGCATTTTATAGGTAAATTAAAATACAGAATAAAAAATAACATACAAAATACTAAATTATTACATCACCAAAAATAAAAACATGAAAATAAAATAAAATAAATTATTACAATCATAAATAAAATAAATCAAATAAATTAAAAACGTAAATAAATCATCCTTAAGCATCCAATATATATAGCACACGTACAATCTGTATTATACAAAAAATAATTATATTAGTCATATAATAAATTATTTTATATTTTTTTTGATATTTAAAATTCTATTATTATATAGTAAACTAAACATATTTATCTTAAATTGCATTAAAGTACCTAAATATTATTTTAAATTGCATAAAATGTCCCTATATTATTTTAAATTTCATAAAAGTCCATATTTAATTTTTCTAAAATTGCATAAAAATTACTATATATTTTTTTAAATTGCATAAAAGTCCATATTTAATTTTTCTAAAATTGCATAAAAATTCCTATATATTTTTTTAAAATTGCATAAAAGTCCATATATAGTTTTTCTAAAATTGCATAAAAATTCCTATATATTTTTAAAAATTGCATAAAAGTCCATATTTATTTTTATAAAATTTCATGGAAGTCCTAGTTAGTTTTAAATTGCATAAAACTCCCTAAAATAATATTTTAAAAATTTCATAAAGGTCCCTAAGTTATTTTTAACACAATTTCATTCGAACACATTTTTTAACACAATTTTTGCACTTTTGTAATCTAAAATTTACTAAAAATCATAACAAAAATTAACAAAATTCCCAAAAAATCAACCTAATTAATTTTCAATCGAAAACCATAAATTACATGCTTAAATTAACAAAAATTAATCCCTAAGAACACCTATTAATCCCTAACAAAAATATGGAAAAAAACTAATTAGATTTCACAAAATATATTTTTTAGGCCATTTATCACCAATTTTTTGTTTAAAATGATGCATACAACACACTAATAACACATGACATTCTCGGAATTAAAAAAACCATGAAATCATCAAAGAAAAAAAAAGCATAAAAATTAAATAACAAAAATGGGTTGGAAAACTTACCTTATTGGAAGAGATTGGAGCTGATTTGGTGATGAATCCATGCCATATTGATTCGGATTGAAACACAAACAAAGAAAATTTTTATTAGAAAATATAAAAATAGAGGAAAAAAAGCTTAATAAATGGTAGAAAATGGAATGGAATAAGATTAGGGGTTGGATTTGGTTACCTTTGACGAAGATTTGTTGCTTGAATCGGAGCTTGGATGGCTGCAATATTATCTCTAGTTTTTTGGTGTTTTGTTGTTTAAGAAATGAAAGTGGAGAGTGAGCTCTCGGTAGATATAGGACTTTTTTTCTAGCGACTACAACTTGTAGTCGCTAGAAGCAAACAAAGTAGTCGCGTGTCCTTTCGTGGGCGGGAAAATGGACCGCCATCGGTTAGTGGAAATTAATTCGATGTTTAGCGACTACAAAGTAGTCGCTAGTGCTATAGACTTATTAGCGACTAGTTCATGTACATGAACTAGTCGCTAGAGGTAAAATGTAGTCTCTAGAAACCTTTTTTTTTAAAAAATTAAAAATAAACACTAATCCTTTTACTATTATCCAATATTTTATTTCAATACCAAATAATCATTTAAATTAAATTCAATTCCACACTCATTTATGTTGAGTGTTAGAGTCAAAGTAGATTGTTTAGAGTCAAAGTTGAGTGTTTAGAGTCAAAGTTGAGTGTTTGTGGTCAAAGTTGAGTGTTTAGAGTCAAAGTTGAGTGTTTAGAGTCAAAGTTGAGTGTTTAGAGTCAAAGTTGAGTGTTTAGAGTCAAAGTTGAGTGTTTGTGGTCAAAGTTGAGTGTTTAGAGTCAAAGTTGAGTGTTTGTGGTCAAAGTTGAGTGTTTGTGGTCAAAGTTGAGTGTTTGTGGTCAAAGTTGAGTGTTTGTAGTCAAAGTTGAGTGTTTAGAGTAAAAGTTGAGTGTTTAGAGTCAAAGTTGAGTGTTTGTGGTCAAAGTTGAGTGTTTAGAGTCAAAGTTGAGTGTTTGTGGTCAAAGTTGAGTGTTTAGAGTCAAGGTTGAGTGTTTAGAGTCAAAGTTGAGTGTTTGTGGTCAAAGTTGAGTTTTTAGAGTCAAAGTTGATTGTTTGTGGTCAAAGTTGAGTGTTTAGAGTCAAAGTTGAGTGTTTGTGGTCAAAGTTGAGTGTTTGTGGTCAAAGTTGAGTGTTTGTGGTCAAAGTTGAGTGTTTTTAGTCAAAGTTGAGTGTTTAGAGTCAAAGTTGAGTGTTTAGAGTCAAAGTTGAGTGTTTAGAGTCAAAGTTGAGTGTTTGTGGTCAAAGTTGAGTGTTTAGAGTCAAAGTTGAGTGTTTAGAGTCAAAGTTGAGTGTTTGTGGTCAAAGTTGAGTGTTTGTGGTCAAAGTTGAGTGTTTAGAGTCAAAGTTGAGTGTTGTGGTCAAAGTTGAGTGTTTGTGGTCAAAGTTGAGTGTTTGTGGTCAAAGTTGAGTGTTTAGAGTCAAAGTTGAGTGTTTAGAGTCAAAGTTGAGTGTTTGTGGTCAAAGTTGAGTGTTTAGAGTCAAAGTTGAGTGTTTGTGGTCAATGTTGAGTGTTTAGAGTCAAAGTCGAGTGTTTAGAGTCAAAGTCGAGTGTTTAGAGTCAAAGTCGAGTGTTTAGAGTCAAAGTCGAGTGTTTAGAGTCAAAGTCGAGTGTTTAGAGTCAAAGTCGAGTGTTTAGAGTCAAAGTCGAGTGTTTAGAGTCAAAGTCGAGTGTTTAGAGTCAAAGTTGAGTGTTTAGAGTCAAAGTTGAGTGTTTGTGGTCAAAGTTGAGTGTTTGTGGTCAAAGTTGAGTGTTTGTGGTCAAAGTTGAGTGTTTGTAGTCAAAGTTGAGTGTTTAGAGTCAAAGTTGAGTGTTTGTGGTCAAAGTTGAGTGTTTGTAGTCAAAGTTGAGTGTTTGTGGTCAAAGTTGAGTGTTTAGAGTCAAAGTTGAGTGTTTAGAGTCAAAGTTGAGTGTTTAGAGTCAAAGTTGAGTGTTTAGAGTCAAAGTTGAGTGTTTAGAGTTAATAAAATGTTTTAATACAAATAAACCTAAAGAAAGCAACCCCATTCTTCACGCTCAATGACGGAGTAGAATCCATGCATTCTGGACAAGCTTTGTAACCTTGACCCGACCATCCCGAGGTGTATGATCTAGCGGGAAAATCGTTAGTAGTAGACAACAAACAAACCTTCATAGTAAAATCTTCCTTCTTGTGGGCATCATAAGTAATAATCCCCTTACCCCACAACTCGTCCAACTCATCTATAACAGGACGAAGAAAGACGTCCATGTCCTTGCCGGGTGAACGGGGTCCCGAAATCAACAAACAAAGCTGGAATGTCGTCTCCTTCATACACTCCCACGGTGGTAAGTTGTAGACGGTCAATATAACCGGCCACATGCTGTACGAGTTGTTCTGCATAGAGAATGGGCAAAAGCCATCGATACCCAAACCAAAGAAGACGTTCCGAGGTTCACTAGCAAACTCTGTATGTAACTGAACAAATCTCTTCCAACTATCTCCGTCAACCGGATGACGCAACAAATCTGGATCTATATTCTTCCCTGTTTGGTGCCTGATCATATTTTCGGCAGTGTGTCTCGAAGCATAAAGTCGCTGCAGCCTAGGGGCAATCGGGAAATATCTGAGTTTCTTATGCGCTACTTTCAGACCCTTCTTCGGGTCCCATCTGGATTCACTACATACTGGACACTTTTCGAGGGAGGCATTCTCCTTGTAAAACAAAGCACAATCGTTCACGCAAACATCGATGGTATCGTAACCCATACCTAAATTTTTTTAACTTTTTGTTGCATGCCTCGTATGAATCGGGCAAGGTATGATTTTTGGGCAACACACGGCACAAAAGATCAAGCAACTCGGTGAAAGGCGTGTTAGACCACTTGTTCCTCACCTTCACGTGCATTAGCTTCGCAATGAAATTTAATGAACTCATGACATCACAACCAGGGTATAACTCGGTCTCTAAATCGGAAAACATCGTTTCGAATTTGCCACGAGCCGTACTGTTCGAGTCTGT
Organism: Nemophila menziesii; assembly: GCA_029959085.1. NCBI lineage: Eukaryota > Viridiplantae > Streptophyta > Magnoliopsida > Boraginales > Hydrophyllaceae > Nemophila > Nemophila menziesii. The sequence goes on along the minus strand of JARWIR010000001.1, from coordinate 122,701,976 downwards.
CATCTCTGTGTCACCGGAATGACCACCAACCTCGTAATTAGGTCTCAAATCATCGTATACATCCAACATTTCATTTTCTTCATATCGAGTCTCGGGAATATCCTCGGGCTCACCATGCTTTGACCAAATATCACACGTCTCCAAAAACCCATGCAGTAACAGATGAGACCTAACTTTGACCACTGTATACCTACGATAATTCGAACACTCTTTACACGGACAAAATATTGTTTCTTCACTAGGAGGTTTATTCTTTTGAGCAAAAGCGAGGAATGCTTCTATCCCCTTAATAAATTCACGCGAAACTTTATGAGCGGTACCAATCCAACTCTTATCAATACCCGAAGCCATAGTCAACTATTACAATATGAAAGAATACAACATAAATAAAATGAAAAAAAAATTATTACATCACCAAATAAATACATAAAAATAAAACGAGAAAAAATTATTACATCACCGATTACATAAATGAATAAAAAATAAAAAAAATTATTACATCACCGATTAAATAAATAAATATAAAATGAAAAAAATTATTACATCACCGATTAAATTAATAAATATAAAATTAAACGCACACAAAATATTACATCACCAAATAAATGCATAAATATAGAATTAAAAGCATACAAAATATAACATCACAAAATAAATACATAAATAAAAAATTAAAAGCATACAAAATATAGCATCATACAATAATATATCATACAAATATAAATATATATATATATATATATTTATATACTTAATATAATATTTATAATTCACATAAAATTATTAAATGATTAGAGATATATATATATATATATACATACTAATATTATATATTTAGCACTAACTATACAATTGTAATCAAATAAGGAAAGGATGAAAAAGACACATACTTTTGGGCAAATTTGGAAGGAAAAATTGATAATTGAGGCGGTCCCACGTTGATGTTTGACCCGGGAAAGCTTGTCCACGTGTTGAAATACCTAATAAGTGATACTATTTACCATTTACTACATAGTTGCATGAAAGTAAAAGAAATTTGAAAGAGTTTTATGGAATAAAAAATACCTACTTTTGGGCAAATTTGGAAGGAAAAATTGATGATTGAGGCAGTCCCACGTTGATATTTGACCCGGGAAAGCTTGTCCACGTGTTGAAATACCTATTAAGTGATACTATTTAACATTTAATACACAATTGAATGAAAGTAAAAGAAATTTGAAAGAGTTTTATGGAACAAAATATACCTACTTTTGGGCAAGTTTGGAAAGATAAATTGTTAATTGAGGCGGTCCCACGTGATGGTTGACCCGGGCAAGCTCCAAGTGTTGAAATAATTTTTAATGATGAATTGTGAAAAAAAATTGGGAGAGTTTTGAGAGAAAGAAAGAGAAATTATATAATAATGGTGTATTGAGTAAAGCAATTCGCAAGTTACTGTTGAAAAATACGCTACCACTATTCGCGACTACATGAGTAGTCGCTAAAGACTAAAATGCAGTCGTTAGAAAGAACTTCTAACGACTACACAAAGTATTCGTTAAATAATCTAACATCTAGCGACTACTTAATGGCAGTGGGAAATTAATTAAAAATTACAAAAAATACTCGCGACTACATCTTATCAGTAACGACTACTTTTAGTAGTCGTTCATAGCAAAATTAACTAATGACTACTTTGTAGTCGAGATATGTACCACGTAGTCGTTAAAGGAAAGTAGTCGCTAGAGACGCTTATCATTAGCGACTACTTTGTGTAGTCGCGAAACGTTTAGTCGCGAGAAGCTCGCGCTGTAGTAGTGTCCTCCCAATGATACTTTGACTGTCAACTTAGTATTGGATCGAGGGAATTATAATTTGGGATCGGAAAAATTATATTTAACTATAACTAAAAACGGTAAAAGATACACCGTCTGTTAGACATATGTCATGTGTATTTTTATATGAAAAATAACCCCATAGAGATATTGGCCTTATGTCGCTTTCTCCTTTAAAAACAATCAAAGGCACAATACTCGGTTTGTTACCATATTTGCACACACCCTTGGGCAGGTGTCTAAAGTTTCCCTCAAAGTCGATCGAGGAGTTGGTGAGCTGACATTCACGATATAACGTAGCCGAGTCTATTGGTAGGATAAAATAAAATAGTAAAATCCCAAGCGTGTTTCCAGAAGCCAATCAAAAAGAAAGTTGTTGATAAAACTACAAGTACTCAAGTTATAGAAGATTGAGCTTGAATAGCTGAGATAAGTTGCATTGATTCTGCACTGAAGAAAAGATAACGGAAGAAGAAGAAGACAGCAGAGAGAGTAAAGAGAAAGAGAAATTTCATTGATACGTTTTAACTAATACAATTGTTTATATATAAGATGTTGTAACAAACTAATTTTGTTAATTACAAAATGGTCCTCTATCTTTTGTTTTCTATTAATTCTATCTCTTTTCTATCCAATATAGCATTCCAAGAGCCCCCCTCAAGCAGAACATGTATATTAGAAATGTTGAGCTTGGACAAATTATTATGAAAAGCAAGACAACCTAAAGGTTTGGTAAACATATCTGCAATTTGTAGATTAGATGGAATGTGAAATAATTTGATAACACCAGCTTGAATCTTGTAGCGTGTTACAATCGATATCCACATGCTTTGTACGTTCGTGGTGAACATGATTAGTTGACATGGCGATAGCTGATTTGCTATCGAATATACCAATGCAGGATAAGAATGATCAAAACCATAATTTTGTAACACATAAAAAATCCATTGTATTTCGCAAGTAGCTGCAGCAAGAGCTCTATATTCTGCTTCAGCTGATGATCGACTAACCGTTGTTTGCTTCTTACTCTTCCAAGAAATCAGAGATTCGCCTAGAAATATGCAAAATCCAGTGATGCTTCTTGAAGAGTCTAAGCATCCAGCCCAATCACTATCACAATAAGTTTATATTTTGACCTCAGAGTTTGAAGGGAAGAAGAGGCCTTGCCCTGGCGTCATTTTTATATATATCTAAGAACTCTTTGCGCCTCTTTCCAATGACTTGTAGAAGGATTAGCCAAGAATTGGCTTAGTGAATTAACTGAATATGATAGATTAGGTCTAGTTATTGTAAGATACAAAAGTCTTCCTATCAGTCTTTTGTAAGATGATGGATTCTCTAAATGTTGATCATCTTCTTGTCTTAACTTTAGTGTTGATTCCATATGAAAACCTACAGGCTTAGCACCTAGCACTCCACATTCATCTAGTATATCAAGTTCATATTTTCTTTGACATAAGGATATTCCACTAGTTTTTCTAGTAACTTCAATTCTAAGGAAATATCTGAGTTCTCCTAAGTCTTTTATTGTGAACTCAGAGTGTAAATATGTTTTTAAGCTCTTTATTTCATCTATATTATTACTTGCTAGTATAACATCATCAACATAAACTAATAAATCTATGAAACTTGAAGAATTGCACTTAATAAAGAGACTATAATCAATTGAAGAATGTTCAAACCCATAAGACACTAATGAAGATGATAACTTTGCAAACCACTATCTTAAAGCTTGTTTCAGACAATATAGGCTTTTATTTAGTTTACAAACCGTGTTTTTGGGATCTTGAAGGCCTTGAGGGATGTTCATATATACTTGTTCATCTCACACCCCATGAAGAAAGACATCATTAACATCTAGTTGATGAAGATGCCAATTGTGAATAGATGCTAAGGCAAGAATGATTCTTATAGAGACTAACTTTGCAACAGGTGAGAAGGTGTCAAAAACGTCCAGGCCTTCTTGTTGATTATAACCTTTAGCTACTAAACGATCTTTGTGTCTTTAAACAGATCCAGTTGCCTTGTATTTTAGTTTGAAAACCCATTTGCATCCAATAGGTTTCATTGGCGGAGTTTGTGGAACAATAGTCCATGTGTTGCTGGTTTATAAAGCATCAAGTTCCCTTTGAATGGCAGAAGTCCATTCTACAGAAGCTGAGGCTTGCTTATATGATTTTGGTTCAATTTTGATGGATATATTTTCAATATAGTTAGCATATTTAGGTGCTAATTTGGAGGTACTCAGAAAATCTTCAATTGGATATAGAGATGTTGAAGATTTCTTCTCGCATAAGGAAGCTGAGTGAGTGATATAATCTTTAAGATATGTTGGTGGTTGTCTATTTCTTGAAGGTCTTGTTGGTTGATTTGAATTTGATTGTGTAGGATTTTGGCTAGATGAAGTAGGGATATTGTGAGTGTCTATGTATGTGTTAGGTGGTGGAAATAATAAGGTATGGATGTTAGGTACTGGTGGGAATTCTGAAAAAGGAAATGTAGTTTCATGAAATACAACATTTCTTGATATAATGACCTTGTTATTTGCCATGTCTAGAAGTTTATAGCCTTTGGTTGTAGGTAGATAACAAAGAAAAATACATTTGATTGCTCTAGAATCAAATTTGGTTCTATTTTGTTGAAGTGTAGAAGCATAGCACAATGAGCCAAAGACTCGCATGTGACTCAAGGTTGGAGGTTTGTTGTATAGTTTCTAGTAAGGTGTAATATTATCAAGTAAGGGAGTTGGTAGCCTGTTGATTATATAAGAAGCAGTTAATATAGAATTAGACCAAAACTGCAAAGGGAGATTAGCTTCAAACATAATTGCTCTAGCAGTTGTCAATAAATGTTGGTGCTTTCTTTCTACCAATACATTTTGTTGTGGTGTTTCTACCCAACTTAGCCGATGAATTATTCCATGAGTTGAATAAAATGTTTGTAGATTGAACTCAGGACCATTATCAGTCCTTATTATCTTGATCTTTTTATTAAACTGAGTTAAGATCATTTCATAGAAGCTAGACAGATGATTATGTACTTCAGATTTGGCACTCATCATGTAAATCCATGGGCCTCTTGTGTAATCATCAACAATGGTAAAAAATTATCTATGACCTTTATGAGATACTTGTTTAAATAGACCCGATATATCATAATGAATCAAATCAAAACAAGAATTTGTACATGAATTAGAAACAGGAAAAGTCAGCTTTCTTTGTTTAGCAAAATGACAAGAATCACATATAGTTGAATGTAAGAAAATTTTTGAAGGATCTATCTTCTTGAGTGCAAGAAGTTTTGCACTTGATGGATGTCGCAACCTTGAATGCCATAAGTCACACTTTATTGTAGTAGCAGCTAAAGCTTTATGCTCCTGCAGAAATGACTGAAGATGATATAATCCATTCCTTTCATAAGCAATCCCAATCATCTTCTTGCATTGAGGATCCTGTAGTGTGCAATAAGATGAGTAGAAAATATATATAACAGCTAAATCTTGGGTTAACTTTCAAATAGAAAGTAAATTGCATTTGAAAGACGGTACACATAACACATTGTGCAGTGTAGGGTGCTTATTTAAACGTATGTCTCCTTTGTGTGTTGCTAGAACTGTTTCTCCATTTGGAAGTGTAACAGGAATATTTACACTATGTAATTGAATTGTATATAGTGATGAAGAATAGACCAAATAATCAGTGGCTCCTGTATCTAAAATCCAAGAAGAATTGCAAGAAATACCTTCTTGAATTGTAACTTGATGAACAGCCGCATTAGTAGGCTGATTTGTGTGAGCTAAGGCCATCAACTTGCTTATTTCTTCAGCTGTGAATTCATAAGAGTTTAGTGGTCTAGATTCATTCTTGAACTCCTCTTGTGCATTCACAAGATGTGCAGATATTTGATTTTCATATGGATATTTTCCTTTTGGTCCTCCCCATCCAATGGGATAACCATGTAGCTGATAACATTTGTCAACTGTGTGTCTATTATATCCACAATGTGTGCAAGTTATCTTTCATTTTTCTGTGTAATTATTCGGCTTTTGATTGTTCTTGGTGTAAAAAGCATGAGTAGGTCCAGAAAAGGTAGAATTTGAGATTAATCTTTGGCTTTCCTCTTGCACTAGCATTGCAAAAATCGAGTTCATTGAAGGTAAAGGATTCAACAAAATAATCTGACTTCTCACAGCAGCATAAGAATTAATTAATCCAATTAAAAATTTGATAACAAAGTCATTGTTTTGTCTATCAATTAGTGTATCTAGAATTTTACAATTACACTGATTCATACTTCCACATGTACATGTAGGCATAAGTTTAAAATGAACATATTCATCCCAAAGATTTTTGAATTTTGTAAAGAATTCTGAGATTGAAGAAGAATCTTGAGATATAGATCTCAAAGATTTCTCAAGAAAGTATACTCGTGTACCATTACCTTTTTCAAAACGAGTTTTGATTTTATTGTACAAATCATAAGATGAATTAACGTAGAGTAAACTACCTCTGATGTCTCGTGAAATTGAATTGAGTAACCAAGATAAAACAAGGTTGTTAGCTCGATTCCAAGCAGAGAAGAGGTTTAAGTCGGTAAGAGGAGGCTGGGTAATGTCGCCATTAATGAACCCAAGCTTGTTCTTGACGGATAATGCAATCTCAATCGCTCTAGTCCAAGATAGAAAATTATCACTGTGGAGAACCTCTAAAACAAGTGATACACCTGTGTTCTCGCTAGGATGAACGTAATGAGGAGAGAAAAAAAATTCTGTAATAGAAGCTGCCGCCATTAAAGAGGCTTTAAGGAGCTTTGAGTTCTTGATTTCAAGCAAGAAGAAAACGTTTAGTGCGGAATTTCTAAATTTACATCTGATACCATGATAAAACTACACGTATTCAAGCTATAGAAGATTGAGCTTGAATAGCTGAGATGAGCTGCATTGATTCTGCAGTGAAGAAAAGATAAAGGAAGAAAAAGAAGAAGATAGAAAAAAGAATAAAGTGAAAGAAAAATTTCATTGATACGTTTTTAACCAATACAATTGTTTATCACCTCCTATGTGTCATCTAATGTGGCATTAAATAATGGAAAGAGAAAATAATCATTTAAGAGAGAGAAACGTTTTTATTGGTGTTTAAAACTTCCACATAGGAGGTGATACATGGGTGAAACAAAAAGGGGTGATATATATCTTTACTCTTGTTTATATACAAGATGTTGTAACAAACTAATTTTGTCAATTACAAAATGGTTCTCTATTTTTTGTTTTTTATTAATTCTATCTCTTTTCTATCTAATATATTCCAAGAGTTGTAGTTTAAACATGACCCAAAAACTGAAAAGTAAACGAAAATAATGGTGAATCTATAGACATGGTGGCGAGAAGCAATTGAATGGTGATGGATGAACTGCAAAATGTTAAGGTATCAACACATTATTGGAAGAAAAAGAAAACATGTTGTTAATCTTAATTATCTAGATAGATAAAATCTAAAGAGGAGGCGGAGAAAAAAGACAAGTACTAACATGTTGCTTGGTAAGTCTCTTATCTTATCATCCCCCCTCAAGCTAAGCATGTTTAGCATGGGAAGCTTGTGAATCAAAGAAGTGAAGACAGAAACTCCAAGACCTTTAGTTAAGATGTCAGCAATTTGATCCGAAGAAGAAACATGATGCAAGTGAAGGATTTTGGACTTGACCTGTTCTCGAACAAAATGAAAATCGACATCGATATGTCTTGTCCTTGTATGAAACACAGGATTATTTACTAGAGCCAACGCAGACAAGTTATCACACGCAAGAGTGGGAGTGTGAACATGTATGTGAAGGCTTTTGAGCAAGAAAGTAAACCACTTGATCTCAGCTGATACATGAGCTAAAGCTCTGTATTCGGCTTCAGTAGATGATCTTGAGACTGTTGTTTGGCGTTTTGAACCCCAAGACACAAGATTCTTACCCAAGAAAATGCAGTATCCAGTTGTGGAGCGCCTATCTAAGGCATTACTTGCCCCATCTGAATCTGAGAAAGCATGAAGAGTTGAAGATGAAGGTTTGAAGTGAAGACTATAATGAATAGTGCCTTTGATATATCTGAGTAGTTTCTTTAAGGCTTCATAGTCTCCATTTGTAGGTTTGTGCATAGATTGACATATTTGATTTACTGAAAATGCAATATCAGGTCTTGTAATAGTAAGGTACTGTAAAGCACCAGTTAAGCTTCTAAATAGAGATGGATCTTCAAACAATTGTGTGTTATAATTTGTAGAAACCATATATTTGCTTAGTGTAGGAGTAGTTGGTGCTTTACATTCACTTAAACCTGCTCTTTTAAGAATTGTTAAGGCATAATTAGCCTGAGAAACAACTAAATCATCATTATGAGAAGAAATATCAAGTCCAAGAAAATAAGCTAGTATGCCTAAATCCTTCATTTGAAATCGACTTTTCAAGGCTTGAATAATTAATAGTATGGATTCACTGTGTGCTCTAGTTACTAGTATATCATCAACATATACTAAGATGATAGTTAGAGTAGAATTAGAACCCTTAACAAACATTGAAGAGTCTGCTGAACTTGAAGTAAAACCATGATCAATTAGAAAGGAGTAAAGTAGAGAATACCAAGCTCTTGGTGCTTGTTTGAGACCATATAGAGACCTATTTAATTTGAAAACATATGAAGGTTGTTCAGCACTAATAAACCCAGAAGGTTGAGCCATATATACTTCCTCATCAAGTTGACCATGTAGAAACGCGTTTGAAACATCAAGTTGCCTGATTTCCCATTTATTTGAAACAGCTAGAGCAAGAATTATGCGAATGGTTTGATGTTTAACCACCGGACTAAACGTTTCAGTATAGTCCAGGCCATACTCTTGAAGAAATCCACGAGCAACAAGACGTGCCTTATATCGAGCAATGGATCCATTCACATTTCTTTTTATTTTATATATCCATTTACACGTAATTGGTGTTCTGCCAATTGGAGCTGGTACAAGTGTCCAAGTGTTCTGACTTATCAAAGCATTATATTCTTCCTGCATGGCATCTAGCCAATGTTGAGACTGAGATGCTTCTTTGAAGGATACAGGTTCAATAAGAGGTGGAGTTTGAATAAGTGTTTAACATTTGTAAGATGGTTTAAGGGAACCTGTTTGTTTTCTTGTAACCATGTGATGTTTAGGAGGCTGAGATGGAGGTGGAGGTTGGTTTAATGAATTTGAAGATGGTTGAGAAGAATCAATAGATGAATTAGTTTCTTGGGAAGAGTTTTCAGTAGTTGAGGTAGAAGATGAAATATGAGTATAAGTTGGTAAGGGATTAAATGGATGAGTAAGTGAAGAGAGGTTTATAGAGGGAAAAAGATCAACAAAATTTGATGAACTTGATACTGTAGTAGAAGTTGTATTGGGGGTAGAAGCAAAAGGGAAAATTGTCTCATCAAATCTTACATGTCTTGAAATATATTGTTTTGAAGAGCTAAGAGATTGGCATTTATAGCCTTTAGAATATGAACAATAGCCTAAGAACACACACTTTTCAGAGGTTGGGGTAAATTTGTGATGGTTATATGGTTTGATCCAAGGGTAGCATAAACAACCAACAACCCTTAGATGATTATATGTAGGTTTAGTTTTGTACAAGATTTCATATGGGCTAAGTTTATTAAGAGAAGGACTTGGGAGTATATTGATCATATACACAGCTGCAGAGAGAGCTTCACACCAATACTTCATAGGTAAAGAAGCATGAGTTAAAATAGACAATGTAGTCTCTATTAAGTGCCTGTGTTTGCGCTCAGATACTCCATTTTGCTCAGGAGTGTGAGGACAAGATGTTTGATGAACTATCCCCAAAGACTGAAGATAAAGCTTAAAGACATTACTTGTATATTCACCTCCATTGTCTGATCTTAAGCATTTGATAGTAGTTTGAAACTGATTTTGAATAAGTGTAGAAAATGACTTAAACACTTCATATACTTCTGATTTATACCTCAATGGATAAACCCAGCTGAACCTGCTATAATCATCTACAAACAACACATAATATGTAAAAGAGGAGCAAGATGCTGTGTGTGATGGACCCCATACATCACTATGAATAATATCAAAAGGTTTCAATGATTTAGAAGTAGATAGAGTAAAAGGTAGTTTATGTGCTTTAGAGACAGCACAAGAGTTACATTTAAGCCCAAAATGATCTAGTCTAGTGTTTAAAATACAAGCTAAAGGAGCTAAAGCTTGTGAAGATGGGTGGCCTAGTCTTAAGTGCCACAATACAGCTGGAGATGAGACCATTTTTGAAGACAAGCACCTTAGGGACTTATTGACGCAATTATGAACTTGTGTAGTAGATGCATTTTCACCTGATGTTAAAGGATATAAACCATCTTTACAAGGGCCCTGAAATAGCAGTTTGTGTGAGATATCATCATGAATAGAAACTGAACTCGAGGAGAAAGTAATCACACAGTTATTATCAGCTGTATAGATAAAAGATTTGAAGATATAGATGGCACATGAAGTATATATTTTAAAGAGAAAGCTGAGTAAGAGGTGAGAAGCTTACTATGGCCAATATTTGCAATTTCAAGTGCTTGGCCATTTCCCACTGAAACAGAACTTGATCCATTATATGATTGATATTGTTGAAGTAGATTGGGATCATTAGTCACATGACTCTTTGCACCACTATCCAAGTACCATGTTTCAGGATCATAACTTTGATTTGGAGTATATGAAGCAGAGGTATTAGGATGTTGATAATTATTAGTTGAATGAGCAGCTAAAACTACTCGGTTTTGCGCTCGTGGTGAAGGATAATTCACCATATCAGTTCTATACCAACAATCAAGTGCATTATGCCCGAATCTAGTACAAATTTGACAAGTAGGAGCATTAGAATTCATACCATAATTTTGAGGTGAAGGAGCTCCAAGTATAGAAGAATTTTGATTTGAAAATTGTCTTCCTCTGCCTCGATTTGCATATCCTCTACCACGATTTGAAGGACCACGACCTCTTCCAACATTTGCTGCAGAATTAGGAGTAGATGAGGAGAATAATGCAGTATGTTGATGAGAACTATCAATTGAATCAGCCATTTTCATATGAAGTTCTTCGGATACAAGTAATCTTCCAAGTGAATGGAAGCTAAGTATTGAGGTTTGGGCATTTGTGATTCGTATACTGGATTTGAACTGATTATACTCAGCTGGTAATCCTTTGAGAGGATACATAATCACATCTTCAAGAGGTAACGAAGCAGCAGCTGTGTCTAATCCATCACAGATGTCTTGTATGTTAGCTAAATATTCTGTCATTGTTTTCTCCCCTTTCTTGAGATTACATAGCTTCATTTTCAGTTGATGAACATGAGTTCGGCATTGATTGACGAACAATTCTTCAAGTTTTACCCAAACATTGTGAGCGGTTTGAGATCGAACGACTTGTGAGAAAACTGAAGGAATCATAGATAATAGAAGTGAAACCTTCAGTTGATGATCTTCAATCAACCACGTAGAATGTGCAGAATCAGTCGATGAAGGTGGAGAAATCGATTGAGTAACGTGACTTAAGTAACCATAAGCTTCTAACACAGCTTCGAGTTGAGCCTTCCACAACACATAGTTTGTAGAATCGAGTTTGATTTGAACGAGAGATGACCAATTTTGACGAAGCAAGAGTAATCCAGCTGGTATTTCTGAACTGGATGAGATGTGAGGTGTTGAAGATGATGAAGAGGCCATGTGTTAGAATGAATGATAACACAGAGAAAAGAAAAGATTGAGAAGCGCGGAAAAAGATCGATTTTAGCTTGAAGAATAGCAAAGCTTCATGAATTACGCCATTAATGGCGATGAAGAAGCTTGTTTCTTCATATGAGCTCTGATACCATGATAAAACAGAGAAGAGAAAGAATAGAGAGAATAGAGAGAAGAGATATTTTGTTATTGATTTATTGAAAATGTTTACATCTTGTTGATCAAGTATATATACAAGTCTATGATTCTATATGTGATGCTAACAACTTCTTGTTACAGGTTTGTTAGATGAGCTGTCTTCTTGTTACATCTGGCTTTACTTGCTTGGTAAGTCTCTTATCTTATCAAAGAACCCTTTATTCACAAATATCAAAAAGTTTTTCTTGCCAATTCTAATATTAACTCTCCTCTTCACACTAACTCTCTTTTTCAATAATGCTAGCGATTCAATTCTCTATACTTTATCACCATTAATGGAGTCCTCTGAAGCAGTAATCAGAAACCGCTCAACAAGTGCAGACTTAGAACAGAGATCATGCAATATCTTTAACGGGAGTTGGATTCCATTTCCAGAGGGTCCTTACTATACAAATGAAACCAATTGTGTGATTGATGATCGCCAGAACTACTGTATAAAGTTTGGAAGACCAGATTCTGAGTTCGTGAAATGGAGGTGGAAGCCAAATGAATATGAGCTTCCTCTTTTTAATGCTACTCAATTCCTGCATCTTGTTACAGGAAAAACACTCGCTTTTGTTGGAGACTCTTTGGCTAGAAATCAGATGCAATCATTGGTGTGCTTACTAACAAAAGTAAGTTATAGAGTTCTTTATAGAGTAATGATATATGTCACCTTTTTTCATGTCACCCTTTTATCACTCTTCTATATATATGTTTTGATTTCCTTGAATATAAGATAGAGAAAAATTAAATAGGATAAAGAAATTCATTCATTGGTACATGCAGGCATACACGTAGGAGGTGATAAAAGGGTGATACAAAAAGGGTGACAAATATCATTACTCTTCCTTATATTTTTTGTACATGAATAACTTATTTTGATCAAAATAGGAAGTAACATTTAAGTATTTCTTATCTGGGTTGGATTTTTTTTCTTTTTTTAGTCAGCCAATCCTATTGACATTTCCTACGTACCAGATGCAAGGTTCAGGAGATGGTTTTACGCTGACTATAATTTCACTATAGAAATATTTTGGTCACCCCATTTAGTAAAAGCCATAGCCTCCGAAGCTGATCCCCATGGTTATATACACGAGACTGTCATGAAGCTTCATCTAGACAAAGCTGATGAAGCATGGTCGACTCAAATTGAACATGCTGATATCGTGCTCATCTCAGCTGGACAATGGTTCTTAAGGCCATTGATATTCTACGAGAAGGGTCAAATTGCTACTTGTTCTATGTGCAATGACAACAATATAACTGAAGTTACTATATATCATGCTAACCAGATGGCTTTCCGGACCGCTTTTAAAACGCTTAGCCTGAAAAACTTCACAGGGATAACATTTCTGAGAACATTCTCTCCCCGCCATTTTGAGAACGGTGACTGGAATAAAGGTGGGAATTGCATTCGAAGACAACCGTTTTCCAAGAAAGAGGCAAAGTTAGAGGGATATGCCTTGAATTTATACTTGACTCAAGTTGAGTAGTTTAAATCAGCAGAGAGAGAAGGATTTCGAAAGGGATTGAAATTTAGGTTGCTAGATACATCAAGGGCTATGATCTTAAGACCAGATGGTCATCCAAATCAGTATGGACATTGGCCAAGTGAGAATAAAACTTTAGCTGACTGTGTGCATTGGTGCATGCCTGGACCTATTGAGGCATGGAATGAATTTTTGCTCGAGATGTTGAAGAGGGAATGAGATGACCGAGTGACATGAGGCTTTTGAAAGAATTAAGAGGATTCAATTCAAACTTTAAAGAAGAAACATTGTATTTCTTATAATTCAAGACAAATTTCAGAATATATTATGAATAAGGTAGTCGTTGCTTTGGTTAGCTAAATAATATTACATTGTACAGAATAAAAATTGCATCAGCACCAAAAGAGGAGAAATAAAAATGTAGATTTGGTGGAAAGATACGGAATGGTCATTTTCACCACATCCCTCAACCTTTGAATATGTGAGCATATACAATAGCGAGCGCCAAGCCGGACTCAATAATAAGTTCGAATCCCCTTCTTGAACATGGTAACCTAGTTCTGATTAATTGGGAATATGCATGAGGAGACATGTATATTTTCTATGGGAATAGTTGTGGTGCACGTAAGCTGGCCCGTACACCCATATAAAAAAAAGGATTTTCAATTCTTAAAACTTGGGGTTCGATATAAATAGGGACAAAAGTATCAATAGTGGCTAATAATAAGTTATTTGCAGGAGTTCCATGGAGTGTTTTTTTTCGGGGCATTAGTGGATATCATATGGAGGGAGCGTAACCGAGTAATATTTAATGGAGGTGATTTACCGAGTGGATTGGTAATACTCAGGAAAACCAAGTACTTAGCGAACAAATATAGTCAAGCGTGGGGTCAATTGACGGGCATGGTTTGTAGTCGGAAATCTAGTGTGACGTTAGTAAGTTGGAAAAAACATAGTATGGGATTGAAATTAAACATGGATGGTATCTGCAATGCGTGAAGGAGGGAAGGAGGAGGGGAGGTATTATTCGGGATATCGAAGGCGAGTGGGTTCGTGGATTAAGCATGAAGATCAAGCATAGCGTAACAACGATAGTTGAGTTGATAGCATTATGGGAGGGGCTTCGATTGGTGGAAGGTTTAGGAATCCGTGAGGTAGAAGTGGAGGTTGATTCCAAAGAAGTTGTGGATGCATTACAAAGAGCAGGTAGTCTATGTTGTAGATCTCGGTTTTGAGGCCTAGGCGCTCGACCCGGGCCTAGCGCCTGGGCGGGATTACACGTTGCCTAGACGGAATTATACGGTTTTGAATCCCACTGTGTAATTTTGTATATTTAGTAATATATATGTAGCAATGATAGAAATTTCAACTATTTAAGTCATAAAATTCATCTAAAAACACTATAGTATATATAAAAATTACTAAAAATTGAGTTATAATATCAATTAAGAAATTCTCGAGAATAAGAATAATAACAAGAAGGCCTATACAGGCGTGTTTTGCCATTAATCGGCGCCTAGGCGGCCATTTTTTGCCATTAATCGGTGCCTAGACGGGCTAGGCGCCTATTCCACGGCGACTAAGGCGCTAGGCAAAAACGCCTAGAGTTTTAACTAGGCGTAAGCGCCTGAGGGGGGAGTTGACGCCTAGGCGGCGCCTAGGCGCGCCTAGGCGGGGAGATCTACAGCATAGCAGGTAGTGGGAGAGGATCAGGAGCACAGTGGATTCAAGACATTCGCCTACTTCTAGCAAGAAACCCGGGCTTCGTTCTAAAGAATATATTTAGGGAAACTAACTTTTGTGGGGATTGGTTGGCGCGCTTGGGACGAAATGGAGATGAGGAATTTACGTTGCTTGAAGACCCTCCGGATGGGATTTGGAGTCTCCTTACGGAGGATCGAATGGGGTGGAAGACGCCGCGAGTTGTCTATGATCCCGATCTGATTAATGTTGTATTAGAATAAGATTGTTTCTTTTCTGGGTTATTGCCCAATGGTCCCTGATTTCCTATGTAATAAAAAAATGGGTGGATGTCCAATAAACACCTGCCACCTTAGCCACTTGCCCATAAAAGGCACTTAAGGTAAATATACCTTAATGCCCTTACTGCTGTCTACTGCCGTCTGCTGCTGCTGCCAAGGGCGAGTAATGGGAATGTTTCCCAACACTCGTGCAAGTACACTTTTGTAAAGGTTGAGTAATGGGAATGTTTCCCAGCACTCGTGCAAGTACACTTTTGTACTTGTGGGCTAATGTTGAGTAATGGGAATGTTTCCCAGCACTCGTGCAAGTACATTTTTGTACTTGTGGGCTAATGTTGAGTAATGGGATTGTTTCCCAGCACTCGTGCAAGTACACTTTTGTACTTGTGGGCTAATGTTGAGTAGTGGGAATGTTTCCCAACACTCGTGCACGTACACTTTTGTACTGTCTGCTGCTGCCAAGGGTGAGAGAGAGACAGAGGAGATATATATATATATATCTAACTAAATGTATACGAACTAACAACTCATAAACGGACGGCGGATGGGGTGAGGGGGTAAAATAGGAAAGGAAAAAAAGGGAATGCCTTTTATGGGCAAGAAGAAAGCGGCGGGGGTGAAGGGGCATTAATTCTAATTTGAGGTGTTTCTTGGGCAATAATCCTAAAAAAAAGTATCAATAAAATAGAGTATTAAAAAAAGAGAAAATGAGGCTTTGTATTATGATTAAATATTATATATTAATTGTGGATGTTCAATGTTTAAGACTTTATTTTTTTATTTATTGTGGTATGTGAAGGGTCATTTTTTATCCTATAAAAATAAAATCTTTTTTTTGTGATAGGACTACTTGAATTTGGAATACAAGAATACAATTATCTCATTATATTTATCTTCTTCTTCTTTAGTTTATAAAACGTTATAAGTACGAATAAGTCTCTTTCTTTGAAGTGTAGTGAGATAGTCTAGAAGGTAAATCATCCCTTAAAAAAGTAATTTTTCTGCGTTTGAATAAAAAAATGGTTATTTAATTTTATGTCTAATGTTTTTATTTGATAAATAGTTTGTAATTTTTATTTTATTCTTATTGAGCAAAATTTGGTGTTTGTATAATTTTTTTGGAGCTTACGTATTTCGAAGGCCGGAAGCCTATACGTAATTTTTTTAAGGGTTGGAGCCTATATGTATATTAGAAGGCCTAAAGCTAATATTTAATTTTAAATATCTCAAACCCTTAATAAAGTTAAAAACCCGAAGCTAAGATTAATGTTATAGACTCGAATTCTCAATTTCAATTCAAATGCCCGACGCTAAGATTAATGATGTAGACTCAACGTCTCAAATTCGATTAGTATAGGATAATGTTACATGTAGATTAATTTATCATCCCGAAAAAAAATAAGGTTGATGAAACTTTGAGTAACACGGGGGATTTAAACTTGAGGCCCGAAGCCAATAAAGAATTTTATATGCCAAAAATATATAACAAATTTTATAGGCCGGAAACCTATCATGAATTTTATAAACCGGAAAAATAAAACAAACCTCATAGGCTCGAAGCCTAAAATACAATTTATATGCTCTAATTATAAAAAAACTTATCTAAAGGCTTGAAGCCAATATCTATTTTGTTATAATTTCCACAAAAAAAATTAAGTAATGAAATTTAACTTCTAAAAAATATTGTTCATTCATCTCCTGAAGTGACCTTTATTGAATATAGTTATCACTCTCAATTCACTGAAGTGAATGATATTAAATTCTTGAATAATTTTATTTTCTTGAAGTGAATAAAATTGTAGGGACGAAACCTACAACAAATTCTACAAGACAAAAGCATAAACGGAAATTTATAGGTCTGAATCGTACAATAAATTTATAGATCGGGAGTATAAGAAAAATTATATCGAAACCTACATTGCAATATATACTAAATATATAAGCTAAAAGTATATAAGAATATTTACAGGCTTGAAGTCTGCACCATATTTTATATGCCGGAAGCATAAGATAAATTTTATTGTCCCGAAAACTTACATTGAATTTTGTATGCCGAAAGTATATACCAATTTTTTATAGACCCAAGGTCTAGAACACAATTTATATGCCCAAACTATAGAACAGATTATCTAAATATTTGAAATCAAGATTGAATTTTAATGACTAGAAGCATATATCTATTTTTTTAAAGGCTCGAAGTCTAGGTCGAATTTTTAAAGGGTGAAGTCCGGATTAAATTTAAACGACTCAAAACTTATATGGATTTTTAAAGGCTTTTGAAGGATAGATTAGAATATTTACGACTCAAAATTTAAAAGAATTACAAAAACTAGAAGTTTTAATTCAAATTTATGGGTTTGAAAAAAAAAAGGTGTTATATGATAAAAATAGAAAAAAAAACTCATAAGGATATCATGGATATATAAGATTCGAATTGTGTCATATGTAACACAATGATTTTATTTATAAAAGTACATAAAATTAGAGGAAGATAAGTTGAACTAAATAATTTTATGAAATGCACCATCTTTTTGTATAATTTGTGATGTTTGCCTGATAAAGGTTTCAAAGTTGTAACCTTTTTTTTTTTTTTTTGTCAAATTTTCAAAGTTGTAACCTCCCTTGTACATGTTTAAAGTCTTACCAATTGGAAAATCTAATAATTTGTTAGTAAATTGGAGAAAAGAAAATGTTAGTACAAGTTCAGTATTACTAAAATAATTGAGGATTTCAAACGGGCAAAAATAATATTACCGGGTGGAAAAAATATTTTTCTCCTTGTATCATAACACGCATATACTCCTGAAGTAGCTATATCGCGACTAAAGGTTTTACAAAATACTATGCGAGCAAGCAAAGTAATGAATTATTAATATAAAATAAAATCATAATTCACGTGCCATTTACTCAATACCATTCCTTGAAGTGATTAGAATTACATTCCTTAAACGAATGCAATAATTTCAAATGCGTATTAAAATAAACATTGTGGGAGCAAAAAAATTGATTGAATAAAATCACATTCTCTGGCTCAAAACCATTCCCCGTAGTGGATGAAATTGCATTCCTTGTAACGATTGTTGTAATTTCATTCTATTTGCAAATGGATATGTAAACAAGATGGTAGTGTTACATACAATTGAATATGTATTCTCTGTCTAAAATTATTCATTATAGTGAATAAAACTGCATTTCCTGAAGAAATTGCTAGGTCTTCTAATGTGTATTGGAATCAGTGTGGTGGTGATCATAACTCCACATAAGGTTGAAAATTATGATAGTGTTGCAAAATTTGCTTTGCTGGGTATGTTTTCATAAAGTATATATAATTTTTATGTATATATATGATTATTTTTACTAGTATTGTTGTTAAGAAAGGGAAAAAGAGGTGATGGCAACAAGTTTTATCGTGAAAAAAAAATTAGAAGTAAAGCAAACCGAAAGAAATACGAGGTTGATTATTTCATTAGAATATAAAGGAAAAATGGAATACCTTCGCTATACTTTTAAACTTCAAGGTTACATAATTATTCTCCTAATGTAGATATTATTCTAGCTAGAAGTATTTTTTAAAAATATATCTTAAGACCTTTTTCACATTTCATGTCATGAAAGTACTCCTGAAGTGGTAATTTCGTAAGTAGAGTTTTATCCCAGTATTAAGTTTAACATTACATTTTTTTATAAAAACTATAATGTTTCATTCCTCGAAGTAAGTGGAGCTACATTCCCTAAAATAAATGTAGATGTTTTCATTATCTAAATAAATAGACGTATGGACGACAAAACAAGTAGTTTATGTTGTATTCCTTAATTAGAAATTATTCATTGGAGAGAATAGAATCGCATTCTCTGAAGCAAATACACCATTTCCAGCTTATATAGTATTAACCTGGTAAAGGAAACAATTAAGTGACTTAAATATTGTTTTTCCTAGCTAAAAACCATTCCTTGAAGTAAATGGGAGTGCGTTTCTAGAAGAAAATGGAATGTCTTTCAATGTGTCTGGAATTGACATCTGATGTCTCCCTAAATGTTCTTATTTTCGACCCTTGGGAGACATCATTTTTGATGTTTAATTGAATATTTTGATAGACTTTTGAGCTAAAAATGCAATACTCCGGAATTCCTATTTTATTTCTAGTATTTTTTATTTATTAAACTTTTGCGCGTAATCTTGTGTATTTTAGTGAAAAGTTTGTATGTTTTGAATATTAGCTAGGAATGGAATCCGAGAGAAGAGTCAAAGATCACGAGATCGAGTTAAGACTTAAAGATAAATCCCGAAAGATTTGATATTAGAGCTGCAAATCTGTTTTCCAGGCCAAAGATTGCTGATTTCAAGGTTCTTAAGAGATGATTTAGCCGCTGACCTTTGAAGAGAAAACATTCCTTATCGAGTTACGGAACTTTAGCAAGTGATTTCAGGTCAATCGGAGTTATAACGAAGCGGAAAAAGCCGTTTTAGTGAAGGTGTATCAGCAGTTACGGGATTTTGGGCTTAGAAATTGGGCTTGGACATTTAATTATTGATTTATTCTTAAGTCCAAGCCCTAATCTGTTTTTAACCTTATAAAAGGAGCTTTTGACCTCATTATTTCACACCTCACAATTCATTCTTTACAATTAAAAATATCAGAGAGAAGCAACAGAAGGAAGAAAGAAGAAACTGCAAGAGCTGGAGAGGGTCTATATCTCCGTTCTCAGTCATTCCTATTCCGGAAATTAGGTTTCTCTGTATTTTATTTCTGTAAAACAATATGAACCTTATTTCTTTTAATTTAGTTTTTGTCTTTTCAATTATTATGAGCTAAACATAATTAGTGCTTGAGAACGCATAATGGGTTAATCCCAATTTGATTTCGTTTTATACATTTGGATTTGGGATTATTATTATTTAAATCAAATTGGGTAAATTGTGTTTTTCTTTAATTTTCACTTTAATTACTATTATTGACCTGATCAATTAATAATAGGACTTAGTATCTAACCTATTCCAATTAGTGGCGATTGGATCACCTTGACGGGGGGTTTAGGTATCGAACTAGTTAACGAATGTAGGTTAGAAATTATTTGACTCTGACGAGCTTAATTAAACCTATGGCCTATTGGGTAATTTAAACTTAAACACTTGAGAGTGGACTATAATCACCCTGACGGGGTTTGTAGCACTTGAAAGTTGCTCCTTAGTCCACCCTGACGGGGGTAAGGAGAATATAGAATCCAGACCAATACAAATTTACAAATTTGTCCCTTAAACAATGTATGACATGAATGATAGTTAGGAAAACCCTTGCGTCTCTCAAGTACTACCTTCTCATATTTGCGTTTTACCCTCATTTACTTGCGTCTTAGTATTTATTTGCATTTTTACTTTAATCTTTCATTACTTAGAATTAATACAAACAACCAATCAAACATTATATCTTTATTTGCTTTCATAAGTGCAATCATTCATTAATCGATAGACATTGTAGTCAACCATCCCGTCCTTGGAACGAATCTGTATTATCACTTTTATTACTTGGGACAACCGTACACTTGCGGTTGTGGTTCGATTACATTAGCATTTATTTTAGAACACACAAAGGACCACCAACATCTTGGTGACCCGAACTCCAGACAAGGTTAAGGTAAGAAAAAAATCTTTACCACCAAAAGTGGAATAACAAAGAATATTTTGAAAGTAAAAGGTCACGGTAAATAAGCCATCACAAAATGATAACCATGAATATTATCAATAAAGTGTAACTATATAGTGTCCGTGTACCCATGGAATACTAAGACATTTAGTCGATCTAATTAAAAAAATTTGGATGCCCAAAAGTTAATTTACCTTGTGGTACAAAATTGACATAATTGGCGAATTATGTTTTAAGTAAATCCCAAAGAAATTTACTAAATTGAAAGGATATTTTCCAAAATTAGTATTTTGTATAAACCACAAGTGTCCGTAACTAATATATATTTTTTCATTATTTCCTAAAAGTCTCACCATAAGTGTGTATGAAAATAAAATATGTTATTCCTTTGAGGTATTATAACATACAAATACGAGCAGTTAATACGCACATTGTGCAAAAGAAGAGATATCACCATCCAAATAACTTTGTATTATTAAATGATTGACTTGGTCACCTAGTGACAATAATGATATGTCGAATAATAGATAACTCACTTGGTCTCTAATGTAATGAACCAAAAGATTCTTTTACCAAGTGACCCCTTATTAGGGGGAGAGACAGTGCAACTTGAAGTTACGTGACTTATAGACAAGGCAACCTGAAGTTGCGTGTAGTGTGGAATACAATTTATCATATCATATCTATCCACGGAACTAAATAATGGGAAGTTGAAGTTAAAGAAAATCCATTTGCAAAGTCTTGCAACTAATATACATAATCCATGTGCTATAAATAGCACTTGTAAGCATTGAAACACTTTAATACTTTTTCTTTTATAGCTTAAGCTCAAAGAGCTACTTGATTTGAAACTTTCCTCTGCTTTTTATCCTCTAATGATATTATTTTTAGATTGGATAAATGGATCCAAAGTTTTATGGATGCAAATTTTTCAAATGATGAAAAAGGTTGGCCTTAGGTTGAGATGACAATTTGGAATCTTTGATATATAGAAAGCTAAAAATAAAAAATAAAAAATAAAATCTTTGAAAATCCAACTATATGCCCTTTAGTAAATGTAAAAATTGGCTATCAAGTTTATAATGAGTTTATAAGGTACAGAAATCTAAACTCTGAAGGTAAAACAAATCATCCTCAAAAGGATTTTCAACAGAAATGCAAAAACTATTGGGAGTTTAGAAATAACAATACTACTTATATTCGTGTCGATGAATCATATCTTAGAAATACTAACAATGCAGCTGCCGCTTGTTTATTCAGTAATAAAAAGGGATTACTTTTTGAAGGTAAAGCTTAAAGATTCAATTATACTCCCCTGAAAAAGTATAAGCTATTGGAATTAGGAATGTCATAAAGGAAGCTACTGCTCAACCAATTCGTCGATGCATTTTGAAGAATTATTGTTTTAACCTTGTGAAGTCGCTCAAGAATTGCACAAAGTTTGGAAATCGTCATTTACCTCATATCAAGATATCCAAACATTTTTTTTCTTTCAATTAAGATTAATTTCCTGTTTGTTCCATAGAGATTAAACCAAGCTGCAGACTAGGTAGCGAAGAAGATGATCTTGGGCACTCTTCCTTGCAATTAGGTGGTCTCACCCACCCCCCCACCCCTTCTTAAACTTTTGTTAGTTGACCTTGTTGCTTCTGGTATTAGTTAAAAACAATTCCAAACTTATTGTATAATTAACTCTTGTACTTTATTTATCTAAATTATGTCTTTAACATAAAAAACCTTTTTCATCGGTACTCAAAGGTTGCCCTATTTCTAAAAATAATGGTTCACAAAAAATTATTCATTTAAAAATTTGAGATATTTTTTCGTTATTTATACCATATCTATTACTCCCCCTATCTCCAAAAGGTTTGCACTTCTACTAAAATAGTTGTTTACAAAAGATAGTCACCTTAGAAAATCAAGACACTTTTTCATTCTCTATACCACTTTTATCTTTAATTAAATATTATAATTTATATTTGCAATAAACATTCAAGATATCAAGTCTCTATATGGAAAACATTTTAGTAATCACATTGATAATAAATGAAATTTTTTAGTTTGTGTGAAAAACAAGTTTGACAACCTTTTGAAGATGAAGTGAGTATTATTTAAATATTTAAATTTATGTTTTCAATAAAATTTAAAATTTCAAAACACTTTATGTAAGAGGTTTATAAGTAAAAGATAACATATAATAATTTCCTTCGTTAGTTTTTTTGAAAGTATGACAATCTTTTGTGGATATAAAAAGTAATTGATGAGTTATTGTCATATAATAAACCAGTTCTTGCCCAATAGATGCATACATCCCACTATCAACAGGTATCTGTTTTCATCTATACGAGTGTATAGGATAACAGTATAAATAGATGGTTATCAAACCATGGTTCATCATCATCGTCTTTCTTCTTCAATCTAGTAGACATGGACTCCTTCAATCACCACATTCTACCTTTACTTAACATACATGACCAAATATTTAAGACTTAAATATTGTTCATATTGTTCAAAAATTTGCTTCAGTTGCTCAATAGCACCCCATATTTTATGCTTGTAAAAATAATTACTAATAGAAATTTTTAGTAAGGAAGTATGTGTAGAAATTATTGATGGGTATTGGAGAATTAATAGAGTCTTTACTATGAAAGATATAGGTCGTAAAACCTTCAAAATAAAGTTTGAGTAAGGAATACGATCAACACATGATCTAAGAAAATTTAACTTGCAACATTAAATGCCTTCATAGTTATTCAAAAACAGTGTTTTCGTACTCCTCTAGATACTGTGATGTGGGATAAATCAACTATTTGGGTTCAGGTGCATGGGTTGACAGCCTGACGTCCTTTAATTTATTATTTGACAACTTTGATGAAGACGAAGGAGGTTGAATCTACATCATCTATAATCCGAATAAAGTTAAAATAGAAAGTAGACATGCCACCCCACAAGTTGTGAATTGAATAGTTGAGTGTAAGGTAACCTCACACCACCTTCACACTAGCTTTGTTTATGCATTTAACCAAGTGGGTCATTGCACACTCTTGTGGCAAGAATTAAGATATTATGCCTTCACTTTTGATGAATAGTGGTTAATTCTTGGTGAACCCAATAGTTTTCTTCACTCTCATGAAAAGGGGAACAATGTCCTTACTACACCATATGAGATTAGAGATTTGGAGAATTGACCTTGGACTCTTCGATAGCCCATAGATGGGTCAAATATTCATATGGCGTAAAACAACGGTATCGACAAATAGTGATCGAGCTCTATGTAACAAAACTATAGACATCTTTGGGCACCTTACCCATAAGAATTTTTCACTGATTAATCAAGTTTGTGATCCTTCATCGTGCATTGTCTCACTTTTCTTGCATGGTGAAAAAGGAAAAGGTCTGTTTAGATTCTGCAACATGTGGACTGAACATGAACATTATGGAAATATAGTGACCAAAGAATGTAATAAAAACATCATGGAACGAAGAAATTTTTTCTTTGCAAAAAACTTCATAAGATGAAGAAATGTCTCTGGGTCCATAATAAGAAACGCTTTGGTTCATCCTAGAAAGGTAAAATATAGTAAATGTATCCCTTAAAGAAGTGGAAATCAAGCTCCAAATTGATGTTGGGAACCCTCATATTGTGGAGGAAATTGGAGTATTACAAAAGCAAGCGATTTCCCTTTTTGACACCTAAAGAAGTTCTTCCCAACAAAAGGCTAAATGTGGGTTTAACATGAAAAGTAATAGTTGTACAAAAACATCTCATGAATTTGTCAAGAGAAATAATAGGATAAAATTCATCGCATCTATTACCAAGATGGAAGTACTATAACCACATCGATTGGAAAAGCTCATGAAGCGTTTGTTGAGTACTATGAATCGGTCTTAAGTAAAAGAGGTGACATGGTTCAGGTTGAAGAGGATGTGTTCAACTAGAATACTATCTTGACGGATGATCAATGTCGTGATATTTGTTCTAATAATTATAATGATGAAATAAAAAATATGATATTTTGAATTGGAACAGATAAGGTCTCGGGGCTTGGCGGGTACATTTCTTAATTCTTTATAAAATCTTAGGATGTGGTAAGGGAAGGGTTGATTGAAGCATTTAAGGAATTTTTTCTGCTTGATATTTCTCATCAAACAAGTCAATCACACCATCATCACACTAATCCCCATGATGGATAAAACAAATATTGTGAGTGGCTATCAACATATATCTTGTTGTAATAACCTCTATAAAGTGATATTTATCATTCTTTCGTATAGACTAGTGAAGGTACTTGATGTAATAGTGGACAAAGTATAATTGATATTTGTGTAGTGAAGTCCCATGAAAGATAATATCCATGCATGATCTCTTTAGAGGATATGGGGTCAACCAAAATTTTCCAAGATGCACGAAAAAAATCGATCTCAATATGAAGTCATATTGTTAACGATACATTAGTGAATAGCATTATCATACACTATCGCATCATTATTTAAAAGAAATAACCAAAAGAACCAATGTTACAATAATGATTTACCTGCTAAGTTTTTCCTTGGATGATCCTGAATAAGCCTCTATGTTTAACATATGAAGCAAAAAATCACTCCATGAATCAATAGGCCCAGGCAAACACCAATGCAAACAATCTTTATTCATTATAACATTTTTATTAGGTGAATACCCATATCTACTTGGATGACCATCTGGTCTCAATAGCATAGCTTGTGTAATATCAAGCAGTCTATATTTCATTCTTTTCTGTTTCGATCCTCGTCTCTCTGCAATTTTGAATTCCTCAACTTGGATCATATATAAATCTAAATTTTGTCCTTCCAATATAGTTTCATTACTCATATATGGTCTTGTCCTTACACAATTTCCACCTTCGTCCCATCGTCCCCCCTCATAATGGGAAGGTGCAAAGGTTCTAAGAAATGTTATGCCCTTATAGTTTTGTAAGTTGTTGATTGCTTTCAAAGCTGTCTGAAATGCTTTTCGATAACTATACGTGATATCCATATCGGTAGTATTAACTAATTTACAAAAGCGACAACCAAGTAGGTGACCATTTTCGTAGTATAAGGTTGGTCGAAAAAACCAATGACCTGCATTAATTATTAGAGAATCAAATTCATCAATTTGTGATGTCCATTTTTCATCATATTCATCTAGAAAAAGATTGATAAAGCCTGTTTTGGTTGGACCATCAAAATCATCTAATTTTGCCTTGACCAGAAAAGGTGACCAAAACATTGCTAGAGTGAAATTGTAACTGGTATATTTCCATCGTTTGAAACTTTGATCACTCGTATATGATTCATCAATGGGATATTCTACCTGAAAATACAACAAATTCAAATTTCAAAACTACTCATTTCATTCTTCTGCTTAACGTAATTTTTCTAAAATACTTCAAACTATTAGTCATTTATGCTCAATTTAATGTCATTTCAATGATAGGATTAATTTTATATATTTCTCCATTCCATAATAATTATTTTTTAGTTAAAAAATATTTATTACATAATAAATGTTACATATAGAATTTCAATGCAAAATAGATGATCTCCTTCGTATTTTATTTTATTTCTAAAAAAAATCAAATACTAATTGTTTGATTTTCTTTCTTTTATTAATAATAATATGTTGGTTATTTTAAAATCTTTTTAAAAAAATTGTAGGTTTTTTTATATATGTTAAAATTATAAAATTTTATATATTAATGAATGAAGGAAATAATTATAAAAATTATTTTTTAAGCATATACTATCTCTATTTCATAATAATAGTCTTTTTAGCCAAAAAAAAAATATATCATATTTAGAATTATAATGCATAGTAAATGATACTTTTCTTATTCTATTTTATTTTTAAAAAAATTCATTAAATATATAAATTTTTTTTCTTATAGTTAGAAATGTTATAATTAAAATATATTATTTATTTCATTTATTTTATTTTTCAGTTTCTTTAAAGGATAATTCTCAATTAATTACAATTCCACACTTTTATCAACTTCCTACTTACTCACAAATTATCAACTTAATTCCTCCCAATTAAACATATTGTCATATTTACCTTCTATTATTGCCCTTATATGATGTATTTTTTTCCGATTTTTTTTAAAAATAAATTATAAATTTTTTTCTCGAATTGTAAAAAAAAAATCAAAATTTCGGGTTATGTGTTGCCATAACACACAAATATAGATTTATGTATTCATGTAACACACAAAGTCATAAAATCGATCTAAAGGATTCTCTTATTTAACAAAATTGTATTTTCTCTTTATTAATCGCATATACCCTATTTTTACTCGTTTTTAACTATCTTAATATATTATCTTTTTGTCCAACATTTTTTTGTTATTTTTGTGTGTTTATGTTTTAAGGTTTTGTATGTTCCAAGTCACACAAAACTTGATTTTGTTTTACATATTGATATAAAAAATTCTAATATGATATAACATAAATATCAACATAAGACTAAATTTATAAATATAAGATAACATTTTTCTTTACCTTATCTTTACATATTGGTTTTCAAATTTTATCATTTATCAACTAATTATATTTTTTAATATTTGTAACGCATCTTATGTACTTATTGTATTTTCAATGCCAAGTACATTTAAATAATACTTGAATTTTACCATAAAAGCATGTTAACAAAGACACATTCTTAAAATAATCATTTTCATAAAGTCATCCATATTTTGTAAAAGCTTAACATATAATCATCAAAGGATAATTTGAATGAGAGTAATTTGATGCAATAATACATGTCAACATTTAAAATAAATTAATAATAAGATTTAGAAAAAAATTAATCTTTTAGTTTTTTTTGGCTAAAATATTTTAGTCAAACAAGTCATTTCTTTATATATGATGGTTGAAAAATAATAAAAGTTATAAATTTTATAATTACTCACTAAATCATAATCTAAAAAAATGATGAGTTTAAAAATTACAATAAATTGAATGATTAAGAAGCATTTTACTTTTGTTCAGCAGAAAATAATATATCTTATCACATATGACAATTCTTTACATATATGCATAAGATTGGTTCGCAAGTGAGTAACATTCATAATACTATATCCCAAAAAAATAAATTTCTAAGCAAACATGACACCGTGATCCGTTTTAATAAACAATTGTATATTTCATTAAATTTTAAAATTAAAAGAAAAATAAGTTTCATACTTTAGTAAGATGACATATTAAGGGGTGCAAGTATGTCTAAACTTCCCTTCTCAAATAATATAGTATTAATTTCTTACAATGAGACCAACACATGATTGAACATATATTATATAAAGAATAATAGCCCAAAAACGGGAATAGCTCTCCAATTTTTTGATTAGGAAAGCGGCACATACCAGGGGGTGGCGACGACTTATTATTATAGGTGACTGTCTCTAGTGGTTTAGAAATCCTGAAAGACAACTCTTTCGTCTAAGGATGCCTAACCGCCTTTCTATTAGAGTCGCGAGCTTGTTGTTCTATGTTAAGAAGACTACTACTATACCATCTATCAGAATACGGATGAGATCAGGAAGGCTGGAAGATCTAATTGATATTCCTTTGTCTTTTCACCTCAGTCCCGGATCGACTATAAGAAAGCAGAACCTCACCTCTTCCTAATTCACATCTTTGTTGAAAGATTTTATTTAAAAGGGATTTATCATATAGAAGTAAATATCTTGTAAGCATTCATCTTATTATTGAGTAGTCAAAGATTTGAGATAATATAAAACAAATATGAGGAATAATTAAGATTAATTCCTTATATTTATTGTTCAACCAACTCGACCAAATATTGACAAATATCTTGCACAATATTACATTAGGGGCAAGAAACACACAATATAGGTGAAGTATGTTGGATATAACGATTTTCCAAAAAATTTATGTCAACGATTTTTCTTACTTCAGTGTAGTTAACGTTTATAAGGTTTTCAGATTAAATGAGAACCATGATCTAATATAAATAGAAATACATCATTTTCATATATTTTCTCCTTAATTTCCTCCCAGCGGTTATAATTGTGACTCTCGCTGCTAAATATACCTGGTTTTTGGATATTCATGACATAACACAAAAACAAGTACATAACTGATACGACTCATTATATTCACGAGAGAATATTGTTAAATAGGATCCAATTAATAAAACACACAAGTAACTCACTAACACAAGATTTACGTGGAAAAACCAAAAGGAAAAAAACTAAGACAAGAGGAGAGAGTCTCACTATAATGAAAGAGAGATTACAAGGGGAATTATATTCTAAAAGGTGTGAATAACAATGCACAACATAAAATTATTTATAGGCAAGTCAGGAAACTAGGGTTATGAAATTAATGGGTCAAGCCTTACAAAGAAGAATTGGGTTATAAGTATAACAATCTCCACCTTGACACAAATTTGGTATTCAAGACCCAAAAAACCTAAATATATCTCCACTTTGAAAAAATATTCCCACCTTGACGAAAAATCTACTAAGGAGTCAAAAAGTAAAATATAAATCTTAAAACAATATCATTTTCTCCCACAAACTCTGAAGGGCTTAATTCAAATGGTAAATACCAACTAAATCCGAGGAATTCTCAAAGATAGACATCGGAACCGGCTTATCTATCGTATCAGCCAGATTACCATGAGAGCTAATCAAAGCATAAGTAACCAAATCCGGTGCAACAAATCTGGTGCAACAAATCTCTATGGGGGGTTTATATTTCTCCTTGATCTATTAGTTGCAATAGAGTATTGTGGTGGCTGTGAAGAAGGCATATTACCACCATCATGCATGTCTAGATTTTATCGAGATGTAGTTTCCAATGTAGGTTGTGATTCCATTGGAAAATCAACCTATATGTTTAATTTCTTTTGATATTTATCACAATTATCATTAGAGGTAAATTAGGAAGCATATTTTATCAAAAATACCAATTCTACTACTTCCTCTGTTTTAAAATGTTTGTCCACTTTGTTTTTCACACATATTAAGAAATGCAATTATTACATTACTGATGTCTCCTTAATTGTTCGTATTTTCGACCCTTAGGAGACATCATTTTTGGTGTTTATTTGACTATTTAGATAGACTTTTGGTGCTAATATGCAATAATCCGGAATTTCCATTTTATTTCTAGTAATTTTGATTTATTAAACTTTTGCGCATAATATTGGTATTTTTAGTGTAAAGTTTAGAGGTTTTAGATGTTAGCTAGAAGAGGAATCCAAGGAGAAAGTCAAAGATCACGAGATAGAGGCAAGACTTGAAGATAAATCCCGAAGATATTATTTTTAGAGCTGAAAATCTGTTTTCCAGGCCATAGATTTCTGATTTCGAGGTGCTTAAGAGATGATTTAGCCGCTGACCTTTGAAGAGAAAACATTCCTTATCGAGTTACGGAACTTTAGCAACTGGAATGAGGTCAATCGGAGTCATAACGAAGCGGGAAAAGCTGTTTTAGTGAAGGTGTATCGGCAGTTACGGGATTTGGGCTTAATTAGTGGAATTGGGCTTTTCTAATTTTTACTTAATCCTTAAGTAAAAGCCCTAATCTGATTTTTAACCTTATAAAAGGAGCTTTTGACCTCAGTATTTCTCACCTCTCATTTTTATTCTTCAATTTAATCATCCTTAGAAGAGAGTGTCCGGAGAAGAAGCAGAAGCAAGGAAACGAAGAAGCCAAGAGCTGGAGACTGTCTATATCTCCACTTCGCAGCCGAATCAACTCCGTAATTAGGTTCTTCTATTTTATTCTGTAAAACATTATGAACCCAATTATGTCTTTAGTTTTTGTCTTTCCTTTAATTATGAGCTAAATCCATTTAATACTTGGGAACGCATAATGGGTTAATCCCTACTTTGTTTAATTTCATATGATTGGATTTGGGATTACAGTAATTTAATTCAAATTGGGTCTTTTACATGTTTCTGTAATTTGTATTTATTTACTGTTCTTAAAGTAGCTAATTAATAACAGGTATTAGTATCTAAGCTATTCCACATAGTGGCGTGTGGATCATCTTGACGGGGGGTTTAGATACAGAATTAATTACAAAAATATAGGATAGAAATTATTTGACTCTGACGAGCGTAATTAATCTTATGGCCTATTGGGTATTTTTAGCTTAATCATTCGAAGGTGGATCATAGTCACCCTGATGGGGTGTGTGACACCCTAGAATAGCTTCGTAGTCCACCCTGACGGGGGTACGAAGATTCCTGAATCCCGACCTATGTTAATTTGACCAATTTGTCCCTTAAACAACATATGAAATGAAATAGAGTTAGGAGAAATCCTTGCGTCTCTCAAGTACTTCGGCTCATATTTGCGTCTAGTTCCATTATTTGCATTTTTACTTAGTCTTTAATTATCTTAGGAATTAGAAAACCAAACAAACATTATCAAATCTTTTATTTATATTCAAAGTGCAATTATTCATTAATTGATAAGCATTAGAGTCAACCATTCCGTCCTTGGAACGAATCTGTTTTATCAACTATATTACTTGGGACAACCGTACACTTGCGGTTGTGGTTCTCTTTACTTATTGCATTTATTTTAGAACACACAAAGGACCACCAATTACCTATTACAAAAGTACCCTTCATAAGGTATCTTGAATTCCTAAATGTGTATTGTTGGAAACATAAATTCTAATTTTTTAATAAGGGTAATAGTGGAAAAAAGAGAGAAAAATTGTCTTGATATTCTACATGGACAAATATTTTGAAACTACATTTTTAATAAGTGGACAAAAATTATGAAACTGAGAGAGTAATTACTATATTTTAAATTATGGACACCATAATTTATAATCTTTAACACAAAATTTATAATCTTGAAAAAATAGACTTTCTAAATCTAGGTTCCAATTTAAAATTATCAATATGTGCATATGCTGGACAACCAAAACTTTAAGATCAAAACATTTGGAGCAGTTTCATACCATACCTTGCAAAGTTTGAATGTTAATGGCGGTTGATGGAGAGAAGTTGATTAGATAAGTAGTTGTAGAAACGGTATTGATCCAAAACATATCTGATGAACCAAAGTTAGAAAGTATTGAACGTACTTATTCCATAACAGTTCTATTCATACACTTTTCTATGCCATTTTTCCAAGGTGTACCTGAAATGATTCAGTGTCTAGTAATATCTTTGGACTTACAGGAAGCATTAAATTCATTAAAGCAAAAATCTAAACCTTTATCATCATGAAGGTTTTTTATTTTTTTAAACTGTTCATTTCTCTATCATATCTTCAATTCCGTAAAGATTGACAATAAATCATTCTTATGTTTCAAGAAGAACACCCAAAATTTTATAAAGAAGACAAATTATAATCAACATGTAATAAGAACCTCCCATATAAGTCATTATAGAGGGATCCCAAAGATTTGAATGAAGATACTCAAGTATAAATTTAGTGTTGTGAGAGTCTTTTTTTATAATCAAACTCCGTTATGATTTTCAAAGATACGGTGTTCACAAGAATGTAGTTTACCTAGAACCTGTCAGTCGAGGAGTCATCTTCTAAGTAGTTCAGCAATACCGTTTTCGCTCATATGCCATAAACGCATATGCTAATTTATACTAGTGTCTTCTTATAAAAATGAAGTACAAACAACCAAAAAATTTATGATTATTGTGGAACCCTGCATAACTGGTGTCGCCTAGGGTGTGATAAAAATAAGATCAATTTAAGTATGGAAAACTATGCACTCTCACCCTAGACAGGCACAGTACTGCAAGTATTACAGGACGTATGCAAGTTTTAATGATAAGTAGAGTTCGTTCTCAGGGACTTACGTGTGTTAATCGCGTGAGTAGAAATTTTGAGTAAAAGTAAATAACTAGAGAACAGAAAAGTAAAGGGAACAGATTTCGAGATTAACAATTAAACTAAGGAAAATAAAGACAATAAAGTAAAAGATTAAGAATATGAGATGAGAAGTATAGCTTAGGTTTTGCTAGTATGCACTAATCCTTCTAATCCTATCTATAAATCTAGTTCATAAGGGAGAATATTAGCTCTTGGTAATACTTAGTCAGGGTTATAAATTCCCCAAGCTTAGACCTTGAGAGCGACTAAGGGGGCTACGTCACGACCAAGAAGTGATTTCAAATAGGGTTATCAAACGCCACTAAGGCCCTAAGCAAATACTGCAATCTTGGTGATACGGTGGTTAAAACAAACCCTAATGACTATCTAGTTAGAAGTATGTTTTGTCAGAACTGCTATCGACACTAGAGATTATGTGGTGGTTCAATAGTTAAACACCCTGTCAAGGAGACCATCTAACTACTATTAAAACAATCCTAAAGTGATCAGTTCTAGGAAAGACATTAAATCAAAACACATAAGCAAATATAAAGTAAGAAGCTAATATCAAATTAAAACATATAATTCCCAAAGAAACTTAGATAGAAGAATTAGAATTCATAGATTATACATATGCAAAACCCAAGCTATGGGAAGTTTAGTTCATACCTGAAGGAAATAAACTAAAAGAAATTACAAAAGACATCATCTTGCTCTCTACAATAAACTGGAAGAATAAAACCTTAAGAACTAATTACTATGAGGCAAGGATGATTTACAAGTGATATCAGGGTGTATTTATAGGTGTTTAGAAGACCTAATTCGTTTTCTTGAGGAAGAGTTAAGGTAATGGACTTCTAGCCCAACTCAAATTCGTATAGAAATAAAGATAAACACTGTTTCACCGTTTTGAGTGTATCTTCTTCGTTATTGGTCGGATTGAGCTCTATAAGATACCAAAAGAATCGCAACAGAATTATCTAGACCCTTTAGAAGGAAATCATCAGATTCGGCCTATTTCTTAGGTAAAAACGCCTATCTTTGGACGTGTATGCAGAATCCCAGATTTAGGCAGCTTTTCCTTTTCCATCTTTTTAGCTTTTCTTTCCTTATCTCCAATTACCATGCAAATCTCTTTCCATAAGTTGTTGTCTTTGACTTGGACTCTAATTAATCTCCATAATTATCTTTAAAGCTACACACTAAATAAACAATTAAACCCAATATGCTCTAAAAACAATAATTCTATAAATCAAGACACAAAATAGGAAAGTGCACTAAAACTCAAGAAAATCGACATTATTGACTTCTAAATCACTTAAAATGATGTCTCATACTAACATTAATCTATCACAAATGAGGAGACATCAAGACCCCCAACTCAAAGTTGTATCGTCCCGATACAATAAAGATAAAAACATAGGGAAGTCTAGAAATACACCTATAAAATTCACAATACAATGGGAAAAAGCATAGCAGAATATATAGAATAAACCTAAAGCAAATAACTCATAAAATTTCATGCAATAATATTCATAAACTACATACCTGTACACTTCTCATATCTACAGTCAACACAGCTTGAATTCAAGATCAGATTAGTTTCGCAATGTAAGAAGGATTGGGACTTTACTCAGTTCCCCAAGAGAGCTATAGATTGTTCATCGATTTTCACTAGTATCCAAGGATCCATTCAACTAATCTCTAATGGCTTAATCACTTCTCAATTACATAGCAAAGAATCAACAGGTCTTTAAGGTTGTAATGTAGGCTTAGGGACGGTATGATAGTATATTTGGATAATTTGGAGTGAGCTTTTGGCTCTCTCTTCACTAGCCATCAACGAATCGCCCTAGAGCTTGAGTTACTCTCATAAAACGTTTCTCACTCAACCCAATGATTTCTTTGATGCACAATTTAGCATCCCAAATAACCCAATTAAAGCTTTAAGATGTTCACATAAAAATCCACTTTGCCGGTCCGAATATATACATTTTATTTTCTTTTCAAATCAATTTCTCTAGCTATGACTCTCTTTATGATGAGATATCACGCTATTTTCTCATATATATATTTTTTTCTTTTAATGCCCTTGTTGGCAGAATTAGCTCGTAGCTTCTTTTTCATTCACTATTACTATTACCCCGGTAAAGGGTTACAATACAAATCTGTGAATCATCATCAATATAAGCACAAAGCACAATTAATAAGCTCAAAAATCCCAACCCAACAACAATTCCCATAATGGTGGACCCACCACCCCAAACTCAAGCTCTAAAACAACTGTCTATGCTTCGCGATTCGAGTGCGGGTCATATGGAAAAGTCCTAAAATCTAAAGGGATATGGCTTATAACATGTTTCAATAAAAGGCTTTAGAAAGGTTAGAAGGGGCTGAGAAGGATATAGCATATAAATCAAAAATCACAAGGTGAGAAGGTATAAAAAGGCTTCAAGGGCTTCAAAATATGAAAGAACCGCCTTAATCACTTTCTACACTATGTCATTTCGAAAATTTCTTACCTTTAGCACTTTCATCAAATGGTTTTTCAACTAGCTTGGATCTCACGGCCTACACACTTTCAAGGTTCCCTGAGATCGAACATACTTTCTATCGCATTGCTCACTAATCTTTTCTTTACTATCAACGTGTGTTTTCCTGCAAATACTCAAAGCATACAAATACATAGCTCATAAACATATTACTTACTATCATCAATCTACTGAGCTTATGCTTTCAAGCTATTACACACATTCTACATCTAATTCCCATGTATCAAAAATTTTAATTTCACCCAAAAACAGAAAAAATGGAGATGAGAGACAACGAATCCCCACACCCCCAACTCAAAAATGAGTCGTGTCCCCACGACTCGAAAAAGACTCAAAAAACAGAAATTAAAATTAGCAGATAGACATATTTACAGAAATGGTAAGGAAGAAAGAGAACATACTCTCGAGGCTATTGCCTCGCATCATTGATATCCAAGGTTGGACTTTGCTGGACCTTTCGTTAATTGCTCGAGGAGTTTCATGATGTGCACTTGATTAGCATTGATTTGTGCCACATCATTGACTAAAGAAGTTTGAGCTGCTTCAAATTTCGTTAAACGCTCCTCCATCTTCTCTTGCCAACTTTGCTCCTTTTCTTCTTTCAAGACTTGCGTAGAACCCGCTCTTCGAATTCTATCCTTGATCCAAGCATTATCAATATAACTCATTTTAAATTCGAGTTTCTCTTCTTCACCCAATACTACATTCGCTTTTCGCACAAGACACGTGATCATAGTAGGAAATTTAACATTATAAACTGATTTAGGAGAGACCGAAAATCGTATCACCTCCTCATAGATCAACTGTGCCACATCAACTTCCTCTCCTCTCAAAATACAGTCCAACAGTAGCGCGTTCTTCATAGTCACATCCAAAGTTCATGTGTTTCCAAAGACATTAGGGATAAGGAAATTGTGCCAAATTCTCGCATCCGATTGAAGATATTTGTAAGGCCAAGGTGCCTTCAATTCTCCCTTATGTGATTGCACTTTCTCTTTGTCTAATACATGCTCAAAAAGTAATTCCTCATCAAATATTTTTCGCTTAGCAACCGCTTCTTCAAATTTGCAACAACCTCAGTTTCTTAAACTTGAAGTGGTTCCTAATCTCCTCAACTGTGAAAGGAACTAGCTTTCCTCTAATCGGAACACAACCTTTACTATCTCGGCTAAAGAGGCCTAAATAGAATTCCAAAACTAATTCATGACATAATTCAGAACGGCTTACCATGAACGAAGACCAACCCAATTTCTCACCAAGCTCTAAGAATCTTGCATATTCTCCTGTACCAATTTCCTCCTTGAATAATTTCTCATAAGCAAAGGGTAGCTCTATCAATTGTTTCTCTGCAGAAGCTTTTAAAGCTGCTGCTTTATCTTGTGGAAGCTGTGTTTTATCCTTTGCATAAAAGTAAAGCTTTTTACCATTACGATCAAACAAAGGTATTGCAGCATCTTCAACTTTGTCTTTTCCTTTTGATTGAGAAATAGAGCCCTTGTTACTTGATTTCTTCTTGGTTACCTCCAGTCCCTTATTACTCTTCTTCACCTCCCTCTTGCTAGCTAAGATTGTTGTTCTATTAGTCATCTTCAATTAACCCCCAACTCAAAGCTTTAGCAACCCTTGAAATTTAAACGCTTGAATTAATGGTTGAACAAGCTTGATTTGGCTTAGGAAATATGAATTGATGATGAATCTCTATGTGGGTGAGGTGGATTTGTAATGGGTTGGCTTGGATTTATGAAATTGTAGGATGAATTTGTTAAATTTGAGCTCTTTGATTCTCAATGAATGGATTTGGTGATGATTGGGTGTTTGATTCTCTCTTGTAATGATGTGGAGAGAAGGTTTGATGTGTTTTTCTTGATGATTGGGTAGTGTTTTGGTGATTGGTGAAGGTTTTGATGAGCTTTAATGGAGTTAGGAGAGTTTTGGAGAAGAGAAAGAGGGTTAAGGTTTAATAAATTCGGAATAATAAGATTTATACCTCCTTTATAACTCAATCCCGTAGGTTTCTCTCTTTCTGGCGGCGCTGCGGACTACCCCTGCGGACCATGGGGTGTACCGCAGGGTAGTCCGCGACATCTGATGCTCGAAAATTTTTGCTCACTGGATTAGACCCGTGGTAGGACCCCGTGGCACGTGTTTTGACCTCGCGGACCAGGGTCCGTTGTACCGGAGGGTACCCCGCGACTTCTGTAGCTAACTCCGTCAAAATACCCGTGGCACCTACCCCGTGGCACGCGTTTTTGAGGCGCGGACCATGGTGCGGTGCATGGGGTAGTCCGCGGGTCAATTTTTCGTCGGTTCTGGATCAACCCCGCGGTGCAACCCGTGGCACGTGTTTTGACCTTGCGGACAAGGGCACGGACCATGGGGTAGTCCATGGGGGTAGTCCGCGGGGTGCATTCCTTTGCTCCAAAAATTTTTCCTCGCGTTCCCTAACTCGATTTCTCCAATTCCTACACACCAAAAACACTAATACCTTCCTCAAACATGAATTATCAACTAAAAACAACTAAAATAACTTAACTAAAAAACGTAAAAGGCATGACAACGTAAAAAACTACGGGTTGTCTCCCGTACAGCACTTTTGTTTTACGTCTTTCAAAGTTAGACGTGTTACCTCTGTCAAGATTTACGAATATAGCCTCCCCAACAACGAGTAAGGCTATGAACGTCCACTAATCTGCGCTTGACCCCAGTTTTGGGGCGAATTTCTATCACCTTGGCTGAAACAACCTTAGTGACAATGAATGGTCCTATCCACGAGTCTTTGAAACTTCGTGGCCTGTTCTCGCGTTTGTGAGCTTTCCATAAGACTTCATGGCCAACCCCAAACTCAATGTTTGGCTCAGTATCCACAGGCTTTAAGTGGATCTTCTCAGGAGGGACTTTGTGATGCGAAAGGCTGTGGACGATAGGCACTGTGAGATCCAACTTCCTCGGTTTCTTACCCAATACATAGAAAGTCTCGGATACATTCTTTGCATGAAGGGTGATGGTCCCATCTTGGAAGTTGATCACACTTTGACTTGTGGCCATGAAGGGCCGACCAAGTATGATTGGAACCTGCTTATCTGCATCAAACTCACAAAAATAACAAAGTCAGTAGGGATGGCGATATTACCTGCACGGACTAAGACGTCCTCCACTGTTCCCCATGTCCTTTTCACTGAGTTGTCAGCAAACTGCAACTTCACTGGAGTTTTCTCTGATTTCTGAAGTCCAAGTCTCTCGAACACGGACTTAGGCATAAGATTCACACCAGAAACCACATCGTACATCGCTTTCACCTTGAGCATACCATGTAATTGAATAGGAAGGTTGAAACTTCCCGGATCTTTAAGCTTGGTAGGCAGCTCCCTTTCACTTCTTCTCGAAACCCTCAGGTTCTCTCTCGGGGTCTCTACACTCGCCTCTTTCTCAGGAATAACTTGCGTATAAACTTGTTGCGGTGTAAGTCCTCTCTTCGCAATCTCAAGTATTTGGGCGTTTATATTTTCAGGTTGGTACGCCTCTACAAATGTCTTGAGAACAGTGTCATCTTTAGGATTTGTAACAGGAATAGTTGATGACACTGGTTGAACACTAGGTGGTGATTCCACCTTCTCTTCTTCTTTCTCTTCTAGCACAGCAGGTTCCGCTTCATCTTCAGCTTTTGACTCCTTCTCTGAGTCTTCTTTCTCTTTCTCTCTAGCCAGCTCAGCTGCGTAATCCACTACCGATCGAATTTCTTCTTGCATCTTCCTCAGTAGCTCTATAAATTCAGCTTTCTCTTGATCGTCCTCCACATAAACTTCAGAATAGTCAGATTCCACGGGGCTAGACTCGGTTGGTTCTTCTTCAGTAATCGGAATTTCCACGGCACTAATGGTAGCATGTGGTGCTCCCTCTTTTGCTTCTTCAATTTCAAGGCATATAGCCTTGCAAGCTTCGAACCCAACATTGTTTTCACCTCCTTCGATTGCCTTCACTTCCTTTTGTTCTTTTAACACTTTGCTTATTTGTTCTAATTGAGTACTTAACATCTGAAGTATGGCATCGTGTCCTCGGACTTTTTCCTCTTGAGCGTTTATAGTTGTGTTCAAACGGTCTAGAGCTTGTACTATTTGTTGATTGTCCATAGACCCTTCTTGCGGATACTGCGGTAAGGCTTTCTGATCTAAGGACTCGGTATAGGCGTCTTGAGCAGGTTGTTGTGGAGGAGCAGGTCTATTCTGATATTGGTTCTGGTACTGACCTCTCTGTTGGAAAGAGTTGTTCTGGGAGCGCGGTTGATAATGACCAGGATTAGCGGCCCCTTGTGAATTTGAATACTGTAAACCCGGATGGTTTCGGTTACCCCATTGATGACCTCCACGGTTGGATATAAAGTAAACAGATTGCGGATTTTCTTCGCACTCTTCCCATGTGTGATCGTTAACTCCACATTGTTGACAACCTTGTGCTTCTTGTACTACCTTTGTAGCGGCTATGTTCTTCTCCATCGCGATTCTCAGCTCTTTGATTTGATTTTCTAATGAGGATATTTGAGCTGAGTTCGCAATTTCTGCATCTAAACGAAGTGTTCCTCGGGTTTTTGCAGCAGAAGCTCGCGTTGAAGGCCAACTTCTTTCTTGTTCCATAATATTCTCCAACACCTCAGAAGCTTCATTGTGATTCATGGACACAAAATTACCCTTTCCAATGTTATCCACCTTTTCTCTACCTTTATCATTAAGACCTTCATAGAACATAGCAAGTTGTAGAGCAGGTGTATAACCATGGAGCGGACATCTAGTTAATTTTTGTTGAAACCTTGTCCATGCTTCTCCCACTGTTTCTCCATCCTCTTGGCAAAATCTTGCAAGCTCGGTTTGATCTTTAACTCTCATGCTCTTCGGATAAAATCGGTTAAAGAATGCGGCTTGAAGTTCTCTCCAAGAATGAATGGTTCCATGTGGTTGTCTTTCTAGCCAATCGCTAGCTCTTCCGGTCAAGAAAAACGAAAACATATGACAATACAGTTGCTCGCGTGTAATGCCAGGAGTAATGTAGGCATCACAAATCTGCATGAACTTCTGAATCGCTTTTACCGGATCTTGTATTGCTGTACCAGTATAGAGTCCGAAACTTTGAAATTGACTGAGCATACCCGGATCGGGTCTAAATTTGATATTCGGAATCTCAGGAGGGCGGTAACCAATTGGTTGAACATGGAATGGTACATTAAGGCCAGGTAGGTCTTGTTCAACTCGGTTCTGTTGATTATTAAGGTTGTTTTGCACATTACCTCCTCCTGCTGGTAATTGTTGTCCTTCTTGTCCACCGAGTGGTGGATCTTGTTGACCGAGAGGTGCACCAAGTGGTTTATCTCCTCCTCCCGGTAATTGTTGTCCTCAGACTTGTTGGGCTGCCATAACTCTTCTCACGGCTCTTTCCTCACGAACTCGTTTGTTGTAAGGTCTGAAGCTCCTCTCAGGCTCCGATAAAGGAGGCCAAGAATTAAACACTGTGAAACCTGAAAAAGACTAAAGCAAACCACAAGCGTAAATCTGGAAAAATAAAACTAAACTAAAAACTGAAAAGTAAAAACTAATTAAAAACTAAAACTCGAAATAGATAACCCACACGCTAACGAGACACAAGTCCCCGGCAGCGGCGCCAAAAACTTGGTGTCGCCTAGGGTGTGATAAAAATAAGATCAATTTAAGTATGGAAAACTATGCACTCTCACCCTAGACAGGCACAGTACTGCAAGTATTACAGGACGTATGCAAGTTTTAATGATAAGTAGAGTTCGTTCTCAGGGACTTAAGTGTGTTAATCGCGTGAGTAGAAATTACGAGTAAAAGCAAATAACTAGAGAACAGAAAAGTAAAGGGAACAGATTTCGAGATTAACAATTAAACTAAGGAAAATAAAGACAATAAAGTAAAAGATTAAGAATATGAGATGAGAAGTATAGCTTAGGTTTTGCTAGTATGCACTAATCCTTCTAATCCTATCTATAAATCTAGTTCATAAGGGAGAATATTAGCTCTTGGTAATACTTAGTCAGGATTCTAAATTCCCCAAGCTTAGACCTTGAGAGCGACTAAGGGGGCTACGTCACGACCAAGAAGTGATTTCAAATAGGGTTATTAAACGCCACTAAGGCCCTAAGCAAATACTGCAATCTTGGTGATACGGTGGTTAAAACAAACCCTAATGACTATCTAGTTAGAAGTATGATTTGTCAGAACTGCTATCGACACTAGAGATTATGTGGTGGTTCAATAGTTAAACACCCTGTCAAGGAGACCATCTAACAACTATTAAAACAATCCTAAAGTGATCAGTTCTAGGAAAGACATTAAAACAAAACACATAAGCAAATATAAAGTAAGAAGCTAATATCAAATTAAAAAATATAATTCCCAAAGAAACTTAGATAGAAGAATTAGAATTCATAGATTATACATATGCAAAACCCAAGCTATGGGAAGTTTAGTTCATACCTGAAGGAAATAAACTAAAAGAAAATACAAAAGACATCATCTTGCTCTCTACAATAAACTGGAAGAATAAAACCTTAAGAACTAATTACTATGAGGCAAGGATGATTTACAAGTGATATCAGGGTGTATTTATAGGTGTTTAGAAGACCTAATTCGTTTTCTTGAGGAAGAGTTAAGGTAATGGACTTCTAGCCCAACTCAAATTCGTATGGAAATAAAGATAAACACTGCTGCACCGTTTTGAGTGTATCTTCTTCGTTATTGGTCGGATTGAGCTCTATAAGATACCAAAAGAATCGAAACAGAATTATCTAGACCCTTTATAAGGAAATCATCAGATTCGGCCTATTTCTTAGGTAAAAACGCCTATCTTTTGGACGTGTATGCAGAATCCCAGATTTAGGCAGCTTTTCTTTCCTTATCTCCAATTACCATGCAAATCTCTTCCCATAAGTTGTTGTCTTTGACTTGGACTCTAATTAATCTCCATA
Source organism: Nemophila menziesii (assembly GCA_029959085.1). NCBI lineage: Eukaryota > Viridiplantae > Streptophyta > Magnoliopsida > Boraginales > Hydrophyllaceae > Nemophila > Nemophila menziesii. The sequence continues at coordinate 122,659,736 of JARWIR010000001.1, read as the reverse complement.
ATTATCTTTAAAGCTACACTAAATAAACAATTAAACCCAATATGCTCTAAAAACAATAATTCTATAAATCAAGACAGAAAATAGGAAAGTGCACTAAAACTCAAGAAAATCGACATTATTGACTTCTAAATCACTTAAAATGATGTCTCATCCTAACATTAATCTATCACAAATGAGGAGACATCAATAACATATAATTATGATGTCCTAATTTTTCTTTCATTACAACACGACTTACTTTGCAAATCTTTAGAATTCCACCTTCTCCAATCTATGTGTACCCTTTTAAGTCTAGGCTACTTAAAGAGATACTATTCCTCTTCAACTCAAGAACATGTCTTACATTAACAAGTGTTTTTACGACCCCATCAAACATCTTATTATGATTGTACCAATGCAGTGATTTTGCATGAGATATTATTTTCCACTAAAACAATACCTTTCGATACTATTTCATATAAAGAAAACCAATCCAGATTGGGACATATATGAAAAGTGAAACCATAATCCATCATTCTTCTCTTGATTTAGGTTAACCATCACATGCAACTAAAACTCACCATCAATGTCATTATGTACGACAACAGTTTTACCAATTTTTTCTGGGTATCGGTTGTGATTTGAAGTAGAACTCTTGTTCTTATTATGCAATATATGACATTTAGAAATTATATGGCCTTTTTCCTTGCAATATTTGCAAAACTTATTCTTCTTTCATTCATCACCTCAAGATTTCTAGTCATACGATTTTCCTCGTACAAACAAGCCTTCTGTGTGGGTCTCGATTGCACTCAATAAGTGTTTCATCCTTTCCTTAGAGTATAAGGCTTTATATACCTCATCCATATATTAAGTTTCGTGATTTTATAATATTGTATATCTAAGTTCCCATACGATGGGGGTAATTAAAACAGTAAAATTAACGCTAAATATTCATCTTCATACTTTACTTCTAAACCTTCTAAATCAGACACAATTTCCTTAAATATGATAGAATGAATAAAGCACACAAGTAAGTAACTGACACAAAATTTACATGGAAACTCAAAAAAGAAAAACCACGAGAAGATGAGAGAGTTTCATTACAATTAAAGAGAGATTACAAGGAGAATTATATTCTATCAGGCGTGAATGATAATGCACAACATAAGTGTATTTATAGGTAACTTAGGAAACTAGATTTATTAACTTAATGGGATAGGTTTTACAAAAAGAAATTGATTATAATTCTAACACATATGATTTAGGGAAGTAGTGTTTATACGCCATGATACGAACGACAAGAAAGTATTTAGCATCCCGATTATATCGTTATCATTTTAAGACAATGTATTACCCACACCTTGATGTAAATTGAAGTTTGCCTATATATTTATGTTATGTTACTTTTGTTCTTTCAAAAATATGATTCATATTTTTTTTTTGTTGTTATTTTTTCTTTTTAGCTTACATTTCAAAAAAAAATTGCTAGCTGTTATTTAAAAGGAAATTAAGAACAATACTTTAATAGGTAAAGAAGAAAACCAATTCTACGAAGGTATGAAATTTTTGTGTGCCTCAAGCAATAGTAGATTAAAAACTTAAAGTGATTATTGTGATAGTCCAACAAATAAAATATTACTAATTTGATTGAAGATCTGAAGGACAATGGAATAAATATTTTTAATTCAGCAACATAATTAGCGAAAACAATGATGGAAATGAGGATTTATAGTCAAACAAAAATACCAATACGAAAAATCTCAGTTATTGCATCGATGATTTGGGAATATTTAATAATTAATAATAGGAAAAAAATCCCAATTTGATACTACATTTCAATAAATCAAATAAAAGATGTTGAAAAGATGATTTGGGTTTGTCGAGCTTCATATGGGTATTCGCTTAACTTAAACATACACCTCACTTAATAAGGTGGGCTTTACAAAGATCCTTTTGAATTTCAACTAAGATCTTGAAAATCCAAAGCGAAGAAGACGACTTATGGTTTGAACGAGTCTCGCTCAATAGACAACACTGAAAATTGTAAACACCAAAAACTAAATCATTAAATGGTGAAAAAAATTCTAACGTCTTATATGTGGGGTTTGTTGGCCAAATGGATTTTTCCCAAATATTTATCGGGTTGACGATATCTTGATTACTACGTTTATCTAATTGTAAAGACTAACATAATATATTCACCAAAAATCATTTAAAACTAAATGAAAAATTAAGTCATAAATTTTTTAGAGAATATATATATATATATATATATATATACTATAGGGTCACGTTCCATAGTGGTTTAATCTTTTTCATGTACAAGTCTTTAGTATTACTATCATGTTAGACCAGATAGTTAATGTGTAATAAATACTGAATATCCATTAATATTTGGTGATGCCCAATAGTTGTGTTTTTTACTAACTAATGTAACTTTTATTTAAAAGACACAACTCCAAATTCTTAAAGTCGCAGCCAATTCTAATGAGCCACCTATTAATTTTATATAAATAGTTGACCAACTCAACCATTTAAGTCATTTAATTTTTTAAAATATTAAGCATTAAAATTAACATAGAGAGAGAGAGAGAGAGAGAGAGAAGAAACAATATTGTTAGATTCGTTGAAATTAAAAAGAATTTGTGTGTTCATTTTCTTTAGAATAGTTTTATCTTTGTATCTTGGAGGTTAAAACCAACAAATTTAAGACATCAGTACGTGACCTACATACCTTAAATACATCGAATATAATCAGAGCCTTGACATGTAAATTTAATTATTTATTTTTGTATTTTGTACTTTATTTTTGTATTATTGTTTATATTGTTTTCTTGGCTTATACAAATAAAACATAACAATTTAATGTATATAGGATTTAGGATGTACAAATCATTAAAAAATTATTTTTGTTATATAAACTTTACTTTTGAACAATTTCTGGGTCTGTAGTAATATTACATTCTACTAATTTTTCTCGTATTCTGATTTTTAGACTTGTGTATACATACTATAAAACTACTTGCTTACTAACTTTCGATTTCTGATCCTTATAGAATATTGGGAAAAATACTAAACAAAGTGAAAAAAAAACCTGAGACAGGTAACACCTCAAGAACAGAAATTTGTGTACTCGCACCAACACCAACATCCATTGGACCAACTGATAGGTAAAAAAGTTCAATGATTACGACTTTAAGAGGTGGCAGCAAAAGATGTTATTCTGCCTGACCACTCTAAGCTTGCCAAATTTTTTGAAGGAAGAGTTACCAGAAATGGAATCTAATCCAGACAATGAGACATTAAACATAGTAGATGCTCGGAAGCATGCTGATTTTCTATATAAGAATTACATTCGATATACAAGCTCTAAATTCATCAAATGGATATAAACAACCTTTCCTAAAAGGAGAACTAAACGAAGAGATATAAATGGAACAACCTGAGGGATAAGTAATTTTAGGTAAGGAGAAGAAAGTATGTAAGATTGTTAAATTCTTATATTGTTTAAACCATGCACCAAATTAATGGCATAAAAAATTTGACAGCGTTATTAGCTAGAATGGTTTCAATATCAATGAATGTGATCAACGTGTTTATGTAAAACAAAATGAGAAAGGGTATGTCATTGTTTGTTTATATGTGGGTGATATGTTAATGATTGTAAGTAACAATGATGTGATTAAATCCACCAAAATAATGCATTCAACTAAATCTGATATGAAAGATCTAGGCCTTGCAGATGTTATTCTGGGTATCAAGATTCTTCAAACATCTGAAGGCTTTGCACTATATCAGTCACACTATATTTCTAAAGTATTAATTTTTTAGTAATGGCGACATAAATATCGCCAAGACACCTATTGATGTAAAATTACATCTTTCTGGAACAGTGGTGATACAATCAACCAGTTGGAGTACACTCAGTTATTGGGAATGTCTTGTACTTAACAAATTACACTAGGCCAGATATAACACATGTAGTAAGCAAGCTAACTATGTTTACACATAATCTCGGTAAATACCACTAGATTGATATTGTAAGAGTTCTAAGGTATCTCAAATACACTGTGAATGAAGGTTGTTGTATATAGGAGATGTAGTTGTACAAGAATAATATAATGATGCAAACTAAATATCAGACACCACAGACTCAAGATCCATAAGTGGATTTGTCTACATGCTATGTTGTAGATCTCAGTTTTGGGTAGTAGGCAGTCAACTGGGGCCTAGCGCCTTGACGAGATTACACGGGGCCTAGGCGAAATTATACAGTTTTGAATCTCGATGGTGATTTTGCATATTTAGTAATATATGTTGTAATTATAGCAACTTTAACCATTTAAGTCATAAAATTCATCTAACAACACTATATTAAATATAAAAATACAAAAAATTGAGTTATAATATCAACTAAAGAATTCTCGAGTATAAGGAAAATAACAAAAAGGTCTATGAGAGCATATTTTTCCATTAATCGGCGCCTAGGCAGACATTTTTTGCCATTAATCAGTGCTTAGACGGGTTAGGCGCCTATTCCACGACGACTAAGGCGCTAGGCAAAAACGTCTAGAATTTTAATTATGCGTAAGTGGCTGAGTGGGGAGTTGACACCTAGGCGCGCCTAGGAGGGGAGATCTACAACATAGTCTACATATTAGGAGGAGCAGTCGTGTCTTGGAAATATACTAAGAAAATGTGTATATCCAGATCCACCATGGAATATTAATTTATAGCTTTAGACAAAGATGTTGATGAAGTCGAATGGCTTCAGAACTTCTTAGAGAAAAATCCTAATTAATCAAAGCCTGTACCAACTATAGTCATACATTGTGATAGGCAGAGTGCCATTGGTAGGGAACTAAACGAGATGTATAATGGTAAGTCTAAACACATACATCATAAAAACAATACCGTTAAACGACTTCTCTCAACAGAGTTATCACAATTGATTACGTTTGATCAAAGGATAACATAGCGGATCAACTAGCCAAAGGCCTAAAAAGAGATAAAGTACGAGTGTTGTCAAGGGAAATGGGTCTTAAGTTTATCAAAACTGAGTCTCCATGATGGGAACCCTACCTAGTGAAGTGGAAATCCCACAATCTTGGTTCAAAGGGAAAAACTGAATTATGAAGCTACAACTCGGTGCAACGCATTGTGTGGAAAGACCTACCCCTATCATTTATAGGACAAAAGTAGACCAACTACATGTAAAATTAAAGGATAGGATATGACTTTAATGGTTCTTTTATATTCGATAACATAAGATAGAGTAATGCAGAATACTCTCGACAAGAAACCACCTATATGAATAACCTAGGTTTGGCCGCCCAACGATAATTTTTTAAGGCAAAATTCTCCAACAATAATTCATGAAATACAAGGAATTTTCCAGGACCATAAATTGAGACAATTGTGAGAAAAAATAGTGTGTGGAAGGACATTATGTAAGTTCAATTGGTTTGGCTACACAAACGCTGAAGTTCAAGACCACGTTCAGTGGTTAGCAAATAAATATGATATCTATTACTATAACAGGTTCAAGGCTAAACGCTACATTTCCCAACGTAGCGTTCTTCTACGCTTCTCTCTTTTATTTAGCATTAACTCGCATATTTTGTATTTGGTTAGTCAATTTCATTCATGTGGGGGGATTGTTGGCCAAAGGGATTTTACCAAATATTGACTGGGTTAACGATATGCTGATTAATACGTTAATCTAATTGTAAAGACTAACGTAATATATTCAATTAGTTAAAAATCATTTGAAATTGAATGGTAAATTAAGTCATTAAATTCGGAGAAAATAAATAAATAAAAATATTTTATTTATTTATATGTTTATACATATAGTAAAGGTAAAACAAAGAAACCGAAAAAATCCATACTATTGGGACAAACCCAATATGATTTATATTTCATATGCAAGACTTTAGCATTACCATTGGATCAAGCCCAATAGTTAATGTGTACTAAATACTAAAGATTTACTAACATTGGGCCAAACCCAATAGTTAAAGTTACAACTATTTCTAATACATACCTATCTACCTATTAATTTTCTATAAATAGTTAGTCAACTCAAATATTCTATTCATTCAACTTTTTAAAACAATAATAATTAAGAGTATGAGAGAGAGAGCATCAACATTGTTGTATTCATTAATTCTTGTGTCCGTTGACCTGGAGGTTACAACCATCAAATGTAAGACACCAGTACGTGGTATAAATACCTTAAAGACATCGGATCCAATTCGAGTCTTAACAAGTAAACATATATATATATATATATATATATATATATATATATATATATATATATATATATATATATATATATATTTGTATTTTATACTTATTTCTACATTATCGTTTATATTATTTTAATGGTTTATAGAAATAAAACACAATAGGTGTATTTCTATTATAAAGTCTCTGGTTAAATAAAAAATTAGAAGCCAACTAGCATAGGGGGAAATATCCTCTAACCCATGCTTTTAAGGTATGTGGTTTATACCCACCTGTACACGGTGGTGGTATTGTGTATATTATGCAAGGAGAGGGTTGGGCATGGTAATATGTATGGGTATGTACACATAATAGTCTTGAATAATGAAGGGATGTGATAACTGAGAAATGGGTGAGTATGTACCCATTACAACTTGCATAATTTAGATTTGGGTCCATGCCCATTACAATCTGGGTGTGTTGTTAGTATAAAAACTATGGGTTTGTACCTATAACAAAATATATTGGAATTTGGGTATGTGTTGTGTTGGTTTAAATCTAGTTTTTTTATTTGTTTCCAGCTACAGTTAGGTTGTGTGTGTTGGGTAACATGCATATATGATAGGTAATCTTGGATAGCATGTACCCATAACTAAATTGAATATGATGTAAATGGATTGAGTAGTGTGAAACAGTTGGTATGGTCCCCTCACATAAATGAATGGTGTATGGGTGTGGGCTCAAGTATGTGCCCATCACATAATTAAATAGTACTTGTGTCTGTTGTGATAGTAATTTTGCAATTTCTTTTGACCAAGTCTATTTTACTAGCACGTTAATAATTAAATACTTTTCCACTAAATTTAAGTATATTTACTAGAAACTTGATTATGACAAACATGCAATTTTTTACAAGTTAAAGTGCAGTGATTTAGTGGGTATACACACTGTTTTTAATAATTTCATTTATGATGGAATTAGATCTCATTGTTTATGAGTTTATTGCATGATAGACCCATGTATATATGCAGACATTTTATTATAGGTCCCTATATTATGTAAAAAATGCATTTTAGGTCACTATATTAGGTAAAAAGTTGCACTAAAAGTCTCAATTTAATTATATATTAATGGATACATACGCACCCATATTAATGGGTATATACCCACCTAGATCATATTATTAGTCATACACTTACTAACAATCAAAGTTAATGGGTATATATCCACCCACCTGATCTAAATGTCGTGGTATGTTTGCCTCTCAAAATTAATGGGTATATACCCACCCACGTTATGTTTGGGTCATTGACTTGTTTATGTTTTTGTTTTTGGTGATGTGGAGATTTTTCTATAAAAGAGCACCTATGATATGCTAGAGGGACCCCTAGAAGGTGTCAATTTGCTACTGCCAAGTCTTACAACATTATCAGTTAAAGGGTTAAAAGATTTAAAAGATGAACTTGCAATAGTAGGTTATTCCCTAAGGAATTCTATAGTCTTTACCAAAGTTAACATCAAGGCTGCCAATTTTTGTGATATTGGGGCTTAATGAGCAAGAGATGTTTATCTTGTGCTCAGAATTCCTCAATGCAGACACTGATATTGCATCCACTAGTATATACCCATTTATCGTGTCTAATGAAGAGATAAACTTATAATTTTGTGTTTTAGTATATAGATTATATTATATTAACAAGACTTACTTTTTTAAGTCATCAAATCATTTTTTTTCTCTTATCGAGATAGACAATGCAATTAAGAATCATTGGAATAGTTCAGTAAAGAAGAAATTGGACCCATATTTGACATCAGGGTGATTACATCAATTTCGAGGCTTACCTTATGTTACACATTGTTCGTTCCACAAGTGTGATAATAAATCAACAAAATGGAAGGGTGTGCTTACCTGGAAGTGTACATGGGGCATTGACAAGTAATAATTTGATAAGTAAAAAGGGATTACCGTCTCCACGGGGATTATCAAGGATGTAAATGATGTATTTGCAAGTATAGCTGCAAAAATTTGCAAGGGAAATGACAAGAAAAGTAAATAAATGTTTGTTCGCTTCTGTGATTAATAAGCTAAAATGATTTATAAAAATACAAATGAAAATGAAGTCCATATAAAACTAAAAAGAGATTGAAAATAGATGATAAAGGTGCTTTAGTTTTTCTATTAATCTCCAATGTAGTTACTTTAGTGTTTCTAAGAACAAGGGCGAAGTGGTCTTTTCATATTAGTCGGGATTCAGTGTCTTCCCCGAATCCCTCCCGGGTAGATAGGAAGCTATTCTACGATGCTAGAGACCTATCTCGAGTGACCCTACAAATTCTTTCAAATTCTAATGGTTCAAACCTTAATGGCTACTTGGTTAGTCAAGACCTCCCGGTCCACTAACGCACAACAAGCGTCTTTGTATTGTATCAGTAATTCAACCCCCTCCTAGGCGATAGCCTAGTTACTAACATATCCAATATTTGCCCAGAATGTGAATATATAATAATAATAAATACAAAGTCGAATACCCACTTTAATTAAACATTATCCAAATTCAATAGAATATTAAACCACTAACAGAGGTTCCTACAAAAGCAATCCTCAAGCAATGAGGGTTCAGTTATAGTTTACTGAAACTTAAGGCTAGAATCATGTTCAAAATACAAAATTTAATAATATTACTCTGATGATTGAGGCCAAACTACGCTCCGATGAGGAAGAATGGTGGGTTTTTGTGGACGCTCATTCTTCTCCTTTTCCCCTACTCTCTAGGAGTGTGTTTTAAGTGGTGTATCAAGAGGTTATGAATTAGGAGATTCTAAAACATTTTCATATTAGGCTTGAAAGGTTTTGGGGCCTAATGGTCTCTGTTAGATGGGTAAAAATAGCCCAACTCGTTTTTAGCATAATCTTGGATAAGTTCGAGTCACAGCGGAAGAAAATGGCATAACTTCTTCATCTCAACTCCGAGTTGACTTCCGTCAATTCTAACGCGTCACTGAATTAACCTCTGTATAAAACAAAAATTAATTTGTCCAAAATCTGACCAATTTATCGTTGTGACTAATTAAATTGATGTCAAGATTTTGCTGGTAAACACATCAACTTCTCCAAAGTAACTTTTAGCTTCTTCTACGCCTTGGATTGGGTTTTGACTTGGCTTATTTACTTCTAATCATCATCTTGACATCTTGTGTTTACTATGTGCCTAAAATTAACACACTTAACACACAATTTAAGCACAAAATCACTATAAATAAAAATGGGTCCAAAAAGGGATGAAAAAGTACAATATGTCGAATACTAGGAACAGTCACTCACTTATGTCCAATAAACTCCCAAAAATATGTCTCGTGAATATATTGATCTATCACAAAATAGGAGACATCACACATTCAATCGGAAATGATTTCATAGGTACCGCTAAGATCTTTGCTCTAGACGCGTTACTCGAATTGTGAGTATGTAACCATGTCACACACATTGTAGTTATATACCTAATTAGGATTTTTTGTATCAACTTTTGTAGAAAGATTCGCACTATAAGTCCCTGTATATTATGAAAATGTTGCATTATAAGTCCCAATATTATCTAAAAATTGCACTATAAGTCTTGATATTAATTAAGCATACTGTTACAATCCTGTAATTTTTGTGTTATATATGAGTGGTGTACAAGAGCTGGGTATATTCCACCAAGATATATGGGTTTATAACCGCCAGAGTAATAGGTATAACACACTCATATATAGGGCTTACAACTTAAATTTGAAGGGCTACAAAAGTTGGCAGGTCTGTGTTGGGTATATACCCACTGAGATATATGGGTATATACCAGCCAGAGTTATGGGTATATACACATTCTTCTGTGACTAAATAATGGGAACATCCTATGCAATTCAAGCTTGAAAGATTATTGAATGAAAATTTTGGTGAAAAAGTTACTAATTACTACCATGTATATGGAATGAAATTAATGAATCTCAAAGTCATCTAACCACTCTTGTTCTAAGTGATATACATTCATTTAACTTGGAAACATTAAAATCAAAAATATTTACTATATAGTATAGTAGTTAGTTACAAAAATAAAGTCAAAGAAAGTTTACACAATCTCCTTTAACTAAGTAGGTAGTAATTTACTTTAAGTTTTGAAACCACACCACCCCATACTTTTAGAAAACATTATACAACTCAATCTTCTTCTTTTGGTGACTTTTTGCTGGTTCGACTCTACTTGTCTAATAGAACATTTTAAGTAGAAAATGTAAGATACATACTTTATCACAATAATTAAGAGAAACGATAATAAGTTTATAATTATGGTCTATTTCAAATCCTTCGTCCTTCACATTATTTGATCACACAACCAAATCTGAAAAAGAGTAGAACTCTAAGTTGAGAAAGGTCAAATGGGTATATAGACATGCAGATAAATGGGTATGTTCCCAACTAGATGAATGGGTATACACCTATCTGCATAATTTACTCTAACTAACTTGAATGGTAAACTTGTTAATACCTGATACAAGCTAAGAAAAACACAATAGAGGGCAGCTGTAGGTCAGCTACACTGACGATCCTTGTGGTATGCAAAAAAGGAAGATATACTCGTGCTTAAAATGCAGAAAACATACCCCTCAGTTTTAAAATAGTGAAAAACATTTTATTATTAGAAAACACAGGGATATAATGGGCTATTTGACATAACATATGGACCAATTATGCTATTCATGAAACTATATAATACAAATTCAATAAATTTAAACATTAGCTTTCACGTTTCAACTAGCAGAAATTTATTATACCAATGTTTTCATAAATCATTGCAAAGATACAGTACATCACATGAATATGCAATTAGATAAAAAAAACCAGGAATTTCCCTTCCAACAAAGATAACATAATAAGTAAAAATATTGCGAGTAGTATAAGATTAGCTCAATAACCCAGCCGGATTCGTAAACTTGATGAGGTACTACGATGCAACATCCATTTTCTTGTCATAATTATGTCTTTTCTCCTTGTTGACATCATGTAGATGTGTTGTCTTGAGTTTGGGATGTGTTTCTCCCTGTTAGTAAGGACAAGTTACTTTAAACTCTACGTATGTATATAAAAAGACAAGAAGAATAGTTACAAATAAAGATGAATGGGAGCTAAGCAACAAAAAATCAATCTTGTTATGCCCTTGTAGTCTGTCTCACTCGTATAAACTGTTCAATGGGTAAAATCAGGTAGAACGCCGACATGAGGTAAAGTAGGCAAGCATCCTTTAGCTCTATAGCCCACTCGAATGGTAGAACAATGATTACATTTATATATAAAATTGGCTCCCTCAAAATCTCATTCTTAATCATATGTATCACTACTTCGGAGTCGACATATGATTATATCTACCTAATCTGTCTGGAATAACTACTCCAGTCTTTTCATCACCAAGATAAACCCATTATGCAACCCATTGTGAATGGTGACATAAAATCTATTAACCTACACTAGAAGGATTGGATATTAACGCCAGATGGCATTCATCACTATGTCCATTAGTTGACCTTGGTTATCAAGATTATGTGCTAATATTATATTAAGCTCTTAAGAGATGGGTAAAAGGAGTAAAGCCCAAAATGGTGTTGCAAACAACATAAAACCAACAAAAATGACCTAAGATTAATGAGTCTAATGAGACGGACAAAGGTTATAATCATACCAAATAGAGAAGAAAGAAATAGAAAATGGGGAAAATGGAGAGACGGGTCTAGACTAAGTAAATAGATGTAAAACTCTCATGAATAATACGGTTTATTCATGGCATGCAATATCAACTCTTTACCTGAGAAAATTCCCTATACTTGATGGTTCCATATTTTTTATATATTAATGTAGGTTTGAGACATCATTTTAAGTGTATTTGATTAATTGTTAAGGAATTTTTCCCCGTTATTAGATATTTTTTTAATTCATGTCTTGATTTGATGATTTATTAATTTTAGAGTATATTTGGTTTAATTTGTGTGTTAATGTGAAGCTCTTAAGGTTTATGGAATATAATTAGATGCCAAATAAATTCAAGCGATTTAAGGAAAGAAGGTCGAGAAGGAACCAGGAGATAAAATGAAGTAGAGATGAATTAGGAAAGGAAAAGCTGCCAAATAAATCTGAAATTCTACAACGTCCACTAAAGTGACGATAACTTCAAATCGGCTCCGAATGTGGACTAGCCTTTAGAGAGTAAGATAGATATTTCTGCTATCTTTTTGATATAAAGTGGGCAAAAAATCATCCCAATAACTAAGAAATACGAACAAAACAGTGAGAAGTGTTTATCCTATCCTATATTTTAGGAAACAAATTTGAGTTGGACTTGGACTCATATTACTTGTCTTCTACTCCAAGATTCCGACCTAGGCTTAGAAAACACCTATAAATACACCCTCTTATCATTGTAAACATGTACTCTCTCAGCCTTTAATTATTATTACTCTTAGAAGTCATCCATAGAAGCAAAAAAATCTGTAGAGAGGAAGACAAGAAGTTGGAAAGTCACAAACTCCTCTTCTCAATCATCTCCCTCTATCATTAGGGTAATTTATATTAGATTCTTTAGCATATCTTTTATCCTTAGTTTATTTCTATGTCTTTAAATATGAACTAATTTTCCCATAGGTTGGGTTTGCATATGTATAATATTTGATTTCTAATTTTTTTTATTTATTTATGTTATTTGGGATTAACCTTTAAATTGATTAAGCTTCTTATACCATATATTTGTTTTATGTGTTTTGGTTTATTGACTGTAGTTCTTGCGGTTGCAAACGTGTAGACTACCCCATTAATAGCAGTTGGATGGTCACCCAGAAGGGGTGTCTAATTGTTGAAACACCACATAAACATCTAGTGTGCAGTAATGATCTGGAAGGGCTTGCCTTACTAGATAGTCATTAGGGTTTAAGATTAACCACCGATCATTGTCCAGAGTCCCCTTACCCAAGTCCCCTGGTAATTGTTAGATCACCTAAGTCCACCCGGAAGAGGGTTAGAATGAATATAGAATCCTGGATATTTATCTAAGAGCTTTAATCACCCTTATAGCTAGAATCATAATTTTAAGATAAGTGCATACTAGCAACCTATAACTATATTTCTCATCTCCATTCTTTATTATATTATTTATTTGCATTATTATCATTTAAATTTGAAACCCAAATAAAAATTATTTCTTTTATAGTCTTTTATATAACAAGTAAATTCTCCTACACTTTTTTATATACACAAGTAGATCTAACATATCAAATCCCTGCGAACGAACTTTACTTACTAACTAAACTTGGAAACGATCTGTAATACTTGCAGTGAGTTTCTCGTGGTAGTACAGGGTGTGTCTTTTATTATTATATTTATTTATCTATTTATTTATCACACCTTTGCCCCCACCAATACTCCACCATTTAAAGAAACTTAGTCGGAGATGCCAAGCATTCATAGTTAGTACAATCATACGCCAAACATATATATGGAAAATAAGGGTTTTATGGACTCTCCTAGTTGTGATTTTGCACACTTTGACTATGAATGCAGAGATGTTAACATCAGCTTAAGATGAAGAGTCTCCTACACTTATTGGCATGCCTAGACTTACCGATGGAGAGTTCTCCCTAAGGATGAAACATCTACAACACTAACAGATAAAAAGATGAGTGAATATTTAACTTGTATAGGGAACTTAGAACCAACATTAAGAAAATGCTACGTGTCAGAATTAGAAGAAGATGTCGACAAAGTTTCCACTGAAGGGTCCATTGGTATAGACGGGTCATACTCTCCCACCTGGTTAGAATCGTAGAAGAAGAAGAATATATAATGGATTGTATAAATAAAATAAATAAGATATTGAGGAAGTAAGTACATTGGGAAAAAAAACGACCTAGGATGAAGGGGTCTCCGAGAGGGTTATGTTCAAAATGCTTTGAGGAGTCCACAAAAGGGAAACACGAATGAAAAGAATCTCTACATAATAATATAGTAATGTTAGGACTCGGAAAGGTATTATCACCTAGTTAATAATTACATATATTTTCTTTCTTATCCAACACGAAAAACATGAGGGTAGTTATTACTTTAATAAATGTGCGGTAAAAGTAAAAAATAGGATAATAAAAACTCGTTCATGGATCAACAACCTTAGAAAGAGGCGACCAAAATGCATTAATAGTAGTCATGAAAGGGATTAAAATCTCCAGTCTTCTCCAATAAAGCCTCAATTGCTTTGCCAAACCCCAAAATGGTAGTTGATAAACCAAAATTTTCCGCAGCCAGTCAATGGCCATAATTATAACTTACTCATCAACTTGACATCTCTCAACAGCCATCACTAGTTTCTCGCCTATGATGACAATCATAAGATTTATTATGACAAGAAGAATAAGTTGGTCGGCCAAGACAATCACTCAACTTAATCCACCATTGGTCACATCGACATCAAAGGGTGGTGGTTTCGTCCCTACCATCGAAACAAAAATTTGGTGACGCAAATCGCGAAGGATATACATTAAGAATAAAGAGATAAACTCAACAATAAGTAGATAGATACCAAGATATGCTATTTTTCCACTCAACTGGGACTGGGTAGAGATATTTTCAATCACAAAATACTAAGATAAGAAATAAACACCAAGAAGAGTTCTAGCCTAGGTAGAAGTCGACTACGATCAAACAATTTGTCTATAAAGTCATGTGATCATTTCACAACGCATGTATCTCACTTTTTCTTGTCTCTACTTTCTCACTGGTACCACATGTAACTCAGATTTGTGGCCCCTCGTTGAGTCCTACACCATTGGGTATCTAGGCAACGTTCCCAGACCAACTTGCGAGTCGGAGTATCATTATAGGAATCATCCATTTCCCCCCTTTGGTACATAGTTGTGTTTTGTAGGTACAACTATAAATTAGTAGCCATCTAGGTCCGAACACTGCCCACCAAAATGCATTTGTTCCATTCAAGCCTTTTACTAACTCTGGTTATCAAATCTATTACCAGAGAAACAAACACTCTATTTGCTAGAAATTTGTCCTATCAAAATGAAGTATAACTACACAAATTCTACAAGAGATAAGATCTCTCTTCTTCTACTTGAAAAAAGAAAATCTCCCCTTTAAGGTTAAGACTTATACATGGTGTTTGGATCACAAGTAAATTATAACTAATTTTTCCTTCTTTAGTGATTTTCAACGGTTGCTTGGTTTGTTGGGGGTAAGGGAAGAAAATGGTGGTGGGTGTGTTGGGTTGTAGAGGGAGGTCTTGGTCATCTGAAATGATGAATGTATACGTAGGTTTAGTTTTCAACACAATTTGATGTGTATAATTATCATAAGAGACAAACCTGAATCGATATTGTGGTCTCAGTCTTGGAAAAGGTTTTCTTTTTCATTATAAGTAGATGCTACATGTTAATAAAAAATTAATACATAAAGGAAAAAGGTAACACGACTATTTCTTATTCCTCATTTATATTCTTTTCAATGTTAATCCTGTTGTTCATGAACTTTGATCATTCTAAATCGAGAATCTTGATGCTCTTTAATAGAATATTCGATTAATTTCTGATTGGATAGCCTTAAACTTGCGAATACTTGTACCTGAAACAATAAGACGACTCTCATGGATTATATTAGCAAGGTATAATTACATCCTATGGTTGTTTTCTCATAATAATATAGGTCACGGTTTGATGTATTACTTAGGAATTATTGCATACAAGGTGTCCTTAAAGTGTGCATTAGATGTGAAAGAATTCGCAATTGAGTTGTTTGTCTAGTATCCCATAGACAAACATTGTTGAATTATATGTGTTAGACATTGTAGTATCGTTTTTATTCGTAAAAAGTGTCCTTAAGGTATGCATTAGATTTCTTATGAAATTCTATCTAGTATATGGTTGAGAAATATTGGAGACTGCTCCTGGTAAGCTTGCGCCAACCATTAGGGGGAAAGTATCTGTCCATTTGTCCAGGCTTCGTTCTTGTAAGTTCTTATGTTTCTATACAAGTGTACTTGACACAAGCTTGCATTGCACACTCGATTATCCAAGGCGGGTCAAAGAACTTAGTATGGGGTGGGGCGCTAAAAAACTAGAACACCCTAAAGGGTTTCGGGTTGCAGCCCCGAAAATTATATGTTGAGTTTAATTTCTAGTCGGGAGTGGGTGTTAAAGTCAAATAGTTCAGGTAAATTCTCACTATATTACAGTATATCAAAGTTTGTAAGCATACTTTTTATGATCGTGGTATAGGAATTGCTCCCTACTGTCTTGCTATGCTCCAAGTAAATATTTATTTCTTGCCTCCTTACTTAGAAACATGTCAATCATTTATTTTATTTTTAAATATATATGAGAGCCACTTTGTACTCAGAATTATTTTGACTTCAATAAGATTCGATCTCAAAATCTTTTGATCTTGACGAAATAATCTAACTACTAGATCAACTATGGATCTTTCGATATCCTCTTACAAATAATTTTTATTAATTTTCCCAATTTTTCAAAATGTATTTGCGTTTTTAGTGTAAAAAATAAAATCACTCCCTACTAGGGGTGAGCACGGGCCGGGTTTACCCCGGGTTGGGGTCTAGGGTAAGGGTAAGGTAAAAAAGCCGGGTCTAGGTTTTGCCAAGGGTAAAGGTAGGGTAAAATTTTACCCTACCCTCGGGTTACCCATTCACGGGTTTACCCGGGTTATCCCAGATTTACCCAAGGGTAATATATTAAAGTATTAATATTTTAAATTTTTGTTCTTGTTTTGAGATAATACTTCATTTGATGAAGACGCTAAATTTGTCTCAAGGATTAGCTTTACACAAATAAAGTTAACACTTTGCCCAATAACAAATGATCTATGACTAAAAAATAAATACAATTAATTAATGAAGCTACTTCAAGTTTGATCAACTTCCATGAACTTTGAGCTGTAATTTTGATATCAATCCAGTATCTGAAGTACCATAGACAGATAGAAACAAGAAAGATAATTATTTATATATAACACAATCTAAAGCCACAAATGTAAATGAAATATTACCCATCTTTCATTTGCTAAAAGAGTGACTTTTACAGCTTCCAAAAACAGAGAATCAGGTCCGATTCTACTGCAGATAAAGAGTTGCTCTTGCGTACATTCCGCGTAGGTATGCGTGAAGCAAAAGGCGCCACGTGGCGGGGAGATGGTGAGTTGGCAAAATCTGGCATGTTCATTTTATAATAATATTTAATTAGTTTGCCAAATGACCATTATAACCCTCTGCAGGTAATGATTATGTATGGTCAAATCAATGAATAGTGTATTTTTTATTTTTTTAATACGTTGAATAGTAAATATATTATTATTTTATTAATCTTTTTGTTCCGACACTATTAAAAAATGGCGGCGGGAGTGCAAATTTTTGTTCCAAAAAACACGCCAGGCCTAATTTTTGTTCCAATAAGTCAACGGTCCAAAGAAAAATAATTTAAAAAATAAATACACGTGTCACGCTGTCATTAAATCGTAATATTTTAATAAGTCACATCGAAGCAAGTGGATCGGCATTTTTTAATTAAAGTGTTAGTGTATTTTTTTGTTCATAAAATATATAGATGTTGTGTATTTTTTTGTTCCATTATTCTTTATTTTTTTTGTTTTGTCGTTTAGTGATAATTTTTATAATGTGAAACGACCGTAAATCAGTGAAAGTTGACTACCGGTCAAAGTAGGTTGACTAGGGGTCAAACCTTACTAGTTATTTCTAAACGGTAGTGTTTATTTGGTGAAACGGCCGTCAATCAGTGAAAGTTGACTACCGGTCAAAGTAAGTTGACTAGGGGTCAAATCTTACTAGTTATTTCTAAAAAGTAGTGTTTATTTGGTGAAACGGTCGTAAATCAGTGAAAGTTCACTACCGATCAAAGTAAGTTGACTAGGGGTCAAACCTTACTAGTTATTTCTAAAAAGTAGTGTTTAATTGGTGAAACAGCCGTAAATCAGTGAAAGTTCACTACCGGTCAAAGTAAGTTGACTAGGGGTCAAATCTTACTAGTTATTTCTAAAATGTAGTGTTTGTTTGGTGAAACGGCCGTAAATCAGTGAAAGTTGACTAACGGTCAAAGTAAGTTGACTAGGGGTCAAACCTTACTAGTTATTTCTAAAAAGTAGTGTTTAATTGGTGAAACGGCCGTAAATCAGTGAAAGTTCAATACCGGGCAAAGTAAGTTGACTAGGGGTCAAATCTTACTAGTTATTTCTAAAAGGTAGTGTTTATTTGGTGAAACGGCCGTAAATCTGTGAAAGTTGACTACCGGTCAAAGTAAGTTGATTAGGGGTCAACCCTTACTAGTTATTTCTAAACAGTAGTGTTTATTTGGTGAAACGACCGTAAATCAGTGAAAGTTCACTACGGTCAAAGTAAGTTGACTAGGGGTCAAATCTTACTAGCTATTTCTAAAAAGTAGTGTTTATTTGGTGAAACGGTCGTAAATCAGTGAAAGTTCACTATCGGTCAAAGTAAATTGACTAGGGGTCAAATCTTACTAGTTATTTCTAAAATGTAGTGTTTATTTGGTGAAACAGCCGTAAATAAGTGAAGTTGACTACCGGTCAAAGTAAGGTGACTAGGGGTCAAACCTTACTAGTTATTTCTAAAATGTAGTGTTTATTCCTTGAAACGGCCGTAAATTAGTGAAAGTTGATTACCGGTCATAGTAAGTTGACTAGGGGTCAAATCATACTAGTATTTTCTAAAATTTAGTGTTTATTCCGTGAAACATCCTAAAATAAGTGAAATTACTTATCTGTTGTTTTTTGTTTCCCAATTTTCCAGTTTTCCTATTTGTGCTGTTGGGGTAATATGAATGTTCATTTCCTGTTTTGCAAAATGAAAAGAAGGCAAGTTTCGTTAGGTTCGGGCTCAAAATCAAGGGACAAGGTTGTGATTGTAGAAGAAGTAAGTTTAGAAAATGTTTATGATGCACTAGATAGAGCCTTGAAAAACCAATGATCAGAACATAATTGTTGTAATTTCTGCTAAATTAGAACAGACGGATTTGTGTTTTCTTGCATGTTAATTGATAGAAATATGTTGCAATGCTATTCTTTCCTCAATCCTTGTATTTATGCATAAGTTTTGGTCTAATCAACACAAATCTGAATTCATACACTCATTTTGATCATCCTTGACTTGAGCATGTATTGAAGTTTTATTTTAGCGTTGTAGGATTTAATTTTTACATTGTTTAAGTATGGACTATAAAATTCAATCCTAAAACAAATTGTGAAAGGATGAATTCCTAGGAAAGACTTGAAAATAGCTCTTCAGAAAAAGAAAAAAGAAAAAAGTTCATGTGATAACTGATAAGGTAAAACATGTGATCTTGGTGCATCCCATGAAAGAATAATTGAGACGTAGAGTTACAGGGGGAAGGTCGTTAAAATTGACACAAAAGTTCCAGTAAACAATCCAATTAAGGATCCACCTCAGCTGCTCAGCAAGACAAAAGCTTTGATTGTACATTTAGAACCACGAAAAGGAAACAAATTTATGAATTGGTTTGCATGTTTTTAATAGAATTCGTAGCTCAATGGAGGAAGATTCCGGATAAACAACACTAGCTAAGTCATTAATGTTGTTGAACAGCAATACAAAGTTACATCTTACACTTCACAAATTATTTGAAAATGTTATATTGTGTTACTAGACACTAAACTCGTTTACTATTATTGCAAACTGTTCTTTCATATGGTTTTTGAAAGAAGATTATATATTGACGACATACATCGAATGTCCTATTTATGTTCTACAAGCAAAAGTTGTCCAGCTGTCTGATAAGCCTATCCGAGCTAAGCCCTATTGGTATAAGGATCATAGTACACACCAATTAGCTTCTAAATTAGACCTTATTTGTTCATAATATTAGCATATAAATAAGTTTATCTCTTATATACCTATGGGATATCGGCTTTCTCCCCTCTTGTTAACTTCACAGACCACTTCCAAAAGTTGTCCAGTTGTCTGATAAGCCTTTCCGAGCTGAGCCCTATTTGTATAAGGATCATAGTACACACCGATTAGCTTCTAAATTAGACCTCATTTGTTTCTAAATAAGTTTATCTCTTATATACCTATCGGCTTGCTCTCCTTTGTTAAGTGCATCAATATATCGTTCATAGTATTGCTTGTAGAAGCTCTCAATTTCCAGTGCATCAGTATTTTCCACTCTAGCTGCAAGACTTGATAAATTGTCCTGATATGAAAATTTTCTTATTGGTTAAAGCCTATGGAGTACATTCCTGAGATTCTACATTGCAAAAAGCATACAATTAGCCATCAATTTGTTCTTGCACGGGTTACAAAGATCAATTCACGCTACCCCTTCAAACCCCCTCACCCTTATTGCCATCCGTATGAAATAGTAAAACTATAAATTGCAAAGAAACCTCCCTCTAATTTGTAGTTGCTCACTAAATTATAAATCAATGTGGTAATCTAATTAAGTCGGTATCCCCTAATATCTGCTAACAACACGAGATTTTAGGCCACTTTATTAAGAATCTAAAATGGATGGGTACATTACTGGGATATAAAATGCAACTTTCAGAAAATACTGGGAATTTTTCAATATATCAAATAGTAACATTACCAAAATATAATAAAAACAGAGAAATTTGATTGAACGGAAAACTAAAAGTAAATGGTAGTAATAATAAGGGAATATACTATATGATTAGTGATTATATACAGTAAATACATACACGTTCCAAACGTTGAAGCAAACCGGTCTTGAACTGTCGCACACCACGTCCATTGGAGCTTGGGTCTAACCTGTGTGCCTTCTCAAATGCATAGAATCGACTTGTAAAAATACCATCATTTCATTATACATACATATCAGTATATATATATATATATATATATATATCAATGAAATGTACGTACAGAGATAAGCAACACGATGGCACTCGTATTGGACTTCTGTGGCGAAGCGGAGGAGGGGAACTATAGACTGGAGTGATGAAGGAACCACTTTGACCACCATCTGTCTCCGCCCCTGCAAAGGATAAACATAGTGTAGTTTGGGATTGACTGCAGTACTGACTTGATTAGAACTTCTAACCAATCTATCTTTAACCCATTTATAATGTGACAATTTTGGATCTAGTGTAGTTCATCTGGAAACCGAGGTATTTCCCGAATGATAGCGCTTGTTGGAATCCAAGATAGCTTGTCATCTGATTAGCCACTAAGGTAAGGGTACCTTTATTGAAACAAATGTTGGACTTACTGAGTTTCTCCTTTTGGTTGGAGCCCCTGCAATAGAATTGTATGACCTTTTGGAAGACTACAATTTCCAAATCGTATTGGCTTACAAAAAATAGTGAGTAATCAGCACACAGAAGTTGAGAAAGCGGAGGCAATCCCTACCAAGTTTAATACCTTTAATGTTGCATTATTTGATCTCAAAATTGTTAATTTAAACTCAATTTTAAGAAATTCTGATACCTTTAATTTTACATGATAGAATGAGATTGACCAAAAAGAAAAATATTAGAATTCTAGACTATTTGAGTATCAGACACTCCCGTGATCTCTATTTTTTTTAAATTTTTCTTAATGATATTTGTTATAATTTAAAGGGAAATGATTATATAATTACCTTGGGAAACTTATAATTTAAGGTTTTTTAGATGTATTAATTACATCTGATCTGCGTGTAGTCTATCCTAATCTCAATTTTATTTTTCTCATATAGTTTAAAAATGGTAGATTTTTTTATGAGATCTCACATAATAAGCATGGAATTCTCTTTCATCAATTTTTTTGTTACAAATGTATTTCACGTGTTGTGATGATTTATTGGATATTATAAAGTTTAAAGGTATTGAAAATGACATAAATACTCCATAGAGACCAAGAGATTACCGGATCGAATTTTATTGGAGTCAAAATGATTCCGAGTACAAAGTGACTCTCATACGTATTCCAAAAAAAAGACCTGAATGCATTAAATTGATGGTTTGGAAGGATATTTATGATTTTTTATCATATATATTTTAATCTTTTGAAGGTTTCAAATTGCCAAAATATGTTAAAATTTGACAATTTTAGAGGATATTTTGACCATTTAATACTTATAAATTAAATATACAATAAATACTCACTTTAACGTGCGTGAAGTACATTTTTACCCAAAAAATTGACAAGGGGGGTTGTTATCAATAATAGAGACCACATGGAGGTTTTCTACAACTATTAGACCACATGTTTTTTTTTGTAAAATTAGGGTAGACAGCTTGGGATTCATATGTACCTTTTCCCGTAACATATGAGGTCTAAGGACTGGTTAGGGAAATGATCTACCTAAAAAAACCTACGATGTATTCAGTCAAATCTTGGATATGGGACCATCCATACTTGTCTCAAGTAATGTACCGTCAAAAGCCTCTATGGGGGATTCTTCACTTATACCGCCCGTATTAGATGTCATTCCCACCTTTTCCATCCAATCAACACTCATATTTTTCTCGTGAGATATGTGATTGTGGTCATAAATGGTGTTTTTTTCAAGCCTTAAGTAACTTATCGTACATCTTCCCTAAATTAATTTGTTTTATAACAAAATGTAATTTAATATTAAAAGTAGAAAATACATCCAGTATATATCACCAACACAACCATGTTTTATATAAATAATATGAAAATCATTTTACTAATCCACCTCTCTCTCTCTCTCTCTCTCTCTCTCTCTCTCTCTCTCTCTCTCTCTCTCTCTCTCTCTCTCTCTCTCTCTCTCTCTCTCTCTCTCTCTCTCTCTCTCTCTCTCTCTCTCTCTCTCTCTCTCTCTCTCTCTCTCTCTCTCTCTCAAAGCACCACCACCAACTACTTCCCCATCTCTCCCTTTTCTCTTATCATGCAGTGGTCTCCCCTTTTTTCTAATCTATTAAGTATCACCACCGCTGGAAACCCTTCTCTCCAAACAACAAATCATCACCACCACTACCCCTCTCTGACCCACTACAGTAGAGGCTTATTTTAACTTGGATTCCCGGATTTCTCAGAGTAAACTCACAACTATATTTTTGAAATGAAAACTTTCATGACTGATGCTAATAATTGGCTAAATGGAAGACCAGAGATTGGACCCTCGACAAACCAATGGGTCGGATAGCCAATGGACATCTAAAGAAATGAAGAGAAAAAACACATAGCAACGGACTCCTAAAGTATGAGAATACTGGACAACCGGTAATTATATAAAGATTATGACAAAACTTGGAGGCAAGACCGAACCTCCGATGTTGCATGGTACAAACCTCATGAGAAGAAAGGAAGGACGTAAAAGAGCCACTGTAAAAGTATCAGTTGGAAACAACGACCCCCACGAACGATTGTTGGACACCCAAAATTGAAGATTTACCCAGTGATGAGGCAACACATGGATAGGTCAGTTGGATAATTTTTTGGCTATAAATATTTATTATCAAGTCAAGAAAAATGGATCATTTCTACACCAAATCTTAAACTATCAAATCTATCTTTAAAGAAATTTCTCAAAGAAATTACAAGCCAAAGTGATCATCTTTTTTAATTTA
This sequence comes from Nemophila menziesii, assembly GCA_029959085.1. Taxonomy (NCBI): domain Eukaryota; kingdom Viridiplantae; phylum Streptophyta; class Magnoliopsida; order Boraginales; family Hydrophyllaceae; genus Nemophila; species Nemophila menziesii. The sequence goes on along the minus strand of JARWIR010000001.1, from coordinate 122,635,903 downwards.
TTTGTAATCTTCATATTCATATTTATTCATAAAGAAGTATAGAAGTTAGGTAGATTACTATATATCTTCAACCTATTGTTTCACTTGTTCTAGAATAGAAGTGTGATCTAAAGTAGAAAAAAGAGAGTGAATCTTTGTGTAGGTGTAGACACAAGAGAAGGTTTGATGATTGTGTGAAGTAGCAAAGAGTATCACTAATATAACCAAGTCCTTGTGTGGTGATACACAAGAGAAGGTTTCATAGACCTGTGAAGTGGTTGCGTGAGTATCGATAGTATACTCATTTTTCTCGTGCATCGATTGCTCAAACGGGTGCTTCAAAGGGATTTTTCAAATTGTTTGTAAAATTATATGATCTCACCTTATTGAAGAGTCACTGGATATTATATTGGAATATCTTTCCAAATCCTAAGGGGCAAATCGAACTTAGGTAGTCGACTAAGCCTACGGGAGACAAACCGCATGAAATATTTTGTATCATTTCTCTTCCCTTACTTTTTACTTTCGTGCATCTCCATGTGTTTGATCTATTGTATATACTATTTTTTATTCTCTCAGGTTTATACTTTGCATGCTATGTGTTTAAGTTTTTGTCGCTATGGTTTTTGTCTATGTGCTTCTTATATAGTGTGCATGCTAAGTGAATGATAGAGTATTTCACTCATATATCTTAGCTCTTGGTGTGCATCCAGCTTATTGATCCATTGATATTAAAAAATTGCATCTTTATATATATATATAAAAAAACCAAATAAAGTTGGTTAGATAAATTTCTATTCCGCATAAACCATAGTCACACCCTTTAGAACTATATCTTAAGTCAACATGTATAATATATACATTAAATAAAAAATATTATAAAAATTAAAATAAATTATATTTATGACATAAATTAAGGTGGTGTTTGTTTGCACCTATTGAGCTCTTAATCTGGTTCATTAAGTCACTAGATCAATAAGACTATTTGTTTTTCCTGACAAATTCAGACCTGGATACCTCTTAACTGGTCTGTTTTATTAAGATTTCCTGACAAATTAGCCTATATTTGACATTATCCCAAATTAAAATATGAGTATATTTATAATTTAATGGGTAAACTCTAGAATTTGGCCCAAAGTTATTAGTTTTTTTAAAAGTGGGCCAAATGTACCAAAACATTATTTCCAAACATTACCAAACTATTTACGACAAACATAAGTCTTTTTAGACATTTATGTCCAACTTAACCGTCCATTCACGGTTGTGAAATCCAAGCACCACAAGGAGATGAGATTGTTATTATAATATCCTAATGTGGAAGATAGATTTTGGTGATTTTTTAGACATTTGTATGTTTTCATGCTTGTACTTATCGATCTGTGGATATTTATTGTATCGTAAGATTTATTATTAATAAAATATTATTTCCGATAAATAAAATGACAAACTAGATATATTGGGTTAGCTTAGTTTTTACGCGTTTTCAATGGATTTAAATGTCATACTTCACTTTCCTATATTTAATCGTAGTATTTAGAAATCAAAAAAAGAAAAATGAATCGCGATTGCCTTTCGGTCGTCGTGATAATTTCAAGGGTGAAAATCCAACAACCACACCAATTAGATGATCTTTAAAGGTTAGTTATGTATGTTATATTTGTATTTTTGGTTTAATGAATTCTTTAAGTTAACTTTGAGGACTCTAGATCTAGTGTTTTGTTTCTTTGATCATTTGATTTCTGGTTCAGTGGTCAATTTCACATGATTAATTAAGGTTTTAGTGGTTATAATTTTTTATTTCTGCAAGATGGTCGTATGTGATGTATGTGTTGTACTTTAGTCGATTATAGTTTAGTTAAATGGTTTTTTTATCGTCAAATCAAAATGGTTGTTTATTTTGTTGAATTTCATTCTAGATTAGGGATTAAGTGTGTTGATTACAATTTGATGTTCGATTTTCTACTAAATTGGGGCGTGGTTAGATTACGATTTAGGGTTTAATTAATCAATTTGAACCTTATTATGATTGACAACTTAATTCAGTTAGAATCAATTATGACTCACACATATGAAGGTCAAGCCATTAAAAAAATTTCTTTTGCATGGTACCATTATTTTGACAATTCACGAATCTACTACCCAAATTATAATAGACCCATGAAAGACTAATTTTGCTTTGTTTGCCACATATACGCAGTAGGGCTGCACAAGACAAACCGCCAACCCGCAAAACCGGCCAAACCCGACCCAAACCAACCCGAAAAAACCGATCCGCGGTTTTGGTGGTTCGCTATGGGTCCAGATTTTTGAATTTGGTGGATATGGGTTGGTTTGCGGTTTTGGAAAAGCCCAAAACGCGGATAACCAACCCAACCCGCACTTTTGGCCCATAACTAATTTTTTTTTTTATATATAAGACCGTATATATGGGGTGGTCAACGAAAACCCACCCCATTTCGTTCGTCCCTTATACGCTATCCTCTCTCTCTGTCTCTTACACGAAAAGGGGGAAAAAAACCCTACCTTTTCGCCTCTCTCTTCGCTATGAATCTGAAACCCATCCCTTCTCAATCATCCATCACCGTCTCTTTACATCACACCATGGCATCTTCTGTACTCCGCATTAATTATTTCGATGGGTTACACCAACCTTCGAGGTCCGCATTAATTGTTCGTAGCCTCCGGTTTGTGAGTTTACCATGGTTAGTCGATTAAGCCATGGTTAATACTTATTCTGCTATGGTTAATGATGTATTGAGTCCTGGGTTTTAAGGAGATGTATAAAAGGCCGAGCTAGGGTTTCTGAGTTCTTCAAAACCCCTCTTTAAGGTATGGTGTTCTAAACCCGAATCTCTTGCATTTTCTTTGCTTCTCTTCCTCAAATCCTTTGTTTATGTATATGATTTTCGAGTTTAAAATTCTTTTGTTTTTCATTTTTTGATTTTTATTTTTTAAGAACTAATATGTTTGATTTCTTTATATGTTTTGCAGATTAATGGATATGGATGAATTTGATGATTCCATCATTGATTTTACAATACCACAACCCACTGAAGGTGTTGATCAAACACCTGTTGGTAACTCTTCTGATACTCTTAACACTCGCACATCATCTAATTTACCCCCTGCCCCTAAAAAAGCAAAAAAAGAAACCTCTGATTGTTGGAAACATTTTGAAGTTGTTACTTATGAAGATGGTAGTATTAGATCAGTTTGTAAATATTGTGAACATTCTTATGCTGCTAATTCTAGAAAACATGGTACAACTAATATGAATAATCATATTAAACTTAGAAGGTGTCCAAAATATCCTTTCTATCCTCCAGCAGAGGATGGTCAATCTTTGCTAAATTTTAAACAAACTGATGAAGGAAAAAATGTTGTTAGTACTTATGTGTTTTCTATAGAAGCTTGTACTAGGGCACTAGCAGAAATGGTCATAATAGATGAATTAAGCTTTAGATTTGTGGAAGGCATAGGTTTTAAAAAATTCTGTAATGTTATGCAACCCAAGTTTAAAATAATTCCATCTAGAATGACCATTATGCGCAAGTGTATGAATATTTATGAAGAAGAAAAGATTAAGTTAAAAAAACAAATGAAGGACTTAACAATAAGCATGACCACTGATACATGGACATCTAATCAAAACTTGAATTATATGTGTTTGACTGCTCATTATGTGGATTCAGATTGGAATTTAAATAAGAAAATCATAGGATTTTGTAAAGTTGAGGACCATAAGGGAGAAACTATAGGAAGAAGGGTAGAGGCTATACTTATGGATTGGAATATAACTTCATTTCTCACCTTGACAGTTGATAATGCATCTTCTAACACTGTTACTATTAAGTACTTGGTGAAAGTTGCAGGTGATAAACCAGAAAGTCTTTTAAATCATGAATTTCTTCATGTTAGATGTTGCGCTCATATCTTGAATCTCATAGTTAAGGAAGGAATGATTGAGTTGGATGCTTGTATTAAAAATATTCGCGAGGCAGTTAAATATGTTAGAGGCTCACCAGCTAGATTTAGAGCTTTTAAAGGGTTTGTCTCTTTGTGTGGTGTTGAATGCAAATCAAATCTCTGTCTTGATGTCCCTACAAGATGGAACTCTACTTATAAAATGCTAGAGTGTGCTGAGAAATTTGAATCTGTCTTTGGAAGAATGAAACTAGATGATTCTGGATACACAACACATTTCAATGATGCTTCAAGAACTCCTCCTAGCAGTATAGATTGGCAAAATGCGAGATGTTTTGTTGAATTTCTGAAACTCTTCTACATTTCCACTAAGAAATTCAGTGGAACTCTATTTGTTACAACCAACCTGTTCTTTGATGAAATAGTGAGAATTTGGGAAAAGATTGTTGAGTTATGTGAGAATGAAAATCCTGTGTTAAAAAAGATGGCCACTGATATGAAAAAGAAGTTCAATATTTATTGGGGAATAAATAGTATCAATATAATCCTCTATGTGGCAGTAGCTTTGGATCCAAGGAAAAAGATACAATACCTCCAATGCTATTTCAGTTTTATGTATACACCTGAAGAGAGTGATGTGTTGCTTAAAAGGGTTAATGATACTTTAAAAAGAATGTTTGAAGTGTATGAGAAACGAGTTGCTCCCACTAGTTCATCTACTAGTGGTGATGCGGCTATTTCTAACACTTCAACTGAATCTCCATGTGTTCTTGGTGGTAGGTTTCAATCTTTTATGGCTAAGACACACCCCTCTAAAGCTACTGAGTTGGATAAGTATCTAAAAGAGGATATAGAAGAGATGTCATCAAAATTTGACATCTTACAATGGTGGAATAGCAATAGTATGAGGTTTAAAGTTTTGTCCCAACTTGCCAAACATATTTTGGCAGTTCCAGTGTCTACTGTTGCTTCTGAAAGTGCATTTAGCACAAGTGGTAGAGTTCTTGATCAGTTCAGGAGTTCCTTGTCTCCTAAAACTGCTGAAGCATTAATTTGTACACAAAACTGGTTAAGATCTTCACTTCCAATTAATCTTGGCACTTCTAAACAACTTGTGGAGGATTTGGAAGCTGAATTGGGTAATTTATTGACTTTACTCATTATTTTTGCAAATTTGCGAATGTTATATAACTTTTTGTTGCTTCCTAACTTGTTTATTTTCTCCCACTTGTAGGTTATTATGGAATTGATGAGTTGAGCATTAGTGGAAGTCCACAATCCACTATCACTGATTTAGTCAATTAATCCATATCATAAAGTGAGTTTTATATCAGTTTCATACAATAAATACTTGCATTTCATTTTTCATATGCATTTACACATTAGATAGCAACTCATGCACTTCCTGTGATGCAAAACTAGTGGATCATGGTGTGTTTATGTTTATTAATGTGTATACTAAAGCTGGGGAAGTCATTAGAGATGGTTATCTTTTGTTTTGTATTTGTACATGAAAAATTGCAGGTTTTTATTAGAAACTCACCTAGTCCCTTGTCCCTCGGTTTATAAAAGCCTGTGATGAAATAATTAAACAATTCTGAGGCTTAAACTCTATATCTAATGAGCTACTTTTTCATTATTTTCAACACCTATAATAACATGGTGACTAGAAGGTTTATGTGGTGTTATTGGTGTTTAGAATAGTGCAAAAGTATTACTAAGAAGATAAATGCGAGTTGCCATTGCCCCAAGTCCCTAGTCCCTCGGTTTAAAGGTGCTTCTTGAGCTTCAATAGTTCATGAACTACTTTTATCACCATTCGTAACAGCTATAACATTATGGTGACTGAAATGCAATGTTGTGTTACGGATGTTATGAATGGTGGTAAAGTAGTCCATTAGAACATATTGTGAGTTTAAAATAGTATGTACCTTGTCCCTAAGAGTTAAATATGAAGGGCCTATGATGAATACAATTCTGAGGCATGAAGTTCATCTGTTATTATGATACTTTTTGGAAAAAATGAACTAAATAACTTGTCCCTTATCTATTATGAAACAGGTATGGAGATGAATGAAAGGAATATATTTACATTGTAGGATTTGCGCAGATGAATGTTTGTATCTTCAAACTTGACTTTTGGAACCTTCAATCAAGTTTGGTTTTGGAAATGTTTTTGGAATTGTTTACTTTTGAAATCTTCAATCAATTCATATGTAATTCACTAATCTTATCCTTTTGGAATGTAATTTGTATGTTGTAATAGTTACTTAGCTTAAATGCTTAATGAACAACTACTAGAACAATTATTTTCATTTTATCATTGTATTTGGCCATTTGAAGAAGTTTGGGCAAATTTTTTATTTTTTTCACTTATCAGGGACTGTATAATAAATTAGTGGATTTAACCCGAAACCAAACCAAACCCGAACCAACCCGCGCAAAACCAAACCCGCGCAACTCAATAAAAATCCAAATGGATCCAACCCGAAACCGCAAAACTAATATGGTTTGACTCTCGGTTTTGAAAAGTTCAAAACCGCATGTGCGGGTTGGTTTGTGACTAAGGGCCAACGGGTTGGTTACCCGACCCGTGTGCACCCCTAATACGCAGAGGATATACATTCAGATTTTGAAATTTTTGAAAAAAAGAGTTCAAAGAATAAAATTGATGTATAACGTGATATTTTGTGGTGATTTTTTGATTTTTTAAAATTTATTTTGTTGCAAAACGAGGAACAAGACATATATAACCAATAATAATTTAAATGTGTTATAACAATTAATTTTTAAAATTCTTAGTATTGATTAACGTTATTGTCCTTAAAATTTGTGATATTTACTTATAACATATGTTAAAAAATTGTAATTTACTGATTTGGTTTGAATGCACATATTAGCCTTCCATTATATGAGAATTATGCGTCACCTGGTTTGCATATGGGCGTATCGTTAGTTTTTTTACGTGTAAACCGCAAAGAAAAATTACCAATATGAGCACAAATCTATGATACTATTTTCAAATTATATCCTGATTATTCGTCAAACATTTCATGTACATTGTGTGTAATTTGATCTTGTTTTTTTAAAAATTCCTTTGAAATTTAATGAAAACTCGACATAACAGTATTGTTTGTATGGTTCCTTATGTAAAAAGGAAACTAAATTAAATACAAAACGCATAACATAATTGTGTGTGAGATACTGCAAAATTGCATAATTTTCGACAGAAAAAAAACATAATTGCATAATTTGTGGACCATTTTGGCAATTTTCCAGAATTTGCAATACGACCAATTGGTTCTAAGTAGTTGGTAAGACCAATAAGTTTTGTACATTTAGTCTCATTAGATTGAGAATATTGGACCATATTGCACATATTAACATTCCATTATGTGAGAATTATGCGTCACGTGGTTTGCACGTGGGCGCATCGTTAGTTTTTTTTTCCTGGAAATCGCAAGGAAAAATTACCAAAATGAGCACAAATCTATGATACTATTTTCAAATTTTATCCAGATTATTCGTCAAATATTTCATGTATTATGTATTATGCGTAATTTGATCTTGTTTTAAGAATATTATTTAAAATTTAATGAAAACTCGACATATCAATACTGTTTGTATGGTTCCTTATGTAAAAAAGAAACTAAATTAAATACAAAAGATGAACATAATTGTGTGTGAGATATTACAAAATTGCATAATTTTCAGAAAAAAGAAACATAATTGCATAATTTGTGGACCATTTTGGTCATTTTTTAGAAATTGCAATACCCATAAGTTCTTAGTAATTAGGTGGGACCAATAGGTTATGTACGTTTAGTCTCGTTAGATTAAAGAACATATTAAGCCACCGACTCAACATAAAAATAGCGAACTTGGGCTTTAATATCCTGATCTGACCCGGCCTGTCAAAACGCGTATCTATAAATCTTATATCTACGTTTATTTACATTTAGCATCTCATTGCAACACACTCTTTCACCGTCACACTCTTTCACCGTCACACTCTTTCCATCTTTCACCGTCACACTCTTTCCATCTTTCACCGTCACACTCTTTCCATCTCTCCCTCGCCCTTCGTAAGATTTTTTTTTCTTTTTCTTCTGCTTTTCTTTATTAATTGCTTACATATATTAGGGTTTTGTTTCGAACTATTAGCATAGAAATATATGCGTATGTGTAGCAACTTTTAATTTAGGGTTTTTGTTCTTGGTCTGAGAATCAATAGATACGTACGCTTTGATTTAGGGTTTCGATCGTTAATTTTTTTCGAACATAAGTCAAAATTTCTTAAAAGAATTTGAAGTTTATTTTTCTGATCATGTGAAACAAACAGGTCCTCTTTGCGCAACAGACTTGTGAATCTTACCACAAGTGTTGATTAAATACTTGTACCAGTTTGCAGTATATGAGCCGAGGGTTGCTTTGGTGTACGGCATTGGACTTGAAGAACTACCTTGGTTGCTGCGCTCCCTGCGGGTAATAGCAAGAGAGTGAAGAACGAAGAGTTTGACTCGCGAATGATCAGCAAGTGAAGGGATACTGTTTCGAGACTGGTACTTGGCGGCTCACGAGCAACATATAGACTAGGCCCTGCACCTCGTGGGGAACGAACTGATTGGGTGGGGAACGAACTGATTGGGTTATCCTAGATGGAAAACCAGTGTTTTAACCATTCCTACGTTCTTTTCTTCATATAAGATACTTCTGACCTTTCTAGTAGTTTTCCAATACCCGTGCAACTGAAACGGGGTATTGGAAAACTACGGGAAAGGACAGAAGTATCTTATATGAAGAAAAGAACGTAGGAATGGTTAAAACACTGGTTTTCCATCTAGGCCCTGCACCTCGTGGGAACGAACTGATTGGGTTATCCATGAATATAGGATTAATGATCAACAGTTAACTGATGCAGGAATTCCTTAGGTATCTTTTGTTTTTCAACATAAGTCCTTAAATGCTTTTGTTTTTTTTTGATTTTGAGATTAGTTATGGTTTTTTGTAGGACACATATGTGCTATGGTGTTTAAAAGAATGGTCCAAGGTGTTTAAAAGAATGGTCCAGGACCAAAGAATGGAGCGCAATATGGGGCTCCATTTAAAGATGAAGAATGGGATGATGATGATGAGATCCAAGTATCGTTTCAAACTTCATTGTTTGGTATTCAATCTGCTAATGGAGCTTCCACTTCAGTTTCACCTCTAATTCCAGCTTTGCTTGCTGAAATCCCGAGCAGCTCTTTGGCTATATCAGGTGTATCTCCTCCTCCTCCTCCTGCTGAGGCACCTACAGATGTGGCTCTTCTGGATAATGATGATGAGATTACTCGTTTGTTGGCTTCTTTTACTCCTGATCACATTGAAAATACTGAGGTATCTTTTAGATTCTCTGTGTTTTGTATAAGGTTGTTTACATATGCATGTGGATTCTAATGTTGGTTGTTAAATTTGAGGCAGATGTTGATGTTACCACCTTGTTTATCAGATTCAAACGAAATTTGGAATAACTTAGGAGAAGTAGGAGGTACCTGGGGAGAATTGGGTGATAATGGACTGAGTATTGCAGACTATGGGTGTAATGAAGATGCATTTCTGGAGCTGAATGATCTAACGAGGCCATTGAATACTCCGAATCCGAATGAGAATATCCAAATGATGAATATGGAAGGATTTAATATGGGCACTGGCTATCTTAATGATATGCTTCAGATGCAGCAAGGAAGTGGGAATACTGGTTATAGTTTTAGTGATGAGGGTGGTGTTAATGTTAACAATGGTGGGAATCAGATGTATTGTACTACCAATACCTCTTCTACACCTGCTTATGATATGGAGAATACTACTATAGATCCACCAGCTGGTTACGGAGGAATGGATCCCACAACTGGATTTCAGAATTTCCAGTGACACTGTCACTTCTGCTCATCGAAAGAAGATTATTTTTATTCTTCCAATCTCTTATTTTTCCCTATTCTGGGATTCTTTGCCCCACTTGTACCTTAAATTTTGAGTGGGTATTATTTATTTGAGACTTGAATGTTATACATTATATGCTACTTGCATCTTCTGCTTTGATGGTTTGATTGGTTTAATTGTTTTACTGTTCCTTTTTCTAGTTACAAATTCATATTGATGATAATATGTTGTGATGATTCAAGTATGCTATTAAAATAAAACTATGTCTTCTACCCATACCCACAAGTATAATGGATCTTATGATCTGCATCTTAAATGTTATCTATTTAGCATCTAGGCACATTTTGAGGGAATCGAGAATCATGTCTAAACCATATTGTGCATTCTAGCTTTTGTAAATTGTCTATTTTTCCTTAAGCTGGGGTAACAAAAAGTGGTTTGAAGCTAATTTCTGATTGCTTCAAGGGAGTTCTATGGTAGTTTAAAAAATATTATAGGAGTTAAAACACCCACCTCTATGTCTTACCTTTTGAAAGGCATCTCAATCTTGTCCTTTTTAAAAAGAGCAGGCAAAGGACCCATTCTGAAGTTTGCAAGGAATGTGTTCTTGGCAATGTTACTTTCAACTTCTTTAAAGAGTGTACCTATTATCCTGTAATTTAATAATAGACTAATTACTACTTTTTAACTTTTAAGGGAAGGGAAGGTAAAATTAGAGCAACCTTTTCTCAGTCTCTCCCACAACCAAGGCATTTAAGACTAATTTGAAGGATTCGTAACATTCAGCAACAGCACATTTCAGATATTCGTCCGCACATATACGTTTCCATAGGTAAGCATCCCTGGTTCGAAATTGTGCTGCCATGTCCAAAGCAATTGGAATCTGCAAACCCAGTAAGGTTGACTTGACTCTTCTCAAACGAATACTAACTTTTAAAGGATGTAATTATTAATTACCTTGCTGGCAAGCAAAAAGGGTGGCCACTGGATTAACTTCAGACTCGGATCTGAGGAATAAGGTACTAGCAATAGATCCATCTCCCTGAAATGTACCAATTAACTCTTTCAAAACCCACCCAATCACATAATATGCAGAAAAGGGATATTTAAAAAAAAAAAAAGATGAGAGGCTTTTCCTGTCGCTTATGAGATCTTCTTCACGGAAGCTACTGATAATTTCATTCCACAGCTGAGAAAACTTTGCAGCTTGACTTCTCCTGCTTGCTGAAACCTGAACATCATGTAGAGCAAGTTTAATATATTTTGCAACTTATTTGTGATAGATAATTAATCAAAGCCAAAGCCAAAGCCAAACCTCAGTGAAACTCTTTGACAAAGAAAATCCCCTTTTCTTAGATCTGTCAGATGGAACCAAACAAGTGTTGAATGCACCAGGTAATGACTGGAACCTTGACCTTACCATGCCCAGAGTTCTTATCTGCAACAATCCAATGTATTTATCAAAATTAATTTCTAACTTATTAGCTAGTATCTATAGCCTTTGTAATATGGAAAAGCTGAGTAAACAAAAGTAAATAAGTTTATGATAAAAATTACCTCTCCCAGACGATCAAAGGCACCAATAGCACCACCACATAAGGTTGAGAAAATAATATACCAAATTAGAGGATCCATAAAATATATCTGCAAATACCCCAAGTACCCCATGACTCAGTCTTGTACAAGATAACCAACAAGAGAAAGAAAAAGACAAAATTGTGAAAAAGGCCTACCAAGACTATAGGTGCCCACAAAGCAATAACAGCTCCATAGTTGTTCTTTGCTGCAACAATAAATAAGAGTTAAGCTGCAGATTCATAACATATTAGGAAGATATTGAATTGAAGCAAAAGTGCATTATAATACCATTTGGGAAGAATTCATGCCAAGAATAGCTAATGTTCCTAATTTTCATTATATCTTTTGTTGGCTGCACCAAGGGTTTTATCATCTTAGAATAATGAGGGAGGATCCTTCCTTAGCTATGAAAACCATTAGAGGATACTGAATTACCGTGACAAAATAGCTGAACGCGAATTTGCAGCACAAGAGAACAACCCAAAAGATTGTATACCTAAATTGATAAACAGAATAATGAAGTAAATAAACAAAAAAAAATAATAATAATAATATTAAAATTAAAATCTCAATCTCATACTTGATAAGTGCCCATTGACTTTCATGCATTCCCCTTCCAACATAAATTCGTTGCTGCAGCAAAAGAAGGGAGGTTTGTTGATTGAAACTATTTTTTCTCAGATAATTAGGTAAAAGAAGAAAGAAAACATATACATACCTGTGACCACCATAGAAGAAGCCTTATAATAAGCCAGTCGGAATTCTCGATCCAACGTCTAAGCATTGGGAAGATAAACAGCACTGCTGCTAGGAAATTTGGTAGCAGGTATAGTGAAGTAGCCAAAATGTATAAATATGGAATCCCCTTGAAATCTTTAAGGAAGTTTAGTTTAGTATTTTCGAGAAAGGGAAGTTTGAAAGTGTCTTGGTTACTGCTATACAATACTGGAAGGACAATTGACCAAAGAACACTGACAATTATCTTGAGAATATTTCTCAATACATCAGCAAATTTCCATCTATGATAGCCCGGGAAGTTGAGAACAAGATCCAGGATACCTATTCAAACCATAAGAACTATGGTAAGATTATTTATCACACAGAAAAATATAAGCTATTGCACCTACTTTGGAGCAAGCGAAGCCATGCTGATGTAATAAAGATAGAGGATAGGTCTATGAGAATATCCTTCTGCCTAAAGGTTTCCTTTAGTGAATTACCACTCCATGCAATAATAAACATGATCTGCAACACAACCAACCGTAAGTTAGATAGAAGCAAGAAGAGTATCAAGAATACATACATACCTGTAGAGAAAGTATCAAGAATGTCCATAACCGGTCAAAACTTCTAAATATATGCCAAAATGATCGAGTTTCAGCAAATATGATTTTCCAGCCTTTCCGAGACCTTTTCCCTGGCAAAAACAATTATACCTCCTAAGCAAACATGAACTATTTATTCTAACATAAATGGATAATATTCATATACTTTTATGTCACGTGTTGGTTTGAAGAAGTCACCATCATCACGCATAGGCCAACCTAGTGAGAAGCAATCTGATGACCTGGTATATGCCGATTAAATTAATTATAATACATACTAAAGCTTTCCTTCCACCAGTATAATAACTCACATACCAGAAATATTCATTCAGGTCATCATAATTGCACCAAGTCTCGTGTGGTGCTTTTCCACCTTTGGACTTTGAAGCTTCCTGAAATAATAATAAGCACCATTTTACGCAAAGTGTTATCACTAGATGGAGAGACCAGAATATAACAAGATAGTGCGTAAATATACCTTATCAATAACGCGATAAATTGGTGTGATGACTTTCCGTAGAAAAGATTCATCATCACCACCATAAGAAGGCTTAATGTTTTCACCGGTGACAATACTCACATTTCCAGCTAAGAGACCATGAAGTTCATATGCCATCTGAAAATATATATAGACATTGAACATATATATATTTCTTTATGACCATGAAGAGATGAAGAAACCCACTTACATTGTGGAAAATGTAGCATAGGCACTATGGCATAAAGCGTACATTTGCTGCTTCTCCCCATATAAGTAGATAAAGGCCCATGTAGAGTATTTTCCTCTGCTGCACTTCTTGTTGCCCTTGAGGAAGCCTTGAAGAAATAATAAAATGATACGTATCAGAGAAAGTAACAATGATATATATATATATATATATATATATATATATATATATATATATATATATATATATATAAAGATGTCACCTTAAACTGTGCTTTCTTCCCAAGTATTTGCACCATGTCTTGTAGTTTTTGAATAGCTTCGTCATGAGTACATCAACAGCACGATCATCAAGCTGCACAGTAAAACGTGTTACGAGTAATGGATAGAAAATCAGAGGAAAACAATTATTATATTTACCATGTTAAGCGGCTCATTTTTAGGAACTAGCCTTATATGCTGATTTGCAAGCAACAAGATCAAATGCTCCCTTTGGTTTCTGACATTATCCCTCTGTAATTCAAAGCAAGCATAAAGAATTAAATATCATCGCTTTACTCAACTACTAAATAAGTCAACAGCATTAAACACACTAAAAGTACATGCCTGAAATCCAAACATAGCCCTTAGCCAATCAAGAAGGTCTAACTCCCCGGATTTTTGCCTATTATTCTCAAATGAAGATGGCCAAGTCAAGCCTCGTGTGTTCCATAGAGCCGCAACAGCAGCTTTCACCTGGTATAAGTAAAAAACACACACTGTTAAACTTGCAACAAATATATATATATATATATATATATATATATATATATATATATATATATATATATATATATATATATAAGTACTAACTAATTAGGATTAACACAAGCATTATACCTCTTCTTGCTGCATAATACACTGCGAAGCCCCAGCAGAATCCAGGGGAAGGATATTATAGGGAGCATAGATTTCCCTATTTGCCTGGACATCATTTGCTGCAGCTGCAATCTGTTCACATAGTGTACCAGATTTCTTAAATCCATACCAATCCATGAAGAATCCATCTTACCCACATAGAGAATTATCATCAAATCACCTTTCCTAACCCAAATTAATCTTGTACAACCAATAATCAAGAGTTTCAAATTTCAAGAGTGGTTAAAGCTTTAAGTTGAGAGTCAATTGAGATGATTAAGGGAACATGAACATTATTTACTGTAACTGAGATGAAGAAAAGCAAGATATTGGATTAATTGAGAAGAAATCAAGTGAGAAAAGTCCTAGTTCCAATTCAAAGGGTAAAACAAGTCAAGAAAAGAGAGGTTAGCTAGCTGTGTTGATTCAATGAGCAAAAAGGTTCTAACTTTAGTGAAGAAAACAACACAACCTCTACAGATCAAAGACTCTACACCTGAAGAAAAAGAGAAAGCTTCAATGGCCATGATAGCTTCTCCAAAGAAACAATTAAAGGAACTACCTTTTTCTTATGAGAAAGTATTTGATGAAGAAGTTGATAAAAGAGAATACAAGAAGATTCGTGGAGATTTGGAAATATTGGGTCGGTCTACGTTAATGTTAAGACGTTCTAAAAAAACGTTCTTTTTGTTGAAGTGTATTGTGTGAGGAAGAGGAAGATGTGGCACAGTTGATCTATGAGGAGGTGATACAGATTTTCGATCTCTCCCATGACGTTATATAATGCAATATCCTACTATGATCACGTGTCTTGATCGGAAAGCGAATAAGAAGTTGGGAGAAGAAGAAACACGTGAGTTTAGATGAGTAAAATATTGACAATGCTTGGATCATTGAAGTTTTGAGAGTAATTATGCAACTTTCAAAAGAAGAAAAGGAGTACATCATAACACTCCTCGAGCAATCAAAGAAAGATCCAGCAAAATCCTATCTTGGATGTCATTAAGGCGAGGTAATGGCCTCGAAGAGTATGTTTTCTTTCTTCCCTACCATTTCTTTATGTGCAATATGTATACTAATTTTAAATTTTATCTTTCTTGAGTCTTTTTCGAGTCGTGGGGACACGGCTCATTTTTGAGTTGGGGGTGGGGATTCGTTGTCCTCATCTTCCTTTTTGTTTTTACATAAAATTTAAAAATTTTGGATTGAATTAAAAGGCATATAATATTTTGAATGTACCTATTGAGCATGATTTTAATTAAGTTAATGATAGTAAGTAGTATGTTTTTGAAAGATGTTACAAATCTGTTTAGTATGCATGTATGAAAACAGGAAATAAAAGATAGAAAAGTTAATGAACAATGCTATGAAGTCACGTTGAAACTTAGGGAATTATATTTGGTGTGTAGAACGTGAGGTTTGAAATTAGTTGAAAACCCACTTGTCTATGAACTATTAGTGAAAAAGTAACGAAATCCGGTAGTTAGAAAAATGAATAAGGCAGTTCTTTCATGATTAAAACACTTGAAGCCTTTTATACTTTCTCACCCTTTTATTTGATTTTGTTATTATTTATCCGTCTTAGCCCCTCTGAGCCTTTCTAAAGCCTTTCATTTAACCACATTATAATCCATACCCTTAGTTTGTAGGACTTATCTATATGACCCGCACTCGAATCGCAAAACCTGAAGCAAGTTGTTTTAGAGTTTGAGTTTGGGGTGGTGGGTTTCATCATTAGGGTACATTGGATTTGGATTATAAATATGATTTTATTGATGATGAAAAAGTTTTTATTGTAACCCTTTGCCGGTGTAATAGTGATGGAAAAAGAAGCTACGAGCTAAATTTGCCAACAAGGGCATAAAAAGAATATATATGTGAAAAAATAGCATGATATCTCGAACATCAAAAAGGGAATCATAGCTATACAAACGAAAAAAAAAATTGATATGAAAAAATATATATTCGGACCGGCAAAGTGGAAATTGTATGTAATCATCAAAGGTTTTATTTGGGATTTATTGGGGATGCACATCAAAAGCATCAATAAATTGGGTTGAGTGAGAATATATTTGAGTGAGAACTCAAACTCTAGGGCGATTCGTTGATGGCTAGTGAGGAGAGAGCCAAAAGCTCACGTTTCATTATCCAAATATATCATACCGTCCCTAAGCCAAGTTATAACCAAGACCTTAGGATTTCTAGCTACTTGGTGGAGAAACAGTTGAGCTATTAGGTAGTAGGTAAGTGGACCATTGGATGCTATATTAGGGCCTATGAACAACCTATAGCCATTAACATGAACTAAGTTATCATCCTCTCCTTCTGGCATTGCGAAATTAATCTGGACTTGAATTTATGGATTGTTGATTACATGTGTATTAAGCATAATTGTGCATTATTTCTTGAACATTACTACATGAAATTTTTTAGATATTTATGCTCTAGGATCATTCATTGTGTTCTATCTTATTCTCCTCCTACTTCTTCTTCTTGACTACCCTTCTGCTCTTTACTTTTATTGTATCGGGACGATACAACTTTGAGTTGGGGGTCTTGATGTCTCCTCATTTGTGATAATATAATATAATTATGAGACATCATTTTAGGCGTATTTATTAGTTTATAGGTCGATCTTAGCTTAAATTAGTGCACTTTCCTATTTTGAGTCTTTCCTATTTTGAGTCTTGATTTAGTAACATAATATTTTTAGAGCATATTGGGTTTAATTGTTTATTTAGTGTGAAGCTTTAAAGATAATTATGGAGATTAATTAGAGTTCAAGTCAAAGATTACAAGATATGGAAATAGATATGCATGGTAATTGGAGATAGAAGGAAACAGAGTTCAATTAGGTAAAGAAAAAGCTGTCTAAATCTGAATTTCTGCAGCACACTCCTAAAGAAGTGGTGATTACTCCAAGAAATAAGCCGATTTTGGTAAATTTCATTCATAGGGATATAGATAATTCTGTGAGGATTCTTTTGGTATATTATGGAGCAAAATCCGACCAATAACGAAGAAGATATGCTCAAAACATATCAGCAGTAATTATCTTTATTTCCATACGAATTTGAGTTGGGCTTGGAGTCCACCACTTACTTCTCCTTCAAGAAAACGAATTAGGTATTCCTATACACTATAAATACAGCCTCTTAACATTAGAAAATCATCCTTGGCCAGGCCTTAAGGCCAAGAGGAAGCTGCACACAAGAGAAGAAGTCTGGAAGGAGTTGTGCATCAATCATGTCTCCTTTAACCTCTTATTTTGTAATTCTTTTCTCTTCTTTTCTTTGTATAAATTAATTCTATTAGCTTGGGTTTTGCATCATGTATAAACTATGAATTCTAATTCTTCTATCTAAGTTTCTTTGGGAATTATATGTTTTAATCTGATATTAGCTACTTACCTTTATATTTGATTATGTGTTTTGATTTAATGATTGTTTTCCTTGTGGTGCGCAACGTTTAGGATTACCTTAATAGTAGTTAGATGATCACCTTAGCTGGGTGTTTAACTATTGATACACCACATAACGTCTAGTGTCGATATTAGTTCTGACAAAACATGATTCTAACTAGATAGTCATTAGGGTTTGTTTTAATCACCATATCACCAATTGATTGCTGCGTTTGCTTAGGGCCTTGGTGGCGCTTGATAACCCTATGTGTAACCACGTCTTGGTTGTGCCGTAGCCCCCTTAGTCGCTCTCAAGGTCTAAGGAATGGGAATTTAGAATCCTGACTAAGTATACCAAGAGCTAATATTCTCTCTATAAACTAGATCTAATAGATAGAATTAGAAGGATTAGTGCATACTAGTAAAACCTAAGCTATATCTCTCATCTCATATTCTTCATATTTATTTTATTGTCTTTTATTTTCTTAGTTTTAATTAGTTACTTCGAAATTCATATCTTTTATTTTTTGTCTTTTATTTAGTAGTTTAGTTTTCTTTATAAAAACCAAATAAAAATCTATTTTCCTTTTCTTTCTTTGCGTATTATCTTTCTGCACTTGATAATTTGCATAAGTTCTCTCTAACTTTCGTCAGTCTCTGAGGAACGAATCTTCTTATCATTAAAACTTGCATACGTCCTGTAATACTTGTAGTACCGTGTTAGCTTAGGGTGTTTATTTGCATCTAAATTATATCATCTTTTTATCACACCTTAGGCCATACCAATAACTTAGCTAAGATATCTCCAGTTTTCAACGGAACAACCCTTGGCACCACGCCATTCATAAAGAGAAATAAATTATAAGAATGATGTGTCCCATAGAATAATCTTGAGTTTTATAGTAATTCTTAAAGAAATCAATGAACTTATGGAAGATATCATTTTTTTACACCGTTGTCGGGGACTGCCGACCATCTTAGTAACTGCTTTCGTTTTACTATTTTTATTATTTTATTATTTTGATTATTTTATTAGTTTAGTTATTCCTTTTTTATTCATAAAAAATATATAATTCAAAAAAATTAAGTTATTCTAGTTAATGAACGATATGAGATCTTTAGAAATGGAGTTAGTGCATTATAACCCCGACATCAGAAAAATATCTTAGAAAATGACATAGAAAAATGACTAACTAAAAGAATTTGTTAGATGTCTTTTTTCATGAAGCTACCCTTATCCCTAGTTCAACTTTAAATTTGCCTGCCCTTGTATGAGAATAACTATGAAATAAACCCCACCTACTTAGGTGGAGTGTATTCAACTGGGGTCTGTTGTATATTTTTGGACTTTAAAAGTCTAGGGGTGTCAATCAAGACTTTAAAAAGTCTTTTAAAATTCGCGTGTATTCAGTTAGAATTTTAAAAACTCTTTTAAAATCTTGCTATATTGAATCAAGATTCTTTTAAATCCTTTAAAATTTTGGTATATTTAAAAGTTATTGAACTCTCCAAGTCATTGGACTTTGTAGGAGCTGAGAGTTTCAGTATAAATAAATCAGCCTTCTACAAATCCTTCTACAATAGTAGGGATTTTATAAACTCCACATAAGAATAACGATTTAGGTAATTTTTTTTCCATAAACATAATAAATATTTTTTTTCCTAGTTCATGGTTGTTCATGTCGTTCATGGTAAAATTGTAAAATTGTCTCCTAATTTATTTTATTGGATGTCTCCTGCATAAAAAGAAAATAAATTAATTTCTCATGCATAAAAAAGAAATCCACATCTCCTGCATAAAAAGTAATCCATTGTTCAATTTTTTAAACTGTAAATCATTTGGTGTTATATAGTCTACTAGTTTGATTTGATAATATTGTATATATACACACACATTGACATTATAATACTATTTACATATTAACTCTTAGCATAAAAAATCTTTGAGTCTATTCTACAAATGATTTTGATTTGTTTTAATGAAACCCGTTTTCTTAAATGTTTTGTCAACTGATCTTTCTAGATTTGCTTAACATCGAAACTAAAAATATACATTGTATGTAAATAGTGTACAATTATTTCGTGGTGTGTACTTTGTTTAACTATAGTTGGATCGGTTTAAATTCAGGATTCAAAATTAAATTAATTTTAGGTGTTGTTATATTTTTCTTTTGTTGGACAAATTGCTAGTTATAATCAAACTTTTGTGCTAAACAGGGTGTTCTTACAATTAAAATATTCTTTAGCCGATGAATTATTCCATGAGTTGAATAAAATGTTTGTAGATTGAACTCAGGACCATTATCAGTCCTTATTATCTTAATCTTTTTATTAAACTGAGTTAAGATCATTTCATAGAAGCTAGACAGATGATTATGTACTTCAAATTTGGCACTCATCATGTAAATCCATGTGCCTCTTGTGTAATCATCAACAATGGTCAGAAAATATCTATGACCTGTATGAGATACTTGTTTAAATGGACCCCATATATCACAATGAATCAAATCAAAACAAGAATTTATACATGAATTAGAAACAATAAAAGCCATCTTTCTTTGTTTAAAAAAATGACAAGAATCACATATAGTTAAATGTAAGAAAAATATTGAAGGCTCTATCTTCTTGTGTGCAAGAAGTTTTGCACTTTATGGATGTCCCAACCTTGAATGCCATAAGTCACACTTTATTGTAGTAGCAGCTAAAGCTTTATGCTCCTGTAGAAATGACTGAAGATGATACAATCCATTCCTTTCATAAGCAATCTCAATCATCTTCTTGCATTGAGGATCCTGTAGTGTGCAATAAGATGAGTAGAAAGTAACTATAACAGCTAAATCTTGGGTTAACTTTGAAATATAAAGTAAATTGCATTTGAAAGCAGGTACACATAACACATTGTGCAGTGTAAGGTGCTTATTTAAACGTATGTCTCCTTTGTGTGTTGCTAGAACTGTTTCTCCATTTGGTAGTGTAACAGGATATTTACACTATGTAATTGACTTGTATATAGTGATGAAGATTAGACCAAATGATCAATGGCTCATGTATCTAAAATCCAAGAAGAATTGCAAGAAATACCTTCTTTAATTGTAACTTGATGAACAACTGCATTTGTAGGCTGATTTGTGTGAGCTAAGGCCATCAACTTGCTTATTTCTTCAGTTGTGAATTCATAAGAGTTTAGTGGTCTAGATTCATTCTTGAACTCCTCTTGTTCCTCCCCATCCAATGGGATAACCATGTAGCTGATAACATTTGTCAACTGTGTGTCCATTATATCCACATCGTGTGCAAGTTACCTTTTGTTTTTATGTGTAATTATTCGGCTTTTGATTGTTCTTGGTGTAAAAAGCATGAGTAGGTGCAGAAAAGGTAGAATTTTTTAGAGTAATCTTTGGCTTTCCTCTTGCACTAGCATTGCGAAAACCGAGTTTGAAGGTAAAGGATTCATCAAAAGAATCTGACTTCTCACAGTAGCATAAGAATTATTTAATCCAATTAAAAATTTGATAACAAAGTCATTGTTTTGTCTATCAATTAGTGTATCTAGAATTTTACAATTACACTGATTTATACTTCCACATGTACAAGTAGGCATGGGTCTAAAATGAACATATTCATCCCAAAGATTTTTGAATTTTGCAAAAAAATCTGAGATTGAAGAAAAATCTTGAGATATAGAGCTCAAAGAATTTTCAAGAAAGTATACTCTTGTACCATCACTTTTTCCAAAACGAGTTTTGATTTCATTGTACAAATCATAAGCTGAATTAACGTAGAGTAAACTACCTCTGATGTCTCATGAAATTGAATTGAGTAACCAAGATAAAACAAGGTTGTTAGCTCGATTCCAAGCCGAGAAGAGGTTTAAGTCGGTAAGAGTGTTGGACCATTTAAAGTGAAAATGGGATTCCTCCCACATCGGTAGTAAGGAAGAGGCAAAAAGGCTTTTTAACAAATGTGATGGCATTAGCTTCCAAAGAGCCCAACACCATGAACATGGAAAAGCAATGGAGAAGGCCACACGCGCGCACCACCACCACCACCACCACCACCACCCACCCGCCCGGCCCGGCCCGGCACCGGCACCGGCGGCGGCGGCGGCGTGGGCGTGGGTCGTGAGTCGTGGTTCGTGGTTCGTGGTTCGTGGGGAGTTTGGGGAGTCAAAAAAATGAAAAATGAATCAAGTTTTACCACCAGCTATTATAGGGTCGTTAGCAATCAAACAAAGGTAAAACATAAAATCAAAGATTCCACAAATCACGCGTGCGTTAAAGGTTAATCCATCAGCTGGCCAAGTCAACAAGTCAACTAGCAGTTACACATGAATCCAAAACGTGTGGATTAGAGGAGTCAACTAAAACGTGGGATTAAGAGAATCAAATCAGTAACGGTCAATCAATTAGTAGGAGGGAATCGTGGAATTAATTGGTCCGTTACTTTGGTCAAAGGTTTCAAACTCCCCCTCCCCCTATAAATAGAGTTCACTCCTCAGCAGTATCAACTACGAAAATCACAAAGCAAAAGCAAAAACGCTCTCCCCTACCTACTAAGAGATAAACCATTGTAGTCCTCTAGTCTTTTCCGTTTGAAGATACCGGCACGCCGGAATATCTTTTAAACGCTAGACTTATTTCCGTGTAATCGTTTTTCCGCTTATTTACGTGTAATCGTTGCTTTGTATTCCGTGTAAGTTCTGATTTTCGTTTGTAATAGCTAGTTGACACTTTAAATCAATTTTTTCTATTTCCTGTTTTGAATTGCCTTCATTTTCTTTTCATTTCGAACGGTGAATATTTCACCCACAATTTTAAAAGAAATCCCGGTTTTTGTTTTTCACCGTTCTCCTTTTTTCTGAAATGGCTTTTCAAAACACGGAAGTTGCTTCATCATTGAATGCAAAGGCTTTTCCCAACGTGAATCAGGTGGAATCCCTTAATGGTTCCAACTACAAACGTTGGGCACAAAAGATCCTTATCTGTCTTGAACAGTACGAACTGGACTTCGTTTTATACGAGGATCCTCCACAATTAGTGGACAATGGGGTTCCCACTGAAGAAGAACAGACTAGGCATCTTGCTCTGGAAGCCAGGTTTAAACGAGCTAATACCATGGCTCGAGGGTGGCTGTTGAACAATGTCTCAAACCTCATTTTTGATCTTCTTGCCAAAGAAAAATCGGCAAAGATCATATGGGAGACACTTGAGAAAAAATATGGGGCTGAGGATTCGGGTAAGAAGAAATATGTCACTGGGGCCTGGTACAACTTTCGCCTCAACGATCAAAAACCCATGACCGAACAACTCCATATCTATGAGAACCTTTGCGCGGATGTGATTGCTGAAGGTATGAAAATGTGTGAAGTTCTCCAAGCCAATATCTTGTTAGAAAAATTTCCACCTTCCTGGAGCGAATACCGCAATCAACTTAAGCACAAGAAGAAGGAAATGACACTACAAGAGCTGATTAGCCACATTCAAGTCGAAGAGGCTAATCGACTCAAAGACAGGTCTATCTCTTTTCCTACTCAATCCTCCAAAGCTAATCTTGTTGAAAGTTTTGGTGAAGGTAACAAAGGCAGGTTCAAAGGAAAGGGTAAACAACAAGGCCACAACAAATCCAAATCTGGGGGAAACCAGAACCGCGGCAACTCCAAAGGTGGTGGGTTCAAAACATCTGGTAAGATTCAGAAACCCAAAGGAGCTTGCTACGTTTGTGGGAAGGAAGGACATAGGGCTTTCGAATGCAACCTTAGAGCCGATCAAGGTCCTAAACCTGCCGCAAATCTGGTCGAGACCGAAGAAGTTATTGCTGCAGTGATGGTTGAGGTAAACTTAATTGAGAACGAAACCGAGTGGATTCTTGACATTGGAGCCTCTCGTCATTTCTGCTCAACAAGATCCATGTTCAAGAAATTCGAAGAAGCAACAAATGATGAATTTGTTTACATGGGTGACTCCTCAACCGCCATGGTCTTCGGTAAAGGACAGGTTTCTCTCAAACTCACTTCTGGTAAAACCCTAGAGTTGCATGATGTTCTCTTCGTCCCCTGTCTCCGTAGGAACCTAGTTTCCGGAGCTCTTCTTAATAAAGTAGGCCTTAAACTTGTATTTGAAGGGGGGAAAATGGTTATTACCAAAAATGATGAATTTGTGGGGAAAGGGTACATGAATGGTGGTTTGTTTGTTTTAAATACTGTACCAATGAATGAGAATGCCTCTGATTTTGCTTATGTTGTTGAATCTCTTGACACTTGGCATGGTAGACTAGGTCACCTTAATATCTCTTCTATTAAAAGGCTTAAAGAACTTGGACTAATACCCCTCAATAAAATAGATGACTTTTCCAAATGTCAAATTTGTGTTGAGTCCAAACTTGCGAAGAAGCCCTTTAAGCCCGTGACCACTAGAAAAACTAGTCTCCTTGAATTAGTGCATTCTGACTTAGCTGATTTTAAAAACTCCGCTAGTAGAGGAGGAAAACTTTACTATATAACCTTTGTAGATGACTACTCTAGGTTCACTAAAGTGTATCTTCTTAAAACTAAAGACGAGGCGGAAAACGCGTTTTTAAAATACAAAGCTGAAGTAGAAAATCAACTAGACTGTAAAATCAAAAGACTTAGGTCAGATAGAGGAGGCGAATATAGTTCTAATTTACTTAAAGAGTTTTGTGAAATAAATGGGATAATCCACGAACTTAGTGCCCCCTATACACCCCAACAAAATGGCATAGCTGAGAGGAAAAATAGATCCCTTAAAGAGACTATGAATGCTATGTTAATAAGTTCAGGTTTACCAACCAACATGTGGGGGGAAGCTGTTCTATCAGCATGTTATGTCCTTAATAGGGTACCCCATAAATCCCTAGATAAGACCCCCTACGAGATGTGGAAAGGGTTTCCACCTAACCTGAAATTTTTAAAAGTGTGGGGGTGTCTGGCTAAAGTCAAACTACCCGATTTTAAAACAGTCACCGTTGGACCCAAAACAATAGACTCCGTTTTCATAGGGTATGCTCAGAATAGTGCAGCCTATAGATTCCTATCATTAGATGATAACTCCGTTTTTGAATCTAGAGATGCTGAATTTTTTGAAAACATCTTCCCTTTGAAAACTTTGCATAGTGTTGATGCTCCTTTGTCTTCTAGTAACTTATCTGATGAGGTTAATGTTCCTTTATGTGATAGTGCCCCTGGCCCCTCTACCTCCTGTGTGCCTAGTAGTATTCCTGAGGAAGAACTTAGGAGGAGTAAGAGGCATAGGACCGAGACCAGTTTCGGACCTGATTTTATCACAGCCTTCTTAACCGAAGGTTTTCACATTGACCTGATAAGTGAACAGGTTGTCACCTGTCTCCTCATGGAGGAAGACCCAAAAACTTATACCGATGCTTTGAGATCGGTAGATGCTAGTTTTTGGAAAGAAGCCATCAATAGCGAACTTGAGTCTATTAGAAGTAATCATACGTGGGAATTAACTGACTTACCCAAAGGCAGCAAACCCATAAACACCAAATGGATTTTTAAGAAAAAGTTGAGACCTGATGGCTCAATAGAAAAATTCAAAGCTAGGCTTGTCATTAAGGGTTTCACCCAAAAGAAAGGCCTTGATTACTTCGACACTTATTCCCCTGTGACCAAAATCGCCACCATTAGGACCCTCATCGCTCTTGCGGTCATTCACAAACTTGTCATACATCAGATGGATGTTAAGACTGCGTTTCTGAATGGGGACCTAGATGAAGAGATCTACATGGCCCAGCCTGAAGGGTGTGTGGTTCCTGGTCAATGGGATAAGGTGTGCAAGTTAAAGAAGTCTTTGTATGGCTTAAAACAGGCACCCAAAAAATGGTATGAAAAACTCGATAGTACCCTTATCTCCGATGGGTTTGTGGTCAACACTTTTGACTCATGTGTTTACTCCAAAGTAAGAGGATCAGCGTGTACTATCATCTGCCTGTATGTAGATGACATGCTCATCTTCGGCACTTCTCTTCATACCATAAATGAGACCAAACGCTTCTTGTCTTCTAAGTTTGACATGAAAGACATGGGAGAAGCAGATGTAATTCTTGGGGTAAAAATCATTAGGAGCAGTAATGGTATTTCCCTGAGTCAGTCTCATTACGTAGAAAGGATGTTGAAGAAATTCGACTCCTTTGAGGTACACCTGTAAATACTCCCTATGATTCTAGTATTCATTTATCTAAAAATTCTGGAGATGCTGTATCCCAAAATGAATATGCCAAAATCATAGGCAGTGTGATGTTCTTAATGAACTACACTCGACCCGATATTGCCTACGCCGTCAGTAGACTTAGTCGCTATACTCATAACCCGAGTAATGACCACTGGGTTGCACTTCGTCGTCTTCTAAAGTACCTGCGAGGTACTATGGACCTAGGACTGCATTACAGCTCTTTCCCTGCAGTTCTTGAGGGATTCTGTGATGCAAACTGGATCTCTGACAATGACGAAGTTAACTCCACCAGTGGTTATGTTTTCTCCTTAGGAGGAGGTGCTATATCGTGGAAGTCCTCTAAACAGACTTGTATAGCACGCTCCACCATGGAGTCTGAGTTTATAGCACTAGAGATGGCTGGACAAGAAGCTGAGTGGTTGAGAAGCCTCTTAGCAGATGTGCCCCTTTGGGAAGGTAAGGCCACACCTGTGTGTATCCATTGTGATTCACAAGCAGCCATTGCAGTTGCTCATCAAAGTGCTTACAATGGAAAGAAGAGACATATACGCATCAGACATGGCTCAGTAAAACAGTTACTGAAGAATGGTGTGATAGCCTTGGAGTATGTACGATCAGAAGAAAATCTCGCTGATCCTTTTACCAAAGGCCTACCCAGGAGAGTAGTTCTGGATACGTCGAGGGGGATGGGGTTGAGACCCATTAATGGGGAACATGTGACTCTTGAGTCAAGATGATCTCCATTCATCCCTATGGCATAAAACTAAAGAAATATGGATTCATAGCCACTTGTGGTGGTCCTTACGAGAAGGACTTGATGAATCAGAATTCATAGCCCATATGGTGGTCCTTTTGAGAAGGACTTGATGAATTCAAGGGTAGTAGCAAAACCCAAACCTTTATAAACAAAATGTCAAGGAGACGTCCTTGAACAAATGTAAATAAAGGTATCCACAAAGTTCATAGCCCACAAGGGTGGTTCTTAGAGAAGGACTTGATGAACTAAACTGAAAGGTGAGGTTCGAGGAGACCATAACTTTCAGCAGGGTAGAGTATGTGTTGTGAGGGCCTCTATCGGAAACCGTTAAAGTTCAAGACTAGGTTCACTTTAAACGGAATTCGGTGGTTGCCTCACTTCACTACGTGACAATTCAAATCGAAAGATATTGGCACTTAAGTACAATTCACCCAAACGCTGAAAGTCGTGGAAACCTGATCACTTTCTCTCCAAACCTCTGTTGACACTTCAAATGTGTGGGGGATTGTTGGACCATTTAAAGTGAAAATGGGATTCCTCCCACATCGGTAGTAAGGAAGAGGCAAAAAGGCTTTTTAACAAATGTGATGGCATTAGCTTCCAAAGAGCCCAACACCATGAACATGGAAAAGCAATGGAGAAGGCCACACGCGCGCACCACCACCACCACCACCCACCCGCCCGGCCCGGCCCGGCACCGGCACCGGCGGCGGCGGCGGCGTGGGCGTGGGTCGTGAGTCGTGGTTCGTGGTTCGTGGGGAGTTTGGGGAGTCAAAAAAATGAAAAATGAATCAAGTTTTACCACCAGCTATTATAGGGTCGTTAGCAATCAAACAAAGGTAAAACGTAAAATCAAAGATTCCACAAATCACGCGTGCGTTAAAGGTTAATCCATCAGCTGGCCAAGTCAACAAGTCAACTAGCAGTTACACATGAATCCAAAACGTGTGGATTAGAGGAGTCAACTAAAACGTGGGATTAAGAGAATCAAATCAGTAACGGTCAATCAATTAGTAGGAGGGAATCGTGGAATTAATTGGTCCGTTACTTTGGTCAAAGGTTTCAAAATCCCCCTCCCCCTATAAATAGAGTTCACTCCTCAGCAGTATCAACTACGAAAATCACAAAGCAAAAGCAAAAACGCTCTCCCCTACCTACTAAGAGATAAACCATTGTAGTCCTCTAGTCTTTTCCGTTTGAAGATACCGGCACGCCGAAATATCTTTTAAACGCTAGACTTATTTCCATGTAATCGTTTTTCCGCTTATTTACGTGTAATCGTTGCTTTGTATTCCGTGTAAGTTCTGATTTTCGTTTGTAATAGCTAGTTGACACTTTAAATCAATTTTTTCTATTTCCTGTTTTGAATTGCCTTCATTTTCTTTTCATTTCGAACGGTGAATATTTCACCTACAAAGAGAAGGTTGGGTAATGTCGTCATTGATGAACCCAAGCTTGTTATTGACGGATAATGCGATTTCAATCGCTCTAGTCCAAGATAGAAAATTATCGCTGTTGAGAACCTCTGAAACAAGTGATGCACCTGTGTTCTCGCTAGGATGAATGTAATAAGGAGAAAAAAAAATTCTGTAATAGAAGCTGCCGCCATTGAAGAGGCTTTAAAAAGCTTTGAGTTCTTGATTTAAAGCAAGAGGAAAACTTTTAGTGTGGAATTTCTAAATTTACATCTGATACCATGATAAAACTACACGTACTCAAGCTATAGAAGATTGAGCTTGAATAGCTGAGATGAGCTGCATTGATTCTGCAGTGAAGAAAAGATAAAGGAAGAAGAAGAAGATAGAAGAGAGAATAAAGAGAAAAAGAAATTTTATTGATACGTTTTTAACCAATACAATTGTTTATATACAAGCTGTTGTAACAAACTAATTTTGTCAATTACAAAATGGTTCTCTATCTTTTGTTTTCTATTAATTCAATCTATTTTCTATCCAATATAACATTCTAAGAGTTGTAGTTTAAACATGACCCAAAAACTGAAAAGTAAACGAAAACAGTGGTGAATCTATAGACATGGTGTTGAGAAACAATTGAATGGTGATGGATGAGCTGCAAAATGTTAAGGTATCAACCCATTATTGGAAGAAAAGGAAAACATGTTGTTAATCTTAATTATCTAGATAGATAAAATCTAAAGAGGAGGCGGAGAAAAAAGACAAGTACTAACGTTAATGTAGTTGAAACTAATGAGTACCGTTAATGGTAAAAATTATAACAATTATTTTTGAAAATTTATAAACGATCATGTTTTAAGATAAAAGTTTTTCCAAATTGGAACCCCATGTTTTTTTTTTCAAAAGCTTATATTAAAATTAACACTTACAAAGTACTCGGGTTTGTCCAACCAAACCCAAAGAAAGAAAAAGAAAGGACTAACAAGCAAATGACTAAAACAACTAGAAAAAAATAAACACGAGACACTCTCAAGCCGCAACTCTTTCCCGAAGTGAAACAGAAACGTAGATGCCACCAAAGTAGCGGGCTTAGACCACTAAGAGTCGTAAAAACATGATCCTTAAGAAAGACAAACTCAAGCCTCGAAACGAGGGGGAGTAAATCGACTACCATATAACGAACTCCCATGGTTAGCAACTCGAAGCAGACTCTCATACCCAAGGTGTAAGCTAAGACGATAGTTGCATTAACGAAAACGAAAGTCCTCATACCCTCAGATCAAAAGAAGTAACACTAGCCCAAGTGATAATAACGTGTATCGAAACAGGAAGACCTGAGCGAGAGAAAACACACCAAAGCGTAAAGCACAAACCCCGCTTCTAACCATATAATCGCAAGCCAAGCTAACCAAACAAAGATGGTCCAACCACCAGAAACCCCGACTGAACGACAAACACCCGAAATTTCTAATATTAGACACCATTGAATGATTGACCATGGCTACAAATGAATCACCACCCGCGATTGTAGGAAAACTGTAAAAAACAGAGGAACACCAACACACAAGACCAAACAAAAAACACATCAACCGAAACCCTACACTAGCGCAAGCCATTAATATCGAACAAATAGGAATCGAAATGAAAAAGTGCCGAGTGAACGGCAAACACTGGCGGACCTACCTTGGGCCCAGGGGGGGCTCAAGCACCCCTCACTTTTAAAAATAAAATTATTCAATATATTCATACTTTGTTATTAAATAATTCTTTATTTTTTAATTTTTGTGAGTCCAGTGATTTTTTTAACTCTATTTGATACATTATTTTTTATAAGTTGCACATTATTATCTTTACAAATATCACTTTAATTAAATTTACAAATAATTTTGGATTTATTTCATAGTCGCAATCCATTTCTTTATAAAAATTAAAAAATTCGGTAAATTTTTTTATTTGAGTATTTTTATAAAATTTTAGATAATTGTATGTGAATTATTAAATTTTATATATGAATTTAAAATTTATTAATAAATTATTAAATAGAATTTAATTTTTCTTTCATATGAATAAAATAGTTAATATTTTTCTTAATTTTGATTCTTTTAATTTAATCAATCACAGAAACTTTCTAGAAGTCTATGCTACATAGTGTTTTTTTTTTATTATTTTAATCGCTTTTTATGCTACATAGTACATAGGGAAGGATTTTTTTTTTTTTTTGTTCAAAGCATAATATATTGATAGATAAAGAAGGTTACAAAGTTACCCAACCCCTATTGGGTCCAAATCGCCATAAAGGATAGATGCTAACTGGGGAGGGATACATACATCCCAGTCACCAAACAAACTGCTTAAAAGCTGTTGTTTAGCAACCCAGTCAGCTGCAAGATTTTTACCCCTAGAAATAAGAGTAAAAGAAGGACTCGAAAGTTCCGCCAAAAAATAAATATTACAGATAATGTTCTTAATAGAATGATAAGAGACTGGAGATCCTGAAGAAAGGGGCTTCATGATAAGCTCAGCATCATTCTCAATGATAACGCTTCCAAAAGGGTAGTCAAGTGCCATTTCAGTTGCTT
Source organism: Nemophila menziesii (assembly GCA_029959085.1). Lineage (NCBI taxonomy): Eukaryota > Viridiplantae > Streptophyta > Magnoliopsida > Boraginales > Hydrophyllaceae > Nemophila > Nemophila menziesii. The sequence continues at coordinate 122,605,256 of JARWIR010000001.1, read as the reverse complement.
TAAGGATTCCCGTGGCTTCTGCTTCTAACACCGAATCTGCCTCGATATTCCAACTTTTACCTGTTACAAGTTCACCATTAGGGTTTCTTACTAAACATGCAATTGCTGCCCCTTTATCTGAAAAAGCAGCATCACAGTTTATTTTAAACATATTAGGTGGAGGTTTTTTCCATTTTTCTTTGAATTTCATATTTATGTTGGGGTTGTTGTTATTACTAGGTAAGATATTTTGAGTTGGGGTATCACCTCTATTAATTTTATCCAAATAATTAATATCATTTGGGTTTGAAATTTTAAAATATTCTTTCCAATTTTCAATAGAATTGTTGATAGTCCTAATAGGGTCACAATTTTTTCCATTATATATAAAATTGTTTCTATTCTTCCATATTTGCCAAAGGATGGTGCAAATAAGTTCTAAAATTCTATCTTCTTTTTTAAAAGATTTTGTAATTTGTTGGACAAAGTTTAAGATCCATTGATCAATTCTATTAGTGCTATCATTATCTGATTTTATATTAAGAGGGCTGGTAAACCAAACACATTTGGCCCAAGGGCATCTAAAAAGCATGTGTTCTACAGTTTCAATGTTATCATTGCATATTTTGCACAGGCTAGTGTCACTGCACTTTCTATTAAAGAGATTTTCTTCAGTGGGAAGGAGATTTTTAATAGCTCTCCACATGAAATTTCTAATTTTGGTAGGGGTTTCCATATGCCAAATTAGCTTCCATAGGTCTTTACTCCTATTAATAGAAATAGTTGGTTTGTTTTGATTTTTTATAATATCTTTTTGGCTTTCTTCATTTTTTAACTTATGATAAGTTTCTTTAACAGTAAAGATTCCATTTTTGCAGTAATTAATACAAATAAGGTCTTCACAATTTATCTTGGGTATAATCATATTTTCAATTTTATCACTTATATCCTTGTGATAAAATTTCCTAACAAGACTAGTATTCCAAGTTTTATCTTCTTTCATAAGGTGTATGACCTTTGTTACATTATTATCATTAGGTTTTATAATGCTATTATTGTTATTGATCCAGTTATGGTTATGTAGGTTAATACTTGTTCCATTCCCTATCTTCCATTTTATATCTTTTTCAAAAGTCCCTCTCCCTATAAGGATACTCCTCCAACCCCAGGAGGGAGAGTTACCTAGTTTTTGCTTCTAAAAAGTCACAATTGTGAAAATATTTTCCTTTTAGCAGTTTATAAAGCAGTGAGTCTTTTTTATTAGCTATATTCCAAGCTTGTTTACCCAGGAGAGCTTTGTTCATAAGGTGTAGATCTCTAAACCCCATTCCTCCTTCAAGTTTGGATATGGTTAGAAGGTCCCAATTAGCCCAATGAATTCTTTTTTTGCCTTTATCACCCCACCAAAATTGTGCAATGATAGAGTGTATTTGATTTACAATATTTTTAGGAAAAATAAAGTTAGACATCATATAATTAGGTAAGCTTTGAATGATAGCTTTGATAAGTATTTCTTTACCTCCTTCAGAGAGAAATAGAGTTTTCCAATTTTCAAGTCTTTGCAAGACTTTATCTATAAGGAATTGAAGGTCTTTAGTTTTAGATCTACTCCATTCTGTAGGGAGACCCAAGTAATTACCCAGATTGTGGGTTTTTTTCATGTTAAGTCTTTTAGCCATCACATTTTGAAGGAAAATAGGTGTATTAGGGCTAAAGATGATACCACATTTGTTGAGATTCAGACAAAGGCCTGTCCAATTTTTATAGATGTTCATGATTTCAATAAAGGATTGTATTTCTATATTCTCAGCATTGAGAAAAAATAGGCTATCATCTGCAAAAAGCAGATGAGTTATTTCAGGGCAATTGTTACCAATTTTGATACCTCGTATTAGTAGTTTTTCTTTTTTATCCTTAACAAGGTCATTTAAAGTTTGAGAAATTAGGCAGAAGATCAAGGGTGAAAGGGGATCGCCTTGTCTAATGCCTCTAGTAGGTTTTTGTAAATGGTGGATATCACCATTGATCATAATGGAATATGTTACAGAGGTAATACAGATCATAAGTTTCCTGATCCAATCTCTATGAAAACCCATTTTAATCAATAGGTCTTGTAGAAAATCCCATTCCACATATTCATATGCTTTTTGAATATCAGCTTTAATAGCTAACATATATTTTTTTGTTGTTTTTCTTCTTTTAATATGAGTTATTACTTCATGTGCTATCATAGTGTTCTCTTGAATAACTCTATCTGGCATAAAAGCACTTTGATTTTCACCTACTAGTGAATTCATATAAGGTTGTAGTCTATTAACCAAGATTCTTGCTATAATCTTATATATAAAGTTAGAGCAACTAATGGGTCTATAATGTTTAATGTTAGTAGGTTTACTAATTTTTGGGATAAGAGTAATAATAGTTTGATTGATATCTTCTAAATCCCCTTGGTTGTTCCAGAAGTTATTAATAACTCTCATGATATCAAGTTTAATTATTTCCCAATAATGTCTAAAGAAATTTCCATTATAGCCATCTGGTCCCGGTGCCTTATTAGGTCCCAGTTCCCATATTGCTTTTTTGACTTCTTCCTCATTAATGGGTTTATTAAGGTTGTCAGCCCCTTTTCCATCTATCCTAGTGGAAATGAGGTCAATTGTGTTTTTGTAGTCCCTAGGGCCCACATTTGTAAAGATATTATTGAAATAGGTTGTGATTTCATTGTTAATATCATTTTTATTCTCTAACCATTCTCCATTATCATTGGTTAAATTAGTGATTTTATTTTTGCTTCTTCTTTCCTTAGTACAAGCATGATAGTACTTAGTGTTTTTCTCACCTTTTTCTAACCATAAATTTCTAGATCTAGTTTTCCAAAAGGCTTCTTCTCTTTTCCATGTTTCTTCTAATTCTTTTATAGTAGAATTGTATTCATCCCAATTGAAATTAGGTGTGTTAGAATTAGAAATGACTTCTAATTTTTTGATGAGTTTATCAATTTGGATTTTATTATTGCCAAATTTTTTCCTGTTCCAATCCCTTAGTGCAAGACTACATTTTTTGAATTTGTAGTTGATGACACTATTAGGGTTACCCCTTAGGGTTTTGAAGTCATGCCAGACTTTTTTAATAATGTTGAGACAATCAATATCAGTTGTCCAGAAATTTTCAAAATAGAATCTTCTTTTTTTATGATTCATATTCTTATCATGATATAATATAATGGGACAATGGTCTGAACCAATAGCTGGGACAACAGCTGTCCAGGCATTGGGTAAAAAATTGTCCCAGATGTTATTATGGAGGGTTCTATCAAGAATAGCCTTAATAATTTTGTTATTGGACCTTTTATTAGTCCATGTGAATTTACACCCATAAGAAGGGGTTTCTTCTAATTTATGGAAATTAATAAAATTATTAAAAAAAATTATGGACTTCTTAAGACAAATCTTACCTCCTAATTTTTCTTTAAGAAATCTAATACAATTAAAATCCCCTAAAATAGACCAAGCAAAATTTTGGGGGTTAAGTTTATTTAAGAAATTAAGACTTAATTCTTTTTTATTATCATAGGGGCTTAAATAAACATAGGTATAAAAGATGGGGGTATTTTTATCATTAAACAAAGTAGTGTGGATAAAAAATTCATTACTTTTTATAACTTTTATTTTCATATTCTTCTTCACGAGTAAAGCTAAACCGCCCCTCACCCCACAAGGTTCCACCGTATGAAGCAGGGTCATATCAAGCGTAATAGCTAAATTATTGATAACATTGAAACCATTCTTAGTCTCGGATAAAAAAAGTACCTCCGGTCTGTGTTTGGAGCAGAGGTCACGCGCCGCCTAGACTGTCAGAGGGTTGCCTATTCCCTGACAGTTCCAGGCGATTTGGATCATTGATGAAGATGGAATTGATCGGGCTCAATTCCAGAAGGCCTTTGTTCATCAGTAATTATGCAATCATCTCCAATTTCAATTGATTCGTTCACTTCTTCTTCAATTCCGCTGTCGCCTATTATTTCATCGTCGAGGCTTTGGATGGGTACTTGTTCTTCCTTATGTGTAAATTTCTCACCATGCTTTTTTCCAGCTTTCTTAATAACCTCCAAGCTTTCTTTTTCTTTTCGTTCTAAACTCTTTTCGTTTGAATTTTTTTGTTTATTTTTTGAGCTTTTCCTTTTTTCCCATATGGCTTTATGTCTCATCTTATCGGATTGAGTAATTTGATCTTCGATTCTGAAATTATGAGCCATTGTCATGTGGATAGACCAACTATCTTGGTCAATTCTTTCTTTTACTCTGTTAGCATAGTGAATTTTAGCTGAATCAGATAGTGAGGTGAATTTTTCCATACTGTATTGGAATAGGCTCGACATATCTGTATTTTTTCCATTATTACTGGACTGAATAATGTTTTCTGCAGGTACCACTTGAGTTTGAAGGTTGGATCTTTGTACTTCAGTATTGGTTAAAGGGATATGTGTAACAGTAGGTGTATTGACAAAAGATGATTTGGTAGGTGTTGGTGTAAATGGAGAGGAAGGTAGTTCAGTAAGTGGAATAGATTGGTTTACAGGTTCAATGGGGTTATTATTTGTAGGGGTATTGATTATAGGAGTGGTGATAAGAGAGTTTAGATTTGGTAATTGTTTTGGTTTATATGAGGGATTAAATGGTGTTACAGAAATATGAGGTGGTGTTAAAGGTTTGGGGTTAGGGGTAATTTTAAGCACAGATGGCGAAAGCTTAAAAAGGTTAGAAGAATTGGTTGAAGGGGTTGAAAGTGAAGGTACTGGAGCTTGGAGTATATCAGAGTAAGAGAGTTTAGTGGGGGGGGGGGGGGTACCTGATGGTGTGAGTGAAGAAGCAGTGGGGTTGATATGTGGTGTAATCAAAGCCACTTTACTGCTTTGAGCCTTTTCTTTTTGATTATAATTTATACATTCTTCTAACTGTTTTTGTGTTTTTTCAGCCATGGTTACTTCCATATCAGTAACCGAGTTTGGTTGACTAGATGAGAGCTGAATTGTGCTTTGCTGAGTTGGAATTTGCGGATTTGGAATAGAAGTTTCCAAGGTGGACCCCATATTAACAGGTACAGGAAAGTAAACCTCCTTTTCTCTTTCTTTAGTAGTATTATCCGTTGGATAATATTGTTGTTTCTTAGCATTAAAAGTAAAGATATTGTTGTCAGATAAGATATCTTTACCTTTATTGCTTTTACTCTTTTCAGACTGAAATTGTGTGTGATTGGATTTTTTGTTGACAGGGACTGCTTCAGCTCTCGCATAGGGACCTGTTCTAGCTTTTCCATGGTTTCTGCTTGGGTGTTCATCTATGGATTTTTGAAATTTTCTGGTAAGAATCTTGACATAGCCTCCAAGGTGAGGGGTAACTCTGTAAGGATCTTCACAAAACTTATCTTCATGATCAAATAACCCACATTTATAACAAATATTGTACTAGTATTAAATAACTAAAGATACGAAAAGATATACCCAAGTTTACAATATGTTTCATAAAAAAAATTTCGGGGCCGTAGCCCCCGAACTCCCATGTATTTGAAGCCCCCCTCAACTTTTGTCCTGGATCCGCCCCTGACGGCAAACACCCGGGACTCCAGCGAACGAAACCAAATGAACTAATAAAAATAGCCCATGTTGACGTACCTTATGTCCATGTTCTTGGGAAGGCAACCGAGACAAACATATGTCTTGATGGACACGATGCAAGATTTGCCATTACTAATTTTTAAAAATCAATTTTTTTACCAGATAGGAATATCCGCCAATCATTAAGGCCGTTACTATAAATATATTACGGATTTTTGCAGACTGAGTTATAGCTTTTGGAATAAAACTTCGTCCTAGCTAAATCCTAAAGGAGGCTGTGTAGTGTAATATATATCTTTTTTTTTTCAAAAGGAAACGTGAGTGAATGCAGTGAGAGGTAGGTGAGAAATGAAGAGAAAGTGAACGTGCTTAAGAAAAAAATAAAGCAATTAACAGATTGACAGATTAATCGCGCATCAATCGAAGATTATGGAGAAAGTAGTGACTAGTGAGAGCAGAAACCTAGGCTGATTTCTTTTTGTTCAAAAGCCAGGCTGTTGGTCATGCTAACACCAACGTGGACGATTTTCTTTATTACTCTTTTTTTTGTCAAGACTCAAGATACTCTTTTCTTTCTTTCTTAACTGTGGTCATGCTAGCACCGACTTGTCTTAATATATACATATATAGCATCCAGTGCCATGAACATAAAATTTGAGCAAGAGAATATGAACAACCCGACTCCAAAACAGATTTTGAATAGGAACAACACATTATTCACAAATATTAAAAAGTTTTTCTTGCCAATTCTAATATTAACTCTCCTCTTCACACTAACTCTCTTTTTCAATAATGCTACCGATTCAATTCTCTATACTTTATCACCATTAATGGAGTCCTCTGAAGCAGTAATCAGAAACCGCTCAACAAGTGCAGACTTAGAACAGAGATCATGCAATATCTTTAACGGGAGTTGGGTTCCATTTCCAGAGGGTCCTTATTATACAAATGAAACCAATTGTGTGATTGATGATCGTCAGAATTGCATGAAGTTTGGAAGACCAGATTCTGAGTTCATGAAATGGAGGTGGAAGCCAGATGAATGTGAGCTTCCTCTTTTTAATGCTACTCAATTCCTGCAACTTGTTACCGGAAAAACACTCGCTTTTGTTGGAGACTCTTTGGCTAGAAATCAGATGCAGTCATTGGTGTGTTTACTAACAAAAGTAAGTTATGAAGTTCTTTATATATTTTGTACATGAATAACTTATTTTGATCAAAATAGGAAGTAACGTCTAAGTATTTCTTATCTGAGTTAGATTTTTTTTCTTTTTTTATAAGGCAGCCAATCCTATTGACATTTCCTACGTACCAGATGCAAGGTTCAGGAGATGGTTTTACGCTGACTATAATTTCACTATAGAAATATTTTGGTCACCCCATTTAGTAAAAGCCATAGCCTCCGAAGCTGATCCCCATGGTTATATACACGAGACTGTCATGAAGCTTTATCTAGACAAAGCTGACGAAGCATGGTCGACTCAAATTGAACATGCTGATATCGTGATCATCTCAGCTGGTCAATGGTTCTTACGGCCATTGATATTCTATGAGAAGGGTCAAATGGCTACTTGTTCTATGTGCAATGACAACAATACAACTGAAGTTACTATATATCATGCTAACCAGATGGCTTTCCGGACAGCTTTTAAAACGCTTATGAGCCTGAAAAACTTCACAGGGATAACATTTCTGAGAACATTCTCTCCCCGCCATTTTGAGAACGGTGACTGGAATAAAGGTGGGAATTGCATTCGAACACAACCGTTTTCCAAGAAAGAGGCAAAGTTAGAGGGATATGCGTTGGATTTATATTTAACTCAAGTTGAGGAGTTTAAATCAGCAGAGAGAGAAGGATTTCGAAAGGGATTGAAATTTAGGTTGCTAGACACATCAAGGGCTATGATCTTAAGACCAGATGGTCACCCAAATCAGTATGGACATTGGCCAAGTGAGAATAAAACTTTAGCTGACTGTGTGCATTGGTGCATGCCTGGACCTGTTGAGGCATGGAATGAATTTTTGCTCGAGATGTTGAAGAGGGAATGAGATGACCGAGTGACATGAGGCTTTTGAAAGAATTAAGAGGATTCAATTCAAACTTTTTAAAAGAAACATTGTACTTTTTATAATTCATAGACAGATTTCAGAATATATTATGAATAAGGTAGTCGTTGCTTTGGTTAGCTAAATAATAAGTACATTGTACAGAATAAAAATTGCATCAGCACCAAAAGAGAAGAAATAAAAATGTAGATTTGGTGGAAAGATACGGAATGGTCATTTTCACCACATCCCTAGACCTTTGAATATGTGAGCATATACAATAGCGAGCGCCGAGCCGGACTCAATAATAAGTTCGAGTCCCCTTTTGGAACATGGTAACCTAGTTCTGATTAATTGAGAATATGCATGAGGAGGCATGTATATTTTCTATGGGAATAGTTGTGGAGCACGTAAGCTGGCCCGGACACCCATATAAAAAAAAGGATTTTCAATTCTTAAAACTTGAGGTTAGATATAAATAGGGACAAAAGTATCAATAGTGGCTAATAATAAGTTATTTGCAGGAGTTCCATGGAGTGTTTCTTTTCGGGGCATTAGTGGATATCATATGGAGGGAGCGTAACCGAGTAATATTTAATGGAGGTGATTTACCGAGTGGATTGGTAATACTCAGGAAAACCAAGTACTTAGCGAACAAATATAGTCGAGCGTGGGGTCAATTGACGGGAATGGTTTGTAGTCGGAAATCTAGTGTGACGTCAGTAAGTTGGAAAAAACATAGTACGGGATTGAAATTAAACATGGATGGTATCTGTAATGCGTGAAGGAGGGAAGGAGGTGGGGCGGTATTATTCGGGATAGCGAAGGCGAGTGGGTTCGTGGATTAAGCATGAAGATCAAGCATAGCGTTCCAGCCATAGTTGAGTTGATAGCATTATGGGAGAGGCTTCGATAGGTGGAAGGTTTAGGAATCCGTGAGGTAGAAGTGGAGGTTGATTCCAAAGAAGTTGTGGATGCATTACAAAGAGCAGGTAGTGGGAGAGGACAGGGAGCACAGTGGATTCAAGACATTCGCCTAGTTCTAGCAAGGAACCCGGGCTTCGTTCTAAAGAATATATTTAGGGAAGCTAATTTTTGTGCGGATTGGTTGGCGCGCTTGGGACGAAATGGAGATGAGGAATTTACGTTGCTTGAAGACCCTCCGGATGGGATTTGGAATCTCCTTACGGAGGATCGAATGGGGTGGAAGACGCCGCGAGTTGTCTATGATCCCGATCTGATTAATGTTGTATTAGAATAAGATTGTTTCTTTTCTGGGTTATTGCCCAATGGTCCCTGATTTCCTATGTAATTAAAAAAAGTATCAATAAAATAGAGTACTAAAAATAAGAGAAAATGAGGCTTTGTATTATGATTAAATATTATATATTAATTGTGGATGTTCAATGTTTAAGACTTTATTTATTTATTTATTGTGGTATGTGAAAGGTCATTTTTTATCCTATAAAAATAAAATCATTTTTTTGTAATAGGACTACTTGAATTTGGAATACAAGAATACAATTATCTCATTATATTTATCTTCTTCTTCTTTAATTTATAAAACGTTATAAGTACGAATAATTCTCTTTCTTTGAAGTGTAGTGAAATAGTCTAGAAGGTAAAATCACCCCTTAAAAAAGTAATTTGTCTGCGTTTGAATCAAAAACTGGTTATTTTAATTTTATGTCTAATGTTTTTATTTGATAAATAGTTTGTAATTTTTATTTTATTCTTATTGAGCAAAATTTGGTGTTTGTATATTTTGTTTGGAGCTTACGTATTTCGAAGGCTGGAAGCCTATATGTAATTTTTTTAAGGGTTGGAGCCTATATGTATTTTAGAAGGCCTAAAGCTGATATTTAATTTCAAATAGCTCAAACCCTTAATAAAGTTAAAAACCCGAAGCTAAGATTAATGTTATAGACTCGAATTCTCAATTTCAATTCAAATGCCCGACGCTAAGATTAATGAAGTAGACTCAAAGTCTCAAATTCGATTAGTATAGGATAATGTTACATGTAGATTGATTTATCATCCCGAAAAAAATAAGGTTGATGAAACTTTGAGTAACACGGGGGATTTAAACTTGAGGCCCGAAGCCAATAAAGAATTTTATATGCCAAAAGTATATAACAAATTTTATAGGCCGGAAACCTATCATGAATTTTATAAACCGGAAAAATAAAACAAACCTCATAGGCTCGAAGCCTAAAATACAATTTATATGCTCGAATCATAAAAAAAACTTATCTAAAGGCTTAAAGCCAATATCAATTTTGTTAGAATTTCCACAAAAAAAAATTAAGTAATAAAATTTAACTTCTAAAAAAAAATTGTTCATTCATCTCATGAAGAGACCTCTATTGAATATAGTTATCACTCTCAATTCACTGAAGTGAATGATATTAAATTCTTGAATAATTTTATTTTCTTGAAGTGAATAAAATTGTAGTGACGAAACCTACAACAAATTCTACAAGACAAAAGCATATACGGAAATTTATTGGTCTGAATCGTACAATAAATTTATAGATCAGGAGTATAAGAAAATTTATATCGAAACCTACATTGCAATATATGCTAAAAGTATATAAGACTATTTACAGGTTTGAAGTCTGCACCATATTTTATATGTCGGAAGCATAAGATAAATTTTATTGTCCCGAAAACTTACATTGAATTTTGTATGCCGAAAGTATATACCAATTTTTATAGACCCAAGGTCTAGAACACAATTTATATGCCCAAAGTATAGAACAAATAATCTAAATATTTGAAACCAAGATCGAATTTTAATGACTAGAAGCATATATCTATTTTTTTAAAGGCTCGAAATCTAGGTCGAATTTTTAAAGGGTGAAGTCCGGATTAATTTAAACGACTCGAAACTTATATGGATTTTCAAAGGTTTTTGAAGGATAGATTAGAATATTACGACTCAAAATTTAAAAGAATTACAAAAACTAGATGTTTTAATTCAAATTTATGGGTTTGAAAAAAAAAGGTGTTATATGATAAAAATAGAAAAAAAACTCATAAGGATATCATGGATATATAAGATTCGAATTGTCTCATATGTAACACAATGATTTTATTTATCAAAGTACATAAAATTAGAGGAAGATAAGTTGAACTAAATAATTTTATGAAATGCACCATCTTTTTGTATAATTTGTGATGTTTGCCTGATAAAGGTTGCAAACTTGTAACCTCCCTTGTACATGTTTAAAGTCTTACCAATTGGAAAATCTAATAATTTGTTAATAAATTGGAGAAAAGAAAATGTTAGTACAAGTTCAGTACTACTAAATTAATTGAGGATTTCAAACGGGCAAATATAATATTACCGGGTGGAAAAAATATTTTTCTCCTTGTATCATAACACGCATATACTCCTGAAGTAGCTATATCGCGACTAAAGGTTTTACAAAATACTATGCGAGCAAGCAAAGTAATGAATTATTAATATAAAATAAAATCATAAATTAACGTTCCATTTACTCAATACCATTCCTTGAAGTGATTAGAATTACATTCCTTAGACGAATGCAATAATTTCAATGCGTATTAAAATAAACATTGTGTGGGCAAAAAATTGATTGAATAAAATCACATTCTCTGGCTCAAAACCACTCCCCGTAGTGGATGGAATTGCATTCCTTGTAACGATTGTTGTAATTTCAATCTATTTGCAAATGGATATGTAAACAAGATGGTAGTGTTACATACAATTGAATATTGTATTCTCTGTCTAAAATTATTCATTATAGTGAATAAAACTGCATTTCCCGAAGAAATTGCTAGGTCTTCTAATGTGTATTGGAATCAGTGTGGTGGTGATCATAACTCCACATGAGGTTGAAAATTATGATAGTGTTGCAAAATTTGCTTTGCTGGGTTTGTTTTCATAAAGTATATATAATTTTTATGTATATATATGATTATTTTTACTAGTATTGATGTTAAGAAAGGGAAAAAGAGGTGATGGAAACAAGTTTTATCGTGAAAAAAAATTAGAAGTAAAGCAAACCGAAAGAAATACGAGGTTAATTATTTCATGAGAATACAAAGGAAAAATGGAATACCTTCGCTATACTTCTAAATTTCAAGGTTACATAATTATTCTCCTAAAGTAGATATTATTCTAGCTAGAAGTATTTTTAAAAAAGATATCTTAAGACATTTTTCACATTTCATGTCATGAAAGTACTCCTGGAGTGGTAATTTCGTAAGTAGAGTTTTATCCCAGTATTAAGGTTTAACATTACATTTTTTTTATAAAAACTATAATGTTTCATTCTTCGAAGTAAGTGGAGCTACATTCTCTAAAATAAATGTAGATGTTTTCATTGTCTAAATAAATAGACGTATGGACGACAAAACAAGTAGTTTATGTTGTATTGCTTAATTAGAAATTATTCATTGGAGAGAATAGAATCGCATTCTCTGAAGCAAATACACCATTTCCATCTTATATAGTATTAACCTGGTAAAGGAAACAATTAAGTGACTTAAATATTGTTTTTCCTAGCTAAAAACTATTCCTTGAAGTAAATGGGAGTGCGTTTCTGGAAGAAAATTGAATGTCTTTCAATGTGTCTGGAATTGACATCTTGGTGACCCGAACTCCAGACAAGGTTAAGGTAAGAAAAAAATCCTTACCACCAAAAGTGGAATAACAAATAATATTTTGAAAGTAAAAGGTCACGGTAAATAAGCCATCACAAAATGATAACCATGAATATTATCAATAAAGTGTAACTATATAGTGTCCGTGTACCCATGGAATACTAAGACATTTAGTCGATCTAATTAAAAAAAATTGGATGCCCAAAAGTTAAGTTACCTTGTGGTACGAAATTGACATAATTGGCGAATTATGTTTTAAGTAAATCCCAAAGAAATTTACTAAATTGAAAGGATATTTTCCAAAATTAGTATTTTGTATAAACCAAAAGTGCCCGTAACAATATATATTTTTGTATTATTTCCTAATAGTCTCACCATAAGTGTGTATGAAAATAAAATATGTTATTCCTTTGAGGTATTATAACATACAAATACGAGCAGTTAATACGCACATTGTGCAAAAGAAGAAATATCACCATCCAAATAACTTTGTATTATTAAATGATTGACTGGGTCACCTAGTGATAATAATGATATGTCGAATAATAGATAACTCACTTGGTCTCTACTTTAATGAACCAAAAGATTCTTTTACCAAGTGACCCCTTATTAGGGGGGAGAGATAGTGCAACTTGAAGTTACGTGACGTATAGACAAGGCAACCTGAAGTTGCGTGTATTATAGAATACAATTTATCATATCATATCTATCCACAGAACTAAATAATGGGAAGTTTAAGTTAAAGAAAATCCATTTGCAAAGTCTTGCAACTAATATACATAATACATTCGTAAGTAGAATATTTCAAAATCCCATAATATGGTGTAAACGCTCCAACATAGGTTATTGTCCTATATAGACACATAACATTAATTTCAGCGAATATATTAAACCAACGCATGAAACGTGGTAAAAATGTAATGAATCTAACCAACATATTAAACTTGGTAGATTTGTAATGCATATAACCAATGCATGAAGTGTGGTAAACCTTTCGGGTTAAAGTATACCATGCCCCAAAAATGAAATTCTCATGAGTAAATGATGAAATGGTAAATATGGTGAAATATGCACTACACATGATATGACAAGAATTATTAAGTCAATTAACATTGGCGCATGAATTTCTCTTAAAGGAAGTAATGGTCATTGAAGAGACCTAGGTACCTAAATACAAGAAAAGTTATGTAGATTATTACTCTATTGAAAAATATTAAAACTGTTAGGCAGTTTATGAGATTAATATATCTTCATTTAATATAGCTCTTGAAATAAGTAAAAGGATCCTAAACCATAACATGGTGAAATATTTCAACAATGAAAGAAATAATAATAGTGAAATTTGAAATCTAAAACCCTACATGTATCAAGGAGTTTCCTGCGGAAACCTAGAATTAATAATGGGGAGACGTCCTCATTCTTATGTCATCGATATAGTGTAGTGATTGTTAGATGAATATTAAATTTTTTGATGAACAAAATAGGTGCTAGAAGCACCATAGGTGCCTGAAGAATGATAGGTGCCCAATCACGAGATGTGTTTGAAAGCACACCAAGTGCCTAAAGCACGATAGGTGCCTTAAGTACTTAGAGCGTCTAGATATGAATTTTTCAAAGATTGTGAAGAATTTGGTGTTTAAAAGGTCCTGAAGAACATAATTTATTTAAAAGCACAAGAGACGAGTGTTTAAATTATAAGAGGATGCTCGGAATAATTGTTGTCATAATCAATATCATAATGAGGAGGATGTAATGTTTGTGTATTGTACTTTTTTTCCTTCACTAAGGTTTTTTTTTTCCACTGAGATTTTTTCCTAGTAAGGTTTTAACAAGGCATGCCAAATATTCACTGTCAAAAGAAGTATATACTCTTTTTCTCGGTCAAGAAAAGATATTACTAACACTCAATACCCTCAAGTAAAAATCCAAAAGGTTTACTAATTAAAGATTCATTAACGACGACATCAAGGTACAAGTCCGCAAGTATCTAATGTATTAGAAAATATGTAATGTCGTAATGAGGGGGAGAATATATTGAAATTCTGTATTTTCTTCCTTCACCATGGTTTTTCCCATTGGGTTTTCCTGGTAAGGTTTTAACGTGACAGATTGAATATATGTCATAACCCTCAAGGATTGATGTACTCTTTTTCCTTCATCAAGTTTTGTCCCAATGGATTTTCTTGATAAGGTTTTAATGAGGCATATGTTTCAGTGAATATCCAGGGGGGGTGGTATGATATAATTATTTAAGTCGATTATTCAACATACCAAAAAGAAGTGTGGTTTATCTTCAACAAGAAAATACTGAAGGTATTGTATGAGGATATTGTTTCTTGTACCACACATAATTAGAATGACTATATCAAAGGAGACAGGACAAGATATATTTCACTAAAGTCTTCTACACACACGAGCTACAGAAGAATGTGGATATTGACACTCGACAGATATAATCACGTAAGAATTTTGTAGGTTTTCCTTACATAATCATTTTCAACCATAACATTCAATAAGTAGATCCACAATATTGAAATACGACAATTCAAATATCTCTTGCCAACATCAGGGGAAGCGTAAACAAGACTGTACTCTTTTCCCTTCATCCAAATTCTGTCTCAATAGTTTTCTTGGTAAGGTTTTGACGAGGCAGTGATTCAAGATGATTAGTGCCATCTACACGTACTCTTTTTCATTCGACCAAGTTTTTGTCTCATAGGGTTTTTCTTGGCAAGGTTTTAACGAGACATATTTCCGGATGATGGACATCCAAGGGGGAGTATTATGATTAAATATTTTATTATTAGTTGTGGATGTCCAAAGGTTTAAGGCTTTATTTTATTATTTATTGTGGAAAGTGAAGGGTCAGTCTTTAACCTATAAATATAAGATAGTTTCTTGTAATAGGACTACTTGATTTTGGAATACAAGAATACAATCTCTCTTTATATTTATCTGTATCTTTATCTTCTTCTTTAGTTTATAACAGTTTGAGAGTAATCATTTAAAGTAAGACTTTTTTCTAATTAATTTTTTTTGAGTGATATTGGGTATTATCTTAAGTAGTTTTTCTCTTGTAATTGAATTATTGAATTTGAAATTTTTTAAAGTTTTCATAGTCTTCATCACAAAATTGAATTTTATTATGGTTAGTTCAAATTTAGATTTTTTTATCACATCGTTTCCTTTAGTATATATATCATCTTCGTACGAGTTAAATAAGTCATTAGTAATATTGCATGACTATTAATTGCTTGTATGGAATTGTCGATCATTGTTAAAAAAAGTGGTAGGGTTCTTACAAGCTCAGTTGTTAGTTTAGTGACTTTTAGCAGATTATTGTCTTGACTATTAATTAGTATTTCTTTGAAATATAGTGGATTTTGTCTAACTAGTAATGCATGGATTACACTTTTCCTTATAGGGTAAATCATATCTGGGGTTAGCATGGATTTAGGTTTTTACCAACCTTGGGTTGTAACATCCCTGGTTGAGATTTAAAAAACCCAACCCTGTTTCTTTTATGGAATACTCCTGGGTTCCAAACATTAGGTTGCATACGGTTACGCACTGGGTTGAGTTAGTAACTAAAAACTACCCCCTCTGTTCCATAAAATTTGTGCACTTAACTTTTTACACATATTAAGAATATAATAATTGTATTTACCGTTACAAAATAACACTAATAAAGTATCTTGATATTTTAAATGTGTATTGGACATATAAATTTCAATATTTTAATAAGGGTTATAGTGGAAATGTTAGAAAAAAAATGTCTTGATATCCTAAGTGGACAATATATTTGGAACATTATTTTTATTAAGTGGACAATATCTATGGAACATAGGGAGTATATATTAAACTTAAAAATAGGAATAAGTTCATACAGTCCCTGGCACAGCAAACAACTTCAAATCTATCTTTTAACCTTGCATATAGAATTCACAAGTTCTCAATTTTATTCACAAACTATATGCAAACAGAAACTCCTGTGAAGCAGATTGTAGGCATAAAAATAGATGTATTATCGATTACCAAAAATCTCTGAAAACTAATGATATTAATAGTTGTAGAAACATTTTTCTTGCCTTTTAAATGGAACAATTTTGCAAAACACATATCATGAGATATGAAATGAAACAACTCTTATCCTCTTAATATCTAGTAAATATGAATAAACCTATGCTAATGCATCAAAAAAGCTTGGTGTGCGATATACCTGTGCACTCTCTCCCGTTAATAGATAACAAATAGCTTGGTGTGCGAAAAAACTATTCCTCCTGTACAAAATCCAAATATTCAACAATTATTTTGAAATTTGAGTATATTTTGGTCTACAAATTATTAACATGATTTTATGACAGTAAACCAACATTAAACGAGGTTAAGATTACCTAGGAAAAAGGGTATAAGTCGCATCTAAACTTTTTAGTTTCACTGTTTATCGAATGAGCATTCCAATCAGATTGAACAACAACATGTAAATCTGAATAATTTGTGTTTCTTAGATTGAATATCATAATGTATACAATGAAAGTAAATTTGCTACCTTCTGAAACAGTAAGGTATATTTGGCTAACAACATAACATAAGGACCAATTAAACAATTAACTATATTAAACCATGTACATCTTGAACTCGTATAAGCATAAACAGACTGATTTGACTAACCTACCTACTGAGTAGAAAGATATATAGTGATCAAAACTTCATACGTTCCTTAAAATCTGCAATTATTCCAATAAAAACATAAGTTTCCCAAAAATAGAACTTGGAAGGAATAATAAATATATATTAGATTTCCTTACAAATCCGTAAATCTACACCATAACCTTCGGATTGGATTTCACGATTCCATTTGCTATATATAGGGTTCATCATTTTTCTTAAAAATGAATAAAGAGACAAACGTTACCTTGTGTTAATTATATGCATCAATGGCTATCGCGTGAATTAGATTGGAGAGGCTAGGTTTCTTTTCTTATTTCCTGTTTCTTTGAGGTGAGAGAGGGAAGAGAAATGAAGATATTGGGAGTGAACTAGATAACGTATGGTAGATTTGGGATTTTTTTTACTGTTACAGCACGGGGTCTTTGGGGTTAAGCAGATACGTTTTTTTCCACCCAAAGGCTATGTTGTAGATCTCCTCGCCTAGGCGTCAACTCCCCCCTCAGCCGGTTACGCCTAGTTAAAATTCTAGGCGTTTTTTCTTAACTCCTTAGTCGTCATGGAATAAGTGCCTAGCCCGTCTAGTCACCGATTTATGGAAAAAATGGCCACCTAGGCGCTGATTAATGGCAAAACATGTCCGCATAGGCCTTCTTGTTATTTTTCTTATACTCTATAATTCTTTAATTGATATTATAACTCAGTTTTTAGTGTTTTATATTACTATAGTGTTCTTAGATGAATTTATTGACTTAAATAGTTAAAATTGCTATAATTACAACATATATATTACTAAATATACAAAATTACACAGTGGGATTTAAAAGCGTATAATTCCGCATAGGCCCCGTGTAATCCCGCCTAGGCGCTAGGCCCTGGTCAACCGTCAAGCGTCCAAAACCGAGATCTACAACATAGCTCGAAGGCCAATTTTTCGGGCTAACTTTTCTTAATTTCAGTCTGAAGCATTAATTATATTTTATGTGGGTTGGGCTATATTCGGTTTGTACAAAGACCGGGTTGGAATTTAATGTTCAGGTTGATTGGCCGTTGCTCGACCTATTTCCTTATATCAGGACTATCAAGTATAGGAGAAACGAAAAAATAGACTTTGATTTTACTTTGGAAATGGGGAAACAACGTAATACTCCATCCGTAACCTTTTTAATCCTTTACCCCAAAAATATTTTTTGAAATGATATTTGGAGACTGAAATTATTTTTCAAATTAAAAATACTTATTTGAAGAATACTTTCAAATTCAATTCCTACTTAATAAAATAAGTTTCAAAAAACAATGTGCTATAAATAGCACTTGTAAGCATTGAAACACTTTAATACTTTTTATTTTATAGCTTAAGCTCAAAGAGCTACTTGATATGAAACTTTCCTCTGCTTTTTATCCTCTAATGATATTATTTTTAGATTGGATAAATGGATCCAAAGTTTTATGGATGCAAATTTTTTATATGATGAAAAAGGTAGGCCTTAGGTTGAGATGACAATTTGGAATCTTTGATATATAGAAAGCTAAAAATAAAAAATAAAATCTTTGAAAATCCAACTATATGCCCTTTAGTAAATGTAAAAATTGGCTATCAAGTTTATAATGAGTTTATAATGAGTTTATAAGGTACATAAATCTAAACTCTGAAGGTGAAACAAATCATCCTCAAAAGGATTTTGAACAACAATGCAAAAACTATAGGGAGTTTAGAAATAACAATACTACTTATATTTGTGTTGATGAACCATATCTTAGAAATACTAACAATGCAGCTGCCGCTTATTTATTCAGTAATAAAAAGGGCTTCTTTTTTAAGGTAAAGCTTAAAGATTCAATTATACTCCCCTAAAGAAGCATAAGCTATTGGAATTAGGAATGTCATAAAGGAAGCTACTGCTCAACCAATTCGTCAATGCATTTTGAAGAATGATTGTTTTAACCTTGTGAAGTCGCTCAAGAATGGCACAAAGTGTGGAAATCGTCATTTACCTCATATCAAGATATCCAAACATTTTTTCTTTCAATTAAGATTAATTTCCTTTTTGTTCCATAGAGATTAAACCAAGCTGCAGACTAGGTAGCGAAGAAGATGATCTTGGGCACTCTTCCTTGCAATTAGGTGGTCTCACCCCACCCCACCCCCCCCCCCTTCTTAAACTTTTCTTAGTTGACCTTGTTGCTTCTAGTATTGGTTAAAAAAAATTCCAAACTTATTGTATAATTAACTCTTGTACTTTATTAATCTAAATTATGTCTTTAACATATAAAAACCTTTTTCAGCGGTACTCAAAGGTTGCCCTATTTCTAAAAATAATGGTTCACAAAAAATTATTCATTTATAAATTTGAGATATTTTTTCATTATTTATACCATATCTATTACTCCCCCTATCTCCAAAAGGTTTGCACTTCTACTAAAATAGTTGTTTACAAAAGATTGTCACCTTAGAAAACCAAGACATTTTTTCATTCTCTATACCACTTTTATATTTAATTAAATATTATAATTTATATTTGCAATAAACATTCAAGATATCAAGACTCTATATGGAAAATATTTTAGTAATCACATTGATAATAAATGAAATTTTTTAGTTTGTGTGAAAAACAAGTTTGACAACCTTTTGAAGATGAAGTGAGTATTATTTAAATATTTAAATTTATATTTTCAATAAAATTTAAAATTTCAAAACACTTTATGTAAGAGGTTTATAAGTAAAGATAACATATAATAATTTCCTTCGTTAGTTTTTGTGAAAGTATGACAATCTTTTGTGGATATAGAAAGTAATTGATGAGTTATTGTCATATAATAAACCAGTTCTTGCCCAATAGATGTATACATCCCACTATCAACAGGTGTCTGTTTTCATCTATACAAGTGTATAGGATAACAGTATAAATAGATGGATATCAAACCATGGTTCATCATTATCGTCCTTCTTCTTCAATCTAGTAGACATGGACTCCTTCAATCACCACATTCTACCTTTACTTAACATACATGACCAAACATTTAAGACTTAAATGTTGTTAATATTGTTCAAAAATTTGCTTCAGTTGCTCAATAGCACCACATTTTTATGCTTGTAAAAATAATTACTAGTAGAAATTTTTAGTAAGGAAGTATGTGTAGAAATTATTGATGGGTATTGGAGAATTGATAGAGTCTTTACTATGGAATATATAGGTCGGAAAACCTTCAAAATAAAGTTTGAGTAAGAATACGATCAACACATGATCTAAGAAAATTTAACTTGCAACATTAAATGCCTTCATAGTTATTCAAAAACAGTGTTTTCGTACTCCTCTAGATACTGTGATGTGGGATAAATCAACTATTTGGGTTCAGGTGCATGGGTTGACAGCCTGACGTCCTTTAATTTATTATTTGACAACTTTGATGAAGATGAAGGAGGTTGAATCTACAGCATCTATAATCCGAATAAAGTTAAAATAGAAAGTAGACATGCCACCCCACAAGTTGAGAACTGAATAGTTGAGTGTAAGGTAACCTCACACCACCTTCACACTACCTTTGTTTATGCATTTAACCAAGTAGGTCATTGCACACTATTGTGGCAAGAATTAAGATATTATGCCTTCACTTTTGATGAATAGTGGTTAATTCTTGGTGAACCCAATAGTTTTCTTCACTCTCATGAAAAGGGGAACAATGTCCTTACTACACCATATGAGATTAGAGATTTGGAGAATTGACCTTGGACTCTCCGATAGCCCATGGATGGGTCAAATATTAATATGGCATAAAAAACCGGTATCGACAAATAGTGATCGAGCTCTATGTAACAAAACTATAGACATCTTTGGGCACCTTACCCATAAGAATTTTTCACTAATTAATCAAGTTTGTGATCCTTCATCCTGCATTGTCTCACTTTTCTTGCATGGTGAAAAAGGAAAAGGTCTGTTTAGATTCTGCAACATGTGGACTGAACATGAACATTATGGAAATATAGTGACCAAAGAATGTAATAAAAACATCATGGAACGAAGAAATTTTTTCTTTGCAAAACTCTTCATAAGTTGAAGAAATGTCTCTGAGACCATAATAAGAAACGCTTGGTCACATCTTAGAAAGGTAAAATCTAGTAAATGTATCCCTTTAAGAAGTGGAAATCAAGCTCCAAATTGATGTTGGGAACCCTCAAATTGTGGAGGAAATTGGAGTATTACAAAAGCAAGCAATTTCCCTTTTTGACACCTAAAGAAGTTCTTCCCAACAAAAGGCTAAATGTGGGTTTAACATGAAAAGTAATAGTTGTACAAAAACATCTCATGAATTTGTCAAGAGAAATAATAGGATAAAATTCATCGCATCTATTACCAAGATGGAAGTACTATAACCACATCGATTGGAAAAGCTCATGAAGCGTTTGTTGAGTACTATGAATCGATCTTAAGTAAAAGAGGTGACATGGTACAGGTTGAAGAGGATGTGTTCAACTAGAATACTATCTTGACGGATGATCAATGTCGTGATATTTGTTCTAATATTTATAATGATGAAATAAAAAATATGATATTTTGAATTGGAATAGATAAGGTCTCGGGGCTTGGCGGGTACATTTCTTAATTCTTTATAAAATCTTAGGATGTGGTAAGGGAAGGGTTGATTGAAGCATTTAAGGATTTTTTTCAGCTTGATATTTCTCATCAAACAAGTCAATCACACCATCATCACACTAATCCCCATGATGGATAAAACAAATATTGTGATTGGCTATCAACATATATCTTGTTGTAATAACCTCTATAAAGTGATACTGATCATTCTTTCGTATAGACTAGTGAAGGTACTTGATGTAATAGTGGACAAAGTATAATTGATATTTGTGTAGTGAAGTCCCATGAAAGATAATATCCATGCATGATCTCTTTAGAGGATGTGGGGTCAACCAAAATTTTCCAAGATGCACGATAAAAATTGATCTCCAGAATGATTCGATTCGGACTCTTGGGAATTTGTGAGATAACTCCTTGAAGGGTTAGATATCCTTCATACCCATTTGCAATTAATAGAGTTATAAATGGGCTTTTCAAAGGGAAAAAAGGTCCATGACAAGGTTATCCATTATCGCCATTCATATTCAACCTATGCTTGGAGTAATTATCACGACTTATTTTAAAAATCACATCAAAGTGTCCCTTTAAGTATCACTCAAAATGCAGGTGTTTGAACATCACACATCTCTTCTTTGCTGATGATCTTATGTTGCTATGTAGAGGAGACTTCCCATCAACAAATTTTTTATTGGGGTGTATGGATAACTTTGGGAAAATATCAGGAATTTGCCTCACCGATGTCAAACATATATTTAACAAGTATCAAACCAAAAAAAATTGGAAATTATCAATGAATCACACAACTCACTCGGGGAGAGACTTCATTCCAATATTTTAGGATCCCGCTCATGGCTAACAAGTTAAAAGTGGGATATTATGCTTCGTTATATAAGAGACTAACCACGTGTGTTACTGGAAAGGCTTATCACTTTCTTATGTTGGGAAGTTAGAGTTAATTCGTTTGGTTTTGCAAGGAATCATATGTTTTTGGCTATCGATATTCGATATTCCAAAAGAGGTATGTACTCACATTATACGTACTTGTTGTAACTTATTTTGGAATTCAAAAACAAATAGAGTTGGATCAGATGATATTTGTATGCCAAAAAGTGAGGGAGGATTACAGTGTACAACCTTGAGGCATGGAGTGATGCCATCCTTAAAAAATTCTATGTATAATTTGTGAACGAGAATAATTCTTATGGATCAAATAGGTACAAAGTGAATTCGTAGGTGAGAAAAGTATATGGGATTGACACAAGCGTGATGAGGATTCTCAGTTGTTCAATTCTACGTGTTGTATCAAATCTTGTCTTCTCAATGCGTATAGAAATTAAGAATTAGTAATGAAAACACTCTGGAAATGGTATGAAACGACAAGTATATGTGGTATACCAAAAACAAATTGCAAAATGGTATACCGCAAAATGGTTATATTCGGCCAAAAGGTATACCGCAAAATGGTTATCTTCGGCCAAAAGGTATACCGCAAAATGGTTATCTTCGGCCAAAAGGCGCGAACAAATGTTTTCAAAGAAAACTCTCTTTGAGACAATTTTTTATTGTCATATGGAGTCGTCACATCACCCCCAAACACGCATTAATTGTATGGATTCTACCTCTTTCTCTACCGTGTTAGCTTGTAATTCAAAAACTGCTTTAATCTCTTCTTGCATTTCCTTGAGTAGAAGATCAAAATTTGTTTCTTCCTATCTAGGCTTGGTCAATTCTTCACTGATTTCTGGAACCTCCACAACAAACTCTACATCAATTGGTGATTCCACAACTTCTTCAGTTTAACGGCAAATAGCCTTACATGCTTTGAACCCAGCACTGCCATCGCCATTCTCTAAGGTCTTCACATACTTCTTAATATTATGGATCATTTGCGAAACATCTTGTTGGAACTTCTCGAAAGCGCTAGTCACTTGGGTGGCTTGCGTACTCAATATCTTTAATGCAGCGGATTGTTCGTTAAATATTGCGATATTTGCCCACATGTTGTCCTAGGTTAAAGACCATGAATCTTGGATTATTTTCTGGAACTCAAATCCAGATCCTTCTTGTGGATGTTGTGGAAAGACTTTATGAGCTAATCTATCGTCATAAGCATCATAGGTTGGTTGCGATGGTGGTGCTGGCTTGTTATAACCTTGGCCCGATAAGGACCTTGAGATATTTGCTGGAAATTGTTGTTTTGAGGTGGTGTTTGGTAATAATTACCATGATTCACGACCTCATTCAGATTAGATCATTGCATACCCGGATGATTGGGATTACCAGATTGGTAATTCCCTCGATTTGCTACAAAATAAACTGATTCCGGGTTACCTTCACATTCTTCTCATACATGATCGTTGACCTCACAACGTGGACAACCTTGTTCTTCTTTCACTACATTCTTCTCTACTAGTTTCCCTTGAAAACCTTTCTCCATAGTAAGTGACATCTGCTTCATTTGATTCTCCACCACGGAGATTTTAGCCTCTAACGTAGTTTCAATTTCTAACTGTAGCATGACTTTGGTATTTGTAATAGGAGCCCACGACTCTGGCTAGATCCTTTCTGTTTCAACTATTCATGTCATACCAGTGATAGCTTCTATAGGATCCATGGATACAAAACCTACTCCTCCAAGATTGTCCACCCTCAATCTTGCATCGTCATTGATGCCTTGATAGAACATAGCTAATTGAAGTGCTGGGGTGTAACCATGAAGTGGAGATTTAGATAATTTATGTTGGAATCTTGTCAGTGCCTCTCCTACACTCTCGTCATTCTCTTGTTGAAAACTTGTAATTACCATTTGATCCTTCGTTCTCATACTTCGCGGATAATAGCAATCAAATAACTTGACTTGTAACTCGCCTCATGACGTAATCGAATCTGATGGTTGACTATTCGACCATTTATTAGCACCTCTAATCAAGAAAAAAGAAACATGAAGTAATACAGTTCCTCGCATGTAATACCTTGAGTAATGTACGCATCACAAATCTGCATAAACTTCTTAATTTATCTTACTGGATCTTGATGTGTTGCACCACTGTAGTGTCCACAGCTCAAAAACTGACTAAGCATACCTTGATCGGGCTTGAATCTTGCAGCTTGGATCACTGGAGGGAGAATCCTTGTTGGTTGTACTTGAAAAAGTGCTCCTAAACCAGGAAGACCTTGTTCACGGTGTTTATTAATAGGTGGATTCCCTTCTTGTGGTGCTCTTTGTGGTAGTACTACTTGGAGGATTGGGCTTTGTTGATCGTTCTCCCCAAGTGGTACATTATTATATAATACTACGTTATCTACGACTTCAACCTTTACTTCTTTCTTCTTCTTCTCTCTCTCTCTCTCTCTCTCTCTCTCTCTCTCTCTCTCGCTCTCTCGCTTTTTTTGAGCTCGGAATAAATTCTCGGGACCGCTAGCATACACCAACACCTCGAAAGAAACCTGAAAAGAGAAAAAAACGAAAACAAGCATAAAACTGAAATAACTAAAAACTATTATACTATACTAAACATAATAACTAACTAGAAAAATCCCCAACGACGGCGCTAAAAACTTGGTGGTGGCAAAGGTGTGATAAAATATCAGATATATAAAGTTAATAATAAAGGAGACACAGCCACTACTACCACGAGAAACTCTTTGCAAGTGCACATATTATTTGCAAGTTATAGTTGATAAATTATGTCTGTCGCATGGATTTATTGTATTGATTGACTTGTGTTCTAGATAAGAAGTGTAGAAGAGATTAATTTTTTAGACTAAAAGACAATAATATAAGGATAATTATTTATTTTATTTTCAAATAAGGAATTAACTACTGATGGAACTAAATAAACTACAAAGAATGGAGATGAGAAGTACACTTAGGTCTGCTAGTATGCACCTATCCTTCTAAAACATTATTCTAACTATAAGGGTGATATGAGCAAATATAAATAGTCAAAATTCTATAATCCTTCTAACTTTCTCTAGGGTAGCTTAAAAGGCAACCTCAACACTACCAAGGGACTTGGATAAGGGGACCTTGCGCAGAGATCGGTGATGAAAATCTAACCATACTGACTACCTAGTTAGGCAAGCCAGTTAGGATCAATATCGCACACTAGACTATTATGTGGTGTTGTCTATAATTGGATCCCCCGCCAGGGTGACAACCCAACTACTAAGGACAATCCTAAGATTGGCCAGATCTAGGGATGGAATAAGTCAAACACATAATAAAAATATATAATTAAAAAGCTCTAATCAATTAACTGTCACTTTCCTAAATAACATAAAATATATATATAGAATTCAAGTATTATACATAGTGCAAACCCAAGTTATGGGAAAATTAGTTCATAGCTAAAAAAAATAAAACTAAAAATAAAGTACCTTACAAACATGGTTAAGTTAAGAATCTAAGAAAAATAGCCCTAATGGTAGAGTCGAAGAATGGAGAAGAGAAGTTTGTGACTATCCACCTTCTTGTCTTCCTCTACAGGTCAACTTGCTTCTCTAGATGATCTCTAAGTGTAATATTGATTAGGGGCTGATCCAGGATATGTTTACAAAGGTAAGTAGTCATATATATATATAGGTGTTAGGTTGAAATCTAAGTCATGGGCCAAGTCTTGGAGTTAATCCAACTCAAACTCGTTTCCTTAATAATAGGATTGGTAGACCTTTAGAGTTTGTAAAAATTATATCTCCTTCGTTACATGTCCAAATCCAGTGATCTTGGTACCAAAACGACATCAATTCGATAAAAGGGCTCCTTGAAATTCCTTGTCGGTTTTATGAAGCATTGAAAATACTACACATCTTCACAACTAGACATCAACTTTTGGAAACTTTTACACTTTCCTAAAACCAGTTTCTTTCCTTTTAATTCTTGATTTTGCCTTGGATCTTCTTTCCTAAACTCCTCAATATTGATTTCGCATCTAATATCATCATTGTACCTAAGATCTTCACGTTTAACACACAACACGAAAAGCACTCTAAAAGTAATCAACCTCCAAATCAAGGCATGCATTGAATAACTAACAACTAATAAGGGAAAACCTCTCAACTAAGAACATAATACAAATAAAATGATGTCTCGTGAATAGATTAATTCATAACAAATATGGAGACAACACTTCTATATAAAGAATTACATAAGAATCAGAAGTGGAAAAGTTGATGAACTTTAGATGTTAACTAAACCAGATCAACACGAAGCACATAAATACCAAATTCAGGAATACCATCGTGATCCTCTTCACATGTCCCTCCATCGTAGTTATTACTTCAATTTTATGTAATTTTCCCACTTTATCTTCCTCCTCCAATCTCTTGTGAAGGCAAGTAAGAATTATTTCATTCATTCTGGTTAAGATGATCTATCGTGTCACCTAAGGACTTAGATGTTTTATGTACATGTGACTTGAAAATAGACTTGATAAAACAATGACTCCTTTACACTGGTATGAATATAATAATTACACAATCATTATGGAAACAATTTAGCAAGCCTATTTGGTCATAAGAAGTAATTCAACATGAATATGATATTTGATGGATTAAATCCTATAAAAACACATTCTTTTTCTTTTTTATGGGAATTTACACAAATATGTAAGGATTTCCTTCGCAAAATCAAATTGCAACATTGCTCCATAAGGATATCCAATCTATTAGCACGCATTTATCATATGAAACCAAACAACAAAACTTATTTATCATAGTATATAACATGTATCTCAATATCAAATCTTGTAATTTGATACCTTTGGATATGCAATGTGTGGGAACTCTTTTCAGCAAAGTTTTCATCACTGAAAAGTTCATGTATATATTTCTGAAAAAGTTGATGGGAATAGGAGTAAATGTTAGGTAATTGGGGTTGTATTGGGTTATTCTGTTTTTATCATAAATATTTCAAGTAGGTAATTTTTATAATTTTAGAGTTATTATATATAGATGAAGGTCTAATATGAAATCTCGGGGACTAAACATGCCATTTTTTTAAGGACGTAAAAAGTTTCATTTAAATAAATTTAATTATATATATATAAAGTCAAAGTGAAATTTATTCATTAACAAAAATGACTTGAGATTCGAAAACCATATTCAATATGAAGTCATATTGTTAATTAGTTTAACGATACATTGGTGAATAGCGTTATTATACACTATCGCATAATTATTTAAAATAAATAACCAAAAGAACCAATGTTATAATAATGATTTACCTGCTAAGTTTTTCCTTGGATGATCCAGAATAAGCCTCTATGTTTAACATATGAAGCAAAAAATCACTCCATGAATCAATAGGCCCAGGCAAACACCAATGCAAACAATCTTTATTCATTATTACATTTTTATTAGGTGAATACCCATATCTACTTGGATGACCATCTGGTCTCAATAGCATAGCTTGTGTAATATCAAGTAGCCTATATTTCATTCTTTTCTGTTTCGATCCTCGTCTCTCTGCAATTTTGAATTCCTCAACTTGGATCATATATAAATCTAAATTTTGTCCTTCCAATATAGTTTCATTACTCATATATGGTCGTGTCCTTACACAATTTCCACCTTCGTCCCATCGCCCCCCCTCATAATGGGAAGGTGCAAAGGTTCTAAGAAATGTTATGCCCTTATAGTTTTGTAAGTTGTTGATTGCTTTCAAAGCTGTCTGAAATGCTTTTCGATAACTATACGTGATATCCATATCGGTAGTATTAACTAATTTACAAAAGCGACAACCAACTAGGTGACCATTTTCGTAGTATAAGGTTGGTCGAAAAAACCAATGACCTGCATTAATTATTAGATAATCAAATTCATCAATTTGTGTTGTCCATTTTTCATCATATTCATCCAGAAAAAGATTGATAAAGCCTGTTTTGGTTGGACCATCAAAATCATCTAATTTTGCCTTGACCAGAAAAGGTGACCAAAACATTGCTAGAATGAAATTGTAACTGGTATATTTCCATCGTTTGAAACTTTGATCACTCGTATATGATTCATCAATGGGATATTCTACCTGAAAATACAACAAATTCAAATTTCAAAACTACTCATTTTATTCTTCTGCTTAACGTAACTTTTCTAAAATACTTCAAACTATTAGTCATTTATGCTCAATTTAATGTCATTTCAATGATAGGATTAATTTTATATATTTCTCCATTCCATAATAATTATTTTTTAGTTAAAAAAATATTTATTACATAAACATATAGAATTTCAATGCAAAATAGATGATCTCTTTCGTATTTTATTTTATTTCTGAAAAAAATCAAATACTAATCGTTTGATTTTCTTTCTTTTATTAATAATAATATGTTGGTTATTTTAAAATATTTTTAAAAAATTTGTAGGTTTTTTTATATATGTTAAAATTATAAAATTTTAGATATTAATGAATGAAGGAAATAATTATAAAAATTATTTTTTAAGCATATACTATCTCTATTTCATAATAATAGTCTTTTTAGCCAAAAAAAAATATTTCATAAAATATATCATATTTAGAATTATAATGCATAGTAAATGATATTTTTCTTATTCTATTTTATTTTAAAAAAATTTCGTTAAATATATAAATTTTTTTCTTATAGTTAGAGATGTTATAATTAAAATATATTATTTAAATCATTTATTTTATTTTTCAGTTTCTTTAAAGGATAATTCTCAATTAATTACAATTCCACACTTTTCATCCCTAAAAAAAAAGAGGAGCAAATTACTTTCTACTTACTCACAAATTATCAACTTAATTCCTCCTAATTAAACACATTGTCATATTTACCTTCTATTATTGCCCTTATATGATGTATTTTTTTCTGATTTTTGAAAAAAAAAAAAATTCTGAATTTTTTTCCCGAATTTTAAAAAAAAAATCAAAATTTCGGGTTATGTGTTGCCCTAACACACAAATATAGATTTATGTATTCCTGTAACACACAAAGTCATAAAATCGATCTAAAGGATTCTCTTATTTAACAAAATTGTATTTTCTCTTTATTAATCGCATATACCCTATTTTTACTCGTTTTTAACTATCTTAATATATTATCTTTTTGTCCAACATTTTTTTGTTATTTTTGTGTGTTTATGTTTTAAGGTTTTGTATGTTCCAAGTCACACAAAACTTGATTTTGTGTGTATTCCTGGAACACACAAATCTCAGAATTATGTATTCTTAGAATGCACAAATATCAGATTTGTGTATTCATGGAACACAAAACACAAATTTGTGTATTCATTGAACACATAAAATTAAAATTTATGTATTCTTGGAATACACAAAACTTGATTTTGTTCTTACCAATTCTATGTAGTCGTGGAACACACAAACCTCATAATTGTGTATTCTTGGAACGCATAAATCTCAGATTTGTGTATTCATGGAACACATAAAACTCGAATTTATGTATTCCTGGAATACGTAAAACTTGATTTTGTTTATTCTAATTTTGTGTATTCCTGAAACACACAAATCTCAGATTTGTGTATTCTTGGAACGCACAAATCTCGGATTTGTGTATTCATGGAACACATAAAACTCAAATTTGTGTATTCATGGAACACATAAAACTTAAATATGTGTATTCATGGAACACATAAAACTCGAATTTATGTAATCCTGGGATACACAAAACTTAATTTTGTTTGCTCCAATTCTGTGTATTCCTGAGCATACAAATATCAGAATTTGTGTATTCTTGGAACGCACAAATCTTATATTTGTGTATTCATGGAACATATTAAACTCAAATTTGTGTATTTATGGAACACATAAAACTCAAATTTATGTAAACCTGAAATACACAAAACTTGATTTGGTTGTTCCAGTTCTGTGTATTCCTGCAACACACAAATTTCAAAATTGCGTATTTATGGAATACATTAAGTAGAATTTGAAAAAAAAGAAATTTGAAAAAAAAAATATTCAAAAACAAAATGGAAAATAAAAATTTCAAAAAAAAATCAAAATTTTAAAAAAGTTTTAAGAAAAATAATAAATAAATATTATTATAATTAATTAATAGATTTATAAGTATTTTTTAATTTTTTTTTCAATGAAAATTAAATAGAAATTATAATTAATTCAAAATTTTTACATTATTCGTGTAATAAACTGGACTTTGATTTTTTTTTTTTATTATGTGTGAATTATTTTAAATTCAATTACTATGAAAGGGAGGCAGTAGTTTACAGAGGCACATGCATACAAGATTGGGAACATAGATATGAACCCATCTTTATCGTATTAGATGTCGATTCTGGCAAATTTGTGGTTCCCAATCTCGATATCTGACAAAATATTTAATTTCGTGCAAAAAGATATCTTTAAATGCTTCTCTAGCTAAATCGATGGTTGTTATCCATGTTCAGGCAAACGAACCTAAAGGCAGTGGCGAAGCCACGTTGGGAATAGAGGAGAGGTGCTATGGTCAAAAGATTTCTATACAACCAAAAAAAATAACTAAATTATATTATTTTAAAAAAAAAATTAATTTTTTTATTTGACCTTCTTTTTATTTAATTTCTTTAAATTTTAAAGTTATTATATTAAAATTATAATTATTTTATTTTTTCTAATAAATTATATATTATCTTATATTAAATAAAATAATTTAATTTAATTTATTAAATTTGTATTATTAATACTTTTTTTTTATCAACCGTATCAAAATTTATAATGCAATATTTTACATAATATAATGATCTATAGTACAGTTTTTTATAATATAAATTTTTTTTTTTATAATTTTGCATAAAAGATAAATTTATAGTGTAAATAATTTTTTTTTTTGAGAACATAACCCTTGAACATTCTTAACCTCTACGAAAATTCTTGGTTCTGCCCTATCTAAAGGTGACATTATTATAATTTTTAAAATAGCTTTTTTTTTAATACATGGAAGAGCCACTTTGGACTTGGAGTCATTTTGACTCCAATGAAATTCGATCGCAGGACCTCTTGGTCTCTGCGGAGTAACCTAACCAGTAGGCCAACTATCGATTTCTAAAATAATTTTTTTGGTACATAAGTAATCCAAGATTAGATTTTTAAAATGATTTAATACATGTTACCTCAATAAAATGTTGTTCAGAATTAAATACATTAGTATTTATCCATGGTCAACCACCTTTACTTCTATAAGTAATTTACGAATTCTACTTTTGTTTTAGTATATTGTAGATATTTTTAGTTACCATCACATTTTAAAGTTTTTCTTTTGCAGGTAATTTTATATATTTTTTTTGATTGGCTAATTCTTTTGAACTAAATGTGGATCGTAGTTTTTTCGCGATTAAAAAGGTAGCGGGCATTGGAGGAATATTAAAAGACGAGCATGGTATGTATATTTCCGGCTTTATAGGTACTTGTCTTGTTGACTCCCCATTTGCATCGGAACTGTTTGCTCTTCATTTTGGGCTTCGATGGGCTATTAATATGGGATATACAGAACTTGTTATTGAAACAGATTCGGAGGAGCTCCATAACCGCCTACTCTTTAAAGCCCTACCATTCTATTTTTAAAAATGAAAGCTGCTCGCTACTGAAGGGCGGTGGGAGCTCTACTCGCAACGAGATGGACCCAAGGAAGTTCCACGCGCTAGTGAATGGCGGTGGGAACTTATGTAGTCCCTATGTTTCAATATTGAGCGATTGTTGGTCATTACTGAAAGATTTTCCGAAAATTGAACTAAGACATATATTCCGAGAAGCTAACCAATGTGCCGATAGACTAGCGAAGGAAGGTGCGTGGATGAACACGCAACCGGTGACCATTACAAATCCTCCGGAATACTTATGGAAACTCATTACTAGCGATAGAAGCGGTTACGCAACCACAAGAATTGTATTAGAATAAGGAATATTTTTCGTTAGAATTATCTTATAATGCTTGTACTTAACTGCTTTTAAAGCCTCCTATTTATCCAAAAAAATTCTTTTGAACTAAAACTACAAACATCAAATTAGAGAAGGATTCAAAGTATTTTCAGCAAATAAAGCAAGTCCTAAACTTGTAATAGTTGTAAATCGTTACAACAGCTGACTCGGGTTTTATTTTTAATTAATTGTGATAAAAAATTTGTAAGAAGGTTATGACGAAAATCTACTTAAGGTCATATTAAGGTTTATTTGTATCCATCTTTTTTTCTTTTTTTTTTTTCGTGTAAATTTTTTTTTTCAATCTCTAATAATTGTATTACATTTTTTGAAATATCATTATATGAAATCTATTTTTTAGGCTACAAGATTTCACCGACTTATAAGAATATTAATGATATGTGGGGTCAGAAAAGATCCTGACCACCACTTATGTTATATATTCAGAACCTTAGATCAAAAGCCTGTTATATAATATAGATTATAATGCATTATATTAGTCTTAATTTTGAATTTTAGGCTATCATTGCTTTTATACATTGCTTGATAGAATTATAATATTTACCCTTTTTAGATAATCAGAATATGAATATAACCTATAAAATATTAATAAAATTTTAATGATATTATATAAAATAGATGTGATAGTGATGTAGCGTTAATGGTGTTATTTTGCCTCATTTTCAGGTAAATGCTAACTTTTAACTTCATTTTGTTGAACGAACGAGAATTGCAATAGTGTTGCATGTCCATATCTATATTTTGACATTGGTAAGTATTTATTTATGGTTTGTATATTTAACTTAAAAAGAATTGTAAACGATAACTCCGAATCCCCTAATTTTATCTTCTGAATCCGCCCGTCCCCATATTATTTGAAATAGTCACATATATATTTTGTGAAGTAATCAAATCTATATCGTGTTTTGAAGAGTATCAATTTAATTTGTATTAATGTACATCAAAGTGACAATAATTTTTAAGTGATAATATTTTTGTACATCAAGGCTGGATTGCAAAATCGTTATCTGAAGGGGGGCCGTGAAGTGCTTATTAAAGCAGTCCTTCAGGCCATTCCTACCTATGCAATGTCTACTTTCTCGTTTCTAATTGGCTTTTGCAGAAAATTAACATCGATTATTGCACGCTTCTGGTGGAATTCACTTGAGAAACGGAAGATTCACTGGATGGATTAGGAAAAGATGACAGCAGCAAAAGTAATCGGCGATCTGGGATTTCGAGACCTTAAACATGCAAATACAGCACTCTTGGCTCGACAAGCATGGCGGATTTTACAATTTCCGCACTCATTGGCAGCGCGACTACTCAAAGGTGTTTATTTCCCACACTAAGATTTACTGCAGGTTAAGCTACGACAAAGCCGATCGTGGTCGTGGGCGAGTTTGATAGAAAGTCGGGATCTATTACTTGAACATGGGATGATCCAAATTGGCAACGGTGAATCAACTAGGATATGGGAGGATAAATGGTTACGATCTGGTCGTATTAAAGATAAACCGACAACTATGAATATTACTACAGTAGATCAACTCATGCAACAAATAACGATGATTGGGACTGGGATGTGATTGATACGAATTTTCCAGAACCAGTTAAAGAAGAAATATAACGGACACCAATACTTGATAGACAAGCACAAGACACATTCACATGGCTTTGTACAAAGTCAGGAATTTATACAACTAAATCAGGATATTCTACGTTGACACTGTCACACCTGGCAACCATGTCACAATCATCGACACATGCGACTATTTAGGATTCCGATCTCTGGTCAAAAGTTCGGAAGTCAAACGTACCATCGAAAGTTCGAAGTTTCATGTGGAAGGCGTGTCGGGATATTCTGCCAACAAAACAGAACCTGCACCATAAAAATGCAATAATTCCACATATTGCCACCGGTATGGAGAGATTACAGAAACTTGTGTACACCTCCTTCTGACGTGTAACTTTTGTAGACAGGTATGGGCGGGATCAGCAGTACAAATCAAAATACCGGAAAATGATCTGTGCAGCATTGGCGACTAGTTCGTAAAAATTATCGATAACATGGTTCAGTCGGTCTAGGAGAAAAAATCCTTACGGATTACCTCATGTTACTAATGTGGAATATCTGGAAACAAAAAATGAAAAGCTTACCTGAAACCGGCACATCACAGGTTAACACGCTTTTACATCTTACTTATATTACTATGACAGATCTCTTTGGATAGGAATGGAGTTCCACGCGCTTGCCTACTTTCAACGACCGAGTCACACCAACGCAGTCCAGTTACAGACCCAGTCATCCCAGGAGATACACAATTAACTACACTTGTGACGCTTCCTTTACAACGAAGCCAGAAAAGGGTGGTATTGAAGTTGTTCGCAGAGAAGTAACGTCCGACTCCCGACAGGTTTATTCGACACCAGTATGGACGGATTCGCCAACTGAGACGGAAGCAATAGCAGTATTTGAGACGGCCAAATTAGCGGTACAAGATATGGGGCGGAAAACTATTATTTGTTTAGATAACCTTGAAGTTGTTCAAGGTATCAAAAAGTTGTCAGAAAACATTCGGTACTGAGGGGGTAGCATAATCAATTAACCCTCAGTTTCGGACGACTGGGCATAGGGTGATAAGGCTACACAACGCGTTCTCTCCGGACGAACAACTTTTTTTTTTAATAATTGTGATAATTTTTTTTTGTTACATGGGAGAGCCACTTTGGACTCGGTGTCGTTGACACGGTTCGAACCTGCACCACTAGATTGGATGACCAAAGCTATGGCCAGTAAGCTAATCCCAACTGGTTATTGTGATAATTTTTTAAGCAACGAACGAAGTATATATTATTAATTATATCTAAGAATAGCACAAAAGCATATTAATTATTTTTTAAAACATACATTGCTTTATAGAAGGACCAAAATTGCAATTTAAAATTTAATTACTTCTAAATGCTAAGCTTTTGATTAATGGTGGGGTGATTCACTATCAACTCAACAATTAGCAAAATAAGTCTCCAAAATTTGTCCACTTAAATTAATATTTGTCAATAATTAATTGATAACGTCTACTGATTATGACAATTATCTTGGAAATGCAAAGAAACAAATTAGAGAAATGAATTAAGAAAAGCAATATGTACAGATAATGATGCTAGCTATAATGACTATAATAAGATATGATAATTCAATATTCAAGTGGCCTGGTGTAACTAATAGTATAGTCTCATCATCTTGTTAAAAGATATTAAGAAAAACTGTTTACCCGGGATAAAAGACATATCAAGGATTGCATTTGATTTCTTCCCACAGAGTCTCCTATAAATGCCATAGATTTACCTCTTAATGTATCAAGAAACTGATAGGGATTAAATATAGGTAAGTCACAACCATCAGGCTTCCATTTCCATTTCAGAAACTCTGCATCAGGCCTTCCATATTTCATGCAATTTTGATGCTCATGAATCGCCCAACATGTTTTATTCGTATAATATGGTCCTGATGAATTTGGAATCCATTCTCCTTTAAAAATATCACATTTCTGATCCTTTTTTGTAATCTTCATCGGTATGTTCTCTTTCTCTGTATGGTTCGGTGAAGATAGCTCAAGTATATGAATCGATGAATCATTTATAAGTGAGTATTTGAATGACCGGTAATAAAGATGAATAATGCCGAGAACGAGTAATGTTGAAGCTATTATGAGAACTATTTTTGGAGCTTTATGCACATTTTTGTTGTGGGGTCTTCCAAAGGAAAGCTCCATGGATGAGCTTTGACAGGCGGAGAAACTAATAAAGAAGAAAGTGTTAATATGATAATGGTTGAATGTGAAACATTATCAATTTACTAATATTTTGTATAGCACATGGAGAGTCCTGTTATGGTACTGAAGTCATGTGATATATAATTCCTCCATTCCATAATAATTGATCTTTTAGAGAGGATATGGGAGGAAAGTTATTGTCTCACCTTAAAATGTGAGTCATCACTATCTTACTATATAAAAAAGAGTAAATATATCGTTTATCTCCGAAACTTTATACGTTGTGACAGATTGCCTCCTAAAGAAATTTTTGTGACTCGATAGTCCTTAAACTATGTTTTTGTGACTCAATGCCCCTTTTTAACGGAAACCGTTAGTTTTCGCCGTTAGTTGGTCATGTGCGCAAATTGTCGTGACATTTCACCCCTATACTAAGTTTTTTGTGACATTTTACCCCGTGTACTAAGTTTTCTTGACATTTTACCCTAGGCACCGAGTCACGAAAAACTTAGTACAGGGGGTAAAATGTCACGAAAAACTTAGTATAGGGGTAAAATGTCACGACAATTTGCGCACGGTGACCAACTAACGGCGAAAACTAACGGTTTCCGTTAACAGGGGCATCGAGTCACGAAAACATAGTTTAAGGAACATTCCAGTCGCATTATTTTCTTTTGGGGACAATCTGTCAAGACGTGTATAGTTCAGGGGGTAAATGAGGCATTTACTCTATAAAGAAAAACAAAACACATTTACATTCTCGCTCCCTCTCTTTGGAGTTATCGCATTCAACGTTGTGCGGTTGTTAAATTTTAATTTTACACCTATCTTTTGACTAGTTTTGTTCTGATTCTTGCTTGATTTCGTAGTTTTTATACTGATTCAAGTCTGAATCATAACATTTTTGTTGCTGAAATTGTGTTCTTCAGATACGTTATTAGCATCTGTAATGGGTAGGAGATCCAAAAAATATTCGACAGTCGTAATATGATTTAGATTGCGCAAATATCAAAGGTTATTAAAGATAGTGATGCTTAGTTAAGTTTAATATGATGGGTTAAAGTATTGGTATTTTTCGAATGACATAATGCTTTTATAATTCATGTTAGTAAATGATATTTGGGAGAAGAGGGGTTATTGACTTTTGTTAGTGGGGAAGTGGATAAGTCACGTAAGTGACTTTCTCACTTTTCCCACATCGATATATTAGAAAGAAAAACCCTTTTTTTTATCTATTTTGTGGTCTCTTTACCTTTTAAAGAACAAACCCCCTACATGAAAAAAGATATAGTGGATCCCCACAGACGCACCACCACCACCCTCTCGGCCTGAGCCCGGGCCCGGGTCAAGGGTTAAGGGCCAAAGGTCTTCGGTCTTGGGTCTTACGAATTCAAAATATAAAATAAACTAGTTTATTACCAAGTTTATTTATACATTTTCTGATCAAAAGACTTAGTCTTTATTGACTAAGTCCTCCACGTTTTGTAACAACTTTTAATCACGTTTTATAACAGTTTTTCCAACCATGTTTTTTTATATTGCAACAATATCTAAGCCCATGATCAACAACCTTGACTAGTGTAACGACTACATTATAACGGCTAGTTTCTGTTGCTATAAATAGAGTTGCTTTCCATTTCGTTTTACACATTATATCACAACAACTCTTACGAAATCACTTACTCACTTCCTTTTTCTTTCTTGAGCGATAAAATACAAATTCCATACCTTTACTTGTGAGTGCACACGAGCCAGGATAATAGTAGTTATTCATTAGGGAGCGTTATGATAAACAATTTAACATCTTGGTTGTCCCGAAAATTGCTCTTAAGGCAGTGGAATCTCCACGACACTACAATTTGTTTATGTCCTCTACTATTCCTGTTAGTTCTTTACTTTTCTTTTGAACACTGATTTTGTTGTTTTAAATAGTTAAACCGATTCATCAGTTTTAAACCAATTACAGAGTTGTTATTACTAAACAACAATTTAAGAACGATTTTTAACATGAACCTGTAGTGGATTTGTCTTCTTCTTTAACTACGACTTTGAAAATTTTGCCTGATATGTCTAAATTTGAAACTCTAAACTATTCTAATTTTAAATGCTGGTACCAAAAACTTCTCATCTTTTTTGAACAATTGGAGGTCAACTATGTACTAGTTGACGACCCTTCCGTTTTAGCCGATAATGCGGATGCTACTGCAACCGCCGCTCAAAATCTTAAGATTTATAATTTGATAAGACAAATAAACTAGACCGGTGTCATATTTTAAACCACATGTCGAAGCCCCTTTTTGGTTTATTTGTAAACAAAAAATTGTCAAAAACTATTTGGGGTCGTTTACACTCTAAGTATGGAGGGGACAATCTGGTAAGAAAAAATATATGGTCGGAAATTGACTCAAATTCTCCATCACCGACCGAAATCCGATCATGGAACAAGTTCACATATATGAGAGTTTTTGTGCTGAAATTGTGTCCAAATGAATAAAAATGTGCGAGATCTTACAAGCCAATATGTTACTTGATAAATTCCCACTTTTTTTGGAGTGACTGTCATAACCAACTCAAGCATAAGATAAAAGACTTGACAATCCAATAGCTTATTATCCACATGAAAATTGAAGAGGCAAATCACCTCAAAGACAAATCTGAAGCTCTGCCTCATTTTTCTTCTAAAGGAAACTTGGTCGATACTTATGGTTATGGAAACAAATATGGTTTCAAGGGTAAAGGAAAATATCAAGGCCAGGATAAGACCAACAAATCAAGTGGTAAATTTAACAAATCTGGAGGTAACTTCAAACCAACTAGTCATATTCTAGAAAACCTAGGTAGCCTCCTTCCACGTGCCTCCTTCCACTTCTGATCCTTCTACTTCGTAGCCTTCTCGTTCAGATCCTTCAGCCAGCCACCCTATCCGGAAATTAGTGCTAATGGATGAGGACCTTAGTGATGAAGAAGATGAGTCCTGACTTTGACTTTGTTATGTAATATTTGACCTTTAATGGCATTAGGAGTACAAGTAAATTTTTGTTGAATCTTTTTCTAATATTGAATTGATTCCTAGAACTCTTGGAAAATATTTAGAGGTTGATACATAAAACTGTTGATATATATAGAAATATAGTTCGTTGGGTGCAAACGAACCGTAATTTGTAGTTAAGATAAGGATGTTACGAGCATTTTAGTAAAGACGCCACAAGTTGTCCAATATCTGCGAATTTCCTTGTGTGCCAAGTTATGAAACAATATGACCAGTGAGTTGATCTAGGAGAGAGGAATCCTAATTTAACACTATAAAATACATTTTTCACTCGCACTTATAATTAATCAAAACATGAGAAATCATAAAGAGAAGCAAGGATAGCCATTAACATCTTTCATGATTACAACTATGTAATTATTTTTCCTTCTAAATTTAATTCTTAAACTATGACTATAATTAGATTTAATTTGTTCATTAACTAATCTTTCATTAGCTTGATATGATTTCCTACGAACCCTTGGATTATGAATTGGGCTTTTGTATGAATTTGGGGTTTTAACTTAGTTAATGCTTATTTATTCGTATCGTTGATTATATCGTATGAAATTTATTGTCTTTACGAAGTCCACGTGATTATTTAACCTCAATTTATAAATTACACCAGTGAGTGGGAGTTATAAATGGAACTAGGTAACTGACGTGTTTGTTTCCTAAATAATCGAGAGATTATAAAAATTTCATTACCCTTAAATGGGTGAAATTCACAAGCGCCTAATAGAATTGTAGGATTTTCCAAGAGGGAGACCTAGATTTAAAGG
This sequence comes from Nemophila menziesii, assembly GCA_029959085.1. NCBI lineage: Eukaryota > Viridiplantae > Streptophyta > Magnoliopsida > Boraginales > Hydrophyllaceae > Nemophila > Nemophila menziesii. Next base: position 122,565,251 of record JARWIR010000001.1, on the reverse strand, counting down.
CTAGACACCTAATCACTCAGAATAGATTTAGGCGGATTTTAGAGTTTCGGTTAATGTGAATAGTTCAACTTAAGCCTAATTTGTAATTAATTGGTAAATTGGATTATCCCGAGTTAGCTATATTCCCTTAAGTTACTCCATTTTTTTATTTTCAAGTCCTTTTCATATTTTTATTTGCATTTTAGTTAGTTTAATTATTAGTTATAAGAATCAAAATCTGGTCTTTTATATTTTATTTTAATCGCATAATGATTTATTTAACTTCATCAAGCGCACAAGCATTAGTTTTACAATCCCGGTAGAGACGATAAATATACTACTTCAACTAGTTGAACGATCCATAAACTTGTAGAGAGCTACACTCTCTGGTGTGTAAATCGCCTCATATCCCGGGGGACACCAAGTTTTTTGCGCCGCTTTCGAGGACTGCATTACTAATAATGTATTTTTGATTTTTTTTTGGATAAATCATTTAGAAGATTCACCTTGTTCTGTGAGTTTTTGTTATTTGCAAGTGCTTTATTTTAGTACACTTGCATTACTAAAAGGCATTATCTGCAGACTCAATATTTTTTTCAACCATATTTCGACCCGTTAAATTTATAGATGATGGTTTTAAGATATTCAATCTCTTATATTAATAAATCATTTTTGGTTAAGATATTGCTCTTCTTTTCTTAGAAACTTATTTCGTTGATTGAGTCGACATATGTTTGAAAATCATTCAAGATTCTTTTTGTGTCGAAATGTTTATCTTTATCTTCTTTATATTATTTCGAAAAAAATGGTTATAATATTTAAAAAATAGCATGATATTTTTGTAAAATGAATCGAGGTCATCTTGAAGATCGTTATTGTTTAATAAAAATTTGATATCAGAGGTTACCTCATTTGAATCATGTATTTGAACTTTTAGATTATTGCTTCCTTGTTACTTCTTCTTTTTCTTCTTCTTCTTCTTCTTCTTCTTCTTCTTCTTCTTCTTCTTCTTCTTCTTCTTCTATTTAGGTGACTACTTGAAGAAACACATGTTTTTGGATAAAGTGAGTAGTCATATCTTTGTTGATGCAATTTACTTCAGTTGTTCCTTTGACAATTTTGTTGAAGGGATATTTTAGTTGCATCCATATCTTTCTTCAAAGGATATAATTTTACATGAAAGTGACGAAGGACTAATAGCATTGTTCCTTCTAATTTGCTAGATTCCATGTCATAATTCTCTGGTTGCGTTTAATCACAATCAATATTATATATAGGTTTCGATATTAACTGAAATGAAATAAATAATTCTAGAGGGGGTGAATGGGACCAATTCAAAATCAATAATATAACAACCAATCGACTTCTTTGACTCTATCTAAAAATCCATTATGTAAGAATATTAGATAGATTGGATAGAGGTACACATGAATTGTGATTCGCCACTTGAGCCGTATGCGGGGGAACTATATGAGAATGAAACACTCAATCAAACTTCTAGTGTATATACTCAATGAAATAATACTAGTTAAACCGAAGAAGCTAATCAAAGAATTACTAAGAATGAAAAAGTAAAGCCTATAAGATGAAAGAAATTATAGATGCAATTGAACAATTATATGAAATGCAAAAAAGTATAGAGTTAACTGAGAAAAGACAAACAATAATTTTAAGGTGGTTCGGCTCCTATAGGTTTAGTCCACTGCCTACCTATGCACCCTTAGGATTTCAAATTCCTCGAGCAAAAACCTTTACAACCTCTTTGCAAAACCACCTTAAAAATAAAACCCCTAGTATTATCCTTAACACTAGTAAACCAAGTGAATAATATTCACTAACAATATACCACTTCACAAGCTCGTGAATCATGTCACATGTGTATCTCGACACAATCACGAGTGAACAATCTCCACTCACGATCTACCACTTCATACTCCATGAAGTCTTCAACCTTTGTGTCTACACCACAAAATATTTATCACACTCTTGTCTAGTCTATGAAATATCACACTTCTTCACTGATAAGGAAAAATTACCAAATGCACAAGTATATTGAGGTTACAAAAGCAAAACCAACCAATTATACATAATGCACGAGCCATGAAATGCCGAAGTAACTTCACCAATGACACAAGGATGAGGCAAATCGCTAAATCTTATTCATCACCAACTTACGTCATGTGACATCATCAACGGTATTCTAGGACTCGTTTTAGCCTCGTACAACCCTGGAACGGATGTCAAACTATGAAAATATTTTTTAAAAAAAACTCCTCTAAATGATAGATATTCCAATAAGTAAAGATACTATAAATAATTACGATTTAAAATTTCAATAAAGATTTGTGTATTAAATTCACTTACTTGTTATTAACTTTTATTAATTTTTGCCGATTTGGTAGAATGTTTTCTATCAAATTGACATCATCCCTGGGAAGAAAAACCCGTTGAGATACCAAGATGGAAAAAAACAAGATCCAACAGGAAGTTACAAGTGGAGAAAGGAGTGTAGTTCCAACAAAACAAGTGCATAATATATATTTAAAAGGTAAAGTAACAACCTTTTTCAATGGAATTTGACAACATAAATTCACAAGGGGTCAAAGAAAGGTTCCACCACCGATAACAACACCCATTGTAACAAAGGTAGCATCACCAGTCATACCAGAGGTGGTATCCCCAGATGGCCAAGAAAATCCTACACCAGTAGCACTAAATGTAAATTTCACTATGAATCAACCACATTGTGATGCATAACCCATGGTGGATATGAAGTCTAACACAAGGAACAACTTATTAAAGATTCTACAACAACGTCTATCCACACCAAGTCCATCCCTTCCAAATTCAGTGGTCCCAAATACAAACCAAAGTAATCAGGAACCTAACGATGGGACACAAAGATCAGAATCGTATAAGGAAGATAAGGAAGTCACGATTAATCGAGATAACTCTTTTTATTGGGAAGTGTTAGACGTGCCACTACCTCTAAGGTTCAACCTACAAGAATGGTCGATATGATGGTACGATGGTACATATTTGGTGTCCCCTGAGGTATGATGTAAAAATTACACTCAAGGAATACTCCTTGCAAGTGTACGAGTCATCCCAAATAATAAAGTGATAAGATTTTTATCGTTCACCACATGGATTGTGGAGTTAATTTTTATGTTTTAAAAATATACTTAGAGTGTTAGTTATGTAAAACACAATTATACAGATGGTTTTGGGTTTTGAATTTTTATAATTTAAATATTATGTAAGGACTAATATGCAAAGGTAAAGTTTTGAGAATTTATTATACTAAAAGAGAAGGACTAAAATGAAAATAGTGTGATATATAATAAAAATATAGTTCGATAATAGCTAGAAATCCCTACTAGTTACGATTTGCATATGGATAATTTACCGCTAATCGGGATTCTGTTACCCACCTAAACTACTCACGAGCAGATAGGGGCTATTTTATAATTCTAGGGACCTCTCCTGAGTGACCTTACAAAGCCTTCAAATGGTTAAGACCCTGCCCTATGTGACTATCTGATTAGCCTAGAACTCTCGGATCTCAAACGAACATCAATCGATTAAATATTAATACCACACTCCGACCCCTCTCCTTGGTATAACCCAAATGTTATCCCAACACACTACGTGATCAAGGTAAAGGGTTCACAAATTAAAAAAAATACAAAAGAAATGGAAATAATCAATTCATTTTATTTATTGAATTCCAAATAACAAGGCATGGTCATTATCTAGATTTCATGCCCTTAGTAACTCTTAAGTTAAAAATAGTTTATGTCATGATAAAAAACTGAAATATAAGGTTTAAAATAGTCATATGCAAATTAAAAAGATAAAATTAAGAATTATTACACTATGTTGCATGATTTGGGAAGCATGACCGTGTATATAGCAATTAATTTCCAAAGATGGGAGAATTTTACCATACCATGGGAATGATGAAAATATACTTGAGCTTTACAAGAAATTCAGCTAGAAGGAAGAAGATAGTATCATGAAATGTAATTATGTAAAATTATTAAATAAATCTCGTCATACACTTTTTCCGCATTAAAGGGTTTTTATTTAGGTGGATGAGATGAAAGTTGTACTTCATTCAGTTTTAGTCGTAAATTTATATGTTAGTAGCGGAAAGTTACTTAGATTTTGAAATCATGTTAAGATGTGTTTATACCTGAATCGATTATTAACAAAAAAGCTCGATTATACGCCTACGTGGAATTATCGAAGCACAAAAATATTTGGTTAAATTTATAAGAAGGGTTATCAATCAAGTACGATTGAATTCATACGTGTAATAAGCGAAACACAAAACTATTTAGTTAAATTCCCAAACAGAGTTACCAATTAAACTCGATTAAATTTCTACACAAAATTATCAAAACACATAAACTATTTGTTTAATTCCCAAAAAAATTTACTAATAAAGTTCGATTAAATTCTTATGAAAAAATATCAAAGACAATGTTCTAAAGGCGCTAGGAAGACGGTCAGTACCTTCGAATGCGTAAGAGTTTAAATTCCTTCCATGATGAATAAAACGTGACAATATTAACTCTTAATAAAGATCGGAGCAAATAATAAGCCTAGAAAACAAAAACTCAACAAAAAAACGAGTACGGGAAACAAAGCTATAGAATAAAAATGGAGAAATATTTATATTAATGGCTTTAGATTCGTACAAAAGTTTATATAGCCTTTGTAAGTTACAAAAAGAAAAAACAGATAAAACTAATCCCAAGTCCAAGCAAGAAAAAGTCAGATCTGTGAGCAACGTCTGAGTTACCAACTTGAAAGCCACAGCAGGCGGAAACATGAACCTCCATGCATCGATCACTATAAAAAATTACTCGGTAATTTTGCAAAAGGCTATAACTGAATTACTTTCCAGGAGATAGCATCGACTTTCAACTTCTCAAAAGATCCATACAAAATCATAAGAACATAATCTTCAACTATACAAGGGGGAAAACCACGCAAGGGCTTCTGGGAAACAAATAAACCTGAACTGAATCCTTGGGTTCCATTTCAGAAGAATGCTTGAGAAATTTCACTATTAGAGTGTTGTGAATTACCTCGCATAGATGTTTGTTTAAATAATGATTCTATTCAACTACGAGGGAGATAAAGGGGTATTTAAATAGATGCATCATTGGGAAAGAAACGTTAATTGTCATAAATATAAGGGTAAAGCTCTCGTCTAACCCTTTAACTATGCCCAAAGTGTACGAGCCGCCCCTGATTTTCAAAATTACCCTTTTACGCCCTATATCTTCACCTTTTGTGACACCGTTAGCCCTTTTTTCATTTTTCTGTCAGTTGACCGTTAGTCAACGCCACTTGGCACCACGTCACTGCCACCTCAGGACCATCCGTCTTCGTCAGCATCGTCCCTAACTTTAAAAAAAAACCTTTTGAAGGTTTAAAGGTTTGAATTCTTCAAACGTTCAACAATGGAGGAAAAAATCATAAATACATTCTTTTACTTCCATATTCTTTCACACCATTTCAACACCAAAGCCTAACTAAGGTTATTTAAGTTAGATGAATTAATAACATCACATTGCTTAAATCCAACTCCATATACGAACAAGATTTTTTCAAATGCTTTGAAACTATGAAAATTATCGGGTAAAGAAAATGAATTTTCACCCAAGTCATTTCCAAATCTAATGATACTCTCCATAGCATAACTATACATCTCCGACTTTATATTTGCATCATCATTTTCCGAATCATCCCATGTTGGATGATCCTTTATTAACGCTATCATATCTATCAACACCTTAATAAACTTCTTGTTCAAATCAGAAAGCATCTTTATCATCCCACGACCACATTCTTTATCCTCAGCCACGGTGATCACAAATTCAACTGCTTTATTTCAAAAATCCGAGTCTTCTTTCTTAAACAAAAATCTTCCTCGCAGATCTCCAACATAATTTCAAATGCTTTATGAATCCAAGTCTTAGAGAACCCTGTTTTAATTCCTCCTAGGATTATCATTTCCTCAAGAATTTTCTGCGCGTATATTTCCTCTTCGTCTGACAACTCGAGCATAGCCTTCCCTGTATAGAGTATTAGTTTATGAGTTCTTCGAATCTGTGGTGCCGATTTGTAACCTAGTGATCAAGCTTCGTAACTCGGTTTTCTGAGTTGACTCTTTTGAGTTAGTCCGTGACTCACTTTTGTTGATGACGTGTGTATCGTTGATTAGAGCTTCTAACTGAGTTGAGATCGAATCAATATCGTTTTGGGTTTTGAGTTTACCATGTGGAGGGGTTGTGGTGGTCCTTTGTGTGTTCTAAAATAAATGCAAAAGTAATTGAACCACAACCGCAAGTGTACGATTGTCCCAAGTAGTAATAAGTGATTCTAGGATCGTTCGCAGGGACGGTTTGGTTAACTACAATGCTTATCAAATAATGAATGGTTGCACTTATGAAAGCAAGTAAAAGTTTTAATGATTGATTGTTTGTTTTAATTCTAAATAGTGAAAGACTATAAAGGAAAATGCAATTAAGTACTAAGACGCAAGTAAATGAATGTGAAACGCAAGTATGTGAAGGTATCACTTGAGAACGCAAGGGATCCTCCTAATCCTATTTCATAACCTATGTTGTTTAAGGGTTAAATCGGTCAATTACAATGGTCGGGATTCTAAATTCCTTATACCCCCGTCAGGGTGGACTATAAGGCTATCCTAGAGTGTCACTAGTCCCGTCAGGGTAAATATGATCCACTTTTAGATGATTAAGTAAATTACCACATTGGCCCTAAAATTAGCTAAGTTCGTCAGAATCAATAGCTTATATTTTAGATTGAATAAATATTTCCGTACCTAAACCCTCCGTCAGGATGATCCACACGCCACATATGTGGAATAGCCTAGATACTAATACCTGTTCTTAGTTCATGACTCCAAAAACAGTAAATAATCTTAATTTATCGAAAAGAGTAAAAGACCCAATTTAATTTAATTTAACAGAAACCCAAATTCAGACATAGAAATTCAATAAAATTGGGATTCACCCATAAAGCATTCTCAAGTACTAAAATGTATTTAGCTCATACTAATTAAAAAGAAAACTAAATTAAAAGTAATGGAATTCATAATGTATTACAAAATTAAAGATAAAGAAAACCTAATTTCCGGAATAGGATTTGGCTGAGAATGGAGATATAGACCCTCCCCAGCTCTTCCAGCTTCTTCTTTCTTCCTTCTGTTGCTTCTCTCTGATGCTTTTATTTGTAAAAAGTGAATTCTCTTGAAAATAGAAGTCAAGGGCTCCTTTTATATGTGGAAAAACGGATTAGGGCTTGGACTTAAGAATAAAACACTAATTAAATGTCCAAGCCCAATTACTAAGTCCAAAATCCCGTAGCTGCTGCACCACCTTCACTAAAACGGCTCTAGCCGCTTCGTTATAACTCCGATTGACCTGAAATCACTTGCAAAATTTCCGTAACCCGATAAGGAACATATTCTCTTCAAAGGTCAGCGGCTAAATCATCTCTTACGTTCCTCTAAATCAGAAATCTTTGGCCTGTTTTCCAGATTTGCAGCTCTAAAATCAAATTCTTTCGGGATATATCTTCAAGTCTTGACTCCATATCACGATCTTTGACTCTCTTCTCGGATTCCATTCCTAGTTAATATTCAAGACCTACAAACTTTTCACTCAAATACACAAGATTACGCGCAAAAGTTTAATAAATCAAAAATACTAGAAATAAAATAGGAATTCCGAACTATTGCATTTTTAACTCAAAAGTCTATCAAAATATTCAATTAAACATCAAAAGATGATGTCTCCCAAGGGTCGAAAATAAGAACAATTAGGGAGACATCAGGTTGGGGAGTGGCAGAGAGTGGAGAGGGAATGATGATATCCAGACACCGATACGATTGGGAAAGATGATATTGAGATATATTTCTTCAAATTCAAGCTCTTCTTCCCTTTCCTTAAGCTTCTTTGTCTCAATTTCTGTCTCCTTAGAGTGATTGCCTATGAAAGATGTATCAACACTCTTCTGTTTCAAACTCATCTGCTCAACTCCTTCATCCACCATTATTGCCATACCTTCAGATCTCTTTCTGGACATCTCGAGACATTGTTCAATCAACTTCTATTTCTCAAGCAATCTCTCCTCTCTCACTTTCACCTCTTTTTGAATCAGATCCAACTTTTCTTCCTTGAGTTCCAACTCCATCTCCTTTTGATCTACTTCTTGAAGACTCTTTTTTATGAATTCTTGGATAATTTTCAGTTCATTCTCTCTCAAAGCTTGCTCAGTGTAGGTTTCTTGTAAGCCTTTTTGAGATAAGCTCACATGGTTTCGGAATTCTTCCAGTTTGCTTAAAAGCGTGAGCATCGCTCTACTCAGCTCTTGATAGGTGGTGATGGTGGTGATGCTTAATTGATTTGAATTTTTTGATTTTTCCTCCATTGTTGAAGGTTTGAAGCATTCAAACCTTCAAACCTTCAAAAGGTTTTTTTTAAGTTAGGGACGATGTTGACGAAGACAGAGGCGGTGAGTTGGCGCTGTGGTGGCAGTGACGTGGCGCCATGTGTAGTTGACTAAAGGTCAACTGACAAAAAAAATGAAAAAAGGGCTAACGGTGTCACAAAAGGTGAAGGTATGGGGCGTAAAAGGGTAATTTTGAAGATCAGGGGCGGCCCGTGCACTTTGGGCATAGTTAAGGGGTCAGACGAGGGCTTTACCCTAAATATAAACCAAAGGATGAGACGTTTGACATGTGCGAAATGAAGGTAATAATAACATGTCATGGAAAAAAATATATCCAGGAATACACGCATAATACCAAAAATAAAAAAATGATTAATTTATAACTGTGTGAAAATGAAGGATGCAACCATACAAGTAAGTACCTTTATGAATAAAAATCTTAATACGATTACCAAAAAAGGGATATATAATTCCACTTAATTATGAGTAAGAGTAATGGACAAGGCCGGAGAATACGAGCACGAGTCTTTCTTTATTGTAAAGACCAAGGTTAGCCCAATCAATATCATAATATAAACAAGGAAATCTTTCTATGATTTGATGATTTGATACGTCCTCGCGCTATCTTTACGACGAGCAAGAGCATTATGGATCAAACTCCTCTTATGGGTCCTTTCCCTCTTCAACTACTTTATAATTTGATAAATTCGGTTCTCTAGAAAAGAACATCACACTTGGATGAAGCGTCCCTTAACACATGACGATTGTTGGTTAATTTTCCATCCAATCGTTCTTCTGGTTGAAATTCACAAACAAATGTTCAAAGGGACATAACTTGTAATGAGATATGATAAAGTGTCTCGTCAAAAGAGCATGTGGGATGCAATTTCTGAATATCATCAAGTCCTACAGTTCCATCACAACAAGGTTAAGTATAGCCATTAGTAGAAGTGAGTTTGTCATACACAAAAGAATAACTTGTAATGAGATATGATAAAATGTCTCGTCAAAAGAGCGTGTGGGAGGCAATTTCTAAATATTATCAAGTCCTACAGTTCCATCACAACAAGGTTGAGTATAGCCATTAGTAGAAGTGAGTTTGTCATACGAGCACTAAAGAATCTGAAGTTAAATTTCAACAGATGATTCATTTTCAAAATATTGCAAATAATATACCGAAGACGTTTGAAAAATATGTGAAATCTCATAAAACATGTTGTAAACGCTCCAACACAAATTATTGTCTCATATAGGCATATAACAAATATTCTAACGAATGCATATAACCAACGTATGAAGTATGGTAGGCATGTAATAACCAATGCATGAAACGTCGTAGACTTGTAATACTAATACACTTAACCAACAAATGAAGCATGATAGACCTGCGGATTGAATATATACCATTCCATGAAGAAGAAAATCGAATTATTAAAAGATAAAATTGTAAAAAAAATTGTAGAATATGCACTCCACGTAATACGACATGAATTACTGAGCCAACTAATATTGGAAATAACATTATTCCTAAAGGAAGTAACGGTCATTGAAAAGACCAAGGTACATTTATAAAGTATTAAATACTCATTTTCTTGATCAGTCAAATGATGTTACTAACACTCGATACCCTCAAGTATAAACTTAGTAGATTTGCTCATTATAATTTTATTAACGACGACAATTAGGGTACACATCAACAAGTATCTAATGTTTCAAGATATACGTAAATCATTATGAGGGGGAGAATATATTGAAACTTTGTACTCTTTTTCTTTCACCGTAGTATTTTCTATTGGGTTTTCTTGGTAAAAATTTAACAAGACAGATTGAATATGTGTCATACACTTAAGGAATGATGTACTCTTTTTCCTCTATCAAGTGTTTTCCAAGTAAATTTTCTTGATAGTGTTTTAATAAGGAATATGCTTCAATGAATATCCAAAGACTAATGTTATGAAATATTAATTTAATTTTATATTACTCGATAAAGTCACAACATATTTAAACAACTTGCAGTAACTTATGATGAAGTATGAATCTGCTAGAAATTGTGCAGTTACTTACGTTTTTCATTATATAGTTAGATATTCCTATAATATTGAACATTTGGATAATGAATCTTTGTCCATCAGTGAATTTATACTACAAGATTCTGAAACAATTTTATATGGACAAAGCTCGTCCATTGAGTAACCCCATGGTTGTATGATCACTAAATACAAAGAAAGATCATTTTTGTCCACGAGAAGAAATTTAAGATCTATTAGGTCATGAACTGCCTTATATTAGTGTAATTGGCGTATTAATTTACCTTGCAAATTTCACAAGATCGGATGTTAGCGTTATCTGTCAACTTTTTGGCAAGGTATAGCTCGGAGTCAATACGAAAACATTGGAACAGCGTTAAACACGTGTTCCGTTATAACATGGGTTAACTGACTTGGGATTTTTGTACTCAAAGATTCAGAAGGAAAAATAGTAGTTTATCTTAATGAATATTACCTTCCTGGTCCTAAAATAGGCATATGTCAAGGTGGGTACATTTTACTTCTTGTGGCACCGCAATTTCATGGAGATCGATGAAATAAACTTCAGTTTCTACTTCTCCTATTTCCCCTCATTTGAATTTTGACTACACTAAAGGTGAAAAAGTATATCACCTAAAATTTATACAGACACGGGTTATAGAAAAATGGTGATATTGACATTCATCAAACACATTCAAGTAGAAACTTACAAATTTTAATTATGAAACCATTGTTAACCACAACATTCAAGAAGTTGATCAACAATATTGAAAGTGTCAACTCTGAGATCTCTTTCTAATATCAGGTAAAGTATGAACAATACATTGTATTCTTTTTCTTTCGTCCAAGTTTTTATCTCATTGGATTTTTTTGGTAAGGTTATTATGAGGCAGCCTTTCAATAGTTTCATGAATATGTACTATTTTTTCTTCAACCAAATTTTTGTCTCACTGAGTTTTGCTTGGCAAGGTTTTAACGAGACATATTTTCTAATGGACAGACATCCAAGGGGGAGTATTATAAATAATAATAATGTATTAGTAGTTGATGTTCTAAAAGTCATGGGTACAAAACCCTTCATATTTTCTTATTTATGTCACCATAATTGTATCATGTGAATGGCAGTTTACATATAAATATGAGACCATTCTATAACTGTAAAAACTAGAACATGAAAGAAAAGTAAAGATATTATACTCCATTATTTCTTTGTCTTATCTTATTTCAGGGGCGAATCCAGGATGGATTTTGGGAAATGAAAAAGTAGCAGGGTTTGAGACATCAGATCCAAATTATTTTTGAGATAATTTTAAACTTGGAGGATGAAGGTCATATAATCATAGGAGATATATGACTCTTCATTTCATACAATAAGTGGTACCCATAAATATGGGATTGGGAAAAGACTAGAAAATCAAAAGGACCTCCATTACATTATTTACAATACTCCCCCTTGGATGTTCGTTCCTTATGAAATATTAATCATTAAAACCTTACCAAGAAGAACCCTATGGGATAAAAAACTTGGTCGAAGGAAAAAAGTACATATGCATATGTTATCTTCAAATACTTCCTTGTTAAAACCTTGCTAAGAAAAACCGGTAGGATAAAACTTGGTCGAAGGAAAAAGAGTACAACGTCTTGTTCATGCTCCCCCTGATGCTGGAAAGAGTTCTCTGACTTGTTGCATTCTAATATTGTGGACCAACTTTTTGAATGTTGTGGTTGGAAATGATTTCATAAATAAATCTGCAAAATTGTTACATGATTGTATCTGTCGAATGTCAATAACTCCATTCTTCTGTAACTCGTTTGTGTAGAAAAACTTTGGTGAACTATGTTTTGTTTTGTCGCCTTTGATGTATCCATTTTGAATTTGTGTGATACATGCAGCAATATCCTCATACAATATCGTCGGTATATTTATTATTAAGGATAACTCACAAGTCTCTCAAATATGTTAAACTAAGGATCTTAACCATATACATTTTTGACTTGCTTCATGTAGTGCCAATATTTCAAGGTGATTAGATGAAGTGGCAACTAAATTTTGTTTCACGGATCTCCATGATATCATAGAAGCACCACAAGTAAATACGTAACCACTTTGAGATCTGCCTTTGTGAGGGTCTGAAAAATAACCAACATCAACATAGCCTACTATTTGTCGTTTAAAATCTTTTGAGTAAAACAAGCCCATATACATTGTTCCACAAAGATAACACAAGACATGCTTATTTCCATTCCAATGTCTTTTTTTAGTTTTGAGCCATACCTTTCCAATATGTTAACTGAGAATGCTATGTCAAGTCTTGTACAATATGTAAGCTACATTAATGCTCCAATGTCACTAAGATCTGGTACTTCCAGACCTAACAATTCTTCTTCTTTTTGTCGTGGACGGAATGAATCTTTATTTATATCCAGTGATCAAACAACCATAGGGCTACTTAATGGATGAGCCTTAATCATATAAAATCATTTCAAAATCTTTTTGGTATATGTTGATTGATGGATAAATATCTCGGATGACAAGTGTTTGATTTGCAAGCCGAGACTTGTCTTTCCATGGTTTTTCATCTCAAATTATCTCATTAGATAATTAGCCGTCGCGGTAAGCTCTTCTGGAGTACCCACAAGATTTAAGTAATCCACATATACTGCTATTGTGGAAAATCCATTTTTTAGATTTCTTAATAAAAACACAGGGACAAATTGGTTTATTGATGTATACTTCCCTAATAAGGTATTTAATGAGGCAGTCATACCATATTCTACCAAAAAATTTCAACCCATACAAAGATCTTTGTACTTAATTGAGTATAAATCATGGTGCTTTTGATTATATGCATCATTCCTTTTGAATCCTTCACAGGTCTTCATATAAACATCACTATCTAATGACCCATACAAATATGAGGTCACAACATCCATAAGATGTATATCCAGTTTATATGTGACTACTAGACTAATTAAATATCGTAATGTAATTGCATCGATTACTGGGTAATATGTTTCATTATAATCATTCCCAGGTCTTTGTGTCGTGCTTTATATCTTTCACTTTCATTGTTCTCTTTGTGTTTTCATACAAATACCCATATGTAACTGTCAGTTATGTGAGTATGATAAATAATGCAGAAAATACAAGGACTTTTAATCACCCGCAAGTGTACGGGGTTTGTTGACAAGTGATAGTAGTGGGTAAATAAAGGGTTTTCATTCTCAGAGACTAGTAAAGTTGAGTCAATTGTGTTTAGAGAATCGTGGTTTAGTTGCAAAGACAATAATATAAAATATGAATATCTGTTTGGTTTTCTTAAGATTAAACTATATTGCAAATAATTTAAAAGACAAAATTATGTAATTGATGATGAAAAGATTAATTAACTAAAAAGTAAATGCAAAGTAAATAAGAAGAGATGCGTAATATGAGAGAGTAGTTCTTAATCCTAGCTGGTACCTCTAAGATGCTTAATTAGATGTTTCTAGACATAAGGTCAAATGATTCATTCTACACAAGTTGGGATTCTAGTATCTTCCTAACCCTTTCCGGGTGAATAGGACGCAATCCTCCACCTCTAGTGACCCCTCCCGGGTAACCCTAGTTGAATTTGGATGAATTTGTTCTTACCCTATTGACTACTTGGGTAGTCAAGTCCTCCTGACTCATTAACTCGTAACAAGCGCTTATATCCTAGGTTTGCAATTAAATCCCCCTCCTGGGCGACAATCTAATTACTATTACTATCCTATACTTGATCAGGACACAAATATCTTTAAGGCATAAAGATATAATCAATGTGAATTTAAGGACTATTTATTTAAATATTGAATATATCCTAAAAACTGAAAACATCGATTAATTAACTTAGGTTCATACACTATGCAATTCTCAAGTACAAATTAGTTTAACTAATATTGAAATAATGAAATGAAATTACTAAAATTAATGAATTCATAATGAATCCTAAGATCATAAATAAATTACTCTAATAGATATGATTATAAGCCTTGGATGATTTGGAATTAATGATTTGCTGTTGAAAGCCCTTCCTCTTTATTTTCCTTAGCTTCTAAGCGTATTGCCTACTCTCTGATATGGGTTGTGTATTTATCTGAGGTATAAGGAGTCTTCTATACTAATTAAAATCGGATTAGGCCCACATGGGCTTAAGTATGTTATTAAGGGTCCAAATCCGTTTTTAATTGATTCGCACTGTTGTACACCACTTCAGTAAAAAGGATGTAACTTTCGCATTGTAAGTCCAGATCTACTGATTCCACTTCTTAAATTTCACTAACTCAATGGAAAATCTTTTTAATTTGAATTACCAAGTCTGAATCTTAAACGTTTGGGCTTGGGAAGGGTTATAAGTGACGACTTGACTCACTCTGAAATTCCTCCACGTTCACTAAAGTGAGGTCTTTTGCTCCTTTCACGCTTTTTCTTTCTCTTGGACTTTAATCTTCACTTCTTCTCTTCATCTTTATGTCTCCTAGCATCTATATATCTAATAACTTAACACTAAACAAACAAATTAACCCACAAGAGCTCTAAAAGTAACAATAAGTCTAAAACGAAGGAAGAAAGTGCATTATCGCAAACTACGACCATTAATCTATTAACTAAGTCCAATTTCTACCTAAAACGATGTCTCATAAGGGGATTTTTCTATCACAAGTAGGGAGACATAAGTATCCAACTAGATTTATACCGTTAAAAATTTCTATTTTCTAAATGTTTCAATTCAGCTTGTATTGCATCTTTTCATTTAGGCCAATCATTTCCATGTCGACATTCTTATAAGGTTTTTGGTTTGGGATCATTATTCACAATGTCCAGGGCTATTACATATGCAAATTTATTATCTGTTATGACTTTTTTTTTATCCCAACTTTCTCTAGTATTCAAATAATTCAAAGAGATGTCTTTAGACTCCTCAATCACATTTTTCTTTTCAGACTCATCATCCTCTATGCGGAATTTTTCTTTAGACTCACCAGTCACATTTTATAGCACTTATCTTTTGGGGAGTACTTGCTTCTTGTACTCTTTTCTTTTGAGGATTCTTATCTTTTGCTCCAATAGGATGTCCATGTTTGGTGCCTAAATTTACCATGTTGGCAGGTTGTCCTTCTGGGATATCATCCCGTGCTGGTATATTTACAACCGGTATATGAGATTTTGTTACTTTCTTAATATCACTGGTAACTGATTCGCAATATTTTGTAAATTAATTATCCTTTTAGTTATCCATAAAATTTCCTAATGTTTATTATGAAATGAGACTTTTCTCCCCTTAACAACAAAAAAGTTGTCTCATCAAAATGACAATCTGCATATCTTGCTTTAAACAAATTACCCGTCAGCGACTCAATATATCTTATGATGGATGGGGAATCAAAACCAACATAGATTTCAAGACGTCACTGAGGACCCATTTCTGTTTGTTGTAGTTGAGAAATTGGAACATAAACACTAATACCTTCTTAATTACTGCAATATCTATCAAATACAACTATTCTAAACTAACACTAAAACATAAAAAATTGTGGGTTGTCTCCCGGACAGCACTTTTGCGTAACGTTATTTAAAGTTTGACGCATTACCTCTTCTAACTTTTGCATATGTAGCCTCCCCAGTTGCAGGAGAGGCTATGAACATCTAGCAATCTCCATTTTTTGACCCCTCTTGGGTCTGATTTCAATAACTTTTCCCGAAACAACATATGTAACGACAAACGGTCCCATCCATTAGTTCTTGTAACCTTGTGTCTTGTTCTCTGGTTTGAGGGTGTTCCATGCAACTTCATTCCCACCCAAAAATCACCTTTTGACCTGGTTTCCACAGGTTTTGTAAGGATTTCTTCTGGGACCTTGTTCCTGGTCGCAACGTGGATGATATTAATTGTGGGGGATAACTTCCTTGGTTTAGTACTCAAGACATAGAATGTCTCAGATACATTACTAGCATGGAGGTTCACTGTTCCCTCCTAGAAGTTTATGATTCTCTGACTGGTGGCCAAGAACGGCCTTCCAAGTATGGTTGGAACCTTCTTATCTGCATCATAATCAAGAATAAAAAAGTCAGTAGGAATGGTTAAGTTACCTAGTTGGACCTGAATTTCCTCCATTGTTCCATATGTCTTCGTTATTGAGCTATTCGCGAATTGTAACAGAAGCTTTATCCGCTTTCTTGATGCCAATCCTATCGAATACATACTTGTCCATAAGGTTCACACTCGAACCCACATCACACATAATTTGAATAAAAAGATTAAAACTTCCTGGATCTTGAAGCTTGAGTGGTAGATCTTTTTCAACTTTCTTCGAGACTCTCTCAGTATGTGCCACAGTCTCTGCCCTGGCTTGTACACTCGCGCCCTCTCTTGGAATATCTTGAGTGAATACTTGTTGCGGTGTAAGCCATTCTCAATAATTTCAAGCATCTGGGAGTTGTTTTTATTTTCACTGTACGCCTCTACAAATGCTTTGAGCTCAATGTCACCCTTTTGATGTATCATAGGAGTGGATGGTGGCATTGATAGAACACTAGGTGGCGATCCCACCTTTCCTTCTTCTTCTTGTTGCACAGCAGGTGCAATCACTTCTTCTTTCTCCTCACTTGAGGCTTCTTCCTCTTTCTCGATAGCTCTACTAGCTTGTAACTCGAGAACTGGTCTGATCTCTTTATGCATATCCTTGAGTAGAAGCACAAAATCTGATTCCTCCGGGCAAGGCTTGGTTGGTTCTTCAGTAATTTCTGGAATTTCCATGATTACATGCTTTGAATCAAGCACTTCCATAACAATTATCATGGCCTTCACTTCATTTGTTCCTATGGTAAATTTTGGAGTATTTTGCTACAACTTCTTGACATATTTAGCTACTTAAGTAACCTGTGTTGTTAAGATCTTTACTGCGGCGTTCTGTTAGTTGAATCTCTCGTTGTCTGCATAGTTTTCTAGAAATCAAATCGAGATCCTTCCTGTGGATATTGTGGCAAGGCTTTCTGAGCAAATCTATCGTCATAAGCATCATAGGTTTGTTGCGGTGTAGGTGATGGCTTGTTATAATTTTGGACCCCTTGATAAGGACCTTGAGATCTTCTGCTGAAAATTGTTGTTCTAGGGTCGTGGTTGGTAAAGATTACCTAGATTTGCAGTCCCGTTTGGATTTGAATATTGTATACATGGACGATTGCGATTACCAAATTGGTAATTCCCTCGATTTGATATGAAATAGACAAATTCCGGATTTCCTTCACACTCTTCCCATACATGATCGTTCACCTCACAACGTGGACAACCTTGTGCTTCTTGCACTACTTTCATCTCGCTTGGCTTCCTCTGGAAACCCTTCTATATCGTACGTGACATCTGCTTATTCTCCATCACATAGAGTTTAGCGTTAAAAGCAGTTTCAAAATCTAATCGAAGGGTGCCTTTGTTATTTGTAATAGGAGCTCATACTTCGGGCCAAATACTTTCAGTTTCAACTATACGTGCCATACCAGCTGCAGCTTCTGTAGGATCCATGGACACCAAATCTCCTCTTCCAAGATTATCTATCGTCAACCTTCCCCCAGCATTAAAACTTGATAGAATATAGCTAATTGAAGAGTTGGGGTGTAACCATGAAGTGGACATCTAGATAATTTCTGTTTGAACCTCGTCCATGCTTCTCCTACACTCTCGTCATTCTCTTAGCAAAAACTTGCAAGTACCATTTGATATTTCGTTCTCATGCTTTGTGGATAAAATCAATCAAAGAACCTGACTTGTAACTCGTCCCATGACGTAATTGAATCTGATGATTGACAATCCAACCAATCATTAGCACATCTAGTAAAAAAAGTCAGAAACATGAAGTAATACAGTTGATCGTGTGTAATGCCCTGAGTAATGTAGACATCACAAATCTGCATAAACTTCTGGATCGCTCTTACTGGATCTTGATGTGCTGCACCACTGTAGTGTCCATAGATCAAGAATTAACTAAGCATACCCTGATCATGCCTAAATTTTGCAGTTTGGATCACTGGAGGGCGAATCCCTGATGGTTGAACTAAAAAAGGTGCTCCCAGACATGAAAGATCTTGTTCGTGACGTGGATCATTAGGGGGATCCCCTCCTTATGGTGCTACTGCTGGGGAGATCTGAACTTGTTGATTATTATTATTGATGTTGTTCCCCGGGTGGATCTTATCTACTACTACTACTCCAGACATGTATTCTTTCTTCTTTTCTTCTCTCTTGCGTTTCCTATAAGCCTTTAGTATATCCTCGGGGTCCGAAAACATGCACCAATAACTAAATAACTTGAAGAGACAAAAACAAAACGCAAGCGTAAACCTTGTAACAACTAAAAACTACTTTACTAAAAACTAAACACAATAACTAACTAGAAAAATTCCTGGCAGCGGCGCCAAAAATTTGGTGGGGGCTAGAGTGTGATAAAATAATGAATAAATAAAGATAAGGACAAACACCCTTAACTAGCACGAGAAACTCACTGCTAGTGCAAGATCGTTTTTGCAAGTTTTAGTTAGTAAGTATAGTTTGTTCACAGAGATTAAGTATGTTAGCGTAGAATCGTGTTTAGAGGAGAAAGCGTTGAAGAGGTTAATTGTGAAACTAAAAGACAAATAATAAAGAGATAAATAATTGAAGAGAATAATTAATAACTACTCATGCAAATAAATAAACTAAAACAATGGAGATGAGAGATACAACTTAGGTCTGCTAGTATGCACTTATCCTTCTAAATCAGTATTTTTAGTTATAAGGGTGATTAAAGCTCTTTGGAGTATGTAGTCAGGATTTTATATTTCTCCTAACCCCCATCAGGGTGGAATTAGGTGTCAACCTAATAATTACCAAGGGACTTAGGTAAGGGTACCCTACGCAATGATTGGTGGTTAAATCGAAATTAGTGACTATCTACTTAGGCAAGCCCGTCAGGATCGCTACTGCACACTAGACGTTTATGTGGTGTTTTTACAACTGAATCCCCTATCGAGGTGACAATCCAACTGCTAAAGGGGTAACCCTATACTCGTGCACTAGCAAGGACTACAGTCATTAAATAAAAGCACATAAAGTATATATGTAAAATAAATAAGTAGTTAAATCAATTTAGAAGTATTTTCTTAAATAACATACAATAAAGAAATATAATTCAAAGATTATACATATGCAAACCCAAGTTATGGGAGAATTAGTTCATACAAGAAACAAATAAACTAATGAACAAATACATACTTGTCAACTTGCTTCTATGGATGATAAACTTGTAACTAAGGATTAATATTCAAGAAATGACATGTTTATAATGGTAAATAGGTATATTTATAGCTTATAGGTTAAAATCTTGGAGTATGGGCCAAGTTACTTGAATCCTAATCCAACTCAAATTCGTATTCCTAAGTGTAGGATTGGATAAACACTAGAGATTGATTTGTAAATATCTCCTTCGTTACTGGGCCAAATTAAGTGTACCACCTATAAAAACAATTGAGATTCAAGAGATATTTGATCTTAAAAGGGCTTCTTAAAATTCGTAATCTATTTTCTACAGTCTTCAAAATACTGGACGTCTCTACAACATCACAGATTTATTTGTCAACTTTTTCTTTCTTAATTCAACTTTGTTTTCTTTTAACTCTCGATTTCGCCTTAGATTTTATTTCCATAACTCCTTAAAATTTATTTGGCATCTAGTTATTTTTTACTTAAGAGCTTCACATTTTCACACAATTTATACCAAAAATGCTACAAAAGTAATAAATCTCCAAATCAATGCATGAATTAAGAATTTATCAATAAATATGGAAAATACCTTAACAATTAATATAATGCACCTAAAATGATGTCTCACAAGTGGATTAATTCATCACAAATATGGAGACATCAACATCACCACCAATAAATTCAATCTCATTAATTTCTCCACTTGTCTCGTTTAGAAAATCATCGATATTAAAAGGAGTAAAATCTACTTGTTTATCGTTGTTGTGGGAAGTCTCACCTTCAACAATATTGTTAAAATAAACAAAATTAAGTTCTTTTCCCTTACCATTAATAGACGCTTGACAGAGATTAACCCAATATTTTGGTGTACGATAGGTACGAGACCAATGTCCTTTCATCCAACACCTATAACAACCATCATCATAATTTTTAGGGGTGTCATGATTCATACCTTTACCTTTATCTTGTCTCTCACCATTATTGTTGTTCCACTTCAAGTGATTGTTTGGGCTACGTCCACGACCATAACCACGACCGCAACCGTGAACACGACCGCGCCACGACCGCTACCACGACCACTACCAAAATTACTTATATTCACTTCTGGGAATAATGCATTAGCATTCGCTTTAGGAATGATGAAGATCCAGTGGGACGTGAGTTATGATTTTTTATTAACAAATAGCTGTTTTGCTAAGCAACAAGGAGATATGAGATCAAATCAGAGTATATCTTATATCCCTTTTCACGATATGTGGTTTGCACAGCCATGTTAGTTGGGTGAAAGGTATAAATTTTTTTCACGAACATATCTTCTTTATTAATGTTAACTCCACACAATCTAAATTGAGACGCAATTTTAAACAAAACCGAATTATATTCACTCACTGTTTTGAAATATTGTAATATCAACTGCATCCAATCATAATGAGCCTTAGGGAGTATCACTCCCTTTAGGTGATCATATCATTTTGTCAAGTTTTACCATAAAATGGTTGGATCCTTGACACCTAATACTTTGATTTCAACCCGTCATCTATGTGGTGACGAAGAAAAATCATGGTCTTTTCTTTGTCTTGCTCACTAGTCGTAGTCGTTTCTTTACCAAGATTTTTCGCTCTTAAGTGGATCTCAGTATTGAGAACTCAAGTTAAATAATTTCTTCCACAAACATCAAGAGCAACAAATTCAAGATTGATTATAAATATTATATTGTAATACAAAATCAGTAGTACTTTAGATTAAAATTTTGTCATACCTCAATTAGTAAAGTATGTTGTTCTATTTCGATTCCAGACATGTTCAAATCTCAAAAGTGTCAAAAATAATTAATTTATGTTTCAGGCTTAAATATATTGTTTTAAGGTTTCCGACCAAAAATCAATATTGTGTTTCAGGCATATTTTTTTCTCTAGGCTTCGGTCTTATAACGTTAGTTTTTGGATTAAAAATAATTTATTCTTCATGCCTATATTTTATTTTCTAGGCTCTGAGCCTATAATATTAGATTTCAAATCTAAAAGTTATTTTATTTAATGCTTCATGCATATATTTTTTTATATGCTTCAGACATATATTTTAGGTTTTGGACCTATAACATTAAATTTAGGCATCATGCCTGTACAACTGATTTTATGTTTATGATATTGTAGGCCTCAAGCCTAGAAGTAAAACTCGTTTTTTTTTTCGAGTCATTCAAAATTACATTTATATATAGGCTTTTTTATGATACAGACTTTAGACCCTCATTTTTTTATACTTTCTAAAATGAGTAACCTATTTTTCTCTTCACACTATTTGAATATTAGAACTGTATTAAAAAAATATAATATTAGCACATTGTGTTGTATGAAAATACTCCTTGTCAATGTAATCTTAGGAGTTATTTATCTACTTGAATATTGAAATAGTATTGTATGATCAAAAAACTTTATTACAACAAAAACATCGACCACGTGCACATACTAATATGTATAGGTTGTAATGAAAGTTCTTATAATATGTATAAGTGCAATGGAAAGTCCTTATGATACCGAGTTTTTTGTCAATGAAATATATGTATATATATATATAGATAGATATAGTGCAGTTCTTATAATATTCATTACAAAAAGATTAAAAAATATTTTCAGTTAAGATTTGATTTGGCACTTTATATATGAATTATAGCATATAATGCGTAAATCGAACATGAAAATATTCTTCCTTAATTTGATCAGTAAAGACTCGTGCCGATAACATGTTAAGAAACTAATACCAAAGATATATATATATATATATATATATATATATATATATATATATATATATATATATATATATATATATATATATATAGTTAACTTAGATAGCGAATTACAGAGAGAGAAATTTCATTATCTGCTTCAACTTTTGTATAAAATAATGTGGGATGAAGGTCATATATTTATAAGAGATATATGACTCTTCATTTCATACAATACTCATTTCCAAAAAAGGTTGTCGTCTATATTATAAATTGTTGTTTTTAAAAAATTGTCACTTTAGAAAACCAAGACATTTCTTTTTTTTTTATACCACTTTTACCCTAATTAAATATTATAATATATATTTCTAATAAATATTCAAGATATTAAAACATTTTATGAAAGACATTTTAATAATTACATGGATAATAAATGTTTTTTCTTAGTCCTGTGCGAAAAAACAAATCAACAATCTTTTAGAAAAGAGTATTTACAATAACTACCTTTTATATTTAGTTATATCTAGTAGTATTAATAAGCATATAGAATATTCTCATCATGAGAAGATTATGAATTAGAAAGATGGATACTTAATGGGGGTCTAGAAAATTACTTTATTTGATGGCTTAGTGATCATAAATGTCAAGTGTAGTACAGTAGCAATAAAGTGTTATTGATGTTGATTAAAGAAATAATGCTTATTTTTCGTACATTCTTTTTTTCTTTGATCGGACCATTTTATATCATAATAACATTCTTTTTAGTCCTTATTGGTTCTTTCTCAGAAGTGGAGTAATTTTTTTGTTTTACCTTTTAAGTTCAAAAGAAGTGGAGCAATAAGATTTATTTATTTTCTAGTCAAAGAGCAATAAGATTGATTGATGTTGATCAAAGATATAATGCTTATTTTCCATACATTCTTTTTAGTCCTTATTGGACTTTTTCAAAAAGCTTCGGACTGAGTAAGACATGAGCGATGATCAAGTGCTTCAATGCTTGTTGTTTAGCTGTGGTAAATGGAGAAGCCATGCGACGACTAAGACATTAAGACAGAAGAACATGGATGGAAGTTGGGAGATAAGAGGCGATGCCCAAGTACTTGACTTGTGTTAGCTGTTGGAAAACAACAAGTCAAGTATATAACTGACGGAATTGTCCTTTTGAGTAAATTGAACTTTACATTCCTTTATTATTAATAGTTGCCCTATGGAACTAGTCGGTCAATAAAAAAGAAAAATTTCTAGAAAGAGGTTAGAGTGTTTTCTCCTAAATCTTTCGATCTAGCGCCTATCTCAAAGAAATTTCTTCACAGAACCTTACCAAAATGACGGACCCGAAAACTTTCCTCGTCCGATTTGGACCTGGGAGATGGTCTTCTCCTTCCCCACGTCCATTCCGAAAATGAGCCACCGGACCCCACGATCCTCACGACATGGATAAACCCGGGTCCCGGGTCCTCCTTGGGCATGTCTAGCCTCACGCTAGGGTATAACTCACCGGGAAATGGTCTCATTGGAGGACAAATTGGGGAAAAGAATAAGGAAAAACTAGTGGCACGCCAAGTGTTTGACGAAATTGCTCAATCACACGCTTTAGTGATTGGGGAACCAAATGAAGAAGACATTTGAGGGTGCTTCCATGTTAAAGAATGTGGTCAATCTAGGGCGTGAAACGACCACCAAGAAATCAGTTACGACCGGAATACTTGACGCCAACATGAAGTGCTCGGGGGAATCCCTCTCAATGTGTGATAAGGAGAAGAGAGTAGCCTATAAAGATATTCTTTCAAACAATAGAAAGTCATCGGTTGGAAAGGAACTCAAGTATTATGAACCCGTGGAAGAAGAAATGTTGCAACTTTTGGAGACGGATGTTCTAACAATAAAGCAAGCTTTTGGATTCTCTCTTATAGGTTACGTAGCCGGGAAAAAAATCCCCGGATATGGAAGATATAAGACCGATCGTAAAGGCATGGAATGTTGAATGTAAAGTACGAAAACACCCTTCTGGATGGTTAATATTCAAATTATTGGAGAATATGTTTTATTAGCGGTACGTGAATTCTTCACTTCCAGATTTTTACTTCGTCAATTAAATACTACGATAATTGCTTTAATTCCCAAGATAGATGATCCGACATGTGTAGATGATTTTCGACCTATTTCTTGTTGTAACGTGGTGTATAAGGCGATTACCATGATAATGGCGGATCGGCTTAAACCGATGCTTAATAATTTAATTGATAAATCTCAAAATGCTTTTGTGGAGGGAAGATCTATGATCGAAAATATACACCTCATGCAAGAGCTTTTAAGGGGGTATAACAATCAAAGTAGCTCCTCGAGATGCACTATTAAGATCAATTTTCGAAAGACGTATGATTCGATCTCTTGGGAATTCCTTCATGAAGTATTAAATGGATTAAATTTTCCGGAAAAATTTGTGAATTGGATAATGGCTTGTGTTTCATCTACTTTCTATTCGGTAGCTATAAATGGAGAAATTTATGGATTTTTTAAAGGCGAAAAAAGATTAAGACAAGGTGACCTTATTTCCTCTTATCTTTTTATCCTTTGTCTTGAATACTTCTCTAGGCTTTTAAAAAAAAAATACGAGTATTAATTTTAAGTATCATCCTAAATGTGATAAACAAAATATCACACATCTAGCCTTTGTGGATGATTTAATGCTACTTTCAAAAGGAGACAAGGAGTCGACAAAAATTCTTATGGATAGCTTAAATACTTTTGGGGATTGTTTAAATGTTGAAAAGTCTAATATTTATTATATTGGGGTATCAAATGATGATATTGAAAATGGTGTGACACCTACACTCTTGGAAAGAGGTGTCATGCCTTTTCGTTATCTTGGGGTCCCGCTTGGCTCCTCCGTGTTGCTTTCAAGAGATTATAAACCTTTTTTTGATAGGTTGGAAGGTTATGTGAGGTCTTGGAGAGCTTTGTCTCTTTCTTTCGCGGGAAGATTGGAATTAATTAGATCGGTTCTCCAAGGAGTTATTTGTTTTTGGTTTTGTATTTTCCCGATTCCGATTGGTGTTCGAGATCGTGTAATTAGCATATGCCAGAATTTTCATTGGGAAAATAAACCTCCTCAAGTTAGTTGGAGTAAGATTTGTATACCAAAAGATGAAGGTGGACTTGGGTTAAAAATTTTAGAAGCATGGAACAAAGCATTACTATTAAAAATGCTTTGGAAAATTGCATGGTTCTAAAAGGTGCTAGGCGCTACTAGGGCGGTCGACCACCTTCGAGCGCCTAGATGGCTAGGCGGCCTATTAATCGCAATCTAGGCGGTTTCTGCCTAGGCGGTTTTTATATTATTTTACATTAAATATATATTACTAATACATTGAATTGACTATTATTTACATACTAATATACTTAAAGTAGATCAATTTAACATAAATAATATATATTTAATTATATAATTATAATAGTTTATTATTTTTAACCTACCAATTCGAGAAATTAGACTTGAAAATTTGAAAAAGCATACCTTCTTTTTTTCTCGCGCGTTCAAACTCTAAATTAAGTAGTTTTTTCTTTATTTTTTGCTTATGTGTTGAGTTGGATTAGATTGAAGTAGTTATTTATTGGCTAGCATGCTAGGTAGTATTTGGTTTGGGGGACCCATTAATCCGATTGGGTAGTTTATTAATTATATTATTCGTAGACGAACCTTCGAGCCACCTTCGAGAGAAATTCTAGGCGGAACGCACTTTAGAACGCCTAGTCGGAGCGCCTAGTCGGCTAGGCGGCCTTGTTTTAGAACACTAATCAAAATTGTAGAAAATAAGGATTCACTTTGTATTAAATGGATACATGGAGAATATTTTCAAGCTTATGGATTTTGGAATTGGAAACCGAGAAAGGGTGATTCTCCTTTATTGAAAAATGTTTGGGAGTTAAAGGATGTTATTTGTGGGTCCTTAGGAGTGGAAGACCAAGAGAGTATTTTGGCTTTGTGGATTTCCTCGAGAAATGTGAGTCACATTACACTTGGGATATCGAGTAAGGAATTTTATTCTTTACATAAAAAACCTTATGATTTATTCCGTTGAAAATATTATATTAAACCTTGGGTGAATATTATTTGGGACTCGTGTGTATTTCCTAAACATGCAATTATTGTATGGATGGCTTTGCGAGAGAGGCTTAAAACTAAGGATCATATTACTTATTTGGAGTTGGATCCTCTTTGTAATTTGTGTGGAGAAGATTTTGAGTCAAACAAGCATCTCTTTTTTTATTGTGCTTATTGGTTGGAGATAAAGTCTTGGCTAGGATTGCAAAAGGAGATGAACACGCTACTAAGTGCTTTGAAATGGCTCAAAAAACTTAAAGCTAGAGAAAATTGGAGGAGAAAAGCATGGAGGATTGGTTTTGGAGCTACCGTGTATTGTATTTGGAAAGCGAGAAATCACCTAGATATAAGAGGTGATTCTTCATCTAGAGAAACGGTTATCAAGGAAATTAAGTGGTGCATCTTTTCCATTTTATTTTCCTTGTTCCCTCATCATTCATTTTTATATGATGGTACGCGATTATATTTTATTAATATTAGTATGAGGTAGTCGTTTTTAGCTTCTTAGTTGCTATCTTTAGCCTTTTGGCTTAGGTAGGTAACTCTCTGATGTCTCCTCATTTGTGATAGTAAAATATACTCATGAGACATTATTTTAGGCTTATTTATTAGTTTATAGGTTGATTTTAGTTTATTTTAGTGCACTTTTCTATTTTGGGTCTTGATTTAGTAACATAATATTTTTAGAGCATATTGGGTTTAATTGTTTATTTAGTGTGAAACTTTAAAGATAATTATGGAGATTAATTAGAGTCCAAGTCAAAGACAACAACTTATGGAAGGAGATATGCATGGAAATTGGAGATAAGGAAATAAAAGCTAAAAAGATGGAAAATGAAAAGCTGCCTAAATCTGGGATTCTGCACACACGTCTAAAGATTGGTGTTTTTACCTAAGAAATAGGCCGAATTTGGTAATTTCCTTCTAATGGGTCTAGATAATTCTGTTGCGATTCTTTTGGTATCTTATGGAGCTCAATCCGACCAATAACGAAGAAGATACACTCAAAATAGCGCAACAGTGTTTATCTTTATTTCCTTACGAATTTGAGTTGGGCTAGAAGTCCATTACTTAAGTTATCTCTAAAGAAACGAATTAGGTCAACCTCTACACTATAAATACAACCTCTTAACAATCTTAAATCATCCTTGGTGAAACCTTAAACCAAGAGGAAGCTTAGAACACAAGAGAGAAGCCTGGAAGGAGCTGTCATCAACAATGTCTTCTTCTACCTTTAAATTTGTAATTTCTCTCTTTTCTTGCATGAACTAATTCTCTTTAACTTGAGTTTTAGCATTAATGTATGAACCCTAGTTTTGATTGACATCTATCTAATTTGGGAATTTAATGTTTTAAATAGAATTATAGTTTTTATTCTCTGTTTATGTGTTTGGATATATATTCTGTGTTCTTGTGTACGGCCGCCATTAGAATTACCATCTAGTAATTAGGATACCATTGACAACGGTGTTTAATTGCATGTTTAGCACATAACGTCTAGTATTAGGTGGTATGATATGACAACCCAACCTAACTAGATAATCACTAAAAATTTAAAAAACAAAAAAAATCATAAACATAAATATTAATTTGTTTTATCTAAAAATGCAAATTTTTTATTTTTTTGATATTTTTAGAATTAGTTATGACGATTTTAAAATAATTTGACGGACGAGCGTGTGTGATGGTATTACGTAGTAGGTGGTGGTGGAGGTGGTGATGGTTGTAGTGGCTATAGTGATGGTTAAATACATGATAATGATAGTGGTGGTGATAGTAATAGTGATAGTGGTGGTGGTAAAAGTAACATATTATTTGTTTAATATTTAAAAATTAATATTGTATTAAAAATAAATAATAAGTTTAATAATAAAAATAGTAAAAATATAAAAAAATATAAAAAAAATATTCTTTATAAATAATTATTCTATTAGATTTTTTTATATTAGATAAATTATTAAAGACTTAGTTATTAATTTAATAATTATATATTTCTATTAGTTATCTTTTAGCAAATATCTCTTACTATTAATATACTATTAATAGACCAAACTATCCATTTATCGTAACAAGGCCTTGAGGGTAATAACGAGCTTGAAAAAAAATAAAAAAGGGGGTAATAACGAGAGCTAAAAGAGAGAATTTTTCTTAATATATAGGACAATATGAACTAGCTGGGGAATACATTCTGTAATGAAGAACCCTGCTCCAAAAGAGCTTTCTGATGGGAAGAGCACATTATTGACAAATATCAAAAAGATTTTCTTGCCAATTCTAACATTAACTCTCCTCTTCACGTTTACTTCCTTCTTTAATACTGCTCATGATTCCATTTTCTATACTTTATCACCATTAATGGAGTCCTCTGAAGCTGTAATCAGCAAGAGATCATGTAATATCTTTAATGGAAGTTGGATTCCATTTCCAGAGGGTCCTTATTATACAAATGAAACCAAATGTCCAATTGATGATCGACAGAATTGTATAAAATTCGGAAGACCCGATTCTGAGTTCATGAACTGGAGATGGAAGCCAGATGAATGTGAACTTCCTCTTTTTAATGCTACTCAGTTCTTGGAAGTCGTTACAGGAAAGACACTCGCCTTTGTTGGAGACTCTTTGGCTAGAAATCAGATGCAGTCATTGGTGTGTTTACTAGCAAAAGTAAGTTCTTACCAACTCTATCCACAGATTTTATTTTATTTATTTTTGAATGTCCTCTTTCGTTAAAAATTTTGTTGTCTTTAACAAGAAAAAGATAATCCCCTTGAAAAAACTTTTTGAAGTAAATATCTTACGTGTTGGTTTCTTCAAAGATTCTTTTTAGAAAATCATAGTTTCTTTTCAGAAAAACTTCAACCTGAGCATGTGTCTATAGTTTATACTTTATACCATGTTCTT
Organism: Nemophila menziesii; assembly: GCA_029959085.1. Lineage (NCBI taxonomy): Eukaryota > Viridiplantae > Streptophyta > Magnoliopsida > Boraginales > Hydrophyllaceae > Nemophila > Nemophila menziesii. The sequence continues at coordinate 122,535,764 of JARWIR010000001.1, read as the reverse complement.
TAAAAGTCAATTTATTTATTGAACTTAGTTAGTAGATACTTTGCTGTAAAAACTACAAATCAATAAAGCAGAGTACCAATTATATTGGCCAAACCGGTATGATGATTGATTTAGGAAGTGGCGGAGCTGTGTTGGAGTTCGGAGGGTCCATGGCCTTTCCTGATTTTTTTTTTTAAAAAAAAAATCTATCACTACCTTAAAAAAAATTATGAATTATTAACCGTTATGTTTTTAAAAATTATTCATTTAGTCGCCTTAACTTTTAAAATTTATTTTATTAAACTATAAATTATTTTATTTATAAACTTTTTTTAGGTTTTTACAACAAAATATATACTATTTTGTATTAAAAAAAAATATTTATAAAGTAATTAATCAAAAAGTTATATCAAGACTTATATTACAATATTTACACAATATAGAAACCTATTTTGCAATTTTTGTAAATATAAAAACCTATTTTACAATTTTTGCATAATATAAACTTATCGAATACAGGGCCCGCTTGAAGAATCCATTGGAGATTGAACTCATGGAGGACTCTTGCTTTTGTCTCCCTTTTTCAGTTATTATCAAGCTAAGCTTATTTCGTTTGATTTTTTTTTTCTTTTCAGGCAGCCGATCCTATTGACATTTCGTATTTACCAGATACGAGATTCAGGAGATGGTTTTACGCTGATTATAACTTCACAATAGAAATATTTTGGTCACCCCAATTAGTAAAACCTATAGCCTCCGAAACTGATCCCAATGGTTATTTACAAGATACTATCATGAAGCTTCATCTAGATCAAGCTGATGAAGCCTGGTCAACTCAAATTGAACATGCTGATATTGTGATCGTCTCAGCTGGACAATGGTTCTTACGTCCATTAATATTCTACGAGAAGGGCCAAATCGCAAGTTGTTTAATGTGCAATAACAAAAACATCACCCAAGTTAAGATATATCATGGTTATAAAATGGCTTTCAGAACAGTATTTAAAACGCTTATAAGCCTGAAAAACTTCACAGGGATAACATTTCTGAGAACAATAACACCGTCACATTATGAGAACGGTGATTGGAACAATGGAGGGAGTTGCATTCGGACAAAACCGTTCTCCAAGGAAGAGATGAAGTTAGAAGGATATATGTTGGATTTATACTTGACTCAAGTTGAGGAGTTTAAGGCAGCTGAGAAAGAAGGGTCTCGAAAGGGATTAAAATTTAGGTTACTAGACACATCAGGGGCTATGATTTTAAGACCAGATGGTCACCCAAACCAGTATGGGCATTGGCTAACTCAGAATAAAACTCGAGCAGACTGTGTGCATTGGTGTATGCCTGGACCTGTTGATACATGGAACCAATTTTTGCTTGAGATGTTGAAGAGTGAATGACAAGGACACTTCAAAAACATTTCTGAGAGGGCTCGACAAGGAGTAAATATATTTTTTCCTTTTCTTTTCAGGATTCTGATGAAATAAGCATGTGTGTCGTAAAATATCCCTGTATTTTATACACGATCGAGAGACAATATTAAATCGCGTAGTATCAATACTAAACATTCTTGTAAGTAAACTTGAAACATTCTTGTAAGTAAGATTAAAACAGGCGTGTCTGTGTGTGATTGTTACATTAATCACACTTCCATACACACTTTTGGGTAATATTTTACAAATACACAAAATGATAAAAATATCCCTGGTTGTTTGAGAACCGGACCCTTCTAGACTTTTTTTATGATTGCTTTATAATTATTGTTTTGTCATTCAATTAAAAAATTATTACTATACCCCTAAATCAATCATTAAATGGTGAATGTATTGAGAAAAAAAATGTTGTAACAACGTGTTCTTATTGTTTACAAAGTCTACAAAACAACCCCTATATTTATATAAAAATATAAAACAACCCTAAATACTTAAAAAATTTAAATTATGCGTAAAGTCCCTGCATTTTTCTATAGTTTACAAAATAGTTCATCTATACCCTTAAAATATATATTGAAACTACACAAAAAGTCCCTGCATTCCGCTGTAATATATAAAACTGTCCCTATATTTTAAATAAAGTACCAAAAAATATCCTAAACTTTAAAAAAAAAAAAAATTGCATGTCACAAATCCAATCACTAAATTCAAATCTAGGATTTCAATAGTAAATGTAATTGGAATTTCAAATATGATGAACAAACAATCAACAATGTTGTTGCTTTCGCAGTCCACTATAGTGACAATACGATAATGTACTTATATTAATTTTAAGTTTCATTTAGTATACACGAGTTTTTATACAATAAAAAGTATGAGACATAAAGAAAGAGTGTACTAACTTAAACCAGAATAGCCTCGAATAATATAAGTCATCAAAAAGAAAGTCTAATGAAAACCAAGACATGAAGAGCTAAAATATAAATGACAAAAGCCGATCTAAGAAGCATTAGCCTCTGCAAATTCTCAGATCGTCCAATCATTTGATAAGAAGGTTTGAGATGATGAGGATCAATAATGTAATCACTTGAACTGCTTCTTCCAAATCTATTCCTAGTTGCATTTACATCTGAATTATTGCTACTTTCAAGTCTTCTCCAAACTCCATTTAATCTTTCTAACTCCATTTCCTTTTGGTGTATTTCACCAACTAGTCCTTCTGCTTGAACCTAAAAAAAACATAGAAATTATTGAAAAAATTGTTTAATATGATATTGAAGAAATTAATGGGCTCACCTGCTTTGAAGCTAATTGTTCCATTAGACTATGGAGCTGTTTATCCAATATTTTCTCACGCTGAGCTGGAAAGAGAGATTGAATATCATTAAATTATAATGTCAAAATTCATTTGATTTATCTAATTAATACCTGGTGAAGGTTGTTTCCGTGAACTTTCTTGAATTTCTGTCCACTTATTCTCCAAGCTACGAACATTTTCTTCCACTGAAGCCTAAAAAGATATAAAGGTTCAAAACATTGTTAATGGAGATTGTATTAAATCAAGTATAAGAATGAAGTCAGAAACAGACCAGTTCTGTTTTTTTGCTCTCTAACTTATCGAGCAGTGCAGATTCTGAAGCTACTTCTGCATCTTCTTGCACTTTAATTCTACTTTTGGATTCAATTTCAAGCTCATTGGATTCTTTGGTCGCATTTATTTCCGCTTCTGCACTTTTTAACTCAGATTTCAGGTTTTCTTCGATCAATTCCATTTCCTGTAACAAAATTCATTGCACATAAGTTCTACTTCTCAAGCAACACTTACAAACAAAGGCAAGTGATTATACTTTAAGAAATCACCATTGTAAACAGACAGACATATATTATATACACACACAAACAGACAGACATTCAAAGTGAAGGTTTTATTATTACATTGAAGCCTTGGGGTCTGATCATTATCTCAGATTCAGACAACATATGCGTGCTATAATGTTGATCTGAACAAATTAAGATGATATTACATACCTTCAACTTAGTCCGCAATGAATCAGCTTCCTGTAACTTCTCCTGTATCTTGGTTTCACAGTTTGATACAGATTTCTCAAACTCTGCATTTTCTTCTTCCAATGTAACTTCTCTCAGTTGTGCCTATTAACAAACAACACATCAAGAAATTAAAAAAAAAAAGTTATTTTATCAAATTCGTTAATAATAAGAGAATAAATTAGAAACCTGATGTTTAGTGGAGGAGTGGGAATTCAACTGGAGGGCAAGGGCGGCGTTAGAAGCGAGGGAGTGAGCGTGGAGGTGTGGGAGGCGTTGAGAGATATCAGGAGGAGGGAGTCTGAGGCGTAGATCTTGGATGGAACGGGTGAGAAAAGAAGCTTTGCGATCTAAATCAACAAGGTAGGTTTGTTGCTCAGGTGTGAATATGAGTGGGATTGAATTAGGATCCTCTTCATCCGAGCTTCTACCACCTCCTCTTCCTACTACATCTGTTGCCCATGCCAGTAATCCTGCCATTACTGATTCTTTGCTTTCTCTCTCAATTCTGATTTTCTTTTACAAATTGATATATACTCTGTATCTTTCAAAATTAGGCCCAGTATTTTATCGGGATGTTAGAGATTGGTATTTTAAAAGATTATGATGGAAATCCACAAATGTACAGACTCAATTTTTCTTTTTTTCTTTTCTTTTTTTTTTGGCTTCGAAGGGTTACTTGGTATGGCAAAAGCAAAAAAATTCTTAAAAAAATTACCATCTAAGTCACGAAACTAAAAATAATAGCCCTCCAAAATAATATTATCCGTGAAAGTCATCTAAAATAATTTAATTTCCTTTTCTGTCCTATATAACTAATCAAATATATATATATATATATATATATATTATTTTTTATTAGACAAAAAAATGAGCCAATTATAGATTAATGCATATTAAAAAACTTATTTAAACAAAGGTGCTAGAATAAGATTTTTTATAGAAAAATGCCCAATCCCAAACAACCCTTATAATTAACAATTAAAAAAAAGAAAATAGAAAAAAAAACAAAATAAAAACTAATAAACACACGCGCGCGTCCGTGAATTTTTTTTGAATCGTCATAACTAATTCTAAAAAGAATCAAAAAAATAAAAAATTTATATATTTGGATAAAGCAAATTAATATTTACGTCTATGATTTATTTCAGAATTTTTTGAATTTTTTGAGTTTTTTGAATTTTTTTTGAATTTTTTAATTCGCAGAACATGGAATTCCATGTTTTTACTGTTTAAAACATGGAATTCCATGTTCTGCGAATTAAAAAATTAAAAAAAACAGAAAACCAAAAAATTCCGATAATTCCGAAAAAAATCATAGACGTAAATATTAATTTGATTTATCCAAATATGGTTTTTTTCGAGTTTCCTGATTTTTTTTGAATTAGTTATGGCGATTTAAAAAAAAAATTACGGACGCGCGCGTGTGATGAAATTAGTAGTAGGTGGTGGTGGTAGTGGTGGTGGAGGTGGTGATGGTTGTGGTGGCTGTAGTGGTGGTGGTGATGGTTGTGATGGTGGAGGCGGTGATGGTTGTGGTGGTAGAAATACTTTATTATTTGTTTAAAATTTAAAAATAAATATTGTATTAAAAATAAAATAATATATTTAATAATAAGGATACTATAGGTATAAAAAATATAAAGGGAATGTTTTTTATAAATAATTGTTTTATTAGATATTTATCTCTAAATAAGAAAATTAAAGACTTAAAAAAAATTAAAGACATCATTAAACATTTATCTCTAATTACCAAAAAAAATACGCCTCCCCTCTTGTCTCTCTCTCTCTCAAACCATCGCCGTCTGAATCGCCACCACCATCGCTGTCCTATTTTGCTAAGGTTTTTTTTTTACCTTACTGTTTATTTTATTTAGTTTATTTCTCATCGGCCGAAGAAAACAAAATAAAATAAAAAAACCTTCGATTCTCTCTTATCTCTGTGAAGCGCATAACTGTCCATCACGGCCGCCATCAATCGGCCATAACGCCGCCCTGTACTCCGCTCCACTCTACCTAGCCACCCGCAAGCTCGAACTCTGCTCCTTCCCAGGCATTATATGTTTACTTTTTTTCTTTTAGTTTATTTCAATTGCTAAATTAGTGTATTTAATTGCAATACTAGTCCTTTTAGTTGTTTTTAGTGAATATAAGTATGTATTGATTGCACTGTAACTCCGAATTCGAACAAAAAGTCCATATATATACAGAAAATGCACATACGGTCCCTATATTTTGGGAATTTTTCCTTTGGTGCATATATTTTGAATAAATTGCTTCTGTTAGGTCCCTAATTTATACTAAAATTTCACAAGAGATGTGTATCGTAATTTGATTGGGCACATGCTTTTTAGGTCCCTAATTTATACTAAAATTGCACAAGAGGTGTCTATAGTAATTTGATTGGACACATAACCCTTAGACTATGCAAAAGTTTCACTCTTAAGGCCATGTACGGTACAAATTATTAGTATTTTTGAGTATCTTTTGAGTTTTTTTGAGAAATGGAAAGATCCTGCTTGACTTAATTCAGATGATTTGACTTATAGAAATGACTAGAATTCTTAATCGAGTAATATCTCTAGTTAGAAATCTTAGTATTTTGCTTGTATCTTATAAAATTTAACTAGCTATGTGCTTGATAATTTTGCTCTTATGCTTTGTTTCAGTATAGTTAGAGGGGTTAATTGCATGAACTGTATTTCAGGGATTTTCAAGAAATAAATAAGAATCTATTAGCTCCAGTAATCGAGGCATTGAGACCTGTAGCAGTGAGACGATAGTGTGGAGAGTCAGGTGATTCTCATACAAACACACTCTTTTCTTCTTATCCTTCTTACAAAATAATTTGACCATGTGTTTATTTAGGTGGATGATTGGTTTGAAAAGGTTATTGAAGAAAAAGGAGTCTATTTATATAGGATGAAAGGGGTTTTATCTGTGACTCTGAACAACGTTATGTATTCCAGGTTTTTAAACTTTATCATCTCAAAAACTAATATAGGGACCTAAAGTGCAATTTTTGCAGATTATAGGGACCTTCTAACAAAAAATTCCGTGTCTGAGATTGTTACACTATTGTTTCAGGGAGTACATTCAGTTTTAAATGGTTGCCCCTGGAAAGAGTTGGCATTCAGATGAGAAAAGAATAAACACATGAATTTTTTTGATGAAACTGATCTGAGGAAAGGTTTTAAGGGTTGTTTGGTATAAAAATTACTTGTTTTATTTTCAGACATTTGGGTAAACTTAGAGTCATGGTTATACGCACATGTGATTTGTAAATATGATTTATAACTATGGTTTACGCTGGGTTTTGTATTTTTACGAAATAAATCAAATCATATTTTTGTTGTTATAAAAAGACAATGATTAGATGCTTAGTGTTACAAGTTAAAAAAAACTAGATCAGACAATTAGGTGATTCATTGTATTACAATATCTTGTTACAAATCAAAACACATGGATATGAAGTTGAATTATCGGTCAATGATGCTTCATTACAAACCCTAGAGGCAAGGATAGCTTTAACTCGTAATGAAGTATCAGTAATTAGATATGAGATTGAAACACTTAAGAGTGAGGAAGGAGCCAAGAGAGATGATTTTATTCACAAAATGATAAAGCTTAATGCACAGATAAGGAAATTTCAAGAGTCTGATTTTAATAAAGAAATTGATGATGAAACAACTATAAATACTTGAAGAATCTTATTCTTTACTTGGTGGGGAGCTTCAAAGGAGATGTGTATGCCCTAATTGCCAAAAAGACAATTCAGAGTCCTTAAATGATCTTCTCCAAGCAAGTAATTGAAGCTAAATATAAATACTTTAATGTCGTAATAAGAACTCTAATAAAATTAAAAAAGTTACAAACACTTAGACTCTTTAGCTAGTGTTGGGTGTTCTTTGCAAGTTGACTAATGAATTATACACTCCAATTGATCCTTTTGCTAATAATAAAAAAACACATGGATATGGGAATATTATATCATATATTTAATTTAATATAGAAATGAAATGATGAAATAATGAAATCTAAGAAAGATGGTTTACTGAGTTATAACTTGTAATATTATCAAATATCTTTTATCTTATTGTTGTTTATAATCTTTCATGGGATTATTTTCACAAAATAATATATAACCCCTAAATATAATTTGGTATGAATTTCCCACCAAACAAAAAATATAATTTTCTAAATATAGTTTGGTTGGGTTCGATTCACCAAACAATCTTAATATATAAACCTAAAAATAATTTGATAGAAAATAATAAGATAAACCAAAGTGAAATTTTTATCTACCAAATAACATAAACATCCAAAAAAAAAAATTGGTGGGATTTTTCCCACAAAATAATAACATAAAAATTTTGTGGGAAAAAAATTTGGCCGGAAGAATTTGGTGGGAAAAAAATTTGGCTGGAAAAGTTGGTCGGAAATTTTTTGGCGGGAAAATTTAGTTTTGTGGAAAAATTTAATTTGGTGGGAAAATTTAGTTTGGTGGAAATATTTAGTCAAGGGTATTATTGTCTAATTATTGTTTTTATACTAGACATGACTTTTATGGGCAATATCACCTTCTTCTAGGATGGTATTGATAATTGGCTCAATTTCTATTATCCAATATTAGTGGTATTATAACACATAATTAATGATTTAAACTTGTTTTTACCAAGGATCTTGAATATCCACTCATTAGTCCTAACCTTACCCCATCTTTTAACTCTTCTCACTAAAGACTTCAAACAAATTTTAATATTATAACCTAAAATCCTATTTACCTATTTACCCCCTTTTGTTTTTCATCCATATATATATAAATATTTTTCAGAAAATTTCATAAATCATAATCCACAATCCTATCTGCACCTATCTCTCTATTTTTACACCAACCCACCGTGAATCATATCTCCTCACATCGACACCACCACATCGGCGGGGATCCAGCCGTTAATGTCAGCAGTGAGAAGCAGCACCATGAAAAATACAACGCCTCCGTTCGTGCGTGAGAGCTTCACGTCTTCTCCTCCATTTCTGCAAGCCACGCCGGCGTGAACTGACTTGAAACAGCGCCTCCTTTTGTGCTTCTTTCCGTCGAGCACAGAACCGGAGAAGACCACCACCACTGTGCTACAGATCTAGAAATCCAATCCAATCACCACCTACCCCCGACCGAGTGGCTAAAGCAGCCATGGAAGTTTCACCTCATCGAGCAGCTGATAAGCTCCAATCCAGTCACCACCTACCTCCGTCGAGTGGCTACACTACTCGATCTCAGATCTGGCTCCACTGCTCCACTGATTCGTCGAGAAAGAGATTTCGTCGGAGTGAAGCTTCTGCCGTGAGATAGTGTTCTTGACCTCAGAAGTTGCAGAAGACTCGTTTGGAGAAGCTTAGGAGTTGCAACTCAGTTGGTATTGTTGCTGCAGCAAAAGATGTCCGGCGAAGGAGGCCGCCAGTGGTTCCTGTGTCGCTGGAGGTTCTTAAGTCGCCGGATCTATTCGCAGTGACGCGTTGTTCGTTCGTGTTTCGATTTTTTTTGTTTTCGAATGCGTTCGACATTTTTAGTTTTAGTTTTAGTTTGTTGACCAGATCTGGTCAACTATAAATAGGGAGGTAGTGTATAGGTTTTTTTGTAATTAGGCTTGTCTCCTTTTCTTTTTGTTTAATAGCTATTGTTGTAAATAGTTAGGTTTTTGTTTAGTTGTAATAATAAATGTGTTTAAAAGTGATACTCATTATTTTTTAATAATACTCAACTTTTTTTTATCGAAACACATCATTTTTTGTCGAAACTCATCATTTTTTTGTCGAAACTCATCATTTTTTGTCGAAAATCATCATTTTTTTTTTAGAAAACTCATCATTTTTTTAGAAAACTCATCAGTTTCTTAGAACACATCAATTTTTGTAGAAACTCATCATTTTTAGTGGAAAGAGATGAACAGTGGTCATTTAGAGTTAGTAAGTGTATCTTAGTATTTGGTTATGATTGAGGTCCCTTTAAAGAAATAAGATTTGTACTAGTTTCTTTAGGCCAAAAATCTAGTCTCTAAGACCCTATAGGTCAATCATCCAAAAATTAATTATACTAATTATATATTAGTATAATTACTCCATTCGTCCACTTTTATTTGTCCACCTTTTTTATATACAAAGATTAGAAAGGGCATTTAGCACTATTCCTTCTTACACATTTTTCCCTTAATTAATACACATGAGGTTATTTAATGCAATACTCATTATACTATTTAATTAAGTGTAAAATTGAAAAAAGTGTAGAAAAAATGTATTGGTATTAAAAAATAGACAAACAATATTGGACACCTCTTTTTAGATAGTTAGACAAATAAAAGTGGAGGGAGGGAGTATAATATTAGAACAACCAATAGAGCTGAACAAATGAAAACCAAAAAATAAAAAGTAACCGAATCAGAAAAACCAAAAACCTAAAAAACCAAATAATTGGTTTTTAAATTTTCAAATTCCGGTTTTTTTTGTTCTGAACCGTTAAAGAAAAATATAGGAAATGTAGAATTTTTTATATAAATTATGTGAAAAATTCTTTTGGTGACAATTTATCATTTATATGAAATTTTGGTTTTACTATCTAACAATATTATTAGTGAACCTTTTTCATATCACTTATGATAACATTTGTAAATATCCAAGACTTGATTAATTTTATTTATCAAGATTGTATAATTCAAAAGTAATTGTTATTAAATTATATGTTGCACTCTAATTTATATTAATAGTCCACCGTGATCATGCAATAGTAATCTAATTATATTATATTGAAAAAGTTGACTAAGATGATTGGGTCAAACATCAGCGAACCAAAAATCGTACTAAAACTAACCAATTTGGACAAAAATCGAATGTGCAACCAAATACGAACCATTCGATTTGTTTTTTATATTTAAAAAATCGCACTTATCTGGATCGGTCCCAGTTTTGACTAAACCTGACACGAACCGAACCATGCTTACCCTTACCATTCAATATAAGATGGAAATCTTACCCATTACAAAAATAATTTAAAAAACACACGAATGAATTTTTTTGGTCGGATAGATACAACTTATTGTCCTACAATTATTATGTTATCCCTAATTTATAAAAAGTAGCACAAAGTAGGTCTCATATGTGGGACCTGGTTTCCCTCTGTCTAGCCTGCTTTGCAAGTCTGTCCGTCCTCCAATTGAGGCGCCTCGACATATGTTCGAATCGTACTGGTCCTCCAAGAAGGGCATGTCTCTGATTCTCCAATATTCTTGGGTGGATTTTCCAGCTTGCTGCTGACAGTTGCTTAATACCTTGAACAAGTTCAAGATTATCCAAAAATATCGTCTTTGTCTCATTTGGAAAGTCTTTACATAGTGTCGTAGCAGTTAACACAACCAGTGCTTCCCATTCGATAAGCGAGTTACACTGTAGTATGTTGGCTTTTTCGATTATAATTCATGTCTGTATATGATGTTGCACGAAACTGATGCAGGTCTGACTATCGTAGTATCTGACTGACTAAGTAAGCTTGGATCTAACAACTAACATCTATCCTCTGTGGGTTCCCGTGATGGTTGTCCTACATGCCACGTTCAAGACATTTCGTTTTGGCTTTCCAGAAGTTCCATATTAATAAAAAGGATGCCACTGTTTGCTTATCTCAACCTCCTTGATTAAAAATATGTATTATGTTAAGAATCCTTGAAGTAAGATATCCAAACTCTTCAGTTAGAAATTGGATTTGTAAAGTCAACCCAACCCAAATAATACGTGACACGAAAGAATAAGAAAGGGTTATATGCAAAAGTCTTCCGCAAGAGATGCATGTTAAGTTTGATGAAATAGTTTGACAAAAAAAATAGAAATAGCATTTTACCAAAATAAATGTTTAAAAATAAATTTATAAAAAAATTGTATTTTTTAGAGATAGCAATTTTAATAGTGTTTTACAAAATAGAGAAAATATTTATAACTTATTTTTATTTTTCTTATATTATATTACATATTTTATTTTATTAAATTATTTAATTATGAATATATCTTGATTAAATAAATTTTATTTAATATTATGAAAATTATATATCTTTATAAAAAATAATTTAATATCATTCAATTATTGTATATTTGTAATAAAATGATTTTGATATAAAATTAACTTAACCTCATTCAATTATTGTCTTTACATATAAAATTTTTAATACTAAAATAAAATTTATTCGATCTAGATAGATTCGTAAAATCTCATTCAATTATCGTCTTTATACAATATCACTTTATTTTGTACCAACCGTTGGATACGATATATTATCTTCAATATCGTCCATTCGATTCTTATCTATAGCAAAAGTATTTTATCTTAACATTAACCGTTGGATGAGATATTTTATTTTTGATATTAGACGTCTGATCATTATCTCTAATCTGTAAAAGAAGTCATTTATCCTTTCATATCCACCACAACCTTCACACTTTCAATTCATCCCACTTCACACAAACTTTCGTTTCACTATGAGTCATTATCTATCATTTAGTTTTGTTATAAAAATTTAAGTGAGGATATAGACTTTGTATGTCTTTTAGAAGAGTAACGTCTCAAGAAGCAACAACAAAGGGCAGACCGAGGTTCTGTACAGGAGTATATTACTATTCACTGTGATAGATCGGAAGGTTATCTAAGAATTTACCACGATTACTTTGTAGAGCCTCTTGTGTATCGAGAGCACATGTTTCGAAAGAGGATTCACATGAGTACCAAGTTATTCACCTACATTATGAATGTTGTATCATTATATGATGAATACTTTGTTCACACTCAAGATGTTGTTGAAGTTCGGATTTTGACTACGTTACAGAAGGTGACTGATATTCTTAAATTGTTGTATTATGGAGTTGATGTTGATGCGGTGGACTAGTATGTGTGTATTGGATAATCCACTGCCATATTGTGTTTAAGAAGGTGCGTTAAGGCAATGGATGAATTATTCTCTAACAAATAATTGAGATCTCCAAACGAGAAGGATACCGCTTGTCTCTTAAAGATTTATGAGTAAAGAGGTTTCCTGCCATGTTGGGAAGTATAGACTGTATACATCGCAAATGGAAAATTTTCCCAACTACATGGCACAGAGCATATACCGGTCATCACCCAGACCCATCTATTATTTTGGAAGAAGTGGTTTCACAAGACCTTTGGATATGGGATGTATTATTTTGGAATACCATGTTCACATAACGATTTTAATGTCTTGCAGGTATATCAGATATATTCCAACCACTTGAAGAAGATTGGACTTCTCCGTTTAATTTTACTATAAATGGAAATAACTAAACTATGGTATATTACCTAGCAAATGGAATATACCCCAACTGGCAAGTATTTGTCAAAAGTATACCAGCAAGGAATTGTCTCGGTCACAGTAACAAACACTTTGCCACACAACAAGAGGTTGTTCGGAAAGATATAGATCGTGTGTTTGATGTAATACAACTTGTTTTGCATTGTGCTTGGAGCACCTCATATATGTGACGTTGAAACACTGTGTTTGATCATGAAGACATGCACAATAAAATCATTAAAAATGAGCGAGATAAACATGATATAGACTATAACTATGATCACCGTGAAGGGAGTAGACCTGTAACAGTTGAAAGGAGTATCACAGACGTACTTGCAACATTCATCGCTTGAACACTTAATAGGCAAGATAAGGGTGGCCACCACCAACTACAACAAGATCATGTTGCACACATTTGGAATTACAGAAAGTAGTTTAACGTTTATGTGGATTGTAGTTGTAATTATTATAGTTCCTGTTATGTGATTTATCTCCTCAAGGGTCTTGGTTAATTCATTTTCTTTTTATGCAAGTGTTCTATTTAAAAGTTTTATATATCTTGATTTACAATTCGAAAAAAATAAAAGAATGATAAAGATAAAATTGAAATTAGGCTACGTTCAATTAAATAACATGTAAATTACACTAGTTTCAATCTAAATTACATTTAACACTACCAATACAAGTTATATTTCTTCAAAATGTCTTGTTGTTTGATGTATCAGAAGTATGCTACCGCTGGCGTCAATCCCTGATGAATCATTACTCATAATCACTTCTTCTTGTGTAATTTTTGCTAATAGGCGATTTCCTTGTCAATTCCTTTCACAGACCTCTCGATCTCAAGATGCTTCCTAATGTACCAAATTTATTCGTATAAGATACTATTGTCATTACCTTTCCCCGTCCTCTCGATCTCGATTTTGGCTGACCCTTTCTAACGGTGCATATTCTTGAGATCAATAAATTTTGTTTTCAACCCTCATCTTCAACATCAATTGCCTTTCCCTTGCCACGTAAAAGTTGTTATGCTTTTCTACCATGTGGTCTAACTGGGCCGGGCACAATTTCGATATCATCACCATCTTCACCAACTCTAAAATCTATAGATGGTCCTACTGTTTTGTGAGCTTTTACTTTCTTCGTCTTGTATTGTTGTGTTGCAATATACCTCAAAAACTTCGAATCGTATTTCAATATTTCCAAGCTAATAAAACTACTTAATTCAATGCCATTTAGGGTTTTATACATTTTGTGAGTGTCCTCAATCTACATAAAAAAGTGCACAATTATAGTCAATGTAAAATTTAAATAAATATAATTTTGTTAATTAAGATATAAATTTCATGATTATGTTTTGTTTTTCTATTCTGATTTAATTTCATAACACTTATATAACTCTCGTTCCATCTTGTCAGTGTCGTCTTTATCACTCGCATCTCTGTAGTAAGCGATTTAACCGATGTCACCCTATCTGACACAAGATGTATTGTTTCTTACCCCTAAAGAGGCTTCTATTCCACCCATTTTTCAACAACTTGATTATAATATGCATGTTCCACCCACATGTTAAATAATATAAAGGGAGTAACTCTTTTAACATGTAAAAAAAGTGACACAATACGAGGGTAATATCGGAAACACCTGACTTTGGTAAGAATTCCGCATGAACATAATGATTCGAAGCTTCAAGATTACGATTTCCAACGCACGATTGACTAAGCACATGATTATTAAACCAAGTAAATAATTACCCCGAATATTGTACATCTTCTAACCCAAGGCTATTATAACAATCCGCAAATTTTTTCAAAATCACCCAAAGTAATATTTTTCCCATTCCTCTCACTGTGAGCTAAAATATTGTTGAAATCTCCCATGCGAAGCCGCAGAGCATAAAATGTTGTAGCATAATTAAGAAGACCATTCCATAAATCCATTCTTTCAATTTTATTATTAAGTCCGTCAATAAAAGAAGTATGAAGGCTACTAAAAGTTACTTTACACACAACTTAAAAATGAATAACTTAAGGCGTATTAGAAGGAATCTCAACCTCTAATTTATCCGGGTGCCAAGTAAAAAAATTCTCACATGGTCAACAAGATCAAAATTATCCACATAATCCCAACCTTTAAGCATAGAAGACAAGAATTTTTCCATACTCCTATGATTACTTTTTGTTTCCAAAATTCCTTGAGTGTACTGCCTGCAACAACTTTTTGATTTTGCATATTTGCAGCAGGACCATAACTACTCTTTCCAGAATTTCGGCAAGTTTTCTGCAGAAAAACTACAAGGTTTTTTACTAATGACAACATTATTTTGACTATTTTCAGCTCGATTACTATTCATAGCATCTCGTTCAATTGCATCTATTGGAATTTCGGGAATATACACTCCCTTATCCATATTTCTCGTAGTATAATAGTTATCATTTCTCCCAACCGAATCATTTGTATAAAAACACTTACTCGTGATATGTCAAAATGCTTTACATCTTAAGAAATATTTTTAATAATTGAATATTCAATAGAATTATTATAAATGAGTATGTGATATTCAGTCCAACCCATAAACAAGCTCATACTAGGGTTTAGTGTTATCTCTATACTTTGTAAATTTCACATTCTCTAAAAATTATTCACAATATCTTTTTTTTTCTTTATCATTCATAACAATTGTATTTGTTCTTTTACTTATAAATTCAAAGGTCTATCGAATTTTTTTTTCAAACCCAACTCAAAAGTTCCCATTTTTATGTCGAGGAGGCGGGCGCCTCCACCATCCTCTCCCGCCATATGAAACTTGAAGTGTATGTTTACTTTTCTCATGCTCTCTTCTTTCTCTACACATATAAATTTTCTAGTTAAACAAATAAAAAATTTATAAAAATACTCAGAAGCTTCTATATCTATCATTAAAAACAAATACATTGATTTGTAAAATCAATTGAAAATTTTAATATGTGTATAAGGTTTCCCTTGAGCGAGTACACTAATTCTAGAGCTGAGATTGAGTTGGAATCTAGAGTTCTTGACATACCAATGTTGTGGCTGAATGTGTGAGCTATGTGTATTATAATATATTAAAAAGTACAACATCTATTCATGCTTCACAAATGGAAAGTGAACATAGCCGATGGTTTTTGAATTTTTAAAAATAATAATTTTTTTGGAGGATTACCATGAAATATTTTGTTTGCGCTATAATGAACATATGGTGTATAATGAACCTAATTTTAATGAGTCAAAGTTCACAAGACCGGAGTGCTCTATTTGAAAAAAATTAAGTTACGAGTGATCGAGTGGGTCCATTTCGAAGATTATTTGTATTTTTTCTATAGTTGTTAGATCTTTCTTGTATTAGAAATAAACTTGAATTTTGATTATATAAGTGGATTTGAACTAATTACATGTATTGATTTCATATAGTTATAGAAAAAAAATACATTAACGACATACATTTCAAGTTTATATAGATGGAACGACTTATATATTAAAAGAAGGAAAGAATATCAATATTCATCTTTATTAAATTTTATAGGAAAAATATGTTATCAAAAAGAAAAAATGAGCTAAGATTGTTGGCCATGTCATATCATTAAACTATCATTTCATAATTTCTATGGTAATATATCTTTCTATTTTACTATTCATTACTATGATATTAATTACATTTCTAAATACTCTCATATACTAAGATTAAATTTGTTAGATTGTTATCATGTTATATTATATGTATGTTATTCTAAGTTGCTTGAATCTATTTTTTATTTATAATACTATGTATGACCTTTTTATTCACTTATAACTTATATTTATGTTTAACTTAATCCAACAAGAGGAAAAATAATGTAGATTTTTATTATTTATATGGAGTTATTTTTTATGTACAATATAAAAAAATGGATTATTGCAATACCCTTTTTTGCCTATAGGGTCTTTTGCTTGATTCATGGATTTTTTGCGGAAGTTTTAGTTGGTCCTCAAGTATGGTTTACTTGATTCATAAATTCTTTTATAGTCAAGAAATCCGGAAATCAGTCTTCACACCCTAAATTTATAATATTACTTAATAAATCGATTTTCATCCAATTTCAAATAGAGATCGACAGCTTAAAACTGTGTATGGTGGGAAATGTCTATAATCTAAAAATGATATTTTTGTAAAGAGGTAAGAGCAAATACCAAAAACAGATCATTATTTATAATTTAAGAGTATATTTAGGTAAGTGTCATATTTTTTCTAAAACAAGATATTTGTTCAATAAACATATTTTTTTTCTCTTTGTACACATAATATATACGGGAAGAGTGGTGCTCATAAATATATAAAGAAAAAAGAAAAAACATAAAAAAAAACAAAATAGTCTGCTAAACTTCAAGAGCCCTTCTGCTCTCACGGCCAGTCCTCCCAAAAAATTCATAACCACCAACGGCTGCACGGAATCTGTTCTTCCAGTAATACTGCTTTCAATAAAGATATATATTAATCAAAACACAAAGCTTTTAAGGTACACATATTTTTTTCCGATTAAAATTCTAAATCAATAAAAAGAAGATTTAATTTTGTTATTTTAAAGACTGAAAATGTAATCCTCTTTCTGTTTTTTCTTCCTTCAGTTTTGTATTTTTCAGAATTTTTGTGTGTCCGATGTGTTTATATATGCTTGAAGCATTCATTGAATTTGATAAGATATCATGAATTCATGTAATTATTCTTTAATCTTTTATTGGTTTATCTGATTTATGAATTTTTGAATTGAAAATTGTAAAAATTAATATAATTAAAATGTACAATCGTCCATATGTAACTATGGTTTTATCAATTGATGATGCATAATTGATAAATAACTTTACATAATGCGGTTAGGAAAGAATATATGCATAACTTATGGATTGACTTGTGCAGCACACCTATCAATTATGTCTGCAGTGTCTTTAATTATATACAAATTTCAACTCATCTTGTATGCATAACTTTAAATATATACAAATTTCAACTCATCTGCAGCACACCTGTTAATAAATGCAATGTCTTTTAATGACTTGTGCAGCACACCTAGCATCACCATCACATATTAACTTATCCTATTAATGATTATAGTCAATTTAAAATAAGTTAACATGAATTTTTTGAAGTTTTTTTCTTTCAGTCAACGTGTTTCAAAATAGCAAATCATTGAATTAGATGAAAATTAATTTCAATTGCAAGTATGCATGACACTTTTTGTTTTTCCGATCAATCTCATTTACTTGTATCTTTTAATGATATAAAATTAAAATAAACTGAAGTTAAATTTTTTTAATATACTTTTGAAATTTTGGGAGATGTTTTTAAGCTACTATAATTTTTTTTAAACTGTCAGTATATGATACAATGTTTAAGTCAGTTTAAAATATGATTACATATATAATATTTGAGCCACAATGACTAATGTGTGATTTATTTTGTTTGTATAGGAGTGATGGATATTGAAACTATCAGCAATGATTCACTCACCATTTCTTCAGAAAAATTCAATGAAGACTATAATATGGAAGAAGGTGTTGAGGAAGAAATAATCAACGATGATACATGATATGATTCAAATGATGATGAGTTCAGATTTGGTGAAACAGATATAAATGATTTGAACATTACTACACCAGAAGAAGGTATGATATTCCTTACAGAAGAGGATGCTTATATATTTTATAACAAATTTGCATTAAAGACGGGATTCGGAAGTCATCTACCAGTAGGTCAAGGTCCAATAAAAGCAAAATCATAGGCAGAACATTTGTGTGTAGCAAAGTAGGACAAAGAAAATCCTTGGATATGAGTAATGTGGATAATACCATACACCATCGACGTAATATACGGGCAGGATGCAAAGCAATGATGAAAATTGTTCGTACGGATTCAGAAAAGTGAAAAATTAGCAAATTTTTATCCCAACACAACCACGATTTATCCACTCCGTCAAAAGCATTGATACATCAATCTCACAAAAAGATTCATCGACAACGAGTAGTAACAGATTTAATTACTAAACTTCATAGTGAAGGCCCACCAAACGCGAGTATCACAAAGGTCGTTAATTCTTTTGAGATTGGATCGGAGCACTCAATTACATCACAACAAGTTCATGATCACCTAAGAGTTAAGAGAAAAAATAATTTGGGTAAACATTGTAC
Source organism: Nemophila menziesii (assembly GCA_029959085.1). Classification (NCBI taxonomy): domain Eukaryota; kingdom Viridiplantae; phylum Streptophyta; class Magnoliopsida; order Boraginales; family Hydrophyllaceae; genus Nemophila; species Nemophila menziesii. The sequence goes on along the minus strand of JARWIR010000001.1, from coordinate 122,516,776 downwards.
TAGAATTGTTCAACATTTTACAGAAAAAAGGGTTAAAGATCCGATGTTTTATTCTAGTATTGAATTGGCTGATGACTATACCTTAAGAAGCGTATTTTGGGCTGATGAAAGATCACAAGTGTCATACAAAAAATTTAGCGACGTTATTATATTTGATGTGACGTATCGTACAAATAAATTCAATCTACCATTTGCTCCTTTCACTGGTATAAATCATCACCGACAATCTACTTTGTTCGGATGTGCGTTGTTAGCCGATGAGACTGAAGACACATTTGTGTTGTTATTTAAGGAGTGGTTGTCATGTATGGGCGGTATATCACCAAGAGCTATTATTACCAATCAAGATGCGGCTATCAGAAATGAAATTGCTAAAGTTTTTCCAAATACTATACACAAATATTGTAGTTGGCATCTCGATAAGAATATTGGAGAGCACATGAGTCCTCTGAAAATTAAACATGGTGCAGATTTTGAAGATTATTTTAACAGACTACGAGATAGTTGCAGTATATCTGAAGCAGAAGATTGTTGGAAAGAGTTGACAACATAGTACCAATTAAAAGAAAAAAGTTGGTTGCCAAAGTTGTGGGAGCTACGAACTAGTTGGATCCCTTGCTTTCTGAAAGGTAAGTTTTTTGCTGGCGCGCGTACAAGTCAAAGGTCAGAAAGTATAATTCTTTTTGATACGTTTGTTAATGCACAAACTCCGTTAGATGAGTTTGTCGTACAATATGATAAAGCCTTAAAAAGTCGTCGAGATGCTGAGGAGAATGAATATTTTAAAACATTAGACTCGAAGCCTGTATTGACTTTGAGTTGGCCACTTGAGGAGCACGCTGGAGAATGTTATACAAGAGAATTGTTTACTATTTTTAAAGAAGAGTTAAGGAAAGGTAAACTTTATTGGGCTACAAAAAAGGATAAGAAGGGGACATTAACTACATATATTGTTAGAAAACCTAAAACCGAAGAATATAAATGTAAAAAGGTGTTGTATGATTCTCGTGAACTTACCGTTTCATGTGAATGCAACTATTTTGAAGAGTTCGGTTTACTTTGTAGGCATGCGTTGTATGTTATGTGGGATAAAAAATTTGACAAAATACCAGATCGATATATTTTGACACAGTGGACTATTCATTCTCGGTATAGAGTTACAAATGTAGACTTGGCCAATAGAACTGAAACTTCAGAAGTGGACCATGATCAATATTGGAATATTCGTTACAAATGCAACAAGGTTTTAGAGGTAGCATACAAATCACCCGTTATTATTAAAAAAATGGATACGTTTTTAACAGAATTATTAGCTGAAATTTCTAGTCAAGAAATTGATATGGTAGCCCAAAAACTGAATAGTCAAATGGATCCTACTGCCCCACCAATCTCTCTAAGTTCTTCTACCTTGGTATCTGGAATTAATATTCGTGATCCAACCGAAACAAGTATACACAAAGGACGACCAAAAGGTGGTTCACGAATTAAATCTGGATTGGAAGTATCCCAACAAGAAGTTGTTAAAAAGAAAATGTGTGGAAACTGTGGCGGGGTCATTATAAAACAAGCTGCCCCAATACTAAGGTATTATATTTATTACATAAATATTTTTCTTATCATATTTGGAGAACTAACTATTGGTGTTGTCATTCTCAGAAAAAAATTCTCCCAACTAATGTGGATGCCTCACAAACGCTTCTAAATACTCAATAAAGAAAAAGTTTGCAAGAAGTTTAAGATTCGAGAACCAAACTTAATTAGGTAGATATTGAATAAAATGAATTGAACGGTAATTTAGAAGTTTTGAAGATTTTTTTTATGTATTACTCTACATTTATAACTCAATGATTTCTAACTGTGGTGCTCAATTGTGTGATTTCTTATTGTCTCGATCTTGCGAGGTGGATCACAGTTAGATTTAGCTACCTTGAGATCTGTAATTCTTTCTTTTTGTAACACTAGTGATACATAGTTTGATGTTGACATGGTAAATGAAATTTTGGCTAGTTTCTCTTAGCAAGACGATAGCTATTTACAGAATTCAAGGACAAATAAAAACCATTAAGGAATTTAAAAACCATAATTGGAATGAATAGACTATTCATTGTGAATCCTACTGAATTTTGGGCACGTGCACAACTTATGCAAAAAAACACTCTAGGTAAGGCAAATTATGTTCTAAGGACTTGGAATCTAGTGTTTTTCTGCAATAAACTAGAGATATACGTGGACAATCACACTAATTTATTACAGCCAGGTTTATCAGACATAGAAATTCATAATAATACAAAACTCTCAACAACGTGTGGAAAAAAGGATTTGGAGATAGAAATTATAGGACCAACAATAAATAGGTTGAACAATTCATATGACACTACACGTTTTTTTCGCGTATATCAGTTTTTACATACAAAACTACAATAATGACACAATAAAAAATTTCTGCATATAGAAAAATTGTCTCAACTCGAAATGAGTTATTCGGAATAGATTAAAGCTAACAGGCTGTACAGTTGGATGATCAATTTCATACAGTTGTAAACATGGAACACACTCTTAAAATGATCATGAAGTGATACGATAAGTATAATACTGGTGTTATGTCCACAATAATATTAGATATCAAGCTAAATTAGAAATAGTTTCCGTCCAAAAAAGTAAATAGAAATAGTCAGGGACCAATATTACAATTAATTCTATGTTAAAAAAAAATACAGTGACCATCGATCAATTCCGGATACAATTTGTCCACTGCTCTATTGCAATTAATTATATGTGAAAAAAATACAGTGACCATCGATCTATTCCAAATACAATTTGTCTACTGCTCTATTCTAATAAATATGGCCAATTTGTGTAAATTTATTCTCTATCCGGAACTATTACAATATAACATTAAACATTCCTTAAATGCTTGAAGTTCTATATCATTGATAGACAATAAAAATAAGTAATTATCTGCAAAAGAAAAGTGTGTATGTTGACAATTTCTTATAATTTGTATTCTATTAAATAAAATTTAGCTAGAAATTTATATAGATATTTACTAGTGAGTTGGGGATAACTCACTATAAAATTCATATATGGATTCCTGGTACATACTTCTAATCCTCCTGCTTCCATACGATCTAGCTTACTAGACGAGGGGAGTAAAATCACAAAGGACTACATAATAGGCTCTTAACGAAATTGTTTGTCCATTTCACATGGAGTTGTGGTTAAGACATTTGAAAAGGATTGCTCACTTACTAGGCATAATCGTCAGTCTAAATATCTTGTCAATAACCATGATGAGAGGATTCTTAATTTTTAAAGAATAATTAGCCAAAAAATAATCGAAAAGCTGATGAGAAATTTAGAAGGTAAATATCATGTTATTGGAACTTTAGGATATATACTTGGTGTTCACACAAGACGGAGAATATCGCTCTCTAGTTACGTGTTGGGATATGTGTCACTATTTTGCCGAGTTCCTTAGAGAGAGTTGTCTCGCGCCTTCAATGATATTTACTGATCGACATATCCCCATAAATTTACGTACAATATAAGTATTTGTTGTGTGAAAAACATGCATGGGAAAATAAATTTGGAGAGGAAACCATATTATTAGTGAGTTGTAAATAAAAATAAGAAATTATTAAAATTAGAATTTTCTAAGTAAATTTTCTTTATCTTTAAATATTTAAGTCATTATCATGGAATGATTATTATGATTTATTAGGGTACCCGCCGAATAAATGCTTCAATTGACGCTATAGTTTCCTAATAAATCTAATTCACCTTGTGGTCAGGAAACTTCTCAAGGTAATTCGCCAATTTTATTTTTCTAAACAAATTTGGGTGTTAAATTTATATCTTAATATGTGTAATTTGTATTAATATGTTGCTCTGGTTAGGTGCTTTGTTTTTATTTCCTTTATTAATAGTTTTAATATGGTTTGATTTAGGCATACAGTTGACCGAACGGGTGGGTTTTGATTGAAGATTGCACTTATGAAGTCCTCGTTGACGTGTGTTTGGAAGAAAATATTGATGGGAAGAAGATGGTGCAGGTAAGGAGGAATTTGTGGCTGGGAACTCTATGGATGTGCTGATACCGGATTATGAGTCTAAAAATACTCCTCCTCCTCTATGGAGATAATGTTGAGATAGCGGGGCAAGAGTTGAGGTAGAGTTTGAGATATCTCCTATTTATATTACATGCCCAATACCAGTGAACAAGAATACTAAATATACAACTTGTTATTGTTGGTTGGATAGCGAGACTAAGATAAGAAAGAAAAGAATGACATCGTCCTTGGAAGTGTAATGGTATGCATCGAATCCTCGACCAACAAGTCGCAAGATAATGTGGGATTGATATTTGTTCTAGTAATTAGAGATTTAGCTCTCAGATTTATTAAAAATTAAAAACTTAAAAGTAGGTTAAGAATATTAAGTGCTATTTTTTATGTTATCTTTCGTTTGGAATGTATTAATTTAGAGCATATATAGTTTGACCAGTTTTTCAATTTAAAGTTTACTATATCATGTACTTATGCTTATGTACTTTAGAGATATGATCATTGTTCAATTCCCAGAGAAATGATTGACAAATCATCTTTATTTAAATTTGTTAGATTCTTATCGTGTTATAAATAGTAATTTTTTTTATTTTTAACTACTTGACTCAATGTTTATTTATAATACCATGCATTACTACTGAGCAAAAAAAAAAACTATGTAAAACCTTTTTATTTACTTATAATTTATATTCATGTGAAGTTGATCCAACAAAATTGTGAGAAATTTACCTTTGAAATAGTATTAGGCTCTATGTTGGTTTCTTCATTTGCTAGAGAGATTAAATACTGAAAATAAAATAGAAAAGTTATAAGAAATCACTAGACTATATTATTTAAATACAAAACCTGAAAAATTGAATTATTTTGTGACAAAAATTGGCCTCAGGTTTTCAAGGTTTTGTTCTATTTTGCAACTGTAATATTATGTAAACCTTAAGTTATAACACCATACTATACATATACGTGTATTATCAATAACAAGTTAATGTTATACTTTGGTCGAGCATAGACTCTATATCTAATCTAAGTTGTGGGTAAAATCTTTGTCACATTTAATATGTCTTTCATAATGAAAAAGCATTATGCATATAGTAATTTCAATTATACATTTATATATGAAAATAACTCATATTACGAGATAAAATCTTGTTTACCAATATTAGAGGGAACGACTTGTTAGAATAGGAAGAGATACTGATGTATTTACCAATATTGTTTTTTTAATAATTTTTGACTTATAAACTTCTAAGGTCAATCTAATTTACCGAACATAGCTCAAATTCAAATGTATGTTTAGATATTTCGATAATTAAAAAATAATCCTAATAAACTTTTTTTGGAAGAATATTCAAATAGAAATGGTATAAACCCATTTTTTATATTTAGAATATGATATTCATTTTAGCCCATAAACAAGCCCATAAAATTAATAGTTTGTGAATTAGTTGTAATTGAATATTCAAGTAGAAATGATATTAACCCATATGTTAACAAGCCCATAAAAACTAGGGTTTAGAGTTATCTTGTACTATATAACTTTTATATTGTTTTATAATTGTTAACTCAAACATCCTTTCTTTCCCCTGTAGTTCAGAAAAATTCTAAGGTATCTCCACAATATATTTTTTTCTTCACCCAACTCAAAAGTGTATGTGTTTAAATCTGAGGAGGCCGTGCCCTCCATATTCTCTAGCTATCTGAAATTAAAGTGGTATGTTTACTCTCCTTAGGTTATCTTCTCTCTCTAATATAAAATATATATAAACTTAGTAGTTTTTAATTAGTTGTATTTGAATATTCAAGTAGAAATGTTACACATCCATATATTATATTTAGTATTATGATATTCAATCGATCTATAAATAAGACAATTAAAACTAGGGTTTAGGTTATCTAGTAATATATCAATTTCATATTTTTTGATAATTATTAATACGATATTCTTTCTTTCCCTTACTCACAATATATTAGTTTCTTCCAACCCAACTAAAAGTGCCCGTGTTTAAATTCCAGGAGGTGGCGCCTTACCATATTCTCCCAGCCATCTGAAATTAAAGCTGTATGTTTACTCTTATTATTTTCTCTTCTCTCTCTGTGCATACAAAGCAAGAACTTTATTATTTTTTCATATATATATGAGTAGGATTTGTATTTAGTAATATGAAAAAGATATAAAATTAGTAGTTTGTTAATTAGTTGTAATCCAACTTTTTTATTCATATATATTTTATTTTAATTTTATCCTAGATTGAAGAATATATTCTTCTGTAGCAATAAATAACTTTTGGATTAAAGAAATGAAAAAAAACACTCTGAATCATTAATATTTGTGTAAAATTATGTGTAAAATTTATTGTGAATATTAATATATGTGCAAAGATATCACAAGGTCGAACTTGGGCAAGCACACCAATTCTAGTGCTTGAGTTAGAATTAAGAGGTTTGGACATACCAATGTTCTGGCTCAAAGTGTGTGAAATGTGAATTATATTTATTAAATAGTGTAGAATCTACACATGCTTCACAAATGGAAAATGAACGTACCTTTTGTCGAAATTAAATAAATAATAATCTTTTTAGAGGATTACCCTGAAGTATTTTGTTTTGCACTATAAAATGGATGATTTGGCTTTCTGCATAATGAACCTAATTTTAAGGAGTTGAAGTTCGCAAGGATGAGTATCTTGTTTGGAAAAGCCAAGTTCCATTTGAGGGTAGCTGTAATTTTTCATAGTTGTTAGATCTTTCTTATACTATAAGAAAACATGAAATTCGACTATATAAGTAGATTTGAACTAATTACATGTATTAGTTTAATTAAAAAATATGTATTAGTTTTAGTTGAACTTGCCGTGTTAAGGTTTAAAATTGGTAGAAGGTCTAGGCATGGTGGAGGTGGAGGTAGAAGTCGATTCATGGGAAGCAATCGAGACAATTAGAAGTACATATTGTTAGAGGCATAGTTCAAGAATCGTGAAGCGTATTCTGAATTGAAATGTTACCTTGTTAGATCGTGTATCGAATCGTGATTCCGGTTTATTTTCTAAAAATATAATATATTTAATATGTAAATTAATTAAGATATTTTATAATTAAAATAACTAATGAAAAATTAATTATCAAAACAAGTATCCTTCAACATATAAATTCTGAAATTCAAAAATTAAAATTAATCTAATTTCCTGTTCATAGATCATCATAACTATCATACTCATCTTCATCCTCATCACTTATTACATTTTCTATTATCTCATCTTACTCGTCCACAAGTCTTGTTTTATTTTTCTCTTTACCTTTCATTTCTGGATTTAAAATTCTAGGCCTCTTTCATCTTTTTCCCATAGCCAACTCTTCAATTTGGAAACACTCATGTATATCCATCCGTGAATGACATTGATTCAGGGAGAAAAGGATCTTCTTTCTCTGTAATCCATTCATCGTCAGATTTCATATCAGACAAACAAATTGGATCATAATCATCACCTTGTTCATGTCTTTTAAAATATCTAATCTGAAATTGAAAGTTGTATTTCACAAATACAAGAGCATTCATCATTTGTTATTGCAAACAATTTCTCCTCTTTGAGTGTACTTGATCAAACATGCTTCGATTTCGCACACATCTAGTAGCCCTCCAAGTTAAGCTTAACACTCGTATAGGTAATTTTTAGAGCTTGGGGAATTCTTAACCATAACTCTCCAACTATAAAGCTACAAAACATATAGTTTCGTATCAAAACTACCCGAATATATTCTTAAACTTTTATGGTTAGTATTTTTATAATAAAAAAATATATTAAATATATACGCGGTTGATTCGTATCTCTGGTGGATATTGTCATGCTATACCAAACATTAATTTCGCGTCCTTTAATTTTTTATTAGTTTGTCTACTTTTACTTGAGTGTCAATATCTGGATACATTCTTTGAATCATTTTGTATAGACCGGTTTTAACTTCTATATCCGCCTTGAATTTTGAATTATAGTGAAATCTACAAAAATAATTAGTACTACAAATTAAAATATATATAATATTAATAATATATATTTTAAATTAACATAGTATACCTAAGATTGAGAAAATATCATGTTGCTTGAGGTGACCTACGAATTTCTTGACGATTTCTTCCTTTGGCCTATCTGTTGCTTCATATATATAAACCATTACTGGTTTCGTATCACTATCAACAAGTCTTAAAACTTTAACCAAAGGCATGACACATTGATTGCAATATTTGATGGACCTCCAAAATTTATCATTACTTAAAATTATTTCTTGATTCGTTTTTCCATTAGGGGTACTCGAATGAGAACTCTTTACGAGTTTCCTCAAATATAGCTCGTAATTGTGTTTCTCAACCGTGGAGACAACTAATTAGTTGCAAATCTGTTAACCGCAAGTCTTGTCAATTCTTTCTCCTTTCAAGTACCCACATATGTTGATAAATGAAATTTTCCACTTTTTTGCTTTATCGATAACATCTTTCGAGATCGCTAGATTACCTATGTCAGAAAGTATAAGATCGATCAAACGTGTAGCACAATGTATCAACTGATTTAATATAATTTGCACCATATTTTCTTCTCCAATTTCCTTTACCATATCATTGATCAATTTATACAATTTTCAAATTTCTTAATAATCGAAAAGGTATCAACTGATTTACTAAAAATTGTGCCTCATGGACTATTAACGAGAAAATTGGTTATTGAACAGTGTTTTTCTTCTATCTATCCATCATACATCAATGTGCATCCTGTTTTTTACATTCTTCTTTGATATCATCTGATTTCAGTTTACATACTCAACTTCCTTCTTCAAATAAGAAACTTGTACTTCATAAGAAGTAGGGGGATTTAATCTCATAGTCTCCAATCAATTTCACCATTTGAAAAAACAGAGGATGTTTCACCAAATTAATTCGTAATGGACATTACAAAAACCTACATGACAGGCTCTTTTTTTACCATCAAAGAACCAATATTATCCTTAGCTTGAGAAAAATCGTCTTCATCAAAACATTCTACATTCACCTTCGAATTCTTTGCATCTTTTTATTTTAAAATGACTACTAGCGATTTCACGTCATCACTAACTTGAGGACATACAACAACATCTTTTCGGATACAAGTAGAGTGGTTGTTCATCCTCAACACACCTCCCAAAACTATTTTTCCACAATAGTTACATTTTACTTGGTTTCAATTTCCTTTTTTCAATCTTCGAGTAGTGGTTCCATGTAACAAGTGTCTCATTTGCTTTTTTATTTTTATTCATTATTTAAAAAATCTGCTACAAATTTTTTACGATATACCTCTTTATTAGTTTAAATTGAGGTTTAAATTAGTTCTACTAAATAATGAAAAATATAAACAACTTTGACTTTATATTTTGATAAAAATTTAATAAAATATAAATGTAATACTATTATATATTATTATTTTATATATTAGTAAATGTTTGATTATTAAAAGAAATTGGACAAATTTATGAAAAAAATAAATATATAATTGTTAATTATATAATTTATATATAAAAGAAAATAATTTGGATGGTTGTTATTATATAAAAATAATGTCCACTTATTTTTTTACATAAATTAGGAAACACATTAATTAACCCACTTATTTTTTTACATAAATTAGGAAACACATTAATTACCTCCACCATTACTAAAATATCCCTGGTAAAGTGTCTTGATATTTTAAATATTTATTGGAAACATAAATTTAACTTTTTAAATAAGGGTAATAGTTGAAAATAGTGAGATGAAGTGTCTTGAAATTCTAGATATACATTATTTTTAGGACACTACTTTTAGTAAGTGTGACATTATTTTTTAGACAGATAGAATAATAAAAATAATTTGGAGTTTGGACGGTTGTCCAACATAAATAAAATACAGAGGTATTGTTAATTCAACATGCTACAAAATCCTTTATCACTATGATATAAATAATAAACTTGATGTACATTAACAACCATAAATAAATACAATTGGGATGCACAATAGACAAATAAAAAAATACAACAGTTCACTTTATATTAAATCTATCTAAACTTGTCATCAAAAAATAACTAGCGAACATCATATTACACAAAGTTACACAAAACAAAACGGTGAAGAAAACTAACACAAAACTAAAAACAAAACCCTAATCAAAGGCACGAAACAAGAAAATCATGCACACAGAAGAAGAAGAGATGCAGAAAAGATTAGGCCTAGAGGTAAATTAAAGAGTTTGGTTGTGTTTAAATAACATTATTAGATTAGGGTTAGAGTGTGATATGCATCGATTGTTGGACATGCATAGGTTGTATGATGACTTGTAATTGTGATTCACGATCGCACGTGAACAGAGGTTAGAGGATCAGTGACATGATCCAACAAATCCTGGAAATATTTGCAAGGAATAGATCCTTTATACTAAGACGTGTATATATAGAGGGGGACGTGTGTTTTGATTGGTTGCCTCGAGTTGGTTTGTCACACGGGGAGTAAGATTGTTCATATGTTGACCTCCCGAGTGATATATGGAGTATTCTTGCTCGTGATAGGATGAAATGGAAAACACCAATAATGATTTATAACTCGAGTTTAATTGATGATGTATTAATCTAGATATAAAAAGATATGTTTCAGATCTTTCCCTGTATTAATAAAAATACTAACAACATATACTTCAAGTTTATATAGTTAGAATGAATTATATGTTAAAGTAAGAAAAAATATCAATATTCTTTTTTATTATTTTGTGCAGGAAATAGTTGTTATAAAAAAAAAATAATGTGGAATAAGATTGTTGATCATGTCATTTCATTAAACTATCATTTCAAAATTGCTATGGTAAGATATACTTTTAACTTTATTATTTATTCGTTTAAAAATACTCTCATATATTAAGATAAAATTTGTTAGATTGTTATCACGTTAGATTATAATTATAACGTATGTTATTCTTAGTTACTTTATTCTATTTTTATTTATCTGCATGGTCTTTTTGATAACTTATATTCATGTTTAAGTTAATCCAACAAGAGGGTAAATGTAGATATTTATTTTTTATATGGGTGTGATTTTTACTGTACAAGCTTCAAGATGATTCATGAAAACCAGCAATCTTTGTAAAATACTTAATGGTAAATTAGTAATAGAAAGTGGAAACACAATGATATGTGTTGTATTATCTTTTATACAAATCCATAAAAATATTTATCACCTTTTATACTTGGAGTTGAAGATAATGCATCTCATAAATCATCATAAATTTTAATTATGAACCTAAACTAGTTAAATAATTATATTAAAAATATTTTAAAAAAAATTATAAATTTGAAAAATCAAATTCGAGTTTCGGTTCCCAGGTAATATTGGACCTGATGCAAGAATGGAGTCTAGTAATAGTACATGTCAACTTGAAATTGCATATGGTAACTTCTTGTACATTAACTGCACTTAAAATATGATAATAGAGTTAATTGCGTTTGACTCCGTGTGGTGACTCTTAATAACAAATGTGGTACCTATTACAAAGATGTCTTCTATTGTTACTGTGTTGATGGATTAGTAGTTTTTCAATTTTGATTCCTTTATAATATGAGTTCTCCATGCTTTCCCCGTTGATTCCATCAAAGTTAAATTTAAGGGATCAAACTGTAATGAATATATTTTTTCACGAGAAATTTTTAAATTACCTTATAATAATCAAAACTCCACACAAACTTTTGCAGAAAACAACTAGTGTATATACAGATCCTGCAAAATAGTTGAGGTGGATAAAATCTAATTTGCAAAATTCCATTTTTGTAGTTAATTGAACTATAGGTCCCTTGAGATGCTAATATTGAAGGATGTATGTGATGTAGTTCCCTGTAGGAGTAATCACTTGTTTCTCGGTATAAGGTAGATGACCTAAACCATGCTCAATGACCTAATCATTCATCAATAAATGGGAAATTAGAAATTTAGAACTTAGTCCTTGCATATAATAAACATACAAACTTGTCAAATAAGGCGAATTAAAGAATATGCATAGAAAACGAAGTCATTCTCCCAATACATTTGGGTGTGGTTTAGATTTATGTTCTTTATACGATTCTATATCTAATGCATCTGTTGGGATGTTTTTGTATACAGAATTAATTGAGATGGTGCATGATTCGTTAACTAGGTGTATCGAGGGTTTTCTCAGTGTGGTGGTGCAAGAGCTTTGCTTGATTTTAAAGTCAGCCTCAGCAGGTGTAAAACTCGGATCTATTCCATCAGGTAGATATTCACGGTGCACAAGCTGTGCTGACGAGTACAAGATCAACACTTTTATCTTCAGTATATGCACAAGCAGGGGAAAATTTTAGCACTTTGCTTGAATCTGAACTTGATGAAGCTAGCTAGAGGATATCCACTCGAGACCTTTACGAGAATACAGGAAGAGCTTACATGTTTGCGACTATAAGTTCACATTTTGGGTAAAGGGCTACAACTCGGGGGGACATAAGGTCACGCACCAAATTTATTTGAGGAAATGGGAGGTGTGATGCTGATGATGACTCTGGACTCTATCAAACTCTGACCAATGCTTAACATGGTTACACTATCACAGGACCTTAGCCATCCCCACCCTTCTATATAGCAAGAAAACTAAAATTTCGATTCAGCTCAAAAATATTTTATTAAAATATTTTGATCAGTATCTTCAAGACTTGTATAGTTATAAAGTACACCCATATTTGTTGTGTTTAATGTTCTCCTTAAATGGGTTTTACCCATATTTGATTGTTGTGGAATATTTACTTTCATGACATTTATAGACTAATAATAATTTTACTTTTATAGTTTTCTTGTCTATATCTTTTGTACGGCCTATTATAATGTTTATACCATGATGTATGTTTGTATGTTTCTAGATCACATGGAAGTAAGTATAAAAGAGGCCCTAACTCCAAAATAGCTTAAGTATTTATTCTTTTTCTCATTGCTTTGTCTCTTTAATATCGTGGCCAAGCAGTGTATGATGCGTGTGCAGATTATTTTTCTGTCATCTCAATAAGGTTAAGGTTGTAAAGAACTAATTTGCTAGCTTACAACTTAAGCTTAACTCGAGAAAAATTAATTTGAGATATCGCTTTTATAGTTAGTCAAGCGAACTCAAGCTAAAAAATAACTCATTTAACCAACATGCTAGACTACTCTTGTTCTTTGAAAAAAAAAACTAAGCTTGTTCACGGGCTATTCCTTTAGTTTGTAACCAAATTATTTTTAGTTACTGAAACATATTTATACCTACTAACTTTTAATAACTTGGAGCGTGATATAACCCATTACAAAATGATCAATTCGCCCACCTATTTACTTTCCTAAATCTCCTTACCCAAGAAAGTGTTGTTTCTAGACAACAAAACCTGAATACCCTCTATGCTAACCGTAGTCAGACCTCTCCCACACTCTACCACTTATTTCACAACCAGTTGTAGTTGCTCTTCTGAATCTACTTGACGCCAAATTTTGTGACTCTAATCTTATCAACCATCCAGGAAAACCCTCATCGAGAGCGACTAATTCCAAAAACACTGGCGACTTACATCTTAAATTCATGGAAAAGACTCGCACCCAATTAGCCTTTACATAACGGAAAACTCCACTTGCCCCACCAAGACCACGTCTCATAAACCAACTCCCACATGTATTAAGTTTGAGTCCTCGATTTGAGTTGAACCAACTGGTTAGATGGTTGACTACTCCATGGACTCATTCCACCATGCACCTATTTTGATCCAGCTGATATAGGATGGACCAGATCTGAGAAAGAAGTATCGCGTCAAATTTGATTCAACATGGTATCTTCACAAACACTTTCAGGGTTAGTTAGGGTAAATTGGATACAAATCATATAGATATGGGGGAAAATATTTCAGTTATTAGGAGCATATCCACTCATGGAAGATATGGGTAATCAGAGATATCAAGCACTTGTATGTGATATTTTCAATAGTTATATGCAACTGGAAAAGATTTTGTTGGTCCTTTTTCACTACCTCAGCCTACTCGTCTAGGGATAAGTGATATAGACTATTGGTGGAAGACTTCTCATACGAGGAAATTCGTGTAGCAATATTCAAATCGTATTCATTCAAAGCTCCTGTAAGAAATATTTTCTAAGTTATCATAAATGTTGTGATTCGGTTTGTTCATCAGTTTTATCTATGGTTATGAGTGATATTGATAACACCGTGTCATGACCACGACACAACGGGCCTCCGTTTACGTTTGTTTTCGCTTTTCCTAGAATATGATATAATATGATTTTTAATTGTAAGATTATATGGCATGGGGAAAAATATGAATTGGTCAAAAACACTTAAGGAGAGTTTGTTGTGACTCTAATGAAGGTGTGTACTTAAATAAAATGTAATTATTACATCCTGGAAACAATCCAAGAATAAATCTGATCCATTAATAATAGGCAGTGACCCTTTTAAATTGGTGCATTGGTGTATTATTAGTTTCTTGGTAAAATCCAAGCACAAACCTATAGCTTGGGCCTCATAAAAACCCATTAGATTTGTTAGGCCGTACTTTGTGAAACAGGTTATACCTTTTTATATGATTTCACATGGGAAGATATCTCGTTGAGATAATTCAGCAAGATATCCTATAGAGATTCAAACGCTTTTGCATGATCTTTTAAATAGTTATATGCATCTGAGAAAGAGTTCATGTGTCTTTTTTCACTACCCCAGCCTACTCGACTAGGGTAAGTGGTAGAAAACTTTTCGCGGAAGTCTTATCATATGAGGAAATTCGTGTAGCAGTATTCTAATTGAATTCGTTCAAAGCTCCCGGCATGGACGAAATATCGGCGAAATTCCATCATAAATGTTGGGATTCAGTTGGTTTGTCAATTTCCTCGATGGTATGGAGTTTTATCGATAACAGCGAATCATCATCAAGAATTAATGGCCATGTCATTCATTTGATCCAAAAAAATAGTTGATCCGAGGAAGTTTAGTCACTAGGACTATTATATTGTATTAAATCATTATTTCATTAAATGTTATCTTATTTTTTTTTTCTAAAATAAAAAATAATATAGTTTTTAATTGTAAGATTGTGTGGCATGTCGAAAAATACAGATTGATCAAAAAAACACATGAGCGTTTGTCGCAACTCTAGTGAAGGTGTTTACTTAGAAAAATGGTAATAATTACATTATGAGAATAACCAAAGAAAAAATCTTATCTATGAAGAATAGGTAGTGATCCTTTTAAATTGGGGTAATAGTGTATTATTTGTGTCACCTTAAAAGTCTAACCAACAAACTAATTGCTTGAGCCTCATTAAAAACACCATTAATATTTCTAGGTTGTAAGATATACCTACATATATGATTTCCACTAAAAGAGGGACATGCTCACACAAATAAATAAAAAATCCTAAAACTACATGTCCTTTTGCAAATAGCCGCTTTCATTACCCAAACCAACTACTTCATTACAAAATATTATGTTAATGTCACAACTTCCATATTTAAGATTTTTTATATACTAGTTGTTAGTACCCAATAAAGGATTGTGGAAAAACCCCCAAAAAACAGCTTGAGAGATAAATGGCAGGAGGATAGTTAGTCATGATATTTTAGCAAAACATAACTCTTCTCTTTCACTAACAAGGTCTATTTATTAGTGTTCATTTAAAAATTAATATAAATAGAAATATTGTTTCATCAGTTGTGTTGTATAATAGAACTGTATTTAGTTGGTGGCATGGTGTTAGGGACACCGTCTTCTCTTACTAAAAAGAGAGGAGATGTTCATACCTCGTAGATAATTTTAGAATTTTGTCTCTTTAATTTGACAAAATAGTTTTAATTAATAATGTATTTTCATTGTATTAATTTATTGTATTTATCTGAGATTTCTAGTTGTTGTCTAACATACCTAAAAATATTTATATATATATATATGTGTGTGTGTATGTGTGTGTTGTTTCTTCTTTGTATGTTTTGATTTATAATCAAATGTATGATGTACAAGTTTAACTAAAAAAATTGTTTATTTTTAACTTTCGTTTGTCTATGAGATATGTGTAGATAAATTTTCCACAGATTATTTGATAGCGAAATTTATCTTTTCTGAATATTTGTTGTACCTCAAGGAAAGCACTAAAATATAAGTTTTAAAATTAATTTACACTCTAAAATAATTTTGTTGCTGTCTATTAGTGTGGAGTGTATTATACATGGAAGCTTGGTTTAATATCAAATTTTTATGTATCCTATAGTTTACATGAGATCATATGAGTTACTTATTGAATTTGGACACTGAAAATGGATATAACATCTTTTTTTGTTAACATGAAATAATCACAAATTCTCCTTTGTGGATTTTTGTTTTCATTCTCATTCATACATATGAATGCTTGCAGCTTGAACAATTAAGTAGGAAAGTTCTTGATTGTTCCACGTAGATCCCTCTATGAAAATTATATGTATTGAACTTAGCGAGCTATTTTATAACTAAGTTGGTCAAAGTAAATATGTTTTGTCACTTGATAGACATAAGTCTTGTTGCTCAAAATCATAGATTTGTTTTGAGCTCGTCCTATTAATTTTATGTTTTCCGATATATTCTCAATATTGTGTCATTAGTTAACAAAGGTGGTTGAGACAATTTAATAATATACACAAGAATTTCAGATTTCCACAATATACTAAGTCTAAATAAATTTATGTGAGATTGTTTTATAGTTTGTGCTAGAATATGTTTAGCTAAACATTAATATTCAGACAAAACATGAAGACTCGTAATATTTTATATTGAAATCTAGGTACATAAACAGTTTGTGTTTATTACAAGTGTTGTATCACAACACTGCGTCCTTCTTTCTGCAACTACATTTGTAGTTGCGAAAGAAGGAAAAAGTAGTCGCAGAAGCCAAAAATGGGATTTACCGACTACATGTAGTCGTTATTACTTAGTCACGAGAAACTCATCGTTGGAGGTCATATCTTACGACAAAAGACAAGATGTAGTCGCGAAATGGTCTGGTGTCATTTACGACTACTTTGTAGTCGTAAATGACTTAAATATATTACCGACTACAAAAGTAGTCACTATTTGATTACTTATTATCGACGACATGTGTAGTCGCTAGAAGATAATATGTAGCGACTACGTTTAATTGTTTTTTGCTACTACTAACTAGTCGCTCATGACGTTTTATTTTTAAAAAAATAAAAAAATATGATTATGAATTATTGCAATTAAATATAATTGCAAAAAATCATACTTTTATTTTATTTAAAAAATAAAATAAAATTAAAATTAAAAATACCAATTATAAACCAAATAATTAATTAAAATACTAATGCATCAAGATCATCCATACAATTAAAATAAAAGTAAAACCAAAAGTCAAAACATAGTCAAAGTATTATTACATCATAAAATTAAACCAAAATAAACACCAACTTAACTCAAAATAATATAAACGGGTCTCCTCTTCTCCCTCGGACTCATCATCATCTTCATCTTCATCACTCTCTTCATCTCCCTCTTCATCACCTAGACTCACAGATGCACTACCTGTAGGAGGAGTAGGGTTCGCAATCATAGGCGGGTAAGGGATAAACCTTGCAGTACCCTTAACTCGTTGATCCATCCCATCGCATCAGTGACAATAGCCTGAGAATAAACTGGAGGATCAATGCTAGTCGATGGTGTCTCAGGGCGTCTATACTATGGAAGACCTTGGGGTACTCGAAGCTCATTTATTGTCGCCATCATATGGATTTATTTCTCTGTTTAGCTGTAGATGAGTTGGAAACGTTGTGGGGTATGGGGATAGTTACATGGGATGCACATATGAAGGAGGAATTTGTAATGAAAGTTGGTTTGTTGTCCACGACGAATGATTACCCGGCTAGATGGTACACTTCAGAATGGTCGGGTCAAAGCTACTTAGCTTGTCCCGAATGCATAGAATATACTCCTTTCGTGCGTGCTAACAAAGGAGTTGTTTATTTTGATCATAGAAGGTAGTTTCCTCTAAACCATCATTTTTGGAAAGACGATACTTCGTACGTTAAATTTGATAATAGCCCCCCCTCGGAAACATAGTCCCGCAGATATACAGACGCATTTAGATGGGTTTCTGGTTGTGTTTCCTGGAAAACACAAGGACTTTGGTGGCAAGGTAGCAAAGAGAACTGGGCCTCGTGAGTCGAATTGGAAGAAAAAGAGTATATTCTTCCGTTTACTGTATTGGTCCAGAAACTTGTTGAAACATAACATGGATGTGATGCATTCTGAGAAGAATGTTTGTGATGCTCTTTTCAGCACAGTTGTTGGTTTAGATGGGAATATTAACAAAGATAACGTGAAGTCGAGGAAAGATCTACAAGCCATGGACATCAGTTCAGATTTGTGGTTATTTTTCGATTCATGTGGTAAGACCATTCTACCACGTGCAAAGTATGTGATGACACCCGATAAGCTATGAGAGTTTCTAGAGTGGTTGCATGTTCAAAAGGTTCCAGATGGTTTCGCTTCTAGCATGCGGAACAATGTTCAGTGTGACACATGGAAGATTAATAGTATGAAATCCCATGTCTGTCATATTATGACGCAGTTCCTATTCGTGGCTAGTATTCCAGGGTTAATCGACTACAAATCCTTTAGCGATCCGATTATTGGGTTGTGCAACGTGTTCATAAATATTTGTAAATAAAACATAAGTAAAAAGGAATTGGAGTCTGGAAAGTCTAAGGTGGTCGAGCTTATGTGCAAGTTGGAGATGATTCTTCGTCCAACTATTTTTGATATAATGATCCACCTAGTTGTGCACTTGTACGAGGAAGTTCGGGTAGGAGGCCCGGTTCAGATGCGTTGGATGTACCCGTTTGAGAGGTACTTGAAGAAACTAAAAGAATATATTCGGAATCCATCCAGGCCAGAGGGTTCAATCGCCGAGGGATACGCTGCAGAGGAAACTTTGACTTTTTTATTTAGATACCATTGAGCGGAAAGTACAATGTTCAAATACCTGGGCAGATACAGTGAGACGATTACTGAAAGAAAGGAAATATCAATGTTTAAGAGTTAGTGCAAGCCGATTGGTAAGAAAGTGTATGGATATATACCCTTCGCAGAGAAGGACCACATCGATTGGTACATCCTTCATAATTATGAACAAATCCAGCACTATATGATGTAAGTATTTTAATTGAAATCTTATTTACAGTTTATTTAATTATTGTATTATCGATTATTAACACTATGTTTTGTTTTTAGGGAACACAATTCCTCACTTCCTGTCCGTGACAGAGAGGCAAAACACCGAGAGCATTTTCGTCGATGGTTCAGGAAAAAGGTTTACGAGTCAACAAAATAAGATGATTATATTCCAACTAAAGCTTACCTTATGTGCATGTGTATGTAATGGAACAAGAAGGTAATGCACTTTCTACGAAAGAGTTTCTCTCGTTGTCTAACATGTCAAATAATTTCGCATATTAATATGATTCTTGCGTTGTAAACGGGGTGAAATGGATAATGCGTGAAAAGGGTGAAAAGAGAGTTACTCAAGATTACGGAGTTTATACAATCACAGGTTGGGTTCGTTTGTTTTATTTATAGTTTGGTGTTTGTATATAAACTATTTATTTTGTAATTTCATGGGTGAAGTTCCTTTTTATGGCGAGTTGGTCAATATTGTCGAGGTTGAATTCTGTGGTGGTAGTGTAAGTGGTATAACATAGATGAAAAAAAGAAACTTCGAAAAATAGAACACGGAGCAACAATTAACAACATAAGTGGTGGACTGAAGAACCCTACATCTTAGCTACTCAGGCAAAAAAGGTCATTTACGTTGACCAAATTAACACAAGAAAGGTGGGAAAGAGTTGGAAAGTAGTTTGGGTAGTGAACGACCATCACAGATGGAGTCCCGAGCTTTTTGGTGCAAAATCTATTTCCACTGGTTCAGATCCGATCGACATTCCGTTGGCTGATTCAAACCTTGATTCGGAATACCCGATGTTTAAATTGGCTACTAGACAAAGGATAGAGATAGATCTTTTGATTTTTAACCTTGTACCACAATCCGCTGATCCCGTTGATGATGAAGATTATGATGACACCTTAGGAGAGAACGAGCCTGATTAGGATACTATATATGTTGATAGTGATGATGAACCAAAAATAGTTGATGATAGGGACGAGGCTGGTTAGTTGTATATTTCTTTTTTATTATGTATTTTGTCATGTATTTCAAAAAAATTCTACATCTAAACCCTTAAACAATTCATCTTTTTCATTATTTTTTATTATGATGTGTAATTATGTTATATATGGTATTTACTAGAATTAATTTTAGTATAAAAATAGAAAAAAATCAGTTATGTATAAGGTATAAGTACAATAGTTAGGAAAATATTGATTGTATTATGTGTAATTGTGTTATATATTGTATTTACTAGAATTAATATTAGTATAAAAATATTAAAATTAATTAGGTATAATATATAAGTACAATAGTTTGGAAAATATTAAAAAAATAGGAAAGGTTTTTAGCGAGGGTCGTTGCTAAAGACTTAACCAAAAAGTAGATCACGCGTCTAGACGGTCAATATTCGTGCCTTCCCAAACAATTCGACCTTTAGCAAGGACCATGGTCTTTAGCGAGAACAAGGTCCTCGCAAAAGACCTGGCGCCGAACCCATCTCTTTCTCCCTAATTCATCACCAACACCACAAAACCCATCCATTCTCTACAGTGCAAACTAGCCATTCCCCACCACCAAGATCCGTTGAATCCACTACTACACTCCCCAACCTTCCAACATCATCATACAAGGTAATTAACATCAAAATCAATCAATTTTTCAACTTTTTTTAGAAACTAACTTGGGTTTTTTCATGTTTTCTTGTTATGTGATGAACTATTAACTTGATAACAACCTCCAATTTTGGCAAATAAGGTATGTAATCCAACCATTTCATTTGTCTTAATTTTTTTCCATTTCTAGAAAATAATTTTAGTTTTTGCAATTATAATTTTAGCCAATTAATAAATCCAAAAATATGGGTTATAATTATCTAATTTAGTAGGTATTTAATTTATAGAAAACATTACTATAAGAATTAATTGATTTTTTCTTACATTTTTAGATAATTAATTTATTTGTGATTTTTGATTTTTTTCACAATATATAGGTTAGAATTTTGGTTAATAACATGATTTATATAATTTTAGAATAATTTAAGAATTTTGGTTAATAAAAGGATTTAGTTAATTTTAGAATAAATTTAGGAAATTTAGGTGCCTTAGTTGTTTTTTAATAAAATTTAGGGATAAAATTGTTATTTTTTAAAAATTTCGATGCTTTAGAATAAATTGTTGTACTTTAGAGGTTAAATTTAAATTTTAGAAATAATTAGGGCATTAGATAATTTGAAAAATAAATTTAGGTACCTTAGTGAAAATTTAATAAGTTTAGAATAAAAATTGTAATTTTGAAAAAATTTAAGGTTAGAGTGGAATTTATTGATAATTCATGTGCCGTAGTGACTTTTTTTAAAGTTTAGGGGTTAAATTTCATTTTTTTACGTAATTAGGGCCTTAAAGAATTTTAAAAATAAATTTAGGTGCCTTAGTGAATTTTTTAGAACTTTAGGAGTTAAATTATAATAAAAATAACTAGGGCCTTAATGAAATTTTAAAATAAACGTAGGTTCCTTAGTTGATTTTTAAGATAATTTAGGGGTTGAATTGAAATTTTCATAAAATTTAGGGTTGTAGTGACTTTTATATAAAATTTATGTGTTGTAGAATAAGGGTCAATGACCCAAAAAATCAAAATAATATTATACTTGCCCCAAAGAATCATCCATTAACTTACTATTATAAGATTACATGTTTACCCGTCAAGGACGATTCCCGTCAAGGACGATTCCCATCAAGGACGATTCCCGTCAAAGACGATTCCCGTCAAGGACGATTCCCATCAAGGACGATTCCCGTCAAGGACGATTCCCATCAAGGACAAAATTTAGTTAATGATGTTATTGGGCAGAAATTTTGTCATTGATGTTATTGGGCTGAAAATAATATTATTTTGATTTTTTGGGTCATTTTCCCGTAGAATAAATCATTGAACTTTAGGGTTTAATTGCAATTTTAGAAATAATTAGGGCCTTAGAGAAATTTAAAAATAAATTTAGGTGCCTTAGTGCAAATTTAAAAAATTTAGGGTAAAATTTATATTCTTTACATTAAAAGGTGTACATAGAGAGGGGGACGGTGTATTGATTGGTTGGTTTGTCACACGTGGAGTAATATCATTCATATGTTGACCTCCCGAGTGAAATATAGATTATTTTCACTCGTGATAGGATGGAATGGAAAACACAAATAATGATTTATAACCCACGTTTAATTGATGATGTATTAATATACATATACAAAGACCTGTTTCTAGATATATCAAGTTTATATAGTTAGAATGAATTATATGTTAAAGTAAGAAAAAATATCAATATTAATCTTTATTATATTTTGCAGGAAAAAGATCTATCGAAAAAAGAATATGGAATAAGATTGTTGGCCATGTCATTTCATTAAACTAGAATTTCACAATTGCTATGGTAAGATATACTTTTAATTTTATAGATTATATTTATTACATTTCAAAATACTCTCATATATTAAGATTAAAATTGTTAGATTGTTATCATGTTAGATTATAACTATAATGTATTTGTATGTATTTATTCACTGATAACTTATATTCATGTTTAAGTTAATCCAACAAGAGAGTAAATGTAGATTTTTATTTTTTATATGGGTGTGATAACTAAAAATCGCATTGGAGTTTTAGGTCCCAGATAATATTGGACCTGATGCAAGAATAGAGTCTAGTAATAGTACATGTCTGACTTAAAATATTAGATGGTAACTTCTTGTATATTAACTGCACTTAAAATATGATAATAGAGTTAATTGCGTTTGACTCCCTGTGGTGACTCTTAATTACGAATTTGGTCCCTATTACAAACCTGTCTTCTGTTGTTACTGTCTTGATAGATTAGAAGTTTTCCGATTTTGATTCCTTTACAATATGAGTTCTCCATGCTTTCCGCGCTCATTTCATCAAAGTTAAATTTAAGGGATTAAACTGTAATGAATATATTTATCCACTGAGAAATTTGTAAATTACCTTCTAATAATCAAAACTCCACATAAACTTTTGTAGAAAACAAATCCTGTATACAGATACTGCAAAATAATTGAGGTGGAGCAAATTAAATTTGAAAAATTCCATATTTGTAAATTGCACGGTAGGTCCTTATTTTATGCAAAATTTCACTATAGTTCCCTTGAGATGCTAATATTGAAGGTTTTATGTGATGTAGTTACATGTAGGAGTAATCACTTGTTTCTCGGTATAAGGTAGGTGACCTAAACCATGCTCGACGACCTAATCATTCATCAAAAAATGTGAAATTAGAAATTAGAAATTTAGAATTTAGTCCTTGCATACAATAAACATACAAATTTGTCATACAAGGCGAATTAACAGATATGCATAGAAAAAAAGTCATGCTACCAATACATTTTGGTTTGGTTTGGATTTATGTTTTTTATTCTATTCTATATCTAATGCATTTGTTGGGAAAATTTTGTACACATAATCAAGTGATATGGTGCAAGATTCGTTCGCTAAGTGTATCGGGGGTTTGCTCAGTGCGGTGGCGCAAGAGCTTTGCTTGATTTTAAACTCAGCTTCAACACGTGTGAAACTCAGATCTATTCCATCTAGGAGATATTCACGATGTACAAGCTGGTGTTGACGAGTACAAGATCAACGATTTTATCTTCAGTATCAGCACAAGCAGGGTCAAATTTAGCACATTGCTTGAATCTGAACTTGATAAAGCTAGCTAGAGGATGTACACTCGAAACCTTTACGTGCATACATGAAGAGCGTATATGTTTGCGGCTATAAGTTCACATTTTGGGTAGAGGTCTACAACTAGGGGGTACATGAGGTCACGCACCATATTTATTTGAGGAAATGGGAGGTCTGATGCTGATGATGACTCTGGACTCTATTAAACTCGACCAATGCTTAACATGGTTACAAGATCACATGACCTTAGCCACCTCCACCCATTCTATATAGCTAGAAATTTAGAAATTTAATTCAAATCAAAAATATTTTTATATAAATATTTTGATCAGTATCTTCAAGACTTGTATATTTATAATGTACACCCATATTTGTTGTGTTTAATGTTCTCCTTAACGAGTTTTTACCCAGATTTGATTGTTGTGGAATATTTACTTTCATGACATTAATAGATTAATAATAATTTTAGTTTTGTAGTTTTCTTGTCAATATCTTTTGTACGGTCTGTTATAATGTTTATAACGTGATGTATTTTTGTCTGTTTCTAGATCACATGGAAGTACGTATAACAGAGGCTCTAACTCTGAAATAGCTTCAGTATTCATTATCTTTTTCATTGTTTTGTCTCTTTAATTTCATGGCCTATGATAGCGTGTGCAGATTATTTTTCTATCATCACAATAAGGTTAAGGTTGTAAAGAACTAAGTTGCTAGCTTATAACTTAAGCTTAACTCGATAAAATATAATTTGAGAGATCGCTTTTCTAGTTAGTCAAGCGGAACTCAAGATCAAAAAATAACTCATTTAACAAACATGCCAAACTACGCTCGTTCATTGAGAAAACAAACTAAGCTTGTTCACGGGCTATTCCTTTAGTTTGTAACCAATTTCCTGTTAGTTACTTAAACATATTTTTACCTACTAACTTTTAATAACTTGGAGCCTGAAATAACCCATTACAAAACGATCAATTCGGTCACCTATTTACTTTTCTAAATCTTCTTACTCACGAAGGTCTGGTTTCTGGACAATGAAACCTGAATACCCTCACCTGAATACCCTCTATGCTAACTGTAGTCAGACCTTTCCCAAACTCTACCATTTATTTCACAACCAGTTGTAGTTTATCCTGTGAATCTACTTTCACGCCAAATTTTATGACTCTAATCTTATCAGCCATCCTGGAAAACCCTCATCGAACTGGCGATTTACATCTTAAATTGATGAAAAAGACTCGAATCCAATTAGCATTTACATAACGTAAAACTCCACATGCCACATCAAGACGACATCTCCTAAACCAGCTCCCACATGTATTACGTTTGAGTCCTCGATTTGATTTGAACCAACCGGTTAGTTAAGCATAATTTCTTCTATTCACTACATAGATGGTTGGCTACTCCATGCACTCATTCCAACCATGCGCCTATTTTGATCCAACTGATATAGGATGAACCGGATCCGAGAAAGAAGTATCGCGTCAAATTTGAGTCAACATGGTATCTTCACAAACACTTTTAGGTTTAGTTAGGTTAAATGGATACAAATCATATAGATATGTGAGAAAACATTTCAGTTATTAGGAGCATATAAAATCATGGAAGATATGGGTAATCAGAGATATCAATCAAAAGAAACGTCTACCTCTTGCGAGACATTGTGGTATACAGTCGTCCACTGTAGAGATAATTGGGTAAGATATCCCATAGAAATTTAAGAACTTGTATGTGATATTTTAAACAATTATATGCAGCTGGGAAAGATTTTGATGGTCCTTTTTCACTACCTTAGCCTACTCGTATTGGATAAGTGAGTAGTAAATTTAATCCAGTGTATACAGTTAAACATGTGGCTTCACCCACTCAAGTTAATTCAGAGGGCCCACTATAGCATCATGGAAAGCTCTTGGGTGACCCACAAAATAAATCAACCCTTCTAATGCAAGTGTGAAAAGTTCTATTCGAGCTACCACTACCTCAACTCCTATTGACCATGGTCATAGTGGTGCTTCTTATTAATATAAATACCCATAATGCGCACAACTCAATTGGATTTAATTAATGAGCTACTCTGATGTATATAGTTAAAAGGAGAAGTTGAACTGCCATGTGGGAAATGTTTGCAGATTTTCCCACGATTTCTGAAATTTCTTATAAGGCTAGCTAGAAGGTTCATGGAAGTACAACCGAACAAAAGCTAGGCACCGTTGGATATTAATGATGATGTGGATAATTTTATACTCAACATTCCACACGAGGAACATGAAAAATATATGATGTCCAAATAATGAAGAGTGAACATGATTGATACAGATGTGTAAAATTATTGGATAAAAGAGAAACATACTATTTCTAAGTAATAAAGAGTAATTAGGATGGTAATGAATATAAATAAGAGAGTTCCTTTAAAATATAAGTTTTGCAAGTTACAGAATACTGTACGTAGAGAGATATTTATATAGAAGATGGTTTTCAAAACAATTCCAAAAAAATCTTTGATTAATGTATATACAAAAATCAATATTTTTTTGACACTTATTTTGTTGATTATGTGTTTATTTTGTTCTTTCATTTAATTTTCTCAGTACAATTAAGTAAATCATTCAATTTGATTATTAGGCATTAAGTAAAGGTATATGATTAATATTGTAATTGTGCAGCTAGTCACAGAGAAAGTGAGGCCATTTGATATATTGTAGATATCATAACATTATAAACAAACCAAGTTCTTTGAGAATGAATGGAGTTCAAATTAAAAAAAAAAATTTGAATATGTTTATTTAGATAAACAACCACTAACACAAAGAGTTACTCCTTATATCCTAATTAATCTTTTATTTCTTAATAAACTCTTAATATTATTTTATTAAATAGAACTAACCTATAACGTTTAATAATTTTGTTTCCTAACTTTAATATTAAAGGTGAAAAAATAATCAAACATATTAGAACAGAGCAAGGTGACAAGTGAAAGTGCAAGAAACGAAGGTTCAAATTTATATAGAGCTTCATCCATAGTTGTCAATGGTAGTTGTGTTCGAAAATTAAAATTTTTTCCTTAGTGATTATTGAATAGAAAAGAATGTTGTTGATGATCTTGTTGATGGGTGTAGTTGTGGATATCTAAAATATTCCCTACAATTAGTTTATTGATTTGGAAAGTTAAAAAATTATTTAATCTAATAACTCGTTATTATAAAACTTATAAGGGTATGACTTCCATTCAATATCGGATGGTCGAATATTAACATTATAATCAGTAATTATATTAAAAAAACATATAATGATAAATTATTTTATTAATTAATATAATTAGATTTTACATGCTTAAAACATGGAGTATGTATAATACATTGGCATTTGATCATCCAATATTAGATAAAAGTATTTTTCATTGATAGTAAATATAGTTATATCAATAGAGAACATATTTCAATTATTTATGAATTTTAGTATATAGATGGTTCAGTTAATCACTATAAAATTCATATAAAAGTAATTCATTAATAGTTGCATTATACTTTCTTGGTAGGATGAAAAAAAAGACAATATGTACAAAACTAATTGTTTCGTTTATGTTGCACATTCTTCGGATCTCCAAGATTGTTGGTTGCCTTGAATCAGTTTAAGGTTATCTGAACAAATTTTCTTATGCTCCATAGTGAAATTTGCACAGTAGCCTGAGACTTCCAAGATATTTTAAGCTTCTACTTCAATAGCTGAATTACAAGTATTGCAGGAAAAAAATATCAGAGATTGCTTGTGTGGATGTTTGAAACATGTGACCTCGGGTTGCCTTGCATTGTGTATATTCCTCCAAGTCGTCTAAATAGTTTTTGCAAACTTTATTAATCATAATGATAATAGTGATGTAATCTATGGATGCATTATCATGTAAAGGCTTCATCTTATCTTTCCATGTGTTCCAAATTAGTATTAAAACATGCGATGTTACTATTCGCTCATCACAACCGTCAGTAGTAAATGTTTCAATAACAGTAGTGGTGATGCTGCCCAAAGGATGTAAAATAGTACATGTAAGTAAAAGATGTTCTATTGTTTCAACATGAGTGATACACCATATACAATCTTCTATATAGACACAATGTCTTAGTTTCAATTTTTGTTTTGTGGGTATTGCATTATTACATATCTTCCAGCCAAAAATCTGAACCTTCGCTGGTATATTTGAGTTTCATAAAACATTCCATTTTATGTTATTCTCTATGTTATTAAAGAACGATGTCTAAGGAGCATGATAAACATGTATATTAGTTAGTACATTAGATCCTAACTTTGTTATATATTCTCCACAGTTTACATGTGGCAAAAGAAAAAGTCTTTTGTGTGGTGTTCGTATATTTTGATCTTAGTATTTGTGATATAACAGGTTGTGGAAAATAGTTATCTAAAACTTATGTATTCCACTCTTATTTATTCTGATTATGTAATTGTGTCACTGTCTCATAAGTAAATAATTTTGATCGTATTAATTTAACTTTGAAATTTTTCCACTTGTCCTCTAAAATGTTAATAGTACTTCCTTGTCCAACTTGGTATATGTTATATGGTCTAAGAAAATCCCTACATTAAATAAGACTTGCCCAAGACTATGTACCTGATTGTCGTAGTTTGACAAGTAGAAAATCAAATTTAGGAAAATAAATACGCTTTGGAACGCGTGATTATTTGGGTTTTTCATTATTCTCCAAGCTTGTCCTTCCAATAAGGTAGTATTTATTCGTTTAAGTTCTCTAAATCACAGAACCCAAAAAAATTTCCTGACGGTTAATTATTCCCAAGAAACGGTTCTGCTCACCTTAATTCTACCAAAAATTTGTTATAGATGATATAATTGTTTTACTAAATAAACAAGAAAGGAGAACACATCCATAGCAGCTGGACTTGCTCTCCTTCAATTTTTTTGAATACATTTTCAATGATCCAAGACAATGATTCACCTTTAAATCATTAAAGGGCATATGGGGATCCCTAAATATCATCCCAAGACAAAGGTCTGTCGAATTTGAAGTCGTTGTGCAAAAGAGTATCTTATTACCTTAGGAATGTCCTTGCTAAAACAAAATGCAATTTGTGTAAATTTATTCTTTATCCGGAACTATTACAATATAACATTAAACATTCTTTAAATGCTTGAAGTTCTATATCATTGATAGACAATAAAAATAAGTAATTATCTGCAAAAGGAAAGTGTGTAAGTTTGGACAATTTCTTGTAATTTGTATTCTATTAAATAAAATTTAGCGAGAAATTTATATAGATATTTACTAGTGAGTTGGGGATAACTCACTATGAAATTTATATATGGATTCCTCGTACATACTTATAATCCCCCTGCTTCCATACGATCTAGCTTACTAGAGGAGGGGAGTTAAATCACAAAGGACTACATAATAGGCTCTTAACGAAGTTGTTTGTCCATTTCACATGGAGTTGTGGTTAAGACTTTTGAAAAGGATTGCTCACTTACTAGGACTAATCATCAGTATGAATATCTTTTCAATAACCATGATGAGAGGATTCTTAATTTTTAAAGAATAATTAGCCAAAAATAATCGAAAAGGTGATGAGAAATCTAGAAGGTAAATATCATGTTATTGAAACTTAGGATATATACTTGGTGTTCACACAAGGCGGAGAATATCGCTCTCTAGTTACGTGTTGGGATATGTGTCAGGCACACTGACTTCAATGATATTTACTGATCGACATATCCCCCATAAATTTATGTACAATATAAGTATTTGTTGTGTGAAAAACATGCATTGAATGGGAAATATAAATTTGGAGAGGAAACCATATTATTAGTGAGTTGTAAATAAAAATAAGAAATTATTAAAATCAGATTTTTCTAATTAAATTTTATTTATCTTTAAATATTTAAGTCATTATCTTGGAATGATTATTATGATTTATCAGGGTACTCGCCGAATAGATGCTTCAGTTGACGCTATAGTTTCCTGATAAAGCTAACTCGCCTTGTGGTCGGGAAACTTCTCAAGGTAATTTGTCAATTTTATTTTTCTAAACAAATTTGGGTGTTAAATTTATATCTCAATATGTGTATTTTGTATTAATATGTTGCTCTAGTTAGGTGCTTTGTTTTTACTTCCTTTATTAATAGTTTTAATATGGTTTGATTTAGGCATACAGTTGTCCTAACGGGTGGGATTTGATTGAATATTGCACTTATGAAGTCCTCATTGACGTGTGTTTAGAAGAAAATATTGATGGGAAAAAGATGGTGCAGGTGAGAAGGAATTTGTGGTTGGGAACTCTATGTATGTGCTGATACTAGATTATGAGTCTAGGAATATTCCTCCTCCTCTATGGAGATAATGTTGAGATAGCGGGGCCAAGAGTTGAGGTAGAGTTTGAGATATCTCCTATTTATATTACATGCCCAATACTAGTGAACAAGAATACTAAATATACAGCTTGTTATGGTTGTTTGGATAGCGAGACTAAGATAAGAAAGAAAAGAATGACATCGTCCTTGGGAGTGTAATGGTATGCATCGAATCCTCGACCAACAACTCGCAAGATAATGTGGGATTGATAGTTGTTCTAGTAATTAGAGATTTTGCTCTCAGATTTATTAAAAATTAAAAACTTAAAAGCAGGTTTAAAATATTAAGTGCTATTTTTTATGTTATCTTTCGTTTGGAATGTAATAATTTAGAGCATATATTGTTTGACCAGTAATTCAATTTAAAGTTTACTATATCATGTACTTATGCTTATGTACTTTAGATCATTTGTTCAATTCCCAGAGAAATGATTGACAAATCATCTTTATTTAAATTTGTTAGATTCTTATCGTGTTATAAATATTAATTTTTGTTATGTTTAACTACTTGACTCAATGTTTATTTATAATACCATGCATTACTATTGAGCAAAAAAAAACTATGTAAAACCTCTTTATTTACTTATAATTTATATTCATATGAAGTTGATCTAACAAGATTGTGAGAAATTTACCTTTGAAATAGTATTAGGCTCTATGTTGGGTTCTTCATTTGCTAGAGAGATTAAATACTGAAAATAAAATAGAAAAGTTATAAGAAATCACTAGACTATCTTATTTAAATACCAATCCTGAAAATAATCCTAATAAATAATTTTTGGAAGAATATTCAAATAGAAATGGAATAAACCCATTTTTTATATTTAGAATATGATATTCAGTTCAGCCCATAAACAAGCCCAAAAAATTAATAGTTTGTGAATTAGTTGTAATTGAATATACAAGTAGAAATGGTATTAACCCATATGTTAACAAGCCCATAAAAACTAGGGTTTAGAGTTATCTCTGTACTATATAAATTTCATATTGTTTTATAATTGTTAACTCAAATATCCTTTCTTTCCCCTATAGTTCAGAAAAATTCGAAGGTATCTCCACAATATATTTTTTTCTTCACCCAACTCTAAAGTGTCTGTGTTTAAATCTGAGGAGGGGCGCCCTCCATATTCTCTAGCGATCTGAAATTAAAATGGTATGTTTACTCTCCTTAGGTTATCTTCTCTCTCTAATATAAAAGATATATAAACTTAGTAGTTTTTAATTAGTTGTATTTGAATATTCAAGTAGAAATGGTACACATCCATATATTATATTTAGTATTTTGATATTCAATCGATCTATAAATAAGACCATTAAAACTAGGGTTTAGGTTATCTAGTAATATGTCAATTTCATTTTTTTTGATAATTATTAACGCTGTATTCTCTCTTTCCCCTACTCACAATATATTAGTTTCTTCCAATCCAACTAAAAAGTGCCCGTGTTTAAATTTGAGGAGGTGGCGCCTTACCCTATTCTCCAGCCATCTGAAATTAAAGCATCTGAAATTAAATCAGTATGTTTACTCTTATTATTTTCTATTCTCTCTCTATGCATACAAAACAAGAACTTTATTAATTTTTCATATATATATATATATATATATATATATATATATATATATATATATATATATATATGAGTAGAATTTGTTGTTAGTAATATGAAAAAGATATAAAATTAGTAGGATTTGTATTGATTGGTTGGTTTGTCACGTTGGGAGTAATATCATTCATATGTTGACCTCTCAAGTGAAATATGGATTATTTTCACTCGTGATAGGATGGAATGGAAAACACCAATAATGATTTATAACCCAAGTTTAATTGATGACGTATTAATCTACTTATATAAAGACCTGTTTTGGACTGCACTGTATAAAAAAAAGTACTAACAACATATATTTCAAGTTTATATAGTTAGAATGAATTATATGTTAAAGTAAAAAAAATATATCAATATTAATCTTTATTATATTTTGCAGGAAAACGATTTTATTGAAAAAAGAATATGGAATAAGATTGTTGGCCATGTCATTTCATTAAACTAGCATTTCACAATTGCTATGGTAAGATATACTTTTAATTTTACACATTATATCTAGTATATTTATTACATTGCAAAATATTCTCATATATTAAGATTAAATTTGTTAGATTGTTATCATGTTAGATTAATATTATAATGTATCTGTTTCTATTTATTAACTGATAACTTATATTTATGTTTAAGTTAATCCAACAAGAGAGTAAATGTAGATTTTTATTTTTTATATGGGTGTTATTTTTACTGTATAATCTTCAAGATGATTCATCAAAACCAACAATCTTTGTAGAAAACTTAATGTTAAATTACTAATAGGAATCGGTATAAATCCATAAAATGTTTATCATCTTTTATACTTCGAGTTGAAGATAATGCATCTCATAAATCATCATAAATTTTAATTATGAACATAAACTAGTTAAATAATTCTATTAAAAAGCTTTTTAAAAAAATTATAAATTTGAAAAATCGCATTGGAGTTTTGGGTCCCAGATAATATTGGAACTGATGCAAGAATAGAGTCTAGTAATAGTACATGTCGAGTTGAAATATCAGATGGTAACTTCTTGTATATTAACTGCGCTTAAAATATGATAATAGAGTTAATTGCGTTTGACTCCCTTTGGTGACTCTTAATTACGAATCTGGTCCCTATTACAAACCTGTCTTCCGTTGTTACTGTCTTGATGGATTAGAAGTTTTCCGATTTTGATTCCTTTACCATATGAGTTCTCCATGCTTTCCCCGCTCATTCCATCAAAGTTAAATTTAAGGGATCAAACTGTAATAAATATATTTTTTCACTAGGAAATTTTTAAATTACCTTCTAATAATCAAAACTCTACATAAACTTTTGCAGAAAACAACTCCTGTATATACTTACAGATCCTGCAAAATAGTTGAGGTGGAGCAAATTAAATTTGGAAAATTCCATATTTGTAAATTGCACTGTAGGTCCCTATGTTATGCAAAATTTCACTATAGGTCCCTTGAAATGCTAATATTGAAGGTTTTATGTGATGTATTTACATGTAGGAGTAATCACTTGTTTCTCGCTATAAGGTAGGTGACCTAAACCATGCTCGACGACCTAATCATTCATCAAAAAATGTGAAATTAGAAATTTAAAACTTTGTCCTTGCATACAATAAACATACTAATTTGTCATACAAGGAGAATTAACAGATATGCATCGAAAACAAATTCATGCTACCAATACATTTGGGTTTGGTTTGGATTTCTGTTTTTTATTCGATTCTATATCTAATGCATTTGTTGGGATGTTTTTGTACACAGAAATCAATTGAGGTGGTGCAAGATTCTTTTGCTACTATTGCTCATAGTTGCATCCATCTGAGTCGCTTTTTGAAGTAATGCAGTTGTAGATATAACAGGATTATTTGGTGGTAGGTAATGTAAATTGATAAGGTGGTCTATTCCAAGATCATTATGGTTAGGGTTTCTCCCCTCATGGTTTGTTGATAAATCTTGTTCATAAAATTCTGGTTGAGAAGATTGGTGATGGACCTGGACCAGGACTCGGACCAGATCTGAATTCTTGCTGGAAAGTTAGCCATTTTGGAGCCTCAGGCTTGAAATCAAATGTTTGTGGTTCTTTTTTCAGAGAGAAAGCTTGCATGCCATGGCCATGGCTGGTTTCGTATTGAGGTTGCATTTGAAGGTTGATGTGAGATGTCGATGAAGAACCTGGTTGAGAAGAGAGAAATGGGTTCATATTTTCATTTATAGATCTTGCACTCTCTTGTGCTAAAGCATCACACAAGGCTCTATGGCTGATATAGCTAACCCTCTTGAAATCCCAAAATAAAAAAAATATTAAAATAGTTAGAAAAATATTATAAAATATAATATAGAAACTTAATATATTCTTGATAATCGTGTACAGCTCTCATATTTCATACTAGAAAATATCAGTTATACTAATTTTTTTTATTTTTAGTTACTTGACTCTATGTTTATTTATAATACCATGCATTACTACCGAGAAAAAAAAAACTATGTAAAACCTTTTTATTTACTTATAATATATATTCATGTGAAGTTGATCCAACAAGATGTTGAGAAATTAACCTTTAAAATAGTATGAGACTCTATGTTGGTTTCTTCACTTGCTAGAGAGATTAAATACTGAAAATAAAATAAAAGAAGTTATAAGTAATCACTAGAATAATTTATTTAAATAACACCATACTATAAATGTACATCAATAATAAGTTTATGTTATACTTTGGCCGAGCATAGACTTTATATCTAATCTAAGTTAGTAGTAAAATCTTTGTCACATTTAATATGTCTTTCATAATGAAAGAGCATTATGCATATAGTAATTTCAATTATACATTTATATATTAGAATAACTCATATAGAGAAAAAAATTCTTGTTAGAGAGAACGACTTGTTAGAATAGGAAGAGATATTGATGTGTTTACCAATCTTTTTTTTAAATTATTTTTGACTTATAAGTTCTAAGGTCAATCTAATCAACCGAACATAGCTCAAATTTAAATATATGTTTAGATATTTTGATAATCCAAAAAAAAAATCCTAATAAATTTTTTTTTGGAAGAATATTCTTAAAAATTGAATATTCAAATAGAAATGGAATAAACCCATATTTTATATTTAGTATATGATATTCAGTTCAGCCCATAAATAATTTATGAATTAATTATAATTGAATATTAATATATAAATGGTATTATCCAATATGTTATATCGAGTATATGATATTCAGTTCAACCCATACAGCCCATAAAAACCAGGGTTTAGAGTTATCTTTGTACTATATAAATTTCTTATTCTTCCCCTACCATTAAGAAAAATTGTATTTTTTTACTTATAAATTCAAAGGTATCTCCACAATATATTTTTTTTCTTTACCCAACTCAAAAGTGTCCGTGTTTAAATCTGAGAAGCTGGCTACCTCCATATTCTCCAGCGATCTGAAATTAAAGTGGTATGTTTACTCTCGTTAGGTTCTCTTCACTCTCTAATATGAAAGATATATAAAATTAGTAGTTTTTAATTAGTTCGTAATTGAATATTCAAGTATAAATGGTACAAATCCATATATTATATTTAGTATAATGATATTCAGTTGGTATATAAATAAGCCCATAAAACTAGTATTTAGGTTATCTCTGTAATATGTATTTCATATTTTTTGATAATTATTAACGCCATATTCTTCCTTTGCCCTGCAATTTATAACAATTATATTTCTTTTTTAGTTGTAAATTCCAAGGTCTCTTCACAATATATTAGTTTCTTCTAACCCAACCCAAAAGTGACTGTGTTTAAATTCGAGGAGGTTGGCGCCTTACCATCTTCTCTAGCCATCTGATAATTATTAACGCTGTATTCTCTCTTTCCCCTACTCACAATATATTAGTTTCTTCCAATCCAACTAAAAAGTGCCCGTGTTTAAATTTGAGGAGGTGGCGCCTTACCCTATTCTCCAGCCATCTGAAATTAAAGCATCTGAAATTAAATCAGTATGTTTACTCTTATTATTTTCTATTCTCTCTCTATGCATACAAAACAAGAACTTTATTAATTTTTCATATATATATATATATATATATATATATATATATATATATATATGAGTAGAATTTGTTGTTAGTAATATGAAAAAGATATAAAATTAGTAGGATTTGTATTGATTGGTTGGTTTGTCACATTGGGAGTAATATCATTCATATGTTGACCTCTCAAGTGAAATATGGATTATTTTCACTCGTGATAGGATGGAATGGAAAACACCAATAATGATTTATAACCCAAGTTTAATTGATGACGTATTAATCTACTTATATAAAGACCTGTTTTGGACTGCACTGTATAAAAAAAAGTACTAACAACATATATTTCAAGTTTATATAGTTAGAATGAATTATATGTTAAAGTAAAAAAAATATATCAATATTAATCTTTATTATATTTTGCAGGAAAACGATTTTATTGAAAAAAGAATATGGAATAAGATTGTTGGCCATGTCATTTCATTAAACTAGCATTTCACAATTGCTATGGTAAGATATACTTTTAATTTTACACATTATATCTAGTATATTTATTACATTGCAAAATATTCTCATATATTAAGATTAAATTTGTTAGATTGTTATCATGTTAGATTAATATTATAATGTATCTGTTTCTATTTATTAACTGATAACTTATATTTATGTTTAAGTTAATCCAACAAGAGAGTAAATGTAGATTTTTATTTTTTATATGGGTGTTATTTTTACTGTATAATCTTCAAGATGATTCATCAAAACCAACAATCTTTGTAGAAAACTTAATGTTAAATTACTAATAGGAATCGGTATAAATCCATAAAATGTTTATCATCTTTTATACTTCGAGTTGAAGATAATGCATCTCATAAATCATCATAAATTTTAATTATGAACATAAACTAGTTAAATAATTCTATTAAAAAGCTTTTTAAAAAAATTATAAATTTGAAAAATCGCATTGGAGTTTTGGGTCCCAGATAATATTGGAACTGATGCAAGAATAGAGTCTAGTAATAGTACATGTCGAGTTGAAATATCAGATGGTAACTTCTTGTATATTAACTGCGCTTAAAATATGATAATAGAGTTAATTGCGTTTGACTCCCTTTGGTGACTCTTAATTACGAATCTGGTCTCTATTACAAACCTGTCTTCCGTTGTTACTGTCTTGATGGATTAGAAGTTTTCCGATTTTGATTCCTTTACCATATGAGTTCTCCATACTTTCCCCGCTCATTCCATCAAAGTTAAATTTAAGGGATCAAACTGTAATAAATATATTTTTTCACTGAGAAATTTTTAAATTACCTTCTAATAATCAAAACTCCACATAAACTTTTGCAGAAAACAACTCCTGTATATACTTACAGATCCTGCAAAATAGTTGAGGTGGAGCAAATTAAATTTGGAAAATTCCATATTTGTAAATTGCACTGTAGGTCCCTATGTTATGCAAAATTTCACTATAGGTCCCTTGAAATGCTAATATTGAAGGTTTTATGTGATGTATTTACATGTAGGAGTAATCACTTGTTTCTCGCTATAAGGTAGGTGACCTAAACCATGCTCGACGACCTAATCATTCATCAAAAAATGTGAAATTAGAAATTTAGAACTTTGTCCTTGCATACAATAAACATACTAATTTGTCATACAAGGCGAATTAACAGATATGCATCGAAAACAAATTCATGCTACCAATACATTTGGGTTTGGTTTGGATTTCTGTTTTTTATTCGATTCTATATCTAATGCATTTGTTGGGATGTTTTTGTACACAGAAATCAATTGAGGTGGTGCAAGATTCTTTTGCTACTATTGCTCATAGTTGCATCCATCTGAGTCGCTTTTTGAAGTAATGCAGTTGTAGATATAACAGGATTATTTGGTGTTAGGTAATGTAAATTGATAAGGTGGTCTATTCCAAGATCATTATGGTTAGGGTTTCTCCCCTCATGGTTTGTTGATAAATCTTGTTCATAAAATTCTGGTTGAGAAGATTGGTGATGGACCTGGACCAGGACTCGGACCAGATCTGAATTCTTGCTGGAAAGTTAGCCATTTTGGAGCCTCAGGCTTGAAATCAAATGTTTATGGTTCTTTTTTCAGAGAGAAAGCTTGCATGCCATGGCCATGGCTGGTTTCGTATTGAGGTTGCATTTGAAGGTTGATGTGAGATGTCGATGAAGAACCTGGTTGAGAAGAGAGAAATGGGTTCATATTTTCATTTATAGATCTTGCACTCTCTTGTGCTAAAGCATCACACAAGGCTCTATGGCTGATATAGCTAACCCTCTTGAAATCCCAAAATAAAAAAAATATTAAAATAGTTAGAAAAATATTATAAAATATAATATAGAAACTTAATATATTCTTGATAATCGTGTACAGCTCTCATATTTCATACTAGAAAATATCAGTTATACTAATTTTTTTTATTTTTAGTTACTTGACTCTATGTTTATTTATAATACCATGCATTACTACCGAGAAAAAAAAAACTATGTAAAACCTTTTTATTTACTTATAATATATATTCATGTGAAGTTGATCCAACAAGATGTTGAGAAATTAACCTTTAAAATAGTATGAGACTCTATGTTGGTTTCTTCACTTGCTAGAGAGATTAAATACTGAAAATAAAATAAAAGAAGTTATAAGTAATCACTAGAATAATTTATTTAAATAACACCATACTATAAATGTACATCAATAATAAGTTTATGTTATACTTTGGCCGAGCATAGACTTTATATCTAATCTAAGTTAGTAGTAAAATCTTTGTCACATTTAATATGTCTTTCATAATGAAAGAGCATTATGCATATAGTAATTTCAATTATACATTTATATATTAGAATAACTCATATAGAGAAAAAAATTCTTGTTAGAGAGAACGACTTGTTAGAATAGGAAGAGATATTGATGTGTTTACCAATCTTTTTTTTAAATTATTTTTGACTTATAAGTTCTAAGGTCAATCTAATCAACCGAACATAGCTCAAATTTAAATATATGTTTAGATATTTTGATAATCCAAAAAAAAAATCCTAATAAATTTTTTTTTGGAAGAATATTCTTAAAAATTGAATATTCAAAAAGAAATGGAATAAACCCATATTTTATATTTAGTATATGATATTCAGTTCAGCCCATAAATAATTTATGAATTAATTATAATTGAATATTAATATATAAATGGTATTATCCAATATGTTATATCGAGTATATGATATTCAGTTCAACCCATACAGCCCATAAAAACCAGGGTTTAGAGTTATCTTTGTACTATATAAATTTCTTATTCTTCCCCTACCATTAAGAAAAATTGTATTTTTTTACTTATAAATTCAAAGGTATCTCCACAATATATTGTTTTTCTTTACCCAACTCAAAAGTGTCCGTGTTTAAATCTGAGAAGCTGGCTACCTCCATATTCTCCAGCGATCTGAAATTAAAGTGGTATGTTTACTCTCGTTAGGTTCTCTTCACTCTCTAATATGAAAGATATATAAAATTAGTAGTTTTTAATTAGTTCGTAATTGAATATTCAAGTAGAAATGGTACAAATCCATATATTATATTTAGTATAATGATATTCAGTTGGTATATAAATAAGCCCATAAAACTAGTATTTAGGTTATCTCTGTAATATGTATTTCATATTTTTTGATAATTATTAACGCCATATTCTTCCTTTGCCCTGCAATTTATAACAATTGTATTTCTTTTTTAGTTGTAAATTCCAAGGTCTCTTCACAATATATTAGTTTCTTCTAACCCAACCCAAAAGTGACTGTGTTTAAATTCGAGGAGGTTGGCGCCTTACCATCTTCTCTAGCCATCTGATAATTATTAACGCTGTATTCTCTCTTTCCCCTACTCACAATATATTAGTTTCTTCCAATCCAACTAAAAAGTGCCCGTGTTTAAATTTGAGGAGGTGGCGCCTTACCCTATTCTCCAGCCATCTGAAATTAAAGCATCTGAAATTAAATCAGTATGTTTACTCTTATTATTTTCTATTCTCTCTCTATGCATACAAAACAAGAACTTTATTAATTTTTCATATATATATATATATATATGAGTAGAATTTGTTGTTAGTAATATGAAAAAGATATAAAATTAGTAGGATTTGTATTGATTGGTTGGTTTGTCACGTTGGGAGTAATATCATTCATATGTTGACCTCTCAAGTGAAATATGGATTATTTTCATTCGTGATAGGATGGAATGGAAAACACCAATAATGATTTATAACCCAAGTTTAATTGATGACGTATTAATCTACATATATAAAGACCTGTTTTGGACTGCACTGTATAAAAAAAAGTACTAACAACATATATTTCAAGTTTATATAGTTAGAATGAATTATATGTTAAAGTAAAAAAAATATATCAATATTAATCTTTATTATATTTTGCAGGAAAACGATTTTATTGAAAAAAGAATATGGAATAAGATTGTTGGCCATGTCATTTCATTAAACTAGCATTTCACAATTGCTATGGTAAGATATACTTTTAATTTTACACATTATATCTAGTATATTTATTACATTGCAAAATATTCTCATATATTAAGATTAAATTTGTTAGATTGTTATCATGTTAGATTATAATTATAATGTATCTGTTTCTATTTATTCACTGATAACTTATATTTATGTTTAAGTTAATCCAACAAGATAGTAAATGTAGATTTTTATTTTTTATATGGGTGTTATTTTTACTGTATAATCTTCAAGATGATTCATCAAAACCAACAATCTTTGTAGAAAACTTAATGTTAAATTATTAATAGGAATCGGTATAAATCCATAAAATGTTTATCATCTTTTATACTTCGAGTTGAAGATAATGCATCTCATAAATCATCATAAATTTTAATTATGAACATAAACTAGTTAAATAATTCTATTAAAAAGCTTTTTAAAAAAATTATAAATTTGAAAAATCGCATTGGAGTTTTGGGTCCCAGATAATATTGGAACTGATGCAAGAATAGAGTCTAGTAATAGTACATGTCGAGTTGAAATATCAGATGGTAACTTCTTGTATATTAACTGCGCTTAAAATATGATAATAGAGTTAATTGCGTTTGACTCCCTTTGGTGACTCTTAATTACGAATCTGGTCCCTATTACAAACCTGTCTTCCGTTGTTACTGTCTTGATGGATTAGAAGTTTTCCGATTTTGATTCCTTTACCATATGAGTTCTCCATACTTTCCCCGCTCATTCCATCAAAGTTAAATTTAAGGGATCAAACTGTAATAAATATATTTTTTCACTGAGAAATTTTTAAATTACCTTCTAATAATCAAAACTCCACATAAACTTTTGCAGAAAACAACTCCTGTATATACTTACAGATCCTGCAAAATAGTTGAGGTGGAGCAAATTAAATTTGGAAAATTCCATATTTGTAAATTGCACTGTAGGTCCCTATGTTATGCAAAATTTCACTATAGGTCCCTTGAAATTCTAATATTGAAGGTTTTATGTGATGTATTTACATGTAGGAGTAATCACTTGTTTCTCGCTATAAGGTAGGTGACCTAAACCATGCTCGACGACCTAATCATTCATCAAAAAATGTGAAATTAGAAATTTAGAACTTTGTCCTTGCATACAATAAACATACTAATTTGTCATACAAGGCGAATTAACAGATATGCATCGAAAACAAATTCATGCTACCAATACATTTGGGTTTGGTTTGGATTTCTGTTTTTTATTCGATTCTATATCTAATGCATTTGTTGGGATGTTTTTGTACACAGAAATCAATTGAGGTGGTGCAAGATTCTTTTGCTACTATTGCTCATAGTTGCATCCATCTGAGTCGCTTTTTGAAGTAATGCAGTTGTAGATATAACAGGATTATTTGGTGTTAGGTAATGTAAATTGATAAGGTGGTCTATTCCAAGATCATTATGGTTAGGGTTTCTCCCCTCATGGTTTGTTGATAAATCTTGTTCATAAAATTCTGGTTGAGAAGATTGGTGATGGACCTGGACCAGGACTCGGACCAGATCTGAATTCTTGCTGGAAAGTTAGCCATTTTGGAGCCTCAGGCTTGAAATCAAATGTTTGTGGTTCTTTTTTCAGAGAGAAAGCTTGCATGCCATGGCCATGGCTGGTTTCGTATTGAGGTTGCATTTGAAGGTTGATGTGAGATGTCGATGAAGAACCTGGTTGAGAAGAGAGAAATGGGTTCATATTTTCATTTATAGATCTTGCACTCTCTTGTGCTAAAGCATCACACAAGGCTCTATGGCTGATATAGCTAACCCTCTTGAAATCCCAAAATAAAAAAAATATTAAAATAGTTAGAAAAATATTATAAAATATAATATAGAAACTTAATATATTCTTGATAATCGTGTACAGCTCTCATATTTCATACTAGAAAATATCAGTTATACTAATTTTTTTTATTTTTAGTTACTTGACTCTATGTTTATTTATAATACCATGCATTACTACCGAGAAAAAAAAAACTATGTAAAACCTTTTTATTTACTTATAATATATATTCATGTGAAGTTGATCCACCAAGATGTTGAGAAATTAACCTTTAAAATAGTATGAGACTCTATGTTGGTTTCTTCACTTGCTAGAGAGATTAAATACTGAAAATAAAATAAAAGAAGTTATAAGTAATCACTAGAATAATTTATTTAAATAACATCATACTATAAATGTACATCAATAATAAGTTTATGTTATACTTTGGCCGAGCATAGACTTTATATCTAATCTAAGTTAGTAGTAAAATCTTTGTCACATTTAATATGTCTTTCATAATGAAAGAGCATTATGCATATAGTAATTTCAATTATACATTTATATATTAGAATAACTCATATAGAGAAAAAAATTCTTGTTAGAGAGAACGACTTGTTAGAATAGGAAGAGATATTGATGTGTTTACCAATCTTTTTTTTAAATTATTTTTTGACTTATAAGTTCTAAGGTCAATCTAATCAACCGAACATAGCTCAAATTTAAATATATGTTTAGATATTTTGATAATCCAAAAAAAAAAATCCTAATAAATTTTTTTTTGGAAGAATATTCTTAAAAATTGAATATTCAAATAGAAATGGTATAAACCCATATTTTATATTTAGTATATGATATTCAGTTCAGCCCATAAATAATTTATGAATTAATTATAATTGAATATTAATATATAAATGGTATTATCCAATATGTTATATCGAGTATATGATATTCAGTTCAACCCATACAGCCCATAAAACCAGGGTTTAGAGTTATCTTTGTACTATATAAATTTCTTATTCTTCCCCTACCATTAAGAAAAATTGTATTTTTTTACTTATAAATTCAAAGGTATCTCCACAATATATTGTTTTTCTTTACCCAACTCAAAAGTGTCCGTGTTTAAATCTGAGAAGCTGGCTACCTCCATATTCTCTAGCGATCTGAAATTAAAGTTGTATGTTTACTCTTGTTAGGTTCTCTTCACTCTCTAATATGAAAGATATATAAAATTAGTAGTTTTTAATTAGTTCGTAATTGAATATTCAAGTAGAAATGGTACAAATCCATATATTATATTTAGTATAATGATATTCAGTTGGTATATAAATAAGCCCATAAAAACTAGTATTTAGGTTATCTCTGTAATATGTATTTCATATTTTTTGATAATTATTAACGCCATATTCTTCCTTTGCCCTGCAATTTATAACAATTGTATTTCTTTTTTAGTTGTAAATTCCAAGGTCTCTTCACAATATATTAGTTTCTTCTAACCCAACCCAAAAGTGACTGTGTTTAAATTCGAGGAGGTTGGCGCCTTA
Organism: Nemophila menziesii; assembly: GCA_029959085.1. Lineage (NCBI taxonomy): Eukaryota > Viridiplantae > Streptophyta > Magnoliopsida > Boraginales > Hydrophyllaceae > Nemophila > Nemophila menziesii. The sequence goes on along the minus strand of JARWIR010000001.1, from coordinate 122,473,000 downwards.
CCATCTTCTCTAGCCATCTGAAATTAAAGCAGTATGTTTACTCTTATTACTTTTTCTTCTCTCTCTATGCATACAAAACAAGCACTTTATTATTTTTTCATATTTATGAGTAAGATTTGTAATTAGTAATTTGAAAAATATATAAAATTACCAGTTTGTTAATTAGTTGTAATCCAACTTATTTATTTATATATATATATATATATATTATTTTAATTTTATCCAAGATTGAATAATATATGCTTCTGTAGCAATAAATAACTTTTGGATTAATTAAGTAAAAAAATACTCTAAATTTTCAGTATTTATGTAAAATTATGTGTGAAATTGATTGTGAAATTTAATATGCGGAAACATATCACAAGGTTGGACTTGGGCAAGCACACCAATTCTAGTGCCTGAGTTAAAATTTAGAGGTATGGACATATCAATGTTGTGGCTCAAAGTGTGTAAAATATGAATTATAATCTTTTTAGACGATTACCATGAAATATTTCTTTTTACGCTATAAATCGGACGATTTGGCTTTGAGCATAATGAACCTAATTTTAAGGAGCTGAGTATCTTATTTAGAAAAGCCAAGTTCCATGGGGGGTAGTTGTAATTTTTCATAGATGTTAGAACTTTCTTATATTATAAAAAAACTTGAAATTGGACTATATAAGTAGATTTGAACGAATTACATGTATTAGTTCAACTAAAAAATATGTATTAGTTTTAGTTGAACTTGTTGCGCCATGTTAAGGTTTCAAATTGGTGGAAGGTTTAGGCATGGTGGAGGTGGAGGTAGAAGTTGATTCATGGGAAGCAATCAAGACATTTAGAAGTACATATTGTTAGAGGCATAGTTCAAGAATCGTGAATCGTATTGTGAATTGAAATGTTACCTTTTTAAATAGTGAATCGTAACGATTCCAATTTATTTTTTTAAATATAATATATATATATATACATATTATTTAATATGTAAATTGATTATGATATTTTTATAATTAAAATTACTAATGAAAAATTAATTATCTAAACAAGTATCCTTCAACATATAAATTCTGAAATACAAAAAAAAATTAATCTAATTTTCTATTCATAAATCATCATAACTATCATACTTATCTTCAATATGCGACTTTTCATCATCTTCATCCTCATCACTTATTATATTTTCAATTATCTAATCTTTTTCGTCGACAAGTCTTGTTTTATTTTTCTCTTTACCTTTTATTTCTGGATTTAAAATTCTAGGCCTCTTTTTTTTTTCTATAGCCAACTCCTCATCTTGGAAATACTCATGTATATCCATCCGTGAAGGATAGTCAGGGAGAAAAGGATCTTCTTTCTATGTAATTCATTCATCATTGGATTCCATATCGGACAAACAAGTTGGATCATAATCATCACCGTGTTCATGTCCTTTTAAATATCTAATTTGAAATTGAATGTTGTATTTCACTAATACAAGAACATTCATCCTTTGTTGATGCAAACATGCTCCAATTTCGTACACATCTGGTAGCTCTGAAAGTTAAGCTTAACACTCGTATATTTAGTTTTTAGAGCTCGGGGCATTCTTCACCATAACTGTCCTACCATGAAGCTACAAAACATACAGTTTCATATCAAAACTACCCAAATATATTATTAAAATTTTATGATTTGTAATTTTTATAACATAAAAATATATGAAATATATACGCGGTTGTTTCTTATCTCTTGTGGATATTATCATGATAATACAAAACATTACATTCGTGCCCTTGAATTGTTTTTATTAGTTCGTCGGCTTTTACTTGAGTTTCAATATCTGGATACATTCTTTGAATCGTTTGTATAGACTGGATTTTACTTCTACATCCGCCTTGAATTTTGAATCGTACTGAGATCTACAAAAAAAATTAGTAATACAGATTATAAATATATAATATTAATAATTATATATTTTAAAGTAACATAATATACCTAGATTGAGAAAATATCCTGCGTGATGCGGCCTACGAATTTCTCGGTGATTTCTTCCTTTGCCTTATCCGTTGCTTCATATATAAAAATCATTGCTGGTTTCGTATCACCAACGACAAGTCATAAGCAAAGGCATGACACATTGTATGCGATATTCGATGGACCTCCAAAATTTATCGTCACTCAAAATTATTTCGTGAGCCGTTTTTCCATTAGGGGTACTCGAAGGAGAACTCTTTACAAATTCCTCAAACATAGCTCGTAATTGTGTTTTTCGATCATGGAAACTCTTCAAAGTCGACTAATTAGTTGCAAATCTATTAACCACAATTCTTGTCAATTGTTTCTCATTGCGAGTACCCACGAATGTCGATAAACGAAATTTGCTACTTTTTTGCTTTATCAATAACATTTTTTGAAATCGGTAGATTACCTATGTCATAAAGCATAAGATCGATCAAATGTGTAGCACAAGATATAAACTGATTTAATACAAATTGCACCATATTTTCTTCTCCAATTTCCTTCAATATATCATTGATCTATTCATACAACTTTTCAGAACTCTTAATAATCGAAAAGGTATCAACTGATTTATAAAAATTGTGTCTCGTGGACTATTAACGAGAAAATTGGTTAGTGAGTGGTGTTTTCTTCTGTCAATCCATCAGACATCAATGTGCATCCTGTTTTTTCCAGTCTTCTTTGAATTCATGTGATTTCAGATTTACATACTCATATTCCTTCTTCAAATACGAAACTTGTACTTCATAATAAGTAGGGGGCTTTAATCCCTTACCATAGTCTCCAATCGATTTCACCATTTGCAAAAATAGAGGATGTTTCACCAAATTAAATGGTAATTGACATTACAAAAACCAACAAATATCTCGAAATGACAAGCTCTTTTTTTTTTAACAATTTGATTTAATGTTTGTTGGCCCACACCTTGTTCTTTACCATAAAAGAACCAATACTATACTTTGCTTAAGAAGATCCGTCTTCATCAAAACATTCTATATTCACCTTCAAATTCTTCTCTTCTTTTTCTTTAAAATGCCTACAAATAGCGATTTCACGTCATCACTAACTTGAGGACATACACCATCATCTTTTCGTGTACAATCCAAGTGGTTTTTCATAACACACCTACCAAAATTAATTTTCCACAATGGTTACATTATACTTGGTTTTGATTTCCTCCTTCAATCTTCGAGTAGTGGTTCCATGTAACAAGTCACTACTGGATTTGCGGTGTTTACCCACGACAAATTAGCGACGACGCGTAATTCGTCGTTAAGAGGTCGAAGTTAGCGACGACAATAACTTAGCGGCGAAAATTACAGCGTCGTTAATTTTCTTGGATTTTCGTCGCTGAATATTTTTAATTTCTTATTGAATTTTTTTAATAGCCGAAATGTCGTCGCTATCTTAGCGACACTACATTTTGTCGCTATTTTGAAGATTAGCGACGACCCTGTGTGTTTAACCACGTCCCGTAAGTCGTCGCTAATCGTGGATCCTATTTTATGGATACATCAGGTTTTTTAACCCACATAACACACAAAACACCCAAAAAAATCCTCCGATTTTCTCCCAAAAACTCAACTAAATTCCATTTTTTTTTTGTAATTGCTTCTCCACTTCATCTTGCATCATTCTTGGTTCAATAATCAAAGTGGGGCTCCATTAATATCATCTTTCATCACACAATTTAAGGTAATAATTGCATGAAATTCACCTTTTAATTTTAATTTTTTTTGAATGCTAATTGTGTTATATTCTTTCTATATGGTTTGATTAGGTGAATTAATACAACTTTCTTGGTGGGGAATTAACATCACTCTTCAATTTATCCATCCAATTCAAGGTATTTCCATTAAATTTCATGCTTTTTTAATTTTGTATTTATTTGATTATATTAGCAAGTTGATATACCATATGATTAGGTTAATGAATTAAATATTTGTTGGTTGATTATGCATTTGTTGTGTGAATTTATATTTTGTGCTCATATAATTTTACTTGTTTATTTAATTCTTTGTTCTTTTTTTATATATTCCTTCATTTAATGCTATGTAATATTTATTCATTTAATGGTTTGTAATTTTTATTCATTCAATGGTTTGTAATATTTATTCATTCATTTAATAGTTTTGTGACCCGTTACCCCCTACTGCGTGTTCCGTCCATTTTCACCGTTAAAAGTGACGTGGCATTTCCATGTCACATTTTTTTTAATCCAGATGTTAATTAATTATTTAGTTAACTTAAACCAAGGGCAAAAAAGAAATTTCATTAATAGTTTTTATAATATTAAATATAATTAATATAATAACCACCCCCAGCCCACCCGCACCCCCTACCCCCAGCCCACCCCCTTCTTCCCCGTTCTTCTTCTTCCCCATTCTTCTTCTTCCCCATTCTTCTTCTTCCCCGACCTCTGATTCTTCTTAAAAAAAAAAATTCAACACAAAAGCAGATCTCACTTAAAGATTGCTGCAACACATTCGCCCATTCAAAAATCAGCTCATCTGTGATTCACTATTCTAATTGCATCAGAATCACACAACACAAAACCTCAATGGTAACAAAGAATCACATATCACAAATCTCAATAGTAATTAACACATACCACCTCAATGGTTACGAACATATGAGTATATATAATTAAACAAATAAAGCAACTCATAACAACACACAAACCAAAGGTTCTGGGAAAATTGATACATGAAAATTCTAAAATTGAAAATCGAGTGTATTTCTTCATAACTAATTCCTCGACAGCTTTCTTCTATTGAGAACTGAAAATTCTAAGAATTGCTGACTAATTGATTAGAAATGCAAGATACGTTGTTAACAAAATCAGAAGATTTTAAACTAAACTGTAAAAATAGAACTGTAAAAATAGCTCCGCCAGAAAGCTTCGAACGATGTGAATTGCAAGAACTCGAAAACGCTATTCTCCAATCTACAAGAACTTGAAAATGCTATGAACTGAGTTCTTCTCTGATCTGCAAACCGAGCACGACCACACCTGTAATATATACATATAATGAAGTCACTTACTGTATCGAAAAGCTCAAAATCATAGTAAACTGAACCTTATATTAGTAATAAATTAGTTAATTCTCAAATTTATAAAGAAAAAATTGGGAAAATTGAAAATAGAACACTTACTGCTTGAGAGAATCTTGCACTGAGAAGAAACAGAGATGGGATTCCATGTAGGCAAATCGGAGGCAAAAAGAAACAAAAATGAACAAAGCAACGAAGCTAAGAGTGAAAACAAGAGTAACCCAAAACAGTATCCGATTTGTTTGCAATAATTAGGCCTTTTCTTTTTCTTCTTCTCATTATCTTCTATTTTTTCAGTTGAATCCATATCAATACATGTAATCGGAGGGTAATTTGGGTATAATTTAAGGGGTTCCGGTCACCGGAGATGGAATCCGGTGATCGCAGTTTGGATGGTGGTGATTGTTAAAGTGCGGTCAGATATTTCATTTTAGATGGTTATGGAGAAAAGTCCTTTTGGTTCATTTCAACGAAGAAGAAGAACGGGGAAGAAGGGGGTGGGGTGGGGGTAGGGGGTGCGGGTGGGGTGGGGTGTGGTTATTATATTAATTATATTTAATATTATAAAAACTATTAATGAAATTTCTTTTTTGCCCTTGGTTTAAGTTAATTAAATAATTAATTAACATCTGGATTAAAAAAAAATGTGACATGGAAATGCCACGTCACTTTTAACGTCACTTTTAACGGTGAAAATGGACGGAACACGCAGTAGGGGGTAACGGGTCACAAAACTAAATCTTAGGGGGCATCGAGGCGCATTTTAAGACTTAGGGGGCAACCTGTCAATCGCGTATAAACCCAGGGGGCAAAAGTATTATTTACTCTTTATTTTATTTTATTAATGTAGTCGCATAGTTTACTCAACTTGTGTTAAGAGATGGCATCGAGTTCGGACATGAGTATCGATAAGAGTTGGATCGAATTGACGAATGTGTTAGATGGTGAATATATTTTTGGGGTTTATAAATTTATCGACTTTGCTAAGAAAAGTAGAGGTTATACCGGTTACTTGTCTTGTCCGTGTAAGAAGTGTAATAATTTTTGTCGATTAAAAACCGAAGCTGTTATGGCCCACCTTCTAAGAGAGGGATTTAACCATGATTATAAGGTTTGGACAAAACACGGTGAGAAAACGATACAAACACATACACCCCCTGCAAGTAGAGATCCAATTATAGTAAATGAAATCCAGCATGTTCATGACGATGTGAGACAGAGTTACGATGTTGGTGGACATCCGGGAGACACCGAGATGAGAGATGCACATATTCCAAGTCGAAGCAGTTTTGACACATTGTTCGAAGAATTGGAGACAGAATTATTTCCTGGTTGTGAATCGACGAGTTCGTTGAATTTCATTGCCAAGCTAATGCACGTAAAAGTAAAGAACAAATGGACTAACACCTCATTCACCGAGCTACTGGAGTTGTTGGGTCGTATTTTGTCTAAACCTCACAATTTGCCCGAATCTTATGAAGCATGCAACAAGAAGTTGAAAAGTTTGGGTATGGGGTATGTTACCATCGACATTTGTTTGAACGATTGTGTTATTTATTACAAAGAAAACAAAGACCTTGATGAGTGTCCAGTTTGTAGCGAGTCTAGATGGGACCCAAAGAAGGGTATCAAAGTACCGCATATGAAGTTTCGATACTTTCCGATTGCTCCTAGATTACAGCGACTATATGCTTCAAAGCACACCGCTTAAGACATGATTTGGCACCATACCGGTAACTTTGACCATAAACACTCAACTTTGACCATAAACACTTAACTTTGACCATAAACACTCAACTTTGACTCTAACCACTCAACTTTGACCATAAACACTTAACTTTGACTCTAAACACTTAACTTTGACCATAAACACTCAACTTTGACCATAAACACTTAACTTTGACTCTAAACACTTAACTTTGACTCTAAACACTTAACTTTGACTCTAAACACTTAACTTTGACTCTAAACACTTAACTTTGACTCTAAACACTTTTTGACCATAAACACTCAACTTTGACCATAAACACTTAACTTTGACTCTAAACACTTAACTTTGACTCTAAACACTTAACTTTGACTCTAAACACTTAACTTTGACCATAAACACTCAACTTTGACCATAAACACTTAACTTTGACTCTAAACACTTAACTTTGACTCTAAACACTTAACTTTGACCATAAACACTCAACTTTGACCATAAACACTCAACTTTGACCATAAACACTTAACTTTGACTCTAAACACTTAACTTTGACTCTAAACACTTAACTTTGACCATAAACACTCAACTTTGACCATAAACACTTAACTTTGACCATAAACACTCAACTTTGACTCTAAACACTCAACTTTGACCATAAACACTTAACTTTGACTCTAAACACATAACTTTGACTCTAAACACTTAACTTTGACCATAAACACTCAACTTTGACCATAAACACTTAACTTTGACCATAAACACTCAACTTTGACCATAAACACTCAACTTTGACCATAAACACTTAACTTTGTCCATAAACACTTAACTTTGACCCTAAACACTTAACTTTGACTCTAAACACTTAACTTTGACTCTAAACACTCAACTTTGACCATAAACACTTAACTTTGACCCTAAACACTTAACTTTGACTCTAAACACTTAACTTTGACTCTAAACACTCAACTTTGTCTCTAAACACTCAACTTTGACCATAAGGGTAAGCTTCTTAAACCATTTAAAAAAAAAAAATTGCGACGACATTCAATGGAATAGCGACGACATTCAACATTTGAATGTGGTCGCTAATTATTCGCGACGACATTCAAAGGGTTTGTCGTCGCTAATAAATAATTAAAAATTCGATTGGTCATTGAGGGCGGTCAACTTTCCCACCCACGAAAATTAGCGACGACAAACCAAAAATTCGCGACAGTGTGTCGTCGCTAACCCAAGACACGCAAGGGGCGTGTGTACGTGGGGCAACACGTGGCCGAAATTCGCGACAAAATCCCAAGATTTGCGACGACCCGTGTCGTCGCTAATCTTTTTTTCTATAAAACCCTAACCGAGCTCATTTCTGCCATACACAAACACCCAAAACACTCCCAAAAGCTCAATTTTCGCCATAGCCAAGCTATTCCGAGGAGAAACAACACCAAATCCAACGTCAAGGTAATGATTCTAGTCCAAATACACATTCTAATCTTTACTTTTTTGATTTTTTTTTTTAATTTCTAATATTTTGTCTTGTGTTTTTTTTGTATGATTCTTTCTTCTTGGCATGGGTTAATGGACGAAATCTACACCATTTCTACGTAACGGGTTCCAATTTCCGGATCAAACTTGCAATTTTTTTATTTTTAATTTTTTTATCTTGTAAAAATTCATGAATGTTTTTAGTTGTTTGATGAAATCCGAGAATTATGTGTATGTTTGTGGGTCGTTTGGTAATTTTTTGGTGTTAAATAACAACATGTAATTGGAATTTGATAAAAAATTAGGGTTTTGGTATGATGTTTGTAATTTTAATGTAATAGTTGGTGTGTTATTGATCTTTGATTGTGTTTTAAGATATAGGGACCTATTTGCAATATGTTTGATTTGTATGTTTAAGGACTAAAATGCAGTTTTGTATGTTTAAGGACTAAAATGCAATTTTATAAAAAAAAGTACTAAAATGCAATTTTAAAAAAATAGGACTTAATTGAAAATTTTAGAAAGATAGATGACTAAAATTAATTTTGTAGTAAGATAGAGGACTAAAATGCAATTTTCGAAAAAAATAGGACTTAATTTCAAATTTAAAAAAAAAGGGACAAAAATCCATTTTTTAGAAAATTAGGAATTATTCGCATTTTTTAAAAAATTTGGATAAAAATGGAAATTTTTAAAAAATATGGACTTATTTGCAAATTTTTAAAAAACTAGGACTTATTTGCAAATTTTAAAAAATTTGGACTTATTTGCAAATTTTAAATAATATAGGACTTATCTGCAAATTTTAAAAAAATAGGACTTAATTGCAAATTTTAAAAAACTAGGACTTATTTGCAAATTTTAAAAAATTTGGACTTATTTACAATTTTGTGAAATTTTATAGATGGCTTCTGTCATGGGTAGGAGTCATGGTGGAGACGGGAGGGGTAACGATCCCCCGAGGGGTCCCCCGTTCGAATGCTGATTTTGCCCAACCATCAGGTAATAAAAAATTCAATTAATGTTAATTTAATAATTAAGAAAATATATAATTAATAATTTCTTTTTTTTTAAATAGGGGAACGTAAAAGAAGGAGCCCAAAAGCTGCCACATCAATCCGGACGGCTCAAGAGACCCTGAAGAGAGTCAGCTGGCCCATTCCAGTTGACTTTTCTGTCATAGACGGCACCTGTAACTTCGTGGGCGAGTATAGCAAACACGTGGGTCAGGTGGCTGGTAATGCTGTTTGAGAGGCTGTTCCCCCGTGCTACAAACAATGGTCAGATGTTCCCGACCATAACAAAGGGGTAATTTTGCAGCGACTTCATCAATTTTTTGATTTGGAGGAGTGGAGGAGGCGAGGCGATTGGGAAGAGATCACTAAGAGATTGACTACGATGACATCTGGAGCCTACAGGCGATACAAGTCGGATTTGAAGAATGACTATTACTACACGGGTGAAAATCCACCAGATGTTGACCCGGTGATTTGGGAGGCGACGAAGAAGATGTTTGATGACTTGGCGAAACAGGTAGAAAAAATAATTTATTAATTATTTTATACATTTTTTTAAAATTAATTTTATAACTACTTCTTTTTTATTTGTAACAGAGTCAGGCTGATATAAACAAGAAGAATCGAGAGCAGCAGACAGTTCCGAGCAAGGCGGGGTCAAGGAACTGGTCACAGACCAGGGAGGTGATTATTGAGGTATAAGTTTTAAAAATTAAAATATAATTTAGTATTTTATTTAATTTAATTGTTAACTAATAAAAATTTGTTACTGTATACTGTCCAGGGGAAGCTGAAGACGGTGACGAAAGAGCCGTTGACTTTTACAGATGACGAGACCCAGGAGGAGATGGAGCTTCCTCCTTTAAGCGGCTATTTTGACCACCTCTCCTATGATGCTGCTACAAATAGCTGGCGTGACCAGCGTTTGGGGAATGCTAGTGTAAGTTTTTTTTTTAAATTGATTTAAATTAATTTATTATTTTAAATTAATTTTTTTATTATTTTAAATTAATTTTTAAATTAAAATCTAATTACAGGTTGTTCTTCGGGAGAAGATGAAGAAGGTTGTGCAGGCCGGAGCGGAGGGTACTGAAGTTAGCATCCAGGAGCAGATGGATGCCATGCTCGAGACAATCTTCCACCTATACCAGATCCATCCTCCGCATCACCCGGGCCCACACCTTCTTCTAGTCGGCCGAGTCAACCCCCGAGCATGGCAGGCACTCTCTTCGAGGCATTAAACGGGATGAGAATCACCCATGGAATGCAGCCGATCAGCAAACCCGGGCCCACTAGGGATGAGAGACGAGGTGAAGATAGACTAGATGAGGAGAGAGGATAAGATGAAGAAGATCTCGGTGACGATTGAGATTTTTATTTATTTATTTGGTTGGTTTGGTTTGTAATTTTAAGACTTTTACGTTTATTTCGTATGTTTGACTTGCTTTTTGACTTTGACTACGTTTGACTTTATTTCACGTTTAGTATTTGAATCGAATATCGTATTCTATATGTATTTTTGGATTTTTATTTATTTATATTTTTGCATTATATTTAAAATCAAAATAATAATAAAGACTACAATTTAAATAATAAAAAATAAAATTTAAATAATAAACAATAAAATTTAATTAAAAATTAAAATTAAAAATTAAAATTAAAATTATATAAAAAAATTAAAAATAATGAATGATTTTCGACAAAAAAAAATGAAAAACATATTAGCGACGAGAAATTTTTCGCTAATACGTTGTCGTTAAAGAATAAAAAAGAAAAGAAGATTCGATTAATAAAATTTTGATTAAAAATTAAAGAAAAACTAATTAATAGATTAGCGACGACAGATCGTCGCTATTAAGTCGTCGCTATCTGTAATTTCGCGACGCACTGTCCTCGTGGTTAAAACTCTGAGTAATTATGGACGAAATCACAATTATTCGTCGCTAATCTCAAATTAGCGACGCCAGGATAGAGACGACAGTTTAGCGACGAAATTTCGTCGCTAAACCTAAATAGCGACGAATTTTCCCGGATTAGCGACGACCCGTGTCGTCGCGAAATCAGGCGAATCCAGTAGTGAGTGTCTCATTTTCTTTTTTATTTTTATTCTTTATTTAAAGAAGCTGCTACAATTTTTTTACAATATACCTATTTATTAGTTTAAATTCAGGTTTAAATTAGTTATACTAAATAATGAACAAAAATAAACAACTTTGATTTTTCATTTTTAGCTATTTGACTCTATATGTTTATTTATAATACCATGCATTACTACCGAGTTAAAAAAAACTATGTAAAACCTTTTTATTTACTTATAATTTATATTCATGTGAAGGTTATCCAACAAGATCTTGAGAAATTAACCTTTAAAATAGTATTAGGCTCTATGTTGGTTTCTTCACTTGCTAGAGAGATTAAATACTGAAAATAAAATAAAAGAAGTTATAAGCAATCACTAAAATAATTTATTTAAATACAAATCCTGAAAAATTGAATTATTTTGTAAGAAAAATTGGTGTCGGGTTTCTCAAGGTTTTATTTTGCAATTGTAATATTATGTAAACCTTAAGTTATATCACCGTACTATAAATGTACGCGTATTATCAATAATAAGTTAATATTATACTTTGGTCGAGCATAGACTTTATATCTAATCTAAGTTGTGAGTAAAATATTTGTCACATTTAATATGTCTTTCATAGTGAAAGAGCATTATGCATATAGTAATTTCAATTATACATTTATATATGAGTTATTTTATATATGAGAATAACTCATATAGAGAGATAAAATCTTGTTTACCAATATTAGAGAGAACGATTTGTTAGAATAGGAAGAGATATTGATGTGTTTACTAATCTTGTTTATTTATTATTTTTTGACTTATAAGTTCTAAGGTCAATCTAATTAACTAAACATAGCTCAAATTCAAATATATGTTTAGATATTTCGATAATTCAAAAAAATCCTATTAAACTTTTTTTGTGGAAGAATATTCTTAAAAATTTAATATTCTAATAGAAATGGTATAAACCCATATTTTATATTTAGTATATGAAATTAAGTTCACCCCATAAATAGTTTATGAATTAATTGTAATTGAATATTCATATATATATGGTATTAACCAATATGTTATATTGAGTATATGATATTCAGTTCAACCCATACAGCCCATAAACAAGTCCATAAAAATTAGGGTTTAGAGTTATCTTTGTACTATATAAATTTCTTATTCTTTTATAATTGTTAACTCGATATACTTTCTATCCCCTGCCATTAAGAAAAGTTGTATTTTTTTACTTATAAATTCGAAGGTATCTCCACAATATATTTTTTTCTTCACCCAACTCAAAAGTGTCCGTGTTTAAATATGAGGAGGTGACTCCCTCCATATTCTCTATCTTTGTGAAATTAAAGTGGTATGTTTACTCTCCTTAGGTTCACTTCACTCTCTAATAGGAAACATATATAAAATTAGTAGTTTTTAATTAGTCGTAATTGAATATTCAAGTAGAAATGGAACAAATCCATATATTATATTTAGTATATGATATTCCGTTGGTCTATAAATAAGTCCATAAAAACTAGGGTTTAGGTTATCTCTGTAATATGTAAATCTCATATTTTTTGATAATTATTAAAGCATATTCTTTATTTGCCATACAATTTATAACAATTGTATTTCTTTTTTACTTGTAAGTTCCAAGGTCTCTTCACAATATATTATTTTCTTCCAACCCAACTCAAATGTGACTGTGTTTAAATTTGAGGAGGCGGTCGCCTTACCATCTTCTCCAACCATCTTAAATATATTATGGTTAATTATATAATTTATATATAAAATAAAATAATTTGGATGGTTGTTATTGTATAAAAAAAATGACCACTTATTTTCTCACATAAATTAGGAAACACATTAATTACAATCACTATTACTAAAATATCCCTTTATCTTGATATTCTAAATATTCGTTGGAAACATAAATATAAATTTTTTAGTAAGGGTCATAGTAGAAAATAGTGACGTCTTGAAATTCTAAATAGACATTATTTTTATGACACTACTTTTAGTAAGTGTGAAATTATTTTTTAGACGGAGGGAATAACAAAAATAATTTGAAGTTTGGACGGTTGTCAAACATAAATAAAATACAGAGGTATTGTTAATTCAACAGGCTACAAAATCCTTTATCACTATGATATAAATAATAAACTTGATGTACATTATCCAACATAAATAAATAGAATTGGGATACACAACATAAATAATCGTGTTTAAATAGTGTTATTAGATTAGGGTTAGAGCGTGATATGCATCGATTGTATGAAATGCATCGGTTGTATGACGACTCGCAATCACACGATTGCATGAACACAGGTTATAAGCGGCTTTATTGATCCAACAAATCCTGGAAATATTTGAAAGGAATAGGTCCTTTACATTAAAAGGTGTACATTCATATGTTGACCCCCCCGAGTGAAATACAGATTATTTTCACTCGTGATAGGTTGGAATGGAAAACACCAATAATGATTTATAACCCAAGTTTAACTGATGATGTATTAATCTACATATACAAAGACCTGTTTCGGACTGCCCTGTATAAAAAAAGTACTAACAACATATATATCAAGTTTATATAGTTAGAATGAATTATATGTTAAAGTAAGAAAAAATATCAATATTAATCTTTATTATATTTTGCAGGAAAAAGATTTTATCGAAAAAAGAATATGGAATAAGATTGTTGGCCATGTCATTTCATTAAACTAGAATTTCACAATTTCTATGGTAAGATATACTTTTAATTTTACAGATTATATTTATTACATTTCAAAATACACTCATATATTAAGATTAAATTTGTTAGATTGTTATCATGTTAGATTATAACTATAATGTATTTGTATGTATTTATTCACTGATAACTTATATTTATGTTTAAGTTAGTCCAACAAGAGAGTAAATGTAGATTTTTATTTTTTATATGGGTGTGATTTTTACTTTACAATCTTCAAGATGATTCATCGAAACCAGCAATCTTTGTAAAAAACTTAATGTTAAATTAGTAATAGGAAGCGGTATAAATCCATAAAATGTTTATCATCTTTTATACTTCGAGTTGAAGATAATGCATCTCATAAATCATCATAAATTTGAATTAATAACATAAATTAGTTGAATAATTATATTAAAAATCTTTTTAAATTTTTTTTTATATATTTGAAAAATCGCATTGGAGTTTTAGGTCCCAGATAATATTGGACCTGATGCAAGAATAGAGTCTAGTAATAGTACATGTCGACTTGAACTATCAGATGGTAACTTTTTGTATATTAACTGCACTTAAAATATGATAATAGAGTTAATTGCGTTTGACTCCCTGTGGTGACTCTTAATTACGAATCTGGTCCCTATTACAAACCTGTCTTGATGGATTAGAAGTATTCTGATTTTGATTCCTTTACAATATGAGTTCTCCATGCTTTCCCCGCTCATTTCATCAAAGTTAAATTTAAGGGATTAATCTGTAATAAATATATTTTTCCACTTGAGAAATTTGTAAATTACCTTCTAATAATCAAAACTCCACATAAACTTTTGTAGAAAACAAATCCTGTATATACAGATACTGTTAAATAATTGAGGTGGAGCAAATTAAATTTGAAAAATTCCATATTTGTAAATTGCACGGTAGGTCCTTATTTTATGCAAAATTTCACTATAGGTCCCTTGAGATGTTAATATTGAAGGTTTTATGTGATGTAGTTACATGTAGGAGTAATCACTTGTTTCTCGGTATAAGGTAGGTGACCTAAACCATGCTCGACGACCTAATCATTCATCAAAAAATGTGAGATTAGAAATTTAGAACTTAGTCCTTGCATACAATAAATATACAAATTTGTCATACAAGGCGAATTAACAGATATGCATAAAAAACAAAGTCATGCTACCAATACATTTTGGTTTGGTTTGGATTTATGTTTTTAATTCTATTCTATATCTAATGCATTTGTTGGGAAAATTTTGTACACATAATCAATTGATATGGTGCAATATTCGTTCGCTAGGTGTATCGGGGGTTTGCTCAGTGTGGTGGCGCAAGAGCTTTGCTTGATTTTAAACTCAGCTTCAGCAGGTGTGAAACTCGGATCTATTCCATCAAGGAGATATTCGCGATGTACAAGCTGTGCTGACGAGTACAAGATCAACAATTTTATCTTCAGTATTAGCACAAGTAGGGGACAAATTTAGCACATTTCTTGAATCTGAACTTGATGAAGCTAGCTAGAGGATGTCCACTCGAAACCTTTACGAGCATACATGAAGAGCGTATATGTTTGCGGCTATTAGTTCACATTTTGGGTAGAGGGCTACAACTAGGGGGTACATGAGGTCACGCACCATATTTCTTTGAGGAAATGGGAGGTCTGATACTGATGATGACTCTAGACTCTATCAAACTCAACCAATGCTTAACATGGTTACAAGATCACAGGACCTTATCCATCTCCACCCATTCTATATAGCTAGAAATTTAGAAATTTAATTCAGCTCAAAAATATTTTTATAAAATATTTTGGTCAATATCTTCAAGACTTGTATATTTATAATGTACACCCATATTTGTTGTGTTTAATGTTCTCCGTAACGGTTTTTTACCCAGATTTGATTGTTGTGGAATATTTACTTTCATGACATTAATAGACTAATAATAATTTTAGTTTTGTAGTTTTCTTGTCAATATCTTTTGTACGGTCTTTTATAATGTTTTTAACGTGATGTGTTTTTGTCTGTTTCTAGATCACATAGATCACATGGAAGTACGTATAACAGAGGCTCTAACTCTGAAATAGCTTCAGTATTCATTATCTTTTTCATTGTTTTGTCTCTTTAAGTTCATGGCCTATGATAACGTGTGCAGATTATTTTTCTATCATCACAATAAGGTTAAGGTTGTAAAGAACTAAGTTGCTAGCTTATAACTTAAGCTTAACTCGATAAAATATAATTTGAGAGATCGCTTTTCTAGTTAGTCAAGCGGAACTCAAGATCAAAAAATAACTCATTTAACCAACATGCCAAACTACGCTCGTTCATTGAGAAAATAAACTAAGCTTGTTCACGGGCTATTCCTTTAGTTTGTAACCAATTTCCTTTTAGTTACTTAAACATATTTTTACCTACTAACTTTTAATAACTTGGAGCCTGAAATAACCCATTACAAAACGATCAATTCGCCCACCTATTTACTTTTCTAAATCTCCTTACTCACGAAGGTCTGGTTTCTGGACAATGAAACCTGAATACCCTCACCTGAATACCCTCCATGCTAACTGTAGTCAGACCTTTCCCAAACTCTACCATTTATTTCACAACCAGTTGCAGTTTATCCTGTGAATCTACTTTCACGCCAAATTTTATGACTCTAATCTTATCAGCCATCCTGGAAAACCCTCATCGAACTGGCGATTTACATCTTAAATTGATGAAAAAGACTCGAATCCAATTAGCATTTACATAACGTAAAACTCCACATGCCCCATCAAGACGACATCTCCTAAACCAGCTCCCACATCTATTACGTTTGAGTCCTCGATTTGATTTAAACCAATCGGTTAATTAAGAATAATTTCTTCTATTCACTACATAGATGGTTGGCTACTCCATGCACTCATTCCAACCATGCGCCTATTTTGATCCAACTGATATAGGATGAACCGGATCCGAGAAAGAAGTATCGCGTCAAATTTGAGTCAACATGGTATCTTCACAAACACTTTTAGGTTTACTTAGGGTAAATGGATACAAATCATATAGATATGTGAGAAAACATTTCAGTTATTAGGAGCATATCCAATCATGTAAAATATGGGTAATCAGAGATATCAATCAAAAGAAACGTCTACCTCTTGCGAGACATTGGGGTATACAGTCGTCCAGTGTAGAGATAATTGGGTAAGATATCCCATAGAGATTCAATTACTTGTGTGTGATATTTTAAACAATTATATGCAACTGGGAAAGATTTTGATGGTCCTTTTTCACTATCTCAGCCTACTCGTATGGGATAAGTGAGTAGTAAATTCAGTCCAGTGTATACAGTTAAACATGTGGCTTCACCCACTCAAGTTAATTCAGAGGGCCCACTAGAACATCATGGAAAGCTCTTGGGTGACCCACAAAATAAATCAACCTTTCTAATGCAAGTGTGAAAAGTTCTATTCGAGCTACCACTACCTCAACTCCTACTGACCATGGTCATAGTGGTGCTTCTTATTAATATAAATACCCATCACGCGCACAACTCAATTGGGTTTGATTAATGAGCTACTCTGAAGTATATAGTTAAAAGGAGACGTTGAACTGCCATGTGGGAAATGTTTGTAGATTTTCCCACGATTTCTGAAATTTCTTATAAGGCTAGCTAGAAGGTTCACAGAAGTACAACCGAACAAAAGCTAGGCACCGTTGGCTATTAATGATGATGTGGATAATTTTATACTCAACATTTCATATGAGGGACATGTATTTTATACTCAACATTCCACATGAGGAACATGAAAAATATATGATGTCCAAATAATGAAGAGTGAACATGATTGATACAGATGTGTAAAATTATTGGATAAAAGAGAAACATACTATTTCTAAGTAATAAAGAGTAATTAGGATGGTAATGAATATAAATAAGAGAGTTCCTTTAAAATATAAGTTTTGCAAGTTACAGAAAACTGTACGTAGAGAGATATTTATATAGAAGATGGTTTTCAAAACAATTCCATAAAAATCTTTGATTAATGTATATACAAAAATCAATATTTGTTTGACACTTATTTTGTTGATTATGTGTTTATTTTTTCCTTTCATTTAATTTTCTCAGTACAATTAAGTAAATCATTCAATTTGATTATTAGGTATTAAGTAAAGGTATATGATTAATATTGTAATTGTGTAGCTAGTCACCGAGAAAGTGAGGTTTTAGAACAAGCCATTTGATATATTGTAGATATCATAACATTATAAACAAACCAAGTTCTTTGAGAATGAATGGAGTTCAAATTAAAAAAAAAAATTGAATATGTTTATTCAGATAAACAACCACTAACACAAAGAGTTACTCCTTATATCCTAATTAATCTTTTATTTCTCAATAAACTCTTAATATTATTTTATTAAATAGAAGTAACCTGTAACGTTTAATAATTTTGTTTCCTAACTTTAATATTAAAGGTGAAAAAATAATCAAACATATTAGAACAGAGCAAGGTGACAAGTGAAAGTGCAAGAAACGAAGGTTCAAATTTAAATATAGCTTCATCCATAATTGTCAATGGTAGTTGTGTTCGAAAATTAAAAACTTTTCCTTGGTGATTATTGAATAGAAAAGAATGCTGTTGATGATCTTGTTGATGGGTGTAGTTGTGGAGATCTACAATATTCCCTACAATTAGTTTATTAATTTGGAAAGTTAAAAAATTATTTAATCTAATAACTCGTTATTATAAAAATTATAAGGGTATGACTTCCATTCAATATCCGATGGTCGAATATTAACATTATAATCAGTAATTATATTAACAAAACATATAATGATAAATTGTTTTATTAATTAATATAATTATATTTTACATGCATAAAACATGGAGTATGTATAATACATCAGCATTTGATCATCCAATATTAGATGAAAGTATTTTTCATTCATAGTAAATATAGTTATATCAATAGAGAACATATTTCAATTATTTATGAATTTTAGTATATAGATGGTTCAGTTAATCACTATAAATCTCAAATAAAAGTAATTCATTAATAGTTGAATTATACTCTCTTGGTAGGATGAAAAGAAAAGACAATATGTACAAAACTAATTGTTTCGTTTATGTTGCACATTCTTCGGATCTCCAAGATCGTTGGTTGCCTTGAATCAGTTTAAGGTTATCTGAAAAAATTGTCTTATGCTCCATAGTGATATTAGCCTGAGACTTCCAAGATATTTTAAGCTTCTACTTCAATAGCTGAATTACAAGTATTGCAGAGATTGCTTGTGTGGATGTGTGAAACATGTGACCCCGGGTTGCCTTGCATTGTGTATATTCCTCCAAGTCGTCTAAATAGTTTTTGCAAACTTTATTAATCATAATGATAATAGTGATATAATCTATGGATGCATTATCATGTAAAGGCTTCATCTTATCTTTCCATGTGTTCCAAATTAGTATTAAAACATGCAATGTTACTATTCGCTCATCACAACCGTCAGTAGTAAATGTTTCAATAATAGTAGTGGTGATGCTGCCCAAAGGATGTAAAATAGTACATGTAAGTAAAAGATGTTCTATTTTTTCAACATGAGTGATACACCATATACAATCTTCTATATCGACACAATGTCTTATTTTCAATTTTTGTTTTGTGGGTATTGCATTATTACATATCTTCCAGCCAAAAATCTGAACCTTCGTTGGTATATTTGAGTTCCATAAAACATTCCATTTTATGTTATTTTCTATGTTATTAAAGAACGATGTCTAAGGAGCATGATAAACATGTATATTAGTTAGTACATTAGATCCTAACTTTGTTATATATTCTCCACATTTTACATGTGGCAAAAGAAAAAGTCTTTTGTGTGGTGTTCGTATATTTTGATCTTAGTATTTGTGATATAACAGGTTTGTGGAAAAAAGTTATCTAGAACTTATGTATTCCACTCTTATTTATTCTGATTCTGTAATTGTGTCACTGTCTCATAAGTAAAAAAATTCGATCGTATTAATTTTAATTTGAAATTTTTCCACTTGTCCTCCAAATGTTAATAGTACTTCCTTGTCCAACTTGGTATATGTTATTTGGTCTAAGAAAATCCCTACATTAAATAAGACTTGCCCAAGACTACGTACCCGATTGTCGTAGTTTGACATGTAGAAAATAAAATTTAGGAAAATAAATACGCTTTAGAACGTGTGATTATTTGGATTCTTCATTATTCTCCAAGCTTGTCCTTCCAATAAGGTCGTATTTATTCGTTTAAGTTCTCTAAATCACAGAACCCTAAAAAATAGCCCGACAGTTAATTATTCCCAAGAAACGGTTATGCTCACCTTAACTCCACCAGAAAATAAGTAATTATCTGCAAAAGGAAAGTGTGTAAGTTTGGACAATTTCTTGTAATTTGTATTCTATTAAATAAAATTTAACGAGAAATTTATATAGAAATTTACTAGTGAGTTGGGGATAACTCACTATGAAATTTATATATGGATTCCTCGTACATACTTTTAATCCCCCTGCTTCCATACAATCTAGCTTACTAGAGGAGGGGAGTTAAATCACAAACGACTACATAATAGGCTCTTAACGAAGTTGTTTGTCCATTTCACATGGAGTTGTGGTTAAGACTTTTGAAAAGGATTGCTCACTTACTAGGCCTAATCTTCGGTATGATTATCTTGTCAATAACCATGATAAGAGGATTCTTAATTTTTAAAGAAGAATTAGCCAAAAATAATCGAAAAGGTGATGAGAAATCTAGAAGGTAAATATCACGTTATTGAAACTTTAGGATATATACTTGGTGTTCACACAAGGCGGAGAATATCGCTCTCTAGTTACGTGTTGGGATATGTGTCAGGCACACTGACTTCAATGATATTTACTAATCGACATATCCCCCATAAATTTATGTACAATATAAGTATTTGTTGTGTGAAAAAAATGCATTGAATGGGAAATATAATTTTGGAGAGGAAACCATATTATTAGTGAGTTGTAAATAAAAATAAGAAATTATTAAAATTAGTATTTTCTAATTAAATTTTCTTTATCTTTAAATATTTAAGTCATCATCTTGGAATGATTATTATGATTTATCAGGGTACTCGCCGAATAGATGCTTCAATTGACGCTATAGTTTCATAATAAAGCTAACTCGCCTTGTGGTCGGGAAAATTCTCAAGGTAATTCATCAATTTTATTTTTCTAAACAAATTTGGGTGTTAAATTTATATATTAGTATGTGAAATTTGTATTAATATGTTGCTATAGTTAGGAGCTTTGTTTTTACTTCCTTTATTAATAGTTTTAATATGGTTTGATTTAGGCATACAGTTGACCAAACGGGTGGGTTTTGATTGAAGATTGCACTTATGAAGTCCTCATTGACGTGTGTTTGGAAGAAAATATTGATGGGAAGAAGATGGCGCAGGTGAGGAGGAATTTGTGGCTGGGAACTCTATGGATATGCTGATACCGGATTATGCGTCTAGGAATACTCCTCCTCCTCTATGGAGATAATGTTGAGATAGAGGGGCCAAGAGTTGAGGTAGAGTTTGAGATATCTCCTATTTATATTAAATTCCCAATACTAGTGAACAAGAATACTAAATATACAGCTTGTTATGGTTGGTTGGATAGCGAGACTAAGATAAGAAAGAAAAGAATGACATCGTCCTTAGGAGTGTAATGGTATGCATCGAATCCTCGACCAACAAGTCGCAAGATAATGTGGGATTGATAGTTGTTCTAGTAATTAGATATTTAGCTCTCAGATTTATTAAAAATTTAAAACTTAAAAGCAGGTTAAAAATATTAAGTGCTATATTTTATATTATCTTTCGTTTGGAATGTAATAATTTACAGCATATATGGAAGAAGGTGTTAAGGAAGAAATAATCAACGATGATACAGGATATGATTCAAATGATGATGAGTTCAGATTTGGTGAAACAGATATAAATGATTTGAACATTACTACACCAGAAGAAGGTATGATATTCCTTACAGAAGAGGATGCTTATATATTTTATAACAAATTTGCATTAAAGACGGGATTCGGAATTAGACGGTCATCTACCACTAGGTCAATGTCCAATAAAAGCAAAATCATAGGCAGAACATTTGTGTGTAGCAAAGTAGGACAAAGAAAATCCTTGGATATGAGTGATGTGGATAATACCATACACCATAGACGTAATATACGGGCAGGATGCAAAGCAATGATGAAAATTGTTCGTACGGATTCAGACAAGTGGAAAATTAGCAAATTTTTATCCCAACACAGCCACGATTTATCCACTCCGTCAAAAACATTGAAACATCCATCTCACAAAAAGATTCATCGACAACGAGTAGTAACATATTTAATTACTAAACTTCATAGTGAAGGCCCACCAAACGCGAGTATCACAAAGGTCGTTAATTCGTTTGAGATTGGATCGGAGCACTCAATTACATCACAACAAGTTCATGATCACCTAAGAGTTGAGAGAAAAAATAATTTGGGTAAACATTGTACTAGAATTGTTAAACATTTTACAGAAAAAAGGGTTAAAGATCCGATGTTTTATTCTAGTATTGAATTGGCTGATGACTATAACTTAAGAAGCGTATTTTGGGCTGATGAAAGATCACAAGTGTCATACAAAAAATTTAGCGACTTTATTATATTTGATGTGACGTATCGTACAAATAAATTCAATCTACCATTTGCTCCTTTCACTGGTATAAATCATCACCGACAATCTACTTTGTTCGGATGTGCGTTGTTAGCCGATGAGACTGAAGACACATTTGTGTTGTTATTTAAGGAGTGGTTGTCATGTATGGGCGGTATATCACCAAGAGCTATTATTACCAATCAAGATGCGGCTATCAGAAATGAAATTGCTAAAGTTTTTCCAAATACTATACACAGATATTGTAGTTGGCATCTCGATAAGAATATTGGAGAGCACATGAGTCCTCTGAAAATTAAACACGGTGCAGATTTTGAAGATTATTTTAACAGACTACGAGATAGTTGTAGTATATCTGAAGCAGAAGATTGTTGGAAAGAGTTGACAACAAAGTACCAATTAAAAGAAAAAAGTTGGTTGCCAAAGTTGTGGGAGCGACGAACTAGTTGGATCCCTTGCTTTCTGAAAGGTAAGTTTTTTGCTGGCGCGCGTACAAGTCAAAGGTCAGAAAGTATAATTTTTTTGATACGTTTGTTAATGCACAAACTCCGTTAGATGAGTTTGTCGTGCAATATGATAAAGCCTTAAAAAGTCGTCGAGATGCTGAGGAGAATGAATATTTTAAAACATTAGACTCGAAGCCTGTATTGACTTTGAGTTGGCCACTTGAGTAGCACGCTGGAGAATGTTATACAAGAGAATTGTTTACTATTTTTAAAGAAGAGTTAAGGAAAGGTAAACTTTATTGGGCTACAAAAAAGGATAAGAAGGGGACATTAACTACATATATTGTTGGAAAACCTAAAACCGAAGAAAATAAATGTAAAAAGGTGTTGTATGATTCTCTTGAACGTACCGTTTCATGTGAATGCAACTATTTTGAAGAGTTCGGTTTACTTTGTAGGCATGCGTTGTGTGTTATGTGGGATAAAAAATTTGACAAAATACCAGATCGATATATTTTGACACGGTGGGCTATTCATTCTCGGTATAGAGTTACAAATGTAGACTTGGCCAATAGAACTGAAACTTCAGAAGTGGACCATGATCAATATTGGAATATTCGTTACAAATGCAACAAGGTTTTAGAGGTAGCATACAAATCACCCGTTATTATTAAAAAAATGGATACGTTTTTAACAGAATTATTAGCTGAAATTTCTAGTCAAGAAATTGATATGGCAGCCCAAAAACTGAATAGTCAAATGGATCCTTCTGCCCCACCAATTTCTCTAAGTTCTTCTACCTTGGTATCTGGAATTAATATTCGTGATCCAACCAAAACAAGTAGACACAAAGGACGACCAAAAGGTGGTTCACAAATTAAATCTGGATTGGAAGTATCCCAACAAGAAGTTGTTAAAAAGAAAATGTGTGGAAACTGTGGCGGATTGGGTCATTATAAAACAAGCTGCCCCAATACTAAGGTATTATATTTATTACATAAATATTTTTCTTATCATATTTGGAGAACTAACTATTGGTGTTGTCATTCTCAGAAAAAAAATCTCCCAACTAATGTGGATGCCTCACAAACGCTTCTAAATACTCAATAAAGAAAAAGGTTGCATGAAGTTTAAGATTCGAGAACCAAACTTAATTAGGTAGATATTGAATAAAATGAATTGAACGGTAATTTAGAAGTTTTGAAGATTTTTTTTATGTATTACTCTACATTTATAACTCAATGATTTCTAACTGTGGTGCTCAATTGTGTGATTTCTTATTGTCTCGATCTTGCGAGGTGGATCACCGTTAGATTTGGCTACCTTGAGATCTGTAATTCCTTCTTTTTGTAACACTACTGATACATTGTTTGATGTTGACATGGTAAATGAAATCTTGGCTAGTTTCTCTTAGCAAGACGATAGCTATTTACAGAATTTA
Source organism: Nemophila menziesii (assembly GCA_029959085.1). Classification (NCBI taxonomy): domain Eukaryota; kingdom Viridiplantae; phylum Streptophyta; class Magnoliopsida; order Boraginales; family Hydrophyllaceae; genus Nemophila; species Nemophila menziesii. The sequence continues at coordinate 122,448,409 of JARWIR010000001.1, read as the reverse complement.
AGGACAAATAAAAACCATTAAGGAATTTAAAAACCATAATTGGAATGAATAGACTATTCATTGTGAATCCTACTGAATTTTGGGCACGTGCACAACTTATGCAAAAAAACACTCTAGGTAAGGCAAATTATGTTCTAAGGACTTCGAATCTAGTGTTTTTCTGCAATAAACTAGAGATATACGTGGACAATCACACTAATTTATTACAGCCAGGTTTATCAGACATAGAAGTTCATAATAATACAAAACTCTCAACAACGTGTGAAAAAAGGATTTGGAGATAGAAATCATAGGACCGACAATAAATAGGTTGAACAATTCATATGACACTACACGTTTTTTTCGCGTATATCAGTTTTTACATACAAAACTACAATAATGACACAATAAAAAATTTCTGCATATAGAAAAATTGTCTCAACTCGAAATGAGTTATTCGGAATAGATTAAAGCTAACAGGCTGTACAGTTGGATGATCAATTTCATACAGTTTTAAACATGGAACACACTCTTAAAATGATCATGAAGTGATACGATAAGTATAATACTGGTGTTATGTCCACAATAATATTAGATATCAAGCTAAATTAGAAATAGTTTCCGTCCAAAAAAGTAAATAGAAATAGTCAGGGACCAATATTGCAATTAATTCTATGTTAAAAAAAATACAGTGACCATCGATCAATTCCGGATACAATTTGTCCACTGCTCTATTGCAATTAATTATATGTGAAAAAAATACTCTATTCCAAATACAATTTTTCTACTGCTCTATTCTAAATAAATATGGCTAATTTGTGTAAATTTATTCTCTATCCGGAACTATTACAATATAACATTAAATATTCCTTAAATGCTTGAAGTTCTATATCATTGATAGACAATAAAAATAAGTAATTATCTGCAAAAGGAAAGTATGTATGTTGACAATTTCTTATAATTTGTATTCTATTAAATAAAATTTAGCTAGAAATTTATATAGATATTTACTAGTGAATTGGGGATAACTCACTATAAAATTCATATATGGATTCCTCGTACATACTTCTAATCCTCCTGCTTCCATACGATCTAGCTTACTAGACGAGGGGAGTAAAATCACAAAGGACTACATAATAGGCTCTTAACGAAGTTGTTTGTCCATTTCACATGGAGTTGTGGTTAAGACATTTGAAAAGGATTGCTCACTTACTAGGCATAATCTTCAGTCTAAATATCTTGTCAATAACCATGATGAGAGGATTCTTAATTTTTAAAGAATAATTATCCAAAAAATAATCGAAAAGCTGATTAGAAATCTAGAAGGTAAATATCATGTTATTGGAACTTTAGGATATATACTTGGTGTTCACACAAGGCGGAGAATATCGCTCTCTAGTTACGTGTTGGGATATGTGTCAGGCACACTGACTTCAATGATATTTACTGATCGACATATCCCCATAAATTTACGTACAATATAAGTATTTGTTGTGTGAAAAACATGCATGGGAAAATAAATTTGGAAAGGAAACCATATTATTAGTGAGTTGTAAATAAAAATAAGAAATTATTAAAATTAGAATTTTCTAAGTAAATTTTCTTTATCTTTAAATATTTAAGTCATTATCATGGAATGATTATTATGATTTATTAGGGTACCCGCCGAATAAATGCTTCAATTGACGCTATAGTTTCCTAATAAATCTAATTCACCTTGTGGTCGGGAAACTTCTCAAGGTAATTCGCCAATTTTATTTTTCTAAACAAATTTGGGTGTTAAATTTATATCTTAATATGTGTAATTTGTATTAATATGTTGCTATGGTTAGGTGCTTTGTTTTTATTTCCTTTATTAATAGTTTTAATATTGTTTGATTTAGGCATACAGTTGACCGAACGGGTGGGTTTTGATTGAAGATTGCACTTATGAAGTCCTCGTTGACGTGTGTTTGGAAGAAAATATTGATGGGAAGAAGATGGTGCAGGTGAGGAGGAATTTGTGCCTGGGAACTCTATGGATGTGCTGATACCGGATTATGAGTCTAAAAATACTCCTCCTCCTCTATGGAGATAATGTTGAGATAGCGGGGCAAGAGTTGAGGTAGAGTTTGAGATATCTCCTATTTATATTACATGCCCAATACCAGTGAACAAGAATACTAAATATACAGCTTGTTATTGTTGGTTGGATAGCGAGACTAAGATAAGAAAGAAAAGAATGACATCGTCCTTGGAAGTGTAATGGTATGCATCGAATCCTCGACCAACAAGTCGCAAGATAATGTGGGATTGATAGTTGTTCTAGTAATTAGAGATTTAGCTCTTAGATTTATTAAAAATTAAAAACTTAAAAGCAGGTTAAGAATATTAAGTGCTATTTTTTATGTTATCTTTCGTTTAGAATGTATTAATTTAGAGCATATATAGTTTGACCAGTAATTCAATTTAAAGTTTACTATATCATGTACTTATGCTTATGTACTTCAGAGATATGATCATTTGTTCAATTCCTAGAGAAATGATTCACAAATCATATATATTTAAATTTGTTTGATTCTTCTCGTGTTATAAATAGTAATATTTATTATTTTTAGCTACTTGACTCAATGTTTATTTATAATACCATGCATTACTACTGAGTAAAAAAAAACTATGTAAAAACTTTTTATTTACTTATAATTTATATTCATATGAAGTTGATCCAACAAAATTGTGAGAAATTTACCTTTGAAATAGTATTAGGCTCTATGTTGGTTTCTTCATTTGCTAGAGAGATTAAATACTGAAAATAAAATAGAAAAGTTATAAGAAATCACTAGACTATATTATTTAAATACAAAACCTGAAAAATTGAATTATTTTGTGACAAAATTTGGCCTCAGGTTTTCAAGGTTTTGTTCTATTTTGCAATTGTAATATTATGTAAACCTTAAGTTATAACACCATACTATACATGTACGTGTATTATCAAGAACAAGTTAATGTTATACTTTGGTCGAGCATAGACTCTATATCTAATCTAAGTTGTGGGTAAAATCTTTGTCACATTTAATATGTCTTTCATAATGAAAAAGCATTATGCATATAGTAATTTCAATTATACATTTATATATGAAAATAACTCATATTGCGAGATAAAATCTTGTTTACCAATATTAGAGGGAACGACTTGTTAGAATAGGAAGAGATATTGATGTATTTACCAATCTTGTTTTTTTAATATTTTTTGACTTATAAACTTCTAAGGTCAATCTAATTTACCGAACATAGCTCAAATTCAAATGTATGTTTAGATATTTCTATAATTAAAAAATAATCCTAATAAACTTTTTTTTGGAAGAATATTCAAATAGAAATGGTATAAACCCATTTTTTATATTTAGAATATGATATTCATTTTAGCCCATAAACAAGCCCATAAAATTAATATTTTGTGAATTAGTTGTAATTGAATATTCAAGTAGAAATGATATTAACCCATATGTTAACAAGCCCATAAAAACTAGGGTTTAGAGTTATCTATGTACTATATAAATTTCATATTGTTTTATAATTGCTAACTCAAATATCCTTTCTTTCCCCTGTAGTTCAGAAAAATTCAAAGGTATCTCCACAATATATTTTTTTCTTCACCCAACTCAAAAGTGTCTGTGTTTAAATCTGAGGAGGCGGTGCCCTCCATATTCTCTAGCTATCTGAAATTAAAGTGGTATGTTTACTCTCCTTAGGTTATCTTCTCTCTCTAATATAAAATATATATAAAATTAGTAGTTTTTAATTAGTTGTATTTGAATATTCAAGTAGAAATGTTACACATCCATATATTATATTTAGTATTATGATATTCAATCTATCTATAAATAAGACAATTAAAACTAGGGTTTAGGTTATCTAGTAATATGTCAATTTCATATTTTTTGATAATTATTAACGCGATATTCTTTCTTTCCCTTACTCACAATATATTAGTTTCTTCCAACCCAACTAAAAAGTGCTCGTGTTTAAATTCGAGGAGGTGGCGCCTACCATATTCTCCAGCCATCTGAAATTAAAGTTGTATGTTTACTCTTATTATTTTCTCTTCTCTCTCTATGCATACAAAACAAGAACTTTATTAATTTTTCATATATATGAGTAGGATTTGTATTTAGTAATATGAAAAAGATATAAAATTAGTAGTTTGTTAATTAGTTGTAATCCAACTTTTTCATTTATATATATTTTATTTTAATTTTATCCTAGATTGTTCTGTAGCAATAAATAACTTTTGGATTAAAGAAATAAAAAAAAACTCTGAATCATTAATATTTGTGTAAAATTATGTGTAAAATTTATTGTGAATCTTAATATATGTGGAAAGATATCACAAGGTCGAACTTGGGCAAGCACACCAATTCTAGTGCTTGAGTTAGAATTAAGAGGTATGGACATACCAATGTTCTAGCTCAAAGTGTGTGAAATGTGAATTATATTTATTAAATAGTGTAGAATCTACACATGCTTCACAAATGGAAAATGAACGTATCTTTTGTCGAAATTAAACAAAAAAAAATCTTTTTAGAGGATTACCTTAAAGTATTTTGTTTTGCACTATAAAATGGCTTTCTGCATAATGAACCTAATTGTAAGGAGTTGAAGTTCGCAAGGACGAGTATCTTATTTGGAAAAGCCAAGTTCCATCTGAGGGTAGCTGTAATTTTTCATAGTTGTTAGATCTTTCTTATACTATAAGAAAACATGAAATTCGACTATATAGGTAGATTTGAACTAATTACATTATTGGTTTAATTAAAAAATATGTATTAGTTTTAGTTGAACTTGCCATGTTAAGGTTTAAAATTGGTAGAAGGTCTAGGCATGGTGGAGGTGGAGGTAGAAGTCGATTCATGGGAAGCAATCGAGACAATTAGAAGTATATATTGTTAGAGGCATAGTTCAAGAATCGTGAAGCGTGAATTGAAATGTTACCTTTTTAGATCGTGTATCGAATCGTGATTCTGGTTTATTTTTTAAAAATATAATATATTTAATATGTAAATTAATTATGATATTTTATAATTAAAATTACTAATGAAAAATTAATTATCAAAACAAGTATCCTTCAACATATAAATTCTGAAATTCAAATATTAAAATTAATCTAATTTCCTGTTCATAGATCATCATAACTATCATACTCATCTTCATCACTTAGTACATTTTCTATTATCTCATCTTACTCGTTCACAAGTCTTGTTTTATTTTTCTCTTTACCTTACATTTCTGGATTTAAAATTCTAGGCCTCTTTCATCTTTTTCCCATAGCCAACTCTTCAATTTGGAAACACTCATGTATATCCATCCGTGAATGACATTCAGGGAGAAAAGGATATTCTTTCTCTGTAATCCATTCATCATCAAATTTCAGATCAGACAAACAAATTGGATCATAACCATCACCTTGTTCATGTCTTTTAAAATATCTACTCTGAAATTGAAAGTTGTATTTCACAAATACAAGAGCATTCATCCTTTGTTGTTGCAAACAATTTCTCCTCTTTGAGTGTTCTTGATCAAACATGCTCCAATTTCATACACATCTAGTAGCCCTCCAAGTTAAGCTTAACACTCGTATAGCTAATTTTTAGAGCTTGGGGCATTCTTCACCATAACTCTCCAACCATAAAGCTACAAAAAATATAGTTTCGTATCAAAACTACCCGAATATATTCTTAAACTTTCATGGTTAGTATTTTGTATAATAAAAAAATATATTAAATATATACGCGTTTGATTCGTATCTCTGGTGGATATTGTCATGCTATACCAAACATTACTTTCGCTTCCTTTAATTTTTTATTAGTTTGTCTACTTTTACTTGAGTGTCAATATCTGGATACATTCTTTGAATCGTTTTGTATAGACCGGTTTTTACTCCAATATCCGCCTTGAATTTTGAATCATAGTGAAATCTACAAAAATAATTAGTACTACAAATTAAAAAATATATTATATTAATAATATATATATTTTAAATTAACATAATATACCTAAGATTGAGAAAATATCATGTTGCTTGAGGCGACCTACGAATTTCTTGACAATTTCTTCCTTTGGCCTATCTGTTGCTTCATATATATAAACCATTACTGGTTTCGTATCACTATCGACAAGTCTTACAACTTTAACCAAAGGCATGACACATTGATTGCAATATTTGATGGACCTCCAAACTTTATCATTACTTAAAATTATTTCTTGATTCGTTTTCCATTAGGGGTACTCGAATGAGAACTCTTTACGAATTCCTCAAATATAGCTAGTAATTGTATTTCTCAACCGTGGAGACAACTAATTAGTTGCAAATCTGTTAACTGCAAGTCTTGTCAATTTTTTCTCCTTTCAAGTACCCACATATGTTGATAAATGAAATTTTCCACTTTTTTGCTTTATCGATAACATCTTTCGAAATCGCTAGATTACCTATGTTAGAAAGTATAAGATCGATCAAACGTGTAGCACAATGTATCAACTAATTTAATATATTTGCACCATATTTTCTTCTCCAATTTCCTTTACCATATCATTGATCAATTTATACAATTTTCAGATTTCTTAATAATCGAAAAGGTATCAACTGATTTACTAAAAATTGTGCCTCATGGACTATTAATGAGAAAATTGGTTATTGATTCCTGTTTTTTACATTCTTCTTTGATATCATCTGATTCAAGTTTACATACTCAACTTCCTTCTTCAAATACGAAACTTGTACTTCATAAGAAGTAGGGGGTTTTAATCCCATAGTCTCCAATCAATGTCACTATTTGAAAAAATAGAGGATGTTTCACCAAATTAAATCGTAATGGACATTACAAAAACCTACAGGCTCTTTTTTTACCATCAAAGAACCAATATTATCCTTAGCTTGAGAAAAATCGTCTTCATCAAAACATTCTACATTCACATTCGAATTCTTTGCTTCTTTTTATTTTAAAATGACTACTAATAGCGATTTCACGTCATCACTAACTTGAGGACATACAACAACATCTTTTCGGGTACAAGCAGAGTGGTTGTTCATCCTCAACACACCTCCCAAAACTATTTTTCCACAATATTTACAGTTTACTTGGTTTAAATTTCCTTCTTTTAATCTTCGAGTAGTGGTTCCATGTAACAAGGTCTCATTTTCTTTTTTATTTTTATTCATTATTTTTAAAATCTGCTACAACATTTTTACGATATACCTCTTTATTAGTTTAAATTGAGGTTTAAATTAGTTCTACTAAATAATGAAAAAGATAAACAACTTTGATTTTATATTTTGATAAAAATTTAATAAAATATAAATTAAATACTATAATTTTATTATATATTGGTAAAGGTTTAATTATTAAAAGAAATTGGACAAATTTATGAAAAAAATAAATACATTATTGTTGATTATATAATTTATATATAAGAGAAAATAATTTGGATGGTTGTTATTATATAAAAATAATGTCCACTTATTTGTTTTTACATAAATTAGGAAACAGATTAATTACCCCCACTTATTTTTTTACATAAATTAGAAAACACATTAATTACCTCCACCATTACTAAAATATCCCTGGTAAGGTAAAGTGTCTTGATATTTTAAATATTTATTGGAAACATAAATTTAACTTTTTAAAAAAAGGTAATAGTTGAAAATAGAGTGATAAAGTGTCTTGAAATTCTAGATATACATTATTTTTAGGACACTACTTTTAGTAAGTGTGACATTATTTTTTAGACGGATGGAATAAAAAAAAAATTGGAGTTTGGACGGTTGTCCAATATAAATAAAATACAGAGGTATTGTTAATTCAACATGCTACAAAATCCTTTATCACTATGATATAAAAAATAAACTTGATGTACTTTATCAACCATAAATAAATACAATTGGGATTCACAATAGACAAGTTTTTGAATACAAAATACAACAGTTCACTTTATATTAAATCTATGTAAACTTGACATCAAAATATAACTAGCGAACATCATATTACACAAAGTTACACAAAACAAAACAGTGAAGAAAACTAACACAAAACTAAAAACAAAACCCTGAATCAAAGGCACGAAACAAGAAAATCATGCACACAGAAGAAGAGATGCAGAAAAGATTAGGCCTAAAGGTAAATTAAAGAGTTTGGTTGTGTTTAAATAACATTATTAGATTAGGGTTAGAGTGTGATATGCATCGATTGTTTGACATGCTTAGGTTGTATGATGACTTGTAATTGTGATTCACGATCGATCCGTGTACAGAGGTTAGAGGATCAGCGACATGATCCAACAAATCCTGGAAATATTTGTAAGGAATAGGTCCTTTATACTAAGAGGTGTATACATAGAGGGGGACGTGTCAATTGATTGGTTGCCTCGAGTTGGTTTGTCACACGGGGAGTAAGATTGTTCATATGTTGACCTCCCGAGTGATATATGGAGTATTCTCACTCGTGATAGGATGAAATGGAAAACACCAATAATGATTTATAACTCGAGTTTAATTGATGATGTATTAATCTAGATATAAAAAGATATTTTTCAGATCTTTCCCTGTATTAATAAAAATACTAACAACATATACTTCAAGTTTATATTGTTAGAATGAATTATATGTTAAAGTAAGAAAAAATATCAATATTCATTTTTATTATTTTGTGCAGGAAATAGTTGTTATCAAAAAAAAATAATGTGGAATAAGATTGTTGGTCATGTCATTTCATTAAACTATCATTTCAAAATTGCTATGGTAAGATATACTTTTAAATTTATTATTCATTCGTGGTATATTTATTACATTTAAAAATACTCTCGTATATTAAGATAAAATTTGTTAGATTGTTATCACGTTAGATTATAATTATAACGTATGTTATTCTTAGTTATTTTATTATATTTTTATTTATCTGCATGCTCTTTTTGATAAATTATATTCATGTTTAAGTTAATCCAACAAGAGGGTAAATGTAGATATTTATTTTTTATATGGGTGTGATTTTTACTGTACAAGCTTCAAGATGATTCATGAAAACCAGCAATCTTTGTAAAATACTTAATGGTAAATTAGTAATAGGAAGTGGAATCACAATGATATGTGTTGTATTATCTTTTATACAAATCCATAAAAATTTTAACACCTTTTATACTTGGAGTTGAAGATAATGCATCTCATAAATCATCATAAATTTTAATTATGAACCTAAACTAGTTAAATAATTATATTTAAAATATTTAGAAAAAAAATTATAAATTTGAAAAACCGCATTCGAGTTTCGGTTGCCAGGTAATATTGAACCTGATGCAAGAATGGAGTCTAGTAATAGTACATGTCAACTTGAAATTGCATATGGTAACTTCTTGTATACTAACTGCACTTAAAATATGATAATATAGTTAATTGCGTTTGACTCCATATGGTGACTCTTAATAACAAATGTGGTACCTATTACAAACATGTCTTCTATTGTTACTGTGTTGATGGATTAGAAGTTTTTCAATTTTGATTCCTTTATAATATGAGTTCTCCATGCTTTCCCCGTTGATTCCATCAAAGTTAAATTTAAGGGATCAAACTGTAATGAATATATTTTTCTACGAGAAATTTTTAAATTACCTTCTAATAATCAAAACTCCACTCAAACTTTTGCAGAAAACAACTAGTGTATATACAGATCCTGCAAAATAGTTGAGGTGGATAAAATCTAATTTAAAAAATTCCATTTTTGTAGTTAATTGAACTATAGGTCCCTTGAGATGCTAATATTGAAGGATGTATGTGATGTAGTTCCCTGTAGGAGTAATCACTTGTTTCTCAGTATAAGGTAGATGACCTAAACCATGCTCGATGACCTAATCATTCATCAATAAATGGGAAATTAGAAATTTAGAACTTAGTCCTTGCATATAATAAACATACAAATTTGTCATATAAGGCGAATTAAAGGATACGCATAGAAAACGAAGTCATTCTCCCAATACATTTGGGTGTGGTTTAGATTTATGTTCTTTATACGATTCTATATCTATATCTAATGCATCTGTTGGGACGTTTTTTAATACAGAATTAATTGAGATGGTGCATGATTCGTTAACTAGGTGTATCGAGGGTTTTCTCAGTGTGGTGGCGCAAGAGCTTTGCTTGATTTTAAAGTCAGCTTTCAGCAGGTGTGAAACTCGGATCTATTCCGTAGATATTCACGGTGCACAAGCTGTGCTAACGAGTACAAGATCAACACTTTTATCTTCAGTATATGCACAAGCAGGGGAAAATTTTATCACTTTTCTTGAATCTGAACTTGATGAAGCTAGCTAGAGGATGTCCACTCGAGACCTTTACGAGAATACAGGAAGAGCTTACATGTTTGCGACTATAAGTTCACATTCTGGGTAAAGGGCTACAACTAGGGGGGACATAAGGTCACGCACCACATTTATTTGAGGAAATGGAAGGTATGATGCTGATGATGACTCTGGACTCTATCAAACTCTGACCAATGCTTAACATGGTTACAATATCACAGGACCTTAGCCATCCCAACCCTTCTATATAGCAAGAAAACTAAAATTTCGATTCAGCTCAAAAATATTTTTTTAAAATATTATGATCAGTATCTTCAAGACTTGTATAGTTATAAAGTACACCCATATTTGTTGTGTTTAATGTTCTCCTTAAAGGGGTTTTACCCATATTTGATTGTTGTGGAATATTTACTTTCATGACATTTATAGACTAATAATAATTTTAGTTTTATAGTTTTCTTGTCTATATCTTTTGTACGGCCTATTATAATGTTTATACCATGATGTATGTTTGTATGTTTCTAGATCACATGAAAGTAAGTATAAAAGAGGCTCTAACTCCAAAATAGCTTAAGTATTTATTCTTTTTCTCATTGCTTTGTCTCTTTAATATCGTGGCCAAGCAGTGTATGATGCGTGTGCAGATTATTTTTCTGTCATCTCAATAAGGTTAAGGTTGTAAAGAACTAATTTGCTAGCTTACAACTTAAGCTGAACTCGAGAAAAATTAATTTGATATATCGCTTTTATAGTTAGTCAAGCGAACTCAAGCTAAAAAATAACTCATTTAACCAACATGCTAGACTACTCTTGTTCTTTGAAAAAAAAACTAAGCTTGTTCACGGGCTATTCCTTTAGTTTGTAACAAAATTATTTTTAGTTACTTAAACATATTTATACCTACTAACTTTTAATAACTTGGAGCGTGATATAACCCATTACAAAACGATCAATTCGCCCACCTATTTACTTTCCTAAATCTCCTTACCCAAGAAAGTGTTGTTTCTAGACAACGAAACCTGAATACCCTCTAAGCTAACCGTAGTCAGACCTCTCCCACACTCTACCACTTATTTCACAACCAGTTGTAGTTGCTCTTGTGAATCTACTTGACGCCAAATTTTGTGACTCTAATCTTATCAGCCATCCAGGAAAACCCTCATCGAGAGCGACTAATTCCAAAAACACTGGCGATTTACATCTTAAATTCATGGAAAAGACTCGCACCCAATTATCCTTTACATAACGGAAAACTCCTGCCCCACCAAGACCACGTCTCATAAACCAACTCCCACATGTATTAAGTTTGAGTCCTCGATTTGAGTTGAACCAACTGGTTAACTAAACATAATATCTTCTATTCACGACCCTAGATGGTTGACTACTCCATGGACTCATTCCACCATGCACCTATTTTGATCCAGCTGATATAGGATGGACCGGATGTGAGAAAGAAGTATCGCGTCAAATTTGATTCAACATGGTATCTTCACAAACACTTTCAGGGTTAGTTAGGGTAAATTGGATACAAATCATATATATATGGGGGAAAATATTTCAGTTATTAGAAGCATATCCAATCATGGAAGATATGGGTAATCAGAGATATCAATCAAAAGAAACGTCTACTTCTTGCGAGACGTTGGGGGTATACAGTCGTCCACTATAGAGATAATTGGATAAGATATCTCGTAGAGATTCAGGCACTTGTATGTGATATTTTCAATAGTTATATGCAACTAGAAAATATTTTGTTGGTCCTTTTTCACTACCTCAGCCTACTCGTCTAGGGATAAGTGATATAGATTATTGGTGGAAGACTTCTCATACGAGGAAATTCGTGTAGCAATATTCAAATCGTATTTATTCAAAACTCCTGTAAGAAATATTTTCTTAGTTCTATCATAAATGTTGTGATTCGGTTTGTTCATCAGTTTTATCTATGGTTATGAGTGCTATTGATAACACTCTATCATGACCACGACACAACGGGCCTCCGTTTACGTTTGTTTTCGCTTTTCCTAGAATACGATATAATATGATTTTTAATTGTAAGATTATATGGCATGGGGAAAAATACGAATTGGTCAAAAACACTTAAGGAGAGTTTGTTATGACTCTAATGAAGGTGTGTACTTAAATAAAATGTAATGATTACATCCTGGAAACAATTCAAGAATAAATCTGATCCATAAATAATAGGCAGGGATCCTTTTAAGTTGGTGCATTGGTGTATTATTAGTTTCTTGGTAAAATCCAAGCACAAACCTATAGCTTGGGCCTCATAAAAAAACCATTAGATTTGTTAGGTCGTACTTTGTGAAACAGGTTATACCTTTTTATATGATTTCACATGGGAAGATATCCCGTTGAGATACTTCAGCAAGATATCCTATAGAGATTCAAACTCTTTTGCATGATCTTTTAAATAGTTATATACATCTGAGAAAGAGTTCATATGTCATTTTTCACTACCCCAACCTACTCGAATAGGGTAAGTGGTAGAAAACTTACTAAAAAGAGAGGAGATGTTCATACCTCGTAGAAAATTTTAGAATTTTGTCTCTTTAATTTGACAAAATAGTTTTAATTAATAATGTATTTTCATTGTATTAATTTATTGTATTTATCTGAGATTTCTAGTTGTTGTCTAACATACCTAAAAATATTTATTTTTATGTTAATTATATTGTTATCAGTGAAATTAGAGAATATGACATGCTTAGATTAAGATCTTTCCTGAGTTTAACTTATTAGCATAGAATATTTAACCAAAATATTATTTATCTATTCATATTCTATATGATATTCTATCCACTACTCCAATTTAATCATATTGTTATGTGTAATAACTTTTTATTACTTTTTTCACCATCATGTGTGATTATGTCAATTGTTAGATAGATACAATCTCATCTTTGTGAAATTCTTATATATATATATATATATATATATATATATATATATATATATATATATATATATATATATATATATGTGTGTGTGTGTGTGTTGTTTCTTCTTTGTATGTTTTGATTTATAATCAAATGTATGATGTACAAGTTTAACTAAAAAATTTGTTTATTTTTAACTTTCGTTTGTGTATCAGATATGTGTAGATAAATTTTCCACAGATTATTTGATAGCGAAATTTATCTTTTCTGAATATTTGTTGTACCTCAAGGAAAGCACTAAAATATAAGTTTTAAAATTAATTTACACTCTAAAACAATTTTGTTGCTGTCTATTAGTGTGGAGTGTATTACACATGGAAGCTTGGTTTAATATCAAATTTTTATGTATCCTATAGTTTACATGAGATCATATGAGTTACTTACTGAATTTGGACACTGAAAATGGATATAACATCTTTTTTTGTTAACATGAAATAATCACAACTTCTCCTTTGTGGATTTTCGTTTTCATTCGCATTCATACATATGAATGCTTGCAACTTGAACAATTAAGTAGGAAAGTTCTTGATTGTTCCACGTAGATCCCTCTATGAAAATTATATGTATTGAACTTAGCGAGCTATTTTATAACTAAGTTGGTCAAAGTAAATATGTTTTGTCACTTGATAGACACAAGTCTTGTTGCTCAAAATCATAGATTTGTTTTGAGCTCGTCCCATTGATTTTATGTTTTCCGATATATTCTCAATATTGTGTCATTAATTAACAAAGGTGGCTGAGACAATTTAATAATATACACAAGAATTTCAGATTTCCACAATATACTAAGTCTAAATTAATTTATGTGAGATTGTTTTATAGTTCGTGCTAGAATATGTTTAGCTAAACATTAATATTCAGACAAAACGTGAAGACTCGTAATAGTTTATATTGAAATCTAGGTACATAAACAGTTGGTGTTTATTAAAAATGTTGTATCACTACACCGCGTCCTTCTTTCTGCAACTACATTTGTAGTTGCGAAAGAAGGAAAAAGTAGTCGCAGAAGCCAAAAATGGGATTACCGATTACATGTAGTCGTTATTACTTAGTCACGAGAAACTCATCGTTGGAGGTCATATCTTACGACAAAAGACAAGATGTAGTCGCGAAATGGTCTGGTGTCATTTACGACTACTTTGTAGTCGTAAATGACATAAATATTACCGACTACAAAAGTAGTCACTATTTTATTACTTATCATCGACGACATGTGTAGTCGCTAGAAGATAATATGTTGCGACTACGTTTAATTGTTTTTTGCCTAACTAGTCGCTCATGACGTTTTATTTTTAAAAAAAATAAAAAAATATGATTATGAATTATTGCAATTAAATATAATTGCAAACTGTTATGAATAAATTGTTTATTATGTGGATGTCCAAAGGCCAAAGGTCTTCTACTTATTTCTTGTAAATAGGGCATGTGAAGAGTCACTTATTTCCTATAAATATAGGACTTGTTTCATTGTAATAGTACTAGAGTTGATATTGGAAATACAAGATCATTTTCTCTCTATGTCTTCTTATTCTTCTTCTTTAATTTATAACACGTTATCAACACGAGTCTCTACCGATCGAATCAAGGAAGAATATTTCCAGGTATGATTTATATTGTTCTATTTTATATATAATATATATATTTCTTTTCACATAGAAAATAAGAGAGTGTATTATAAGGACTTTCCATTGCAATCGATAAATATTAGATGGACTTCCATTGCATCCTATACAATACTCTAATACTATTCAAGTAGATAAATCGGTTATCACTTTTAGGAAAAAATTGAGGCCTGCAGCCTATGTAAATATTATTTTGAATGGCTTAAAAATGAAATAAGATGTTTTCCTAGGCTTGAAGCCTACAATGCGCAAAGCATGGAAAATAACCGTATAAGCATGGAAAAATAATCGTATAGGCCTGAAGCCTAAATTTTATATTATAGGCCCGAAACCTAGGAAATAAAATATATGCCCGAAGCATAAAATCGAAAACTTAAAGGCCGGAAATTATATCATATGGAGTAACATATGTGTGCTTTTCAATGGAATGTTGAATTTTAATAGTGGCTAGTCATATGCCTTATCTAAAGTGTAACAACAATGATTATTATTGTTTTTTTTATATACGGCTCTACTATGAAAACAAAAAAAAATTGTAAGACTATGATGTTTTCCAAAATAAAAGTTTTGATTTGGATAAATCAACTCATAGGCTCGAAGTCTAAAAAATAAATCTATATGCTTGAAGCATAAAAGTAAATTATCTAAAGGCTTGAAGCCTAGATCAAATTTTAAAGGCTAGAAGCCTATATCAATTTTTTGTTAAAAAAAAATAAAAAAATTTACACAAAATAATTAAGGAATAAAGTGTAATTGCTAATATAAATTTAAATGACTATTTTTCATGAATTTCCTTAATATTGAAAAATCATGAAAGAATTAAATCGAGAAATAAACTAGACATCCATGAAGGGTGCAATGAAATTGTATGTCCGAACGAAATTATTTGTTTCAAGAAAAGGTTACAATAAACTTTATATGCTAGAAGCATAAAACAAATTTTATAAGCTCGCAGCCTAAAAAAAATCTCATATCCCATAAGTATAAAATTAATCCTATTGGCCTGAAGCCTTAATTGTTATAGGCCCGATGACTAAAGACAAAAAAAAATGCCTGAAGCATAATATTACTATTTAGGTCCAAAACTTAAATGAAAATATTTATGCCGGAAGCATAAATTGAGTATTTTACATGAAAGTTATAACAAATCTCAATAGACCAGCATTCTATTTAATGGATCGAGAATTAAAAAAAAAAGTAGGTCTGAAGCAAATAATAATTATGATGAATAACTCATATGGGTTTCACGAATATTTAAGAATGGTTTTTTTTTTTGTCCAAATAAAAGGAATATAGACTATCTTTTAAAAGACTTGATGATGAAATTATTCTAAGTTTTATGAAACAAAATGATTTTATTCATGAAAATGACATAAAATTAGGGGGAGATAAGTTGAATTTTTATGAAGTGCAAAGTTTGCATGATAAGGGGTTCGAACCTACACCCTCCGTTGTAAATGTTTATAGTCTTACCATTTGGACAATCTAGTAATTTGTTAGTCAATTGGACAAAAAGAAATGTTAGTACAGTTTTAGGTACTATTAAATTAAGTGAGGATTTTAAATAGGAAAATGTAATATTACTGGGTGGAACAAATATACGTCTCATTGTATCAAATCACGCATATACTCCTGAAGTAGCTATAACGTGAATAAAGGTTTTACAAAATACTATGAGATTGTTTGTCTCGTAAGCAAGCAAAGTAATGAATTATTGATATAATCATAATTCGTGTTCCATTACATAATACTATTCCCTGGAGTGGTTAAAATTACATTCCCTAAACGAATGCAATAACTTTCAAATGCGTATCAAAATAAACATTGTGGTGACAAAATTTGATAGAATAAAATCACATTCTCTGGCTCAAAGCTATTCCATGTAGTGGTTGGAATTGCATTCCTTGTAACGATTGTTAAATTATTCAATCTCTTTGAAAATGGATATGTAAACAAACTGGTAGGGTTAAATATGATTAATATTGTATTCTCTGGCTAAAAATTATTCATTATAGTGAATAAAACTGTATTTCCTGAAGAAAGTGCTAGGTCTTCTAATGTGTATTGGAATCAGAGTGGTGGGGATCATAACTCCACCCGAGTAGAAAATCATGATAGTGTTTCAGAGTTTGCTTTGTTGGTATGTTTTTGTAAAGTATATATGATTTTTATGTAGACATATATGATTGTTTTTACTAATAAGGCGATGAACAATATTTACCGTGAAAAAAAAAATTAGAAGCAAAGCAAAGAGAAAAAAGAGGAGGCTAATTGAATCATGAGAATACAAAGGAAAAATGGAATATCTTTGCTATACTTCCAAACTTCAAGGTTACATAATTATTCTATTGAAATAGATATTATTGTAGTTAAAATTATTTTGAAAAAAAAAATATGTTATGACCTCTTACAGTATCATGTCATGAAAGTACTCCTGAAGTAGTAATATCGTAAGTAGAGTTTTATCCCAATATTAGGGTTTAACATTCTATATTCTTGTAAACTATAACGTTTTATTCCTCGAAGTGAATGGAGATACACTCTCTAAAGTGAATGTAACTATTTTAATTATCTAAATAAATAGATGTGTAGATGACAAAACAAGTGAATTAATGTTGTATTCCCTAATTGGAAATTATTCCCCTGGAGATATAGAATCAAATTCTCTTAAGCAAATTCATTATTTCCAGCTTCTACAAAAACTGACCTGGAATGACTTAAATACTGTTTTTCGTAGCTAAAAACCATTCCTTGAAGTGAATAGAAGTGCGTTTCTGGAAGAAAATGCGATGTCTTTCAATGTGTCTGAAATTGACATCTTGGTGACCCAAACTCCAGACGAGATTAAGGTAAGAAAAATAATCATTACCACCAGAAGTGGAATAATAAGGAATATCTTGAAAGTAAAAGGTCACGGTAAATAAGCCATCACGAAATGATAAGCATGAATATTATCGATAAAGTGGAATTATATAGTGTTCGTGTACTCGTGGAATACTATCACATGTAGTTGATCTAATTAAAAGTTTTTGGATGCCCAAAAGTTATGTTACCTTGTGGTACAAAATTGGTAAATTATGTTAAAAGTAAATCCCGAAGAAATTTACTAAATTTAAAGGATAATATCCAAAATTAGTATTTGTATAAGCCACAAGTGTCCGTAACAATGTATATCTTTTGCATTATTTACTAAAAGTCTCACCAGAAGTGTGTATGAAAATAAAATATGCTATTTCTTGGGGTTATATAATATACAGATTCGAGCAGTTGAAACACTCATTGTGCAAAAGAAAAGATGTCATAATCCAAAGAGCTTTGTATTTTTAAATGACTGATTTGGTCAACTACTGATAGTAATGATATGTCGACTAATAGATTATTCACTTGGTCTCTACTTAAAAGAACCAGAAGATTCATTTTACCAAGTGACTACCCCCTTATTAGGGGGAGAGACAAGTCAACCTGAAGTTGTGTGACGTATAGACTAGGCAACCTGAAGTTGCATGACGTATAGACCAGGCAACCTGAAGTTGCTAACACATGGTGGAATACAATTTATTATATCATTTATATCCACAAACTAAAGAATAGGAACTTGATGTTAAAAGGAATATCTATGTTCAAAGTATAGCAAATAATATACCTAATACATTCGCAAGTAGAATATTTCACAATCCCAAAATATGTTGTAAACGCTCCAACATAGGTTATTGTCCGATATTAGACACATAACAAAAATACCAGCGAATGTATCAAACCAACGCATGAAGCGTGGTAAGCCTGTCGGTTTAAAGTATACCATGCCCCAAAGAAGAAAATCTCATGAGTAAATGATTAAATGGTAAAAAAATGTGGGATGTGCACTCCACGTGATACGACATGAATTATTAAGCCAACTAATGTTGGCACATGCATTTCTCTTAAAGAAATTAATGGTCATGAAAGGACCTAGGTACCTAAATACGAGAAAATTTATGTAGATTATTAGTCTACTGAAAATATATAAAACAGTTAGAATAGTTTATGGGATTAATATATTTTCATTTAATATAGCTCTTGAAGTAAATAATAAGGATCCTAAACCAAAAAGTGGTGAAATATGTCGACTACAATAGAAAGTGTAATAGTGAATTTTGAAATCTAAAACACTACTTGTATCACGAAGGTTCCTGCAGAAATCTAGAATTAACTATGGGGAGACGTCCTCATTCTTATGTTATCAATACAGTGTAGTGATTATTAGATGGATATTAAAGTTTTTAATAAACAAAATAGGTGCTAGAAGCATAACATGTGCCCAAACAAGAAAGGTGTTTGAAAGCACAACAAGTGCCTGAGGCAAGGTAGGTACTTGAAGTACTTAGAGCGTTTAAATATGAAATTATCGAAGATTGAGAAGTTCCTGAGATATAAAATTTCCTAGAGTATAAAAGTTCTTGAAAAACGTAATTTATTTAAAGCACAAGAGAAAAGTGTATGAATTATAAAAGGATACTCGGTAATTATTGTCATAATGAGAATGATGTGATATTTGCGTATTGTACTCTTTTTCCTTCACTAAGGTTTTTTCCCACTGGGTTTTTCCTAGTAAGGTTTTAACGAGGCATGCAAATATTCTTTGTCATAGGAAGTATAAACTCTTTTATTGATCAAGAAAATGATATTACTATCACTATATACCCTCAAGTAAAAATCCAGAAGATTTACTAATTAAAGATTCATTAACGATGACATCAAGGTACAAATATATTTAAAAATATGTAATGTCGTAATGAGGGGGAGAATATTGAATTCTGCATTCTTTTTCCTTCACCACGGTTTTTCCCATTGGATTTTCCTGGTAAGGTTTTAACAAGACAAACTGAATACGTGTCATAGCCCTTACGGATTAATGTACTCTTTTTCCTTCATCAAGTTTTTCCCAATGGGTTTTCTTGATAAGGTTTTAATGAGGCATATCTTTCACTGAATATCCAAGGGAGAGAGGTATGCAATATTTATTTAAGTGGATTATTCAACATACTTAAAAGAATTGTGGTATATCTTCAACATAAATATATTGATGGTATTGTATGAGGATATTATTGCTTGTATTACACATAATTAGAATGGCTACATCAAGGAGACAAAACAAAACATATTTAACCAAAGTCTTTTACACAAACGACCTACATAAGAATGTGGATATTGACACTCGACAGATACAATCACGCAATAATTTTGTAGATTTTCCTGATGAAATCATTGTCAACCACAATATTCAAGAAGTAGGTCCACCATATTGATATACGGCAACTCAGAGACCTCTTGCCAACATCAGGGGGAGCATAAACAAGACTGTAACCTTTTTCCTTCGTCCAAGTTTTGTCCTAATGGGTTTTCTTGGCAAGGTTTTAACGAGACAGCGTTTTCAATATAATTGTTTCCATCTATATGTACTCTTTTCCCTTCGACCAAGTTTTTATCCCACGGGGTTTTCTTGGCAAGGTTTTAACGAGGCATATTTTCTAATGGATGGACATCCAAGGGGGAGTGTTATGAATAAATTGTTTATTATGTGGATGTCCAAAGGCCAAAGGTCTTCTACTTATTTCTTGTAATTAGGGCATGTGAAGAGTCACTTATTTCCTATAAATATAGGACTTGTTTCATTGTAATAGTACTAGAGTTGATATTGGAAATACAAGATCATTTTCTCTCTATGTCTTCTTATTCTTCTTCTTTAATTTATAACACAAACAATCATACTTTTATTTTATTTAAAAAATAATAATACAATTAAAATTAAAAATACCTATTATAAACCAAATAATTAATTAAAATACTAATGCATCAAGATCATCCATACAATTAAAATAAAAGTCAAACCAAAAGTCAAAACATAGTCAAAGTATTATTACATCATAAAATTAAACCAAAATAAACACCAACTTAACTCAAAATAATATAAACGGGTCTCCTCTTCTCCCTCGAACTCATCATCATCTTCATCTTCATCACTCTCTTCATCTCCCTCTTCATCACCTAGATTTACAGATGCACTACCTGTAGGAGGAGTAGGGTTCGCAATCATAGGCGGGTAAGGGGTAAACCTTGCGATACCCTCAACTCGTTGATCCATCCCATCGCATCGGTGTCAACAGCCTGAGAATAAACCGGAGGCTCAATGCTAGTCGATGGTGTCTCAGGGCGTTTATACTACGGAAGACCTTGGGGTACTCGAAGCTCATTTATTGTCGCCATCATATGGATTTATTTCTCTTTCCAGCTGTAGATAAGTCGGAAACGTTGTGGGGTATGGGGATAGTTACATGGGATGCACATATGAAGGAGGAATTTGTAATGAAAGTTGGTTTGTTGTCCACGACGAATGATTACCCGGCTAGATGGTACACTTCAAAATGGTCGGATCAAAGCTACTTAGCTTGTCCCGAATGCATAGAATATACTCCTTTCGTGCGTGTTAACAAAGGAGTTGTTTATTTTGATCATAGAAGGTAGTTTCCTCTAAACCATCATTTTTGGAAAGACGATACTTCGTACGTTAAATTTGATAATAGCCCCCCCTCGGAAACATAGTCCCGCAGATATACAGACGCAGTTAGATGGGTTTCTGGTTGTGTTTCCTGGAAAACACAAGGACTTTGATGGCAAGGTAGCAAAGAGAACTGGGCCTCGTGAGTCGAATTGGAAGAAAAAGAGTATATTCTACCGTTTACTGTATTGGTCCAAAAACTTGTTGAAACACAACATGGATGTGATGCATTCTGAGAAGAATGTTTGTGATGCTCTTTTCAGCACAGTTGTTGGTTTAGATGGGAATATTAACAAAGATAATGTGAAGTCGAGGAAAGATCTACAAGCCATGGAAATCAGTTCAGATTTGTGTTTGTTTTCCGATTCACGTGGTAAGACCATTCTACCACGTGCAAAGTATGTGATGACACCCGATAAGCTATGAGAGTTTCTAGAGTGGTTGCAGGTTCAAAAGGTTCCAGATGGTTTTCGCCTCTAGCATGCGGAACAATGTTCAGTGTGACACATGGAATATTAATAGTATGAAATCCCATGACTGACATATTATGATGCAGTTCCTATTCGTGGCTAGTATTCCAGGGTTAATTGACAACAAATCCTTTAGCGATCCGATTATTGGGTTGTGCAATGTGTTCAGAAATATTTGTAAATAGAACCTAAGTAAAAAGGAATTGGAGTCTGTAAAGTCTAAGGTGGTCGAGCTTATGTGCAAGTTGGAGATGATTCTTCGTCCAACTATTTTTGATATAACGATCCACCTAGTTGTGCACTTGTACGAGGAAGTTCGGGTAGGAGGCCCGGTTCAGATGCGTTGGATGTACCCGTTTGAGAGGTACTTGAAGAAACTAAAAGAATATATTCGGAATCCGTCCGGGCCAGAGGGTTCAATCGCCGAGGGATACGCTGCAGAGGAAAGTTTGACTTTTTTATTTCGATACCTTCGAGCGGAAAGTACAATGTTCAAAGACCCGGGCAAATACAGTGAGACGATTACTGAAAGCAAGGAAATATCAATGTTTAAGAGCCAGTGCAAGCCGATTGGTAAGAAAGTGTATGGATATATACCCTTCGCAGAGAAGGACCACATCGATTGGTACATCCTTCATCATTGTGAACGAATCCAGCACTATATGATGTAAGTATTTTAATTGAAATCTTATTTACCGTTTATTTAATTATTATATTATCTATTATTAACACTATGTTTTGTTTTTAGGGAACACAATTCCTCACTTCCTGTCCGTGACAGAGAGGCAAAACACTGAGAGCATTTTCGTCGATGGTTCAGGAAAAAGGTATACGAGTCAACAAAATAAGATGACTATATTCCAACTAAAGCTTACCTTATGTGCATGTGTATGTAATGGAACAAGAAGGTAATCCACTTTCTACGAAAGAGTTTCTCTCGTTGTCTAACATGTCAAATAATGTCGCATATTAATATGATTCTTGCGTTGTAAACGGTGTGAAATGCATAATGCGTGAAAAGGGTGAAAAGAGAGTTACTCAAGATTACGGAGTTTATACAATCACAGGTTGGGTTCGTTTGTTTTATTTATAGTTGGGTGTTTGTATATAAACTAGTTATTTTGTAATTTCATGGGTGAAGTTCCTTTTTATGGCTAGTTGGTCAATATTGTCGAGGTTGAATTATGTGGTGGTAGTGTAAGTGGTATAACATAGATGAAAAAAGAAACTGCGAAAAATAGAACACGGAGCAACAATTAACAACATAAGTGATGGACTGAAGAACCCTACATCTTAGCTACTCAGGCAAAAAAGGTCATTTACGTTGACCAAATTAACGCAAGGAAGGTGGAAAAGAGTTGGAAAGTAGTTTGGGAAGTGAACGACCATCACAGATAGAGTCCCGAGCTTTTTGTTGCAGAATCGATTTCCACTGGTTCAGATCCGATCGACATTCCGTTGGCTGATTCAAACCTTGATTCGGAATACCCGATGTTTAAATTGGCTACTAGACAAAGGATAGAGATAGATCTTTTGATTTTTAACCTTGTACCACAATCCGCTGATCCCGTTGATGATGAATTATGATGACACCTTAGGAGAGAACGAGCCTGATTAGGATACTATATATGTTGATAGTGATGATGAACCAAAAATAGTTGATGATGGGGACGAGGCTGGTTAGTTGTATATTTCTTTTTTATTATGTATATTGTCATGTATTTCAAAAACATTCTACATCTAAACCCTTAAACAATTCATCTTTTTCATTATTTTTTATTATGATGTGTAATTCTGTTATATATGGTATTTACTAGAATTAATTTTAGTATAAAAATAGAAAAAAATCAGTTATGTATAATGTATAAGTACAATAGTTAGGAAAATATTGATTGTATTATGTGTAATTGTGTTATATATTGTATTTACTAGAATTAATATTAATATAAAAAATATAAAAATTAATTAGGTATAATATATAAGTACAATAGTTAGGAAAATATTAAAAAATAGAAAAGGTTTTTAGCGAGGACAGAGTCATCGCAAAAAACTCCTAGTCTTTCGTGACGACATGGTCGTTGCTAAAGACTTAACCAAAAAATTAGATCACGCGTCTAGACGGTCAATATTCGTGCCTTCCAAAACAATTCGACCTTTAGCGAGGACCATGGTCTTTAGCGAGAACAAGGTCCTCGCAAAAGACCTGGCGGATTTAATTAAAATCGCCGAACCCAACTCTTTCTTCCTAATTCATCACCAACACCACAAAACCCATCCATTCTTCTACAGTGCAAACTAGCCATTCCCCCACCACCAAGATCCGTTGAATCCACTACTACACTCCCCAACCTTCCAACATCATCATACAAGGTAATTAACATCAATATCAATCAATTTTTCAACTTTTTTTAGAAACTAACTTGGGTTTTTTCATGTTTTCTTGTTATGTGATGAACTATTAACTTGATAACAACCTCCAATTTTGGCAAATAAGGTATGTAATCCAACCATTTCATTTGTTTTAATTTTTTTCCATTTCTAGAAAATAATTTTAGTTTTTGCAATTATAATTTTAGCCCATTAATAAATCCGAAAATATGGGTTATAATTAGCTAATTTAGTAGGTATTTAATTTATAGAAAACATTACTATAAGAATTAATTGATTTTTTCTTACATTTTTTAGCTAATTAATTTATTCGTGATTTTTGATTTTTTTCACAATATATATGTTAGACTTTTGGTTAATAACATGATTTATATAATTTTAAAATAATTTAAGAATTTTGGTTAAAAAAAGGATTTAGTTAATTTTAGAATAAATTTAGGAAATTTAGGTGCCTTTGTTGTTTTTTAATAAAATTTAGGGATAAAATTGTTATTTTTAAAAAATTTAGATGCTTTAGAATAAATTATTGTACTTTAGGGGTTAAATTGAAATTTTAGAAATAATTAGGGCATTAGATAATTTGAAAAATAAATTTAGGTACCTTAGTGAAAATTTAAAAAGTTTAGAATAAAAATTGTAATTTTAAAAAAATTTAAGGCTAGAGTGGAATTTATTGATAATTCATGTGCCTTAGTGATTTTTTTTAAAGTTTAGGGGTTAAATTTCATTTTTTTTAAGTAATTAGGGCCTTAAAGAATTTTAAAAATAAATTTAGGTGCCTTAGTGAATTTTTTAGAACTTTAAGAGTTAAATTATAATAAAAATAATTAGGGCTTTAATGTAATTTATAAAATAAATGTAGGTTCCTTAGTTGATTTTTAAGATAATTTAGGGGTTGAATTGAAATTTTCATAAAATTTAGGGTTGTAGTGACTTTTATATAAAATTTGTGTGTTGTAGAATAAATCATTGAACTTTAGGGCTTTATTGAAATTTTAGAAATAATTAGGGCCTTAGAGAAATTTAAAAATAAATTTAGGTGCCTTAGTGCAAATTAAAAAAATTTAGGGTAAAATTTATATTCTTTAAAAATTTAAGGCCTTGGTGGAATTTTTAGAAAATTTAGGTGCCTTAGTGATCTTTTTAAAAGTTTAGGAGTTGAATTGCAATTTTTTTACTAATTAGGGCCTTAAAGAATTTTAAAAAATAAATTCAGGTGCCTTAGTGAATTTTTTAAAATTTTAGGGGTTAAATTTCAATTTTAAAAATAATTAGGGCCTTAGTGTAATTTTAAAATAAATGTAGGTGCCTTAGTGAATTTTTTAGATAATTTAAGGGTTAAATTCCAATTCATAAAATATTTAGGGTCATAGTGAATATTATATAAAATTTAGGTGCTTTAAAGTAAATTATATAATTTAGGGGTTAAATTGTAATTTTTAAAATAATTAGGGCCTTAGTGTACTTTTGTATAGTTTAGTGGTAAAATTGTATTATTTTGATCAGATGGCAGCTGTGATGTCCAGAGGACACGATTGAGATGGGGATGACCGAGATCCCACTCAGAATCCAAGCGATCCCGTCAGGGGTTGCAATTCACCGGGTATTCTTTATTTGTTAACATAATTTTGAATAAAATGTTATTTTAATCGTAGCATTAAACAGGGAATAAGGCGAGAAAACTTAGGGACAAGATGACTCTTGCTTGCACTACAAGTTCTGGTCAGATGTCCCCACCGAAGAGTAGAGAAACATTTTGAGACAATGAATTGTAAGTCGACTAAAATTTTTTAATCAAATTATATTGAATTTGAGTTATTTGTAAACAATAATTCTTTTTGGTAGAGGAGTTGCAGGCCCACCGGGATTGGAGTGGTATACAGGTTATGATCACCAATAAGTGCGATGAGGGCTACAACTACCACAAGAATAGTGTAAAGAGAAAATTGTATGAGTCCTGGGTGAAACCGGATGATCAGACACCAGAGAACTGGGAGCTTAATTTAAAATTGTGGGACACGGAGCAAGTTCAGTTAAATGTTATATTTTCAATTGTATTAATAAAATTTTCTCTTTATTGACTAACATTCTTTTTTTTTCTTTGTTGTTTTAAAAGTAGCACCAAGCTGGTGTGAATAAAGAGAATAGGAAGATGCTGCAAAACCTGAGCGGGGCAGGTTCTATGAGCCATACACGGATGAGGGATAACTTGATGAAGGTAATACATTTATTAAAATACTTCTTTAAATATATTTATTTGACTGTTTGATTGTAACAAGGACAAGGGAGTAGTCAACCCCCTCGAGTGGCCGAGGGTAATGAGGGAGTTGTGCCTCTACCCAAATTAAAAAGTTTCTTTTTCGAATTCCGGTAGAGCAATAAGAAGAATGGGTGGAGGAGCCCCGAGTACCAGAGAGCATAAGTAAGTTTAATATTTTAATATTTCAATATTTTATTTATTGTACATGACACGTTGAGGGAGATTCTCCAAAATAAAGTTCAAGAAATCGCAAAGTTAAAGCGGCTATTTACCGTGTTCACCCTCGTTGAAGGTACATGAATAGGTTGACGCAATGATGGAGATAGAGCGATTAGGGTTAGGAGACGGGACCCACTACTGTATCTCGGGAGTTGGCCACCCATTTCCGGAAAAGAGGAAGTATGCTAATGCCTGGATCCGATTTGCGAGAGTATGCTGAGGGACTACGAGTAGCTAATGAAATACCTAAACGAGATCCTTTTCTCCATAGGAAAGGACCCGATGCCAGACGACCTTTCTTTATCCTCAGCGTCCACAACTAGTACACAACCCACGAAGGAGGCGATTGACGCATAGATGAGTACAGCCATCACGTTGCTCAATTGGTGCAGAGAAGAACATGGACATGAGACATCACTTGTCCCTCCATCCGAAAATCCTTCTGGTGCTCCTACTGGTACATCCCGATCTAGATCCCGAGCCCGACCGTGATCCCGATCCCTACCCACTCCTTCTACTCCGTCTGGCGTGCATCTCCAGCTTATGGACCAAGATTACAGTTCACCTGAAGATGTAGAAGATGAAGATCTGTCTAATCCTTAGTGTGTTTCATTTGAGTTTCGGTTGACTATTTATTATGTTAGACTTTATGTTGACTTTTGACTTTGACTTTGACTTTCGTTTTGTAATTATCTATTTTGTATGTTTTTTAATTTAGTTTTCGTATTTTATGATCTGTTCCCGAATTTTATGATATGTTCTCGTTTCATATATAGAATTAAATAAACAAAAAACAATTAAATAAATAAAATTAAAACTAAAAAACAAATAATTAATCAAAACAATTAAAAAATTAAAAAAAATGGATCTTTTGCGAGGACAATTTCCTCGAGGGAAATAAAGTCTAATGTCTCCACTAAAGAGTTGACCAGCAAAGGCGATGACATTGTTCTCGTAGTTGACAAGGTCTTTAGCGAGAACACTGTGTTGCAAAACACCTTATCTTAAGCGAGGACATGGTGTCCTCGCAAGAGATGGGTGTCTCACGCGATGACAAGAGAAGTTGTCGTGAATGACTGTGTCTCGCGACGAACCTTTAGCGAGGACATGTCCTCGCAAAAGACAAATGGTCTTTAGCAAGGACTTTCTCTGTCTTTAGCGAGAGATAGGGTTCTCCTAAAGACAGTAATAGTAGTAGTGTATAACATATCTTCCTACCAAAAATCCGAACCTTTGCTGGTATATTTGAGTTCTAAAAAATATTCCAATTTCAGGATTTCCTATGTTATGTCAGGATAATGTATAAGAAGATAGTCGTAGTTTGACATGTAGAAAATCTGATTTAGGAAAATAAATACCGTCTAGAACATGTGACGCAAGATTATTTGGGTTCTTCCTTATTCTAAAATCTTGTGTTGCCAATAAGGTCGTATTCAATCGTTAACATCACACTCGAGCAATTTTACAATGGCTAATTTTTCCAAAGCCACGGTTCCGCTCACCCGAACTCCACCAAAAAATTGTGATCGATGATTTAAGTTTTTTACAAAAAAATACAGGGAAGCAGAACACATACATAGTATATACTGAAATAAATTGCGATACAGTTTTTATTAGATCCTCCTTACCTCATTTTATAACAGCTTGACTTTCCATCCTTTTAGTTTTTTTAACACCATTTCAGCGATCCAAGATAATGATTCACCTTTTGACCGTTAATGGCATATGGGATCCCTAAATATCGTCCGAAGACAAATGTCTATCAAATTTGAAGTTGATATCCAACTGAGTATTTTATTACCCGAGGAATGTCCCTGCTAAAACAAATTGCAAGTTAGTGTAAATTTATTCACTGTCCAGAACTTTTACAATATGAATTTAAATATTCCACGCTTGAAGTTCTATATCATTGATAAACAATATAAATAAGGAATTATATGCAAAAATAAAATGCGTAAGTTTTAGATAATCTCTTGTAATTTGTATTCAAATATATAAAATTTAGTAGAGAAATCCATATAGACATTTCATAGTGAGTTGGAAATAACTCACTATGAAATTTCTACATGGATTCCTTGTACATATTCTTGAATCCTCTTGCTTCCACACAAGCTATATTACTGAAGGAGGGGATGTAGATCACAAAGGACTTCTTATTAGGCTCTTAACAAATCCATTTGTCCATTTCACATGGAGTTAGGTTAAGGAATTGGAAATGGTTTGTTGACTTACCAGGCCTAATCTTTAGTCTGAATTGTCAACTCTATGTGTTGTGGAGGTTGAATCCATTAAGATAAATTCTCTTAAATGTTTTTTCAATACCTACGATGATAGGAATCTTAACTTTTGGAGAATAATTAGCCAAGATAATTGAAAAGGTGGTGAGAGATCTAGAAGTTAAATGTCATGTTGTTGAAACTTTATGATATATATGCCTCTGTGTTCACACAAGGCCGAGAATATTGCTATCTAGTTACGTGTTGGGATATGTGTCAGACCCATTGACTTCAATGATATTTATTGATCGATAAATCCCTAATAAATGTATGTACGATATAAGGAATCGTAGAGTGAAAAACATGCATTGAATGGAAATATAAATATGGAGAGAAAACCATTTTAATAGTGAGTTGGAAATAAAAATAAGAAATTATTAAAATTGGAATTTTCTAATTAAATATGCTTTATATTTAACTATTTAAGTCTTTATCTAGCATGGATTTTTATGACTTGTCAGGGTACCCCCCGACTAGATGCCGCAATTGATGCTATGGTTTCCTAATAAAGCTAACTCGCCTTGTAGTTGAAAACTTCTCAAGGTAATTCTTTAATTTTATTTGTCTGAATAAATTTGGGTGTTAAATTTAGATCTTAATACGCGTAATGTGTATCTATCAATATGTTACTCTAATTAAGTGCTTTACTCTTATTTC
This sequence comes from Nemophila menziesii, assembly GCA_029959085.1. Lineage (NCBI taxonomy): Eukaryota > Viridiplantae > Streptophyta > Magnoliopsida > Boraginales > Hydrophyllaceae > Nemophila > Nemophila menziesii. The sequence continues at coordinate 122,418,729 of JARWIR010000001.1, read as the reverse complement.
CTTGAGTAATAATTTTAATTTGGTTTTATTTAGGAATAAAGTGGACCTGACTAGCAGGTTTTCATTAAAGATTGCGCTTATGAAGCCCTCATTGACGCGTATTTAGAGGAAAATACTGCTGGGAAGAAGACATTGCATGTGAGGAGGAAAATGTTGTTGAGAATTCTATGGATGTGCAAATACTGGATTATGTGTCTGGTACTCCTCCTCCTCTAGAGATAATGTTGAGATAGCAAGGCCAAGAGTTGATGTAGAGGTTGAGATATATCATTTTTGTATTCAGCGAACACTATTAGTGAACATAAATTTCAACCATATAGCTTGTTATGATTGGTTGGATAGCGAGGCTAAGATGAGGAAGACACGAATGATTTTGTCCTTTGGAACTGTACGCATCAGATCCTCGACCAACACGTCGCACGTTAATGTGGATTGATAGTTGTTCTAGTGATTAGAGATTATTCTAGAATACTAGAGTCAAATAGCTCTTTGATGTATTAAAATTAAAAACTTAAAAACAGGTTATGAAATATCAAGTGTTATTTTTATTGTTTTCATGTTATATGTTATTGGGAAGGTAATACTTTAGAGGTTATATTGTTTGACCAGTAATTACATTTGAAGTTCGATATATTATATACTCATGCTTATGTACTTTAGAGGACATTATCATCTATATAATTCTCGAAGACCTGATAGACAAATCATCTTTATTTAAATTTGTTAGATCTCTATCGTATTATATATAGTAACTTATGTTATTTTTAGCTACTTGACTCTATGTTTATTTATAATAATATGCATTGCTACCGAGTAAAAAAAGAAAAAAGAAAAAATATTTATTACCTTTTTATTTACTTATAGTTTATATTCATGAAAAGATGATCCAACAATATGGTGAAAAATTAACTTTAAAAATAATATTAGGCTCCATGTTTCTTCACTTTCTAGAGAGAATACTGCAAATAACAATTCTATTTATCATTTGTAGTACTATGTCAACCATAAGTGTCTTTTATCATAACACCATACTATGAATGTACGTGTACTATCAATAATAATTTAATGTTATACTTTGGTCGAGCATTGACTCAATATCTTATCTAAGTTGTGGGTAAAAACTTTGTCAAATTTAATATGTATTTCATAATGAAAGAGTGTTATACATATAGTAATTTATATTATACACTTATATATAAGAATAACTCATATTGCAAGATCAAATCTTTTTAACCAATATTAAAGGGAACGACTTGTTAGAATAGAAACAGACACTGATGTGTTTTTTTATTCTAATTCATCGTGATACATAAAATTAATAATCGCTAGAAGGTAATTGAAATTATTATCGTTCTTAGATGGCTCAGGATGACAATTTCCATATATATACTTTAATCTTATGGATCATGACAAAGTTTTAAGTTCCCAGCCACTAAAACAGATTCTTTTTACGCTTTTTAAGGTAGTGAACAGTATATGTTTTCATCCTTAGTATAGTAATTTTTAATATTATAGTCTGGTGTCACGTCTTAAATAGACGTGTAAAGCTATACTAGATAGTCTTAGGTGGTAATGTTTGTAAAAGTTTTAATTAGTTATTTCAGGAAAGGATTGTTATAAAATTGGGTATACAATTCAAATTTTAGGGTTTTTGGATTTAGGAAAAAAGTCAAAATCACACATACCATCCTACTCGAACATTGACGCCCCCTGAAGAATCAATGACTGTAAGCATTTGTTTCCAAAACCAACCTATACCTTAAATTAAAAAAGAATATGCATTCCCTTATGTTACTTTAGTTTTTAATCTATATGAAATTTCACCAGGTAAAGAAAGATATTTTCACTTTTAAGTTATGGACTTTTTTTAATTTGTATGACTCACATAATATTTAGAGCATGTTCCTTGCAGGATATGCAGATTTCTCGTATGAGAAGTCGGTTAAATAGAATGGTGAATGTTGCATAGAGTTTGTCTTAAGATTTTGAAAACTAGTTACCAGAAGTCTAATTTAAGAGGGCATTCAGTGGATTATCCACATTTCCATTCTCATGTATAAGTTTTTCTTATGAATGAAACTAGTTAATTGTGTATGCTATAATGTAGTTGTGATATATTAATTAGTAAAATATTAATATAAGTTGATATATGCTCTAGTGATTAGAGATTACTCTTGAATACTAAGAGATAGGTCTTATATGATCCAAATAGTTCTCATATGAATTAGTAAACAAAAACTAAAGTATGTTATAAAATGTCAAAATGTTGTTTTTCTACTTTTATGTTATATGCCATTTGGAATATAATACTCTAGAGGTTATATTGTTTGACACGTACTTCAATTTAAATATTGAGTCATATGTTCATGATTATGTACCAATATAAAAGTGTATATTATCATCACTTTAATTCTTGGAGAACTGACAAACATATCATCCATATTTAAAACAGAAGTTTAAACTTAAACCACTTTATTACCCACTTCTTTTAAATATCAAAACTATATAGTTTTGAAATTTTATGTGATATTTTGCTAAATAATCATATAAATTATTTATACATCCATTTATTTCATTAGCCATTCAAATGTAAATTTGTTTAATTCACTTTTCTCAATTTTGTTCGGATACTAAAGTTCAATTTGACAGTAGTAATTGTTAGAGATAGAAGTTGCAATCTCTGCATGAGATTCCATGTAGTCTTCTAAACATATTTTAATAACTAGCAGGAAGTGATGCAACCAATGTGTTTGGGTGTATTGGAATAATTTTATTGTAGCATAAACAAGACTTTCATATTTACAATTATTAAAAGGAAACAATTTTATATATAAAAAAACACTCTCACGCAGTTCGAAGTCCAATATGACATTTCAATGTCTTAAGATCTCTCCACTTTTTGCTATCTCCAATGGAGGGGCAAGATAACACAAAGATTTTCTTTTCCGACAATGTTGTCTATGATGAGGAGTTAGCGCAGTTTACCCTCTTTTGGTTTGTAGTACGCACATACAATAGACCACATTCTTTAATCGTCACAAACATTGTTGATCCAACTATGATACCAGTGAGTCCTTGTGTACTATCCGCCATGGATTCTCCATTGTTAAAATCCTCTGGTTGGCTTGGGGAAGTGAGATACCTGAAATGTGATGTGATACTTGCCATTTCGAATTTGTCTGAAGTTATCTTTGAGAGATTTATATGTAATCAAATTGAGAATTAACATGATAAATGATGCACTGCTAGAAGACAATATTACAACTTCACGTGTATCGAGTTGAATAGAGGATAGTATGAAAGGGATTTGCATGTAGAGAAACACTCACGTAATTATTTCTATGGAATATAGGTGGATATAATTATTTATCAATAAAAGTCTTGAAAATATGGACCCTAGAGGAATTGTTTGTTTGAGTTGGTAGATATATTTGGTCATAAATGTTTCTTGGTTAATTTCGTAGAGTATAGAGATTATTTTGATTTGTAAAGGGGGTCATGGATGTTATTTGCATTTTACTTAATATTACTTGAAAGGTCTCCTACAGTTCTACCCCACCTTAATTCTATCACTACTACTACGGCTTAGGTGAAATTTTAGACATAGAAATGGTGAATTATACGGTTAGTATACCATGGAAATTTAGAGATATGATCAGGTAGAATGGTTCGTATAGACTCGCTAACTATAGTTATAGAAAAGGACAACTATAGTTAAAATATTAAGGATTATATTTGATTTGATTTGTTTTGTTTGAGGTGAATTATGGAACCAAAATGGAGAACTATCTTTTAAATGTGCAAAGACCGTTTAACAACACACTGGAATTACAAACATTGTCTTTGGACCCTAAGACATCTTTGGAGTCCCTAAGAGGGCAGAAAATTGGCCTAAGTACAATGATAGGATGAAGGTGCAACAGTGAGGTACTCAGTTAGGAATTAATGTTTTGATTAGTCAAGGTAATAACTCTGGATAAGATACTAGTCCATGCGCATGGTCTAATGTTTTTCTTAGGAAACTTTTAGAAGAATTGGGAGGGAAAATATATATATACCTTTAAGGATCTTTGGGACAAGTGAGTATGGATTATTCAGAATTATTTATGCAATGAGGGCCAAGTTCATGTTACCGAAATTCCAAAACCTAAAACCTCCAAAGATTCTTAGGAATAACGATCATCTCACAGGCATTCTAGTGAATGCACCTTTTTTTCTCAAGCACCACCAGAAATTGGCGACATATTTAGAGAGCTCTTTATAGACTCCGAAAGGTAGTTGTAAAATAGACATCGTGTAGTTTGGGATGACTTGTAGGAATGATTTGATGAGAACTTCCTTACCACCGTTAGATAACGACTTTTTTCCACACTAATCTTTTCTTGGATAAGAGATATTTAAGACAATGAAGGGTCTTAATTTTGTTTATCTAAGTAATTCATCAAAATCTCAAAATACCTACCAATTGAGTCAACTCTATAGATATTAAGGGATTGAGTAGTACACTTAATAATGTCGGTTTGCGTACCTTTACTAAAGAAAATGTAAGCCTTATTTATATTAGCCCGCTATCATGATCCATCACAATATTTGGTAAGGACCTTTGTAAAAGAATAAATTTTGTCATCTCTTAAGTTGACAAAGAAGAGGAAATCATTATCGAAAAGTAAATGAGCCGGGGATAGTACATAGCCAATTTTAAAGCTATAATGTTGCTCTTTCTGATTTCAAGGTTTATAACTCCCACAAGTGATTCAGTTAAAAGGAAGAAAAAGAAAGGGGAGAGAGGATTACCATGTCGAATACCACTGTATGTTTTAATGTCTTATTCATATTATAAATTAATATAAATACGATTATTCATCGTGGAAATGCATAGAAAAGTCCATCTAATCTAGGTCTTGTAAAATTCAAACTTTGTAAGGACCTGAACTAGGAAGTCCCACTTGACAAGTTCATACGACATGACCATATTTAATTTAACAGTCACATAGTGATGGTTAGTGACTCTACTATTGTATAAAAAAGGAGACCTGTGTGATGATATGTTTGTTCTGAATTGATCTGTCTTTAACAAACATAAACTAAGTAGGAAAATTGGATCATTAAGAATAAACTTAGAGTCTTTTTTCCATAGTTGATGTGATAACTTAATAATAAAAATTGGTGCATGAGATAGGTCTGTAATATCCAACTTTAACTTGGATGTCACCTTTCGGAACTAAAGTTATGATAGTCTTGGTGATTTCACCCATATCTAGTTTACCCTAAAAAAATGTTATAATTATGTCTAGGATATCAAATTTAACAATATCCCATAATGTTATAACCATGTCTATGATATCAAATTTGAAGCTATGGTTTCCTGACAAAGCTAACTCTCCTTGTGGTCGGATAACTTCTCAAGGTAATTCGTCAATTTAAATTTTCAAACAAATTTGCGTGTTAAATTTAGATCTTAATATGAGTAATGCGTATCTATATGTTTCTCTAATTAGGTGATTTATTTTTATTTCCTTGAGTAACAATTTTAACTTGGTTTGATTTAGGAATACAGTAGACCGAACGGGTGGGTTTTGATTTACGATTGCGCTTATGAAGTCCTAATTGACGCATGTTTGGAAGAAAATGTTGATGGGGAGAAGATGGTGCAGGTGAAGAGACAAATTTGGATGGGAACTCCATGGATGTGCTGATACCGGATTATGAGTTTGGGAATACGCCTCTTCCTCTATGGAGATAATGTTTAGATAATGGGGCCAAGAGTTGAGGTAGAGGTTGAGATATCTCCTGTTTTTATTTCATGCCCACTACCAATGAACAAAACTTCCAACTATAATCCTTGTTATGGTTGGTTGGATAGCAAGACTAAGATGAGAAGAAAAGAATGACTTCGTCTTTGGAAGTGTCATCGAACGCATCTGATCCTTGGCCAACAAGTCACAGGTTAATGTGGGATTGATAGTTGTTCATGTGATTAGATATTACTCTAGAGTACTAGAGTCAAATAGATCTTATATTTATTAAAATCCAAAAAACTTAAAAGCATGTTATAAAATATAAAGTGTTAATTTTTTTTTTATGTTATTTGCTATTTGGAATGTAATACTTTAGAGATTATATTGTTTGACTAGTAAGCCATTTTAAAGTTTACTATATCATGTACTTATGCTTATGTACTTTCGAGGATATGATCATCTGTTTAATTCTTGGAGAACTGATAGACAAATCATCTTATTTAAAAATTTTAAATTTTTATTGTGTTGTCAATAGTAATTTATGTTAGTTTTAGCTACGTGACTCTATGTTTATTTATAATACTATGCATTGCTCCCGAGAAAAAAATACTTTGTATTACTTTTTATTTTCTTATAATTTATATTCATGTAAAATTGATCCAACAAGATGGTGAGAAAATGAAATTTGAATACTGAAAATAAAATAAAAAAGTTATAAGCAATCACTGGACTATTATATTTAAACAGAAATCCAGAAAAATTGAATTATTTTGTAACAAAAATTAGGCTCGGAGTTTTAAAGGATTTATTCTATTTTGCAATTGTAATATTATGTCAACCTTAAGTGTCTTCTATTATAACACCTTACTATGAATGTACGCGTACAATCAATAATAAGTTAATGTTATACTTTGGTCGAGCATTGAGTCTATATCTAATCTAAGTTGAGGGTAACATATTTGTCACATTTAATATGTATTTCATAATGAAATAGCATTATGTGTATAGTACTTTCAATTATAAATTTATAAATGAGAATAACTCGTATTGCGAGATAAAAATTTGTTTACAAATATTAGAGGGAACGACTTGTTAGAATATGAAGAGATATTGATGTGTTTTTTTATTATTTTAATTCATCGTGATACATAAATTTAATAATCGGTAGTAGCTGATTGAAATTATTGGTGTTCTTAGGTGGCTCAGGGTGAGGATTTCCTGATATATACTTTAATCTTGTCGATCATGATAAATAATTTTGTTTCAAGATTCTAAAATAGTTTCTTTTTTCACTTTTCAAGGTAGTGTACAATATGTGTTTTTATCCTTTGTATAGTACTTTGTAATATTATGATCTAGTGTCACGTCTTAAAACAGACATGTAAAGATATACTAGATAGTCTTAGGTGGTAATGTTTTAAAAAGTTTTAATGGGCTTGTTCTAGAAAAGGATTTTTAAAGAATTGGGTATACTAGTTAAATTTCAAGATTTTTGGATTTAGGAAAAAAATCAAAACTACACATACCATGCTACTCGACCATTGACGCTCCCCAAGAAGCATATGTTTCCAAAATAAACATATACCTGGAATTAAAAAGGAATATATATTCCCTTATGTTACTTCATTTTTTTTAAAAATATATGAGATTTACCAAGTAAGTAATATATCTTCTCTTTTATGTTGTGGACTTTATATTTGTATGAACCACATAATATTCCGTGCAAGTGCCTTGCAGCAAATTTCTCGTAGGTCAAAGAAGCCGACTAATGAAAATGGAGAATGTTGCATAGAGTTTGTCTTAAGATTTTGAAAACTATTAACAAGAAGACTGAGTTTAAGAGGGCATAAAGTAGATTATCCGCCTTTACATTCTCCAATATAATTTTTTTCTTATGAATGATACTAGCTCATTTTGTATGCTATAATGTAGTTGTGATATATTAATTATTAAAATATTAATATAAGTTATATATACTCTAGTGATTAGAGATTACTATATAATACTAAGAGATATGTCTTATACGAGTCAAATGGCTCTTACATGAACTATTAAACAAAAATTAAAGCAAGATTTTAAATGTCAAAGTGCTGTTTTTTTTTAAGATCGATAGTTGGTATAGTGGTTAGACTACTCCGCAGAGGTCAAGAGGTATTGGGATCGAATCTTACTGGAGTCATAATGATTCCGAGTCTAATAAGTGGCTCTCATATGTATTAAAAAAAAGTGTTGTTTTTCTACTTTTATGTTATCTGCTGTTCAAAATGTAATACTCTAGAGGTTATATTGTTTGACCAGTAATTCAATATAAATATTAAATATTATGTTCAGGCTTATGTACCAATATAAAAATAGATAAATAATAACTTTAATTCTTGGAGAACTGACAAACATATCAACCATATACAAAACAAAAATCTAGACTTAAATCACATTATCACCTACTTCTTTTAAATGTCAAATTTATGTAGTTTTGAACTGTTATGTGATATTTCACTAAATAATCATATAAATTACTTTTATATCCAACTAAAGTTCAATTTGACAGAAATAATTCTTAGAGAAATCAAAGGTTGCAATTTATCAATAAGATTTCATGTATTCTTCTAAACATCTTTTTATAACTAGTAGGAAGTGATGCAACCAATATGTTTGGATGAACTGGAATGAATTTATGGTAGCATAAACAAGAATATCATATTTACAATTATCAAAAGGAATCGAATTTATTAAAAAAGAACACTCTCACGCAGTTCAAGTCCAATATGACATTTTGATGTCTTAAGATCTCTCCATTTACCGCTACCTCCAATGAAGGGGATAGATAACACAGAGATTCTCGTCCCCAACAATTCTATGAATGATGGGGAGTTAGATCATTTTCCCCTCTTTTCGTTTGTAGTAAGCACATCCAAAAGACGATCGTCTTTGCTGGTCACAGCCATCTACTCTGAAACCAGTGAGTCTTGCTTACTATCCGCCATGGATTCTCCATCTTAAAATATTCTAGTTTTCTTGGGGAAGTGAGATATCTGAAATGTGCGGTTATACTACCATTTTGGATTTGTCTAAAGTTATCGTTAAGAGAGTTTTATGTAATCAAATTGAGAATTAACGTGATAAATGATGCACTACTAGAAGACAGATATTACAACTCCACATGTTTGGAGTTGTATAAAGGATATTATGAAAGGGTTTATTTTTAGGGAATATAGGTGGATATATTTATTTATTAATAAAATATTTGAAAATATGAATCCTAGAGGAATTGTTTGTTTGAGTTGGTAGATGTTGGTTATGTATATTTTTTGGCTAAGTTCGTAAAGTAAAGATATTATGATCTTGTTTTGTAAGGAGGATCGTAGATGATATGAAATTTTACTCAATAGTACTTGAAAGGTCTCTTACAGTTAAATCCCACCTCATTTCTTGCACTACTACTACAACTTTGGTAGAAATATCAAACATAGGAATGGTGAATTATACCGTTAGTATAAGATGGAAATTTAGAGAGATGATCGGAAAGAAATGTTCGTATAGACTCGCTAACTATAGTTACAGAAAGGAACAACTACACTCGGTTTATGGTAGATTTAAAATCTGTGTAAGCCATTGACACCGTCTTTACGCCATCACTACGGAGGACACAAACGTGTGAAAGGTAAAATATGAAGGATTATATTTGATTTGTTTTTTGGGTGAATTTGGGCACCAAAAGGAGAACTGTGTTTTAAATGTGCCAATACCATTTAACAGCACACTAGAGTTACAAACATTGTCTTTGGACCCTAAGCCGTCTTTGGAGGTCCCTAAGAAGGCACAAATTTGGCCTAAGTACAATGAGAGGATAAAGGTTCTACAACGAATTACTCATGTAGGAATTAATGTTTTGAGTAGTCACGGGAATAAATCCGGATAAGATATTAGTCCACGCCCATTGTCTAATTTTCTTCTTAGGTACCCTCTAGGAAACATGGAAGGGAAAATATATACCTTTAAGGATCATTGCGACAAGTGACTATGGATTATTCATAATACACCATGCTATTTATGCTATGAGGGCCAAGTTCATGTTATCAGAATTCCAAAAACCAAAACCCCTAACATTCTTAGGAATGACGATCTTCTCACATGAATTTTAGTGAACACAAATTTTTTGGCCCGAGCCCTACCAAAAATCGACGAAAAATTTGGAGAGTTCTTTATAGACTCCTTATAGTAGTTGCAAAATAGACTTTGTGTAGTTCGGGATGACTTGTAGGACTGATTTGATGAAAAATTCCTTACTACCTTCGGATAACAAATTTGTTCAACATCAAACTTTACTTGGATAAGAGATCTTTAAGACAGTCTTAATTTTTTTTATTTAGTGTAACTCTTCGAAATCTGAACATACCAATTGAGCCAGCTCTCTATATATTAAGGGATTGAATTCAAGATTTAATAATGTTGGTTGGTGTACCTTTAATAAAGCAAATGTATGATTTATTTATGTTAGCTCGTGATCCTGATCAATCACAATATTTGGTAATGATCTCTTTAAAGGAATCAATTTCGACGTCACTCAAGTTGACAAAGAAGAGGAAATCATCATCCAAAAGTAAATGAGTTATTGGGGGATAGTACCTAAAAAAATTTTAAAGCAATAATGTTGATCTTTCTGGTTTCAAGGTTTATAAGTCCCGCAAGTGCTTCAGACAAAAGAAAAAAATAAAGGGGGAGAGAGGATTCCCATGTCGAATACCATTGTATGTTTTAATGTATTCTACATATTCTAAATTAATAGAATATGATACCTCATTATGGAAATGCATATAAAAATCAACCTAATCCAGGTCTCATGGAATCCGAACATTTTAAAGACTTGAACTAGGAAGTCCCGCTTGACATGTGCATAAGCTATCAAATAACAGTCACATAGTAGTGGTTAGTGACTTGAATATTTTATAAAAATGGGAGACCTCATATGTTATGATATTTTTTCTCTTAATTGATAACTTGAATCTTTTTTCCATAGTTTATGAGATAACTTTATAATCAAAATTGGTGCACGAGATAGGTATATAGTATCCAACCTTAACTTGGTTATCACCTTTCAAACTAAAGTTATGATAGTCTTGGTGATTTTACCCATATCTAGTTACCCTAAAAATGTTATAACCATGTCTAGGATATCAAATTTGACAATATTTATGAATTTTGTCTAGACCAAAACTGGGATGACATCAAGGCTTGACTTCCGCCCCCTCCCCTCTCCATTTTTGAATACTGTATTCTTGAAATTTTTCAGTCGTTAGAGGTTTCATTATTTTAAGGTTCATTTCATGTGTAATTTTGCAAGGTATCTGCTAACTAGCTTCTAGTTCCACCCACCCCAGATTCCCATTATAGATATTCTCGTAATAGGAAGTGAAAAATTCTTTGATCTCTTGAGGATCGTCATGCCAAACATCAGATTCATTTCAAATACGAGAAATCTTATTGAAACTCCATCTCGTATCAAAAAGGTTGGTCTTATGTCCCCAGTAATAATCCAGTTATCTGTAGATCTTAATGTGCAATAATGGAGTTCTTATTGGTATCAAATGTCATCCAAATAATGGCAATTGTTATCATATCAACCAAATTTTTATCAGATATGTAGTCATTTTGAAGAGAAGACATACGACTCTAGAGATGTTTGATTCTACCTGAGTTTTTTTATTGTACGTTTTGTCCAGACCTCAAGGGAATGAGTTGCCAACTAATTTTAAGTTGCGTCCAAACAATCAAGATTTTTAACATAATCCCCTAATATAAATTTTGCCAAATCTTCAAAAGTTGCCTCATCGATCTAGAATTGTTCAATTCTAAACCTCTAAATCAGCCTTGCGGATTTTTTGTCCATGCTCACCAAAAATGGTGAGTGGTTTGATCCAATGGCAGAGGAACAGTGGCAATAAAGTTAAGAAATAAATACACCCATCTTTGGTTGCTAAGGACTCTATCAAGTCTAACTTTAATGTGGTACTCTTTAATTTGACGATTTGTCCAAGTAAATAAATAATATTTTAAGGGAAAGTTTAATGAGTCCATTATTGTTAATGAAGTCATTGAAGGAATTCATATGGCTGACATTTTCTTTCCTACTTCCTTATTTTTCTAAGGAAGAAGTAATTTTATTTAATTCCCCCGCAATGACCCAAGATTCAGAAATATTGTTGTTGTAATTTGTGGTGTTGTTCCAGAGCTTTGTACAATCCTTAAAATTATTTGGAGCATGAACAAAAGAAAAATACCAAACTAGACCCGAGTTTCATTAATGCAATAGAGATATGAAAATGAACTTGAGAAAGTATATGAAACATAGTGACTGTCTTTCCACGAGAGCGGAGTGTCCCAAGAAAGACTACACAAATTTATTGTCAATAACATGGCATTTTCTGAAGTAGGTTTGCAATCTATTTTTTTTTAAAATATTGTGATAATTGATTTTAAACTTGAACAAACATAAAACCGATGGATGAAAAGACTTAACAAATTACACTAAATTATGCTTTGACAACAAAGGCCCCGCCACCCCTTGATAATTTTTACTAGCAAACATCATGGCTTCTTGGCGACTAATTTACGAATGGTGTTGCTTACCGTTAGTCTCCTCCCTCGATTTACCACCTTGTTCTCCTTACCTTTACTCTTCTCATTCCGTAAGAGTTCTTTCGTTGAGTAGAAGTCATTTTAGAGAAATCCTCCCCATATATCATACGTATCTCGTAAGCTATCGTACATGTAGAATTCATTTTAGAGAAATCCTCCCCATATATCATTTTAGAAGTCATTTTAGAGAAATCCTCCCCATAGTCATTTCACGCTATTCTTGCAACAAATTTACTCAAATGGGTCATCAGATTCAGCTTATGTGGGACCAAAAGACTCAATGTAGGCATATTTATGACTTTTTTTAGGCATGAGCATTGGGGTGATTCACCTCAATAACAGTACCACCACATATTTCCGTTTACCATAGCATGTAAATGGGCCATTATATATGCACAAAGTTGGACTCAAAACCAGCAGTTTTCACCTTGTGATGAGGAGAGAAGTGTTTGGTTATGGTGAAAGTTAAGGGGTACGGTAAAGGAATGTCCATAGACAAATTACAACTAAATTTCCTTCCTTTTTGTTAGTCAATATAATTCAAAAATACTTTGTTTCGAGGGATAAAATTCTCAGGGGATTTATTAGGATCAATCTACACACTTTATGGTGGGGGATAACATGGAAATTGTTCGGATTCTTTCTCGATAAACCATTGTTGTTTTTAGTCTCTATTAGAAGCTTGTGATTTACTTTTAAGTTGAAGTTTATGATATATGTTGGTCCAGAGTTATTAAAACGAAGTTTACCAAGATTGTTATAGTTTTGTCCTAATATGAAGTGAGTAGGAAAACCCAGGTTAACCACGTTATTCATTTTCAGAGGGTTTATGGGACCTAAGTGAGTGATATTTCCGTAATATTATCCATATAGTACTTTTGTACGTTCTTTTGGACAATATTCTATTTATAGTTTTATGTGCTTTAATTGTGTGTTAAGTGTGTATATATTAGGTACATGGTTGACGCAAGGGTCTAATAAGATAATGAAAAGTCGAGAAATAAATATCAAACCCAATCCAAAGCGTAAAGAGAGCTAGAAGTCACTTTTGGGAAGTCATGGTGTTTACCGAAAAGTGCATCATCATATTGTTTTAGTCACCACAATTAATTAGTAATAGATATAGAACTTATTTATTTTGATTTGAAAAGATCTTGGAGTCAGTGTCACGTGAGAGGTGACGTAAGTCTATTCGGAGTTGTGACGAGAAAGTTATGTCAGGTTTTCCAACGTGACTCGAACCTGGACAACATGGTCAAAACTGGTCGGGCCAATTTTAAACCACTTAAGTGTTTTTCCGATTAGGTCCAAAACATTTTTGGACCAAGTATGTAAGCTTATTTGAGCTCCTATTTTCAGTGCGCTTAAAAATCTATCAAATTTTATCATAAGAGAAAGAGCCAGGCACCTCGAGAAGGAGAAAGAAGGGTTTACACCTAAATTTCACCATTCTCCACTAGTCCACAACCTATCTGATGTCTCCCTAAATGTTCCAATTTTATACCCTTGGGAGACATCATTTTTGGTGTTTATTCGACTATTTAGATAAACTTTTGGTATTAAAATGCAATAAATCGATTTTCCTCTTTTAATTCTAGTATTTTTCATTTATTAAACTTTTACGCGTAATATGGGTTGTTTTGAGTGAAAAGTTGTAGGTTTTGAATACTAGCTAGGAGAGGAAGCCAATAATAAAGTCAAAGATCGTGTAATGAAGTCAAAGCAAGAAGAAATATCCCAAAAGAATTGATAAATTGAAGCTGCAAATCTGGAAAGTTGTCAAAGATTGCTGATTTCGGGCCATCTAAGAGTGGATTTAGCCTCTGAATTGGGAAGTGAAAACGTGCCCCATTGAGTTATGGAACTTTAGCAACTGGAATGAGGTCAATCCGAGTTGAAACGAGCCGGTTAGAGCTGTTTTAGTGAAGATGATGCAGTAGTTACGGGATTTGGGCTTAATTAGTGGACTTGGGCTTTTCTAATATTGACTTAATCCTTATTAAAAGCCCTAATCCGATTTTAGCATTATAAATAGGCCTTTAGACCTCATTATTCAGCACCTCTCATTTTTATTCTTTAATTCAAATCATCCTTTGAAGAGAGTGTCTGGAGAAGAAGCAGAAGTAAGGAAAAGAAGAAGCCTAGCTGGAGACTGTCTATATCACTACTTCGCAACCGAATCAACTTCCTAATTAGGTTTCTTATTTCTATCTCTGAAAACAATTATGAATTCCTTTCAATTTAATTGCTTAGTTTTTACGATTATGAGCTATTTTTATTTGGTACTTGAGAACGCGTAATGGGTTGAACCCCAATCTTTTCCATTCTATGTCTTTGAATTTGGGATTATTCTAATTTAAATCGAATTGGGTATTTATATTTTTCTTTAATTTACACTTATTGACTTTTATTGAAGTAGCTAATCAATATTAGGACCTAGTACTTAGGCCATTCCAATTAGTGGCAATTGGATCACCTTGACGGGGGTGGGGGGTGGTCTAGGTACGGAACTAATTAACGAATGTAGGATAGAAATTATTTGACCTTGACAGGCTTAATTAATCATACGGCCAATTGGGTAATTAGACTTAAATCATTCGAAGGTGGACTATATTCACCCTGACGGGGTTTGTAGCACCTAAGAAGAGCTCCTTAGTCCACCCTGACGGGGGTAAGGATATTATTGAATCCCGACCAATATTAATTACCGAATTCATCCCTTAAACAATACATGGAATGGTTAGATTTAGGTGAAACCCTAGCGTTGCTCAAGTACTACTTCTCATATCTTGCGTCCTGTTATTTTTACTTGCGTCTAGCTTTATATTTTCATTAATTTAGTCTTTTCATTTCTTCTCTTAGTTATTAGAAAAACAAACAATCACTCTTAAAATAATTTACTTGCTTTCCGTGCAATTAATCACTATCTAATAATCATTAGAGTCAACCAATCCGTCCCTGAACGAATCTGTTTATCACTATTATTACTTGGGACAACCGTACACTTGTGGTTGTGGTTCTCTTTACTTATCACATTTATTTTAGAACACAATAAGGACCACCACTATCCATTCCGTATTTTGGGTTAATTCGAGTCCATTTTATCTTTTAAACATGATTCTATCTTTATTTATATTATACTAGGTATAACCCGTGCCTTAAGGCACTGTATAATATAAAAGTTCACCGACGGTCAACTTTTAGACTCACTATCGAATTGGTCGGATAACGAATCCCGACTTTCTAACTTTATATAATGACCACAATGGCTGTCGTTAAAATATGGTCACTAAGATGTCGCGTGTAGTAGTGTTAGCTGAAATCTCATTTGCGTACTCCAATATAATCTCTTATTACCAAAAAAATTAAATAAAATATTAAGAACTCAATGTCTACATATGCATATAGTAATCTATCAAATTATAAGAAATAAATTATCTTCACGTAGTGATGGGATACAAAACACACGATAGTTGACCATTTTCTTTTCTTTATTCAACATTAAAAAATAGTTCTTGGCGTACTAAATCTAAACAAAGCTTCACATATACTTCACCATTATTACCCTTTGACCTTATAGAAACCGTTAATGCAACTAATAAACCACTATATATAAATAACAAAAGTTCATGTGACATACCATAAATGAAATCTTATAACAATTTTTTCAGTTGTATTAAAAACGAAAACATCACACAATCAATTAATATTATGCCAAGTGTGTATATAACATTTGTACATAAACCTCTCATTATGGTTGTGTAACCAGATATCACAAACTGAGTGCACTACTAAAGAAGCTTACACTTGGTCTGAGGTATCCTACATGATTGATAATTGTTACTTGCATCGTGGTCCTTTTCTGATACATTACTTGAGTCCTTAATCTTGAATAATATCAATAACGAAGAAAATATTTTCAAGCCTCTATACGATATATCAAAAATTAAGATACATACCCGTATTATTTCTCATTACTCAGGGACCAATAATGCAATTTACTTTTAAATTCCACAAACATAATGCAATTTAATTTAAGGTTCTGTGGTTGTTTTTTCACAAAATATAGGGCCTTATAGTGCAATTAACTTAAAATATATATTATTTTGCATCCATTACTGCATTTTGCTTATTAGAGCTATGAAACAGAGGGACCAATGGTGTAAATATATGTAACAACAAAAAACACATAAAACACGTAAAAAAATAGGAATAAAAAAAATAATATACAAAGAAAAAAAGAATACACACCTGCTTAAAACTCCTGTTTTGGGTGATGATTAAATTTCAAAGAAGGGTGAGAAATTTGCCTAGCACACACGAAACAAATGCACAATATATTAGAATATGTTAGAAAAGATGATGGTTTAGGCATAAATTGTATATAAAATGTTATACCTGAAGGTTGAAAAACGTGGTATAGTTAAAATGATCTTTTTCTGATATATATAATTGAGCTAATATAAATTGGAGGGAATTTATGTTTTTCATTTATATTTGGAGGGAATAAAAGATAGAGTTAAATTATTTTGAGTTATTTAAGAGATAATCCGTTTTTTGAAAACTAAGATAATGTAGTTTATATTTAAACTAAGATAATGTATTCTTGTTAAAGCTAAAGGATAAAATATAAATTTAAGATATTGTAAAAGATAATAAATTGATTATAAATATTTAATATATGTATGTATATTACAGTTTTATACGACACATATTGATTAGTTGTCAATTCTAACTTTTTTTTTGTTTCGTAGATTTGCTTGGAAATAAGAAATAAAAGGAGTAGCTTGGGAGATATTCAAATCCATTGGTCCCTCTGTTTCATAGCTCTAATAAGGAATAAGAGGAGTATACCACTTTAGATTTAAATATGTATTTTGCTTATGTAACAGTTAAATAAGAGGAGTAAAAACATAGTTAGATTTTCAAGTTTAATTACTTCAGAATATCAGTATTTTACTTTTAGATTTAACTATGTTTCTGTCTTTCTTTTCTACTATAATTCATAACTTCATACTATGACTAAAAAGAGAAATTATCCACTGACTATTCAAAAGAGACAATATCTACAAATCTGACAATATCTACAAATCTGACAATTTCAGAAATAAAATAAAATGCAAATACAATAGTCCTACTGAACTGTCTATATATCCTAGTCTAGTTATAATAAAATGACATAACTGACTAAATCAAATCAAATCAATGCAATGCTTGATCAAATCAGGCGCCTTTCTTCATCTCAACATATCAAAACTCACGTCTTATTCCCATCTTTTAGCAATTGTCTCATCGTAATTTACACAATAACTGGAATTAAAAAACAAATTTTCCTTTGTCAAATCCATAAAAATTAAACCAAGTGATTAAGATTAAAATAATTGTACCTTATGACTGTACTTTCTCGTGGAGGATTTTTAGTTCCTCATACTGTGCTTTTGCTTCTGAAGCGTTCATCTACACATCTATATAAAACATTATCCAGCTAACTAATTACATCAACCTTTTAGTGTAATCACTTGTTCCTGTATAAGCATTCACTTCAAAATACATGTATAATCACTTGTTCCTGTATAACCTTTTAGGCTTTTCATTTGAAGTGTAAGCAAATAAGATTCATACATTAAACAGATTTTTCCTGCAAAACAATTCAAAAATATTGCTACTCCAACAGATATTTGACAACACTATTGTTCAGAAATGCATACCTCAACTACAGAGAAGGATTAGCATTCACTTCAAATGAAAAGCCTAGATAAACAGTTGATTCATCAATAATAAGAACACCATGTATCAGAAACACCTAAATAGACCATAAAAATCAAATATTTTGATCAAATAAGCTAAATATTATTTCCATGGGTTGGATAATTCTGAAATATAAGGTCCTGTGGTTTATTTTTCACAAAATATAGGTCTTTATAGTGCAGTTAAGTATAAAGACTTCATTTTTTGTATAATATAAGGACCTTGAGTGCATTTTTTGCAAAATACAGGCCATCTAATGCAATTAACTCAAGATATATGAATTTTGCATAGTTTAAGGTCCTGGAGTGATTTTTTTTTTAAATTTAGGACCCTATAGTGCAAATAAATCAAGAGATATTTGATCAAATAAGCTAAATATTATTTCCATGGGTTGGATAATTCTGAAAAAAATAAAAAAAAATGCAGTATTAATAAATCGAATTCTTAAAATTTCCATGGTAAAAAAATAGTTTAACCTTTCAGTTTTAGGTTTGTTTGTATTTTATTCAAAATATAGGGTTTGTTCTGTATTTTATTTAAAATACTAACCTTCCTGCAATTTTTTGATAGGTACTTGCAATTACGAAATCAGTAGCATTCATTGTCATTATATCATCAGTAAATTGACATGAAAAGTGGTACTTTTTGTTTAATTCCTTCCATGTCAGGTCAGAATCTTGGTATTCTGTCTTCTCTAGATCATGAGCAATGGTTCCCCTACATTTCATATATGCGATTTAGTATTATATGGAAGCAGCTAAACCATATAGGATTTTTTCTAAATTCTAAGGCATTGCAGGGACTTCGTGTGCAATTTTAATTTCTTAAGTTTTCAAACCACAGGGACTATACATGCAATTAATCCAAAAAAGTATTGTTGAAGCACCTGAGTAACTCCATCTGTGTAGTTTCCAATAATGAAATCTGGCTTACACGCCATAACCTCAAGTATCGTAGCAATAGAATCCTGTTTGTCAGAAAACCATAAAGATTTTTAATAACCGTAAGGCTTACAAAGCTTCTAGAAGCTACAAAAAATTGCTCACACGAATTCTTTTTTTGATAATTCTGAAAAATACAAAAAAATGCAGTATAACCTCAACAGTAAAATTGAGGCTTTAAGTGCATCACTTCTCATTAAGTAAAAGGCTTTAGTGATGAGATTAGGCTAAAATTAAACTAATTTGTTACCTTAATTTAATTTGGGTTCTTCGATCGTTGTTCACCCCAACAATAAAATTGCTCCTTAATTTGGGTTCTTCGATTTTGTTTCTTCGACTGTGTTCTTCGATTGTTGACGGTGGAGAATGTTCACGGGTAGTGGCGGCGATTTTAGGTGAGAAGGTGAGTGTGGACAGTGGACAGGAGAGCGGCTTGTGGGAAGGTGAAATAGTCTGTGGCGGTGGTTTTCTTGTTCAAAGGGGCGTCTTGGTGGGAAGGTGAGTGTGAAAGACTTTTTTTTTTATATGAGTTATAATTCGTAGGAATGAGTTTTTGAGAAATTAAAGCTATTTGATTGGTCAATATTAAAATTATGAGAAGGTTAAGGAGGTAAATGAGGGAATTTTGAGCTAAACGGGGAAGAGGGAAAATAGGGAAAAGTAGGTATGTTCTATTATGTAATATAGATTTTCATTTATTTAGTATTAGCTAAACATTATATTCTTGAGACTTATAATAATTATCAAAAAAATTGATTATTATTCATGTTTTGGGATGTCTGGGATAGTGTTTTATTATAATGAGTTGAATTTAAATATTTCATTGTTTTTCATATTTGTGCTTGTTTCCTTTAAATATTCTGATCAAATATAGGTAGATTGAGAGTTTTCGAGTAACACCCGGATGAGGGGTTGGGATTTTGGACAGAATATATAAAAGCCTAGTGTCTTGAACTGGATGGTTCTTGCACTCTAGGTAGTCAATAGGGTCAGGAAATTAAACCAACCCGAAATCTTGAGGCGTCAGGTTGAGAGGTAAGATCACTCCGGTGGGAACTTAGATAAATTTGAACCCCAGCTTATGTGAAATATTCAATTCGCTGTTATTCCATTAACATAATAATTATTCATTCCAAGGATTACTCCCAAGGATCAAGCATTTTGTTCCTATCTTTCATATATTTTTATTCTTCTTAGTATTTTATTTAATTTCACGTTTGTTTAATCTTTACTTTATTTGCAGCTTAGTCCATTTATTGAACACCAAATGCAAAATCTGTTATATTATTATTGTTTTATAGGAAACTTAACATTTCTTTACATTAAAAACATACTTATTACGTCGTTTGTAGTCCATGAGGATCGATAGCCCTAAGGCTTATCATATTTTTACTTGGCGACAACCCGTACGCTTACAGGGAGTCCTAGTTTTATTGGTACAGACTTAGTATATTTATATCACGCATGAAACACACAACAAGTAAATGATGCTGCTGTCGGGGACTACAACATTTTAGTTTTTGTGTTTGTAGTTTAGTGTTTGATTTCTTTTTCTTTTTTACGTGTTTTTATATTTTTTTCAATAGAGCTTACAGGTTTATCTAATAAATCCAAATACTGAAGTGGAAGGATTGAATGCAAACGGAGCGAATCAATTTAATAATCCAATTCAAGGCAACCCTGAGCTGAGAGTGCCTTTTGGTGTTCAACCGCTATGGATTTACCTTCCAAACATTAAAGCCGCAAGATTTAGACATGATCAAGTTATGCTTAGCCAATTTTCTAGTTGTGGAAATTATAGCAGATACGCACACCAAACCCGGTCTGATCCATTCAAAAGTTCATGCAAATTTGTGACGCCTACATTACTCAAAGTATTATAAGGGAACAAGTGTACTGCTTCATGTTTCAATTCTTTTTGACTGGGGATGCAAGTGAGTGGCTAGACCGTCAACCGGCCGATGCAATTCCCGATTGGGATGCTCTTCAAGTGTGATTCATAGATCTTTACTACTCTCAAAGATCAAGTGGAGCTTGATAATTTTAGACAGGGTGACGGCGAAGATCTAGGAGTTACATGGACAAGATTCCAACATCAATTCACTACCTACTTCACGCGTACACTCCTATGATGCAATATTCCACGTTCTACAAGGGACTTGATGGAAATTCAAGAATACGAGTCGATAATCTTGAAGGACGTGGTATTTTATCAATGAATCCTTATGAAGACGCTAATTGAATGAAAAAAATTATTAACATTGAGAGAAGTTGTCCTACACCACAAGCCCAAGGGGGTAAATAAATTTCTAATACTGGAGCCATTTTATAAGACAAGTTCTCTATGTTATCTGAAAAATGGAGCAATCGGTGTTGGTTGTGCAAGAATGATAGAAGAGTAAGGATCAAGAAGTGAAAGTGGTGCGACAATATTATGGATGTTCTAATTGTGGAGTTGATGATCACACTTGGGAAGAATGCCATAGAAACCCTGAATCCATGTTCTTTGTTTCTACTAGAGGTAACCAAGGTTTCGGTCAATCAATTCATTTTCAACAGGGATTTCAGAGGCCAGATCCTAGTGGGATGTAATTCAAAATAATTATCAATCATGCCCCCAAGGAAATAACTTCAAAGCGAGACCTCAAGTTCAAAATCAAGGAGGTCAAGGTCATGTGCAAAAAGCTAATAATGCATGCTTTGTTCAGTAAGCACTCCTTTCACATCCATAAGAATGTTGTAATAAGATGATGCAACAAGTAATAAGTTATTTTATGATGATGAAGCAAGAAAACTTGAAATAAAATCAAGAAGCATGGAAGTTCAATAATGAGAAGATGGAGGAGCCTTCATGGTACTGAAATCGCTTAAGGACCAAGTGTCTAAAATTTCTAATCAATTTAATGCAAAGGCTAAAAGCCATGTTGCTAGCATTGATGAGACACCATAAATAAATAAAAAGATTGTAACACAATTGTTTGAAGGAGTGGGAAGAAACTTCCACCACCTTATCCTGTTACACAAGAAGAAGATGAGGAAGAGTCGATTTCAAGTGAAGAAAATGAACAAGGGATTGTCAAAGAGACAACTGAGCTAATAGTTGTTGAGGAGAAAATCGAAGAGTATCTGAGAGAACAAAAGAAGAAGAAGAAGAAGAAGAAGAAGAAGAAGAAGGAGGGGGAAGAAGAAGAAGAAGAAGAAGAAGAAGAAGAAGAAGAAGAAGAAGAAGAAAGAAGAAATTGTTGTGAATGAAAAAAGACCTCCTCCACCATTCCCTTAACGTGTTCAAGCTAATCCAGATGCTACAGAGTTTTCAAATTGTATGAACATCGTGCAAAAGTCACACATAAATTTACCATTTAATGAAGCAATCTAGAGAATGCAAAGATATTTGAAGTTTTTGAAAGATGCTTTTTCCAACAAATGTAAGTATATTGATTGGGAAATGGTAGGTAACCTGAGAAGTGTAGCTCAATTTGTGAAAGCAAATTGTCGCGTAAGTTGAAGGATCCTGGAAGTTTTAACATTCCTATATCTATTGGTGAAGAATGGACCAAAAGAGGTCTATGCGATTTGGCTGCAAGTATTGATCTTATGCCCATATCAGTGTTCAAAAAGTTAAAGATAGGGCAAGCAAGACCTACTACGATGCTTTTACGAATGGCTGATAGGTCTATTTCTCACCCTAAATGAAATATTGGAGATGTGCTCGTCAAAACAGGTAGCTTTATATTTCCATGTGACTTTATTATTCTTGCTAAGACACATATAAGAAGATGACAATCATTTTCGGGTGGCCATTCTTAGCCATGGAGTGTACATTGATCAATGTAGGAAACAGAGAGCTAATCATATGAGTACAAGATGATGATGTCAAATTCAATGTGTTCAAGGCAATGAAGATTCCCGATTTAAAGGACGATTTTTCCGCATTGACATCCTCGATCGGGTTACACAAGAGGTATTTGATTAAGATAATTTTGATGAAATTTTACAGGCCGCCTTGTTACTAGAATTTCCCAAATTACATTAAGAGCTAGTTATAGTTGTGGCAGCTCTAAAGTCATATGGACAGGGACGAAGAATTTTCTACGATAGTCTTCATTTGTTTTAATTTTTTTTCATTTCTAGGAAAAAAAATTAGTTTTTGCAATTATAATTTTAGCCAATTAATAAATCCGAAAATATGGGTTATAATTAGCTAATTTAGTAGGTATTTAATTTATAGAAAACATTAATATAAGAATTAATTGATTTTTTTCTTACATTTTTTAGCTAATTAATTTATTCGTGATTTTTGATTTTTTTCACAATATATAGGTTAGAATTTTGGTTAATAACATGATTTATATAATTTTAGAATAATTTAAGAATTTTGGTTAATAAAATGGTTTAGTTAATTTTAGAATAAATTTGGGATATTTAGGTGCCTTAGTTGTTTTTTAATAAAATTTAGGGATAAAATTATTATTTTTAAAAAATTTAGATGCTTTAGAATAAATTATTGTACTTTAGGGGTTAAATTGCAATTTTAGAAATAATTAGGCCATTAAATAATTTGAAAAATAAATTTAGGTACCTTAGTGAAAATTTAAAAAGTTTAGAATAAAAATTATAATTTAAAAAAAATTTAAGGCCAGAGTGGAATTTATTGAAAATTCAGGTGCCTTAGTGATTTTTTTTTAAAAGTTTAGGGGTTAAATTTCATTTTTTTACGTAATTAGGGCCTTAAAGAATTAAAAAAATAAATTTAGGTGCCTTATTGAATTTTTTAGAACTTTAGGGGTTAAATTATAATAAAAATAATTAGGGCCTTAATGTAATTTTAAAGTAAATGTAGGTTCCTTAGTTGATTTTTAAGATAATTTAGGGGTTGAATTGAAATTTTCATAAAATTCAGTGTTGTAGTGACTTTTATATAAAATTTATGTGTTGTAGAATAAATCATTGAACTTTAGGGGTTTAATTGCAATTTTAGAAATAATTAGGGCCTTAGAGAAATTTGAAAATAAATTTAGGTGCCTTAGATAAATTTTAAAAAATTTAGGGTAAAATTTATATTCTTTAAAAATTTAAGGCCTTGGTGGAATTTTAGAAAATTTAGGTGTCTTAGTGATTTTTTTAAAAGTTTAGGAGTTGAATTGCAATTTTTTTTACTAATTAGGGCCTTAAAGAATTTTAAAAAATAAATTTAGGTGCCTTAGTGAATTTTTTCAAAATTTTAGGAATTAAATTGTAATTTTAAAAATAATTAGGGCCTTAGTGTAATTTTAAAATAAATGTAGGTGCCTTAGTGGATTTTTTTAGATAATTTAGGGGTTAAATTCCAATTTATAAAATATTTAGGGTCATAGTGATATTTATATAAATTTAGGTGCTTTAAAGTAAATTATATAATTTAGGGGTTAAATTGTAATTTTTAAAATAATTAGGGTCTTAGTGTACTTTTGTCTAGTTTAGTGGTAAAATTGTATTATTTTGATCAGATGGCAGCTGTGATGTCCATAGGACACGATGGGGGATGGCCGAGATCCCACTCAGAATCCAAGCGATCCCGTCAGGGGTTGCAATTCACCGGGTATTCTTTCTTTGTTAACATAATTTTGACTAAAATGTTATTTTAATCGTAGAATTAAACAGGGAATAAGGCGAGAAAATTTAGGGACAAGACGGCTCTTGCTTCAGTATAGGAGTCGAAGCGAAAGTACGAGTTTTTCTCTTACGACAAAACCTGGAACTTGGTGGGCCCATACTCCCATCACGTGAATCAAGTGATTAACCATACTATACGGGAGACAGTTCCACTGCACTACAAGTTCTGGTCAGATGTCCCCGCCGAAGAGCAGAGAAACATTTTGAGACAATTAAGTGTAAGTCGACTAAATTTTTTTAACATTAGTTTGTCGTTTACTATCAAATTATATTGAATTTGGGTTATTTGTAAACAAGAATTCTTTTTGGTAGAGGTGTTGCAGGACTACCGGGATTGGAGTGATATACAGATTATGATCACCAATAAGTGCGATGAGTGCTACAACGACCACAAGAATAGTGTAAAGAGAAAATTTTATGAGTCCTGGGTGAAACCGGATGATCAGACACCAGAGAACTGGGAGCTTACTTTAAAATTGTGGGACTCCGAGCAAGTTCAGTTAAATGTTTTATTTTCAATTGTATTAATAAAATTTTCTCTTTATTGACTAACATTCTTTTTTTTTTCCTTTGTTGTTTAAAAAATAGCACCAAGCTGGTGTGAATAAAGAGAATAGGAAGATGCTGCAAAACCTGAGCGGGGCGGGTTCTATGAGCCATACACGGATGAGGGATAACTTGATGGAGGTAATACATTTATTAAAATACTTCTTTAAATATCTTTATTTGACTGTTTGATTATAACAAGGACAGGGGAGTAGTCAACCCCCTCGAGTGGCCGAGGGTGATGAGGGAGTTGTGCCTCTACCCAAAATAAAAAGATTCTTTTTCGAAATCCGGTAGAGCAATAAGAAGAATGGGTAGAGGAGCCCCGAGTACCAGAGATCATAAGTAAGTTTAATATTTTAATATTTCAATATTTTATTTATTGTACATTACACGTTGAGGGAGATTCTCCAAAATAAAGTTCAAGAGACCGCAAAGTTAAAGCGTCTATTTACCGTGTTCACCCTCGTTGAAGGAACAGGAATAGGTTGACGCAATGATGGAGGCAGAGCGATTAGGGTTATGAGACGGGACCCGCTACTGGAACTCGGGAGTTGGCCACTAGTGGTCCTTTGTGTGTTCTAAAAATAATGCAATAAATAATCGAACCACAACCGCAAGTGTACGGTTGTCCCAAGTAATATAGTTGATTAAACATATTCGTTCCAAGGACAGGATGGTTGACTACAATGCTTATCCACTAATGAATGATTGCACTTGTAAAATCGAATAAAGATAATATGTTTGATTGGTTATTGTATTAATGCTAAGTAATAAAAGACTAAATGGAAAATGCAATTAAAAGCTAAGACGCAAGTAAAATGATGTAAAACGCAAGTATGAGAAGATAGCACTTGAGAACGCAAGGGGTCATCCTAATCCTATTTCATAACCTATGCTGTTTAAGGGTTAAATTGGTCAATTACAATGGTCGGGATTCTAAATTCCTTATACCCCCGTCAGTGTGGACTATAAGGCGATCCTAGAGTGTCACTAGTCCCGTCAGGGTAATATATGATCCACTTTTGGATGTTTAAGTTTTATTACCTCATTGGCCATAGAATTAGCTAAGTTCGTCAGAATCAATAGCTTCGATCCTAGATTGAATTAATGGTTCTGTATCTAAACCCTCAGTCAGGATGATCCAATTGCCACTAATTGGAATAGCCTAGATACTAATACCTGTTCCTAGTTCATGACTCTAAAAACAGTAAATATTCTCAATTTATCGAAAAGGGTAAAAGACACAATCTAATTTAATTTAACAGAAACCCAAATTCAACATATGAAATTCAATACGATTGGGAATTACCCATATAGCATTCTCAAGCACTAATAAATGTTTAGCTCATATTAATTAAAAAGAAAACTAAATTAAGTAAAAGGGAATTCATATTGTTTTACAAAATTAAAAATAAAAGAACCTAATTTCCGGAATAGGAATGACTGAGAACGGAGATATAGACTCTCTCCAGCTCTTGCAGCTTCTTCTTTCTTCCTTCTGTTGCTTCTCTCTGGTGTTTAATCTTGTAGAATGTGAATTGTTGTGAAAATAGAAGTCAAAGGCTCCTTTTATAAGTGTAAAAACGGATTAGGGCTTGGACCTAGGAATAAAACACTAATTAAATGTCCAAGCCCAAATTCTATGCCCAAAATCCCGTAACTGCTGATACACCTTCACTAAAACCGCTTTTCCCGCTTCGTTATGACTTCGATTGACCTAATTCCAGTTGCTAAAGTTCCGTAACTCGATAAGGAATGCTTTCTCTTCAAAGGTCAGCGGCTAAATCATTTCTTAAGCACCTCGAAATCAGCAATCTATGGCCTGGAAAATAGATTTTCAGCTCTACAAAATAATATCTTCGGGATTTTATCTTCAAGTCTTGACTCCATATCATGATCTTTGACTTTTTCCTCGGATTCCTCTTCTAGCTAACATCTAAAAACTGTAAACTTTACACTAAAAATACCAATATTACGCGCAAAAGCTTAATAAATTAAAAATGCTAGAAATAAAAGAGTAAAATCATATTATTGCATATTTAGTCCAAAAGTCTATCAAATTAATTTAATAAACACCAAAAATGATGTCTCTTAAGGGTCGAAAATAAGAACAATTAAGGAGACATCAAGACCCCCAACTCAAACCTTTGTCGTCGCGACAAAGCAAACCAAAACAAAACAAGGGGTAGAAGTAAACGCAAGAACAAATAGAAGCTAGCAAATACACCTAAAGCAATTCTTAAGATTAATCTCATATAGCAAAACTCTAGGAACTAATATACACATACAATTATCATGCAAAATCGAACGTAAATAATGTCAATCATAAAATTAAAGTTGCAATGCTTGAAGGTTACACTTGTACTCATATCCGTATGATGGCTATAGGGTGGTCATCAATCCTACCTCGCTTTGAACTCTCCACCTAGTATATTCCCTATCAACAGAATTATAAATTCACTATGCACTTAGGAATCACGAGGTCTTTATGGTTTTAATATTGGCTTAAGGACGGTATGGATATATATTTGGTAAATTTGAAGTGAGCTTTTGGCTCTCTCCTCACTTACCATCAACAATGTCCTCGAGCTTGAGTTTACGCTCAAAAATGTTCTCACTCACTCATTTGACGCATTAATGTTGCGCCCCAATGTCAACCCAAATAAACTAAGATGATTTCCCAAAAATATTCCACTTTGCCGATTTATTTTATTCTTTCTTTTTCATTTTTTTTTGTAACATTTTGACGTGAAAGGTCATGTCTCTTATAATTTTTTTTTTTAATTTTTTAAATTTTTTTTCAACATTTCGGCAAAGGGTTACAAATAATAAAATCATCTTCTATTTTTGTGCCTCAATACAAACACATATAATCCCTTCCCAATGTAATTTCCCAAATGTGGACCCTCCACCCCAAACTCAAGCTCGAGACAAGTCTCAGGGTTGTGATTCAAGTGCGGGTCATTTGGTCATGCCTAATAGTCTAAAGGATAATGGGCTTATATCGTGGCTACCAAAGAAAAGGCTTAAGGCTCAAACTTGGCTAAGACGGATAAAATTATAATAAGGGATAGCAAGCTAAAAGGCTTCAAATGGCTAACAAAGAACTGCCCCTATCATTTTTCTAAGTACATAGCTTGTCTTTAGTTCATATCTAGGTGGGTTCTCTACTAATTAGGATTTCACGTTCTACACACCAAACATATTCCTTAAGTACAAGCTTACATCATTTGCATTGTTCATTAATTTTTCCTATCAACTACCTATGTTCGCATACAATTCTAAATGCGTTTTATATTATTCACTAAAGTCCACTATTTACTATCATTGATTCATCAAAAGTATGCTTAAAGGGACATTTAAAATCTTCTATAGTCAAACGCAACTCCGAAAATTATTTTATTGAAAGCAAATAAAACACATAACACATAAAAACTGGGATGAGGTAACGAACCCCATCCCAAACTCAAAAATGAGTCGTGTCCCCACGACTCGAAAAGACTCAACGCAATAAAAATAAACTAAACTAACTAAAACGCGAAAGGGATAGAAAACGTATCTTAACCAGCGCGAGGCTGGTTATCGGTGTTGCGTCCTTGAACTTTCTCTTGCGTGAGTAAACCATAGGTGGCGTGTTGAATTTTGCTCACCCCCATTAACATGTTTCGGAGAAGTTCTAACTCTTTTGTAACGTTTCCCAAAGACGCAATCATCTTCACTTGATTCTCTTCTAACACCTTCACTTTCGCTTCCAACTCATTTGTGGTATGCATGTTCTTCTTTGGAGGAGCTCTAGGAGTTCTCACTGCTCTTAACACTTCATCATGAATATTCTGAACCAAAGCTATACCCATGCTTTCACCCACTACAACACGATCAATCTCTGCGTCTTTACGCGGAACTTTTGCGTCTAAGCACAAAGTAGTGATGGTACAAGGAAATTTGAGATTTTGTTGTGAAGTAGGAATTCTAGAAAATTCCATGATGGTATCATATATCACACGAGCAACATCCATACGTTTCTCCTCAATAATACACTTAATGAACAAAAGATGCTCCTTCTTCACTTCCGATATGTGTTTATTTCCGAAGAAGGTAGGGATTATGAAACGGAACCATACCTTAGACAAAAGGTAGCAAATTGCTACTATACATCTGTCCAGGGTATCTCTCTCCTTCGAGAATTGGGCGGGCCCCATCAACAAGTACTTTTCCCCAAAGGGTCTCATAATCAAAAGAAGGTACTTTAAGAGACTCTTGGAAAGGACATACCCCAGTAAAGGTGGGTAATTTCAATGGCTTCCTAATAAGCTCAACGGAGAAAGGAACTACCTTTTTGCGAACTATGACTGCATCTTTCGAGAAGGCGATTCCTTCATAAAAATCTCGCACCAAAGTAGGAATATACTCAAGCTTTCTTTATCTCAATTCAGTCCAACCCAATATGTCACAAGTTATACCATAATCTTTATAAGCACTAGTCATGATACCCTTTGGAAGATTCATCTCTTCACCAAACTTCAAAAATTGAATTCTATCACGAACCTGAGTATTCCACGGAATGAAGACTCTCTTAGGCTTTTGAGCCCATGTTTTCCTACGCGGAGGTTTCTGTTGTTGCATGGGTTCTTCGGGAACTTCTTGTTCTGTCTCTTCCTCAATCTCTTCTTCAACTTTTCCTTCACTCTCTTCATCACTTTCATCAATTAACCTACTCTTTTTCGGATTAGCCTTACTTGGATTTTCCTTTCTTTTCGGAGCAAATGTCTTTTGTTCAGTCTTTTTGGATCGCGAATCCGGAATCTCAATTGCTTGGTCTGGGCTAGCTCCAACATTGTTCCTGTTTCTTGGTATGTTTCTTCAATAGTTACACATGGAAGCAGTTCTGTTAGTCATCTCTTTTCACCCCAAAGTCAAAACTTCAAATAGAGAAAAAGCTAGAGAAAAAGCTTTGAAATTTGATGTTTTGAGGCTTAAAACTTGAAGAATTAGGTGGAATACGAGATGGAGAGGAATTGTGAAATAATTGGGTTTAATTTCAAGGTTGGGAAGAGGGAATTTATGAAGAAAAGATGAATTTTGGTGTTGTTTTGGAGAAGCTATGAGTTGATTGTGTGTTTTTGTGATGAAAGAGGGCTTGATTTGATGATTTTATAGCTGTTTGTTGATGATTTTCGGAGTAGGTGGAGGCAAGGATTCACAATATAAGGTTGGCTTGGAAAAGGAGGCAAAAAATTAGGTTTAAGGAGCTCAAAACCGCCTCTCGCAACAGGTCAACGGCTAGCCGGCGGATTCGCCGGCATGCCGGTCGCGAGGGCGGTGGAAAAAAAATTACTAAATTCGATTTTTTTTTGTTTTTTTTACCTCAGACGCAAGCAACTTGCGTCATTGCTGACGCAGTGATCAGAAACTTCGTTTTCCTTGGCCGGATAGCCGGCGGCCTGTCGATGGCGCAACTCGAGACGCAGCAACCTTGCGTCGTTGCTGACGCAAGGACCAGAAACTTCACCTTCTTTGGCCGGCTAGCCGGTCAGTTGACTGGCATGCCGGCGGAATCTCGATGGCGCGAATCGTGACGCAGCAACGCTGCGTCATTGCTGACGCAGTGGTCAGAGAGTTGGGGTCCTTCAGCTCTTGTGGCCGGTATGCCGGCCAGCTCGCCGGCTAGCCAGTCAAACCTGCTGTGGACTCCAAATTTTTTTTTTTCGTTTTCTTATCATTTTGACCCCAAACTCATGACCATTATACCCCTGAAATCATCAAAAACAAACACCCTTCCTCATTTCTTAAAAATAAACACTAAATTCAACTAAAACTTAACTAATTTACACTACGGAAATTGAAATACTTAAACTAATATACAAGAAATTGGCTTTTGTTTAACGTCGTTAAGCTCGACGGGTTACCTCGTGCTTCTAAGGAGCTTCGAGGAGGTACATGACCTCTCCGGGATGTGGATCTTTTGCACGATCGGTATCTTCACCTCCATGATATATCTTGAAGCGATGACCGTTGATGTCTCCTTAAATGTTCTTATTTTCGACCCTTAGGAGACATCATTTTTGGTGTTTATTTGATCATTTCGATAGACTTCTAGACTAAATATGCAATAATATGATTTTCCTCTTTTATTTCTAGCATTTATGATTTATTAAGCTTTTGCGCGTAATATTGGTATTTTTAGTGAGTATTTTACAGGTTTTAGATGTTAGCTAGAAGAGGAATCCGAGGAGAAAGTTAAAGATCAAAAGATAGAGTCAAGACTTGAAAAGAAATCCCGAAGATATTATTTTTGGAGCTGAAAATCCATTTTCCAGGCCATAGATTGCTGATTTCGAGGTGCTTAAGCGTTGATCTAGCTGTTGACCTTTGAAGAGAAAGCATTCCTTATCGAGTTACGGAATTTTAGCAACTGGAATGAGGTCAAACGGAGTCATAACGCATCGGGAAAAGCCGTTTTAGTGAAGGTGTATCAGCAGTTACGGGATTTTGGGCTTAGAAAGTGGGCTTGGACATTTAATTAATATTCTATTTTCTGGTCCAAGCCCTAGAACGAATTTGCACTTATAAGGAGGTCTGGACTTCTATTTTACAGAGAATTCATATTCTGCAAGATTAAAAACACCAGAGGGAAGCAACTGAAGGAAGGAGAAGAAGCTACAAGAGTTGGAGAGGGTCTATATCTCCGTTCGTAGTCATTCCGATTCCGGAAATTAGGTTCTTTTATCTTTTTAATTCTGTAAACAATATGAATTCCTTTAATTTTAATTTCGTATTCCATTTTAATATGAGCTAAGTTTTATTTAGTGCTTGAGAACAAACAATGGGTGAATCCCAATTCTTATTAATTAACGAATGTTGAATTTGGGTTTTTAATGAATTAAACTAAATTAGGGCTTTTACGCTTTTCGATAAATCATGAATATTTACTGTTTTTAGCGTCATGAACTAGGAACAGGTACTAGTATTTAGGCTATTCCAATTAGTGGCAATTGGATCATCCTGACGGAGGGTTTAAATACAGAACCATTTATTCAATCTAGGATAGAAGTTAATGATTCTGACGAGCTTAGCTAATCCTAGGGCCAATGAGGTAATAACACTTAATCATCCAACGGTGGATCATATTTACCCTGACGGGACTAGTGACACTTTAGGATCGCCTTATAGTCCACCCTGACGGGGGTATAAGGAAATTAGAATCCCGACCATTGTAATTGACTAATTTAGCCCTTAAACAACATAAGTTAAGAAATAGGATAGGGAGGATCCTTGCGTTCTCAAGTGCTACTTCTCATATTGCGTTTTACATCAATTTACTTGCGTCTTAGCTTTTATTTGCATTTTAATATTTGTCTTTCATTCATTAGCTTTAATAACAAAAACCAAACAAACATATTATTGTCTTTTATTTTCATAAGTGCATCAATCACTATTTGCTAGACATTGTGATCTGCCATTCCGTCCTTGGAACGAATCTGTATCATCAGAAATACTACTTGGGACAACCGTACACTTGCGGTTGTGGTTCGATTAGCATTTGCATTTATTTTTAGAACACACAAAGGACCACCAAGTTTTTGGCGCCGCTGCCGGGGACGGTAGCGTGTGACCACGGTGTTTATCCTTTAGTGATAAGTGCATTTTATTTTATTTTATCAGTTTTACGCTTTTTGTTTAGTCTCTTTTCAGGTTTTTAGGTTTGGTGTATGCGAAGAAGGCTATTCAAGGATCTAGAGCCAACACCTCCGATCCTTAGTAATCCAGAATCGTTGATCAGACTTGCTAACAAGAGAAGAAGAGAACGAGAAGTTTTAGAGATAGAAGAGTTAAGTAACAGAATGGAAGAAATCAATCTTCAAGATGATCCACAAGGTCAACTAGGCGCAAATGGCCAACCTTTGGCTCCAGGTGTTATTCCTCCAGTTCCACCAGCGAATCCTAATCCTCCAGTCCAGATAGTGATGAATCATGATCCGTGGTTTACTAATGGTCCTCCAGAAGTTCCATTCCGTGCTCCAGCTATAGGAGTAGGTGCTCCAGATATTAATGTTCCGCGTTTTCGTCCAGATTCGGGTATGTTAGCTCAGTTTTGGTAATTTTCGTGGTAGACCAGCAGAAGATCCTCTCAGGGCAGTACAAAAATTTAAACAGATATGTGATTCTTATATCACACAAGGGGTCGCGAGAGAACAGATGTATTTTGCTGCTTTTAAGTTCTTTGTTATTGAGGGAGCAAGTGAATGGCACGATACGCAAGATCCTACGAAGATCACCAATTGGGACCAATTAGAGATTGCGTTCTTTGACAGGTATTACCCAAGTAACATGAGGTTAGATGCTGAATTAGAATTGACACATTTCCGTCAAGAATATGATGAAACTTTGGGTAAGAGTTGGACAAGATTTCAGATGTGCTTACGTAGAGTTCCCAATCATGGCTATTCAGAACAACAACAACTTAAGATCTTTTATAGAGGCCTTGATGGGAAGTCGAGAGAGAAGTTGGATACGCTATGTGGTGCAGGTTTTCTTCAAGTTCAACCCGCTCATGCTAAAATTATCTTAGAGAGAACAGTCAAGAATGAAGTTGGGTGGAATTCAGTAAGAACACCGGTCAAGGGAGTGAATAATGTTGATATGGAAGAGAAATTTGCTACGTTTGAGAACAAGATTCAGAGTACTATTGAGCAACAATTGAAACAGCTTACTTTAGCTGTGAAAGAAGGATTTTCGGGTAAGAAGGTAGCTGTGCATGCTGCACAAGAGGTTTATATGTGTTCGAATTGTCAGGTAGATGATCATGATGAGGAAAGTTGTCCAAATAACCAAGAATCCGTGATGTTCATGTCCAATAGAGGTAACTTCAATTCAAGTGGTAATGGATATCAGCCTGACAGAAACCATCCTGGGTTTCAATACTCAAATCCTAATGGGGCAGCCAATCCTACCTATGCGTATCAGCCGCGTCCCCAAGGTAACAACTATAATCAAAGACCACACAACAATTATCAAGGAGGACAGAATCAGGGAAATCATGTACAAAGGCAAGCTCCTCAGAATACTCCTCAGAATACATACGATGAAACTTTAAACCAAAAAGCATTACCTGCCCATCCACAAGAAGGAGTAGTCACTCTTCAGAAATCAGTTGAAAGTTTAATTGCTCTCCAAACACAAGCTATGGAACGTCAAAATGCAATCGAAGCCAATATGAGTTTGTTCCAGAATCAGCTAAGCCAAATCAATAAACAACTGAATCAACGTCCACAAGGACAACTTCCAAGCGATACTGAGAATCCGAAGCAACGCGAAGATTGTAATGCTGTTACATTGAGAAGTGGTAAGAACCTTCCTCCACCTCCTTTTCCCATTATGAAAGAGAAAGAAGTACCAAGAAAAGAAAAGGAAGTGGTGGAGAAAGAAAAAGAAAATGAGAAAGATAGTGAGGTTGAAGAAATAGTGAGACCAAGAGAGGTTCCGAAAAAGAAAAATGACATTGTTAGTAGTCGCCCTCCACCTCCGTTTCCATCGCGAGTTCAGAAAAAGGGTGATTTGGGTGATTTTCAGAAATTCTTTAATAGATTGAAGGGTCTAAGTATTAATATTCCGTTACTTGAGGCGATTCGAGATATTCCGAAGTACACGAAGTTTTTGAAAAGGGCCCTCACTAACAAAAGGCCCTATTGTGATAATGAGATGATTGGTCTTCCAGAAGAGTGTAGCGCGATTTGTCAAAGTAAATTACCTCCGAAGTTAGTAGATCCGGGGAGTTTCACGATTCCCATATCAATTGGGGAAGAATGGAAAGGAAAAGCGCTATGTGACTTGGGAGCTAGCATCAATTTGATGCCCAAGTCGATCTTTGACAAGCTAAAAATTGGAAACGCAAGACCCACTTCTATGGTCTTGCAAATGGCGGACAGGTCTCTTGCTCATCCTGAAGGCCGCATTGAGGATGTCCTTGTTAAGGCAGGTACACTTATATTTTCTGTTGATTTCGTAATCCTTGAATACAATGCAGATAGAAATGTCCCCATTATTTTGGGTAGACCGTTCCTAGCTACAGGAAGAACATTGATCGATGTAGAGAATGGCGAATTAACAATGAGGATACAAGATGAGGAAGTGAAATTCAATGTATTTCGAGCTATGAAATTCCCAGATTCTCAGGAAGATTTCTTCAGAATGGATGTAGTAGAGCAAGCATCGCAAGAGGTATTTAATTGTTTAAATTTTGATGATATCTTGCAGGCTGCTTTAACATTAGATTCACCTGAGATGATGGAAGAGCTTACTGAAACAATAGCAGCTCTCAATTCTGAAAATCCGAAGTATAGGCGTCCTGCCTATGAACCTGTGAGAGAACCGGGGGAGATTGTTCCTAAAAAGAAACCTTCAATTGAATCTCCTCCGGAATTGGAAGAAAAACCATTGCCAGCACACTTGAGGTATGCGTATTTAGGTACTAATAAAACTCTACCTGTTATTGTTTCAGCTAATTTAACAGGTCCTCAAGAAGATAAACTGTTACGTGTGTTAAGAGCAAACAAAGAAGCAATAGGTTGGACAATTGCTGACATCAAAGGCATTAGTCCATCCTATTGTCAACACAAAATCATACTTGAAGATGTTAACGCACGCTCAGTTGAAGGTCAAAGAAGATTAATGCCCGCTATGAAGGATGTGGTAAAGAAAGAGGTGATCAAGCTTTTAGATGCGGGGATTATTTATCCCATTTCGAGTAGTGAATGGGTGAGTCCGGTTCAGTGTGTACCGAAGAAGGGAGGAATGACAACAGTTCTTAATGATAAAAATGAAGCGATTCCTTCAAGAACGGTAGTTGGATGGAGAGTTTGTATGGATTATAGAAAGCTGAACAAGGCCACCAGAAAAGATCATTTCCCTTTACCCTTCATAGATCAGATGTTAGATAAATTAGCCGGAAGAGAATATTATTGCTTCTTGGATGGTTATTCAGGGTATAATCAAATTTACGTGGCTCCAGAAGATCAACATAAAACAACATTTACATGCCCCTTTGGTACTTTTGCATATCGTAGAATGCCATTTGGGTTGTGTAATGCTCCTGCTACCTTTCAAAGATGCATGATGGCCATCTTCTGGGATATGATCGATAACTTTCTTGAAGTGTTTATGGATGATTTCTCTGTATTTGGTGATGATTTTGATAAATGTTTAGACAATTTAGAGAAAGTGTTAATCAGATGCAAAGAAACAGATTTGGTATTAAATTGGGAGAAGTGTCATTTCATGGTTCGCGAAGGTATTGTTCTGGGTCACAAAGTTTCGAGTGTTGGATTGGAAGTCGATAGAGCAAAGATTGAGGTAATTAAAACTCTTCCCCCTCCTGTTTCTGTTAAAGGGGTAAGAAGTTTTCTAGGCCATGCTGGCTTTTATAGGCGATTTATCAAAGATTTTTCTAAGATTGCGAAACCGTTATGCAACTTACTTGAAAAGGAGTCCAAATTCCTTTTTGATGAAGCTTGTTTAGCGGCTTTCAAAGCAATCAAGGAAAAGCTTATTTCTGCTCCTATAGTAGTGCCTCCAGATTGGAATTTACCGTTTGAGGTTATGTGTGATGCGAGTGATTTATGTATGGGAGCTGTATTAGGACAAAGAAAAGAGAAAGTTTTTCATTCGATTTATTATGCTAGTAAAACTTTTAATGGTGCTCAAATTAATTATACAGTTACTGGAAAAGGAGTTGCTAGCGGTTGTGTATTCATTCGATAAATTTCGCTCTTATCTTCTTGGAGCGAAAGTTATTGTTTATACAGATCATTCAGCAATTCGATATCTTATGGAAAAGAAAGATGCTAAACCAAGGTTAATCAGATGGGTTTTATTGCTTCAAGAGTTTGATTTAGAGATCAAGGATAGAAAAGGGTGCGAGAATCAGGTTGCAGATCATCTATCGAGATTAGAAGGTTCAGAGTTGAATAGTGGTACTGAAGCGGTTAGAGAAGAATTTCCTGATGAGAATCTATTCGAAGTTCGTGACTATGAAGCCCCTTGGTACGCGGATATTGCAAACTTAGTGGTAAGTGGTTCTTTTCCTGAAGGTTCAACTTATCAAGAGAGAAAAAGATTAGCTCACCGTGCAAGACAGTTCTTTTGGGAGGATCCGTTCCTCTATAAAGTGTGTGCTGATCAGATGGTAAGAAGATGTGTAGCCAAGGAAGAAATTGAGGCGATTATAGCTGGGTGTCATGATTCACCTTACGGTGGACATTTCAAAGGAGATAGAACTGCTGCTAAGGTATTACAATCTGGTTTCTATTGACCTTCTATTATAAAGGATTGTCATGAATATACTAAAAGATGTAATAGATGCCAATTTACCGGAAACATATCCAAGAGGGATGAGATGCCACGTAATAATGTATTAGAAGTTGAAATATTTGATGTTTGGGGTATAGATTTTATGGGTCCGTTCGTTCCTTCAAATGGTAACCTCTACATCTTATTAGCTGTTGATTACGTGTCTAAGTGGGTAGAAGCAGTGGCTTTACCTACCAATGATTCTAGAGTGGTGATTAAGTTCTTAAAATCACATATTTTCACTAGACATGGAACTCCAAGGGTGATTATTAGCGATGGAGGCACTCATTTCGTTAACAAGTATCTGAAGACTGTTATAGAGAAATATGGAGTCAGACATCGTGTGTCTACCGCTTATCATCCACAAGCCAATGGTCATGCCGAAGTATCAAATCGTGAGGTAAAATCTATTTTAGAGAAAACCGTTGGTCCTACTAGAAAAGATTGGTCTATGAAATTAGATGATGCACTTTGGGCATATCGAACTGCTTTCAAAACCCCAGTAGGTGCTTCTCCGTATCGAATGGTTTATGGTAAGGCTTGTCACTTACCTCTTGAGTTAGAAATGGGTGCCTATTGGGCTATTGCAAAGTTAAATTTAGATCCTACGCTAGCTGGTGAGAATCGAATGATGAAACTTAATGAGCTTGATGAATTTAGATTACATGCTTATGAAAATGCTAAGCTTTATAAAGAAAATACTAAAAGATGGCATGATAATCGAATTCGAGAGAAGAACTTTGTAGTGGGACAAAGAGTGTTGAAATATAATTCGAAGTTCAGTAATTATCCGGGGAAATTAAGATCGAAGTGGTCGGGTCCTTACATTGTAACCAAGGTTACACCTCATGGAGCTATAGAGATAGAACATCCACTTGAGAACCGTACATTCATGGTGAACGGGCATCGTTTAAAAATTTATCATGGAGGTGAAGACACCGATCGTGCAAAAGACCCACATCCCGGAGAGGTCATGTACCTCCTCGAAGCTCCTTAGAAGCACGAGGTAACCCGTCGAGCTTAACGACGTTAAACAAAAGCCAATTCCTTGTATATTAGTTTAAATATTTCAATTTCCGTAGTGTAAATTAGTTAAAGTTTTCGTTGATTTTAGTTTTATTTTTAAGAAATGAGAAAGGGTGTTTGTTTTTGATGATTTCAGGGGTATAATGGTCATGAGTTTGGGGTCAAACGATGG
This sequence comes from Nemophila menziesii, assembly GCA_029959085.1. Taxonomy (NCBI): domain Eukaryota; kingdom Viridiplantae; phylum Streptophyta; class Magnoliopsida; order Boraginales; family Hydrophyllaceae; genus Nemophila; species Nemophila menziesii. The sequence continues at coordinate 122,379,922 of JARWIR010000001.1, read as the reverse complement.
GAAAAACGGAGAAAAATTGAAGTCCACAGCAGGTTTGACCGGCTAGCCGGCGAGCTGGCCGGCATACCAGCCAAACGAGCAGATATACCCCAACTCCCTGACCACTGCGTTAGCGACAACGCAGCAATGCTGCGTCTTCATTCGCGCCAGCGAGAAAGCACCGGCATGCCGGTCAACTGACCGGCTAGCCGGCCAACGAGGAAGAATGTTCTGGTCCTTGCGTCAGCGACGACGCAAGGTTGCTGCGTCATCAAATGCGCCATCGAGATTTCACAGGCATGCCGGCGAATCCGCCGGCTAGCCGGTCAAGGATTTCAAATTCCCTGACCATTGCGTCAGCGACGACGCAATATACTTGCGTTTTGAGGTTAAAAAAAAAAAGTCAAATTTAGTAATTTTTTCCGCCGCCCTCTCGCCCGGCATGCCGGCGAATCCGCCGGCTAGCCGGCCAGCTGTTGCGAGAGGCGGTTTTGAGCTTAGTAAACCTAGTTTTTTGCCTCTTTTCCAAGCCAAACCTTATAATCCGAATTCTTGCCTCCACCCACTCCTAAAATCATCAATAAACAGCTATAAAATCATCAAATCAAGCCTTCTATCATCACAAAAACACAAAATCAACTCATAATCTCTCCAAAACATCATCAAATTTCACCTTTTCTCCAAGTATTTCCTCTTCCCAACCTTGAAATTAAGCCCAATTCTTTAAAAATCCCTCTCAAATAACCTTAACCCATCTCATATTCCACCAAATCCTTCAAGTTTTAAGCCTCGAAACATCAAATTTCAAAGCTTTTCTCTAGCTTTTTCTCTATTTGAAGTTTTGAGTTTGGGGTGAAAAGAGATGACTAACAGAACCGATTCCATGTGTAACTATCGAAGAAACATACCAAGAAACAGGAACACTGTTGGAGCTAGCCCAGACCAAGCAATTGAGATTCCGGATTCGCGATCCAAAAAGACTGTCCAAAACCCAATTGCTCCGAAACGAAAAGAAAATCCAAGTAAGGCTAATCCGAAAAAGAGCAGGTTAATTGATGAGAGTGATGAAGAAAGTGAGGAAGAAGTTGAAGAAGAGATTGAAGAAACTGAACAAGAAGTTCCCGAAGAACCAGTACAACAACCGAAAGCTCCGCGTAGGAAAGCTTGGGCTCAAAAGCCTAAGAGAGTCTTCGTTCCTTGGGAAACTCAGGTTCGTGATCGAATTGAATTTTTGAAGTTTGGTGAGGAGATGAATCTTCCTAAAGGTATTATGACTAGTGCTTATAAAGATTATGGTGTTACTTGTGATAAATTGGGTTGGAAGGAATTGAGAGAAAGGAAGCTTGAGTATATTCCTACCTTGGTGCGAGATTTTTATGAAGGAATCGCCTTCTCAAAAGAAGCTGTTATTATTCGCAAAAAGGTAGTTCCTTTCTCCGTTGAGCTTACTCGTAAATCATTGAAATTACCCGAGTTTTCCGGAATATGTCCGTTTCAAGAATCTCTTAAAGAACCTTCGTTTGATTATGAATCCCTTTGGGGAAAAGTGATTGTTGATGGGGCCCGCCCAATTCCCGAAGGAGAGAGATATCCTGGACAGATGTATAGTAGTAACTTGCTACCATGTGCTAAGATTTGGTCACGTTTCATAATCCCTACCTTCTTCGGAGTTAAACACATATCGGAAGTGAAGAAGGAGCATCTTTTGTTCATTAAATGTATTATTGAGGAGAAACCCATGGATGTTGCTCGTGTGATATATGATACCATCATGGAATTTGCTAGAATTCCTACTTCACAACAAAATCTCAAATTTCCTTGTACCGTCACTACTTTGTGTTTAGACGCAAAGATTCCGCGTAAAGACGCAGAGATTGATCGTGTTGTAGTGTGTGAGAATATGGGTTTAACTTTGATCAAGAATATTCATGATGAGGTGGTTAAAGCAACAAGGAATCCTAGAGCTCCTCCAAAGAAGAAGATGCATACAGCTGATGAGTTGGAAGCGAAAGTGAAGGTGTTAGAAGAGAATCAAGTGAAGATGATTGCATCTTTGGGAAACGTTACAAAAGAGCTTGAACTTCTCCGAAACATGTTAATGGGGGTGAGCACAATTCAACACGCCACCTATGGTATTCTTACGCAAGAGAAAGTTCATGGCCGCAACACCGATAACCAGCCTCGCGCTGGTTAAGATACGTTTTCTAATCCCTTTCGCGTTTTAGTTAGTTTAGTTTATTTTTATTGCGTTGAGTCTTTTCGAGTCGTGGGGACACGACTCATTTTTGAGTTTGGGGTGGGGTTCGTTGCCTCATCCCAGTTTTTATGTTTTATATGTTTTATTTGCTTTCAATAAACATAATTTTCGGAGTTGCGTTTGACTATAGAAGATTTTAAATATCCCTTTAAGCATACTTTTGATGAATCAATGATAGTAAATAGTGAACTTTAGGGATTGATATAGAACGCACTTACAATTGCATGCGAACATAGGTAATTGATAGGAAAAATTAATGAACAATGCAAATGAAGTAAGCTTGTACTTAAGGAATATGTTTGGTGTGTAGAACGTGAAATCTTAATTAGTAGAGAACCCACCTAGATATGAACTAAAGACAAGCTATGTACTTAGGAAAATGATAGGGGCAGTTCTTTGTTAACCATTTGAAGCCTTTTAGCTTGCTATCCCTTATATTATAGTTTTATCCGTCTTAGCCCAAGTTTGAGCCTTAAGCCTTTCTTTTGTAGCCACGATATAAGCCCATTATCCTTTAGATTATTAGGCATGACCAAATGACCCGCACTTGAATCACAACCCTGAGACTTGTCTCGAGCTTGAGTTTGGGGTGGTGGGACCACATTTGGGAATTTACATTGGGAAGGGATTATATGTGTTTGTATTGAGGCACAAAAAAATGAAAGATGATAGTATTATTTGTAACCCTTTGCCGAGATTTAAAAAAAAAAAAAAAGAAATGAAAAAGAAAATAAAAAGAAAGAAAAAAATTGAATAAATCGGCAAAGTGGAATATTTTTGGAAATCATCTTAGATTTATTTGGGTTGACATTGGGGACGCAACTTTAGCGCGTCAAATGGGTGAGTGAGAACATTTTTGAGCGTAACTCAAGCTCGAGGACATGTGGATGGTAAGTGAGGAGAGAGCCAAAAGCTCACTTCAAATTTACCAAATATATATATCCATACCGTCCTTAAGCCAATATTAAAACCATAAAGACCTCTTGATTCTTAAATACATAGTGAATTTATACTTCTGTTGATAGGGAATATTTAGGTGGAACATTCAAAGCGATTTATGATTAATGACCACCCTATAGCCATCATACAGATATGAGTACAAGTGTAACCTTCAAGCATTGCAACTTTAATTTTATGATTGAGATTATTTATGTTTGATTTTGCATGATTAGTGTATGTATATGTTAGTTCTTAAAGTTTTGCTATATGAGATTTATCTTAAGAATTGCTTTAGGTTTATTTGCTAAGCTTCTATTTGTTCTTGCGTTTACTTCTACCCCTTGTTCTGTTTTGTTTTGCTTTGTCGGGACGACAAAGGTTTTAGTTGGGGGTCTTGATGTCTCCTTAAATGTTCTTATTTTCGACCCTTAGGAGACATCATTTTTGGTGTTTATTTGATCATTTCGATAGAATTCTGGACTAAATATGCAATAATATGATTTTCCTCTTTTATTTCTAGCATTTATGATTTATTAAGCTTTTGCGCGTAATATTGGTATTTTTAGTGAGTATTTTACAGGTTTTAGATGTTAGCTAGAAGAGGAATCCGAGGAGAAAGTCAAAGATCAAAAGATAGAGTCAAGACTTGAAAAGAAATCCCGAAGATATTATTTTTAGAGCTGAAAATCCATTTTCCAGGCCATAGATTGCTGATTTCGAGGTGCTTAAGCGATGATCTAGCTGTTGACCTTAGAAGAGAAATCATTCCTTATCGAGTTACGGAATTTTAGCAACTGGAATGAGGTCAATCGGAGTCATAACGCATCGGGAAAAGCCGTTTTAGTGAAGGTGTATCAGCAGTTACGGGATTTTGGGCTTAGAAAGTGGGCTTGGACATTTAATTAATATTCTATTTTCTGGTCCAAGCCTACGAATTTGCACTTATAAAAGGAGGTCTGGACTTCTATTTTACAGAGAATTCACATTCTGCAAGATTAAAAACACCAGAGGGAAGCAACTGAAGGAAGGAGAAGAAGCTACAAGAGCTGGAGAGGGTCTATATCTCCGTTCGTAGTCATTCCGATTCCGGAAATTAGGTTCTTTTATCTTTTTAATTCTGTAAACAATATGAATTCCTTTAATTTTAATTTCGTATTCCATTTTAATATGAGCTAAGTTTTATTTAGTGCTTGAGAACAAACAATGGGTGAATCCCAATTCTTAATAATTAACGAATGTTGAATTTGGGTTTTTAATGAATTAAACTAAATTAGGGCTTTTACTCTTTTCGATAAATCATGAATATTTACTGTTTTTAGCGTCATGAACTAGGAACAGGTACTAGTATTTAGGCTATTCCAATTAGTGGCAATTGGATCATCCTGACGGAGGGTTTAAATACAGAACCATTTATTCAATCTAGGATAGAAGTTAATGATTCTGACGAGCTTAGCTAATCCTAGGGCCAATGAGGTAATAACACTTAATCATCCAACGGTGGATCATATTTACCCTGACGGGACTAGTGACACTTTAGGATCGCCTTATAGTCCACCCTGACGGGGGTATAAGGAAATTAGAATCCCGACCATTGTAATTGACTAATTTAGCCCTTAAACAACATAAGTTAAGAAATAGGATAGGGAGGATCCTTGCGTTCTCAAGTGCTACTTCTCATATTGCGTTTTACATCAATTTACTTGCGTCTTAGCTTTTATTTGCATTTTAATATTTGTCTTTCATTCATTAGCTTTAATAACAAAAACCAAACAAACATATTATTGTCTTTTATTTTCATAAGTGCATCAATCACTATTTGCTAGACATTGTGATCTGCCATTCCGTCCTTGGAACGAATCTGTATCATCAGAAATACTACTTGGGACAACCGTACACTTGCGGTTGTGGTTCGATTAGCATTTGCATTTATTTTTAGAACACACAAAGGACCACCAACCGTTCACCATGAATGTACGGTTTTCAAGTAGATGTTCTATCTCTATAGCTCCATGAGGTGTAACATTGGTCACGATGTAAGGTCCTGACCACTTCGATCTTAATTTCCCCGGATAATTACTGAATTTTGAATTATATTTCAACACTCTTTGTCCCACTACAAAGTTCTTCTCTCAAATCCGATTATCATGCCATCTCTTGGTATTTTCTTTGTAAAGTTTAGCATTTTCATAAGCATGTAATCGAAATTCATCAAGCTCATTAAGTTTCATCATTCGATTCTGACCAGCTAGAGTAGGATCTAAGTTTAACTTTGCAATAGCCCAATATGCACCCATTTCAAGCTCAAGAGGTAAGTGACAAGCCTTACCATATACCATTCGATACGGAGAAGCACCTATTGGAGCTTTGAAAGCAGTACGATAGGCCCATAGTGCATCATCTAATTTCATAGACCAATCTTTTCTAGTAGGACCAACGGTTTTCTCTAAGATAGATTTTACCTCACGATTTGAGACTTCAGCTTGACCATTGGCTTGTGGATGATAAGCAGTAGATACACGATGTCTTACTCCATATTTCTCTAAGACTGTCTTCAAATACTTATTAACGAAATGAGTACCTCCATCGCTAATAATTACCCTTGGAGTGCCGTGTCTAGTGAAAATATGTGATTTTAAGAACTTAATCACCACTCGTGAATCATTTGTTGGTATAGCCACAGTTTCTACCCACTTAGACACGTAATCAACAGCTAATAAGATTTAGAGGTTACCATTTGAAGGAACGAAAGGACCCATGAAGTCTATACCCCAAACATCGAATATTTCAACTTCTAACACATTATTACGTGGCATCTCATCCCTCTTGGATATGTTTCCGGTAAATTGGCATCTTTCACATCTTTTCGTATATTTATGACAATCTCTTATAATAGAAGGCCAATAGAATCCAGATTGTAATACCTTAGCAGCAGTTCGATCTCCTTTGAAATGTCCACCATAAGGTGAATCGTGACACCCAGCTATAATCGCCTTAATTTCTTCTTACCATTTGATCAGCACACAGTTTGTAGAGGAATGGATCCTCCCAAAAGAATTGTCTTGCACGGTGAGCTAACCTCTTACTCTCTTGATAAGTTGAACCTTTAGGAAAGAACCACTTACCACTAAGTTTGCAATATCCGCATACTAAGGAGCTTCATAATCACGAACAACGAATAAACTCTCATCAGGAAATTCTTCTCTAACTGCTTCAGTACCACTATTCATCTTTGAACCTTCTAACCGCGATAGATGATCCGCAACCTGATTCTCACACCCTTTTCTATCCTTGATCTCTAAATCGAATTCTTGAAGCAATAAAACCCATCTGATTAACCTTGGTTTAGCATCCTTCTTCTCCATAAGATATCGAATCGCTGAATGATCTGTATAAACAATAACTTTCACTCCAAGAAGATAAGAGCAAAATTTATCGAATGAATACACAACCGCTAGCAACTCCTTTTCTGTAACTGTATAATTTACGTGGGCACCATTAAAAGTTTTACTAGCATAATAAATCGAATGAAAAACTTTCTCTTTTCTTTGTCCTAATACAGCTCCCATACACAAATCACTCGCATCACACATAACCTCAAATGGTAAATTCCAATCTGGAGGTAATACTATAGGAGCTGAAATAAGCTTTTCTTTGATTGCTTTGAAGGCCGCTAAACAAGCTTCATCAAAAAAAAAGTTGGAATCCTTTTCGAGTAAGTTGCATAACGGTTTAGCAATCTTAGAAAAGTCTTTGATAAATCGCCTATAAAAGCCAGCATGGCCAAGAAAGCTTCTTACCCCTTTAACAGAAACAGGAGGGGGAAGAGTTTTAATTACCTCTATCTTCGCTCTATCGACTTCCAATCCAGCACTCGAAACCTTGTGACCCAGAACAATACTTTCTCGAACCATGAAATGACACTTCTCCCAGTTTAAAACCAAATCTGTTTCTTTGCATCTTATTAACACTTTCTCCAAATTATCTAAGCATTTATCAAAATTATCACCAAATACAGAGAAATTATCCATAAACACTTCAAGAAAGTTATCGATCATATCCCAGAAGATAGCCATCATACATCTTTGAAAGGTAGCAGGAGCATTACACAACCCAAATGGCATTCTGCGATATGCAAAAGTACCAAAGGGGCATGTAAATGTTGTTTTATGTTGATCTTCCGGAGCCATGTAAATTTGATTATACCCAGAATAACCATCCAAGAAGCAATAGTACTCTCTTCCAGCTAATTTGTCTAACATTTGATCAATGAAGGGCAAAGGAAAGTGATCTTTTCTGGTGGCCTTATTCAGCTTTCTGTAATCCATGCAAACTCTCCATCCAACTACCGTTCTTGAAGGAATCGCTTCATTTTTATCATTAAGAACTGTTGTCATTCCTCCTTTCTTCGGTACACACTGAACCGGACTCACCCATTCACTACTCGAGATGGGATAAATAATCCCCGCATCTAAAAGCTTGATCACCTCTTTCTTCACTACATCCTTCATAATGGGCATTAATCTTCTTTGACCTTCAACTGAGCGTGCGTTAACATCTTCAAGTATAATTTTGTGTTGACAATAGGATGGACTAATGCCTTTGATGTCAGCAATTGTCCAACCTATTGCCCTTTGTTGGCTCTCAACACACGCAACAGTTTATCTTCTTGAGGACCTGTTAAATTAGCTGAAACAATAACATGTAGAGATTCATTAGTACCTAAATATGCATACCTCAAGTGTGCTGGTAACGGTTTTTCTTCCAATTCCGGAGGAGATTCAATTGAAGGCTTCTTTTTAGGAATAATCTCCCCCGGTTCTCTCACAGGTTCATAGGCAAGACGCCTATACTTTGGATTTTCAGAATTTAGAGCTGCCACTGTTTCAGCAAGCTCTTCCATCATCTCAGGTGAATCTAATGTCAAAGCGGCCTGCAAGATATCATCAAATTTAAGCAATTAAATACCTCTTGCGATGCCTGCTCAACTACATCCACTCTGATGCAATCTTCCTGAGAATCTGGGAATTTCATAGCTCGAAATACATTGAATTTGACTTCCTCGTCTTGTATCCTCATCGTTAATTAGCCATTCTCTACATCAATCAAAGTACGCCCCGTGGCTAGAAATGGTCTACCCAAAATAATGGGGACATTTCTATCCGCTTCGTATTCAAGTATTACGAAATCAACGGGAAATATAAGTGTACCTGCCTTAACAAGGATATCTTCAATTCGGCCTTTAGGATGTGCAAGAGTACTGTCCACCATTTGCAAGACCATAGAGGTAGGTTTTGCTTCTCCAATTTTTAGCTTATCAAAGATTGATTTGGGCATCAAATTGATGCTTGCACCCAAATCGCATAGTGCTTTTCCTTTCCATTCTTCTCCAATCGATATCGGAATCGTGAAACTCCCAGGATCAACTAACTTTGGAGGTAATTTACTTTGACAAATCGCACTACACTCTTCAGGAAGACCAATCATCTCATTATCACAATAAGGCCTTTTATTAGTGAGGGCCCTCTTCAAAAACTTCGTATACTTAGGAATATCTCGAATAGCCTCTAGTAACGGAATATTAATACTTAAGCCCTTCACTCTATTAAAGAATTTCTGAAAATCAGCCAAGTCACCCTTTTTCTGAACTCGCGATGGAAACGGTGGTGGAGGGCGATTACTAACAATATCATCTTTCTTCTTTGGAATCTCACTTGGCCTCACTATTTCTTCAACCTCACTATATTTTTCTTTCTCTTTCTCTTTCTCACCCACTTCCTTTTCTTTCCTTGTAACTTCTTTCTCTTTCATAACGGGAAAAGGAGGTGGAGGAAGATTCTTACCACTTCTTAATGTAACAGCTTTACAATCTTCATGTTGTCTCGGATTTTATATGTCACTAGGGAGTTGCCCTTGTGGCCGCTGATTAAGCTGTTTTGCAAATTGCTCCATTTGATTCTGTATTAATTTCATATTTGCTTCAGACGCTTGTTGACGTTCCATAGCTTGTGTTTGAAGAGCAATTAAACTTTCAACGGTTTTCTGAAGTGTAACTACTCCTTCTTGTGGATGGGCAGGTAAGGCTTTTTGGTTCATGGTTTCATCGTAAGTATTTTGAGGAGCTTGTCTTTGTACATAATTACCCTGATTCTGTCCTTCTTGATAATTGTTGTGCGGTCTTGGATTGTAGCTGTTTCCTTTGGGACGCGGCTGATACGCATATGTAGGATTGGCTGCCCCATTCGGATTTGAGTATTGAAACCCAGGATGGTTTCTGTTAGGCTGATATCCATTACCACTTGAATTAAAGTTACCTCTATTGGACACAAACATCACAGGCTCTTGGTTATTCCGACAATTTTCCTCATCATGATCATCTACCCTGCAAATCGAACACATATAAACCTCTTGTGCAACTTGCACAGCTACCTTCTTACCCGAAAATCCTTCTTTTACAGCTAAAGTAAGCTGTTTCAATTGTTTCTCTATAGTAGTTTGAATCTTATTTTAAAGTGTAGCAAATTTTTCTTCGATATTAACATTATTCACTCCTTTAACTGGTGTTCTTAACGAAGTCCACCCAACTTCATTCTTGACTGTTCTTTCCAAAATGATTTTAGCATGAACGGGTTGAACTTGAAGAAAACCTGCACCACATAACAAATCCAATTTCTCTCTCGAAGTTCCATCAAGGCCTTTGTAAAATATTTTTAGTTGTTGTTGTTCTGTAAAGCCATGATCGGGAACCCTTCGTAAACACATCTGAAATTTTGTTCAACTCTTACCCAAAGTTTCATCATACTCTTGACGGAAATGTGTTAACTCAAGTTGATCATCTAACCTCATGTTACTTGGGTAAAACCTGTCAAAGAAAGCAGTTTCTAATTGGTCCCAGTTTGTTATCTTCGTAGGATCTTGTGTATCGTGCCATTCACTTGCTCCAACAATGACAAAAAATCGAAACGCAGCAAAATACAGTTGTTCTCTTGAAACCCCTTGTGTGATGTAAGAATCACATATCTGCTTAAATTTCTGAACGGCTCGGATAGGATCTTCTTGTGGTCTACCACGAAATTTCCAAAGTTTTGGAATTGAGCAAACATACCCGAATCTGGACGAAATCTTGGAACATTAATATCTGGAGCACCTACTCCTAGAGCAGGAGCACGAAATGGAGTTTCTGGTGGACCATTAACAAACCATGGATCTTGATTCATCACTATCTGAACTTGATGAGTAGGATTTAGTGGTTGAACTTGAGGAATAATGCCAGGTGGCGCTAAAGGTTGGCCATTTGCATCTAGCTGGCCTTGTCCATTATTTTGTTGATTCTGAAGATTGATATTCTCCATTCTGTTAACTAACTCTTCTACTTCTAAAGCTTCTTGTTCTCTCATTCTCTTGTTAGCAAGTCTGATCAACGATTCTGGATTATTAAGGATCGGAGATGTTGGCTCTAGATCCTTGAATAGCCTTCTTCGCTTACACCAAACCTAAGAACCTGAAAAGAAATGAACAAACAAAAAGCGTAAAACTGAAATAAAAATAAATGAAACTATCACTAAAGGAATAAACACCGTGGTCACACGCTACCGTCCCCGGCGCCAAAAACTTGGTGGTCCTTTGTGTGTTCTAAAAATAATGCAATAAAAAATCGAACCACAACCGCAAGTGTACGGTTGTCCCAAGTAATATAGTTGATAAAACAGATTCATTCCAAGGACAAGATGGTTGACTACAATGCTTATCCACTAATTAATGATTGCACTTATGAAAGCAAATAAAGATAATATGTTTGATTGGTTTTTGTATTAATGCTAAGTAATAAAAGACTAAATGGAAAATATAATTAAAAGCTAAGACGCAAGTAAAATGATGTAAAACGCAAATATGAGAAGATAGCACTTGAGAACGCAAGGGGTCATCCTAATCCTATTTCATAACCTATGCTGTTTAAGGGTTAAATTGGTCAATTACAATGGTCGGGTTTCTAAATTCCTTATACCCCCGTCAGGGTGGACTATAAGGCGATCCTAGAATGTCACTAGTCCCGTCAGGGTAAATATGATCCACTTTTGGATGTTTAAGTTTTATTACCTCATTGGCCCTAGAATTAGCTAAGTTCATCAGAATCAATAGTTTTTATCCTAGATTGAATAAATGGTTCTGTATCTAAACCCTCCGTCAGGATGATCCAATTTCCACTAATTGGAATAGCCTAGATACTAATACCTGTTCCTAGTTCATGACTCTAAAAACAGTAAATATTCTCAATTTATCGAAAAGGGTAAAAGACACAATCTAATTTAAATTAACAGAAACCCAAATTCAACATATGAAATTCAATACGATTGGGAATTACTCATATAGCATTCTCAAGCACTAATAAATGTTTAGCTCATATTAATTAAAAAGAAAACTAAATTAAATAAAAGGGAATTCATATTTTTTTACAAAATTAAAGATAAAAGAACCTAATTTCCGGAATAGGAATGACTGAGAACGGAGATATAGACTCTCTCCAGCTCTTGCAGCTTCTTCTTTCTTCCTTCTATTGCTTCTCTCCGGTGTTTAATCTTGTAGAATGTGAATTGTTGTGAAAATAGAAGTCAAAGGCTCCTTTTATAAGTGTAAAAACGGATTAGGGCTTGGACCTAGGAATAAAACACTAATTAAATGTCCAATCCCAAATTCTAAGCCCAAAATCCCGTAACTGCTGATACACCTTCACTAAAACGGCTTTTCCCGCTTCGTTATGACTTCGATTGACCTAATTCCAGTTGCTAAAGTTCCGTAACTCGATAAGGAATGTTTTCTATTCAAAGGTCAGCGGCTAAATAATTTCTTAAGCACCTCGAAATCAGCCATCTATGGCCTGGAAAATAGATTTTCAGCTCTACAAAATAATATCTTCGGGATTTATCTTCAAGTCTTGACTCCATATCATGATCTTTGACTTTCTCCTCGGATTCCTCTTCTAGCTAATATCTAAAACCTGTAAACTTTACACTAAAAATACCAATATTACGCGCAAAACCTTAATAAATTAAAAATGCTAGAAATAAAAGAGGAAAATCATATTATTGCATATTTAGTCCAAAAGTCTATCAAATTAATTAAATAAACACCAAAAATGATGTCTCCTAAGGGTCGAAAATAAGAACAATTAAGGAGACATCATCCACCCTTCTTCGGAAAAGAGGAAGTATGCTAATGTCTGGGATCCGGTCAGCGAGAGTATGCTGAGGGACTACGAGTGGCTGATGAAATACCTATACGAGATCCTTGTCTCCATAGGAAAGGACCCGATGCCAGACGACCTTTCTTGATCCTCAGCGTCCACAGCTAGTACACAACCCACGAAGGAGGCGATTAACGCACAGATGAGTACATCCATCACGTTGCTCAATTGGTGCAGAGAAGAACATGGACATGAGACAGCACTTGTCCCTCCATCCGAAAATCCTTCTGGTGCTCGTACTAGTACCTCCCGATCTAGATCCTGAGCCCGACCCTGATCCCGACCCCTACCCACTCCTTCTACTCTGTCTGGCATGCATCTCCAGCTTATGGACCAAACTTACAGTTCACCCGAAGATGTAGAAGATGAAGATCTGTCTAATCCTTAGTGTGTTTCATTTAAGTTTCGGGTGACTATTTATTATGTTAGACTTTATGTTGACTTTTGACTTTGACTTTCAGTTTGTAATTATCTATTTTTTATGTTTTTTAATTTAGTTTTCATATTTTATGATCTGTTCTCGAATTTTATGATATGTTCTCGTTTCATATATAGAATTAAATAAACAAAAAAAATTAAATAAATAAAATTAAAACTAAAAAACAAATAATTAATCAAAATAATTAATAAAAAGGATCTTTTGCGAGGACAAAGTCCTCGAGTGAAATAAAGTCAAATGTCTCCACTAAAGAGTTGACCAGCAAAGGCGATGACATTGTTCTCGTAGTTGACAAGGTCTTTAGCGAGGACACTGTGTTGCAAAACACCTTATCTTAAGCGAGGACATGGTGTCCTCGCAAGAGATAGGTGTCTCACGCGATGACAAGAGAAGTCATCGTGAATGACTGTGTCTCGCGACGAACCTTTAGCTAGGAGTGTTTAGCGAGGACCTGTCCTCGCAAAAGACCAAAACAGTCTTTAGCAAGGACTTTCTATGTCTTTAGCGAGAGATACGGTTCTCCTAAAGAAAGTAACAGTAGTAGTGTATTACATATCTTCCTACCAAAAATCCGAACCTTTGCTGGTATATTTGAGTTCTAAATCACATTCCAATTTCAGGATTTCCTATGTTATGTCAGGATAATGTATAAGGAGAAGGTTTATTTATTAGTATTCATTTAAAAATTAATTTAATTAAAAAATTTGTTCCATCAATAGTGTTGTATTATATAAATGTAGTTAGTTGGTTGCATGATATTATAGACATCATCTTCTCTTACTGAAAAAGAAGGGTTTTAAATATTTACCTAGAATTTTGTCTTTTTAATATGAAAATATTTCCATTTTATTTATTTATTATATTTATATGTAATATCCAGTTGTTGTCTAGCATAGCTGAAAATATTTATTTTTATGTTAATTAAAGTGTATCATGTAGATTAGAGAATATGACATGCTTTGATTAAAATCTTTCCTGAATTTTACTTATTAGCATAGAATATTTAGCTAAAAAAATGTTATATTGATTCATATTATATGAGATATTTTACCAACGACTCAAATAATCTAATTATATTGTCATATGTAATAATTTTTATTAGTTTTTTCACCATAATATATGATTATACTAAGTCGCATTGTTAGATAGATACAATCCCATCTTTGTGAAATTGTTAAATATATGTTGTTTCTTTTTTTACGTATTTTATTTATAATTAAATATATGATGTAAAAGTTTAACAAAATAATTTGTTATTTTTTCACTTTTGTTAGACAATGAGATATGTGTAGATAAGTTTTCCACAAATTAATTGATAGCAAAATTTATCTTTTCATAATATTTATTGTTCCTCAAGGAAAGCACTATAATTTAAGTTGTAATATTAATTTACACTCTAAAATGATTATGTTTAAAATATGATGTCTATTGATGTGGGATGTATTATATGTGGTGTTGAAGCCTGATTTTATTTTATCATGGTTTATATCTAGAAATCTGAAACTTGAAAATAAATTTAATATCAAATTTTTAAGTATCCTATAGTTTTCATGAGATGATATGAGTTCTTTATTGAATCTGGACACTGAAAATGGATTTAGCATCTTTTTTTGTTTAACATAAACTAATCAAAGCTGCTCCTTTCTGGATTTTGTCAACAATTTAATAAGAAAATTCTTGATTGTTTCGTGTAGATCCCTCTATGAAAATTACATTTATTGAACTTAGAGAGATATATATGTTGTGTCGCTTGATAAACATAAGTCTTATTGCTCAAAATCATAGATTTTCTTTGAGCTCGTCCCACTCATTTGATATCTACCGCTGTATTCTCAGTCTTGTGTCATTAATTATCAAAGGTGGTTGAGACAATTTTATAATATACACATGAATTTCAGATTTCTACAATATGCTAAGTCTAAATTAATTTGTGTGATATTTCTTTTTAGTTTGTGTTAGAATATATTTAGCTAAACATGAAGACTCATAATAGTTTATATTAAAATCGAGGAACTATAATCATTTGTGTTTATTACAAATGTTGTATGTTTTAAAATATAGGTTTTTTCGAGAAAGTTTTTTATTTTTCCAGGTTAGCTAGTTTAATGAAAAGAAACATCAAAGAGAGCAGCTTGAGGGTATGACGATTTTTGTTGCATTGGTGAATAAAGTAATACTTCATGTGTTGAAAAATTTGTACTAGTTTGTCCATACCACCATGCTTATGATATCGATTTCGATATGTGGGCTAAGTTGTTGCAAACAAAAAGGCTAAAGATTTGAGTTTACACTTCATACCTCTCAGTGGGCTAGACGATTAAAGATGTTTGTTTCTTTGGTTCTTATCTCAAGTATACTCTGTCTGAAGATGTATTTTGCAACCCATCATTTACAAATTTAAGTGTATTCGTTTACATTGTTGTGTCATACGGATGTTTCAAATCGACATGTTGGAAAAATATATTGCTTGAGCAGGTAAAGTTAGAAGATGATGTAATTATAAAGATATTATTTTCTAGTCTAGTGTTTGTATACTTTAAATTCATGATTGTTATGTCCCTTTTAAACTAGTCATAAAGCCAGCGAGTTTGAGTGAAATAATTATTCCTCATAATGAATTTTAAGTGTGAAACATGTTTTGTTTCAGAAAAGTTTATATTTTTGTTTATATTTAACATGTGGCTAGCAATATATGTTTTGTGTCCATAAGAGTAGTGAATTTTATCCATCGTATACGGAACGATGGAACATGTGAATGCAAAGTAAAACATGTGGCTTCACCCACTCCGGTTAATTCGGTAGGCCCAATGTAACATCACAAAAATCTTGTGGTGCACCCATATAAGAAATCAACCCTTCTAATGCAAGTACAAAAATTTCTATTCAAGCGACCACTACCTCAAATCCAATTGACCGTGGTGGCGGTGGTGCTTCTGATTATTACGATTAGTACAATATGCACAACTTAACTAGTCTTGATTCATGAGATATTCCGGCATATATAGCTAAAAGGAGGCGCCGAACTGCCATGTGGGAAATCGTTACGAATTTTCCCACGATTGTCACACTTGATGATAAGGCTAGCGAGAAGTTTCATGGAAGTACAATCAAAACAAAATCTTGGCACCTTCGGATATTATTAATGACGCGGAGAATTATATACTTAATCTTCCATGTGAGGACATTCTTGTACCCCCTTCAGGTTTATGTCCAATGAATAATGGCCAGAAAAAATTACAGGGTCTTGGAAAATCGGTTTTGTCGGAGTAGGTCAAGAGTTTAGAAGCATGACAAACTTTCACCAAAATCCACACTTCACGTGTTTAGTGTTCACAATCATTGAAGATTATTTGTTCACTAAGGACATTGTTGAATGAATCGTCTGCAACTGCAACTCAGGTGTCACTATGACAAGAAACGATTAAGCTTTGTTGGATGAGTGTAGAAATAGATATGAGACATGGTTTTTGGGGATTTAGATCTTATACTAATAAACACTTTTTACTAATGTTCTAATAAGGAATGCAATACAATGTGAAATAAAATAAGAAGAGTTATATCCAATAATTTGATTAAACATTATTTGACAATTTTGATTCAAATGATATTAATGAGCATTGATGTAATCAAAATCATAGAAATCTAATTTTCAAATTAGTTTGTATTAACAAACAAACATGTATAGTAGATCAAGCCATGGGAGGAAAACATAATCGAAAGCACCGTTATAATCAAGAACAACACACATTAAAAAAAATAAGTATCGTTTGAGCACTTATATGGATGACGATAGTTTTGTGTCTTTATTTGTAACTTGTAATTCTATCGTACAAATATAACAATTTTTACCTTATCTGTAATCTAGAACACTTGCTTTAGATGCACATGTATATTGGTATTTGAAAGCATTGATACTTAGGTCACCCAAGTATTTAACATAACTCATAATTAAAACTATATATTTTTATCAAAAGGGTCTTAAAGACATCCCTCTATTTCTATTCCCAACCCCAATTCCCTTATTTTCTCATTAAAGACCTCAAATTAAATCTTACACTACAACCCGAAAACCCAATTACATATTTACCCCATTTGTTTATTTTTCCTATACATACTAATTATCTATCCGAATTTTTTTATTATTTCGCTCTCCTCACCCTATATATAAAGCATCTCTCCTTCCTCTCCCCTAAAAAATAAATCATCACATCTCCTCCTTCCTCACATTTCCGGCGAGCTGCCATGGACGCCGCCGGCCTCACCATATTCTCGTTCATCTATGAAGCCGCAACGAAGCAGCATTTCCTTCATATATGAAGCAGCAACGAGGCTCCATGGAAAATGGCCATGGCTCGAACTCAGGCGAACTCAGGCGATGGATCTTAACGAACTCAGGATACAGATTGTAACGTAGCTTTGTTTCGAGTTTGATCCATATATCGAAGGTCACGAATCCATGGATTTCCTCCTAAAGACGAAGCTTAGGTCGAAGGTCGACCCCTGTGCACATCCATGGCCAGAGTTGTTCGTGATTTGAGGTCCACTATTCGAATCCAGCTCTCTAGCTCGCCTCTTTTTGTACCTCCGAGTAGTGAATAATTTCCGGTGAGCTCAAACCCTAATCATTCTCTAGTGGGCTCTGGTGAGTCTGGCCATCTTCTCTAGTGGGCTCAGGTAAGATCAGGCCATCTTCTTCACGAGTCGGTCCATGTCGTGACATGTCACGTCTCTGCCGGAGTGAAGAACAACTCAAAGTCGGAGAGAGCACCTCCATGAAGTTTTTGAGATCTCGATCTGGAGTTGTTCATGACCGGGGATGTTCAAGAGGGTAAGCTCCTCCGCCGTGATTTTCGAATCATTTTTTTTGTAAGATCTGGTCAAACCAGATTTTTTTAGTTAGTTTTTTTTATTAATTAGTTTTGTTCCTTAAAATGTAATTAGTTTTGTAATGTAATAAAATACTGTTAGTTTTTATCGAATGTTCATTATTTTTACAGGATACTCATTAATTTTATAGTATACTCATTAATTTCATAGGATACCCATTGTTTGTATAGAGTATTTATATTTTTTATGGAGTACTCACTATTTTTTATGCAGTACTCTATATTTTTTGAATATTACTCACTGTTTTAATCCCGATACTCATTTTTTTTTCCGATACTCATTGTTTTTTTCTGATACTCTATGACGTTTCCGGTGATCGGTGCTTTGAGGTAGGAGGTCGGAGGTCGGATGTCGGAGGTCGGAGGTCGGTGGTCGGAGGTCGAAGATAGATGGGTAGTAGAGAAAGATGACAGTGACATTACTCCTTTTGTCTTTTAGTGTTAGGAAGGGTATTTTAATATTTGAACATTTTAAGATTCCCACTAGTTCCTATAGGAAGAATATCTACTCTTTAAGACGCTATGTGTCAATAACCCTTAAAATTAAACATAAAATTGAATTTTATTTTTTACACTTTACTTTTATCTAACTCACAGATTTTTTTGTTCATAACTGAAACTAACTAACTAATTAGAACAAAGTAAATCAAAACTTTCTTTAGATTTGAAACCTACTAGAGTGAGAGTGGACGGTATTGACATTCTTCTTGTGAAATTAAAAAAAATATATAAGATTTTCATGAGATCCATTGATAATTATAAATAACTTTATAAAAATATATGATGTCCAAATAATGAAGAGTGAACATGATTGATAAAGGTGTGAAAATTATTTGATAAAAGAGAAACATATTATTTCCAAGTAATAAAGAGTAATTAGGATGGTAATCAATATATAAGAGAATTCCCTCAATATATAAGTTCTGTAAGAAATAGAAAACTTTACGTAGAGAATTATTTATGTAGAAAATGGGTTTCTTAACAATTCCACATAAATCTCAGATTAATGTATATACAAAAATCAATTTTTGTTTGAGACTTATATTGTTCATTTTGTGCTTATTATTCTTCTTTCAATTAATTTTCTCAATATAATTAAGTAAAGAATTCAATTTGATTATTAGATATTAACTAAAGGTATATGTTTAATATTGTGATTGTGTGGCTAGTCACAGAGAAGGTGAGGTTTTAGAACACGCCATTTGATAACATTATAAACAAAAAGTTTGAGAATGAATGGAGTTCAACTTGAAAAAATAAATATTTGAACATATTTATTCAGATAAACAACCACAAACACAAAGAGTTACTCCTTATATCCTAATTAATCTTTTATTCCTCAATAAACTCTTACGTTTAATAATTTTTTTCCCAACTTTAAAAATAAAGGTGAAAAAATAATCCAACATATTAGAACAGAGCAAGGTGACGAGTAAAAGTGCAAGAACAAATGTTCAAATTTTAATAGAGCTTCATCTATAGTTGTTAATGGTAATTGTCTTCGAAAATTAAAAACTTTTCCTTGGTGATTATTGAATGGAAAAGAAGGTGGTTGATGATCTTGTTGATGGTTGTAATTGTGGAGATCTAAAATATACCCTACAATTATTTTATTGATTAGAAACTAATTAAATTATTTAATCTAATAACTCGTTATTATAAAAATTATAAGGGTATGAGTTTCATTCAATATCGGATGGTAGAATATCACATCATAATCACTAATTATATTAACAAAACACATGGTGATAAATTATTTTATTAATTAATATAATTAGTTTTTGCATGTTTAAAACATGGGGTATGTATAATACATTGGTATTGGACCATCCAATATTGGATAAAAGTATTTGCTATAATAGTTAATATAGTTATATCAATAGAGAACATATTTAAATTATTAATGAATAATAGTATATAAATGTTTCAATTAGTCACTAAAAATATCAAATCAAAGTAATTCTTTAATAGTTACATTATACTTTTTTTTGGTAGGATGCAAAGAAAACACAATATGTACAAAATTAATCGTGTCACATAGTCTTCTGATCTCCAAGATCGTTGGTCCGTTCTTCCGCTTGTGTCTTATTACCTAGGAATGTCCCTGCTAAAACAAATTACAATTTGTGTAAATTTATTCTCTATTTATCACTATTACAATATAACATTAAACATTCCTGAAATGCTTGAAGTTCTATATCATTGATAGACAATAAAAGTAAGTAAAAAGAAAGTGTGTAAGTTTTGGACAATTTCTTATAATTTGTATTCCATGATATAAAATTTAGCTAGAAATTTATATAGATATTTCATAGTGAGTTGGGGTAACTCACTATGAAATTTCTATATGGATTCCTCATACATACTTCTAAAATCCTCTTGCTTCCATACGATCTAGCTTACTAGAGGAAGAGAGCTAAATCACAAAGGACCACATAATAGGATCCTAACGAAGTTGTTTGTCCATTTCACATTGATTTGTGGTTAAGGCAAATGAAAAGGATTGTTAACTTACTAGGCCTAATCTTCAGTATGAATTGTCAACTAAGTGTTTTGAAAGTTGAATCCATTGAGATAAATTCTTTTAAATATTTTGTCAATACCCATGATGAGAGGATTCTTATTTTTGAAGAATGATTAGCCAAAATAATCGAAAAGGTGATGAGAAATCTCGAAGGTAAAGCTCATGTTATTGAATCTTTAGGATATATACCTTGGTGTTCACAAAAAGGCGGAGAATATTACTCTCTAGTTAAGTGTTGGTATATGTGTCAGTGTTGGGATATGTGTCAGGTACACTGACTTCAATGATACAGTAAAAACTCGATAAATTAATATTCGATTATTGAATAAGCTCTCTAAAATAATATTTTTTGTCAGTCCCGACTCGGGGATAGGGTGCTAAATTAATAATTCGCTGAAATTATAAGATAATACATTTTTGATGATTCTTATAGACCCCAATTTAAATATAAATTAATAATTCCTTATATACTACATATCACATGAAATATTTATGAAGGTTTCTTGAAAAATGACTCAATTGTCTTTTGTTTTTTGTTGAAATTAATTTCACCTTGAATGTCGTCCCTAATTTTTCTTATCATTATATGAACTTCCAGTGTTGTTTTCTCATAACTCAACAAGAAAGTATCCAATGTGATTGCCGCTTTAATTACTTCGTTTCGTGAAGGGGGCTCCATGGTAGAACTTTCATCATCATCTTTATCATCTTTATCAGTTCCAATAACTCTCTCAAAAATTTCTTCTTCAGTAAATAACTTTGCAACTACATTTTCATCTAGTTTGTTTAAGATATCTTTGACATCCATTGCATTGCTATAATTTAACTCTTTGATCAAATTTTGAAGTCCTTGAGTGCTTTCACTACCTACCTGGTCATCGGAGTTCTCAGAAGCCATGTTATCTATTGATCAAAGTTTACAACGACAAAAGCAGTTCGCAGTCGTATTTGCATGTACATCCATAGTCCATGCTGAAATTGCAAGATTCATTGCATCTAACACATTTATTTTTGCTGGATTTGGAACCCTTAATTCAAACCCTCCAAAAGACTTCTATAAAATCGACGACGATAATGCATCTTAAAGGCTCGGCGTCACAAGGTTGAATTTTTTAAGTTGTGTTTGATGGCATAAAAGATAATTTAATGTTTTGCAATCCTTCAATATTTTTTGAATGAGCGGGGTAATTATCCATAGTCAAGAGAATTTTTCTTCCAACTATTTTTTATCAAGTTGGCAAAGATATTCTTCAAATAACACCCTAATCGTCCAAGCTCGTTTGTTAGCAAACTATTCAAGTTTAACGTCTTGAAGCACCTTGGTTTAGCATATTTGCCTATAATCCATAAAGGAATTTTCTCTGAACCGTCCTCATTACAGCAAATAGCAATAGTTAGTCTCTCCTTGTCTTGTTTTTCCCTTCAAGTTGCATTGTTACAAGGGAAAGATCTGATTATAGTCTAAAAAACAAAATTGTTTAAGATCAAAACATGTACATAATTACATCACTAAAATACAAAATAAATAATAATAAAAAAATAAAAAACAAACCGGTTCATCCATATTAAAGATGTCTTTCATTTCAAACTGATCCACTTTGTCTCTTATGGTTTTTAATATGGCATCCATGCCTTCCAATTCAACTGATCCACTCTCTCTGAAACGCCAATTTTTTTTTAATTCCATATCTTGATTTGAACTTCCCAATAGAAAAAGTAAAGACTAGAGTACTCACAGGATACATATCCTTCATGAACTTTTTCTCCTACTCGATAATTAGTTCACCTGTCATATTAACATGTTCTTGATTTTGAAGAATCGACTCATAAAGAGTTTTTTCTAGGTCAGGATATTTTGCGGGTTTGTGTCGCTTAACATCACCTCTTTTGGGAGAAAGTGAGAGATACTCTGAAGAACGATTAATTGTATTCAATATTGTCCCTTGACTCACATGTAAACAATAGTTACTAAGAACTTATTCTTGCAATTGCTTTTGAGTGAGAGTTGGATTATCCTTGTTGTGATTGCATAATGCTCTTCGAATGTCGTTGGTCATTGTTGTTTTTTTAGACCTTAAAGATGGGAAGTCATGTTGTGTGTGATTTGTTTGTGTTAGCATACAATATTTTGATCTTGCATTTATAGATAATTTTTTTTCTAATGTCCATAAAGTGATACATTGAACATAATAAGCATTTAAAGTGAGAGATTGAAGAGTTTTTTTAAGTTAGACCATTCATTTGATACATGTTTGTATATGCATTGTATAATAATTAAGTGGAAGTTTGAATGGTATTAGTAAATTAGGTATTTCATTATAAATTAATAAAATATTAATATATATATAAAAATTAATAATTATTCATTTATTGATTAATTAATAACTCTTTTAATTAATAAATTTTGATGGTCCCAAGTGTATTAATTTATAGAGTTTTTACTCTATTTACTGATCGACATATCCCCCATAAATTTATGTACAATATAAGTATTCGTTGTGTGAAAAACATGCATTGAATGGGAAATATAAATATGAGAAGAAACCATCACTCTGAATAACAAATTAAGAAATTATTAAAATTGGAATTTTCTAATTAAATTTTCATTATATTTAAATATTTAAGTCATTATCTTGGAATGGATTATTATGATTTATCAGGGTACCCGCCAAATAGACGCTGCAATTGACGTTATGGTTTCCTGATAAAGCTAACTCGCCATGTGGTCGGGAAACATCTCAAGGTTATTCGTCAATTTTATTTTTCTAAAAAAAATTGAGTGTTAAATTTATAACTTAATATGTGTAATGTGTATTTATATGTTGCTCTAATTAGGTGCTTTATTTTTATTTCCTTGATTAACAATTATAATATAATTTGATTAAGGAATACAGTGGACCGAACATGTGGGTTTTGATTGAAGATTGCGCTTATGAAGTCCTCATTGACGTGTGTTTCGAAGAAAATATTGATGGGAAGAAGATGGTGCAGGTGAGGAGGAAATTGTGGCTGGGAACTTTATGGATGTGTTGATACCGGATTATGGGAAGAAGATGGTGCAGGTGAGGAGGAATTTGTGGCTGGGTACTCTATTGATGTGCTGATACCGGATTAGGAGTCTAGGAATACTCATCCTTCTCTATGGAGATAATGTTGAGATAGCAGGGACAAGAGTTGAGGTAGAGGTTGAGATATCTCTTGTCTATATTACATGCCCAATACTAGTGAACAAGTAATCCAACTATACAGCTTGTTATGGTTTGTTGGATAGCGAGACTAAGATGAGGAATAAAAGAATGACTTCGTCCTTAGGAGTGTCATTGTATGCATCGGATCCTCGACCAACAAGTCACAAGATAATGTGTGTTGATAGTTGTTATAGTAATTAGAGATTACTTTAGAATACTATAGTTAAATAGCTCTCAGATATATTAAAAACCAAAAACTTAAAGCGGATTATAAAATTATAAAGAGTTATTTTTTTATGTTATTTGCCATTTGGAATGTAATAATAGCATATATTGTTTGAACAATAATTCAATTTAAAGTTTACTATATCATATACTTAGCATATGTACTTTAAAGGATATGATCATTTGTTCAATTCCCAGAGAACTAATTGACAAATCATCTTTATTTAAATTTGTTAGATTCTTATCGAGTTATAAATAGTAATTTTGTTATTTTTAGCTACTTCACTCTATGTTTATTTATAATACCATGCGTTACTACCGAGCAAAAAAAAAAGAAAAAGAAAAACTATGTAAACCCTTTTTATTTACTTATAAATTATATTCATGTGAAGTTGATCCAACACGATGGTGAGAAATCAACCTTTAAATTAGTATTAGGCACTATGCTAGTTTCTTCACTTGCTAGAGAGACTAAATACTGAAAATAAAATAATAAAAGTTATAAGCAATCACTAGACTATTTTATTTAAATACAAATCCTGGGAAATTTAATTATCTTGTAACAAAAATTGGCCTCAGGTTTTTCGAGGTTTTATTCTATTTTGTAATTGTAATATTATGTCAACCTTAAGTTATAACACCATACTATAAATGTAGGCGTATTATTAATAATAATTTAATGTTATACAATGGTCGAGCATAGACTCTATACTAAGTTGTGGGTAAAATCTTTGTCACATTTAATATGTCTTTCATACTGAAAGAGCATTATGCATATAGTAATTTCAATTATACATTTATATAAGAATAACTCATATTGCGAGATAAAATATTGTTTACCAATATTAAAGGCAACTACTTGTTACAGTAGGAAGAGATATTGATGTGTTTACCAATCTTGTTTTTTTATTATTTTTTGACTTATAAGTTCTAAGGTCAATCTAAGTAACCGAACATAGCTCAAATTCAAATATGTGTTTAGATATTTCGATAATTCAAAAAAATCCTACTAAGTTTTTTTTGGAAGAATATTCTTAAAATTGAATATTCAAATAGAAATGGTATAAACCCATATTTTATATTTAGTATATGATATTCAGTTCAGCCCATAAACAAGCCCATAAATTTGTGAATTAGTTCTAATTTCATATTCAAGTAGAAATGATATTAACCAATATATTATATCTAATATATAATATCCAGTTCAACCCATACAGCCCACAAACAAACCCATAAAAACTAGGATTTAGAGTTATCTCTGTACTATATAAATTTTCATATTCTTATATAATTGTTAGCTCGATTTCCATCTTTCCCCTACCATTCAGAAAAATTGTATTTTTTACTTATAAATTCGAAAGTATCTTCAGAATAATTGTATTTTTTTACTTATAAATTGGAAGGTATCTTCAGAATATATTTTTTTCTTCACCCAACTAAAAAGTGTCCGTGAATCTGAGGAGACGGCACCCTCTATACTTTCCAGCGATCTGAAATTAAAGTGGTATGTTTACTATTCTTAGGTTATTTTTTCTCTATAATATGAAGATATATAAAATTAGTAGTTTTTAATTAGTTGTAATTGAATATTCAAGTAGAAATGGTACAAATTCATATATATTTAGTATATGATATTCAGTTAGTGTATAAATAAACCCATAATTTCATATTTTCTGTACTATGTAAATTTCTTATTTTTTGATAATTATTAACGCGATATTCTTTCTTTCCCCTATAATTTATAACAATTGTATTTTTTTACTTATAACTTCAAGGTCTCTTCACAATATATTACTTTCTTCCAACCCAACTCAAAAGTGCGCTTGTTTAAATTCGAGGAGCCAAGCCTTACCATCTTCTCCAGTCATCTGAAATTAAAGCAATTAAAGCAGTATGTTTACCCTTATTATTTTCTCTTCTCTCTCTATGAAAACAAAACAAACACTTTATAAATTTTTTATATATGAGTAGGATTTGTAATTAGTATTATGAAAAAAGATATAAACTTACTAGTTTGTTAATTAGTTGTAATCCAACTTCTCTGTTCATATATATAGTTTTTTAATTTTATCCTAGATTGAAGAATATATGCTTTTGTAGCAATAAATAACTTTTGGATAAAAGAAATAAAAAATAATAATACTCTGAATTTTCAATATTTGTGTAAAATTATGTGTAAAACTGATTGTGAAATTTGATATATGTGGAAAAATATCACAAGGTTGAATTTGGGCAAGCACACCAATTCTAGTGCTTGTGTTAAAATTTAGAGGCATGGACATACCAATGTTGTGGCTCAGAGTGTGAGAAATGTGCATTATATATATTAAATAGTGTAGCATCTATTCATGCTTCACAAATGGAAAATGAACATACCTCTTGTCGAAATTAAAAAAATAAAAAAAAAGTTTTGGACGATTACCATGAAATATTTTGTTTTGCGCTATAAAATGGACTATTTGGATTTATGCATAATGAACCTAATTTTAAGGAGTTGAAGTTCGCAAGAACGGGTATTTTATTTGGAAAAGCTAAGTTCCATTTGGGGGTATTTGTAATTTTTTTATAGTTGTTAGATCTTTCTTATATTAGATAAAAACTTGAAATTCAACTATATAAGTAGATTTGAACTAATTACATGTATTCAACTAAAAAATATGTATTAGTTTTAGTTGAACTTGGTGAGCCATGTTAAGGTCTGAAATTGGTGGAAGGTTTAGGCATGGTGGAGGTGGAGGTTGAAGTCGATTCATGGAAAGCAATCGAGACAATTAGAATTACATATTGTTAGAGGCATAGTTCATGAATCGTGAATCGTATGGTGAATTGAAATGTTACCTCGTGGCCCGTAACAATTCTGGTTAATTTTTTTAAAATATAATATATTTAATATAGAAATTAATTATGATATTTTTATAATTAAAATTACTAATGAAAAATTAATTATCAAAACAAGTATATCCTTCAAAATATAAATTATTAAATACAAAAATAAAAATTAATCTAATTTTCTGTTCATAAATCATCATAACTATCATATTCATCGTCAATATGCGTCTTTTCGTCATCTTCATACTCGTCACCTATTACATTTTCCATTATCTCATCTTACTCGTCGACAAGTCGTCGTTTATTTTTCTCTTTACCTTTCATTTCTGGATTTAAAATTCTAGGCTCTTTTTTTTCCATAGCCAACACTTCACCTGGAAACACTTATGTATATCCATTCGTGAATGATATTCATGGAGACAAGGATCTTTTTTCTCTGTAATCTGTTCATCATCGGATTCCATATCGGACAAACGAATTCGATCATAATCATCACCTTATTCTTGTCTTTTTAAATATCTAATTTGAAAATGAATGTTGTATTTCTCACAAATACAAGATCATTCATCATTTGTTGTTGCAAACGATTTCTCCTCTTTGAGTTTACTTGATCAAACATGCTCCAATTTTGTAAACATCTGGTTGCGCTGCAAGTTAAGCTTAACACTCATATAGCTAATTTTTAAAGCTTGGGAATTCTTCACCATAACTCTCCACCGTAAAGCTACAAAACATATATTTTCATATCAAAACTACCCAAATATATTCTTAAAAATTTATGATTAGTATTTTTTTATAACATAAAAATATATTAAATATATACACGGTTGTTTCTTATCTCTCGTGGATATTGTCATGCTAATACCAAACATTCCTTTCTTGTTCTTGATTTTTTTTAATAGTTTGTCTACTTTTAGATGTGTTTTAATATCTGGATACATTCTTTAATCGTTTTGTATAGACCCGTTTTTACTTCGTTATCTGCCTTGAATTTTGAATCATAGTGAAATCTACAAAAAAAAGAGTACTACAAATAAAAAAATATATAATATTAATAAGTATATATTTTAAAGTAACATAATATACCTAGGATTGAGAAAATATCCCGTTGCTTCATATATATAAAACATTGTTGGTTTCGTATCACCATCAACAAGTCTCAAAACTTTAACCAAAGTCATGACACATTGAATGAAATATTTGATGAACCTCCAAAATTTATCATCACTAAAATTATTTCTTGAGCCGTTTTACCATTAGGGGTACTCGAATGAGAACTCGTTAGGAATTCCTCAAACATAGCTGGTAATTGAGTTTTTCGATCGTGGAACTCTTCAAAGTGAAATAATTAGTTGCATATCTATTAACTACAAGTCTTGTCAATTCTTTCTCTTTGCTATGTGATAAATGAAATTTTCCACTTTTTTGCTTTATCGATAACATCTTTTGAAACCGGTAGATTACCTATGTCAGAAAGCATAAGATCGATCAAATGTGCAGCACAAGGTACCAACTGATTTAATACAATTTTCACCATCTTTTCTTCTCCAATTTCCTTCACCATAACATTAATCAATTCGTACAACTTTTCAAAACTCTTAATAATCGAAAAAGTATCGACTTAATAAAAATTGTTCCTCGTTGACTAGTAACGAGAAAATTGGTTATTGAACGGTGTTTTTCGTCTGTCCATACATCAAACATCAATGTGCATCCTATTTTTCCATTCTTTTTTGAATTCATCTAATTTCAGATTAACATACTCAACTTCCTTCTTCAAATACACTTGTACTTCATAATAAGTAGGGGGCTTTAATCCCTTACCATAGTCTCCAATCGATTTCAACATTTGAAAAAGTAGAGAATGTTTCACTAAATTAAATGGTAATAGACACTACAAAAACCTACAAATATCTCGAATGACAGACTCTCTTTTTTTAACCATTTGATTTAACGTTTGTTGGCCCCCACCTTGTTCTTTTACCAAACTATTCTACATTCACCTTCGAATTCTTCGCTTCTTTTTCTTTTAAAATGCATACAAATAGCGATTTCACGTCATCACTAACTTGAGGACATACATCAACATCTTTTTGGGTACAAGCCAAGTGATTTTTTATCCTCAACATACCTCCCAAACTTGTTTTTCCACAATAGTTATATTTTACTTGGTATCAATTTCCTCCTTCAATCTTCGAGCAGTGGTTCCATGTAACAAGTGTCTCATTTGCTTTTTTATTTTTTTCCTCATTTAAAAAATCTACTTCAAATTTTTTATGATATACCTATTTATTAGTTTAAATTCAGGTTTAAATTAGTTCAACTAAATAATAAAAAAAATAACTTTGATTTTATATTTTGATTAAAAAATTAATAAAATAAAAATTAAATACTATAACTTTATTAAATATCATAATTTTATATATTGATAAAGGTTTAATTATTAAAATAAATTGGACACATTTATGGAAAAAATAAATATATTATTGTTAATTATATAATTTATATATGAGAGAATATAATTTGGATGGTTGTTATTATATAAAAATAATGGCTACTTATTTTTTCACATAAATTAGAAAACACATTAATTACCTCCACCATTATAAAAATACCCCTATAAAGTGTCTTGATATTTTAAATATTTATTGGAATATAAATTTAAATTTTTTTAATAAAGGTAATAGTAGAAAATAGTGAGATAAAGTGTCTTAAAATTCTAAATGGATATTATTTTTAGGACACTACTATTAGTAAGTAGGACATTATTTTTGGGATGGAGGAAATAACAAAATAATTGGAGTTTGGACCGTTGACCAACATAAATAAAATACAGAGGTATTGTTAATTCAACATGCTAAAAATCACTATTATATAAATAATAAACTTAATGTCGAATAGAAAAATACAATAGTTTACTTTATATTAAATCTATCTAACCTTATCATCAAAAAATAACTAGCGAACATCATATTACACAAAGTTACACAAAACAAAACAGTGAAGAAAACTAACACAAAAACAAAAACCTGAATCAAAGGCACAAACCAGAAAATCATGTCTGCAACGAAGCTTGTTTGATTTGGGCTTTGCTAAGCGATACATAAAAGATTCTAATAAAGTATGACATGCATCGGTTGTATGACGACTCGTAATCGTGATTCACGATATGGATCCAACAAATCCTAGAAATATTTGCAAGGAATAGGTCTGTTACACTAATAGGTGTATATAGAGATGGGAACGTGTGTATTGATTGGTTGCCTCAGAGTTGGTTTGTCACACGGGGAGTAATATCATTCATATGTTGACCCCCGAATGAAATATGGAGTATTCTCACTCGTGATAGGATGTAATGAAAAACACTAATAATAATTTATATCCTGAGTTTAATGAGTTTAATTGATGATGTATTAATCTAGATATACAAAGATCCATTTAGGATATCTCCAGTATCAAAAAAAAAATATTAACAACATATACTTCAAGTTTATATAGATAGAATGAATTATATGTTAAAGTAAGAAAAAAATATCAATATTGATCTTTATTATATTTTGCAGGAAAAAGATGTTATCGAAAAAAATACCAATCAGATTGTTGGCCATGTTATTTAATTAAACTAGCATTTTACAATTTCTATGGTAAGATATACTTTTAACTTTATTATTTGTTCCAAGTATATTTATTACATTTCAAAATACTTTCATAAATTAAGATTAAATTTTTTAGATTGTTATCATGTTAGATTATTATGTATGTTGTTCTTAGTTGCTTTATTTTGTTTTTATTTATATGCATGATCTTTTTATTCATTGATAACTTGTATTCATGTTAAAGTTAATCCAACAAAAGGGTAAATGTAGATTTTTATTTTTTATATGGGTGTGATTTTTACTGTACAAGTTTTAACATGATTCATCAAAACTAGTTATCTTTGTAAAAAACTTAATGGTAAATTAGTAATAGTAAGCGCAAACACAATGATATGTGTTTTATTATCTTTTATATAAATCCATAAAATGATTATCATCTTTTATACTTGGAGTTGAAGTAATTCATCTCATAAATCATCATTAATTTTAATTATGAACATAAACTAGTTGAATAATTATATTAAAAAGCTTTTTTTTTAAAATTATAATTTTGAAAAATCGAGTTTCGGGTCCCAAGTAATATTAGACATGGTGCAAGAACGAGGGCCAATAATAGTACATGTCAACTTAAAATATCATATGTTAACTTCTTGTATATTAACTGCACTTAAAATATGATAATAGAGTTAATTGCGTTTGCTCCCTGTGGTGACTCTTAATTACAAGTGTGGTCCCTATTACAAATGGATTTGAAGTTTTTCGATTTTGATTCCTTTACAGTATGAGTTTTCCATGCTTTCCCCGCTGATTCCATCAAAGTTAACTTTAAGGGATCAAACGGTAATAAGTAAAATATTTTTCCACTAGAAATTTGTAAATTACCTTTTAGTAATCAAAATTCCACACAAACTTTTGCAGAAACCAACTCCTATATATACAGATCCTGCAAAATAGTTGAGGTGGAGTAAATTAAATTTAGAAAATTCCATTTTTGTAGATAATTCCACTGTAGGTCATTATATTATGCAAAATTTCACTATAGGTCCCTTGAGATGCTAATATTGAAGGATGTGCGCGATGTAGTTACCTGAGTAATCACTTGTTTCTCGGTATAAGGTAGGTGACCTAAACCATGCTCGACAACCTAATTATTCATCAAAGAATGTGAAATCAGAAATTTAGAACTTAGTCCTTGCATACAATAAACATACAAATTTTACATACAAGGCGAATTAACAGATCTGCATAGAAAACAAAGTCATGCTACCAATACATTTGGATTTGGTGTAGATTTATGTTTGTATACGATTCTATATCTAATGCGTCTCTTGGGTTGTTTTTGTATACAGAATCAGTTGCGATGGTGCAAGATTTGTTTGCTAGGTGTATCGGGGGTTTGCTCAGTGTGGTGGCGCAAGAGCTTTGGTTGATTTTACGGTGTGACACTCGGATCTGTTCCATCATAGAGATATTCATGGTGCACAAGCTGTGCTGACGAGTACAAGATCAACGCTTTTATCATCAGTATCTGGACAAGCAGGGGACAATTTTAGCACATTGCTTAAATCTGAAGTTGATGAAGCTAGCTAGAGGATGTCCACTCGCGAGCTTTACGAGCATACAGGAAGACCTTATATGTTTGCGACTATAAGTTCACATTCTGGGTAGAGGGCTACAACTAGGTGGGACATGAGGTCACGCACCATATTTCTTTGAGGAAATGGGAGGTCAGATGCTGATGATGACTCGGGACTCTATCAAACTTGACCAATGCTTTACATGTTTACAAGATCACATGACCATAGCCATCTCCACCCTTCTATATAGCAAGAAAACTAGAAATTCAATTCACCTCAAAGATACTTTTTTAAAATATTTTGATCAGTGTCTTCAAGACTTGTATATTTATAAAGAGCACCCATATTTTTTGTATTTAATGTTCTCTTTAACATATTTTTAACCAGATTTGATTGTTGTTGAATATTTACTTTCATGACATTAATATACTAATAATAATATTAGTTTTGTAGTCTTCTTGTCAATATCTTTTGTACGGTCTTTTATAATGTTTATACCATGATGTATGTTTTCTGTTTCTAGATCACATGTAAGTAAGTACAACAGAGGCTCTAACTCCAATATATTTTCAGTATTCATTCTCTTTTTCATTGTTTTGTCTCTTTAATATCGTGTCCAAGCAATGTATGATAGCGTGTGCAGATTATTCTTCTATCATCACAATAAGGCTAAGGTTGTAAAGAACAATGTTGCTAGCTTAAAACTTAAGCTTAACTCGAGAAAATATAATTTGAGAGATCGTTTTTCTAGTTAGTCGAGCAAAACTCAAGCTCCAAAAATAACTCATTTAACCAACATGCCAAACTACACTTGTTCATTGAAAAAAAACTAAGCTTGTTCACATATGTAAGCAATTTATTTTTTAGTTACATAAACATATTTATGTTGGAATCACATATGTAAATATTAAATGTGTATTGTTATTGTAAAAGTTTTATCCAATTGATTATGGTCTCATAAAGCTTATAATTGGATTAGGGGAATAAACGTGTCATGGAATTAAAGTGTAGATACTGTTATGTTATTTATAGTTAAATGAGGGGTCAAACGGGATATAATAGAAGTTATTACATATTAACTTCTAATAACTTCTTATTCTTAACTGAACACACGATTAGAATTATAAGAAGGGGGTTATGGTCCCCATATCATAAGCTCTGCTCTTTCTCTCATCCCCATCTAAAAAGAAAACTAAAAAGAATAAGGTATAGATCTGGAAGATTCATTACCCACCCAACAAATCAAACAACTCAATCATGTATTCGGGTACGCTTCCGCTTATCTCCTCTTTTATTCTTAATATTATGAAGTATAGATTAGTTAGTATATTTATGTGTTTTGATTGAACACCAAAATCCTACAGTGGTATCAGAGCCTGCTATATTGATTTTACTATTGAATAAATTAGGATAATTTTTTGTTATTAATTATTTATAACAATTCGATTAAAAACTTTTGTTATGTATAATTTTTTTATGGCATGCGTCAGTGTTAGTGACGATCCACATTTAGCATTTGTTGTATAAATCATTCATATATAGCTGACTATGCGTTATGGCTTCATTTTTTTTATTTCACTTTTTCCACAGATTATTGTTTCATGGCATGATGGAAGTTGACTGGATCCTCTTCCACCGTGCAATTTTCTTCCTCATGTTCTTGGAGATACACAATATAATCATCTGTATCTGCATTTCTCCTTTCTCTAGTGGATCTCCTTATTGGCACAGGTTGTTGAGGTTGTTGAGTTTGTTCTTCTTGAATAATTATTTCATCTTGAATAGGAAGTTGTTCAATGTTGACTTGTTGTGGTCTCGGATCCACTTCTTGATCAATGACTGGTGTAGGAACTTGTTGGTGGTCCTTTGTGTGTTCTAAATAAATGCAAATAATAATCGAACCACAACCGCAAGTGTACGGTTGTCCCAAGTAGTAATTCTGATAATCAGATTCGTTCCAAGGACGGATGGTTGATCACAATGTTTATGCAAATAGCGATTGATGCACTTATGAAAATGAAAGAGGATAAATTGTTTGTTTTGGTTTTGTTTATTATAACTAAATGAAAGATAAAATAAAAAGATAAGACGCAAGTAAAATGTATGAAAACGCAATATGAGATGTAGTACTTGAGAACGCAAGGATCCTCCTAATTTTACTTTCTAACTTATGTTGTTTAAGGGTTAAATCAGTCAATTACAATGGTCGGGATTCTAATATCCTTATACCCCCGTCAGGGTGGACTATAAGGCGATCCTAAAGTGTCACTAGTCCCGTCAGGGTAAATATGATCCACCGTTGGATGATTAAGATGTATTACCACATTGGCCCTAGGATTAACTAAGTTCGTCAGAATCAATAGTTTTTATCCTAGATTGAACAATTATTTCTGTACCTAAACCCCCCGTCAGGATGATCCATACGCCACATATATGGAATAGCTTAGATACTAATACCTAATTTTAGTTCGCGACTCTAAAATCAGTAAACATTCACAAATTGTCGAAAAGAGTAAAAGCCCTAATTTAATTTAATTCAATAAAAACCCAAATTCAACATTCGTTATAATAGTAAAATCACGATTCACCCATTGTTTTGTTCTCAAGCACTAATGGAAATTTAGCTCATATTAAAATTGAAAACTAAATAAAAAGAATTGGAATTCATATTGTTTACAAAATTAAAATACGAAAAGAACCTAATTTCCGGAATTGGAATGACTACGAACGGAGCTATAGACCCACTCCAGCTCTTGTAGCTTCTTCTTTCTTCCTTCTGTTGCTTCTCTCTGGTGTTTAATCTTGTGGAATGTGAATTGTGTGAAAAATAGAAGTCCAGACCTCCTTTTATAAGTAAAAATTCGGATTAGGGCTTGGACCAGAAAATAAAAGCCTAATTAAATGTCCAAGCCCACTTTCTAAGCCCAAAATCCCGTAACTGATTATAGGCCTTCACTAAAACAGCTTTTCCCGATGCGTTACAACTCCGATTGACCTCATTCCAGTTGCTAAAGTTCCGTAACTCGATAAGGAATGATTTCTCTTCAAAGGTCAGCGGCTAAATCATCGCTTAAGCACCTCGAAATCAGCAATCTATGGCCTGGAAAGTGGATTTTCAGCTCTAAAAATAAAATCTTCGGGATTTGTCTTCAAGTCTTGACTCTAATTCACGATCTTTGATCTTCTCCTCGGATTCCTCTCCTAGCTAACATCTAAAACCTGTAAACTTTACACTAAAAATACCAATATTACGCGCAAAAGTTTAATAAATTAAAAATGCTAGAAATAAAAAGGTAATTCCGGATTATTGAATATTTAGTACAAAAGTCTATCAAATTAATTAAATAAACACCAAAAATGATGTCTCCTAAGGGTCTAAAATAAGAACAATTAGGGAGACATCAAGACCCCCAACTCAAACCTTTGTCGTCCCGACAAAGTAAAACAAAACAAAGGGGTAGAAGTAAACGTATAAACACATAGAAGCTAGCAAATAAACCCTAAAGCAATTCTCAAAATAAATCTCATATAGCAAACTCTAGAAACTAATATACACATACACTAATCATGCAACATCAAACATAAATAATCTCAATCATAAAATTAAAGTCGCAATGCTTGAAGGTTACACTTGTACTCATCTCTGTATGATGGCTATAGGGTGGTCATTAATCCTAACTCGCTTTGAACGCTCCACCTAGTGTATTCCCTATCAACAGAATTATAAATTCAATATGCACTTAGGAATCACGAGGTCTTTACGGTTATAATAATGGCTTAAGGACGGTGTGGATGTATATTTGGTAAATTTGAAGTGAGCTTTTGGCTCTCTCCTCACTTACCATCAACAATGTCCTCGAGCTTGAGTTAACGCTCAAAAAGATGTTCTCACTCACCCATATACGCAACAATTTAGCTACCCACTATAAATAAGATGATTTTCAGAAAATTCCACTTTGCCGGATGTTTTATTCATTCATATTTTTCTTTTTCTTTTCTTTTTTTTTTTTTTTTTTTTTTTTTTTTTTTTTTTTTTTGTACAGAAGTAAACCGGGTACCCGGTTTTGACGAATCCGGGTTCCCGGTTCCTACTGTATGATTTTTCAAAATTTTTCATTTTTTCTTTCTTTTTCATTTTTTCTTTCTTTTTCATTTTTCTTCATTCCCGGCAAAGGGTTACAAGTATATATCATCTGCAATTGTGCTACAATACAAAGCATATCGATCCCTACCCATTTAATTCCCCATATGTGGTCCCACCACCCCAAACTCAAGCTCGAGACATGTCTCATGATTGTGATTCAAGTGCGGGTCATATGGTCATGCCTAATAATCTAAGGGATAATGGCTTATATCGTGGCTACAAAGAAAAGGCTAAAGGCTCAAAGTGGGCTAAGACGGATAATAATTAATACAAGGGATAGAAGGCTAAAAAGGCACAAATGGCTAACAAAGAACTGCCCCTATCATTTTCCTAAGTACATAGCTTGTCTTTAGTTCATAT
Source organism: Nemophila menziesii (assembly GCA_029959085.1). Classification (NCBI taxonomy): domain Eukaryota; kingdom Viridiplantae; phylum Streptophyta; class Magnoliopsida; order Boraginales; family Hydrophyllaceae; genus Nemophila; species Nemophila menziesii. The sequence continues at coordinate 122,343,741 of JARWIR010000001.1, read as the reverse complement.
CTAGGTGGGTTCTCTACTAATTAGGATTTCACGTTCTACACACCAAACATATTCCTTGAGTACAAGCTTACTTCATTTGCATTGTTAATTAATTTTTCCTATCAATTACCTATGTTCGCATGCAATTGTAAGTGCGTTTTATATCAATCCCTAAAGTCCACTATTTACTATCATAGATTCATCAAAAGTATGCTTAAAGGGATATTTAAAAATTTCTATAGTCAAACGCAACTCCGAAAATTCTTTTATTGAAAGCAAATAAAGTAAATAACACATAAAAAACTGGGATGAGGCAACGAACCCCACCCCAAACTCAAAAATGAGTCGTGTCCCCACGACTCGAAAAGACTCAATAAAGCATTTAAACTAATATACACTAAGAGGAAAGTTTAGAAAACGTATCTTAACCAGCGCGAGGCTGGTTATCGGTGTTGCGTTCTGGACCTTTATCTCGCGTAACAGCATCATAAATCGCGTTTTGAAGTGTATTTACGCCTAGGATTAAATTTCGAAGTAGGTCCAATTCTTTTGTAACGTTTCCCAAGGTAGCAATCATCCTCTCCTGATTCTCTTCCAACACCTGAATCTTCGCTTCCAACTCAGGTACAGTTTTCGCTTTCCTTGATTGAGGAGTTCTTGGACTTCTTGTAGCTCGTGTTGCTTCTTCATGGATGTTCGTGATTGTGCTCAAAGCTATACTCACACCAACTGAAACAGTATCAATATCTGCGTCCTTACGCGGAATCTTTGCGTCTAAACACAACTGAGTAATAGTACAAGGAAACTTCAGATTTTGTTGTTTCATTGGTGATTTCGCGAACTCCATGATTGTATCATAAATGATCTTGGCAACATCAAATGGTTTCTCCTCCAAAATACACTTAATAACAAATATGTGCTCTTTCTTCAACTCGGAAGTGTGTTTAATACCAAAGAAAGTGGGTATTATGAAACGAGACCAAACCTTAGCACGAGGTGTCAAACTACTGCTGTAAAACTGTCCAGGATACCTTTCACCTTCAGGAATTGGGCTAGTCCCATTAACAAGCACGGTCCCCCAAAGGGATTCAAAATCAAAAGAAGGGTCCTTAAGAGTTTCTTGGAAGGGGCATGTTCCAGAAAAGTTGGGTAGTTTCAATGATTTCCGAATACGTTCAATAGAGAAAGGAACTACCTTTTTGCGGATATCAATGGCATCATGTGAGGTAGCTAAACCTTCGTAAAATTCTCGCACAAAAGTAGGAATAAACTCAAGCTTCCTTTCTTGTAACTCTTTCCAACCAAACTTAGCACATGTCACAGCATATTCCTTATAATCACTACTCATAATACCCTTAGGAAAATTCGTCTCCTCACCAAATTTCAAAAATTCAATTCTTTCACGAACCTGAGTATTCCAACAAGTGTAAACCCTCTTAGGCTTGTGGGCCCACATCTTCATACGCGGAGGTTTTTGAACAGGTACTTCCGGAATCTCTTGTTCATTTTCCTTCTCAATGTTCTTCGCAATTTCCTCTTCTGGTTCCTTCTCACTTTCAATCTCATCAATCAATCTTCTCTTTAGACTTGTGATTTCTTTTCTGTTAGAACCAAGCTTAACTTCGTCAATTTTTCGTTTAGGACGCGAATCAGGAATCTCAATAGCTTGATCTTGTGAACCACCAATGGTGGTCTTTCTTCTAGGAGCAGTTCTTCGGAAATCACCGGTTCTGTTAGTCATCTCTTTTCACCCCAAACTCAAAACTTCAAATAATGAAAAACTTAGGGAAAAGTTTAGAATTTTGATGTTTTGAGGTTGAAGAATTTAAGAACTAGGTGAAATATGAGATGGGTCTTGGTTAATTTGTATGGGAGAAGAAAGAATTGGGTTTAATTTAAGGAATTGGGTGAAGAAGAATCTTGGGAAAAACTAAGGATTTGATGATATTTTGGAGAGGAGGTGAGTTGATCTTATGTTTTTGTGGTGAAAGAGGGTAGGATTTGATGATATATAGTGTTTTGGTAGATGAATTTCGGAGGTGGAGAGGCTATTGGTGCGTTTTAGGTAAATACTTGCAAAAGAGGCTAAGAAAACTAGGTTAAAATACCCAAAACCGCCTCTCACAGCTTTCACACCGGGTTCCCGGTTTTGGCAAACCGGGTTCCCGGTTCCGCGTCGCTGTGACGGCGCGGAAAAATAATTGTGGACTCTTTTTTTTTTTTTTTTTTTTTTTTTTTTTTTTTTTTTTTTCCGAAACGCACCAAAACGCTGGACCCCAAGACGCGGGGTCAGGGATTTTCTTCGCCGAAACCGGGTACCCGGTTTTATGGAATGCGGGTTCCCGGATTTTCTCGCTGGCGCGAATCAAAACGCGCCAAAACGCAGCACCTCAAGACGCTGGACCAGAACTTTTGGATGTTTACAGCTCCGAAACCGGGTACCCGGTTCTGCCAAATGCGGGTACCCGGATTTGTGTCGATGGCGCGAATCAAAACGCACGAAAACGCAAGCCACCAAGACGCTGGGTCAGGGAATTTCAGAAATCACAGCACCAAAACCGGGTACCCGGTTTTGCCAAATGCGGGTTCCCGGTTCCGACGCTGTGATATTACCCAAAAACGCCAAGTGTTGCGTTAAAATGGTTGGTACCAGCTCCAAAACCGGGTTCCCGGTTTCTCCTGGACATCCAACCAATTTTCCTCTGTTTTCGCCAAATCGACCCCAAACTCAAGTCCTTTTTACCCCTGAAATCATCAAAAACAACTACCCTTCCTCATTTCTTAATAAAAACAATAAAATTACGAAAATCAAACTAATCTAAATTGCAAAAATGTAAAAACTCAGCTAATATACAAGTAATTGGCTTTTGTTTAACGTCGTTAAGCTCGACGGGTTACCTCACGCTTCTAAGGACTCTCGAGGAGATACATGACCTCCCCGGGATGTGGATCTTCCGAGCGATTGGTATCTTCACCTCCATGGTATATCTTTAATCTGTGACCGTTAACCATAAAGGTACGGTTCTCTAGCGGATGTTCTATTTCTATCGCCCCATGAGGTGTAACTTTGGTCACTATGTATGGACCTGACCACTTAGATCTTAACTTACCCGGAAAATTGCTGAACTTTGAATTATACTTTAATACTTTTTGCCCTACTTCAAAGTTCTTTGGACGAATCCGATTGTCATGCCATTTCTTTGTGTTTTCTTTGTAAAGTTTGGCATTTTCATAAGCATGCAACCGGAATTCGTCAAGTTCATTAAGCTTCATCATACGATTCTTTCCGGCTAAGATAGAATCTAAGTTCAACTGCGCAATTGCCCAATAGGCACCCATTTCAAGCTCTAAAGGTAAGTGACAAGCCTTACCATACACCATACGATAGGGAGATGCACCAACTGGAGTCTTAAACGCAATACGATAGGCCCACAATGCATCATCTAACTTCATTGACCAATCTTTTCTCGTAGGACCAACGGTCTTCTCTAGGATTGATTTGACTTCACGATTCGAAACTTCAGCTTGACCATTGGATTGTGGATGGTATGCAGTAGATACACGGTGTCTGACTCCATATTTCTCTAGAATAGTCTTCAGATATCTATTAACGAAATGAGATCCTCCATCGCTAATAATCACTCTAGGTGTGCCATGTCTAGTGAAAATATATGACTTCAAGAACTTAATCACCACTCGTGAATCATTAGTAGGTAAAGCCACCGCTTCTACCCACTTAGACACATAATCAACAGCCAATAAGATATAGAGGTTACCATTTGAAGGAACGAAAGGACCCATAAAGTCTATGCCCCACACATCGAATATCTCAACCTCTAACACATTATTACGCGGCATCTCATCCCTCTTAGATATGTTTCCGGTAAACTGGCATCTCGTACATTTCTTAACATATTCATGACAATCTTTTATAAGAGAAGGCCAGTAAAAACCTGATTGAAATACCTTTGCAGCAGTTCTGTCTCCTTTGAAATGTCCTCCATATAATGAATCGTGGCATCCAGCTATAATGGCTTGAGTCTCTTCCCTTGCTACACATCTTCGTATCATTTGGTCAGCACAAACTTTATAGAGGAACGGATCCTCCCAAAAGAACTGTCTAGCACGATGAGCTAACCTCTTTCTTTCTTGATAAGTAGAACCTTCAGGAAAAACACCACTCACCACTAAATTCGCAATATCTGCATACCACGGAGCCTTATAATCTCGAACAACGAATAAACTCTCATCAGGAAACTCTTCTCTAACTGCTTCAGTACCACTATTCATCTCTGAACCCTCTAAACGCGATAGATGATCTGCAACCTGATTCTCACAACCCTTTCTATCTTTGATCTCTAAATCGAACTCTTGAAGCAGTAACACCCATCTGATTAACCTTGGTTTCGCATCTTTCTTCTCCATAAGAAATCTGATCGCGGAATGATCTGTATAAACAATAACTTTCGCTCCAAGAAGATAAGAGCGAAATTTGTCAAACGAATATACAACTGCTAGCAATTCTTTTTCTGTAACTGTGTAATTAATCTGAGCACCACTAAAAGTTTTGCTAGCATAGTAAATCGAATGAAAAACCTTCTCTTTCCTCTGTCCTAATACAGCTCCCATACACAAATCACTCGCATCACACATAACCTCAAACGGTAAATTCCAATCTGGAGGTAACACTATAGGAGCAGAAATAAGCTTTTCTTTGATTGCTTTGAAGGCTGCTAAACAAGCTTCATCAAAAAGGAATTTGCAATCCTTTTCGAGTAAGTTGCATAGCGGTTTAGCAATCTTAGAAAAATCTTTAATAAATCGCCTATAGAAACCAGCATGGCCAAGAAAACTCCTTACCCCTTTAACAGAAATAGGAGGGGGAAGAGTTTTAATTACCTCTATCTTTGCTCTATCAACCTCTAATCCAACACTCGAAACTTTGTGACCCAGAACAATACCTTCACGAACCATGAAGTGACACTTCTCCCAGTTGAGCACCAAATCTGTTTCCTTGCATCTCACTAACACTTTCTCCAAGTTATCCAAACATATATCAAAATCATCACCAAACACGGAGAAGTCATCCATGAACACTTCAAGGAAATTATCTATCATGTCCCAGAAGATGGCCATCATACACCTTTGAAAAGTAGCGGGAGCGTTACACAACCCAAATGGCATTCTGCGATATGCAAAAGTACCAAATGGGCATGTAAAGGTAGTCTTATGTTGATCTTCTGGAGCCACGTAAATCTGATTGTACCCAGAGTAACCATCCAAGAAACAGTAATATTCCCTTCCGGCTAATTTGTCTAACATCTGATCGATGAAGGGCAAGGGGAAATGATCTTTTCTGGTGGCCTTGTTCAGCTTTCTGTAATCCATGCAAACTCTCCATCCAACTACCGTTCTTGAAGGAATCGCTTCATTTTTATCATTAAGAACTGTTGTAATTCCTCCTTTCTTCGGTACACACTGAACTGGGCTCACCCATTCACTACTCGAAATGGGATAAATAATCCCCGCATCTAAAAGCTTAATCACCTCCTTCTTCACCACATCCTTCATGGCTGGCATTAATCTTCTCTGACCTTCAACTGAGCGTGCATTAACATCTTCTAGTATGATTTTGTGTTGACAATAGGATGGACTAATGCCTTTGATATCAGCAATTGTCCAACCTATTGCTTCTTTGTTGGCTCTTAACACACGCAACAGTTTATCTTCTTGAGGACCTGTTAAATTAGCTGAAACAATAACAGGTAGAGTTTCATTAGTACCCAAATAAGCATACCTTAAGTGGGCTGGCAATGGTTTTTCTTCCAATTCCGGAGGAGATTCAATTGAAGGTTTCTTTTTAGGAATAATCTCCCCCGGTTCTCTCACGGGTTCATAGGCAAGACGCCTATATTTCGGATTTTCAGAATTGAGAGCTGCCACTGTTTCTGTAAGCTCCTCCATCATCTCAGGTGAATCTAATGTCAAAGCAGCCTGCAAGATATCATCAAAATTTAAACAATTAAATACCTCTTGCGATGCTTGCTCTACTACATCCATTCTGAAGCAATCTTCCTGAGAATCTGGGAATTTCATAGCTCGAAATACATTGAATTTCACTTCCTCATCTTGTATCCTCATTGTCAATTCGCCATTCTCTACATCGATCAATGTCCTCCCTGTAGCTAGGAAGGGTCTACCCAAAATAATGGGGACATTTCTATCTGCATTGTATTCAAGAATTACAAAATCAACAGGAAATATAAGTGTACCTGCCTTAACAAGGACATCCTCAATACGGCCTTCAGGATGAGCAAGAGACCTGTCCGCCATTTGCAAGACCATAGAGGTAGGTCTTGCGTTTCCAATTTTAAGCTTATCAAAGACTGACTTGGGCATCAAGTTAATGCTTGCCCCCAAATCGCATAGTGCCTTTCCTTTCCATTCTTCTCCAATCGATATGGGAATCGTGAAACTCCCCGGATCAACTAACTTCGGAGGTAATTTGCTCTGGCAAATCGCACTACACTCTTCAGGAAGGCCAATCATCTCATTATCACAGTAGGGCCTTTTATTAGTGAGGGCCCTCTTCAAAAACTTCGTATACTTAGGAATATCTCGAATTGCCTCAAGTAACGGAATATTAATACTCAAACCCCTCACTCTATTGAAGAATTTCTGAAAATCACCCATATCACCCTTTTTCTGAACTCGCGATGGAAACGGTGGTGGAGGGCGATTGCTTACAATTTCATCTCTCTTTTTCGGAATTTCTCTTGGTCTTTCTATCTCTTCAACCTCACTATCTTTCTCATTCTCTTTCTCTTTCTCACCCACTTCCTTTTCTTTTCTTGGGACTTCTTTCTCTTTCATAACGGGAAAAGGAGGTGGAGGGAGGTTCTTACCACTTCTTAATGTAACAGCCTTGCAATCTTCACGTTGTGTTGGATTTTCCGTATCGCTAGGAAGTTGCCCTTGTGGACGCTGATTCAACTGTTTATTAATTTGACTTAGCTGATTCTGGAAAATCTTCATATTCGCTTCAGCTGCGTTCTGACGTTCCAAAGCTTGTGTTTGAAGAGCAATCAAATTTTCAACGGTTTTCTGGAGGGTAATTACTCCTTCTTGTGGTTAGGCAGGTAGAGCTTTCTGGTTTAAATTCTCATCGTAGGTATTCTGAGGAGCTTGTCTTTGCACATAATTGTTTTGATTCTGTCCTCCTTGATGATTGTTATGTGGTCTTGGATTATAGTTGTTGCCTTGAGGACGCGACTGATACGCGTAAGTAGGATTGGCTGCCCCATTAGGATTTGAGTATTGAAACCCAGGATGGTTTCTGTTAGGCTGATATCCATTACCACTTGAATTGAAATTACCTCTATTGGACATAAAATTCACTGATTCTTGGTTATTCGGACAACTTTCCTCATCATGATCATCTACCTTACAAATTGAACACATATAAACCTCTTGTGCAGCATGCACAACTACCTTCTTACCCGAAAATCCTTCTTTCACAGCTAGAGTAAGCTGCTTCAATTGTTGCTCTATGGTATTCTGGATCTTATTCTCAAACGTAGCAAATTTCTCTTCTATGTCAACATTGTTTACTCCCTTGACTGGTGTTCTTACTGAGCTCCACCCAACTTCATTCTTGACTGTTCTCTCTAAAATAATTTTGGCATGAGCGGGTTGAACTTGAAGAAAACCTGCTCCACATAGCGTATCCAATTTCTCTCTTGAAATCCCATCAAGGCCTCTATAAAAGATCTTTAACTGTTGTTGTTCTGAAAAGCCATGATTAGGAACTTTACGCAAACACATCTGAAATCTTGTCCAACTCCTACCCACAGTTTCCTCATACTCTTGACGGAATTGTGTCAATTCTAGTTCAGCATCTAACCTCATGTTACTTGGGTAATACCTGTCAAAGAAAGCAATTTCTAATTGGTCCCAATTAGTAATCTTCGTAGGATCTTGCGTATCGTGCCATTCACTTGCTCCATCAATGACAAAGAATTTGAAAGCAGCAAAATACATCTGTTCTCTTGAAACCCCTTGTGTGATATAAGAATCACATATCTGCTTAAATTTTTGTACCGCTCTAAGAGGATCTTCCGATGGTCTTCCGCGAAAATTTCCAAAGTTTTGGAACTGAGCTAGCATACCCGAATCTGGACGGAATCTCGGAACATTAATATCTGGAGCACCTACTCCTATAGCTGGAGCGCGGAATGGAACTTCTGGAGGGCCATTAGTGAACCACGGATCATGATTCATCACTATCTGGACTGGAGGATTAGGATTTAGTGGTTGAACTTGAGGAATAAAGCCTGGAGCTAAAGGTTGGCCATTTGCATCTAACTGGCCTTGTCCATTCTGTTGACCTTGAATAACGATATTCTCCATTCTGTTACTTAATTCTTCTACTTCTAAAGCTTCTCGTTCTCTTCTTCTTCTGTTCGCAAGTCTGATCAACGATTCTGGATTACTAAGGATCAGAGGTGTTGGCTCTAGATCCTTGAATAGCCTTCTTCGCATACACCAAACCTAAAAACCTGAAAAAGCTAACAAACAAAAAGCGTAAAACTGATAAAATAAAATAAATGCACTTATCACTAAAGGATAAACACCGTGGTCACACGCTACCGTCCCCGGCAGCGGCGCCAAAAACTTGGTGGTCCTTTGTGTGTTCTAAATAAATGCAAATAATAATCGAACCACAACCGCAAGTGTACGGTTGTCCCAAGTAGTAATTCTGATAATCAGATTCGTTCCAAGGACGGATGGTTGATCACAATGTTTATGCAAATAGCGATTGATGCACTTATGAAAATGAAAGAGGATAAATTGTTTGTTTTGGTTTTGTTTATTATAACTAAATGAAAGATAAAATAAAAAGATAAGACGCAAGTAAAATGTATGAAAACGCAATATGAGATGTAGTACTTGAGAACGCAAGGATCCTCCTAATTTTACTTTCTAACTTATGTTGTTTAAGGGTTAAATCAGTCAATTACAATGGTCGGGATTCTAATATCCTTATACCCCCGTCAGGGTGGACTATAAGGCGATCCTAAAGTGTCACTAGTCCCGTCAGGGTAAATATGATCCACCGTTGGATGATTAAGATGTATTACCACATTGGCCCTAGGATTAACTAAGTTCGTCAGAATCAATAGTTTTTATCCTAGATTGAACAATTATTTCTGTACCTAAACCCCCGTCAGGATGATCCATACGCCACATATATGGAATAGCTTAGATACTAATACCTAATTTTAGTTCGCGACTCTAAAATCAGTAAACATTCACAAATTGTCGAAAAGAGTAAAAGCCCTAATTTAATTTAATTCAATAAAAACCCAAATTCAACATTCGTTATAATAGTAAAATCACGATTCACCCATTGTTTTGTTCTCAAGCACTAATGGAAATTTAGCTCATATTAAAATTGAAAACTAAATAAAAAGAATTGGAATTCATATTGTTTACAAAATTAAAATACGAAAAGAACCTAATTTCCGGAATTGGAATGACTACGAACGGAGCTATAGACCCACTCCAGCTCTTGTAGCTTCTTCTTTCTTCCTTCTGTTGCTTCTCTCTGGTGTTTAATCTTGTGGAATGTGAATTGTGTGAAAAATAGAAGTCCAGACCTCCTTTTATAAGTAAAAATTCGGATTAGGGCTTGGACCAGAAAATAAAAGCCTAATTAAATGTCCAAGCCCACTTTCTAAGCCCAAAATCCCGTAACTGATTATAGGCCTTCACTAAAACAGCTTTTCCCGATGCGTTACAACTCCGATTGACCTCATTCCAGTTGCTAAAGTTCCGTAACTCGATAAGGAATGATTTCTCTTCAAAGGTCAGCGGCTAAATCATCGCTTAAGCACCTCGAAATCAGCAATCTATGGCCTGGAAAGTGGATTTTCAGCTCTAAAAATAAAATCTTCGGGATTTGTCTTCAAGTCTTGACTCTAATTCACGATCTTTGATCTTCTCCTCGGATTCCTCTCCTAGCTAACATCTAAAACCTGTAAACTTTACACTAAAAATACCAATATTACGCGCAAAAGTTTAATAAATTAAAAATGCTAGAAATAAAAAGGTAATTCCGGATTATTGAATATTTAGTACAAAAGTCTATAAAATTAATTAAATAAACACCAAAAATGATGTCTCCTAAGGGTCTAAAATAAGAACAATTAGGGAGACATCACTTGTACATTGTCAAAAGTGATAATAGAAATAGGATTCGACACCGATTCCTCCTCAAAAGTAACGTCTCTAACCTTATTTCTCACCCAATCTCAACATCCTCAAAAAATATTGCATTTTCCATCTCAAATAGGTTCTTCATGGTAGGATCATAAAATTTGTACCCTTTTGATTTCTCAGAATGATCAATAAAGTAGCTACTTACTGTTTTGGGATCAAGTTTTCTTTCGTTTGGCCAATAAGGCCTTGCCTCTTCTGGACATCCCCAAATATGGAATTGCTTTAGACTAGGTTTCTACCTATCCAAAGCTTATAAGGTGTTTTAGTAAATGCTTTAGTTGGTACTCTATTAAGAATATAAGCTGCTGTCTTTAATGCTTCTCCCCAAAGTGACGCTGGTAAGGTTGAAAGACTAATCATACTCCTTACCATATCCGTAAGAGTCATATTTCATCTCTCATCAACGCCATTCATGGTAGGTGATGCTCGCATAGTGTACCGTGGAACGATACCGCATTCCTCTAGGAAATTAGCAAAACGTCTTGAACGTTGTTCACCTGATCCGTAATTTATGTCGTAATATTAACCACCACGGTCAGATCTTACGGCTTTTATTGTTTTGTTAAGTTGATTCTCAACTTCATACTTAAAAGCCTTGAACACGTCCAGAGACTGAAATTTCTCATTAATTAAATATAGGTATCCATAACCAGAGTAATCGTCTATGAATGATATAAAATACTGTTGACCATTCCAAGTAGACGTAGGAAATAGTCCACAAATATCTTTGTGAATAAATTCTAAGACATCTGTGGCTCTATTGGCACCTAGTCTCTTTGTTTTGGTCTATTTTCCCTTAATGCATTCAATACAAATATTGAAATAAAAAAAACGGAATTCAAAATTCCATCAGACACAAGTCGCTCAATTCTATTTTTCGAAATATGACCTAAGCGTTTATGCCATAATGATGCTGAATTCCCCACGTGATTCCACGTTCAAGGTTTCATTATAAGATGCGATTGTATCAAGTAAATATAAATTGTAATATTCACTTAGTGAACTGGTTCCCAAAATATTATAATTTAAAGATAAATTAAAATGATTATTTCCAAATGAACAACAATATCCTAATTTGTCCAATAAAGAAACTGAAATCAAATTACGCCTAAACGAGGATACACCAGAAGTATCTTTTAAATCCAAATAAAAACTAGTTCCTAATAACAATCCAAATGACCAATTGTCTCCACCTCTATCAACTTTCTGTCGCCCACAAAGATGTGTCTTTCATCATCACTTGGCTTTCGGTAGCTCAGGCAACCCTGCATAGAAATACTTATGTGAGTAGTAGCACCATAATCTATCCACCAAGTATTTCTAGTTACTTAAGCTAAATTTACGTCCAAACAGACCAAAGTAAGAATTGTACCATTCTTAGTACGCCAAGCGTGATATTTTGTACATTCTTTCTTCATATGTCTAGGCTTCTGACAGAAGTAACAAACACCTGGTTCTTGAGTTTGTTTCTTTTGTGTTGGACCCTTAGCAGCCTTATTCTATGATTTTCTTTTCTTGCTTTTTATCTTTGGAGGTGCTTGCTAAGTGAGCACTTTCAATTCTATCTTGCTTCGACCTTTCTTCCTCTTGCACACAGTATGAAATAAGCTTATTAAGAGTCCATTTCTCCTTTTGACAGTTATAACTAACCTTGAATTAGTTAAATTGTGGAGGAAGTGATATAAGTACTAAATGCACGAGCAAGTCATTGGACATGTCGAGTTTTAGTCATTTATGTTTTGAAGCAATGTGTGACATCTCCATGATGTACTCTCTTATATTGCCTTTTCCCTTATATTTCATTGAAATCAAGCTTTCCAGAAGCATGCTTGTTTCAGCCTTATCATTTTTGGCCAAACGTTTCTCAGTTTCAGCAATAAACTCCTTATAATTAGTAATTCCTTCGGAATCTACACCTCTACAGGCTTCTGGAATGCCACGCTTGATAATCATTAGACTCATGCGATTTGAACGATCCCACCTCTCATGTTCCTTTTTCTCTTCAAGAGAAATTTCCTAAGTGAGAGGTTGAGGTTGTTCAACGCTTAGTGAAAAGTCCAGATCCATACAGCCAAGAACAATGAGAATGTTCTCTTTCCAATCCTTGAAATTATTCCCATGAAGTATGGGAATCGAGTTGACATTAGTAGATGTTGTAGTAGCAGATAAACTAGCTGAATAAAAAAATAAAAAAATAATGCTCACATTAATATCCTTATTCTATAATCTGTAAATTCAAATAATGATCAATTCCATTTCAAAATATTGAACACAACATTAATATCAAGTCTTTGGACAATAATATTAACTGCAATTAGTATTCCTTTTGTAATAATCAGATACTGAAAATAACGCATGTCAAATAATGAGTTTATCTTCAGATCAAGTCATTATTTACATATAAACTAAATAATCATCACGTACTTATTATTACAGGTATATGTGTGGTGTCGCATAGGGTGTGATAAAAATAAGATAAATATAAGTCATAAAACAATGCGCTTTCACCCTAGACAAGCACGGTACTGCAAGTATTACAGGACGTATGCAAGTTTTAATGATAAGTTGAATTCGTTCTCAGGGACTTAGTGTGTTATACAAATGAGCAGAAATAACGAGTAAGAAGTTATTAATTAAAAGACATAAAATAAAAGAGAATAATTCGAGATAGTTAATTAAGCTAGGAGAAAATAAAAGACATTAAAATAAATACGAAGAAATATGAGATGAAAATGATAGCTTAGGTTTTTCTAGTATGCACTAATCCTTCTAATTATTTCTATCAAATCTAGTTAATAAGGAAGATAATTAGCTCTTAAATACTTAATAAGGATTCTGAATTCCCATACCTTAGACCTTAAGAGCGACTAAGGAGGCTACGGACACACCACGAGGCTTGTTTAAATAAGGGTTTTCCTGCGCTACTAGGTCACTAAGCAATCAATTTTCAAACATGGTGATAGTGATTAAATTATACCCTAATAAATATCTAGTTAGAATTAGTGTTTTCAAGACCAATATCGACACTAGACGTTATGTGGTGTCTCAATAATTAGACACCCAGCTAAGGTAATCATCTAACTACTATTAAGGTAATCCTAAACGTTGCACACCGCAAGGAAAACAGTCAGTAAATCAAAACACATAAACAAATATATAGGTAAGAAGCTAATATCAAATTAAACATATAATTCCTAAAGAAACTTAGATAGAAAGAAAATAGAATTCATAGATTATACATGATGGAAAACCCAAGCTATGGGAAAAACTAGTTCATACCTGAAGGAAATAAACTAAAAGAAATAATGAAAGACTTCATCGTGCTCTCTACAATAATTATTATAATAATAAACCTAAAGACTAATTACTATGAGGCAAGGATGATATACAAGTTATATAAGGGTGTATTTATAGGTGTATAGAAGTCCTAATTCGTTTTCTTGAACGAGAAGGTAAGTAGTGTACTCCTAGCTCAACTCAAATTCGTAACCCTAAAATATGAAATCAGGCCCGTTTTTTGTTTTGGTCCTAACAGCTTCAATTCTTATCCGTTTGACGCGTATGAGTAATCGAAATTCATCGTCTCGGAAAGATATCTAAATTTTCTTTTGATCAGTTCTCCAAATTCCCCATCAATGTTGAGATATAAGCTGATTTGTGGTCGTGAGTGGTGAAATTGAGATTTATGGCAGCTATTCCTTTTCCATATTTTTAGCTTTTCTTTCATTATCTCCAATTTCCATGCTTATCTTCTTTCCTTATCTCTTAATATTTGACTTGGACTCTAATTAATCTCCATAATTATCTTTAAAGTTTCACACTAAATAAATTATTAAACCCAATATGCTCTAAAAATAATAATTTACTAAATCAAGATTAGAAATAGGAAAGTGTAGTAATTCTCAAGAAAATCGACTAGAATGACTTCTAAATCACTAAAAATGATGTCTCATCTTAATATTAATATATCACAAATGAGGAGATATCAAGACCCCCAACTCAAAGTTGTATCGTCCCGATACAATAAAGATAGAAAAAAGGAAGTCTATAAATACACACCTAGGTAATTTTAACACAATGGGAAGAACATAGCAGAATATATAGAATAGACATAAAGCAACTACTTAGAAAATTTCATGCAATAATATTTATAAACTACATACATGTACACTTCTCATATCCATAGTTAACAAGATTTGAATTCAAGATTAGATTAGTTCGCAATATAAGAAGGATTGGGACATAACTCAGTTCACCAAGGAAGCTATAGATTGATCATCGAACTTCACTAGTATCCAAAGATCCATTTAACTACTCTCTATTGGCTCAATCACTTCTCGATTACATAGCAAAGAATCAAAAGGTCTTTAAGGTTGTAATTTAGGCTTAGGGGCAGTATGATAGTATATTTGGATGATTTAGAGTGAGCTTTTGGCTCTCTCCTGACTAGCCATCAATGAACCGCCCTAGAGCTTGAGTTACACTCATAAAACGTTTCTCACTCAACCCAATGAATTATTGATGCACAAAGTAGCATTCCCAATAACCCAATCAAAGCATAAGATGTTCACTTAAAAATTCCACTTTGCTGGTCCGAATATATATCCTTTTCAAATCATTTTTTTTCTTTTATATAGTTATGTCTCTCTTTTTGATGTTCAAGCTATCACGCTATTTTTTTCATAAATTATGCCTTTTCATAACTTTAGCTCGTAGCTTCTTTTTTATTCACTATTACCCCGGCAAAGGGTTACAATATAAACCTGTGAATCATCATCAATATAATAACAGAGCACAATTAATAAGCTAAAAAATCCCCATCCCAATAAAAATTCCCATAATGGTGGACCCACCACCCCAAGCTCAAGCTCTAAAACAACTGTCTATGAATCGCGATTTGAGTGCGGGTATTAAATCAAATAACAAGGTGAGAAGGTATAAAAAGGCTTCAAGTGGTTTCCATATGAAAGAACTGCCTTAATCATTTTCTACACCATGCAATTTTGTTATTTTCTTACCTTTAGCACTTTCATAAAATGGGTTTGTCAACTAGCTTGGATCTCACGGCCTACACACTACTCAATGCTCCATGAGATCGAACATACTTTCTATCGCATTGCTAACTAATCTTTTCTTTACTATCAGTGTGTGTTTTCCTGCAAAAACTCAAAGAATACAAAATACTATAGCTCATAAACATACTACTTACTATCATCAATTCACTGAGCTTATGCTTTCAAGCTATTAAACACACTTTACATCTAATTCCCATGTATCGAAAAATTTAATTTCTACCTAAAAACAGAAGAATGGAGATGAGAGACAATGAATCACCACACCCCAACTCAAAAATGAGCCGTGTCCCCACGACTCGAAACAGAAATTAAAATTAGCAGATAAAGCATTTACAGAAATGGTAAGGAAGAAAGAGAACATACTTTCGAGGCTATTGCCTCGCATTATCGACATCCAAGGTAGGATTTGCTTAATCTTTTCTTAATTGCTCAAAGATTGTCATAATGTGCACTTGATTGGCTTAGATTTGTGCCACATCATTAGCTAAGGAAGTTTGAGCTTCTTCGAAATTGTTTAAACGCTCCTCCATCATCTCTTGCCAACTTTGCTCCTTTTCTTCTTTTGAAACTTGCGTAGAACCCGCTCCTCTAAAGACTTTTATGATCCAAGCATTATCAATATAACTCTTTTTAAATTCAAATTTATCTTCTTCACCCAATATTACATTCTCTTTTTGCACAAGACACGTGATCATAGTAGGATATTTAACGTTATAAACTGATTTAGGAGAGACCGGAAATCACATCACCTTCTCAAAGATCAATTGTGCCACATCCACTTCGTCTCCTCTCAAAATACAATCCAACAGTAGAACGTTCTTTTTAGTTACATCGAAAGTTCTTGTGTTTCCAAAGACATTAGGGATAAGGAAATTATGCCAAACTCTAGCATCCGGTTGAAGATATTTGTAAGGACAAGGTGCCTTCAATTCTCCCTTATGTGATTGCACTTTCTCCTTGTCTAAAATATGCTCATAAAGTAAATCCCAATCACAGATTCTTTGATTAGCCACCGCTTCACTATACTTGCATGGTCCAACCAATTTTTTAAACTGGAAGTGGTTTCTAATCTCTTTAACTGTGAAAGAAACTAACTTTCCTCTAATCAGAACACAACCTTCACTATCTCAGCTAACAAGGCCTAAATAGAAATCTAAAAATAACTCATGACATAAATCAAAACATCTTACCATGAATGTTGACCAACCCAATCGTTCACCAAGATCCACGAATCTCTTATATTCTCCTGTACCAACTTCTTCATCGAATACTTTCTCATATGCAAACTGTAGTTCCTTTAATTGTTTTTCTGCAGAAGCTATCAAGGATTTTGAATCTTTCTCTTTATCTTCGGGTGTAGGACCTTTGAATCGAATAGGTTGTGTTTTCTTCTCGGAATACAGTGTGACCATTTTTCCCATAGAATTAAACATAGCCGGCTTACCTCCCTTTTCGTTATCGATTTTACCCTTGGTTTTGGAACTAGAACCTTTGTTACTTGATTTCTTCTCACCTGAACCCAATACCTTGATTTTCTTCACCTCCCTCTTGTCAGATAATGTTTTTGTTCTTTGAGTCATCTCAATTGACCCCCAACTCAAAGCTTTAACAACTCTTAAAAATTTGAACTCTTGATTATAGATTGAGCAAGCTTGATTTGGTTTAGGAAAGGTGAATTGATGATGAATCTCTATGTGGGTAAGGTGAATTCTTGATGGATTGGGATGGATCTAAGAAATTGTAGGATGAATTTTGAAAATTTGAGCTTTTGATTCTTCAATTTAATGTGTTTGGTGAGAATTGGGTGATTGAATCTCCTTTGTAATGATGTGGAGAGAAGATTTGATGTGTTTTTGTAATGATTGAGTAGTGTTTTGATGTTTAAGGAAGGTTTTATGAAGCTTTAATGGAGTTGGGAGATTTTTGGAGAAGAAAGAGAGGCTTAATGATTAAAAATTTCGGAATATACCAACCTCTTTCTCTTTTATAACCTAAAAACGAAGCTTTTTTCTCTCTCCAGCGGCGCTAGTCGGCTTACTGGCCGTAGGGCCCGTCATACCGGTGCTGGTATCTCTCGAAAGCTGACCTTCTATCTTGATCACGTGGCCTGACTCGTGGGCTCGGGTATCTGCCCGTCGGCTTATCGGCCATGAGGGCCGGCATACCGGTGCTGGCATCTGAATATATCCAAAAAAAAAATTTCCTCCCAAAACTCGATTTCTCTAATACCTAAACATCAAAAACACTAATACCTTTCTCAAATATGAAATATAAACTAAATACAACTAAACTAGACACAAACTAAAAACATAAAAATTTGCGGGTTGTCTCCCGTACAACACTTTTATTTAACGTCTTTTAAAGTTAGACGTGTTACCTCTATCAAGATTTGCGAATGTAGCCTCCTCATCAACGAGTTAGGCTATGAACGTCAATTAATCTGCACTTGATCCCCTTCTTGGTTCTAATCTCTATCACCTTAGTTGAAACAACCTTAGTGACGATGAATAGTCCCATCCACGAGTCTTTGTAACTTTGTGGCCTATTTTCGCGTTTGTGAGCTTTCCATAGAACTTCATGGCCAACCCCAAACTCAATGTTTGGCTCAGTATCCACAGGTTTTACATGGATCTTTTCTGTAGGGACTTTGTGATGTGAAAGGCTGTGGATGACAGGAACGGTGGGATCTAACTTCCTCGGTTTCTTACCCAAGACATAGAAGGTCTCGGATATGTTCTTAGCATGAATGGTAATGGTCCCTTCTTGGAAGTTGATGACACTTTGACTTGTGGCCATGAAAGGCTGTCCAAGTATGATTGGAACCTGCTTATCTGCATCAAACTCAAGTATAACAAAGTCAGTAGGGATGACAGTACTACCTTCTCAGACAAGAACATCCTCCACTATTCCCCATGTCTTGGTAACTGAGTTGTCATCAAACTGCAACTTCACTGGAGCTTTCTCTGATTTCTGAAGTCCAAGTCTCTCGAACACGGACTTAGGCATAAGATTCACACCTGAACCCACATCGTACATAACCTTCACCTTGAGCATACCATTTATTTGAATAGGAAGGTTAAAACCCCAGATCTTTGAGCTTTAATGGTATCTCTTTTTCACTTCTTCTTGAGACTCTCAAGTTCTCTCTCTTGCCTTCTACACACGCTTGTTTCTCAGAAATAACTTGCGTAAAAACTTGTTGCGGTCTAAGCCCTTTCTTCGCAATCTCAAGCATTTGGGCGTTAATATTTTCAGTAGTGTACGCCTCTACAAATGTCTTGAGTTCAGTGTCACCTTTTGGATTTATATCAGGAATGGTTGATGACACTGTTTGAACAACTAGTGGCGATTCCACCTTCTCTTCTTCTTTCTCTTCTTGCACAGCAGGTGCAACTTCAACTTCAACTCTTGGTTCTTCCTTTGAGGCTTCTTCCTCTTTGTCTTTAGCCAACTCAGCTTTGTATTCCATAACCAATCTAATCTCCTCTTGCATATCCTCCAGAAGCTGTATAAATTCGGATTTTTCTGAATCTTCCTCCACATCACTCTCAGAACAGTTAGAGTCCACGGGGCTAGACTTGGTTGGATCTTCTTCGGTACTCAGAACTTCCACGGCACTAACGGCAGCATGTGGTACTTCCTTCTTTTATTCAATATCAAGACAAATAGCCTTGCAAGCTTTGAACCCAACATTGCCATCACCTCCTTCGATAGCCTTCAATTCTTTTTGTTCCATAATGCTTGTCCGAACTTTGTTCATTTGTTCTACTTGAGTACCTAAAATCTGAATTGAAGCTTCTTGTTCTCGTAACTTCTCGCCCTGAGCGTGCATATTAGTGGTCATAAGATCCATGAACTTCGTCAATTTTTGATTATTCACAGCTCCCTCTTGAGGATACTGTGGTAAATCTTTCTGAGCTAATGAATCGGTATAGGAATCTTGAACAGGTTGTTGTGGGGGAGCATGTCTATTCTGATATTGATTTTGATACTGACCTCTCGGTTGGAAAGAGTTATTCTGGGGGCGTGGTTGATAGTGACCAGGATTAGCGGCCCCATGTGGATTTGAATACTGCATACCTGGATAATTCCTATTACCAAATTGATAACCTCCTCGGTTGGATATGAAATAAACAGACTGTGGATTTCCTTCGCATTCTTCCCAAGTATGATTCGTTGCCCCACATTGTGGACAACCTTGTGCTTCTTGCACTACATTTGTTGGGCTAAATTTATCTGCATCTCAAGGTTAAGTTCTTTGATTTGATTCTCTAATGTGGATAATTGAGTTGAGTTTGCAGTTTCTGCGTCTAATCGGAGTGTACCTCGAGGTTTTGTAATAGGAGCTCGCGAAGATGGCCAACTCATTTCTTGTTCAATGCAGTTTTCTAAAACCTCGGTAGCTTCAGGAGGGTCCATGGACACAAAATTCCTTTCCCAAGGTTATCCACCTTCAACCTACTTTCTCTGTTGATACCTTCATAGAATATAGCTAACTATAGAGAGGGGGGTGTAACCATGGAGCGGACATCTTGCTAAATTCTGTTGAAACTTTGTCCATGCTTCTCCTACTTCTTCTCCATCTTTTCGACAAAACTTTTCGAGCTTGCTTTGGTCTTTGAGTCTCATACTCTTCAGATAAAAACGGTTAAAGAAAGCAAATTGAAGTTCTGTCCATGAATTAATTGTCCCTGGTGGTTGCCTATCTAGCCACTCACCAGCTCTACCGGTCAGAAATATGACAATACAGTTGCTCGCGTGTAATGCCTGGAGTAACATAAGCATCACAAATCTACATAAACTTCTGAATCGCTCTTACCGGATCTTGAATTAATGTACCACTGTAGAGTCCAAAACTTTGAAACTGACTGAGCATACCAGGATCGGTCCTAAATTTGATGTTTTGGATCTATGGAGGACGGTAACCTATCAGTTGAACATGAAAAGGTACTCCCAAGCCTGAGAGGTCTTGCTCCACTCTGTTCTGATTATTATTATTTCTGTTACCTCCTACCAGTGGTGGTTGTAAATGTCCTAATGGACCAAGCGTTCTCGGATTTACTGGATCTGGTATGTCTGCCATAGCTCTTCTTAAGGCTCTTTCCTCACGAAGACGTTTGTTATAACCTCTGAAGTTCCTCTCAGGCTCCGGTAACGGAGGCCAAGAATTAAACACGGCTAAAACCTGAAAAAGACTAAAGCAAACCACAAGCGTAAATCTGGAAAAATAAAAACTAAATACTGAAAAATAAAAATTAATTAACAACTACTACTCGAAATAGATAGCCCACACGCTAATGAGACACAAGTCCCCGGCAGCGGCGCCAAAAACTTGGTGTCGCCTAGGGTGTGATAAAAATAAGATAAATATAAGTCAGAACACAATGCACTTTAACCCTAGACAAGCACGATATTGCATGTATTACAGGACGTATGCAAGTTTTAATGATAAGTTGAATTCATTCTCAGGGACTTAGTGTGTTATATCAATGAGCTGAAATAACGAGTAAGAAGTAATTAATTAAAAGACAGAAAATAAAAGAGAATAATTCGAGATAATTAATTAAGCTAAGATAAAATAAAAGACAATAAAATAAATACGAAGAAATATGAGATGAGAAGTATAGCTTAGGTTTTGCTAGTATGCACTAATCCTTCTAATTCTTTCTATCAAATCTAGTTAATAAGGGAGCTAATTAGCTCTTACATACTTAGTCAGGATTCTAAATTCCCATACCTTAGACCTTGAGAGGGACTAAGGGGGCTACGGACACACCACGAGGCTGGTTTAAATAGGTTTTTCCTACGCTACTATGTCCCAAAGCAATCAATTTCCAAACATGGTGATAGTAATTCAATTATACACTAATGACTATCTAGTTAGAATTAGTGTTGTCAAGACCAATATCGACACTAGACGTTATGTGGTGTTTCAATAATTAGACACCCAGCTAAGGTGATCATCTAACTACTATTAAGGTAATCCTAAACGTTGCGCACCGCAAGGAAAACAGTCATTAAATCAAAATACATAAACAAATATATAGGTAAGAAGCTAATATCAGATTAAAACATATAATTCCCAAAGAAACTTAGATAGAAAGAAAATAGAATTCATAGATTATACATGATGCAACACCCAAGCTATGGGAAAATTAGTTCATACCTGAAGGAAATAAACTAAAAGAAATAATGAAAGACTTCATCTTGCTCTCTACAATAATTCTGATGATAATAGACCTAAAGACTAATTACTACGAGGCAAGGATGATTTACAAGTGATATAAGGGTGTATTTATAGGTGTATAGAAGACCTAATTCATTTTCTTGAAGGAGACGGTAAGTAGTGGACTCCTAGCCCAACTCAAAGTTGTAACCCTAAAATATGAAATCAGGCTCGTTTTTGTTTTGGTCCTAACAACTTCAATTGTTATCCGTTTGACGCGTATGAATAGTCGAAATTCATCGTCTCGGAAAGATATTGACCGTTTCTCCAAATTCCCCACCAATGTTGAGATATAAGCTGATTTGTGGTCGTTGGTGGTGAAATTTAGATTTATGGCAGTTTTTCCTTTTCCATATTTTTAGCTTTTCTTTCCTTATCTCCAATTTTCATGCTTATTTTCTTTCCTTATCTCTTAATATTTGACTTGGACCTTAATTAATTTCCATAAGTATCTTTAAAGCTTCACACTAAATAAATAATTAAACCCAATATGCTCTAAAAATAATAATTTACTAAATCAAGATTAGAAATAGGAAAGTGTAGTAATTCTCAAGAAAATCAACTAGAATGACTTCTAAATAACTAAAAATGATGTCTCATCCTAATATTAATTTATCAAAAATGAGGAGACATCAATGTGTAATCAATATAAGTTGTCATCTTTCTTTAGGCCGAATAATACTCACATCAATAACACATTCACAAATATCAAACATTTTTCCTGAATAATTTACACAAGAGCGGTCACTTTGGTGACATCTAAATATTTAAATATTTAAGTCATTATCTTGGAATGATTATTATGATTTATCAGGGTACTCGCCGAATAGATGCTTCAATTGACACTATAGTTTCCTAATAAAGTTAACTCGCCTTGTGGTCGGGAAACTTCTCAAGGTAATTTGTCAATTTTATTTTTCTAAACAAATTTGGGTGTTAAATGTATATCTCAATATGTGTATTTTGTATTAATATGTTGCTCTAGTTAGGTGCTTTGTTTTTACTTCCTTTATTAATAGTTTTAATATGGTTTGATTTAGGCATACAGTTGACCGAACGGGTGGGTTTTGATTGAATATTGCACTTATGAAGTCCTCATTGACGTGTGTTTAGAAGAAAATATTGATGGGAAGAAGATGGTGCAGGTGAGAAGGAATTTGTGGCTGGGAACTCTATGGATGTGCTGATACTGGATTATGAGTCTAGGAATATTCTTCCTCCTCTATGGAGATAATGTTGAGATAGCGGGGCCAAGAGTTGAGGTAGAGTTTGAGATATCTCCTATTTATATTACATGCCCATTACCAGTGAACAAGAATACTAAATATACAGCTTGTTATGGTTGGTTGGATAGCGAGACTAAGATAAGAAAGAAAAGAATGACATCGTCCTTGGGAGTGTAATGGTATGCATCGAATCCTCGACCAACAAGTCGCAAGATAATGTGGGATTGATAGTTGTTCTAGTAATTAGAGATTTCGCTCTCAGATTTATTAAAAATTAAGAACTTAAAAGCAGGTTTAAAATATTAAGTGCTATTTTTTATGTTATCTTTCGTTTGGAATGTAATAATTTAGAGCATATATTGTTTGACCAGTAATTCGATTTAAAGTTTACTATATCATGTACTTATTCTTATGTACTTTAGATCATTTGTTCAATTCCCAGAGAAATGATTGACAAATCATCTTTATTTAAATTTGTTAGATTCTTATCGTGTTATAAATAGTAATTTCTGTTATGTTTAGCTACTTGACTCAATGTTTATTTATAATACCATGCATTACTATTGAGCAAAAAAAAACTATGTAAAACCTTTTTATTTACTTATAATTTATATTCATATGAAGTTGATTTAACAAGATTGTGAGAAATTTACCTTTGAAATAGTATTAGGCTCTATGTTGGGTTCTTCATTTGCTAGAGAGATTAAATACTGAAAATAAAATAGAAAAGTTATAAGAAATCACTGGACTATCTTATTTAAATACCAATCCTGAAAAATTGAATTATTTTGTGACAAAAAATGGCCTCGGGAATTCAAGGTTTTGTTCTGTTTTGCAATTGTAATATTATGTAAACCTTAAGTTATAACACCATACTAATACATGTACGTATATTATCAATAACAAGTTAATGTTATACTTTGGTCGAGCATAGACTGTATATCTAATCTAAGTTGTGGGTAAATTACATTTAATATGTCTTTCACAATGAAAAAGCATTATGCATATAGTAATTTCAATTATACATTTATATATGAGAATAACTCATATTGCGAGATAAAATCTTGTTTACCAATATTAGAGGAAACGAACATGTTAGAATATGAAGAAATATTGATGTGTTTACCAATCTTGTTTTTTTAATATTTCTTGACTTATAAACTTCTAAGGTTAGTCTAATTAACCGAACATAGCTCAAAATCAAATGTATGTTTAGATATTTCGATAATTAAAAAATAATCCTAATAAATTTTTTTTGGAAGAATATTCAAATAGAAATGGAATAAACCCATTTTTTATATTTAGAATATGATATTCAGTTCAGCCCATAAACAAGCCCAAAAAATTAATAGTTTGTGAATTAGTTGTAATTGAATATACAAGTAGAAATGGTATTAACCCATATGTTAACAAGCCCATAAAAACTAGGGTTTAGAGTTATCTCTGTACTATATAAATTTCATATTGTTTTATAATTGTTAACTCAAATATCCTTTCTTTCCCCTATAGTTCAGAAAAATTCGAAGGTATCTCCACAATATATTTTTTTCTTCACCCAACTCAAAAGTGTCTGTGTTTAAATCTGAGGAGGGGCGCCCTCCATATTCTCTAGCGATCTGAAATTAAAGTGGTATGTTTACTCTCCTTAGGTTATCTTCTCTCTTTAATATAAAAGATATATAAACTTAGTAGTTTTTAATTAGTTGAATTTGAATATTCAAGTAGAAATGATACACATCCATATATTATATTTAGTATTTTGATATTCAATCGATCTATAAATAAGACCATTAAAACTAGGGTTTAGGTTATCTAGTAATATGTCAATTTCATTGATAATTATTAACGCTGTATTCTTTCTTTCCCCTACTCCCAATATATTAGTTTCTTCCAATCCAAAATTTGAGGAGGTGGCGCCTTACCATATTCTCCAGCCATCTGACATTAAAGCATCTGAAATTAAATCAGTATGTTTACTCTTATTATTTTCTATTCTCTCTCTATGCATAGAAAACAAGAACTTTATTAATTTTTCATATATGTATATATATATATGAGTAGAATTTGTATTTAGTAATATGAAAAAGATATAAAATTAGTAGGATTTGTATTGATTGGTTGGTTTGTCACATTGGGAGTAATATCATTCATATGTTGACCTCCCAAGTGAAATATGGATTATTTTCACTCGTGATAGGATGGAATGGTAAACACCAATAATAATTTATAACCCAAGTTTAATTGATGACGTATTAATCTACATATATAAAGACCTGTTTCGGACTGCACTGTATAAAAAAAGTACTAACAACATATATTTCAAGTTTATATAGTTAGAATGAATTATATGTTAAAGTAAAAAAAAAAATATCAATATTAATCTTTATTATATTTTGCAGGAAAACGATTTTATTGAAAAAAGAATATGGAATAAGATTGTTGGCCATGTCATTTCATTAAACTAGCATTTCACAATTGCTATGGTAAGATATACTTTTAATTTTACACATTATATCTAGTATATTTATTACATTTCAAAATATTCTCATATATTAAGATTAAATTTGTTAGATTGTTATCATGTTAGATAATAATTGTAATGTATCTATTTCTATTTATTCACTGATAACTTATATTTATGTTTAAGTTAATCCAACAAGAGAGTTAATGTAGATTTTTATTTTTTACATGGGTGTTATTTTTACTGCATAATCTTCAAGATGATTCATCAAAACCAACAATCTTTGTAAGAAACTTAATGTTAAATTACTAATAGGAATCGGTATAAATCCATAAAATGTTTATCATCTTTTATACTTCGAGTTGAAGATAATGCATCTCATAAATCATCATAAATTTTAATTATGATCATAAACTAGTTAAATAATTCTATTAAAAAGTTTTTTAAAAAAATTATAAATTTGAAAAATCGCATTGGAGTTTTGGGTCCCAGATAATATTGGAACTGATGCAAGAATAGAGTCTAGTAATAGTACATGTCAAGTTGAAATAAGAGATGCTAACTTCTTGTATATTAACTGCGCTTAAAATATGATAATAGAGTTAATTGCGTTTGACTCCCTTTGGTGACTCTTAATTACGAAGAATCTGGTCCCTAATACAAACCTGTCTTCCGTTATTACTGTCTTGATGGATTAGAAGTTTTCCGATTTTGATTCCTTTACCATATGAGTTCTCCATGCTTTCCCCGCTCATTCCATTAAAGTTATATTTAAGGGATCAAACTGTAATAATTATATTTTTTCACTGAGAAATTTTTAAATTACCATCTAATAATCAAAACTCCACATAAACTTTTGCAGAAAACAACTCCTGTATATACTTACAGATCCTGCAAAATAGTTGAGGTGGAGCAAATTAAATTTGGAAAATTCCATATTTGTAAATTGCACTGTAGGTCCCTATATTATGCAAAATTTCACTATAGGTCCCTTGAAATGCTAATATTGAAGGTTTTATGTGATGTATTTACATGTAGGAGTAATCACTTGTTTCTCGCTATAAGGTAGGTGACCTAAACCATGCTCGACGACCTAATCATTCATCAAAAAATATGAAATTAGAAATTTAGAACTTTGTCCTTGCATACAATAAACATACTAATTTGTCATACAAGGCGAATTAACAGATATGCATAGAAAACAAATTCATGCTACCAATACATTTGGGTTTGGTTTGGATTTCTGTTTTTTATTCGATTCTATATCTAATGCATTTGTTGGGATGTTTTTGTACACAGAAATCAATTGAGGTGGTGCAAGATTCTTTTGCTACTATTGCTCATAGTTGCACCAATCCAAGTCGCTTTTTGAAGTAAAGCAGTTGTAGATATAACAGGATTATTTGGTGTTGGTGATGTAAATTGATAAGGTGGTCTATTCCAAGATCATTATGGTTAGGGTTTCTCCCCTCATGGTTTGCTGATAAATCTTGTTCATAAAATTCTGGTTGAGTAGATTGGTGATAGACATGGACCAGGACTCGGACCAGATCTGAATTCTTGCTGGAAAGTTAGCCATTTTGGAGCCTCAGGCTTGAAATCAAATGTGTGTGGTTCTTTTTTCAGAGAGAAAGCTTGCATGCCATGGTCATGGCTGGTTTCGTATTGAGGTTGCATTTGAAGGTTGATGTGAGATGTCGATGAAGAACCTGGTTGAGAAGAGAGAAATGGGTTCATATTTCCATTTATAGATCTTGCACTCTCTTGTGCTAAAGCATCACACAAGGCTCTATGGTTGATATAGCTAACCCTCTTGAAATCCCAAAATAAAAAAAATATTAAAATAGTTAGAAAAATATTATAAAATATAATATAGAAACTTAATATATTCTTGATAATCGTGTACAGCTTTCATATTTCATACTAGAAAATATCAGTTATACAATTTTTTTTTAATTTTTAGTTACTCGACTCTATGTTTATTTATAATACCATGCATTACTACCGAGAAAAAAAAAACTATGTAAAACCTTTTTATTTACTTATAATATATATATTCATGTGAAGTTGATCCAACAAGATATTGAAAAATTAACCTTTAAAATAGTATGAGGCTCTATGTTGGTTTCTTCACTTGCTAGAGAGATTAAATACTGAAAATAAAATAAAAGAAGTTATAAGTAATCACTAGAATAATTTATTTAAATAACACCATACTATAAATGTACATCAATAATAATTTTATGTTATACTTTGGCCGAGCATAGACTTTATATCTAATCTAAGTTAGTAGTAAAATCTTTGTCACATTTAATATGTCTTTCATAATGAAAGAGCATTATGCATATAGTAATTTCAGTTATTCATTTATATATTAGAATAACTCATATAGAGAGATAAAATCTTGTTTACCAATATTAGAGAGAACGACTTGTTAGAATAGGAAGAGATATTGATGTATTTACCAATTTTTTTTTTAAATTATTTTTTGACTTATAAGTTCTAAGGTCAATCTAATCAACCGAACATAGCTCAAATTTAAATATATGTTTAGATATTTCGATAATCCAAAAAAAAATCCTAATAAATTTTTTTTTGGAAGAATATTCTTAAAAATTGAATATTCAAATAGAAATGGTATAAACCCATATTTTATATTTAGTATATGATATTCAGTTCAGACCATAAATAGTTTATGAATTAATTATAATTGAATATTCATATATAAATGGTATCACCAACGACAAGTCATAAGCAAAAGCATGACACATTGTATGCGATATTCGATGGACCTCCAAAATTTATCGTCACTCAAAATTATTTCGTGAGCTGTTTTTCCATAGGGGTACTCGAAGGAGAACTCTTTACAAATTCCTCAAACATAGCTCGTAATTGTGTTTTTCGATCATGGAAACTTTTCAAAGTCGACTATTTAGTTGCAAATCTATTAACCACAATTCTTGTCAATTATTTCTCCTTGCGAGTACCCACGAATGTGGATAAACGAAATTTGCTACTTTTTTGCTTTATCAATAACATTTTTTGAAATCGGTAGATTACCTATGTCATAAAGTATAAGATCGATCAAATGTGTAGCACAGGATATAAACCGATTTAATACAAAATTGCACCATATTTTCTTCTCCAATTTCCTTCAATATATCATTGATCTATTCATACAACTTTTCAGAACTCTTAATAATCGAAAAGGTATCAACTGATTTATAAAAATTGTGTCTCGTGGACTATTAACGAGAAAATTGGTTAGTGAGTGGTGTTTTCTTCTGTCCATCCATCAGACATCAATGTGCATCCTGTTTTTTCCATTCTTCTTTGAATTCATCTGATTTCAGATTTACATACTCATATTCCTTCTTCAAATACGAAACTTGTACTTAATAATAAGTACGGGGATTTAATCCCTTACCATAGTCTCCAATTGATTTCACCATTTTCAAAAATAGAGGATGTTTCACCAAATTAAATGGTAATGGACATTACAAAAACCAACAAATATCTCGAAATGACAAGCTCTTTTTTTTAACAATTTGATTTAATGTTTGTTGGCCCACACCTTGTTCTTTACCATAAAAGAACCAATACTATACTTTGCTTAAGAAGATCCGTCTTCATCAAAACATTTTATATTTACCTTTGAATTCTTCTCTTCTTTTTCTTTAAAATGCCTACAAATAGCGATTTCACGTCATCACTAATTTGAGGACATACACCATCATCTTTTCGGGTACAAGCCAAGTGGTTTTTCATAACACACCTACCAAAATTATTTTTCCACAATGGTTACATTTTACTTGGTTTTGATTTCCTCCTTCAATCTTCGAGTAGTGGTTCCATGTAACAAGTGTCTCATTTGCTTTTTTATTTTTAATCTTTATTTAAAGAAGCTGCTACAATTTTTTTACAATATACCTATTTATTAGTTTAAATTCATGTTTAAATTAGTTATACTAAATAATGAACAAATATAAACAACTTTGATTTTTCATTTTTAGCTACTTGACTCTATATGTTTATTTATAATACCATGCATTACTACCGAGCAAAAAAAAACTATGTAACACCTTTTTATTTACTTAGAATTTATATTCATGTGAAGGTTATCCAACAAGATCTTGAGAAATTAACCTTTAAAATAGTATTAGGCTCTATGTTGGTTTCTTCACTTGCTAGAGAGATTAAATACTGAAAATAAAATAAAAGAAGTTATAAGCAATCACTAGAATAATTTATTTAAATACAAATCCTGAAAAATTGAATTATTTTGTAAGAAAAATTGGTGTCGGGTTTCTCAAGGTTTTATTTTGCAATTGTAATATTATGTAAACCTTAAGTTATATCACCGTACTATAAATGTACGCGTATTATTAATAATAAGTTAATATTATACTTTGGTCGAGCATAGACTTTATATCTAATCTAATTTGTGAGTAAAATATTTGTCACATTTAATATGTCTTTCATAATGAAAGAGCATTATGCATATAGTAATTTCAATTATACATTTATATATGAGAATAACTCGTATAGAGAGATAAAATCTTGTTTACCAATATTAGAGAGAACGATTTGTTAGAATAGGAAGAGATAGTGATGTGTTTACTAATCTTGTTTTTTTATTATCTTTTGACTTATAAGTTCTAAGGTCAATCTAATTAGCCGATCATAGCTCAAATTCAAATATATGTTTAGATATTTCGATAATTCAAAAAAAATCCTATTAAACATTTTTTTGTGGAAGAATATTCTTAAAAATTGAATATTCTAATAGAAATGGTATAAAACCATATTTTATATTTAGTATATGAAATTCATTTCACTCTATAAATAGTTTATGAATTAATTGTAATTGAATATTCATATATATGGTATTAACCAATATGTTATATCGAGTATATGATATTCAGTTCAACCCATATAGCCCATAAACAAGTCCATAAAAACTAGAGTTTAGAGTTATCTTTGTACTATATAAATTTCTTATTCTTTTATAATTGTTAACTCGATATACTTTCTGTCCCATGCCATTAAGAAAAATTGTATTTTTTTACTTATAAATTCGAAGGTATCTCCACAATATATTTTTTTCTCCACCCAACTCAAAAGTGTCCGTGTTTAAATACGAGGAGGTGACTCCCTCCATATTCTCTATCTATGTGAATTTAAAGTGGTATGTTTACTCTCCTTAGGTTCACTTCACTCTATAATAGGAAACATATATAAAATTAGTATTTTTTAATTAGTCGTAATTGAATATTCAAGTAGAAATGGAACAAATCCATATATTATATTTAGTATATGATATTCCGTTGGTCTATAAATAAGTCCATAAAAACTAGGATTTAGATTATCTCTGTAATATGTAAATCTCATATTTTTTGATAATTATTAAAGCATATTCTTTATTTGCCATATAATTTATAACAATTGTATTTCTTTTTTACTTGTAAGTTCCAAGGTCTCTTCACAATATATTATTTTCTTCCAACCCAACTCAAATGTGACTGTGTTTAAATTTGAGGAGGCGGGCGCCTTACCATCTTCTCCAACCATCTTAAATATATTATGGTTAATTATATAATTTATATATAAAATAAAATAATTTGAATGGTTGTTATTGTATAAAAAAAATGACCAATTATTTTCTCACATAAATTAGGAAACACATTAATTACGATCACTATTACTAAACTATCCATTTATCTTGATATTCTAAATATTCGTTGGAAACATAAATTTAAATTTTTTAGTAAGGGTCATAGTAGAAAATAGTGACGTCTTGAAATTCTAAATAGACATTATTTTTATGACACTACTTTTAGTAGTTGTGAAATTATTTTTTAGACGGAGGGAATAACAAAAATAATTTGAAGTTTGGACGGTTGTCCATCATAAATAAAATACAAAGGTATTGTTAATTCAACAGGCTACAAAATCCTTTATCACTATGATATAAATAATAAACTTGATGTACATTATCCAACATAAATAAATACAATTGGGATACACAACATAAATAATCGTGTTTAAATAGTGTTATTAGATTAGGGTTAGAGTGTGATATGCATAGATTGTATGAAATGCATCGGTTGTATGATGACTCGCAATCACACATTGCATGAACACATGTTATAAGCGGCTTTATTGATCCAACAAATCCTGGAAATATTTGAAAGGAATAGGTCCTTTACATTAAAAGGTGTACATAGAGAGGGGGACGGTGTATTGATTGGTTGGTTTGTCACACGTGGAGTAATATCATTCATATGTTGACCCCTCAGAGTGAAATATAGATTATTTT
This sequence comes from Nemophila menziesii, assembly GCA_029959085.1. Lineage (NCBI taxonomy): Eukaryota > Viridiplantae > Streptophyta > Magnoliopsida > Boraginales > Hydrophyllaceae > Nemophila > Nemophila menziesii. The sequence continues at coordinate 122,312,174 of JARWIR010000001.1, read as the reverse complement.
CACTCGTGATAGGTTGGAATGGAAAAAACCAATAATGATTTATAACCCAAGGTTAACTGATGATGTATTAATCTACATATACAAAGACCTGTTTCGGACTGCCCTGTATAAAAAAAGTACTAACAACATATATATCAAGTTTATATAGTTAGAATGAATTATATGTTAAAGTAAGAAAAAATATCAATATTAATCTTTATTATATTTTGCAGGAAAAAGATTTTATCGAAAAAAGAATATGGAATAAGATTGTTGGCCATGTCATTTCATTAAACTATAATTTCACAATTGCTATGGTAAGATATACTTTTAATTTCACAGATTATATTTATTACATTTCAAAATACACTCATATATTAAGATTAAATTTGTTAGATTGTTATCATGTTAGATTATAACTATAATGTATTTGTATGTATTTATTCACTGATAACTTATATTTATGTTTAAGTTAATCAAACAAGAGAGTAAATGTAGATTTTTATTTTTTATATGGGTGTGATTTTTACTGTACAATCTTCAAGATGATTTATCGAAAACAGCCATCTTTGTAAAAAACTTAATGTTAAATTAGTAATAGGAAGCGGTATAAATCCATAAAATGTTTATCATCTTTTATACTTCGAGTTGAAGATAATGCATCTCATAAATCATCATAAATTTGAATTAAGAACATAAACTAGTTGAATAATTATATTAAAAAAAAAATTAATTTTTTTTTTATATATTTGAAAAATCGCATTGGAGTTTTAGGTCCCAGATAATATTGGACCTGATGCAAGAATAGAGTCTAGTAATAGTACATGTAGACTTGAACTATCAGATGGTAACTTTTTGTATATTAACTGCACTTAAAATATGATAATTGAGTTAATTGCGTTTGACTCCCTGTGGTGACTCTTAATTACGAATCTGGTCCCTATTACAAACTTGTCTTGATGGATTAGAAGTTTTCCGATTTTGATTCCTTTACAATATGAGTTCTCCATGCTTTTCCCGCTCATTTCATCAAAGTTAAATTTAAGGGATTAAACTGTAATAAATATATTTTTCCACTTGAGAAATTTGTAAATTACCTTCTAATAATCAAAACTCCACATAAACTTTTGTAGAAAACAAATCCTGTATATACAGATACTGCAAAATAATTGAGGTGGAGGAAATTAAATTTGAAAAATTCCATATTTGTAAATATCACGGTAGGTCCTTATTTTATGCAAAATTTCACTATAGGTCCCTTAAGATGCTAATATTGAATGTTTTATGTGATGTAGTTACATGTAGGAGTAATCACTTGTTTCTCGGTATAAGGTAGGTGACCTAAACCATGCTCGACGACCTAATCATTCATCAAAAAATGTGAAATTAGAAATTTAGAACTTAGTCCTTGCATACAATAAATATACAAATTTGTCATACAATGCGAATTAACAGATATGCATAGAAAACAAAGTCATGCTACCAATACATTTTGGTTTGGTTTGGATTTATGTTTTTAATTCAATTCTATATCTAATGCATTTGTTGGGAAAAGTTTGTACACATAATCAATTGATATGGTGCAAGATTCGTTCGCTAGGTGTATCGGGTGTTTGCTCAGTGTGGTGGCGCAAGAGCTTTTCTTGATTTTAAACTCAGCTTCAGCAGGTGTGAAACTCGGATCTATTCCATCAAGGAGATATTCGCGATGTACAAGCTGTGCTGACGAGTACAAGATCAATGATTTTATCTTCAGTATCAGCACAAGCAGGGGACAAATTTAGCACATTTCTTAAATCTGAACTTGATGAAGCTAGCTAGAGGATGTCCACTCGAAACCTTTACGAGCATACATGAAGAGCGTATATGTTTGCGGCTATAAGTTCACATTTTGGGTAGAGGGCTACAACTAGGGGGTACATGAGGTCACGCACCATATTTATTTAAGGAAATGGGAGGTCTGATACTGATGATGACTCTAGACTCTATCAAACTTGACCAATGCTTAACATGGTTACAAGATCACAGGACCTTAGCCATCTCCACCCATTCTATATAGCTAGAAATTTAGAAATTTAATTCAGCTCAAAAATATTTTTATAAAATATTTTGATCAGTATCTTCAAGACTTGTATATTTATAATGTACACCCATATTTGTTGTGTTTAATGTTCTCCTTAACGGTTTTTTATCCAGATTTGATTGTTGTGGAATATTTACTTTCATGACATTAATAGACTAATAATAATTTTAGTTTTGTAGTTTTCTTGTCAATATCTTTTGTACGGTCTTTTATAATGTTTTTAACGTGATGTGTTTTTGTCTGTTTCTAGATCACATAGATCACATGGAAGTACGTATAACAGAGGCTCTAACTCTAAAATAGCTTCAGTATTCATTATCTTTTTCATTGTTTTGTCTCTTTAATTTCATGGCCTATGATAACGTGTGCAGATTATTTTTCTATCATCACAATAAGGTTAAGGTTGTAAAGAACTAAGTTGCTAGTTTATAACTTAAGCTTAACTCGATAAAATATAATTTGAGAGATCGCTTTTCTAGTTAGTCAAGCGGAACTCAAGATCAAAAAACAACTCATTTAACCAACATGCCAAACTACGCTCGTTCATTGAGAAAATAAACTAAGCTTGTTCACGGGCTATTCCTTTAGTTTGTAACCAATTTCCTTTTAGTTACTTAAACATATTTTTACCTACTAACTTTTAATAACTTGGATCCTGAAATAACCCATTACAAAACGATCAATTCGCCCACCTATTTACTTTTCTAAATCTCCTTACTCACGAAGGTCTAGTTTCTGGACAATGAAACCTGAATACCCTCCATGCTAACTGTAGTCAGACCTTTCCCAAACTCTACCATTTATTTCACAACCAGTTGCAGTTTATCCTGTGAATCTACTTTCACGCCAAATTTTATGACTCTAATCTTATCAGCCATCCGTGAAAACCCTCATCGAACTGGCGATTTACATCTTAAATTGATGAAAAAGACTTGAATCCAATTAGCATTTATATAACGTAAAACTCCACATGCCCCATCAAGACGACATCTCCTAAACCAGCTCCCACATGTATTACGTTTGAGTCCTCGATTTGATATAAACCAATCGGTTAATTAAGCATAATTTCTTCTATTCACTACATACATGGTTGGCTACTCCATGCACTCATTACAACCATGCGCCTATTTTGATCCAACTGATATAGGATGAACCGGATCCGAGAAAGAAGTATCGCGTCAAATTTGAGTCAACATGGTATCTTCACAAACACTTTTAGGTTTACTTAGGGTAAATGGATACAAATCATATAGATATGTGAGAAAACATTTTAGTTATTAGGAGCATATCCAATCATGTAAGATATGGGTAATCAGAGATATCAACCAAAAGAAACGTCTACCTCTTGCGAGACATTGGGGTATACAGTCGTCCAGTGTAGAGATAATTCGGTAAGATATCCCATAGAGATTCAAGAACTTGTATGTGACATTTTAAACAATAATATGCAACTGGGAAAGATTTTGATGGTCCTTTTTAACTATCTCAGCCTACTTGTATGGGATAAGTGAGTAGTAAATTTAATCCAGTGTATACAGTTAAACATGTGGCTTCACCCACTCAAGTTAATTCAGAGGGCCCACTATAACATCATGGAAAGCTCTTGGGTGACCCACAAAATATGTGAAAAGTTCTATTCGAGCTACCACTACCTCAACTCCTACTGACCATGGTCATGGTGGTGCTTCTTATTAATATAAATACCCATCACGCGCACAACTCAATTGGGTTTGATTAATGAGCTACTCTGACGTATATAGTTAAAAGGAGACGTTGAACTGCCATGTGGGAAATGTTTGCAGATTTTCCCACGAATTCTGAAATTTCTTATAAGGCTAGCTAGAAGGTTCACGGAAGTACAACCGAACAAAAGCTAGGCACCGTTGGCTATTAATGATGATGTGGATAATTTTATACTCAACATTCCATATGTGGGACATGAATTTTATACTCAACATTCCACATGAGGAACATGAAAAATATATGATGTCCAAATAATGAAGAGTGAACATGATTGATACAGATGTGTAAAATTATTGGATAAAAGAGAAACATACAATTTCTAAGTAATAAAGAGTAATTAGGATGGTAATGAATATAAATAAGAGAGTTCCTTTAAAATATAAGTTTTGCAAGTTACAGAAAACTGTACGTAGAGAGATATTTATACAGAAGATGGTTTTCAAAACAATTCCATAAAAATCTTTGATTAATGTATATACAAAAATAAATATTTGTTTGACACTTATTTTGTTGATTATGTGTTTATTTTTTTCTTTCATTTAATTTTCTCAGTACAATTAAGTAAATAATTCAATTTGATTATTAGGTATTAAGTAAAGGTATATGATTAATATTGTAATTGTGTAGCTAGTCACCGAGAAATTGAAGTTTTAGAACAAACCATTTGATATATTGTAGATATCATAACATTATAAACAAACCAAGTTCTTTGAGAATGAATGGAGTTCAAATTAAAAAAAAATTGAATATGTTTATTCAGATAAACAACCACTAACACAAAGAGTTACTCCTTATATCCTAATTAATCTTTTATTTCTCAATAAACTCTTAATATTATTTTATTAAATAGAACTAACCTAATTTTGTTTCGTAACTTTAATATTAAAGGTGAAAAAATAATCAAACATATTAGAACAGAGCAAGGTGACAAGTGAAAGTGCAAGAAACGAAGGTTCAAATTTAAATAGAGCTTCATCCATAATTGTCCATGGTAGTTGTGTTCGAAAATTAAAAACTTTTCCTTGGTGATTATTGAATAGAAAAGAATGTTGTTGATGATCTTGTTGATGGGTGTAGTTGTGGATATCTACAATATTCCCTACAATTAGTTTATTGATTTGGAAAGTTAAAATATTATTTAATCTAATAACTCGTAATTATAAAAATTATAAGGGTATGACTTCCATTCAATATCGGATGGTCGAATATTAACATTATAATCAGTAATTATATTAACAAAACATATAATGATAAATTATTTTTATTAATTAATATAATTAGATTTTACATGCTTAAAACATGGAGTATGTATAATACATCGGCATTTAATCATCCAATATTAGATGAAAGTATTTTTCATTCATAGTAAATATAGTTATATCAATAGAGAACATATTTCAATTATTTATGAATTTTAGTATATAGATGGTTCAGTTAATCACTATAAATCTCAAATAAAAGTAATTCGTTAATAGTTGCATTATACTTTTTGGTAGGATGAAAAGAAAAGACAATATGTACAAAACTAATTGTTTCGTTTATGTTGCACATTCTTCGAATCTCCAAGATCGTTGGTTGCCTTGAATTAGTTTAAGGTTATCTGAAAAAATTGTCTTATGCTCCATAGTGATATTTGCACAGTAGCCTGAGACTTGCAAGATATTTTAAGCTTCTACTTCAATATAGCTGCATTACAAGTATTGCAGGAAAAAATTATCAGAGATTGCTTGTGTGGATGTGTAAAACATGTGACCCTGGGTTGCCTTGCATTGTGTATATTCCTCCAAGTCATCTAAATAGTTTTTGAAAACTTTAATAATCATAATGATAATAGTGATATAATCTATGGATGCATTATCATGTAAAGGCTTCATCTTATCTTTCCATGTGTTCCAAATTAGTATTAAAACATGCAATGTTACTATTCGCTCATCACAACCGTCAGTAGTAAATGTTTCAATAATAGTAGTGGTGATGCTTCCAAAGGATGTAAAATAGTACATGTAAGTAAAAGATGTTCTATTGTTTCAACATGAGTGATACACCATATACAATCTTCTATATCGACACAATGTCTTATTTTCAATTTTTTTTGTGGGTATTGCATTATTACATATCTTCCAGCCAAAAATCTGAACATTCGCTGGTATATTTGAGTTCCATAAAACATTCCATTTTATGTTATTTTCTATCTTATTAAAGAACGATGTCTAAGGAGCATGATAAACATGAATATTAGTTAGTACATTAGATCCTAACTTTGTAATATATTCTCCACATTTTACATGTGGCAAAAGAAAAAGTCTTTTGTGCGGTGTTCGTATATTTTGATCTTAGTATTTGTGATATAACAGTTTTGTGGAAAAAAGTTATCTAGAACTTATGTATTCCACTCTTATTTATTCTGATTCTGTAATTGTGTCACTGTCTCATAAGTAAAAAATTTCGAACGTATTAATTTTAATTTGAAATTTTTCCACTTGTCCTCCAAATGTTAATAGTACTTCGTTGTCCAACTTGGTATATGTTATTTGGTCTAAGAAAATCCCTACATTAAATAAGACTTGCCCAAGAATACATACCCGATTGTCGTAGTTTGACATGTAGAAAATAAAATTTAGGAAAATAAATACGCTTTAGAACGCGTGATTATTTGGATTATTCATTATTCTCCAAACTTGTCCTTCCAATAAGGTCGTATTTATTCGTTTAAGTTCTCTAAATCACAGAACCCTAAAAAATTTCCCAGACAGTTAATTATTCCCAAGAAACGGTTATGCTCACCTTAACTCCACCAAAAATTTGTTATAAATGATATAATTGTTTTACTAAATAAACAAGAAAGGAGAACACATCCATAGCAGCTGGACTTGCCATCCTTCAATTTTTTTGAATACATTTCAATGATCCAAGACAATGATTCACCTTTAAATCATTAAAGGGCATATGGGGATCCCTAAATATCATCCCAAGACAAAGGTCTGTCGAATTTGAAGTCGTTGTGCAAAAGAGTGTCTTATTACCTTAGGAATGTCCCTGCTAAAACAAAATGCAATTTGTGTAAATTTATTCTCTATCCGGAACTATTACAATATAACATTAAACATTCCTTAAATGCTTGAAGTTCTATATCCTTGATAGACAATAAAAATAAGTAATTATATGCAAAAGGAAAGTGTGTAAGTTTGGACAATTTCTTGTAATTTGTATTCTATTAAATAACATTTAGCGAGAAATTTATATAGATATTTACTAGTGAGTTGGGGATAACTCACTATGAAATTTATATATGGATTCCTCGTACATACTTTTAATCCCCCGGCTTCCATACAATCTAGCTTACTAGAGGAGGGGAGTTAAATCACAAACGACTACATAATAGGCTCTTAACGAAGTTGTTTGTCCATTTCACATGGAGTTGTGGTTAAGACTTTTGAAAAGGATTGCTCACTTACTAGGCCTAATCTTCGGTATGAATATCTTGTCAATAACCATGATGAGAGGATTCTTAATTTTTAAAGAAGAATTAGCCAAAAATAATCGAAAAGGTGATGAGAAATCTAGAAGGTAAATATCATGTTATTGAAACTTTAGGATATATACTTGGTGTCCACACAAGGCGGAGAATATCGCTCTCTAGTTACGTGTTGGGATATGTGTCAGGCACACTGACTTCAATGATATTTACTAATCGACATATCCCCCATAAATTTATGTACAATATAAGTATTTGTTGTGTGAAAAACATGCATTGAATGGGAAATATAAATTTGGAGAGGAAACCATATTATTAGTGAGTTGTAAATAAAAATAAGAAATTATTAAAATTAGTATTTTCTAATTAAATTTTCTTTATCTTTAAATATTTAAGTCATCATCTTGGAATGATTATTATGATTTATTAGGGTACTCGCCGAATAGATGCTTCAATTGACACTATAGTTTCCTAATAAAGCTAACTCGCCTTGTGGTCGGGAAACTTCTCAAGGTAATTCGTCAATTTTATTTTTCTAAACAAATTTGGGTGTTAAATTTATATATTAATATGTGTAATTTGTATTAATATGTTGCTATAGTTAGGAGCTTTGTTTTTACTTCCTTTATTAATAGTTTTAATATGGTTTGATTTAGGCATACAGTTGACCAAACGGGCGGGTTTTGATTGAAGATTGCACTTATGAAGTCCTCATTGACGTGTGTTTGGAAGAAAATATTGATGGGAAGAAGATGGCGCAGGTGAGGAGGAATTTGTGCCTGGGAACTCTATGGATATGCTGATACCGGATTATGAGTCTAGGAATACTCCTCCTCCTCTATGGAGATAATGTTGAGATAGCGGGGCCAAGAGTTGAGGTAGAGTTTGAGATATCTCCTATTTATATTAAATTCCCAATACTAGTGAACAAGAATACTGAATATACAGCTTGTTATGGTTGGTTGGATAGCGAGACTAAGATAAGAAAGAAAAGAATGACATCGTCCTTGGGAGTGTAATGGTATGCATCGAATCCTCGGCCAACAAGTCGCAAGATAATGTGGGATTGATAGTTGTTCTAGTAATTAGTTTATTGAAAATTAAAAACTTAAAAGCAGGTTAAAAATATTAAGTGCTATATTTTATATTATCTTTGTTTGGAATGTAATAATTTACAACATATATTGTTTGACCAGCAATTCAATTTAAAGTTTACTATATCATGTACTTATGCTTATGTACTTCAGAGATATGATCATTTGTTCAATTCCCAGAAAAATAATTGACAAATCATATTTATTTAAATTTGTTAGAATCTTATCGTGTTAAAATAGTAATATTTGTTATTTTTAGCTACTTGACTCAATGTTTATTTATAATACCATGCATTACTACTGAGCAAAAAAACTATGTAAAAACTTTTTATTTACTTATAATTTATATTCACGTGAAGTTGATCCAACAAAATTGTGAGAAATTTACCCTTGAAATAGTATTAGGCTCTATGTTGGTTTCTTCATTTGCTAGAGAGATTAGATACTGAAAATAAAATAGAAAAGTTATAAGAAATCACTAGACTATATTATTTAAATACAAAACCTGAAAAATTGAATTATTTTGTGACAAAATTTGGCCTCAGGTTTTCAAGGTTTTGTTCTATTTTGTAATTGTAATATTATGTAAACCTTAAGTTATAGCACCATACTATACATGTGTATTATCAAGAACAAGTTAATGTTATACTTTGGTCGAGCATAGATTCTATATCCAATCTAAGTTGTGTGTAAAATCTTTGTCACATTTAATATGTCGTTCATAATGAAAAAGCATTATGCATATAGTAATTTCAATTATACATTTATATATGAAAATAACTCATATTGCGAGATAAAATCTTGTTTACCAATATTAGAGGGAACGACTTGTTTAGATAGGAAGAGATATTGATGTATTTACCAATCTTGTTTTTTTAATATTTTTTGACTTATAAACTTCTAAGCTCAATCTAATTTACCGAACATAGCTCAAATTCAAATGTATGTTTAGATATTTCAATAATTAAAAAATAATCCTAATAAACTTTTTTTGGAAGAATATTCAAATAGAAATGGTATAAACGCATTTTTTATATTTAGAATATGATATTCATTTTAGCCCATAAAATTAATAGTTTGTGAATTAGTTGTAATTGAATATACAAGTAGAAACGATACTAACCCATATGTTAACAAGCCCATAAAAACTAGGGTTTAGAGTTATCTCTGTACTATATAAATTTGATATTGTTTTATAATTGTTAACTCAAATATCCTTTCTTTCCCCTGTAGTTTAGAAAAATTCGAAGGTATCTCCACAATATATTTTTTCTTCACCCAACTCAAAAGTGACTGTGTTTAAATCTGAGGAAGCGGTGCCCTCCATATTCTCTAGCTATCTGAAATTAAAGTGGTATGTTTACTCTTCTTAGGTTATCTTCTCTCTTTAATATAAAATATATATAAACTTAGTAGTTTTTAATTAGTTGTATTTGAATATTCAAGTAGAAATGTTACACATCCATATATTATATTTAGTATTATGATATTCAATCTATCTATAAATAAGACAATAAAAACTAGGGTTTAGGTTATCTAGTAATATGTCAATTTCATATTTTTTGATAATTATTAACGCGATATTCTTTCTTTCTCTTCTCTCTCTATGCATACAAAACAAGAACTTTATTAATTTTTCATATATATATATGAGTAGGATTTGTATTTAGTAATATGAAAAAGATATAAAATTAGTAGTTTGTTAATTAGTTGTAATCCAACTTTTTGATTTATATATATATTTTATTTTAATTTTATCCTAGATTGAAGAACATATTCTTATGTAGCAATAAATAAATTTTGGATTAAAGAAATAAAAAAAACTCTGAATCATTAATATTTGTGTAAAATTATGTGTAAAATTTATTGTGAATCTTAATATATGTGGAAAGATATCACAAGGTCGAACTTGGGCAAGCACACCAATTCTAGTGCTTGAGTTAGAATTAAGAGGTATGGACATACCAATGTTCTAGCTCAAAGTGTGTGAAATGTGAATTATATTTATTAAATAGTGTAGAATCTACACATGCTTCACAAATGGAAAATGAACGTATCTTTTGTAGAAATTAAAAAAAAATTAATCTTTTTAGAGGATTACCTTAAAGTATTTTGTTTTGCACTATAAAATGGCTTTCTGCATAATGAACCTAATTGTAAGGAGTTGAAGTTCGCAAGGACGAGTATCTGATTTGGAAAAGCCAAGTTCCATCTGAGGGTAGCTGTAATTTTTCATAGTTGTTAGATCTTTCTTATACTATAAGAAAACATGAAATTCGACTATATAGGTAGATTTGAACTAATTACATGTATTAGTTTAATTAAAAATTATGTATTAGTTTTAGTTGAACTTGCCATGTTAAGGTTTAAAATTGGTAGAAGGTCTAGGCATGGTGGAGGTGGAGGTAGAAGTCGATTCATGGGAAGCAATCGAGACAATTAGAAGTACATATTGTTAGAGGCATAGTTCAAGAATCGTGAAGCATATTCTGAATTGAAATGTTACCTTTTTAGATCGTGTATCGAATCGTGATTCCGGTTTATTTTTTAAAAATATAATATATTTAATATGTAAATTAATTATGATATTTTATAATTAAAATTACTAATGAAAAATAAATTATCAAAACAAGTATCCTTCAACATATAAATTCTGAAATTCAAAAATTAAAATTAATCTAATTTCCTTTTCATAGATCATCATAACTATCATACTCATCTTCATCACTTATTACATTTTCTATTATCTCATCTTACTCGTTCACAAGTCTTGTTTTATTTTTCTCTTTACCTTTCATTTCTGGATTTAAAATTCTAGGCCTCTTTCATCTTTTTCACATAGCCAACTCTTCAATTTGGAAACACTCATGTATATCCATCTGTGAATGACATTCAGGGAGAAAAGGATATTCTTTCTCTGTAATCCATTCATCATCAGATTTCATATCAGACAAACAAATTGGATCATAATCATCACCTTGTTCATGTCTTTTAAAATATCTACTCTGAAACTGAAAGTTGTATTTCACAAATACAAGAGCATTCATGTTTTGTTGTTGCAAACAATTTCTCCTCTTTGAGTGTTCTTGATCAAACATGCTCCAATTTCATACACATCTAGTAGCCCTCCAAGTTAAACTTAACACTCGTATAGCTAATTTTTAGAGCTTGGGGCATTCTTCACCATAACTCTCCAACCATAAAGCTACAAAAAATATAGTTTCGTATCAAAACTACCCGAATATATTCTTAAACTTTCATGGTTAATATTTTGTATAATAAAAAAATATATTAAATATATACGCGTTTGATTCGTATCTCTGGTGGATATTGTCATGCTAGTGGCAATATCTGGATACATTCTTTGAATCGTTTTGTATAGACCGATTTTTACTCCTATATCCGCCTTGAATTTTGAATCATAGTGAAATCTACAAAAATAATTAGTACTACAAATTAAAAAATATATAATATAAATAATATATATTTTAAATTAACATAATATACCTAAGATTGAGAAAATATCATGTTGCTTGAGGTGACCTACGAATTTCTTGACAATTTCTTCCTTTGGCCTATCTGTTGCTTCATATATATAAACCATTACTGGTTTCGTATCACTATCGACAAGTCTTAAAACTTTAACCAAAGGCATGACACATTGATTGCAATATTTGATGGACCTCCAAACTTTTTCATTACTTAAAATTATTTCTTGATTCGTTTTTCCATTAGGGGTACTCGAATGAGAACTCTTTACGAATTCCTCAAATATAGCTAGTAATTGTATTTCTCAACCGTTGAGACAACTAATTAGTTGCAAATCTGTTAACTGCAAGTCTTGTCAATTTTTTCTCCTTTCAAGTACCCACATATGTTGATAAATGAAATTTTCCACTTTTTTTCTTTATCGATAACATCTTTCGAAATCGCTAGATCACCTATGTTAGAAAGTATAAGATCGATCAAACGTGTAGCACAATGTATCAACTGATTTAATATATTTGCACCATATTTTCTTCTCCAATTTCCTTTACCATATCATTGATCAATTTATACAATTTTCAAATTTCTTAATAATCGAAAAGGTATCAACTGATTTACTAAAAATTGTGCCTCATGGACTATTAATGAGAAAATTGGTTATTGATTCTTGTTTTTTACATTCTTCTTTGATATCATCTGATTTCAGTTTACATACTCAACTTCCATCTTCAAATACGAAACTTGTACTTCATAAGAAGTAGGGGGTTTTAATCCTATAGTCTCCAATCAATGTCACCATTTGAAAAAACAGAGGATGTTTCACCAAATTAAATCGTAATGGACATTACAAAAACCTACAGGCTCTTTTTTTACCATCAAAGAACAAATATTATCCTTAGCTTGAGAAAAATCGTCTTCATCAAAACATTCTACATTCACCTTCGAATTCTTTGCTTCTTTTTATTTTAAAATGACTACTAATAGCGATTTCACGTCATCACTAACTTGAGGACATACAACAACATCTTTTCGGGTACAAGCAGAGTGGTTGTTCATCCTCAACACACCTCCCAAAACTATTTTTCCACAATATTTACATTTTATTTGGTTTCAATTTCCTTCTTTCAATCTTCGAGTAGTGGTTCCATGTAACAAGGTCTCATTTTCTTTTTTATTTTTATTCATTATTTTTAAAATCTGCTACAACATTTTTACGATATACCTCTTTATTAGTTAAAATTGAGGTTTAAATTAGTTCTAATAAATAATGAAAAAGATAAACAACTTTGATTTGATATTTTGATAAAAATTTAATAAAATATATATTAAATACTAAAATTTTATTATATATTATTATTTTATATATTGGTAAAGGTTTAATTATTAAAAGAAATTGGACAAATTTATGAAAAAAATAAATACATTATTGTTGATTATATAATTTATATATAAGAGAAAATAATTTGGATGGTTGTTATTATATAAAAATAATGTCCACTTATTTGTTTTTACATAAATTAGGAAACACATTAATTACCCCCACTTATTTTTTTACATAAATTAGGAAACACATTAATTACCTCCACCATTACTAAAATATCCCTGGTAAGGTAAAGTGTCTTGATATTTTAAATATTTATTGGAAACACAAATTTAACTTTTTAAAAAAGGGTAATAGTTGAAACGAGTGTGATAAAATATCTTGAAATTCTAGATATACATTATTTTTAGGACACTACTTTTAGTAAGTGTGACATTATTTTTTAGACGGATGGAATAAAAAAAAAATTTGGAGTTTGGACGGTTGTCCAATATAAATAAAATACAGAGGTATTGTTAATTCAACATGCTACAAAATCCTTTTATCACTATGATATAAAAAATAAACTTGATGTACATTATCAACCATAATAAATACATTTGGGATGCACAATAGACAAGTTTTTGAAAAAAAAAAACAACAATTCACTTTATATTAAATCTATGTAAACTTGACATCAAAAAATAACTAGCTAACATCATATTACACAAAGTTACACAAAACAAAACAGTGAAGAAAACTAACACAAAACTAAAAACAAAACCCTGAATCAAAGGCACGAAACAAGAAAATCATGCACACAGAAGAAGAGATGCAGAAAAGATTAGGCCTAAAGGTAAATTAAAGAGTTTGGTTGTGTTTAAATAACATTATTAGATTAGGGTTAGAGTGTGATATGCATCAATTGTTTGACATGCATAGGTTGTATGATGACTTGTAATTTTGTGATTCACGATCCGTGTACAGAGGTTAGAGGATCAGCGACATGATCCAACAAATCATGGAAATATTTGTAAGGAATAGGTCCTTTATACTAAGAGGTGTATATATAGAGGGGGACGTGTCTATTGACTGGTTGCCTCGAGTTGGTTTGTCACACGGCGAGTAAGATTGTTCATATGTTGACCTCCCGAGTGATATATGGAGTATTCTCACTCGTGATAGGATGAAATGGAAAACACCAATAATGATTTATAACTCGAGTTTAATTGATGATGTATTAATCTAGATATAAAAAGATATTTTTCAGATCTTTCCCTGTATTAATAAAAATACTAACAACATATACTTCAAGTTTATATTGTTAGAATGAATTATATGTTAAAGTAAGAAAAAATATCAATATTCATTTTTATTATTTTGTGCAGGAAATAGTTGTTATAAAAAAAAAATAATGTGGAATAAGATTGTTGGTCATGTCATTTCATTAAACTATCATTTCAAAATTGCTATGGTAAGATATACTCTTAACTTTATTATTTATTCGTGGTATATTTATTACATTTAAAAATACTCTCGTATATTAAGATAAAATTTGTTAGATTGTTATCACGTTAGATTATAATTATAACGTATGTTATTCTTAGTTACTTTATTCTATTTTTATTTATTTGCATGGTCTTTTTGATAACTTATATTCATGTTTAAGTTAATCCAACAAGAGGGTAAATGTAGATATTTATTTTTTATATGGGTGTGATTTTTACTGTACAAGCTTCAAGATGATTCATGAAACCCAGCAATCTTTGTAAAATACTTAATGGTAAATTAGTAATAGGAAGTGGAAACACAATGATATGTGTTGTATTATCTTTTATACAAATCCATAAAAATGTTTAACACCTTTTATACTTGGAGTTGAAGATAATGCATCTCATAAATCATCATAAATTTTAATTATGAACCTAAACTAGTTAAATAATTATATTTAAAATATTTAGAAAAAAAATTATAAATTTGAAAAATCGCATTCGAGTTTCGGTTGCCAGGTAATATTGGACCTGATGCAAGAATGGAGTCTAGTAATAGTACATGTCAACTTGAAATTGCATATGGTAACTTCTTGTATATTAACTGCACTTAAAATATGATAATAGAGTTAATTGTGTTTGACTCCATATGGTGACTCTTAATAACAAATGTGGTACCTATTACAAACATGTCTTCTATTGTTACTGTGTTGATGGATTAGAAGTTTTTCAATTTTGAATCCTTTATAATATGAGTTCTCCATGCTTTCCCCGTTGATTCCATCAAAGTTAAATTTAAGGGATCAAACTGTAATGAATATATTTTTCCACGAGAAATTTTTAAATTACCTTCTAATAATCAAAACTCCACACAAACTTTTGCAGAAAACAACTAGTGTATATACAGATCCTGCAAAATAGTTGAGGTGGATAAAATCTAATTTGAAAAATTCCATTTTTGTAGTTAATTGAACTATAAGTCCCTTGAGATGCTAATATTGAAGGATGTATGTGATGTAGTTCCCTGTAGGAGTAATCACTTGTTTCTCAGTATAAGGTAGATGACCTAAACCATGCTCGATGACCTAATCATTCATCAATAAATGGGAAATTAGAAATTTAGAACTTAGTCCTTGCATATAATAAACATACAAACTTGTCATATAAGGCGAATTAAAGGATACGCATAGAAAACGAAGTCATTCTCCCAATACATTTGGGTGTGGTTTAGATTTATGTTCTTTATACGATTCTATATCTATATCTAATGCATCTGTTGGGACGTTGTTGGGACGTTTTTGTATACAGAATTAATTGAGATGGTGCATGATTCGTTAACTAGGTGTATCGAGGGTTTTCTCAGTGTGGTGGCGCAAGAGCTTTGCTTGATTTTAAAGTCAGCTTTCAGCAGGTGTGAAACTCGGATCTATTCCATCAGGTAGATATTCACGGTGCACAAGCTGTGCTGACGAGTAAAGATCAACACTTTTATCTTTAGTATATGCACAAGCAGGGGAAAATGTTATCACTTTTCTTGAATCTGAACTTGATGAAGCTAGCTAGAGGATGTCCACTCGAGACCTTTACGAGAATACAGGAAGAGCTTACATGTTTGCGACTATAAGTTCACATTCTGGGTAAAGGGCTACAACTAGGGGGGACATAAGGTCACGCACCACATTTATTTGAGGAAATGGGAGGTATGATGCTGATGATGACTCTGGACTCTATCAAACTATAACCAATGCTTAACATGGTTACAATATCACAGGACCTTAGCCATCCCCACCCTTCTATATAGCAAGAAAACTAAAATTTCGATTCAGCTCAAAAATATTTTTTTAAAATATTATGATCAGTATCTTCAAGACTTGTATAGTTATAAAGTACACCCATATTTGTTGTGTTTAATGTTCTCCTTAAAGGGGTTTTACCCATATTTGATTGTTGTGGAATATTTACTTTCATGACATTTATAGACTAATAATAGTTTTAGTTTTATAGTTTTCTTGTCTATATCTTTTGTACGGCCTATTATAATGTTTATACCATGATGTATGTTTGTATGTTTCTAGATCATATGGAAGTAAGTATAAAAGAGGCTCTAACTCCAAAATAGCTTAAGTATTTATTCTTTTTCTCATTGCTTTGTCTCTTTAATATCGTGGCCAAGCAGTGTATGATGCGTGTGCAGATTATTTTTCTGTCATCTCAATAAGGTTAAGGTTGTAAAGAACTAATTTGCTAGCTTACAACTTAAGCTTAACTCGAGAAAAATTAATTTGAGATATCGCTTTTATAGTTAGTCAAGCGAACTCAAGCTAAAAAATAACTCATTTAACCAACATGCTAGACTACTCTTGTTCTTTGAAAAAAAACTAAGCTTGTTCACGGGCTATTCCTTTAGTTTGTAACAAAATTATTTTTAGTTACTTAAACATATTTATACCTACTAACTTTTAATAACTTGGAGCGTGATATAACCCATTACAAAACGATCAATTCGCCCACCTATTTACTTTCCTAAATCTCCTTACCCAAGAAAGTGTTGTTTCTAGACAACGAAACCTGAATACCCTCTATGCTAACCGTAGTCAGACCTCTCCCACACTCTACCACTTATTTCACAACCAGTTGTAGTTGCTCTTGTGAATCTACTTGACGCCAAATTTTGTGACTCTAATCTTATCATCCATCCAGGAAAACCCTCATCGAGAGCGACTAATTCCAAAAACACTGGCGATTTACATCTTAAATTCATGGAAAAGACTCGCACCCAATTATCCTTTACATAACGGAAAACTCCACCTGCCCCCCAAGACCACGTCTCATAAACCAACTCCCACATGTATTAAGTTTGAGTCCTCGATTTGAGTTGAACCAACTGGTTAACTAAACATAATATCTTCTATTCACGACCCTAGATGGTTGACTACTCCATGGACTCATTACACCATGCACCTATTTTGATCCAGCTGATATAGGATGGACCGGATTTGAGAAAGAAGTATCGTGTCAAATTTGATTCAACATGGTATCTTCACAAACACTTTCAGGGTTAGTTAGGGTAAATTGGATACAAATCATATATATATGGGGGAAAATATTTCAGTTATTAGGAGCATATCCAATCATGGAAGATATGGGTAATCAGAGATATCAATCGAAAGAAACGTCTACTTCTTGCGAGACGTTGGGGGTATACAGTCGTCCACTATAGAGATAATTGGATAAGATATCTCGTAGAGATTCAAGCACTTGTATGTGATATTTTCAATAGTTATATGCAACTGGAAAAGATTTTGTTGGTCCTTTTTCACTACCTCAGCCTACTCGTCTAGGGATAAGTGATATAGACTATTGGTGGAAGACTTCTCATACGAGGAAATTCGTGTAGCAATATTCAAATCGTATTCATTCAAAGCTCCTGTAAGAAATATTTTCTAAGTTCTATCATAAATGTTGTGATTCGGTTTGTTCATCAGTTTTATCTATGGTTATGAGTGCTATTGATAAAACCGTATCATGACCACGACACAACGGGCCTCCGTTTACGTTTGTTTTCGCTTTTCCTAGAATACGATATAATATGATTTTTAATTGTAAGATTATATGGCATGGGGAAAAATACGAATTGGTCAAAAACACTTAAGGAGAGTTTGTTGTGACTTTAATGAAGGTGTGTACTTAAATAAAATGTAATGATTACATCCTGGAAACAATTCAAGAATAAATCTGATCCATAAATAATAGGCAGTGATCCTTTTAAATTGGTGCATTGGTGTATTATTAGTTTCTTGGTAAAATCCAAGCACAAACATATAGCTTGGGCCTCATAAAAAACACATTAGATTTGTTAGGTCGTACTTTGTGAAACAGGTTATACCTTTTTATATGATTTCACATGGGAAGATATCCCGTTGAGATAATTCAGCAAGATATCCTATAGAGATTCAAACGCTTTTGCATGATCTTTTAAATATTTATATGCATCTGAGAAAGAGTTCATATGTCATTTTTCACTACCCCAACCTACTCGACTAGGGTAAGTGGTAGAAAAATTACTAAAAAGAGAGGAGATGTTCATACCTCGTAGAAAATTTTAGAATTTTGTCTCTTTAATTTGACAAAATAGTTTTAATTAATAATGTATTTTCATTGTATTAATTTATTGTATTTATCTAAGATTTCTAGTTGTTGTCTAACATACCTAAAAATATTTATTTTTATGTTAATTATATTGTTATCACTGAAATTAGAGAATATGACATGCTTAGATTAAGATCTTTCCTGAGTTTAACTTATTAGCATAGAATATTTGACCAAAATATTATTTATCTATTCATATTCTATATGATATTCTATCCACTACTCCAATTTAATCATATTGTTATGTGTAATAACTTTTTATTACTTTTTTCACCATCATGTGTGATTATGTCAATTGTTAGATAGATACAATCACATCTTTGTGAAATTCTTATATATATATATATATATATATGTGTGTGTGTGTGTGTGTGTGTGTTGTTTCTTCTTTGTATGTTTTGATTTATAATCAAATGTATGATGTACAAGTTTAACTAACAAATTTGTTTATTTTTAACTTTCGTTTGTCTATCAGATATGTGTAGATAAATTTTCCACAGATTATTTGATAGCGAAATTTATCTTTTCTGAATATTTGTTGTACCTCAAGGAAAGCACTAAAATATAAGTTTTAAAATTAATTTACACTCTAAAACAATTTTGTTGCTATCTATTAGTGTGGAGTGTATTACACATGGAAGCTTGGTTTAATATCAAATTTTTATGTATCCTATAGTTTTCATGAGATCATATGAGTTACTTACTGAATTTGGACACTGAAAATGGATATAACATCTTTTTTTGTTAACATGAAATAATCACAACTCCTCCTTTGTGGATTTTCGTTTTCATTCGCATTCATACATATGAATGCTTGCAGCTTGAACAATTAAGTAGGAAAGTTCTTGATTGTTCCACGTAGATCCCTCTATGAAAATTATATGTATTGAACTTAGCGAGCTATTTTATAACTAAGTTGGTCAAAGTAAATATGTTTTGTCACTTGATAAACATAAGTCTTGTTGCTCAAAATCATAGATTTGTTTTGAGCTCGTCCCATTGATTTTATGTTTTCCAATATATTCTCAATATTGTGTCATTAATTAACAAAGGTGGTTGAGACAATTTAATAATATACACAAGAATTTCAGATTTCCACAATATACTAAGTCTAAATTAATTTATGTGAGATTGTATTATAGTTCGTGCTAGAATATGTTTAGCTAAACATTAATATTCGGAAAAAACATGAAGACTCGTAATAGTTTATATTGAAATCTAGGTACATAAACAGTTGGTGTTTATTAAAAATGTTGTATCACTACACCGCGTCCTTCTTTCTGCAACTACATTTGTAGTTGCGAAAGAAGGAAAAAGTAGTCGCAGAAGCCAAAAATAGGATTTACCGATTACATGTAGTCGTTATTACTTAGTCACGAGAAACTCATCGTTGGAGATCATATCTTACGACAAAAGACAAGATGTAGTCGCGAAATGGTCTGGTGTCATTTACGACTACTTTGTAGTCGTAAATGACTTAAATATTACCGACTACAAAAGTAGTCACTATTTTATTACTTATTATCGACGCCATGTGTAGTCGCTAGAAGATAATATGTAGCGACTACGTTTAATTGTTTTTCGCCTAACTAGTCGCTCATGACGTTTTATTTTATAAAAAAATAAAAAAAAATATGATTATGAATTATTGCAATTAAATATAATTGCAAACAATCATACTTTTATTTTATTTAAAAAAAATAATACAATTAAAATAAAAATACCAATTATAAACCAAATAATTAATTAAAATACTAATGCATCAAGATCATCCATAAAATTAAAATAAAAGTCAAACTAAAAGTCAAAACATAGTCAAAGTATTATTACATCATAAAATTAAACCAAAATAAACACCAACTTAACTCAAAATAATATAAACGGGTCTCCTCTTCTCCCTCGGACTCATCATCATCTTCATCTTCATCACTCTCTTCATCTCCCTCTTCATCACCTAGATTCACAGATGCACTGCCTGTAGGAGGAGTAGGGTTCGCAATCATAGGCGGGTAAGGGGTAAACCTTGCATTACCCTCAACTCGTTGATCCATCCCATCGCATCAGTGACAACAGCCTGAGAATAAACCGGAGGCTCAATGCTAGTCGATGGTGTCTCAGGGCGTCTATACTACGGAAAACCTTGGGGTACTCAAAGCTCATTTATTGTCGCCATCATATGGATTTATTTCTCTGTCCAGCTGTAGATGAGTCGGAAACGTTGTGGGGTATCGGGATAGTTACATGGGATGCACATATGAAGGAGGAATTTGTAATGAAAGTTGGTTTGTTGTCCACGACGAATGATTACCCGGCTAGATGGTACACTTCAAAATGGTCGGATCAAAGCTACTTAGCTTGTCCCGAATGCATAGAATATACTCCTTTCGTGCGTGTTAACAAAGGAGTTGTTTATTTTGATCATAGAAGGTACTTTCCTCTAAACCATCATTTTTGGAAAGACGATACTTCGTACGTTAAATTTGATAATAGCCCCCCCACCCTCGGAAACATAGTCCCGCAGATATACAGACGCAGTTAGATGGGTTTCTGGTTGTGTTTCCTGGAAAACACAAGGACTTTGGTGGCAAGGTAGCAAAGAGAACTGGGCCTCGTGAGTCAAATTGGAAGAAAAAGAGTATATTCTACCGTTTACTGTATTGGTCCAGAAACTTGTTGAAACATAACATGGATGTGATGCATTCTGAGAAGAATGTTTGTGATGCTCTTTTCAGCACAGTTGTTGGTTTAGATGGGAATATTAACAAAGATAACGTGAAGTCGAGGAAAGATCTACAAGCCATGGAAATCAGTTCAGATTTGTGTTTATTTTTCGACTCACGTGGTAAGACCATTCTACCACGTGCAAAGTATGTGATGACACCCGATAAGCTATGAGAGTTTCTAGAGTGGTTGCAGGTTCAAAGGTTCCAGATGGTTTTCGCTTCTAGCATGCGGAACAATGTTCAGTGTGACACATGGAAGATTAATAGTATGAAATCCCATGACTGTCATATTATGATGCAGTTCCTATTCGTGGCTAGTATTCTAGGGTTAATTGATAACAAATCCTTTAGCTATCCGATTATTGGGTTGTGCAACGTGTTCAGAAATATTTGTAAATAGAACCTAAGTAAAAAGGAATTGAAGTCTGGAAAGTCTAAGGTGGTCGAGCTTATGTGCAAGTTGGAGATGATTCTTCGTCCAACTATTTTTGATATAACGATCCACCTAGTTGTGCACTTGTACGAGGAAGTTCGGGTAGGAGGCCCGGTTCAGATGCGTTGGATGTACCCGTTTGAGAGGTACTTGAAGAAACTAAAAGAATATATTCGGAATCCGTCCGGGCCAGAGGGTTCAATCGCCGAGGGATACGCTGCAGAGGAAACTTTGACTTTTTTATTTCGATACCTTCGAGCGGAAAGTACAATGTTCAAAGACCCGGGCAGATACAGTGAGACGATTACTGAAAGCAAGGAAATATCAATGTTTAAGAGCCAGTGCAAGCCGATTGGTAAGAAAGTGTATGGATATATACCCTTCGCTGAGAAGGACCACATCGATTGGTACATCCTTCATCATTGTGAACAGATCCAGCACTATATGATGTAAGTATTTTAATTGAAATCTTATTATATTATCTATTATTAACACTATGTTTTGTTTTTAGGGAACACAATTCCTCACTTCCTGTCCGTGACAGAGAGGCAAAACACCGAGAGCATTTTCGTCGATGGTTCAGGAAAAAGGTATACGAGTCAACAAAATAAGATGACTATATTCCAACTAAAGCTTACCTTATGTGCATGTGTATTTAATGGAACAAGAAGGTAATCCAGTTTCTGCGAAAGAGTTTCTCTCGTTGTCTAACATGTCAAATAATGTCGCATATTAATATGATTCTTGCGTTGTAAATGGTGTGAAATGCATAATGCGTGAAAAGGGTGAAAAGAGAGTTACTCAAGATTACGGAGTTTATACAATCACAAGTTGGGTTCGTTTGTTTTATTTATAGTTGGGTGTTTGTATATAAACTAGTTATTTTGTAATTTCATGGGTGAAGTTCCTTTTTATGGCCAGTTGGTCAATATTGTCGAGGTTGAATTATGTGGTGGTAGTGTAAGTGGTATAACATAGATGAAAAAAAGAAACTGCGAAAAATAGAACACGGAGCAACAATTAACAACATAAGTGATGGACTGAAGAACCCTACGTCTTAGCTACTCAGGCAAAAAAGGTCATTTACGTTGACCAAATTAACGCAAGGAAGGTGGAAAAGAGTTGGAAAGTAGTTTGGGAAGTGAACGACCATCACAGATGGAGTCCCGAGCTTTTTGGTGCAGAATCGATTTCCACTGGTTTAGATCCGATCGACATTCCGTTGGCTGATTCAAACCTTGATTCGGAATACCCGATGTTTAAATTGGCTACTAGAGAAAGGATAGAGATAGATCTTTTGATTTTTAACCTTGTACCACAATCCGCTGATCCCGTTGATGATGAATTATGATGACACCTTAGGAGAGAACGAGCCTGATTAGGATACTATATATGTTGATAGTGATGATGAACCAAAAATAGTTGATGATGGGGATGATGCTGGTTAGTTGTATATTTCTTTTTTATTATGTATTTTGTCATGTATTTCAAAAAAAATCTACATCTAAACCCTTAAACAATTCATCTTTTTCATTATTTTTTATTATGATGTGTAATTATGTTATATATGGTATTTACTAGAATTAATTTTAGTATAAAATAGAAAAAAATCAGTTATGTATAATGTATAAGTACAATAGTTTGGAAAATATTGATTGTATTATGTGTAATTGTGTTATATATTGTATTTACTAGAATTAATATTAATATAAAAAATATAAAAATTAATTAGGTATAATATATAAGTACAATAGTTAGGAAAATATTAAAAAAATAGAAAAGGGTTTTAGCGAGGACAGAGTCATCGCAAAAGACTCCTAGTCTTTTGTGACGACATGGTCGTTGCTAAAGACTTAACCAAAAAATTAGATCACGCGTCTAGACGGTCAATATTCGTGCCTTCCCAAACAATTCGACCTTTAGCGAGGACCATGGTCTTTAGCGAGAACAAAGTCCTCGCAAAAGACTTGGCGGATTTAATTAAAATCGCCGAACCCAACTCTTTCTCCCTAATTCATCACCAACACCACAAAACCCATCCATTCTTCTACCGTGCAAACTAGTCATTCCCCCACCACCAAGATCCGTTGAATCCACTACTACACTCCCCAACCTTTCAACATCATCATACAAGGTAATTAACATCAATATCAATCAATTTTTCAACTTTTTTTAGAAACTAACTTGGGTTTTTTCATGTTTTCTTGTTATGTGATGAACTATTAACTTGATAACAACCTCCAATTTTGGCAAATAAGGTATGTAATCCAACCATTTCATTTGCTTTAATTTTTTTCCATTTCTAGAAAATAATTTTAGTTTTTGCAATTATAATTTTAGGCCATTAATAAATCCGAAAATATGGGTTATAATTAGCTAATTTAGTAGGTATTTAATTTATAGAAAACATTACAATAAGAATTAATTGATTTTTTCTTACATTTTTTAGCTAATTAATTTATTCGTGATTTTTGATTCTTTTCACAATATATATGTTAGAATTTTGGTTAATAACATGATTTATATAATTTTAAAATAATTTAAGAATTTTGGTTAGTAAAAGGATTTAGTTAATTTTAGAATAAATTTAGGAAATTTAGGTGCCTTTGTTGTTTTTTAATAAAATTTAGGGATAAAATTGTTATTTTTAAAAAATTTAGATGCTTTAGAATAAATTATTGTACTTTAGGGGTTTAATTGAAATTTTAGAAATAATTAGGGCATTAGATAATTTGAAAAATAAATTTAGGTACCTTAGTGAAAATTTAAAAAGTTTAGAATAAAAATTGTAATTTAAAAAAAATTTAAGGCTAGAGTGGAATTTATTGATAATTCATGTGCCTTAGTGATTTTTTTTAAAGTTTAGGGGTTAAATTTCATTTTTTTTACGTACTTAGGGCCTTAAAGAATTTTAAAAATAAATTTAGGTGCCTTAGTGAATTTTTTAGAACTTTTAAGAGTTAAATTATAATAAAAATAATTAGGGCCTTAATGTAATTTTAAAATAAATATAGGTTCCTTAGTTGATTTTTAAGATAATTTAGAGGTTGAATTGAAATTTTCATAAAATTTAGGGTTGTAGTGACTTTTATATAAAATTTATGTGTTGTAGAATAAATCATTGAACTTTAGGGCTTAATTGAAATTTTAGAAATAATTAGGGCCTTAGAGAAATTTAAAAATAAATTTAGGTGCCTTAGTGCAAATTAAAAAAATTTAGGGTAAAATTTATATTCTTTAAAAATTTAAGGCCTTAGTGGAATTTTTAGAAAATTTAGGTGCCTTAGTGATCTTTCTTAAAGTTTAGGAGTTGAATTGCAATTTTTTTTACTAATTAGGGCCTTAAAGAATTTTAAAAAATAAATTTAGGTGCCTTAGTGAATTTTTTAAAATTTTAGGGGTTAAATTGTAATTTTAAAAATAATTAGGGCCTTAGTGTAATTTTAATATAAATGTAGGTCCCTTAGTGGATTTTTTTGATAATTTAAGGCTTAAATTCCAATTTATAAAATATTTAGGGTCATAGTGATATTTATATAAATTTAGGTGCTTTAAAGTAAATTATATAATTTAGGGGTTAAATTGTAATTTTTAAACAATTAGGGCCTTAGTGTACTTTTGTCTAGTTTAGTGGTAAAATTGTATTATTTTGATCAGATGGCAGCTGTGATGTCCAGAGGACACGATGGAGATGGGGATGGCCGAGATCCCACTCAGAATCCAAGCGATCCCGTCAGGGGTTGCAATTCACCGGGTATTCTTTCTTTGTTAACATAATTTTGAATAAAATGTTATTTTAATCGTAGCATTAAATAGGGAATAAGGCGAGAAAACTTAGGGACAAGATGACTCTTGCTTCCATACATGAGTCGAAGCGAAAGTACGAGTTTTGCTCTTACGACAAAACCTGGAACCTGGTGGGCCCATACTCCCATCACGTGAATCAAGTGATTAACCATACTATACAGGAGACTGTTCCACTGCACTACAAGTTCTGGTCAGATGTCCCCACCGAAGAATAGAGAAACATTTTGAGACAATTAAGTGTAAGTCGATATTTGTGCTTGTTTCCTTTAAATATTCAGATCAAATATAGGTAGATTGAGAGTTTTCGAGTAACACCCGGATGAGGGGTTGGGATTTTGGACAGAATATATAAAAGCCCAGTGTCTTGAACTGGATGGTTCTTGCACTCTAGGTAGTCAATAGGGTCCGGAAATTAAACCAACCCGAAAGCTTGAGGCGTCAGGTTGAGAGGTAAGATCACTCGGGTGGGAACTTAGATAAATTTGAATCCCAGCTTATGTGAAATATTCAATTCGCTGTTATTCCATTAACATAATAATTATTAATTACAAGGATTACTCCCAAGGATCAAGCATTTTGTTCCTATCTTTCATATATTTTTATTCTTCTTAGTATTTTATTTAATTTCACGTTAGTTTAATCTTTACTTTATTTGCAACTTAGTCCATTTATTGAACACCAAATGCGAAATCTGTTATATTATTATTGTTTTATAGGAAACTTAACATTTCTTTACATTAAAAACATACTTATTACGTCGTTCGTAGTCCATGAGGATCGATAGCCCTAAGGCTTATCATATTTTTACTTGGCGAAAACCCGTACGCTTACAGGGAGTCCTAGTTTCATTGGTATATTTATAATACGCATGAAACACACAACAAGTAAATGATGCTGCTGTCGGGGACTACAACATTTTAGTTTTTGTGTTTGTAGTTTAGTGTTTGATTTCTTTTTCTTTTTTACGTTTTTTTATATTTTTTTCAATAGAGCTTACAGGTTTATCTAATAAATCCAAATACTGAAGTGGAAGGATTGAATGCAAACGGAGCGAATCAATTTAATAATCCAATTCAAGGCAACCCTGAGCTGAGAGTGCCTTTTGGTGTTCAACCGCTATGGATTTGCCTTCCAATCATTAAAGCCGCAAGATTTAGACATGATCAAGTTATGCTTAGCCAATTTTCTAGTTGTGGAAATTATAGCAGATACGCACACCAAACTCGGTCTGATCTATTCAAAAGTTCATGCAAATTTGTGACGCCTACATTACTCAAAGTATTATAAGGGAACAAGTGTACTGCTTCATGTTTCAATTCTTTTTGACTGGGGATGCAAGTGAGTGGCTAGACCGTCAACCGGCCGATGCAATCCCCGATTGGGATGCTCTTCAAGTGTGATGCATAGATCTTTACTACTCTCAAAGATCAAGTGGAGCTTGATAATTTTAGACAGGGTGATGGCGAAGATCTAGGAGTTACATGGACAAGATTCCAACATCAATTCACTAGGTACCTACTTCACGCGTACACTCCTATGATGCAATATTCCACGTTCTACAAGGGACTTGATGGAAATTCAAGAATACGAATCGATAATCTTGAAGGACGTGGTATTTTATCAATGAATCCTTATGAAGACGCTAATTGAATGAAAAAAAAATTATTAACATTGAGAGAAGGTGGCCTACACCACAAGCCCAAGGGGGTAAATAAATTTCTAACAATGGAGCCATATTATAAGACAAGTTCTCTATGTTATCTGAAAAATGGAGCAATCGGTGTTGGTTGTGCAAAAATGATAGAAGATTAAGGATCAAGAAGTGAAAGTGGTGCGACAATATTATGGATGTTCTAATTGTGGAATTGATGATCACACTTGGGAAGAATGCCAAAGGAACCCTGAATCCATGTTCTTTGTTTCTACTAGAGGTAACCAAGGTTTCGGTCAATCAATTCATTTTCAACAGGGATTTCAGAGGTCAGATCCTAGTGGGATGTAATTCAAAATAATTATTAATCATGCCCCCAAGGAAATAACTTCAAATCGAGACCTCAAGTTCAAAATCAAGGAGGTCAAGGTCAAGGTCATGTGCAAAAAGCTAATAATGCATGCTTTATTCAGTAAGCACTCCCTTCACATCCAAAAGAATGTTGTAATAAGATGATGCAACAAGTAATAAGTTATTTTATGATGATGAAGCAAGAAAACTTGAAATAAAATCAAGAAGCATGGAAGTTCAAAAATGAGAAGATGGAGGAGCCTTCATGGTACTGAAATCGCTTAAGGACCAAGTGTCTAAAATTTCTAATCAATTTAATGCAAAGGCTAAAAGCCATGTTGCTAGCATTGATGAGACACCATATATAAATAAAAAGATTGCAACACAATTGCTTGAAGGAGTGGGAAGAAACTTCCACCACCTTATCCTGTTACACATGAAGAAGATGAGGAAGAGTCGATTCCAAGTGAAGAAAACGAACAAGGGATTGTCTAAGAGACAACTGAGCTAATAGTTGTTGAGGAGAAAATCGAAGAGTATCTGAGAGATCAAAAGAAGAAGAAGAAGAAGAAGAAGAAGAAGAAGAAGAAGAAGAAGAAATTGTTGTGAATGAAAAAAGACCTCCTCCACCATTCCCTTAACGTGTTCAAACTAATCCATATGCTACAGAGTTTTCAAATTGTATGAACATCATGCAA
Organism: Nemophila menziesii; assembly: GCA_029959085.1. Classification (NCBI taxonomy): domain Eukaryota; kingdom Viridiplantae; phylum Streptophyta; class Magnoliopsida; order Boraginales; family Hydrophyllaceae; genus Nemophila; species Nemophila menziesii. The sequence goes on along the minus strand of JARWIR010000001.1, from coordinate 122,283,712 downwards.
AAGTCACACATAAATTTACCATTTGTTGAAGCAATCTAGAGAATGCAAATATATTTGAAGTTTTTGAAAGATGCTTTTTCCAAAAAATGTAAGTATATTGATTGGGAAATGGTAGGTAACCTGAGAAGTGTAGCTCAATTTGTGAAAGCAAATTGTCGCGTAAGTTGAAGGATCCTGGAAGTTTTAACATTCATATATCTATTGGTGAAGAATGGACCAAAAGAGGTCTCTGCGATTTGGCTGCAAGTATTGATCTTATGCCCATATCAGTGTTCAAAAAGTTAAAGATAGGGCAAGCAAGACCTACTACGGTGCTTTTACGAATGGCTGATAGGTCTATTTCTCACCCTGAATGAAATATTGGAGATGTGCTCGTCAAAACAGGTAGCTTTATATTTCCATGTGACTTTATTATTCTTGCTAAGACACATATAAGAAGATGACAATCATTTTCGGGTGGCCATTCTTAGCCATGGAGTGTACATTGATCAATGTAGGAAACAGAGAGCTAATCATACGAGTACAAGATGAAGATGTCAAATTCAATGTGTTCAAGGCAATGAAGATTCCAGATTTGAAGGACGATTTTTCCGCATTGACATCCTCGATCGGGTTACACAAGAGGTATTTGATAAAGATAATTTTGATGAAATTTTACAGCCGCCTTGTTACTAGAATTTCCCAAATTACATTAAGAGCTAGTTATAGTTGTGGCAGCTCTAAAGTCATATGGACAGGGACGAAGAATTTTTTACGATAGTCTTCATTCGTTTTAATTTTTTTCCATTTCTAGAAAAAAAATTTAGTTTTTGCAATTATAATTTTAGCCAATTAATAAATCCGAAAATATGGGTTATAATTAGCTAATTTAGTAGGTATTTAATTTATAGAAAACATTACTATAAGAATTAATTGATTTTTTCTTACATTTTTTAGCTAATTAATTTATTCGTGATTTTTGATTTTTTCACAATATATAGGTTAGAATTTTGGTTAATAACATGATTTATATAATTTTAGAATAATTTAAAAAATTTTGGTTAATAAAATGGTTTAGTTAATTTTAGAATAAAGTTGGGAAATTTAGGTGCCTTAGTTGTTTTTTAATAAAATTTTGGGATAAAATTGTTATTTTAAAAAAATTTAGATGCTTTAGAATAAATTATTGTACTTTAGGGGTTAAATTGCAATTTTAGGAATAATTAGGGCATTAAATAATTTGAAAAATAAATTTAGGTACCTTAGTGAAAATTTAAAAAGTTTAGAATAAAAATTATAATTTTAAAAAAATTTAAGGCCATAGTGGAATTTATTGAAAATTCAGGTGCCTTAGTGATTTTTTTTTAAAGTTTAGGGGTTAAATTTCATTTTTTTTACGTAATTAGGGCCTTAAAGAATTAAAAAAATAAATTTAGGTGCCTTAGTGAATTTTTTAGAACTTTAGGGGTTAAATTATAATAAAAATAATTAGGGCCTTAATGTAATTTTAAAATAAATGTAGGTTCCTTAGATGATTTTTAAGATAATTTAGGGGTTGAATTGAAATTTTCATAAAATTTAGTGTTGTAGTGACTTTTATATAAAATTTATGTGTTGTAGAATAAATCATTGAACTTTAGGGGTTTAATTGCAATTTTAGAAATAATTAGGGCCTTAGAGAAATTTAAAAATAAATTTAGGTGCCTTAGATAAAATTTAAAAAATTTAGGGTAAAATTTATATTCTTTAAAAATTTAAGGCCTTGGTGGAATTTTAGAAAATTTAGGTGCCTTAGTGATTTTTTTAAAAGTTTAGGAGTTGAATTGCAATTTTTTTTACTAATTAGGGCCTTAAAGAATTTTAAAAAATAAACTTAGGTGCCTTAATGAATTTTTTTAAAATTTTAGGAGTTAAATTGTAATTCTAAAAATAATTAGGGCCTTAGTGTAATTTTAAAATAAATATAGGTACCTTAGTGGATTTTTTTAGATAATTTAGGGGTTAAATTCCAATTTATAAAATATTTAGGGTCATAGTGATATTTATATAAATTTAGGTGCTTTAAAGTAAATTATATAATTTAGGGGTTAAATTGTAATTTTTAAAACAATTAGGGCCTTAGTGTACTTTTGTCTAGTTTAGTGGTAAAATTGTAATATTTTGATCAGATGGCAGCTGTGATGTCCAGAGGACACGATGGAGATGGGGATGGCCGAGATCCCACTCAGAATCCAAGCGATCCCGTCACGGGTTGCAATTCACCGGGTATTCTTTCTTTGTTACCATAATTTTGACTAAAATGTTATTTTAATCGTAGAATTAAACAGGGAATAAGGCGAGAAAATTTAGGGACAAGACGGCTCTTGCTTCAGTATAGGAGTCGAAGCGAAAGTACGAGTTTTGCTCTTACGACAAAACCTGGAACTTGGTGGGCCCATACTCCCCTCACGTGAATCAAGTGATTAACCATACTATACGGGAGACAGTTCCACTGCACTACAAGTTTTGGTCAGATGTCCCCGCCGAAGAGCAGAGAAACATTTTGAGACAATTAAGTGTAAGTCGACTAAATTTTTTTAACATTAGTTTGTCGTTCACTATCAAATTATATTAAATTTGAGTTATTTGTAAACAAGAATTCTTTTTGGTAGAGGTGTTGCAGGACCACCGGGATTGGAGTGATATACAGGTTATGATCACCAATAAGTGCGATGAGTGCTACAACGACCACAAGAATAGTGTAAAGAGAAAATTTTATGAGTCCGGGGTGAAACCGGATGATCAGACACCAGAGAACTTGGAGCTTACTTTAAAATTGTGGGACTCTGAGCAAGTTCAGTTAAATGTTTTATTTTCAATTGTATTAATAAAATTTTCTCTTTATTGACTAACATTCTTTTTTTTCCTTTGTTGTTTAAAAAATAGCACCAAGCTGGTGTGAATAAAGAGAATAGGAAGATGCTGCAAAACCTGAGCGGGGCGGGTTCTATGAGCCATACACGGATGAGGGATAACTTGATGGAGGTAATACATTTATTAAAATACTTCTTTAAATATCTTTATTTGACTGTTTGATTATAACAAGGACAGGGGAGTAGTCAACCCCTCGAGTGGCCGAGGGTGATGAGGGAGTTGTGCCTCTACCAAAAATAAAAAGATTCTTTTTCGAAATCTGGTAGAGCAATAAGAAGAATGGGTAGAGGAGCCCTGAGTACCAGAGAGCATAAGTAAGTTTAATATTTTAATATTTCAATATTTTATTTATTGTACATTACACGTTGAGGGAGATTCTCCAAAATAAGGTTCAAGAGATCGCAAAGTTAAAGCGGCTATTTACCGTGTTCACCCTCGTTGAAGGAACAGGAATAGGTTGACGCAATGATTGAGGCAGAGCGATTAGGGTTAGGAGACGGGACCCACTACTGGAACTCCGGAGTTGGCCACCCTTCTTCGGAAAAGAGGAAGTATGCTAATGTCTGGGATCCGGTCAGCGAGAGTATGCTGAGGGACTACGAGTGGCTGATGAATTATCTAAACGAGATCCTTGTCTCCATAGGAAAGGACCCGATGCCAGACGACCTTTCTTGATCCTCAGCGTCCACAGCTAGTACACAACCCACGAAGGAGGCGATTGACGCACAGATGAGTACATCCATCACGTTGCTCAATTGGTGCAGAGAAGAACATGGACATGAGACAGCACTTGTCCGTCCATCCGAAAATCCTTCTGGTGCTCGTACTGGTACCTCCCGATCTAGATCCCGAGCCCGACCCTGATCCCGACCCCTACCCACTCCTTCTACTCTGTCTGGCGTGCATCTTCAGCTTATGGACCAAGCTTACAGTTCACCTGAAGATGTAGAAGATGAAGATCTGTCTAATCCTTAGTGTGTTTCATTTAAGTTTTGGGTGACTATTTATTATGTTAGACTTTATGTTGACTTTTGACTTTGACTTTCAGTTTGTAATTATCTATTTCGTATGTTTTTTAATTTAGTTTTCGTATTTTATGATCTGTTCTCGAATTTTATGATATGTTCTCGTTTCATATATAGAATTAAATAAACAAAAAAAAATTAAATAATTAAAATTAAAACTAAAAGACAAATAATTAATCAAAACAATTAATAAAAAGGATCTTTTGCGAGGACAAAGTCCTCGAGGGAAATAAAGTCAAATGTCTCCACTAAAGAGTTGACCAGCAAAAAAGATGACATTGTTCTCGTAGTTGACAAGGTCTTTAGCGAGGACACTGTGTTGGAAAACACCTTATCTTAAGCGAGGACATGGTGTCCTTGCAAGAGATAGGTGTCTCACGCGGTGACAAGAGAAGTCATCGTGAATGACTGTGTCTCGCGACGAATCTTTAGCGAGGAGTGTTTAGGGAGGAGTGTTTAGCGAGGACCTGTCCTCGCAAAAGACCAAAACAGACTTTAGCAAGGACTTTCTATGTCTTTAGCGAGAGATACGGTTCTCCTAAAGACAGTAACAGTAGTAGTGTATTACATATCTTCCTACCAAAAATCCGAACCTTTGCTGGTATATTTGAGTTCTAAATCACATTTCAATTTCAGGATTTCCTATGTTATGTCAGGATAATGTATAAGGAGAAGGTTTATTTATTAGTATTCATTTAAAAATTAATTTAATTAAAAAAATTGTTCCATCAATAGTGTTGTATTATATAAATGTAGTTAGTTGGTTGCATGGTATTATAGACATCATCTTCTCTTACTGAAAAAGAAGGGTTTTAAATATTTACCTAGAATTTTGTCTTTTTAATATGAAAATATTTCTATTTTATTAATTTATTATATTTATATGTAATATCCAGTTGTTGTCTAGCATAGCTGAAAATATTTAATTTTTATGTTAATTAAAGTGTATCAAGTAGATTAGAAAATATGACATGCTTAGATTAAAATCTTTCCTGAATTTTACTTATTAGCATAGAATATTTAGCTAAAAAAATGTTATATTGATTCATATTATATGAGATATTTTACCAACGACTCAAATAATCTAATTATATTGTCATATGTAATAATTTTTATTAGTTTTTTCACCATAATATATGATTATACTATGTCGCATTGTTAGATAGATACAATCCCATCTTTGTGAAATTGTTAAATATATGTTGTTTCTTTTTTTACGTATTTTATTTATAATTAAATATATGATGTAAAAGTTTAACAAAATAATTTGTTATTTTTTCACTTTTGTTAGACAATGAGATATGTGTAGATAAGTTTTCCACAAATTAATTGATAGCAAAATTTATCTTTTCATAATATTTGTTGTTCCTCAAGGAAAGCACTATAATTTAAGTTGTAATATTAATTTACACTCTAAAATGATTATGTTTAAAATATGATGTCTATTAATGTGGGATGTATTATATGTGGTGTTGAAGCCTGATTTTATTTTATCATGGTTTATATCTAGAAATCTGAAACTTGAAAATAAATTTAACATCAAATTTTTAAGTATCCTATAGTTTTCATGAGATGATATGAGTTCTTTATTGAATCTGGACACTGAAAATGGATTTATCATCTTTTTTTGTTTAACATAAACTAATCAAAGCTGCTCCTTTCTGGATTTTGTCAACAATTTAATAAGAAAATTCTTGATTGTTTCGTGTAGATCCCTTTATGAAAATTACATTTATTGAACTTAGAGAGAGATATATATGTTGTGTCGCTTGATAAACATAAGTCTTATTGCTCAAAATCATAGATTTTCTTTGAGCTCGTCCCACTCATTTGATATCTACCGCTGTATTCTCAGTCTTGTGTCATTAATTATCAAAGGTGGTTGAGACAATTTTATAATATACACATGAATTTCAGACGTCTACAATATGCTAAGTCTAAATTAATTTGTGTGATATTTCTTTTTAGTTTGTGTTAGAATATATTTAGCTAAACATGAAGACTCATAATAGTTTATATTAAAATCGAGGAACTATAATCGTTTGTGTTTATTACAAATGTTGTATGTTTTACAATATAGGTTTTTTTCGAGAAAGTTTTTTATTTTTCCAGGTTAGCTAGTTTAATGAAAAGAAACATCAAAGAGAGCAGCTTGAGGGTATGACGATTTTTGTTGCATGGGTGAATAAAGTAATACTTCATGTGTTGAAAAATCTGTACTAGTTTGTCCATACCACCATGCTTATGATATAGATTTCGATATGTGGGCTAGAGTTGTTGCAAACAAAAAGGCTAAAGATTTGAGTTTACACTTCATACCTCTCAGTGTGCTAGACGATTAAAGATGTTTGTTTCTTTGGTTCTTATCTCAAGTATACTCTGTCTGAAGATGTATTTTGCAACCCATCATTTACAAATTTAAGTGTATTCGTTTACATTGTTGTGTCATACGGATGTTTCAAATCGACATGTTTGAAAAATATATTGCTTAATCAGGTAAAGTTAGAAGATGATGTAATTATAAAGATATTATTTTCTAGTCTAGTGTTTGTATACTTTAAATTCATGATTGTTATTTCCCTTTTAAACTAGTCATAAAGCCAGCGAGTTTGAGTGAAATAATTATTCCTCATAATGAATTTTAAGTGTGAAACATGTTTTGTTTCAGAAAAGTTTATATTTTTGTTTATATTTAACATGTGGCTAGCAATATATGTTTTGTGTCCATAAGAGTAGTGAATTTTAGCCATCGTATACAGAACAATGGAACATGTGAATGCAAAGTAAAACATGTGGCTTCACCCATTCCGGTTAATTCAGTAGGCCCAATGTAACATCACAAAAATCTTGTGGTGCACCCATAGAAGAAATCAACCCTTCTAATGCAAGTACAAAAATTTCTATTCAAGCGACCACTACCTCAAATCCAATTGACCGTGGTGGCGGTGGTGCTTCTGATTATTACGATTAGTACAATATGCACAACTTAACTAGTCTTGATTCATGAGATATTCCGGCGTATATAGCTAAAAGGAGGCGCCGAACTACCATGTGGGAAATCGTTACGAATTTTCCCACGATTGTCACACTTGATGATAAGGCTAGCGAGAAGTTTCATGGAAGTACAATCAAAACAAAATCTAGGCACCTTCGGATATTATTAATGACGCGGAGAGTGATATACTTAATCTTCCACGTGAGGACATTCTTGTACCCCCTTCAGGTTTATGTCCAATGAATAATGGCCAGAAAAAATTACAGGGTCTTGGAAAATCAGTTTTGTCGGAGTAGGTCAAGAGTTTAGAAGCATGACAAACTTTCACCAAAATCCACACTTCACGTGTTCAGTGTTCTCAATCATTGAAGATTATTTGTTCACTAAGGACATTGTTGAATGAATCGTCTACAACTGCAACTCAGGTGTCACTATGACAAGAAACGATTAAGCTTCGTTGGATGAGTGTAGAAATAGATATGAGACATGGTTTTTGGGGATTTAGATCTTATACTAATAAACACTTTTTACTAATGTTCTAATAAGGAATGCAATACAATGTGAAATAAAATAAGAAGTGTTATATCCAATAATTTGATTAAACATTATTTGACAATTTTGATTCAAATGATATTAATGAGCATTGAAGTAATCAAAATCATAGAAATCTAATTTTCAAATTAGTTTGGATTAACAAACAAACATGTACAGTAAATCAAGCCATGGGAGGAAAACATAATCGAAAGCACCGTTAAAATCAAGAACAACACACATTAAAAAAATAAGTATCGGTTGAGCACTTATATGGATGACGATAGTTTTGTGTCTTCATTTGTAACTTGTAATTATATCGTACAAATATAAAATTGTTTACCTTTTTCTGCAATCTAGAACACTTGCTTTAGATGCACATGTATATTGGTATTTGAAAGCATTGATACCTAGGTCACCCAAGTATTTAACATAACTCATAATTAAAACTATATATTTTTATCAAAAAGGTCTTAAAGACATCCCTCTATTTCTATTCCCAACCCCAATTCCCTTATTTTCTCACTAAAGACCTCAAATTAAGTCTTACACTACACTCCAAAAACCCAATTACATATTTACCCCATTTGTTTTATTTTTCCTATACATACTAATTATCTATCCAAATTTTTTTATTATTTCTCTCTCCTCACCCTAAATATAAAGCCTCTCTCCTTCCTCTCCTCTAAAAAATAAATCATCACATCTCCTCCTTCCTCACATTTCCGGCGAGCTGCCATGGACGCCGCCGGCCTCACCATATTCTCGTTCATCTATGAAGCAGCAACGAAGCAGCATTTCGTTCATATATGAAGCAGCAACTCCTCATCTCCAAAGCAGCAACGAGGCTCCATGGAAAACGGCCATGGCTCGAACGCAGGCGAACTCAGGCGATGGATCTTAACGAACTCAGGCTACAGATTGTAACGTAGCTTTGTTTCGAGTTTGATCCATATATCCAAGGTCACGAATCCATGGATTTCCTCCTAAAGACGAAGCTTAGGTCGAAGCTCGACCCCTGTGCACATCCATGGCCAGAGTTGTTCGTGATTTGAGGTCCACTATTCGAATCCAGGCCGCTCTCTAGCTCGCCTCTTTTTGTGACCTCCGAGTAGTGAATAATTTCCGGTGAGCTCAAACCCTAATCATTCTCTAGTGGGCTCTGGCGAGTCTGGCCATCTTCTCTAGTGGGCTCAGTTAAGATCAGGCCATCTTCTTCACGAGTCGGTCCATGTCGTGACATGTCACGTCTCTGCCGGAGTGAAGAACAACTCAAAGTCGGAGAGAGCACCTCCATGAAGTTTTTGAGATCTCGATCTGGAGTTGTTCATGACCGGGGATGTTCAAGAGGGCCAGCTCCTCCGCCGTGATTTTCGAATCGTTTTTGTTTTGTAAGATCTGGTCTAACCAAATTTTTTTAGTTAGTTTTTTTTATTAATTAGTTTTGTTCCTTAAAATGTAATTAGTTTTGTAATGTAATAAAATACTGTTAGTTTTTATCGAATGTTCATTATTTTTACAGGATACTCATTAATTTTATAGTATACTCATTAAATTCATAGGATACTCACTATTTTTTATGCAGTACTCTATATTTTTTGAATATTACTCACTGTTTTAATCCAGATACTCATTTTTTTTCCGATACTCATTGTTTTTTTCCGATACTCTATGACGTTTCCGGTGATCGGTGCTTTGAGGTAGGAGGTCAGAGGTCGGATGTCGGAGGTCGGAGGTCGAAGACAGATGGGTAGTAGAGAAAGATGACAGTGACATTACTCCTTTTGTCTTTTAGTGCTAGGAAGGGTATTTTAGTATTTGAACATTTTAAGATTCCCACTGGTTCCTATAGGAAGAATATCTACTCTCTAAGACCCTATGTGTCAATCACCCTTAAAACTAAACATAAAATTGAATTTTATTTTTTACACTTTACTTTTATCTAACTCACAGATTTTTTTTGTTCATAACTGAAACTAACTAACTAATTAGAACAAAGTAAATCAAAACTTACTTTAGATTTGAAACCTACGAGAGTGAGAGTGGACGGTATTGACATTCTTCTTGTGAAATTAAAAATATATATATAAGATTTTCATGAGATCCATTGATAATTTTAAATAATTTCATAAAAATATATGATGTCCAAATAATGGAGAGTGAACATGATTGATAAAGGTGTGAAAATTACTTGATAAAAGAGAAACATATTATTTTCAAGTAATAAAGAGTAATTAGGATGGTAATCAATATATAAGAGAATTCCCTCAATATATAAGTTCTGTAAGAAATAGAAAACTTTATGTAGAGAATTATTTATGTAGAAAATGGGTTTCTTAAAAATTCCACATAAATCTCCTGTATATACAAAAATCAATTTTTGTTTGAGACTTATATTGTTCATTTTGTGCTTATTATTCTTCTTTAAATTAATTTTCTCAATATAATTAAGTAAAGAATTTAATTTGATTATTAGATATTAACTAAAGGTATATGTTTAATATTGTGATTGTGTGGCTAGTCACCGAGAAGGTGAGGTTTTAGAACACGCCATTTAATAACATTATAAACAAAAAGTTTGAGAATGAATGGAGTTCAACTTGAAAAAATAAATATTTGAACATATTTATTCAGATAAACAACCACAAACACAAAGAGTTACTCCTTATATCCTAATTAATCTTTTATTCCTCAATAAACTCTTAATATTATTTTATTAAATAAAATTAACCTGTTACATTTAATAATTTTTTCCCAACTTTAAAAATAAAGGTGAAAAAATAATCCAACATATTAGAACAGAGCAAGGTGACGAGTAAAAGTGCAAAGAACGAATGTTCAAATTTTAATAGAGCTTCATCGGTAGTTGTTAATGGTAATTGTCTTCGAAAATTAAAAACTTTTCCTTGGTGATTATTGAATGGAAAAGAAGGTGGTTGATGATCTTGTTGATGGTTGTAATTGTGGAGATCTAAAATATACCCTACAATTATTTTATTGATTTGGAAACTAATTAAATTATTTAATCTAATAACTCGTTATTAGAAAAATTATAAGGGTATGAGTTTCATTCAATATCAGATGGTAGAATATCACATCACAATCACTAATTATATTAACAAAACGCATGGTGATAAATTATTTTATTAATTAATATAATTAGTTTTTGCATGTTTAAAACATGGGGTATGTATAATACATTGGTATTGGACCATCCAATATTGGATAAAAGTATTTGCATTAATAGTAAATATAGTTATATCAATAGAGAACATATTTAAATTATTAATGAATAATAGTATATAAATGTTTCAATTAGTCACTAAAAATATCAAATCAAAGTAATTCTTTAATAGTTACATTATACTTTTTTTGGTAGGATGCAAAGAAAAGACAATATGTACAAAACTAATCGTGTCACATAGTCTTCGGATCTCCAATTGGTCCGATCTCCCGGTTGTGTCTTATTACCTAGGAATGTCCCTGCTAAAACAAATTGCAATTTGTGTAAATTTATTCTCTATCCATCACTATTACAATATAACATTAAATTCCTGAAATGCTTGAAGTTCTATATCATTGATAGACAATAAAAGTAAGTAAAAAGAAAGTGTGTAAGTTTTGGACAATTTCTTATAATTTGTATTCCATGATATAAAATTTAGCTAGAAATTTATATAGATATTTCATAGTGAGTTGGGGTAACTCACTATGAAATTTCTATATGGATTCCTCATACATACTTCGAAAATCCTCTTACTTCCATACGATCTAGCTTACTAGAGGGAGAGAGCTAAATCACAAAGGACCACATAATAGGATCCTAACGAAGTTGTTTGTCCATTTCACATTGAGTTGTGGTTAAGGCAAATGAAAAGGATTGTTAACTTACTAGGCCTAATCTTCAGTATGAATTGTCAACTAAGTGTTTTGAAAGTTGAAAACATTGAGATAAATTCTTTTAAATATTTTGTCAATACCCATGATGAGAGGATTCTTATTTTTGAAGAATAATTAGCCAAAATAATCGAAAATGTGATGAGAAATCTAGAAGGTAAATCTCATGTTATTGAATCTTTAGGATATATACCTTGGTGTTCACACGAAGGCGGAGAATATTACACTCTAGTTACGTTTTGGTATATGTGTCAGTGTTGGGATATGTGTCAGGCACACTGACTTCAATGATACAGTAAAAAATCGATAAATTAATACTCGATTATTGAATAAGCTCTCTAAAATAATATTTTTTGTCAGTCACGACTCGGGGATAGGGTGCTAAATTAATAATTCACTGAAATTATAAATTAATACATTTTTGATGATTCCTATAGACCCCAATTTAAATATAAATTAATAATTCCTTATATACTACATATTACATGAAATATTTATGAAGGTTTCTTGAAAAATGACTCAATTGTCTTTTGTTTTTTGTTGAAATTAATTTCACCTTGAATGTCGTCCCTAATTTTTCTTATCATTACATGAACTTCCAGTGTTGTTTTCTCATAACTCAACAAGAAAGTATGCAATGTGATTGCCGCTTTAATTACTTCGTTTCGTGAAGGGGGCTCCATGGTAGAACTTTCATCATCATCTTTATCATCTTTATCAGTTTCAATAACTCTCTCAATAATTTCTTCTTCAGTAAATAACTTTGCAACTACATTTTCATCTAGTTTGTTTAAGATATCTTTGACATCCATTACATTGCTATAATTTAACTCTTTGATCAAATTTTGAAGTCCTTGAGTGCTTTCACTACCTACCTGGTCATCGGAATTCTCAGAAGCCATGTTATCTATTGATCAAAGTTTACAATGACAAAAGCAGTTTGTAGTCGTATTTGCATGTACATCCATAGTCCATGCTGAAATTGCAAGATTCATTGCATCTAACACATTTATTTTTGCTTGATTTGGAACCCTTAATTCAAACCCTCCAAAAGACTTCTATAAAATCGACGACGATAATGCATCTTAAAGGCTCGGCGTCACAAGGTTGAATTTTTTAAGTTGTGTTTGGTGGCATAAAAGATAATTTAACATTTTGCAATCCTTCAATATTTTTTGAATGAGCGGGGTAATTATCCATAGTCAAGAGAATTTTTCTTCCAACTATTTTTTATCAAGTTGGCAAAGATATTCTTCAAATAACACCCTAATCATCCAAGCTCGTTTGTTAGCAAACTATTCAAGTTTAACGTCTTGAAGCACCTTGGTTTAGCATATTTGCCTATAATCCATAAAGGAATTTTCTCTCAACCGTCCTCATTACAGCAAATAGCAATAGTTAGTCTCTCCTTGTCTTGTTTTTTCCCTTCAAGTTGCATTATTGCAAGGGAAAGATCTGATTATAGTCTAAAAAACAAAATTGTTTAAGATCAAAACATGTACATAGTTACATCACTAAAATAAAAAAATAAAAAAATAAAAAAAATAAAAAACAAACCGGTTCATCCATATTAAAGATGTCTTTCATTTCAAACTGATCCACTTTGTCTCTTATGGTTTTTAATTTGGCATCCATGCCTTCCAATTCAACTGATCCACTCTCTCTGAAACGCCAAATTTTTTTTAATTCCATATCTTGATTTGAACTTCCAAATAGAAAAAGTAAAGTCTAGAGTACCCACAGGATATATATCCTTCAGGAACTTTTTCTCCTACTCGATAATTAGTTCACCTGTCATATTAACATGTTCTTGATATTGAAGAATCGATTCATAAAGAGTTTTTTCTAGGTCAGGTTATTTTGCCGGTTTGTGTCGCTTAACATCACCTCTTTCGGGAGAAAGTGAGAGATACTCCGAAGAACGCTTAATTGTATTCAATATTGTCCCCTTGACTCACATGTAAACAATAGTTACTAAGAACTCATTCTTGCAATTGCTTTTGAGTGAGAGTTGGATTATCCTTGTTGTGATTGCATAATGCTCTTCGAATGTCGTTGGTCATTGTTGTTTTTTTAGACCTTAAAGATGGGAAGTCATGTTGTGTGTGATTTGTTTGTGTTAGCATACAATATTTTGATCTTGCATTTATAGATAAATTTTTTTCTAATGTCCATAAAGTTATACATTGAACATAATAAGCATTTAAGTGAGAGATTGAAGAGTTTTTGTAAGTTAGACCATTCATTTGATACATGTTTGTATATGCATTGTATAATAATTAAGTGGAAGTTTGAATGGTATTTGTAAATTAGGTATTTCATTATAAATTAATAAAATATTAATATATATATAAATTAATAATTATTTATTTATTGATTAATTAATAACTCTTTTAATTAATAAATTTTGATGGTCCCAAGTGTATTAATTTATAGAGTTTTTACCCTATTTACTGATCGACATATTCCCCATAAATTTATGTACAATATAAGTATTCGTTGTGTGAAAAACATGCATTGAATGGGAAATATAAATATGAGAGGAAACCATTTTATTAGTGAGCTGGATAACAAATTAAGAAATTATTAAAATTGGAATTTTCTAATTAAATTTTCATTATATTTAAATATTTAAGTCATTATCTTGGAATGGATTATTATGATTTATCAGGGTACCAGCCAAATAGACGCTGCAATTGACGTTATGGTTTCCTGATAAAGCTAACTCGCCATGTGGTCGGGAAACATCTCAAGGTTATTCGTCAATTTTATTTTTCTAAAAAAAATTGAGTGTTAAATTTATAACTTAATATGTGTAATGTGTATTTATATGTTGCTCTAATTAGGTGCTTTATTTTTATTTCCTTGATTAACAATTATAATATAATTTGATTTAGGAATACAGTGGACCGAACATGTGGGTTTTGATTGAAGATTGCGCTTATGAAGTCCTCATTGACGTGTGTTTCGAAGAAAATATTGATGGGAAGAAGATGGTGCAGGTGAGGAGGAAATTGTGGCTGGGAACTTTATGGAAGTGTTGATACCGGATTATGGGAAGAAGATTGTGCAGGTGAGGAGGAATTTGTGGCTGGGTACTCTATTGATGTGCTGATACCAGATTAGGAGTCTAGGAATACTCATCCTTCTCTATGGAGATAATGTTGAGATAGCAGGGACAAGAGTTGAGGTAGAGGTTGAGATATCTCTTGTCTATATTACATGCCCAATACTAGTGAACAAGAAATCCAACTATACAGCTTGTTATGGTTGGTTGGGTAGCGAGACTAAGATGAGGAATAAAAGAATGACTTCGTCCTTAGGAGTGTCATTGTATGCATCGGATCCTCGACCAACAAGTCACAAGATAATGTGTGTTGATAGTTGTTATAGTAATTAGAGATTACTTTAGAATACTATAGTTAAATAGCTCTCAGATGTATTAAAAACCAAAAACTTAAAGCGGATTATAAAAATATAAAGAGTTATTTTTTTATGTTATTTGTCGTTTGGAATGTAATAATAGCATATATTGTTTGAACAAGTTCAATTTAAAGTTTACTATATCATATACTTAGCTTATGTACTTTAAAGGATATGATCATTTGTTCAATTCCCAGAGAACTAATTGACAAATCATCTTCATTTAAATTTTTTAGATTCTTATCGAGTTATAAATAGTAATTTTGTTATTTATAGCTACTTGACTCTATGTTTATTTATAATACCATGCATTACTACCGAGCAAAAAAAAAAGAGAAAGAAAAACTATGTAAACCCTTTTTATTTACTTATAATTTATATTCATGTGAAGTTGATCCAACACGATGGTGAGAAATCAACCTTTAAATTAGTATTAGGCACTATGCTAGTTTCTTCACTTGCTAGAGAGACTAAATACTGAAAATAAAATAATAAAAGTTATAAGCAATCACTAGACTATTTTATTTAAATACAAATCCTGAAAAATTTAATTATCTTGTAACAAAAATTGGCCTCAGGTTTTTCGAGGTTTTGTTCTATTTTGTAATTGTAATATTATGTCAACCTTAAGTTATAACACCATACTATGAATGTAGGCGTATTATCAATAATAATTTAATGTTATACAATGGTCGAGCATAGACTCTATACTAAGTTGTGGGTAAAATCTTTGTCACATTTAATATGTCTTTCATACTGAAAGAGCATTATGCATATAGTAATTTCAATTATACATTTATATATAAGAATAAATCATATTGCAAGATAAAATATTGTTTACCAATATTAAAGGCAACTACTTGTTACAGTAGGAAGAGATATTGATGTGTTTACCAATCTTATTTTTTTATTATTTTTTGACTTATAAGTTCAAAGGTCAATCTAAGTAACCGAACATAGCTCAAATTCAAATATGTGTTTAGATATTTCGATAATTCAAAAAAATCCTACTAAGTTGTTTTTGGAAGAATATTCTTAAAATTGAATATTCAAATAGAAATGGTATAAACCCATATTTTATATTTAGTATATGATATTCAGTTCAGCCCATAAACAAGCCCATAAATTTGTGAATTAGTTCTAATTGCATATTCAAGTAGATATGGTATTAACCAATATATTATATCTAGTATATAATATTCAGTTCAACCCATACAGCCCACAAACAAACCCATAAAAACTAGGGTTTAGAGTTATCTCTGTACTATATAAATTTTCATATTCTTATATAATTGTTAGCTCGATTTCCATCTTTCCCCTACCATTCAGAAAAATTGTATTTTTTTACTTATAAATTGGAAGGTATCTTCAGAATATTTTTTTTTCTTCACCCAACTAAAAAGTGTTCGTGAATCTGAGGAGAATCTGAGGAGACGGCACCCTCTATACTTACCCTCTATACTTTCCAGCGATCTGAAATTAAAGTGGTATGTTTACTATCCTTAGGTTATTTTTTCTCTATAATATGAAGATATATAAAATTAATAGTTTTTAATTAGTTGTAATTGAATATTCAAGTAGAAATGGTACAAATTCATATATATTTAGTATATGATATTCAGTTAGTGTATAAATAAACCCATAATTTCATATTTTCTGTACTATGTAAATTTCATACTTTTTGATAATTATTAAGGCGATATTCTTTCTTTCCCCTATAATTTATAACAATTGTATTTTTTTACTTATAACTTCAAGGTCTCTTCACAATATATTACTTTCTTCCAACCCAACTCAAAAGTGCCCTTGTTTAAATTCGAGGAGCCGAGCCTTACCATCTTCTCCAGTCATCTGAAATTAAAGCAATTAAAGCAGTATGTTTACCCTTATTATTCTCTCTTCTCTCTCTATGAAAACAAAACAAACACTTTATAAATTTTTTATATATATGAGTAGGATTTGTAATTAGTATTATGAAAAAAGATATAAACTTACTAGTTTGTTAATTAGTTGTAATCCAACTTCTTTGTTCATATATTTTTTTTTAATTTTATCCTAGATTGAAGAATATATGCTTTTGTAGCAATAAATAACTTTTGGATAAAAGAAATAAAAAATAATAATACTCTGAATTTTCAATATTTGTGTAAAATTATGTGTAAAACTGATTGTGAAATTTAATATATGTGGAAAAATATCACAAGGTTGAATTTGAGCAAGCACACCAATTCTAGTGCTTGTGTTAAAATTTAGAGGCATGGACATACCAATGTTGTGGCTCAGAGTGTGAGAAATGTGCATTATATATATTAAATAGTGTAGCATCTATTCATGCTTCACAAATCGAAAATGAACATACCTCTTGTCGAAATTAAAAAAAAAAATTGGAGGATTACCATGAAATATTTTGTTTTGCGCTATAAAATGGACGATTTGGATTTATGCATAATGAACCTAATTTTATGGAGTTGAAGTTCGCAAGAACGGGTATTTTATTTGGAAAAGCTAAGTTCCATTTGGGGGTATTTGTAATTTTTTTATAGTTGTTAGATCTTTCTTATATTAGAAAAAAATTGAAATTCAACTATATAAGTAGATTTGAACTAATTACATGTATTCAACTAAAAAATATGTATTAGTTTTAGTTGAACTTGGTGAGCCATGTTAAGGTCTGAAATTGGTGGAAGGTTTAGGCATGGTGGAGGTGGAGGTAGAAGTCGATTCATGTTAAGCAATCGAGACAATTAGAATTACATATTGTTAGAGGCTTAGTTCATGAATCATGAATCGTATGGTAAATTGAAATGTTACCTCGTGGCCCGTAACAATTCTGGTTTATTTTTTAAAAGTATAATATATTTAATATAGAAATTAATTATGATATTTTTATAATTAAAATTACTAATGAAAAATTAATTATCAAAACAAGTATATCCTTCAAAATATAAATTATTAAATACAGAAATAAAAATTAATCTAATTTCCTATTCATAAATCATCATAACTATCATATTCATCGTCAATATGCGTCTTTTCGTCATCTTCATACTCGTCACTTATTACATTTTCCATTATCTCATCTTACTCGTCGACAAGATCGTCGTTTATTTTTCTCTTTACCTTTCATTTCTGGATTTAAAATTCTAGGCCTCTTTTTTTTTCCATAGCCAACACTTCACCTGGAAACACTTATGTATATCCATTCGTGAATGATATTCAGGGAGACAAGGATCTTTTTTCTCTGTAATCTGTTCATCATCGGATTCCATATCGGACAAACGAATTGGATCATAATCATCACCTTATTCTTGTCTTTTTAAATATCTAATTTGAAAATGAATGTTGTATTTCTCACAAATACAAGATCATTCATCATTTGTTGTTGCAAACGATTTCTCCTCTTTGAGTGTACTTGATCAAACATGCTCCAATTTTGTAAACATCTGGTTGCGCTGCAAGTTAACCTTAACACTCATATAACTAATTTTTAAAGCTTGGGATTTCTTCACCATAACTCTTCCATCGTAAAGCTACAAAACATATATTTTCATATCAAAACTACCCAAATATATTCTTAAAAATTTATGATTAGTATTTTTTTATAACATAAAAATATATTAAATATATACACGATTGTTTCTTATCTCTCGTGGATATTGTCATGCTAATACCAAACATTCCTTTCTTGTTCTTGATTTTTTTTAATAGTTCGTCTACTTTTAGATGAGTTTTAATATCTGGATACATTCTTTAATCGTTTTGTATAGACCAGTTTTTACTTCGTTATCTGCCTTGAATTTTGAATCATAGTGAAATCTACAAAAAAAAGAGTACTACAAATAAAAAAATATATAATATTAATAATTATATATTTTAAAGTAACATAATATACCTAGGATTGAGAAAATATCCCGTTGCTTCATATATATAAAATATTGTTGGTTTCGTATCACCATCAACAAGTCTCAAAACTTTAACCAAAGTCATGACACATTGAATGCAATATTTGATGGATCTCCAAAATTTATCATCACTAAAATTATTTCTTGAGCCGTTTTACCATTAGGGGTACTCGAATGAGAACTCGTTAGGAATTCCTCAAACATAGCTGGTAATTGAGTTTTTCGATCGTGGAACTCTTCAAAGTGAAATAATTAGTTGCATATCTATTAACTACAAGTCTTGTCAATTCTTTCTCTTTGCTATGTGATAAATGAAATTTTTCACTTTTTTGCTTTATCGATAACATCTTTTGAAACCGGTAGATTACCTATGTCAGAAAGCATAAGATCGATCAAATGTGCAGCACAAGGTACCAACTGATTTAATACAATTTGCACCATCTTTTCTTCTCCAATTTCCTTCACCATAACATTAATCAATTCGTACAACTTCAAAACTCTTAATAATCGAAAAAGTATCGACTTAATAAAAATTGTTCCTCGTGGACTAGTAACGAGAAAATTGGTTATTGAACGGTGTTTTTTGTCTGTCCATACATCAAACATCAATGTGCATCCTATTTTTCCATTCTTTTTTGAATTCATCGAATTTCAGATTTACATACTCAACTTCCTTCTTCAAATACACTTGTACTTCATAATAAGTAGGGGGCTTTAATCCCTTACCATAGTCTCCAATCGATTTCACCATTTGAAAAAGTAGAGAATGTTTCACTAAATTAAATGGTAATAGACACTACAAAAACCTACAAATATCTCGAATGACAGACTCTTTTTTTTTAACCATTTGATTTAACGTTTGTTGGCCCCCACCTTGTTCTTTTAACAAACTATTCTACATTCACCTTCGAATTCTTCGCTTCTTTTTCTTTTAAAATGCATACAAATAGCGATTTCACGTCATCACTAACTTGAGGACATACATCAACATCTTTTTGGGTACAAGCCAAGTGATTTTTTATCCTCAACATACCTCCCAAAGTTGTTTTTCCACAATAGTTATATTTTACTTGGTATCGATTTCCTCCTTCCGTCTTCGAGTAGTGGTTCCATGTAACAAGTGTCTCATTTGCTTTTTTATTTTTTTCCTCATTTAAAAAATCTACTTCAAATTTTTTATGATATACCTATTTATTAGTTTAAATTCAGGTTTAAATTAGTTCAACTAAATAATAAAAAAATAACTTTGATTTTATATTTTGATTAAAAAATTAATAAAATAAAAATTAAATACTATAATTTTATTAAATATCATAATTTTATATATTGATAAAGGTTTAATTATTAAAAAAATTGGACACATTTATGGAAAAAATAAATATATTATTGTTAATTATATTATTTATATATGAGAGAATATAATTTCGATGGTTGTTATTATATAAAAATAATGGCTACTTATTTTTTCACATAAATTAGAAAACACATTAATTACCTCCACCATTATAAAAATACCTCTATAAATTGTCTTGATATTTTAAATATTTATTGGAATATAAATTTAATTTTTTTTAATAAGGGTAATAGTAGAAAATAGTGAGATAAAGTGTCTTAAAATTCTAATTGGATATTATTTTTAGGACACTACTATTAGTAAGTAGGATATTATTTTTGGGATGGAGGAAATAACAAAATAATTGGAGTTTGGACCGTTGACCAACATAAATAAAATACAGAGGTATTGTTAGTTCAACATGATAAAAATCACTATTATATAAATAATAAACTTAATGTCGAATAGAAAAATACAATAGTTCACTTATCAAAAAATAACTCGCGAACATCATATTACACAAAGTTACACAAAACAAAACAGTGAAGAAAACTAACACAAAAACAAAAACCTGAATCAAAGGCACAAACCAGAAAATCATGTCTGCAACGAAGCTACTTTGATTTGGGCTTTGATAAGCGATACATAAAAGATTCTGATAAAGTATGACATGCATCGGTTGTATGACGACTCGTAATCGTGATTCACGATATGGATCCAACAAATCCTAGAAATATTTGCAAGGAATAGGTCCGTTACACTAATAGGTGTATATAGAGATGGGAACGTGTGTATTGATTGGTTGCCTCGATTGATTTGTCACACGGGGAGTAATATCATTCATATGTTGACCCCCCAATGAAATATGGAGTATTCTCACTCGTGATAGGATGGAATGAAAAACACTAATAATAATTTATATCCTGAGTTTAATGAGTTTAATTGATGATGTATTAATCTAGATATACAAAGATCCGTTTAGGATATCTCCAGTATCAAAAAAAAATATTAACAACATATACTTCAAGTTTATATAGATAGAATGAATTATATGTTAAAGTAAGAAAAAAATATCAATATTGATCTTTATTATATTTTGCAGGAAAAAGATGTTATCGAAAAAAATACCAATCAGATTGTTGGCCATGTCATTTCATTAAACTAGCATTTTATAATTTCTATGGTAAGATATACTTTTAACTTTATTATTTATTCCAAGTATATTTATTACATTTTAAAATACTTTCATATATTAAGATTAAATTTTTTAGATTGTTATCATGTTAGATTATTATGTATGTTGTTCTTAGTTGCTTTATTTTGTTTTTATTTATATGCATGGTCTTTTTATTCATTGATAACTTGTATTCATGTTAAAGTCAATCCAACAAAAGGGTAAATGTAGATTTTTATTTTTTATATGGGTGTGATTTTTACTGTACAAGTTTCAACATGATTCATCAAAACCAGTAATCTTTGTAAAAAACTTAATGGTAAATTAGTAATAGTAAGCGCAAACACAATGATATGTGTTTTATTATCTTTTATATAAATCCATAAAATGTTTATCATCTTTTATACTTGGAGTTGAAGTAATTCATCTCATAAATCATCATTAATTTTAATTTTGAACATAAACTAGTTGAATTATTATATTAAAAAGCTTTCTTTTTTTTTAATTATAAATTTGAAAAATCGAGTTTCGGGTCCCAGGTAATATTAGACATGGTGCAAGAACGAGGGCCAGTAATAGTACATGTCAACTTAAAATATCATATGTTAACTTCTTGTATATTAACTGCACTTAAAATATGATAATAGAGTTAATTGCGTTTGCTCCCTGTGGTGACTCTTAATTACAAGTGTGGTCCCTATTACAAATGGATTAGAAGTTTTTTGATTTTGATTCCTTTACAGTATGAGTTTTCCATGCTTTCCCCGCTGATTCCATCAAAGTTAACTTTAAGGGATCAAACGGTAATAAGTAAATATATTTGGAATATTTTTCCACTAGAAATTTTTAAATTACCTTTTAGTAATCAAAATTCCACACAAACTTTTGCAGAAACCAACTCCTATATATACAGATCCTGCAAAATAGTTGAGGTGGAGTAAATTAAATTTGGAAAATTCCATTTTTGTAGATAATTCCACTGTAGGTCATTATATTATGCAAAATTTCACTATAGGTCCCTTGAGATGCTAATATTGAAGGATGTGTGTGATGTAGTTACCTGAGCAATCACTTGTTTCTCGGTATAAGGTAGGTGACCTAAACCATGCTCGACAACCTAATTATTCATCAAAGAATGTGAAATCAGAAATTTAGAACTTAGTCCTTGCATACAATAAACATACAAATTTTACATACAAGGCGAATTAACAGATCTGCATAGAAAACAAAGTCACGCTACCAATACATTTGGATTTGGTGTAGATTTATGTTTTTATACGATTCTATATCTAATGCATCTCTTGGGATGTTTTTGTATACAGAATCAGTTGCGATGGTGCAAGATTTGTTCGCTAGGTGTATCGGGGGTTTGCTTAGTGTGGTGGCGCAAGAGCTTTGCTTGATTTTACGGTGTGACACTCGGATATGTTCTATCATGGAGATATTCATGGTGCACAAGCTGTGCTGACGAGTACAAGATCAACGCTTTTATCATCAGTATCTGGACAAGCAGGGGACAATTTTAGCACATTGCTTGAATCTGAAGTTGATGAAGCTAGATAGAGGATGTCCACTCGCGAGCTTTACGAGCATACAGGAAGACCTTATATGTTTGCGACTATAAGTTCACATTCTGGGTAGAGGGCTACAACTAGGTGGGACATGAGGTCACGCACCACATTTCTTTGAGGAAATGGGAGGTCAGATGCTGATGATGACTCGGGACTCTATCAAACTTAACCAATGCTTAACATGTTTACAAGATCACAGGACCTTATCCATCTCCACCCTTCTATATAGCAAGAAAACTAGAAATTCAATTCACCTCAAAGATACTTTTTTAAAATATTTTGATCAGTGTCTTCAAGACTTGTATATTTATAAAGAGCACCCATATTTATGTTCTCTTTAACATATTTTTACCCAGATTTGATTGTTGTTGAATATTTACTTTCATGACATTAATATACTAATAATAATTTTAGTTTTGTAGTCTTCTTGTCAATATCTTTTGTACGGTCTTTTATAATGTTTATACCATGACGTATGTTTTCTGTTTCTAGATCGCATGTAAGTAAGTACAACAGAGGCTCTAACTCCAATATATTTTCAGTATTCATTCTCTTTTTCATTGTTTTGTCTCTTTAATATCGCGTCCAAGCAATGTATGATAGCGTGTGCAGATTATTCTTCTATCATCACAATAAGGTTAAGGTTGTAAAGAACTATGTTGCTAGCTTAAAACTTAAGCTTAACTCGAGAAAATATAATTTGAGAGATCGTTTTTCTAGTTAGTCGAGCGAAACTCAAGCTCCAAAAATAACTCATTTAACCAACATGCCAAACTACACTTGTTCATTGAAAAAAAACTAAGCTTGTTCACATATGTAAGCAACTTATTTTTTAGTTACATAAACATATTTATGTTGGAATCACATATGTAAATATTAAATGTGTATTGTTATCGTAAAAGTTTTATCCAATTGATTATGGTCTCATAAAGCTTATAATTGGATTCGGGGAATAAACGTGTCATGGAATTAAAGTGTAGATACTGTTATGTTATTTATAGTTAAATGAGAGTCAAACGGGATATAATAGAAGTTATTACATATTAACTTCTAATAACTTCTTATTCTTAACTGAACACACGATTAGAATTATAAGAAGGGGGTTATGGTCCCCATATCATACGCTCTGCTCTTTCTCTCATCCCCATCTAAAAAGAAAACTAAAAAGACATAAGGTATAGATCTGGAAGATTCATTACCCACCCAACAAATCAAACAACCCAATCATGGATTCGGGTACGCTTCCGCTTATCTCCTCTTTTATTCTTAATATTATGAAGTATAGATTAGTTAGTATATTTATGTGTTTTGATTGAACACCAAAATCCTACAGTGGTATCAGAGTCTGCTATATTGATTTTACTATTGAATAAATTAGGATAATTTTTTGTTTTTAATTATTTATAACAATTCGATTAAAAAATTTTGTTACGTATAATTTTTTTATGGCATGCGTCAGTGTTAGTGACGATCCACATTTAGCATTTGTTGTATAAATCATTCATATATAGCTGACTATGCGTTATGGCTTCATTTTTTTATTTCACTTTTTCCACAGATTGTTGTTTCATGGCATGATGAAAGTTGACTGGATCATCTTCCACCGTGAAATTTTCATCCTCATGTTCTTGGAGATACACAATATAATCATCTGTATCTGCATTTCTCCTTTCTCTAGTGGATTGCCTTATTGGCACAGGTTGTTGAGGTTGTTGAGTTTGTTCTTCTTGAATAATTATTTCATCTTGAATAGGAAGTTGTTCAATGTTGACTTGTTGTGGTCTCGGATCCACTTCTTGATCAATGACTGGTGTAGGAACTTGTAGATTGTCAAAAGTGATAATAGAAATAGGATTCGACACTGATTCCTCCTCAAAAGTAACGTCTCTAACCTTATTTCTCCCCCCAATCTCAACATCCTCAAAAAATATTGCATTTCCCATCTCAAATATGTTCTTCATTGTAGGATCATAAAATTTGTACCCTTTTGATTTCTCAGAATGATCAATAAAGTAGCTACTTACTGTTTTGGGATCAAGTTTTCTTTCGTTTGGCCAATAAGGCCTTGCCTCTTCTGGACATCCCCAAATATGGAATTGCTTTAGACTAGGTTTCTACCTATCCAAAGCTCATAAGGTGTTTTAGTAAATGCTTTAGTTGGTACTCTGTTAAGAATATAAGCTGCTGTCTTTAATGCTTCTCCCCAAAGTGACGCTGGTAAGGTTGAAAGACTAATCATACTCCTTACCATATCCTTAAGAGTCACATTTCATCTCTCATCAACGCCATTTATGGTAGGTGATCCTGGCATAGTGTACTGTGGAACGATACCGCATTCCTCTAGGAAATTAGCAAAACGTCTTGAACGTTGTTCACCTGATCCGTAATTTATGTTGTAATATTCACCACCACGGTTAGATCTTACGGCTTTTATTGTTTTGTTAAGTTGATTCTCAACTTCATACTTAAAAGCCTTGAACACGTCCAGAGACTGAAATTTCTCATTAATTAAATATAGGTATCCATAACTAGAGTAATCGTCTATGAATGATATAAAATACTGTTGACCATTCCAAGAAGACGTAGGAAATAGTCCACAAATATCTTTGTGAATAAATTCTAAGACATCTGTGGCTCTATTGGCACCTAGTCTCTTTGTTTTGGTCTATTTTCCCTTAATGCATTCAGTACAAATATTGAAATAAAAAAAACAACGGAATTCAAAATTCCATCAGACACAAGTCGCTCAATTCTATTTTTCGAAATATGACCTAAGCGTTTATGCCATAATGATGCTGAATTTCCCACGTGATTCCACGTTCAAGGTTTCATTATAAGATGCGATTGTATCAAGTAAATATAAATTGTAATATTCACTTAGTGAACTGGTTCACAAAATATTATAATTTAAAGATAAATTAAAATGATTGTTTCCAAATGAACAACAATATCCTAATTTGTCCAATAAAGAAACTGAAATCAAATTACGCCTAAACGAGGATACACCAAAAGTATCTTTTAAATCCAAATAAACACTAGTTCCTAATAACAATCCAAATGACCAATCGTCTCCACCTCTATCAACTTTCGGTCGCCCACAAAGATGTGTCTTTCACCATCACTTGGCTTTCGGTAGCTCAGGCAACCCTACATAGAAATACTTATGTGAGTAGTAGCACCATAATCTATCCACCAAGTATTTCTAGTTACTTAAGCTAAATTTACGTCCGAACAGACCAAAGTAAGAATTGTACCATTCTTAGTACGCCAAGCGTGATATTTTGTACATTCTTTCTTCATATGTCTAAGCTTCTGACAGAAGTAACAAACACCTGGTTCTTGAGTTTGTTTCTTTTGTGTTGGACCCTTAGCAGCCTTATTCTCTGATTTTCTTTTCTTGTTTTTTATCTTTAGAGGTGCTTGCTAAGTGAGCACTTTCAATTCTTTCTTGCTTCGACCTTTCTTCCTCTTGCACACAGTATGAAATAAGCTGATTAAGAGTCCATTTCTCCTTTTGACAGTTATAACTAACCTTGAATTGGTTAAATTGTGGAGGAAGTGATATAAGTACTAAATGCACGAGCAATTCATCGGACATGTCGAGTTTTAGTCATTTAAGTTTTGAAGCAATGTGTGACATCTCAACGATGTACTCCCTTATATTGCCTTTTCTCTTATATTTCATTGAAATCAAGCTTTCCAGAAGCATGCTTGTTTCAGCCTTATCATTTTTGGCAAAACGTTTCCCAGTTTCAGCAATAAACTCCTTATAATTAGTAATTCCTTCGGAATCTACACCTCTACAGGCTTTTGGAATGCCACGCTTGATAATCATTAGACTCATGCGATATGAACGATCCCACCTCTCATGTTCCTTTTTCTCTTCAAGGGAAATTTCCTAAGTGAGAGGTTGAGGTTGTTCAACGCTTAGTGAAAAGTCCAGATCCATACAGACGAGAACAATGAGAATGTTCTCTTTCTAATCCTTGAAATTATTCCCATGAAGTATGGGAATCGAGTTGACATTAGTAGATGTTGTAGTAGCAGATAAACTAGCTGAATTAAAAAATAAACAAATAATGCTCACATTAAAATCCTTATTCTATAATCTGTAAATTCAAATAATGATCAATTCCATTTCAAAATATTGAACACAACATTAATATCAAGTCTTTGGACAATAATATTAACTGCAATTAGTATTCCTGTTGTAATAATCAGATATTGAAAATAACGCATGTCAAATAATGAGTTTATCTTCAGATCAAGTCATTATTTACATATAAACTAAATAATCATCACGTAGTTATTATTACAGGTATATGTGTGGTGTCGCCTAGGGTGTGATAAAAATAAGATAAATATAAGTCATAAAACAATGCGCTTTCACCCTAGACAAGCACGGTATTGCAAGTATTACAGGACGTATGCAAGTTTTAATGATAAGTTGAATTCGTTCTCATGGACTTAGTGTGTTATACAAATGAGCAGAAATAACGAGTAAGAAGTAATTAATTAAAAGACAGAAAATAAAAGAGAATAATTCGAGATAGTTAATTAAGCTAGGAGAAAATAAAAGACATTAAAATAAATACGAAGAAATATATTAGATGAGAAGGATAGCTTAGGTTTTTCTAGTATGCATTAATCCTTCTAATTCTTTCTATCAAATCTAGTTAATAAGGAAGATAATTAGCTCTTAGATACTTAATCAGGATTCTAAATTCCCATACCTTAGACCTTAAGAGCGACTAAGGGGGCTACGGGCACACCACGAGGCTGGTTTAAATAAGGGTTTTCCTGCGCTACTAGGTCACTAAGCAATCAATTTTCAAACATGGTGATAGTGATTAAATTATACCCTAATAAATATCTAGTTAGAATTAGTGTTTTCAAGACCAATATCGACACTAGACGTTATGTGGTGTCTCAATAATTAGACACCCAGCTAAGGTAATCATCTAACTACTATTAAGGTAATCCTAAACGTTGCGCACCGCAAGGAAAACAGTCAGTAAATCAAAACACATAAACAAATATATAGGTAAGAAGCTAATATCAAATTAAAACATATAATTCTCAAAGAAACTTAGATAGAAAGAAAATAGAATTCATAGATTATACATGATGGAAAATCCAAGCTATGGGAAAATTAGTTCATACCTGAAGGAAATAAACTAAAAGAAATAATGAAAGACTTCATCCTGCTCTCTACAATAATTATGATAATAATAAACCTAAAGACTAATTACTATGAGGCAAGGATGATTTACAAGTTATATAAGGGTGTATTTATAGGTGTATAGAAGTCCTAATTCGTTTTCTTGAACGAGAAGGTAAGTAGTGGACTCCTAGCTCAACTCAAATTCGTAACCCTAAAATATGAAATTAGGCCCGTTTTTTGTTTTGGTCCTAACAGTTTCAATTCTTATCCGTTTGACATGTATGAGTAATCGAAATTCATCGTCTCGGAAAGATATTTAACTTTTCTCTTGATCAGTTCTCCAAATTCCCCACCAATGTTGAGATATAAGCTGATTTGTGGTCGTGAGTGGTGAAATTGAGATTTATGGCATCTTTTCCTTTTCCATATTTTTAGCTTTTCTTTCATTATCTCCAATTTCCATGCTTATCTTCTTTCCTTATATCTTAATCTTTGACTTGGACTCTAATTAATCTCCATAAATATCTTTAAAGTTTCACACTAAATAAATTATTAAACCCAATATGCTCTAAAAATAATAATTTACTAAATCAAGATTAGAAATAGGAAAGTGTAGTAATTCTCAAGAAAATCGACTAGAATAACTTCTAAATCACTAAAAACGATGTCTCATCTTAATATTAATATATCACAAATGAGGAGATATCAAGACCCCCAACTCAAAGTTGTATCGTCCCGATACAATAAAGATAAAAAAAAAAGGAAGTCTATAAATACACACCTACGTAATTTTAACACAATGGGAAGAACATAGCAGAATATATAGAATAGACATAAAGCAACTACTTAGAAAATTTCATACAATAATATTTATAAACTACATACATGTAAACTTCTCATATCCATAGTTAACACAATTTGAATTCAAGATTAGATTAGTTCGCAATATAAGAACGATTGGGACATAACTCAGTTCACCAAGGAAGCTATAGATTGATCATCGAACTTCACTAGTATCCAAAGATCCATTTAACTACTCTCTATTGGCTCAATCACTTCTCGATTACATATCAAAGAATCAAAAGGTCTTTAAGGTTGTAATTTAGGCTTAGGGGCAGTATGATAGTATATTTGGATGCTTTAGAGTGAGCTTTTGGCTCTCTCCTCACTAGCCATCAATGAATCGCCCTAGAGCTTGAGTTACTCTCATAAAACGTTTCTCACTCAACCCAATGAATTATTGATGCACAAAGTAGCATCCCCAATAACCCAATCAAAGCATAAGATGTTCCCTTAAAAATTCCACTTTGCTGGTCCGAATATATATCCTTTTCAAATCATTTTTTTTTCTTTTATATAGTTATGACTCTCTTTTTGATGTTCAAGCTATCACGCTATTTTTTTCATAAATTATGCCTTTTCATAACTTTAGCTCGTAGCTTCTTTTTTATTCACTATTACCCCGGCAAAGGGTTACAATATAAACCTGTGAATCGTCATCAATATAATAACAGAGCACAATTAATAAGCTAAAAAATCCCCATCCCAATAACAATTCCCATAATGGTGGACCCACCACCCCAAACTCAAGCTCTAAAACAACTGTCTATGAATCGCGATTTGAGTGCGGGTATTAAATCAAATAACAAGGTGAGAAGGTATAAAAAGGCTTCAAGTGGCTTCCATATGAAAGAACTGCCTTAATCATTTTCTACACCATGCAATTTTGTTATTTTCTTACCTTTAGCACTTTCATAAAATGGGTTTGTCAACTTGCTTGGATCTCACGGCCTACACACTACTCAAGGCTCCATGAGATCGAACATACTTTCTATCGCATTGCTAACTAATCTTTTCTTTACTATCAGTGTGTGTTTTCCTGCAAAAACTCAAAGAATACAAAATACTATAGCTCATAAACATACTACTTACTATCATCAATTCACTGAGCTTATGCTTTCAAGCTATTAAACACACTTTACATCTAATTCCCATGTATCGAAAAATTTAATTTCTACCTAAAAACAGAAAAATGGAGATGAGAGACAATGAATCCCCACACCCCAACTCAAAAATGAGCCGTGTCCCCACGACTCGAAACAGAAATTAAAATTAGCAGATAAAGCATTTACAGAAATGGTAAGGAAGAAAGAGAACATACTTTCGAGGCTATTGTCTCGCATTATCGACATCCAAGGTAGGATTTGCTTGATCTTTTCTTAATTTCTCAAAGATTGTCATAATGTGCACTTGATTGGCTTAGATTTGTGCCACATCATTAGCTAAGGAAGTTTGAGCTTCTTCGAAATTGTTTAAACGCTCCTCTATCATCTCTTGCCAACTTTGCTCCTTTTCTTCTTTTGAAACTTGCGTAGAACCCGCTCCTCTCAAGACTTTTATGATCCAAGCATTATCAATATAAATCTTTTTAAATTCGAATTTCTCTTCTTCACCCAATATTACATTCTCTTTTTGCACAAGACACGTGATCATAGTAGGATATTTAACGTTATAAACTGATTTAGGAGAGACCGGAAATCGCATCACCTTCTCAAAGATCAATTGTGCCACATCCACTTCGTCTCCTCTCAAAATACAATCCAACAGTGGAACGTTCTTCTTAGTTACATCGAAAGTTCTTGTGTTTCCAAAGACATTAGGGATAAGGAAATTATGCCAAACTCTAGCATCCGGTTAAAGATATTTGTAAGGACAAGGTGCCTTCAATTCTCCCTTATGTGATTGCACTTTCTCCTTGTCTAAAATATGCTCATAAAGTAAATCCCAATCACAGATTCTTTGTTTAGCCACCGCTTCACTATACTTGCATGGTCCAACCAATTTTTTAAACTGGAAGTGGTTTCTAATCTCTTTAACTGTGAAAGGAACTAACTTTCCTCTAATCGGAACACAACCTTCACTATCTCAGCTAACAAGGCCTAAATAGAAATCTAAAAATAACTCATGACATAAATCAAAACATCTTACCATGAATGTTGACCAACCCAATCGTTCACCAAGCTCCACGAATCTCTTATATTCTCATGTACCAACTTCTTCATCGAATACTTTCTCATATGCAAACTGTAGTTCCTTTAATTGTTTTTCTGCAGAAGCTATCAAGGCTTTTGAAGCTTTCTCTTTATCTTCGGATGTAGGACCTTTGAATCGAAGAGGTTGTGTTTTCTTCTTGGAATACAGTGGGACCATTTTTCCCAAAAAATTAAACATAGCCGGCTTACCTCCCTTTTCGTTATCGATTTTACCCTTGGTTTTGGAACTAGAACCTTTGTTACTTGATTTCTTCTCAACTGAACCCAATACCTTGATTTTCTTCACCTCCCTCTTGTTAGATAATGTTTTTGTTCTTTGAGTCATCTCAATTGACCCCTAACTCAAAGCTTTAACAACTCTTAAAAATTTGAACTCTTGATTATAGATTGAGCAAGCTTGATTTGGTTTAGGAAAGGTGAATTGATGATGAATCTCTATGTGGGTAAGGTGAATTCTTGATGGATTAGTATGGATCTAAGAAATTGTAGGATGAATTTTGAAAATTTGAGCTTTTGATTCTTCAATTTAATGTGTTTGGTGAGAATTGGGTGATTGAATCTCCTTTGTAATAATGTGGAGAGAAGATTTGATGTGTTTTTATAATGATTGAGTAGTGTTTTGATGTTTAAGGAAGGTTTTATGAAGCTTCAATGGAGTTGGGAAATGTTTGGAGAAGAAAGAGAGGCTTAATGATTAAAAATTTCCGAATATACCAACCTCTTTCTCTTTTATAACCTAAAAACGAAGCTTTTTTCTCTCTCCAGCGGCGCTGGTCGGCTTACCGGCCGTAGGGCCCGGCATACCGGTGCTGGTATCTCTCGAAAGCCGACCTTCTATCTTGATCACGTGGCCTGACTCGTGGGCTCGGGTATTCTGCCCGCCGGCTTACCGGCCATGAGGGCCGGCATACCGGTGCTGGCATCTGAATATATCCAAAACATTTGCTTTGCCTCCCAAAACTCGATTTCTCTAATACCTAAACATCTAAAACACTAATACCTTTCTCAAATATGCAATATAAACTAAATACAACTAAACTACACACAAACTAAAAACATAAAAAGCATAAATAAATAAAAATTTGCGGGTTGTCTCCCGTACAACACTTTTATTTAACGTCTTTTAAAGTTAGACGTGTTACCTCTATCAAGATTTGCGAATGTAGCCTCCTCATCAACAGGTTAGGCTATGAACGTCAACTAATCTGCACTTGATCCCCTTCTTGGGTCTAATCTCTATCACCTTAGTTGAAACAACCTTAGCGACGATGAATAGTCCCATCCACGAGTCTTTGTAACTTTGTGGCCTATTTTCGCGTTTGTGAGCTTTCCATAGAACTTCATGGCCAACCCCAAACTCAATGTTTGGCTCAGTATCCACAGGTTTTACATGGATCTTTTCTGTAGGGACTTTGTGATGTGAAAGGCTGTGGATGACAGGAACGGTGGGATCTAACTTCCTCGGTTTCTTACCCAAGACATAGAAGGTCTCGGATATGTTCTTAGCATGAATGGTAATGGTCCCTTCTTGGAAGTTGATGGCACTTTGACTTGTGGCCATGAAAGGCCGTCCAAGTATGATTGGAACCTGCTTATCTGCATCAAACTCAAGTATAAGAAAGTCAGTAGGGATGACAATACTACCTTCTCGGACAAGAACATCCTCCACTATTCCCCATGTCTTGGTAACTGAGTTGTCAGCAAACTGCAACTTCACTGGAGCTTTCTCTGATTTCTGAAGTCCAAGTCTCTCGAACACGGACTTAGGCATAAGATTCACACCTGAACCCACATCGTACATAGCCTTCACCTTGAGCATACCATTTATTTGAATAGGAAGGTTAAAACCCCAGATCTTTGAGCTTTAATGGTAACTCTTTTTCACTTCTTCTTGAGACTCTCAAGTTCTCTCTCTTGGCTTCTACACACGCTTCTTTCTCAGAAATAACTTGCGCAAAAACTTGTTGCGGTCTAAGCCCTTTCTTCGCAATATCAAGCATTTGGGCGTTGATATTTTCAGTAGTGTACGCCTCTACAAATGTCGTGAGTTCAGTGTCACCTTTTGGATTTATATCAGGAATGGTTGATGACATTGTTTGAACAACTGGTGGCGATTCCACCTTCTCTTCTTCTTTCTCTTCTTGCACAGCAGGTGCAACTTCAACTTCAACTCTTGGTTCTTCCTTTGAGGCTTCTTCCTCTTTGTCTTTAGCCAACTCAGCTTGGTATTCCATAACCGATCTAATCTCCTCTTGCATATCCTCCAGAAGCTGTATAAATTCGGATTTTTCTGAATCTTTCTCCACATCACTCTCAGAACAGTTAGAGTCCACGGGGCTAGACTTGGTTGGATCTTCTTCGGTACTCAGAACTTCCACGGCACTAACGGGAGCATGTGGTACTTCCTTCTTTTCTTCAATATCAAGGAAAATAGCCTTGCAAGCTTCGAACCCAACATTTCCATCACCTCCTTCGATAGCCTACAATTCATTTTGTTCCATAATGCTTGTCAGAACTTTGTTTATTTGTTCTACTTGAGTACCGAAAATCTGAATTGAAGCTTCTTGTTCTCGTAACTTCTTGCCCTGAGCATGCATATTAGTGGTCA
The DNA here is from genome assembly GCA_029959085.1 of Nemophila menziesii. Taxonomy (NCBI): domain Eukaryota; kingdom Viridiplantae; phylum Streptophyta; class Magnoliopsida; order Boraginales; family Hydrophyllaceae; genus Nemophila; species Nemophila menziesii. The sequence continues at coordinate 122,250,144 of JARWIR010000001.1, read as the reverse complement.
TAAGATCCATGAACTTCGTCAATTGTGGATTATCCACAGCTCCCTCTTGAGGATACTGTGGTAAAGCTTTCTGAGCTAATGAATCGGTATAGGAATCTTGAACAGGTTGTTGTGGGAGAGCAGGTCTATTCTGATATTGATTTTGATACTGACCTCTCGGTTGGAAAGAGTTATTCTGAGGGCGTGGTTGATAGTGACCAGGATTAGCGGCCCCATGTGAATTTGAATACTGCATACTTGGATGATTCCTATTACCAAATTGATAACCTCCTCGGTTGGATATGAAATAAACAGACTGTGGATTTCCTTCGCATTCTTCCCAAGTATGATTCATTGCCCCACATTGTGGACAACCTTGTGCTTCTTGCACTACATTTGTTGGGCTAAATTTATTTGCATCTCAAGGTTAAGTTCTTTGATTTGATTCTCTAATGTGGATAATTGAGTTGAGTTTGTAGTTTCTGCGTCTAATCGGAGTGTACCTCGAGGTTTTGTAATAGGAGCTCGCGAAGATGGCCAACTCATTTCTTGTTCAATGCAGTTTTCTAAAACCTCGGTAGCTTCAGCAGGGTTCATGGACACAAAATTCCTTTCCCAAGGTTATCCACCTTCAACCTACTTTCTCTATTGATACCTTCATAGAATATATCTAACTGTAGAGAGGGGGTGTAACCATGGAGCGGACATCTTGCTAACTTCTGTTGAAACTTTGTCCATGCTTCTCCTACTTCTTCTCCATCTTTTTGACAAAACTTTTCGAGCTTGCTTTGGTCTTTGAGTCTCATACTCTTCAGATAAAAACGGTTAAAGAAAGCAAATTGAAGTTCTGTCCATGAATTAATTGTCCCTGGTGGTTGCCTATCTAGCCACTCACCAGCTCTACCGGTCAGAAATATGACAATACAGTTGCTCGCGTGTAATGCCTGGAGTAACATAAGCATCACAAATCTACATAAACTTCTGAATCGCTCTTACCAGATCTTGAATTAATATACCACTGTAGAGTCCAAAACTTTGAAACTGACTGAGCATACCAGGATCGGTACTAAATTTGATGTTTTGGATCTATGGAGGACGGTAACCTATCAGTTGAACATGAAAAGGTACTCCCAAGCCTGAGAGGTCTTGCTCCACTCTTTTCTGATTATTATTATTTCTGTTACCTCCTACGTGGTGGTTGTAAATGTCCTAATGGACCAAGCGTTCTCGGATTTACTGGATTCGGTATGTCTGCCATAGCTCTTCTTAAGGCTCTTTCCTCACGAAGACGTTTGTTATAACCTCTGAAGTTCCTCTCAGGCTCCGGTAACGGAGGCCAAGAATTAAACACGGTTAAAACCTGAAAAAGACTAAAGCAAACCACAAGCGTAAATCTGGAAAAATAAAAACTAAATACTGAAAAATAAAAATTAATTAACAACTACTACTCAAAATAGATAGCCCACACGCTAATGAGACACAAGTCCCCGGCAGCGGCGCCAAAAACTTGGTGTCGCCTAGGGTGTGATAAAAATAAGATAAATATAAGTCAGAACACAATACACTTTAACCCTAGACAAGCACGGTATTGCATGTATTACAGGACGTATGCAAGTTTTAATGAAAAGTTGAATTCATTCTCAGGGACTTAGTGTGTTATATGAATGAGCAGAAATAACGAGTAAGAAGTAATTAATTAAAAGACAGAAAATAAAAGAGAATAATTCGAGATAATTAATTAAGCTAAGATAAAATAAAAGACAATAAAATAAATACGAAGAAATATGAGATGAGATTATAGCTTAGGTTTTGCTAGTATGCACTAATCCTTCTAATTCTTTCTATCAAATCTAGTTAATAAGGGAGATAATTAGCTCTTAGATACTTAGTCAGGATTCTAAATTCCCATACCTTAGACCTTGAGAGGGACTAAGTGGGCTACAGAAACACCACGAGGCTGGTTTAAATAGGGTTTTCCTACGCTACTAGGTCCCAAAGCAATCAATTTCCAAACATGGTGATAGTAATTAAATTATACCCTAATGACTATCTAGTTAGAATTAGTGTTGTCAAGACCAATATCGACACTAGACGTTATGTGGTGTTTCAATAATTAGACACCCAGCTAAGGTGATCATCTAACTACTATTAAGGTAATCCTAAACGTTGCGCACCGCAAGGAAAACAGTCATTAAATCAAAATACATAAACAAATATATAGGTAAGAAGCTAATATCAGATTAAAACATATAATTCCCAAAGAAACTTAGATAGAAAGAAAATAGAATTCATAGATTATACATGATGCAAAACCCAAGCTATGGGAAAATTAGTTCATACCTGAAGGAAATAAACTAAAAGAAATAATGAAAGACTTCATCTTGCTCTCTACAATAATTTTGATGATAATAGACCTAAAGACTAATTACTATGAGGCAAGGATGATTTACAAGTGATATAAGGGTGTATTTATAGGTGTATAGAAGACCTAATTCATTTTCTTGAAGGAGACGGTAAGTAGTGGACTCCTAGCCCAACTCAAATTTGTAACCCTAAAATATGAAATCAGGCTCGTTTTTGTTTTGGTCCTAACAACTTCAATTGTTATCCGTTTGACGCGTATGAGTAGTCGAAATTCATCGTCTCGGAAAGATATTTAACTTTTCTCTTGACCGTTTCTCCAAATTCCTCACCAATGTTGAGATATAAGCTGATTTGTGGTCGTGGGTGGTGAAATTTAGATTTATGGCAGTTTTTCCTTTTCCATATTTTTAGCTTTTCTTTCCTTATCTCCAATTTCCATGCTTATTTTCTTTTCTTATCTCTTAATATTTGACTTGGACCTTAATTAATTTCCATAAGCATCTTTAAAGCTTCACACTAAATAAATAATTAAACCCAATATGTTCTAAAAATAATAATTTACTAAATCAAGATTAGAAATAGGAAAGTGTAGTAATTCTCAAGAAAATCAACTAGAATGACTTCTAAATAACTAAAAATGATGTATCATCCTAATATTAATCTATCAAAAATGAGGAGACATCAATGTGTAATCAATATAAGTTGTCATCTTTCTTTAAGCCGAATAATACTCACATCAATAACACATTCACAAATATCAAACATTTTTCCTGAATAATTTACACAAGAGCGGTCACTTTGGTGACATCTAAATAAATTATTTCATTCAAAATGAAAGATCTGGAACATTTGTATTTGAATTAAATCTTATAACAACCAATGGTATAATAAATCCACAAACAAATTTATCATATAATTAGATTAAAAAATAAAAAATTACTGAATTCATAATATATGAAAATAAAAAATTACTATAGCTTAATCCAAATAAAATGTATTCCACGCTTAAAAAAATCATTTTATAAAGATAAATGGAAATGATACAAACATATATCTTTATTTTGTATACATTTAAAAGCCACTGTTAAAAGAAATTTACATTCGATCAACCTTACCAGAGTAACTCTGTAAAGAAGCACTAAAGACAGTAGCTTATATTCTTAACATGGTACCAACTAAAGCAGTTACTAAAAGACCTTATGAGCGTTGGACAGGTAGAAAACCTAGTCTAAAGCATTTCCATGTTTGGGGATTTCCAGGAGAGGCAAGGCCTTATAGGCCAAACGAAAGAAAACTGGATCCCAAAACAGTAAGTAGCTACTTTATTGGTTATTCTGAGCGATCAAAAGGGTACAAATTTTATGATTGTACATTGATGAGACGATTTATACGATGCAACCTGAAAACTTTGTTTTGGTAGATCCAAAGAATATGGTTTGAAAGTTAACTAAATCCATCTATGGACTCAAGCAAGCTTCTCGTCGCTAAAGGAGTTATATCGATAAAGTACTTAAAAGATTTGGCATGCAAGACAGTAGACCAGGTGACACCCATGTCGCTAAAGGAGACAAATTCAGTTTAAGTCAATGCCCTAAAGGAAACCTTGAAATTCAAGAAATGCAGAACATTTCCTATGCATCAGCAGTTGGGAGTCTAATGTATGCTCAAGTGTGTACATGTTCGGATATTGCGTACATTGTTGGCATGTTAGGCAGATATCTCAGCATCCCTGGTATGGAACATTGGAAAGCAACCAAGCGGGTAACGAGATACTAGAAGAGAACAAAAGATTTTATGCTCACATATAAGAAATCGGATCAGTCGGAGATTATTGGGTATTCAGACTCCGATTTTTCGTGATGTCAAGATAGTAGAAAATCTACATCAGGCTTTATATATCTCTTAGATGGAGGTGCTATATCGTGGAAGAGTGTCAAACAAAAATTTATAGCTTCTTCTACTATCGTAGCAGAATTGTAGCATGTTATGAGGCATCTAATCAAGGAACATGGCTTCGAAATCTTGTCACTAAGCTGCGTATTTTAGAAAACGTAGAAAGACCACTAAAGTCATATTGTGACAATAAATCTGCAGTGCTATATTCAAACAACAATAGGAGCTCATCTAAGTCAAAACATATTGACATAAAGTTCCTTGTTGTGAAAGAACGAGTACAGAGTGGGAAAATATATATATATATATAGAACATTGGACCAAACTCTATGCTTGCGGATCCGCTTACTAAAGGATTACCATACAAAGTCTTTCATGAGCATACCGTTCATATGGGTGTTATATTACATGAAGATGTGATGTTTTAGTGGGAGTTTAAGTTTTTCTTATTGCTCTATGTTTTTAATTTAGAAACATTATGTATTTGGATATTTTTGTAAAAGTAAAGCATTTACTTCTTTTACACTCTGCTAGTTCGGTTTTGTTTAATCTCACTAAGGTTTAAAGTTGGGCCAGTTGGAAAAAGCCATGTTCAGACCATATTACATGTAATTATCATGCTACACATCCATGATTGATTTATGTCATTTGATTATATTGGTATATGTGATTATTTATGAATTTAGTTGCGCTAAATGTGACGAAAGTCCCTTTAGTCCTGTATATGCTTGATGAACAAGATTGTTTGGAATACCTCTATATATGATAACATTTTGGATCGCTCATAAGGTTACACATTCATAAAGTAACATATGTGGCCCAAGTAGGAGATTGTTGGAAATTTTTTATAATTATGGGCTCACATATGTAAATATTAAATGTATATTGTTATCGTAAAAGTTTTATCCAATTGATTATGGTCTAATAAAGCTTATAATTGGATTAAGGTAATAAAAGTGTCATGGAATTAAAGTGTAGATACTATTTTGTTATTTCTAGTTTAATGAGAGGTCAAACTGGATATAATAGAAGTTATTACATATTAACTTCTAATAACTTCTTATTCTTAACTAAACACATGTTCAGAATTATAAGAAGGGGGTTATGGTCCCCCACATCATATGCTCTTCTCTTTCTCTCATCCCCATCTAAAGAGAAAATTAAAAAGACAGAAGGTATAGATCTGGAAGACTCATTACCCACCCAACAAATCAAACAATCCAATCATGGATTCGGGTACGCTTCCGCTTATCTCATCTTTTATTCTTAATATTAATCAGTATAGATTAGTTAGTATATTTATGGGTTATAATTAAACACCAAAATACTACAATTTATACCTACTGACTTTGTATAACTTGGAGCCAGATATAACCCATTACAAGACGATCAATTTGCACACCTATTTACTTTCCTAAATATCCTACCCACGAAACTCCGGTTTCTGGACAACAAAATCTGAATACCCTCTAATCTAACCTTAGTGGGACCTCACCCAAACTCTACCATTTATTTCACAACCAGTTGTAGTTGCTCCTGTGAATCTACTTTCACGCCAAATTTTGTGACTCTAATCTTATTAGCCATCCAAGAAAGCCCTCATCGAGAGCGACGAATTCCAAAAACACTGGCGATTTACATCTTAAATTCTTGGAAAAGACTCTAACCCAATTAGACTTTACATAATGGAAAACTCCACATGCACCACCAAGACCACGTCTCGTAAACCAACTCCCACATGTGTTAAGTTTGAGTCCTCGATTTGAGTTGAACCAACCGGTTAATTAAACATAATTTCTTCTATTCACGACCCTAGATGGTTGACTACTCCATGCACTCATTCCGACCATGTGCCTATTTTGATCCAGCTGATATAGGTTGGACCGGATCCGAGAAAACAGTATAACGTCAAATGTGAGTCAACATGGTATCTTTACAAAACTTTTCAGGGTTTGTCAGGGTAAATTGGATACAAATCATATAGATCTGGGAGAAAACATTTAAGTTATTAGGAGCATATCCAATCATGAAAGATATGGGTAATCAGAGATATCAACCGAAAGAAACGTCTACTTCTTGCGAGACTTTGGGGTATACAGTCGTCCACTGTAGAGATAATTGGGTAAGATATCCCGTAGAGATTCAAGCACTTGTATGTGATCTTTTAAACAGTTATATGCAAATGGGAAAGATTTTGTTGGTCCTTTTAACTACCTCAACCTACTCTTCTAGGGATAACTGATATAGATTTTTGGCGGAAGACTTCTCATACGACGAAATTCGTGTAGCAATATTCACATCTTATTCATTCTAAGCTCCTGTAAGAAATATTATCTAAATTCTATCATAAATGTTAGGATTCAGTTTTTTGGTAAGTTTTCTCTATGGTTAGGAGTGCTATCGATTACACCGTATCATGACCACGACATAACAGGCATCGGTTTACGTTTTTTTTTTTGCTTTTTCTAAAATACAATATAATATGGTTTTTTTATTTGTAAGATAATATGGCATGGGGGAAAAATAGGAATTGGTCAAAAAAAATTATGAGAGTTTGTTGCGACTCTAGTGAAGGTGTGTACTTAAATAAAATGTAATGATTACATCCTGAAAACAATCCAAGAAGAAATCCGATCCATAGACAATAGGCAGTGATCCCTTTTAAATTGGTGCATTGGCTTATTATTTGTTTCTTGGTAAAATACAAGCACAGATTTATAGCTTGGGCCTTATAAAAAACCTATTAGGTTTCTTAGGTCGTACTTTGTGAAACAAGTTATACCTTTATACATAAGATTTCCCATGGCAATATATCCTGTAGAGATAATTTAGTAAGATATCTTGTAGAGATTCAAACGCTTTTGCATGATCTTTTAAATAGTTATATGAAACTGGGAAAGAGTTCATGTGTCCTTTTTCACTACCCCCAGCCTACTCGTCTAGGGTAAGTGGTAAAAAACTTTAGTGGAAGACGTGTCATATGAGGAAATTCGTGTAGCAATATTCTAATTGAATTCGTTCAAAGCTCCCGGCATGGACGGAATATCGGCAAAGTTCCATCATAAATGTTGGAATTCAGTTGGTTTGACAATTTCTTCCATTGTTTGGAGTGTTATCGATAACAGCGAATCAACAGCACGACTCAATGTCCATGTCATTCATTTGATCCCAAAAAATAGTTGATCCGAAGAAGTTTAGTCATTATATATTGTATTAAATCATTATTTGATTAAATGTTATCTTATTTACTTTTTTTCTAAAATAAAAAATAATATAGTTTTTAATTGTAAGATTGTGTGGCATGTGGAAAAATACGGATTGGTCAAAAAAACTCGTGAGAGTTTGTCGCAACTCTAGTGAAGGTATTTACTTAGAATAATGGTAATAATTACATTATGAAAATAACCCAAGAAGAAATCATATCTATGAAGAATAGGTAGTGATCCTTTTAAATTGAGGTAATAGTGTATTATTTGTGTCTCCTTAAAAGTCTAGCCACCAAACTAATTGCTTGAGCCTCATTAAAGAAACCCATTAGAATTTCTAGGTCGTAAGTTATACCTACATATATGATTTCCCACTAAAAGAGGTACGTGCTCACACACACACAAAAAAATCCTAAAACTACATGTCCTTTTGCAAATAGCGCTTTCATTACCCAAACTAACTAATTCATTACAAAAAATTATCTTAAAGTCACAGCTTCCATATTCAATATTTTTTATATACTAGTTGTTAGTACCCAATAAAGGATTGCGGAAAAACCCCCCAAAAATATCCTGAGAAATAAATGGCAGGAGGATCGTTAGTCATGACAATTTAGTAAAAAATAATTCATCTCTTTCTCTAGCAAGTTTTATTTATTAGTGTTCATTTAAAAATTAATTTAAATAGATTTTTTTTTCATCAGTTAAGTTGTATAATAAAATTATATTTAGTTGGTGGCATAGTGTTAAGGACATCGTTTTCTGTTACTAGAAAAAGAAGAGATGTTCGTACCTCTTAGAGAATTGTAGAATTTTATCTTTTTAATTTGAAAATATATTTTTAATTAATGTATTTTCATTGTATTAATTTATTGTATTTCTCAAAAAATTTCAGTTGTTGTCTAACATACCTAAAAATATTTATTATTATGTTAATTATATTTTTATCACTGAGATTAGAGAATATGGCATGCTTAGATTAACATCTTTCCTCAGTTTTAGTTATTTGCATAGAATATTTAGTCAATTTTTTTATATATCGATTCATATTCTATGAGATATTCTATCAACTGATCCAATTTAATCATATTGTCATGTTTAATAAGTTTTTATTAGTTTTTTCACCATCATGTGTTATTATATGTTAGTACAAGAATATGGTCATTAACAAAACTTTTTATGTGTTTCTGAAAATATTATAATTTGTGAAACGTCCATATATACATGTATGACGGCGTAATTTTTTATGCGTCACCAAATAATCATTAATTAACGATACAACTACTTAAGCGTTAACATTTACTCACAATTATAAGGACGCATTTCTTGCACACTTATTGTATTTAACAAGGACACTTCAATCTCTACTTGTTTTTTTATCTATATCTTCTATCTCTACATTATTTCACACATCACCCAATTAATTCACTTTTCCGCTAACCTAATACATTCTCTCTCACTATATATCTGCATTCTACATTACTTCCCTTAATAGAAAAAACCCAATCTCTAAAAGCTCATAAAACTGCGTTAAAAAAAAACTAATAAAACCAAACTTTTGTCACTATTTCAATTGTTTATAGGTAAATCTTTATTTTTCTTAATTAATTAATTAGTTTTTTTTTCAAATCTAGTAAACACATACTTGAAATTTATCTTACTATTACAACAATTAACAACTCCAAAATAAACTAATCTATTTTAACTTTTTTGGGTGTTTTCAGTTTCTTGGGTGATTTGGGCGCTTTAGGTGCCTAGTCTGATGTATCTCCAGTATTTGTAGGCAATATAACTGGATGGATGTTTGGCAAAACCCCACTGCAGCAGATAGTAACTTCGGCTAACAATTTCTTCAACTTGTCATAGTTTCTCACCACCAAGGTTATATCTTTTGGAATTATCCTCATCTTCTTGTTATCATTTGCTGCATTACCATCCAGTTCCAAAATCTAAGCGAGGTACACAAGAAAAGAAGCCACTTAAATCGTAACACCGACACCCGTACGTTTAGCATCCATTCATAAGGAAAGTATAATTTTTATGATTAGTTTAATAAATTAGTTTATTGTTTGAAATTACAATTTTATGAATTTGATCTTTTTAATTTATTGTTGGCCTCCCATAGTAAAAAAGTTGGGAGTGTTATTTGAAAGGATGCTTTTGAAAATCAAAGCCATGATGTCTTCATATAGTGGCAACTTTTTGAGGCTACTCATTCATCAATTGCTGAGTATAGTAGCTTTTTGAGGCTACATAATCTTTTTTTGAAAGTGTTAAAACATAATTGTTTGTGGTATCATACACAGATTGGATTCCATGGGGTGTTCCTGATGAGTATGAATGTAAAGTTATCAAGAATGATGTTCCAGTTCCCAAGCATGTTCCTTTGTATCAACCTGGTCCTCTCCCTAAGGAATTCTAGAATACATTGAATTTTGTTACCACTGGTACTCTAGGTGATGTTGTTTCAACCTCAATGACTGAAGAACCTGCAATAGAGTCCACACAATCGAAGTGGTTTGCTTCACAGTTTGAGGTGGTGAAAGAATTATCATGCTCTTCATGTTAATTTTACATTACCATGTTATTGTTATTTCAACGTAGTTTCTCTATTCTGGATTGACTAGAGTATGATTTATGTGACCGAAACTCAAATGTTAGTGAATAATATCTAATAAAGTTAGTTTTTAAGGGATTTAAAAAAAGGCCTAGTTATGATTGTAAGTCTTTGTTCATGCTGATCTTGCAAACCAAATAGGAACACAGATGATTCTAATTAAAAAAGTTCAGCTCATATTTCGCTTTTAGTTTCAGGTATTGCTGAAACTTTGTTCAGATGATCATGTTCGAGACTTTTTTATTATTTACTTTTTAGTCCCTGATCTTCTTTATTTGTTAGCTTGACTAAATGGGTAGTCCCTCGATTTGTGTTATCTTTTGGAGAATCATATTAAAAGTAAGATTACTGAAAAAGTGAAAAAAGTTAAATGATACATGTTTTGAAGAATTCTGATGAATTATTGTCTATACCGAGAGATCTAATTCTATTGCTTGTGGGACATCTGTGTATAAAGTTGTGGTTAGGAATCCAACTTGGGCTTCTCACGATATATAGTATTTAATTATACTATATATCCCTATATTATACAGAAATTGCACTATAGGTCTCTATTTATACTGACTTATTTACTATCTTACAGATTTTGAGACCGCTGGCACCAGATACATCATATAGTAGCTTAGTAGCTCTGGGTATTGCAAATATCCAAGGATTATCCGTTTCAGATTTTTAAAAAAACAATACAGAAAGACTCCTTTTCTTTACTACAAACCAACCAAACGAAACTAATGAAAATTTCACAATAGGTCCTCCAGCTTGGTTAAGACCACCCCCACCTACTAGAAAAAATTTGATATTACCCAAAACAGTAATAAACACATTCTCGAAAAAAAATTAAAAATGTTGCTTTAAGACCTATACCTCATATCCATCATCAAAATATGCTTCTTTTCACGTTTGGTTTAGAAGAATGAATGACAGTAATACACTTACAAAATGACGGTTTCAACTTTTTCTTAATACGTTTTTTAATTAGCGAGGTGTTAGTATATATAGGGATTTATAGTGTAATTAGAGAGGTGTTTATATAATATAGGGACTTGTAAGTTTTTAAAATCTGATTTAATATGCTTTATTTTTTCAGATACTTTGTCAGATACTTAAAATATTATCAGGTAAATTTTAATCCAATTAGAAGAAAACTTTGTTTTATTTTTGTTAACTTCATAATTCTTATTAATTTCAGTAGGAAAGAAGGCATAACTTCAACTTGTAATGGTTTGTTCCTACGATATTATGTTACATGAATTTATATTTTATCTACTTACTAATTAATAGTCTTAACCTTCTTTTGTCCTTAATGTTTGGAAATTGGTTAAATAGGTCCTTACTTAATAACTATTTAAATGATCAGTAAACTGTTTGGAAATGTGGAGATTCATACTCTGAATCTCAAATCATGACCAACTACATATTTTTACTCTTGTTTAGTAATTAACCGGTTAAGTGTTGCTTTCATGTTGTATGCAAACAGGATGTGTTGGGAGGTCGGTGGACTGCAACAAAACAATATATTGACATATAAACTACAATATAATATGGTTTTTAATTGTAAGATTATGTGGCATGGGGGAAAATACGGATTGGTCAAAAAAACTTGTGAAAGTTTGTTGCGACTCTAGTGAGGGTGTGTACTTAAATAAAAGGTAAGAGTTACATTGTGATAACAATCCAAGAAAAAAATCTGATTCATGAAGAACAACTAGTGATCCTTTTAAATTGGTGCATTGTTGTATTATTTGTGTCTCAATAAAATCCAAGCAAACAAACCAATTTCTTGGGTCTCATAAAAACCCCATTATGTTTGTTAGGTCGTACTTTGTGAAACAAGTTATACCTTTACATATGACAAGGTAATGCCCGTGTCTAAAGACACTTAAGAAAAAAAAATTATTTTGTTGAAGAGAATCAAACTCAAGTCCCATTAATGTTGGGACGACAATAAATTAAATGAAGGTGGTCAGTATGAATCGAATACAGAACTTTCTATTGAGTAAATTACGACTATAAAAAGAATATTAAATTAAAATTATAGAAAGTTAAAGTACAATAATCGTTAAGCAGTATTTATTCGGTTCGATTACATGTGACGATGCACTGCTTCCACAACGTGAGGTTTACAATAGTGATTGGAAGATATCCTTTAGTGATAATTTGAAAAGATATCCCATAGAGATTCAAACACTCGTTTGTGATCATTTTTAATAGTTATATGCAATTGGGGAAGAGTTCATTTTTCCTTTGTAACTACCCCATCCTACTCGTCTAGGGTAAGTAATAGAAGACTTGTCATATGAGGAAATCATATAGCGGTATTGCAATTTAATTTGTTCAAATCTCGTGGCATGGACGGAATACGGCGAAGTTTCATCATAAATGTTGGGATTCAGTTGGTTTGTCAATTTTCTCCATTATTTGGAGTGTTATCGATAACAACGAATTATCACCACAACTGAATGTCCATGTCATTTATTTGATCCCAAAAAATAATTGATTCGAAGAATTTTACTCCTTACCACTATTATATTGGATTAAATAATTATTTCATTTAGTATTGCCTTATTTAATTTTTTTCTCTTTTTTCTAAAATACAAAATAATATAGTTTTGTAATTGTAAGATTGTGTGACATGGGAAAAAATATGGATTGGTCAAAAAAATTCATGAGAGATTATCGCGGCTCTAGTGAAGGTATTTACTTATTAAAATGGTATTAATTACATTACGAAAACAAGCCAAGAAGAAATCTTATCTATGAAGAATAAGTAGTGATACTTTTAAACTGGGGCAATGGTGTATTATTTGTGTCTCCTTAAAAGTCTAGTTAACAAAACCTATATCTTGAGCCTCATAAAAAGCCCATTAGAGTTTCTAGGTGGAAAATTATACCAACACATATGATTTCCCATTAAAAAAGGGACACGCTCACACACACAAAAATATCCTAAAACTACATGTTCTTTTACGACTAGCCGCTTTCATTACCTAACCCAACTACTTCACTACAAAAAACTATCTCAAGTTCACACCTTCCATATTCAAGATTTTCTATATACTAGTTGTTGGTATTCAATAAACGATTGTGGAAAACCCCTCAAATACATTCTGAGTAATAAGTGGAAAAGGATTAGTCATGACATTTGAGTAAAACATAATTCCTCTCTTTCTCTAGCAAGGTTTATTTATTAGTATTCATTTAAAAATTAATTTAATTAAAATAGTTGTTCCATCAATAGTGTTGTATTATATAAATGTATTTAGTTGGTTGCATGGTATTATGGACATCATCTTCTCTTACTGAAAATGAAGAGTTTTAAATATTTACCTAGAATTTTGTCTTTTTAATATGACAATATTTCCATTTTATTAATTTATTATATTTATATGTAATATCTAGTTGTTGTCTAACATAGCTGAAAATATTTATTTTTATGTTAATTATATTGTATCATGTAGATTAGAGAATATGACATGCTTAGATTAAAATCTTTCCTGAATTTTACTTATTAGCATAGAATATTTAGCTAAAAATGTTATATTGATTCATATTCTATGAGATATTTTATCAACTGGCTCGAATAATCTAATTATATTGTCATATGTAATAATTTTTATTAGTTTTTTCACCATAATATATGATTATACTAAATTGTTACATATATGTTGTTTCTTCTTTTTATGTATATTATTTATAATTAATATATGATGTAAAAGTTTAACAAAATAATTTGTTATTTTTTCACTTTTGTTAGTCAATGAGATATGTGTAGATAAGTTTTCCACAGATTATTTGATAGCGAAATTTATCTTTTCATAATATCTGTTGTTCCTCAAGGCAAGCACTATAATTTAAGTTTTAATATTAGTTTACACTCTAAATCGATTATGTTTAAAATATGATGTCTATTAACGTGGGATGTATTATATGTGGTGTTGAAGCCTGATTTTATTTTATCATGGCTTATATCTAGAAATCTGAAACTTGAAAATAAATTTAATATCAAATTGTTTAGTATCCTATAGTTTTCATGAGATTATATGAGTTCTTTATTGAATCTAGACACTGAAAATGGATTTAGCATCTTTTTTTTTCAACATAAACTAATCAAAGCTGCTCCTTTCTGGATTTTGTCAACAACTTAATAAGAAAATTCTTGATTGATTCGTGTAGATCCCTTTATAAAAATTATATTTATTGAACTTAGAGAGATATATGTTGTGTCACTTGATAAACATAAGTCTTGTTGCTCAAAATCATAGATTTGCTTCCCACTCATTTGATATCTACCGCTATATTCTCAGTCTTGTTTCATTAATTATCAAAGGTGGTTGATACAATTTTACAATATACACATGAATTTCAGATTTCCACAATATACTAAGTCTAAATTAATTTGTGTGATATTTCTTTTTAGTATGTGTTAGAATATATTTAGCTAAACATTAGTTTTAAGACAAAACATGAAGACTCATAATAGTTCATACTGAAATCGAGGAACTATAATCGTTTGTGTTTATTACAAATGTTGTATGTTTTACAATTTATGTTTTTTTCGAGAAAGTTTTTGATTTTTCCAGGTTAGCTAGTTTAATGAAAAGAAACATCAAAGAGGGCACCTTGAGGGTATGACAGTTTTTGTTGCATAGGTGAATAAAGTAATACTTCATGTGTTGAAAATTTTGTACTAGTTTGTACATACCACCATGCTTATGATATCGATTTCGATATGTGGGCTAGAGTTGTTGCAAACAAAAAGGCCAAAGATTTGAGTTTACACTTCATACCCCTCAGTGGGCTAGACGATTAAAGATGTTTGTTATTTTGGTTCTTATCTCAAGTATACTCTGCCTGAAGATGTATTTTGCAACCCATCATTTACAAATTTAAGTGTATTCGTTTACATTGTGGTGTCATACGGATGTTTCAAATCGAAATGTTTGAAAAATATATTGCTTGATCAGGTAAAGTTAGAAGATGATGTAATTAAAAAGATATTATTTGCTAGTCTAATGTTTGTATACTTTAAATTCATGATTGTTATGTCCCTTTTAAACTATTCATAAAGCCAACGAGTTTGAGTGAAATAATTATTGCTCACAATTAATTTTAAGTGTGAAACATGTTTTGTTTCAGAAAAGTTTATATTTTTGTTTATATTTAACATGTGGCTAGCAATATATGTTTTGTGTCCATAAGAGTAATGAATTTAAGCCAGCGTATACGGAACGATGGAACCTGTGAATGAAAAGTAAAACATGTGGCTTCACCCACTCCGGTTAATTTAGTACGCCCAATGTAACATCACAAATATCTTGTGGTGCACCCATAGAAGAAATCAACGCTTCTAATGCAAGTACAAAAATTTCTATTCAAGCGACCACTACCTCAAATCATATTGACCATGGTGGCGGTGGTGCTCTAATTATTACGATTAGTACAATATGCACAACTTAACTAGTCTTGATTCATGAGATACTCCGGCGTATATAGTTAAAAGGAGGCGCCGAACTGCCATGTGGGAAATCGTTACGGATTTTCCCACGGTTGTCACACTTGATGATAAGGCTAGCGAGAAGTTTCATGGAAGTACAATCGAAACAAAATCTAGGCACCTTCGGATATTATTGATGACGCAGAGAATGATATACTAAATCTTCCATGTGAGGACATTCTTGTACCCCCTTCAGGTCTATGTCCAATGAATAATGGCCAGAAAAAATAACAGGGTCTTGGAAAATCGGTTTTCTTAGAGTAGGTCAAGAGTTTAGAAGCATGACAAACTTTCACCAAAATCCACACTTCATGTGTTCAGTGTTCTCAATCATTGAAGATTATTTGTTCACTGAAGACGTTGTTGAATGAATCGTCTGCAACTGCAACTCAGGTGTCACTGTGACAAGAAACGATTAAGCTTCGTTGGATGAGTGTAGAAATAGATATGGAGACATGGTTTTTGGGGATTTAGATCTTATACTAATAAACACTTTTTACTAATGTTCTAATAAGGAATGCAATACAATGTGAAATTAAATAAGAAGAGTTATATCCAATAATTTGATTAAACATTATTTGACAATTTTGATTTAAATGATATTAATGAGCATTTATGTAATCAAAATCAAAGAAAACTAATTTTCAAATTAGTTTGTATTAACAAACAAACATGTACGGTAGATCAAGCCATGGGAGGAAAACACAATCGACGGCACCGTTAAAATCAAGAACAACACACATTAAACAAATAAGTATCGGTTGAGCACTTATATGGATGACGATAGTTTTGTGTCTTCATTTGTAACTTGTAATTCTATCGTACAAATATAAAAAAATTTAACCTTTTTCTGTAATCTAGAACACTTGCTTTAGATGCACATGTATATTGGTATTTGAAAGCATTGATACCTAGGTCACCTAAGTATTTGACATAACTCATAATTAAAACTAGATATTTTTATCAAAAGGGTTGTAAAGACATCCCTCTATTTATATTCCCAACACCAATTCTCTTATTTTCTTACTAAAGACCTCAAATTAAATCTTACACTACAATCCAAAAACCCAATTACATATTTAACCCCTTTATTTTATTTTTCCTATATATACTAATTATCTATCCGATTTTTTTTATTATTTATCTCTCCTCACCCTAAATATAAAGCCTCTCTCCTTCCTCTCCCCTAAAAAAAAATCATCACCTCTCCTCCTTCCTCACATTTCCGGCAAGCTGCCATGGACGCCGCCTTCACGGCCTCACCATATTCTTGTTCATCTATGAAGCAGCAACTCCTCACCTACGAAGCAGCAACGAGGCTCCATGGAAAACGGCCATGGCTCAAACTCAGGCGATGGATCTTAACAAACTCAGGCTACAGATTTTAACGGAGCTCTGTTTCGAGCTTGATCCAGATCTCGCAGGTCACGAAGCCATGGATTTCCTCCTAAATATGAAGCTTAGGTCGAAGCTCGACCCCTGTGCACATCCATGGCCAGAGTTGTTCGTGATTTGAGGTCCATCGTTCAAATCCAGGCCGCTCTCTAGCTCGCCTCTGTTTGGGAGGCGAGTCTGGCCATCTTCTCTAGTGGGCTCAGTTGAGATCAGGCCATCTTCTCCACAAGTCGGTCCATGTCGTTCCCTGTCACGTCTCTGCCGGAGTGAAGAACAACTCAAAGTCGGAGTGAGCACCTCCATGAAGTTTTTGAGATCTCGATCTGGAGTTGTTCATGACTGGGGATGTTCAAGAGGGCCAGCTCCTCCGCCGTGATTTTCGAATCGTTTTTGTTTTGTAAGATCTGGTCTAACCAAATTTTTTTAGTTAGTTTTTTTTATTAATTAGTTTTGTTTCTTAAAATGTAATTAGTTTTGTAATGTAATAAAATAATGTTAGTTTTTATCGAATCTTCATTGTCTTTACAGGATACTCATTAATTTTATAGTATACTCATTAATTTCATAGGATACTCATTGTTTTATAGAGTATTCATATTTTTATGGAGTACTCACTATTTTTTATGGAGTACTTTATATTTTTTGAATATTACTCACTGTTTTAAACCCGATACTCATTGTTTTTTTCGATAATCTATGATTTTTCCGGTGATCGATGGTTTGAGGTCGGAGGTCGGATGTCGGAGGTCGGAGGTCGGAGGTCGGAGGTCGGAGGTCGGAGGTCGGTGGTCGGTGGTCGGAGGTCGGTGGTCGGAGGTCGAAGATAGGTGGGTAGTAGAGAAAGATGACAGTGACGTTACTCCTTTTGTCTTTTAGGGTTAGTAAGGGTAATTTAGTATTTGATCATTTTAAGATACCCACGAGTTTCTATAGGAAGAATATCTACTCTCCAAGACCCTATGTGTCAATCACCCTTAAAACTAAACATAAAATTGAATTTTATTTTTTACACTTTACTTTTATCTAACTTACAGATCTTTTTGTTCATAACTGAAACTAACTAACTAATAATAACAAAGTAAAGCAAAACTTACTTTAGATTTGAACCCTACGAGAGTGAGAGTGGACGGTATTGACATTCTTCATGTGAAATTAAAAAAATATATATAAGATTTTCATGAGATCCATTGATAATTTTAAATAATTTTATAAAATTATATGATGTCCAAATAATGAAGAGTGAACATGATTGATAAAGGTGTGAAAATTATTTGATAAAAGAGAAACATACTATTTCCAAGTAATAAAGAGTAATTAGGATGGTAATCAATATATAAGAGAATTCCTTCAAAATATTAGTTATGTGTTGGGATATGTGTCAGAAACACTGACTTCAATGATACAGTAAAAACTTGATAAATTAATACTCGATTATTGAATAAGCTCTCTAAGATAATATTCTTTGCCAGTTCCGACTAAGGGATAGGGTGCTAAATTAATAATTCGCTGAAATTATAATATAATACATTTTTTATTATTTCTATAGACCCCAATTTAATATAAATTAATAGTTCCTTATATACTACATATTACATGAAATATTTATGAAGGTTTCTTGAAAAATGACTCAATTGTCTTTTGTTTTTTGTTAAAATTAATTTCACCTTGAATGTCGTCCCTAATTTTTCTTATCATTATAAGAACTTCCAGTGTGGTTTTCTCATAACTCAACAAGAAAGTATTCAATGTGATTGTCACTTTAATTTCTTCATTTCGTGAAGGGGGCTCCATGGTAGAACTTTCATCATCATCTTCATCATCTTTATCAGTTCCAATAACTCTCTCAATAATTTCTTCTTCAGTAAACAACTTTGCAACTACATTTTCTTCTAGGTTGTTTAGGACATCTTTGACATCCATTGCATTGCAATAATTTAACTCTTTGATCAAATTTTGAATTTCTTCAGTGCTTTCACTACCTACCTGGTCATCAGAGTTCTCAGAAGCCATGTTATCTATTTATCAAAGTTTACAATGACAAAAGCAGTTTGCAATCGTATTTGCATGTACATCCATAGTCCATGCTGAAATTGCAAGATTCATTGCATCTAACACATTTATTTTTGCTGGATTTGGAACCCTTAATTCAAACCTCCAAAAGACTTCTATAAAATCGATGACGATAATGCATCTTAAAAGCTCGGCGTCCGAACGTTGAATTTTTGAAGTTGTGTTTGGTGGCATAAAAGATAATTTAACGTTTTGCAATCCTTCAATATTTTTTGAATGAGCGGGGTAATTATCCGAAGTCAAGAGAATTTTTCTTCCAACTATTTTTTATCAATTTGGTGAAGATATTCTTCAAATAACACCCTAATCATCCAAGCTCGTTTGTTAGCAAACTATTCAAGTTACAATCTTGAAGCACCTTGGTTTAGCATATTTGCCTATAATCCATAAAGGAATTTTATCTGAACCGTCCTCATTACAGCAAATAACAATAGTTAGTCTCTCCTTGTCTTGTTTTTTCCCTTCAAGTTGCATTGTTGCAAGGGAAAGATCTGATTATAGTCTAAAAAATAAACTTGTTTAAGATCAAAACATGTAAATAATTACATCACTAAAGTACAAAATCAATAATAATAAAATAATAAAAAAACAAACCGGTTCATCCATATTAAAGATGTCTTTCATTTCAAACTGATCCACTTTGTCTCTTATGGTTCTTAATTTGTCATCCATGCCTTCCAATTCAACTGATCTACTCTCTCCGAAATGCCGAAATTTTTTTAATTCCATATCTTGATTTGAACTTTCCAATAGAAAAAGTAAAGTTTGGAGTACCCACAGGATACATATCCTTCATGAACTTTTTCTCCTACTCGATAATTAGTTCACCTGTCATATTAACATGTTCTTGATATTGAAGAATCGATTCATAGAGAGCTTTTTCTAGGTCAGGATATTTTGCCGGTTTGTGTCGCTTAACATCACCTCTTTCGGGAGAAAGTGAGAGATACTCTGAAGAACGCTTAATTGTATTCAATATTGTCCCTTGACTCACATGTAAACAATAGTTACTAAGAACCCATTCTTGCAATTTCTTTTGAGTGAGAGTTGGATTATCCTTGTTGTGCTTGCATAATGCTCTTCGAATGTCGTCGGTCATTGTTGTTTTTTTAGACCTTGAAGATGGGAAGTAATGTTGTGTGTGATTTGTTTGTGTTAGCATACAATATTCTGATCTTGCATTTATATATAAATATTTTTATAATGTCCATAAAGTGATACATTAAACATAATAAGCATTTAAAGTGAGAGATTGAAGAGTTTTATTAAATTAGACCATTCATCTAATACATGTTTGTATTGCATTGTATATTAATTAAGTTGAAGTTTGAATGATATTTGTAAATTAGGTATTTCATTATAAATTAATAAAATATTAATATATATATATATATAAATTAATAAGTGTTAATTTATTGATTAATTAATAACTCTTTTAATTAATAAACTTTGATGGTACCAAGTGTATTAATTTATAGAGTTTTTACTTTATTTACTGATCGACATATCCCCCATAAATTTATGTACAATATAAGTATTCGTTGTGTGAAAAACACGCATTGAATGGGAAATATAAATATGAGAGGAAACCATTTTATTAGTGAGCTGGATAACAAAATAAAAAATTATCAAAATTGGAATTTTCTAATTAAATTTTCTTTATATTTAAATATTTAAGTCATTATCTTGGAATGGATTATTATGATTTATCAGGGTACTAGCCGAATAGATGCTGCAGTTGACGTTATGGTTTCCTGATAAAGCTAACTCGCCGTGTGGTCGGGAAACATCTCAAGGTTATTCGTCAATTTTATTTTTCTAAAAAAATTTGGGTGTTAAATTTAGATCTTAATATGTGTAATGTGTATTTATATGTTGCTCTAATTAGGTGCTTTATTTTTATTTCCTTGATTAACAATTTTAATATAATGTGATTTAGGAATACAGTGGACCGAACAGGTGGGTTTTGATTGAAGATTGCGCTTATGACGTCCTCATTGACGTGTGTTTGGAAGAAAATATTGATGGGAAGAAGATGGTGCATGTGAGTAGGAATTTGTGGCTGGGAACTTTATGGATGTGCTGATACTGGATTATGGGAAGAAGATGGTGATGGTGAGGAGGAATTTGTGGCTAGGAACTCTATTGATGTGCTAATACCGGATTATGAGTCTAGGAATACTTCTCCTTCTCTATGGAGATAATGTTGAGATAGCAGGGCCAAGAGTTGAGGTAGAGGTTGAGATATCTCCTGTCTATATTACATGCCCAATACCAGTGAACGAGAATTCCAACTATACAGCTTGTTATGGTTGGTTGGATAGCGAGACTAAGATGAGGAATAAAAGAATGACTTCGTCCTTAGGAGTGTCATTGTATGCATCGGATCCTCGACCAACAAGTCACAAGATAATGTGGGACTGATAGTTGTTATAGTAATTAGAGATTACTTTAGAATACTATAGTCAAATAGCTCTCAACTGATAGTTGTTATAGTAATTAGAGATTACTTTAGAATACTATAGTCAAATAGCTCTCAGATGTATTAAAAACCAAAAACGTAAAAGCATATTATAAAATATAAAGAGTTATTTTTTTATGTTATCTGCCGTTTGGAATGTAATAATAGCATATATTGTTTAACCAGTAATTCAATTTAAAGTTTACTATATCATATATATAGCTTATGTACTTTAAAGGACTTATTCATTACAAGAGGAAGGTGTAGCTTGGGTTGTTTTCCAGTATGAAAATACTGGCACATTATGCTTCAGGTCATCAATATGGGGAGTGTCCTGTGAAAGTTGTTAAACAAATTGAAGATATTGACAAGCGCCGGAAAGTGACATGGAGCATAGATGATATTGCGAAGTTCCCGTCCTTTAACCCCATTTACGGACTCCATTTACAATGATAAGAATACTAGAGGTACAGGTGCAAACTTGGAGACTCGTAACACTACAAGAGGATTAGTGATAAGAGAAAATAGGGACAATGACTTAAGCAAGTACAAATATACTAAAAATGCGAGCTCCAGCGGAACAGGTGCTCAGTGACTTACAAAGGAAGAGAAACAAGGAGAAGAAAGAGATTGGAACAACTGGAATAAGCAAATGCATGATCTTAGGATTGAGATTCATGAATCAGCTCAGAAAATTGAAGTGTTTAAAAGAACACATGGGATTGTTGATGAAGGCGAAAATGGTAACTCTAGTAATATGCGAGCAGCACTAATGGCGTTTGAAGAGGAGGTCAGGAAGATTAAAGGAAAGCAAGTCATGACTCACAGCACCAATAATTCAGCAAACCAAGAGGGGGTTCAGAGAGTCAACAAACTGTTAAAAGAAGAAAAGATATAAAAGCTACCCACTTGGAAACTGAGTACAGTAAGAAGAAGACTCAGATTACTGGAAGTTTCAAGAAGTTGAGAGTAGTTAACGCTATAATAGAGTTCGTTAACAACAATAAATACAGTCTACTTTAAGATGAGAATGAAGATGGTGGTTCAGTTCCAAAGAATCGTGAGAACAAGAAGAATATGGAGGATCTATTAAGGATGATAGATGATTATGAATCCCAGTACGAGCCAGAGGAAGAGAAGGAAGGAAGCTATGAGAATAGTGAAAACTACTTTGAGAAGGACTACGAGGAAGGTGGTGAATATAATGATATGAATTTTAGGTATGAAGACGCTGAGGTAGTAGAGTCATCCCAGAATAAAAAAGAGAAAGGAGGCGGCTACTCCAGCAAAGCCGCGAGCTACATATGACAACCCTATTTTGGAATGTCCAGGGATTACGAGCTCTCTTGACATTGACTCGAATTCGCTCGTTATTGGCACAGTTTCGTCCTGGTCTGGTGGATTTTTTTTTGAAACAATGTTAAGGGAGGTTGACTCCCTTGATATTGTAAGAAAGTTTGGTTTTGATAACTCCTTTTTTGTTGATCCCACTGGAAGTTCTTTCCATTCTGGTGGGTTCATAGTTTTGTGGCACGTTGGAGTGCATCTAAGTGTAGTTTCTTCTAATTCTCATTTTGTAATAGTTAAGATTAATGAACTTTCATTTTCGTACTTTATGGTCTTCATACACGCACCCAATGATTTTAATCATAGAAAACAAATATGGAATGAAATATCACAATGGAGCAACGAAATTAGAGATCCTTGGATGATACTTGGGGATTTCAATGACATTCTTAAAATCAATGAAAAGTCTAGCAAGAATTCAGCTAACTTACTCCATATTAACGAGTTTTGAACTTTACTTCTAGTAATGCTTTATGTGAAATTAAATCTAATGGATGCTTCTTTACATGGTCTAACAGGATGGAAGGCGAAAAACACATCAATACAAAAATTGATCGAGGTCTTGCAACATACGAATGGATAAACAAGTTTCCTCGAGCTCAATTGTACATCCCTCCGGCTATTAGGTCGGATCACTCCACCCTTTTACTTCATCATGATATTAATATGAGAATTGGATTTAAATACTTTAAATTTGAGACTCGTTGGCTAGATAACGAAGAATGTAGCGAGATAGTAGATAACGGTTGGAAAAAACTTAACAATAACATCCACATTAAGAACTTTATAAAAAAAGAGAAAATACCAAAAAAAAGAGTTAGTGAAATGGCATACTAGAACTTTTAAAATCACGATATTACTATTAAAAATATCCATGAGAAACTAATTAAGCTTAACAATGAAGATATCAACCTTAATATAATCGAAGAGGAAAAGATAATCAAAGATAAACTAAAAATAGAATATGAGAATGAAGAAAAATATTGGAGTGATAGGGCTAGACAAAATTGGTTAATGTTTGGGGATAAGAATACGAAATTCTTCCACCTAGCTACTATACAAAGAAGGAAACTCAATAGAGTCACGAGAATCAAAGATAAAGAAGATAATTGGAGAGAGGATAATATTGAAATTAAGAATTGTTTTCAGAATTACTATTGAGATTTATTTAAAGAGGTGGAGACCACGGATAGTGATATGTAAAAAGCTATAGAATTTATTAAACCGTGCATTACGGAAGACATGAATAAAGAGCTCACAAAGAAACTAAATTTAGAAGAAGTAGAAGAAGCGGTTAGAGAATTATCAGCTTTTAAAGCCCCTGGCCCTGACGGGCTTAATGGTAAGTTTTATAAAGAATTTTGGGATATTATAAAAATTGATGTCTTTAAACTTGTCTCAGATTTCTTTGATAATAACCGCTCTGTTGAGAAGATTAATGATACGTTAATAACACTTATCCCGAAAGGAACTACACAGGAAAATCTCGCAGACTTTAGACCAATCTCTTGCGTTAATTTCATTTACAAAATAATTGCAAAAATTCTTTCTAATAGACATAGGAATTACATGAATAATATTATATCCCCTACTCAATCAGCATTTACTAAAGACAATGCTATTTAAGATAATATTATTATTGCACAAGAAATTTCATTCTTTATGAACAGGAAAAGAAGAATAAAAAACATATGGCATCAATAAAAATTGATATGGCCAAATCCTATGACCAGGTACGTTGGGACTTTATCCTTCTTGTTCTTGGAAAGCTGAGGTTTTGTGAGAAATGGATACTTTGGATAAGAAACTGTATTACCACGACTTCTTTTAGTATTAATCTCAATGGAGAAAGGTTAGAAAAAATAAGGCAACTAAAGGTATTAGACAAGGGGATCCTCTATCCCCGTATCTCTTTACCATCATGAAGGAATCTCTTATAAGTATTATCGATCATAAAATTAACATAGGAAATATTAGTGGGATACAAATTAATCGTAATTGCCCTATTATCTCACGCCTTTTATTTGCGGATGATTCGTTGTTCTTTATTAAAATTGATGATACTAACTTAGAAACTTTTAAACAATGCTTGAATACTTATTGCCTAGGATCAGGACAAAGTATTAACATAAATAAGTCAGCAATATACTTTAGCAAGGAAACACCAGTAGAAAAAAGAAATGAAACTGCAAATGTAATGCAAATCAAAGAAACAGAATATCTAGGTTTTTATCTAGGCATTCCTCTTTGTCTCAATAGGTCGAAGGTTGAGTCTTTAGAATAGATCGCAAAGAAACTGTTCAAAAACACAGAGGGCTGAAAGCAAGACTACTTTCAGAAGGAGGCAAAGAAGTGCTCATAAAAGCGGTTCTTCAAGCGATACCTAATTATTATATGTCTATTTTTTCGTTTCCAGTTTCGTTTTGTAACATACTTATATCAATTATCTCTAATTTCTGGTGGAATGTAGGGGAAAAAGATAGAATACACTGGCTAGCATGGGAAAAGATTGCGATAGGGAAACTAATTGGCGGATTAGGCTTCAAATATTTCAAAAAAATGAACACAACCCTACTAGCAAAACAGGCTTGGACGATACTTCATAGAAAAGATAACTTAGCAACGAAACTACTGAAAGGTATATACTTTCCTCGTACTAGTTTTCTTGATTGCAAGTTACGACAAAACAGAACATGGAGTTGGGAAAGCCTAATTGAGGGTAGGAATTTTCTAGTTAAACATGGATTATATATTATTGGAAATGGAAAATACACAGATATTTGGAATAACAAATGGATAGATACCACATGAAAAATTGAAAAACCAAATAATTGCAGATTAAGGAAAGTGAACGAATTATTTATCAATGGTACAAGAAATTGGGATTCTGAAATACTCGATAATATTTTACCCGAGCCTATTATACCCCTTATAAAGAGAATAAAGATACTTAATCCAGATGAGAATGATAAATTTATCTGGCCTCTATCAAAGGATGGTACGTACGATACGAAAACAGGATACAAGAAACTCACTGAAGAACAGATAGTAAATAATCTGAAAAATTCGAACACAATACACAACCATAGCTCACCAATATGGAAACTCATATGGAATTCAAATGTTCCAAAAAAAATTAAACTCTTTTGTCGGAGGGCTATTAAAAAAGAAATACCTACAAGATCGAATCTATATAAGAGAAAATTTTCCTCGTCAACAAATTGTATTCGGTGTAACGAAGAAGGAGAAACCGTGGAACACCTTCTACTAAACTGTAACATGTGTAAGGAAAATTAGGCAGTAACTTTCATCCAAATCAGAATTAAAGAACAATGTGAAGATTCACTAGAGGATTGGTATATAAAAATAGTCAAGAGTTTTAAAGAAGCAGGATGGGACGAGAAAATTATTAAAGATATGATCACGATCAACATCTGGAACATTTGGAAAGGTAAAATGAAAGAGGTTCACGAAGATTACACAGTAAATGGAACCATTATAATTCTAAATACAAATAGACTAATGGCAGAATTACACGAGATTGACTGGAATAAAGCTAAAGGAGTCAAAAAACTAACATCCACAGCGGAGGAAGACCAACCATCATTAGTAAACACGACAGAGCCCGAAATCTTATACTACTGCGATGCCTCTTTTCATAATAAATATGAACCTACTGGTCTTACAGTAGAGGTCAATCATCAAACTAATTCTACTTTTAGTCACTCCTTCATTACGCATTGTGACACGGTTGTGGAGGGGGAAGCGTAGGCAGTACTAAAAGTAATCGAGCTAGGCAAACTCAAACCTAACACAAGGAAGGTTGTCTTATCAGAAAACCTTGAAGTAACTCAAGGTATAAAGCAAGTGTCAGCAGCGTATTGGTCCATCCAACCCATCATTCGGAATATTATTCACAGGTGTAACGAGAACGGGCCTCAATTTAAATATATCAAGAGGACAACAAGTTGGCGGATAAGCTCACTAAGGAAGCTAGGCACAGGGCAACGTAAGACAGGAATAGGGCTTCTTGTCCTTTTCATTTAGCTGATTTATTAAGTAAACTAGGTATCGGATAGGGATTGACATTTTCTCTTTGGGGTGCTATGCACCCTTTTATTGTTCAAAAAAAATCATTTGTTCAATTCCCAGAGAACTGATTGACAAATCATCTTTATTTAAATTTGTTAGATTCTTATCGTGTTATAAATAGTAATTTTGTTATTTTTAGCTACTTGACTCTATGTTTATTTATAATACCATGCATCACTACCGAGAAAAAAAAAAGAGAAAAACTATGTAAACCCTTTTTATTTACTTATAATTTATATTCTTGTGAAGGTTGATCCAACACAATGGTGAAAAATTAACCTTTAAATTAGTATTCGGCACTATGCTGGTTTCTTCACTTGCTAGAGTGACTAAATACTGAAAATAAAATTATAAAAGTTATAAGCAATCACTAGACTATTTTATTTATATACAAATCCTGGAAAATTAAATTATTTTGTAACAAAAATTGGCCTCAGTTTTTTTAAGTTTTTATTCTATTTTGTAATTGTAATATTATGCCAACCCTAAGTTATAACACCTTACTATGAATGTACGCATATTATCGATAAATAATTTAATGTTATACAATGGTCGAGCATAGACTCTATACTAAGTTGTGGGTAAAATCTTTGTCATATTTAATATGTCTTTCATAATGAAAGAGCATTATGCATATAGTAATTTCAATTATACATTTTATATATGAGAATAACTCATATTGCGAGATAAAATCTTGTTTACCGATATTAGGGGGAATGACTTGTTACAATAGGAAGAGATATTGATGTGTTTACCTATCTTGTTTTTTTATTATTTTTTGACTTATAAGTTCTAAGGTCAATCTAATTAACCGAACATATCTCAAATTCAAATATGTGTTTAGAGATTTCGATAATTCAAAAAAATCCTACTAAGCTTTTTTTTAGAAGAATATTCTTAAACTTGAATATTCAAATAGAAATAGTATAAACCCATATCTTATATTTAGTATATGATATTCAGTTCAGCCCATAAACAAGCCCATAAATTTGTGAATTAGTTGTAATTGATATTCAAGTAGAAATGGTATTAACCCATATATTATATCTAGTATATGGTATTCAGTTCAACCCGCCTATAAACAAGCCCATAAAAACTAGGGTTAGAGTTATCTATGTACTATATAAATTCCATATTCCTATATAATTGTTAACTCTATTTCAATCTTTCCCCTACCATTCAGAAAAATTGTATTTTTTACTTATAAATCCGAAAGTATCTTCAGAATATATTTTTTTCTTTACCCAACTAAAGAGTGTTTGTGAATCTGAGGAGACGGCACCCTCTATATTCTCCAGCGATCTGAAATTAAAGTGGTATGTTTACTCTCTTTAGGTTCTCTTCCTTTTATAATATGAAGATATTTAAAATTAGTAGTTTTTAATTAGTTGTAACTGAATATTCAAGTAGAAATGGTACAAATTCATATATATTTAGTATATGATATTCAGTCAGTCTATAAATAAACCCATAATTTCATATTTTCTGTACTATGTAAATTTCATATTTTTTTATAATTATTAACGCGATATTCTTTCTTTTCCCTACAATTATAACAATTGTATTTTTTTTACTTATAAATTCAAGGTCTTTTCACAATATTTTACTTTCTTCCAACCCAACTCAAAAGTGCCCTTGTTTAAATTGAGGAGGTGGCGCCTTACCATCTTCTCAGTCATCTGAAATTAAAGCAATTAAAGCAGTATGTTTACCTTTATTATTTTCTCTTCTCTCTCTATGCATACAAAACAAACACTTTATCAATTTTTCATATACATGAGTAGGATTTGTAATTAGTAATATGAAAAAATATATAAACTAAGTAGTTTGTTAATTAGTTGTAATCCAACTTCTTTGTTCATATGTTTTTTTTAAATTTTATCCTAGATTGAAGAATATATGTTTTTGTAGCAATAAATAACTTTTGGATAAAAGAAATAAAAAATAATAATACTCTGAATTTTCAATATTTGTGTAAAATTATGTGTAAAACTGATTGTGAAATTTAATATGTGGAAAGATATCACATGGTTGGACTTGGGCAAGCACACCAATTCTAGTGCTTGTGTTAGAATTTAGAGGCATGGACATACCAATGTTGTGGCTAGGAGTGTGAGAAATGTGAATTATATAGCTGGTAATTGAGTTTTTCGATCGTGGAACTCTTCAAAGTGAAATAATTAGTTGCATATCTATTAACCGCAAGTCTTGTCAATTGTTTCTCTTTGCTAAATTTTCTGAAAATACTAAGTACCCACAGATGTCGATAAATGAAATTTGCCACTTTTTTGCTTTATCAATAACATCTTTCGAAACCAGTAGATTACTTATGTCAGAAAGCATAAGATCGATCAAATGTGCAGCACAAGGTATCAACTGATTTAATACAATTTGCACCATATTTTCTTCTCTAATTTCCTTCACCATAACATTAATCAATTCGAACAACTTTTCAAAACTCTTAATAATCGAAAAAGTATCGATTTAATAAAAATAGTTCCTCGTGGACTAGTAACGAGAAAATTCATTATTGAACGGTGTTTTTCGTCTGTTCCATATCTATCAGACATCAATGTGCATCTTGTTTTTTCTATTCTTTTTTGAATTCATCTAATTCCAGATTTACATACTCAACTTCCTTCTTCAAATACACTTGTACTTCATAATAGGTAGGGGGCTTTAATCCCTTACCATAGTCTCCAATCGATTTCACCATTTGAAAAAGCAGAGAATGTTTCACTAAATTGAATGGTAATAGACATTACAAAAACCTACAAATATCTCGAATGACATGCTCTCTTTTTTTAACCATTTGATTTAACGTTTGTTGGCCCCCACCTTGTTCTTTTACCAAAATATTCTACATTCACCTTCGAATTCTTCGCTTCTTTTTCTTTTAAAATGGCTACAAATAGCGATTTCACGTCATCACTAACTTGAGGACATACACCAACATCTTTTTGGATACAAGCCAAGTGATTTTTCATCCTAACACACCTCCCAAAGTTGTTATTCCACAATAGTTATATTTTACTTGGTATCGATTTCCTCCTTCAATCGAGCAGTGGGTCCATGTAACAAGTGTCTCATTTGCTTTTTTATTTTTTTCCTCATTTAAAAAATCTACTACAAAATTTTTATGATATACCTATTTATTTGTTTAAATTGAGGTTTAAATTAGTTCAACTAAATAATAAAAAAATAAACAACTTTGATTTTATATTTTGATTAAAATAAATTAATAAAATAAAAATTAAATACTATAATTTTATTAAATATTATAATTCTATATATTGATGAAGGTTTAATTATTAAAACAAATTGGAAAGATTTATGGAAAAAATAAATATATTATTGTTAATTATATAATTTATATATGAGAGAATATAATTTGGATGGTTATTATATAAATATAATGTCTATTTATTTCTTCACATAAATTAGGAAACACATTAATTACCTCCACCATTACAAAAATACTATAGTGTCTTGATATTTTAAATATTCATTGGAAATATAAATTTAAATTTTTTTAATAAAGGCAATAGTAGAAAATAGTGAGATAAAGTGTCTTGAAATTCTATACGGGTATATTTTTAGGACAATACTATTAGTAAGTAGGACATTATTTTTGGGATAGAGGGAATAACAAAATAATTGGAGTTTGGACGGTTGACCAACATAAATAAAATACAGAAGTATTGTTAATTCAACATGCTACAAATCACTATTATATAAATAATAAACTTGATGTCGAATAGAAAAATACAACAGTTCACTTTATATTAAATCTGTCTAACCTTATCATCAAAAAATAACTAGCGAACATCATATTACACAAAGTTACACAAAACAAAACAGTGAAGAAAACTAACACAAAAACAAAAACAAAAACCTGAATCAAAGGCACGAACCAGAAAATCATGACTGCAACGAAGCTGCTTTGATTTGGGCTTTGATAGGCGATACATAAAAGATTCTAATGGAGTATGACATGCATCGGTTGTATGACGACTCGTAATCGTGATTCACGATATGGATCCAACAAATCCTAGAAATATTTGCAAGGAATAGGTCCTTTACACTAATAGGTGTATATAGAGATGGGAACGCGTGTATTGATTGGTTGCCTCGAGTTGGTTTGTCACACGGGGAGTATTATCATTCATATGTTGACCCCCGAGTGAAATATAGAGTATTCTCACTCGTGATAGGATGGAATGAAAAACGCTAATAATAATTTATATCTTGAAATTAATTGATGATGTATTAATCTAGAAATACAAAGATCCGTTTTGGATATCTCCAGTATCAAAAAAAAAATATTAACAACATATAGTTCAAGTTTATATAGTTAGAATGAATTATATGATAAAGTAAGAAAAAAATATCAATATTCATCTTTATTCTTTATGTATGTTGTTCCTAGTTGCTTTATTTTGTTTTTATTTATATGCATGGTCTTTTTATTAATTGATTACTTATATTCATGTTCAAGTTAATCCAACAAAAGGGTAAATGTAGATTTTTATTTTTTATATGGGTGTGATTTTTACTGTACAAACTTCAACATGATTTATCAAAACCAGTAATCTTTGTAAAAAACTTAATGGTAAATTAGTAATAGGAAGCGCAAACACAATGATATGTGTTGTATTATCTTTTATATAAATCCATGAAATTTTATCATCTTTTATACTTGGAGTTGAAGTAATTCATCTCATAAATCATTATAAATTTTAATTATGAACATAAACTAGTTAATTAATTATATTAAGAAGCTTTTCAAAAAAATTATAAATTTGAAAAATTGCATTCGAGTTTCGGGTCCCAGGTAATATTAGACCTGGTGCAAGAACGGGGGCTAGTAATAGTGTAATAGTACATGTCAACTTAAAATATCAAATGGTAACTTCTTGTATAATAACTGCAGTTAAAATATGATAATAGAGTTAATTGCGTTAGCTCCCTGTGGTGACTCTTAATTACAAGTGTGGTCCCTATTACAAATGGATTAGAAGTTTTTCGATTTTTGATTTCTTTACAGTATGAGTTTTCCATGCTTTCCCGGCTGATTCCATCAAAGTTAACTTTAAGGGATCAAACTGTAATAAATAAATATATTTTTACACGAGAAATTTGTAAATTACCTTTTAGTAATCAAAACTCCACACAAACTTTTGCAGAAACCAACTACTGTATATACAGATCCTGCAAAATAGTTGAGGTGGAGTAAATTAAATTTGGAAAATTCCATTTTTGTAGTTAATTGCACGGTAGGTCATTATATTATGCAAAATTTCACTATAGGTCCCTTGAGATGCTAATATTGAAGGATGTATATGATGTAGTTACCTGAGTAATCACTTGTTTCTTGGTATAAGGTAGGTGACCTAAACCATGCTCTGTGGGGCATCTGTGTATAAAGTTGTAGTTAATCACATGTTTTGAAGAATTCTGATGAATTATTGTCTATACCGAGAGATCTAATTCTATTGCTTGTGGGGCATCTGTGTATAAAGTTGTGGTTAGGAATCCAACTTGGGATATAGTATTTAATTATACTATATATCCCTATATTATACAGAAATTGCACTATAGGTCCCTATTTATACTGACTTATTTACTATCTTACAGATTTTGAGACCGCTGGCACCAGATACATCATATAGTAGCTTAGTAGCTCTGGGTATTGCAAATATCCAAGGATTATCCGTTTCAGATTTTCAAAAAGACAATACAGAAAGACTCCTTTTCTTTACTACAAACCAACCAAACGAAACTAATGAAAATTTCACAATAGGTCCTCCAGCTTGGTTAAGACCACCCCCACCTACTAGAAAAAATTTGATATTACCCAAAACAGTAATAAACACATTCTCGAAAAAAAAAATTAAAAATGTTGCTTTAAGACCTATACCTCATATCCATCGTCAAAATATGCTTCTTTTCACGTTTGGTTTAGAAGAATGAATGACAGTAATACACTTACAAAATGACGGTTTCAACTTTTTCTTAATACGTTTTTTAATTAGCGAGGTGTTAGTATATATAGGGATTTATAGTGTAATTAGAGAGGTGTTTGTATAATATAGGGACTTGTAATTTTTTAAAATCTGATTTAATATGCTTTATTTTTTCAGATACTTTATTAGATACTTAAAATATTATCAGGTAAATTTTAATCCAATTAGAGGAAAACTTTGTTTTATTTTTGTTAACTTCATAATTCTTATTAATTTCAGTAGGAAAGAAGGCATAACTTCAACTTGTAATGGTTTGCTCCTACGATATTATGTTACATGAATTTATATTTTATCTACTTACTAATTAATAGTCTTAACCTTCTTTTGTCCTTAATGTTTGGAAATTGGTCAAATAGGTCCTTACTTAATAACTATTTAAATGATCAGTAAACTGTTTGGAAATGTGGAGATTCATACTCTGAATCTCAAATCATGACCAACTACATATTTTTACTCTTGTTTAGTAATTAACCGGTTAAGTGTTGCTTTCATGTTGTATGCAAACAGGATGTGTTGGGAGGTCGGTGGACTGCAACAAAACAATATATTGACATATAAACTACAATATAATATGGTTTTTAATTGTAAGATTATGTGGCATGGGGGAAAATACGGATTGGTCAAAAAAACTTGTGAAAGTTTGTCGCGACTCTAGTGAGGGTGTGTACTTAAATAAAAGGTAAGAGTTACATTGTGATAACAATCCAAGAAAAAAATCTGATTCATGAAGAACAACTAGTGATCCTTTTAAATTGGTGCATTGTTGTATTATTTGTGTCTCAATAAAATCAAAGCAAACAAACCAATTTCTTGGGCCTCATAAAAACCCCATTATGATTGTTAGGTCGTACTTTGTGAAACAAGTTATACCTTTACATATCACAAGGTAATGCCCGTGTCTAAAGACACTTAAGAAAAAAAATTATTTTGTTGAAAAGAATCAAACTCAAGTCCCATAAATGTTGGGACGACAATAAATTAAATGAAGGTGGTCAGTATGAATTGAATACAGAACTTTCTATTGAGTAATTTTTGGTTATTAGAGCAATCTTAGACTCTATTTATCTAGTGATATCAAACGGTATAAAAAGTGAGATATATTTAAATTACGACTATAAAAAGAATATTAAATTAAAATTATAGAAAGTTAAAGTACAATAATCGTTACGCAGTATTTATTCGGTTCGATTACATGTGACGATGCACTGTTTCCACAACGTGAGGTTTACAATAGTGATTGTAAGATATCCTTAAGTGATAATTTGAAAAGATATCCCATAGAGATTCAAACACTCGTGTGTGATCATTTTTAATAGTTATATGCAATTGGGGAAGAGTTCATTTTTCCTTTGTAACTACCCCATCCTACTCGTCTAGGGTAAGTAATAGAAGACTTGTCATATGAGGAAATCATATAGCGGTATTGCAATTTAATTTGTTCAAATCTCCTGGCATGGACGGAATACGGCGAAGTTCCATCATAAATGTTGGGATTCAGTTGGTTTGTCAATTTTCTCCATTATTTGGAGTGTTATCGATAACAACGAATTATCACCACAACTGAATGTCCATGTCATTTATTTGATCCCAAAAAATAATTGATTCGAAGAAGTTTACTCATTACCACTATTATATTGGATTAAATAATTATTTCATTTAGTATTGCCTTATTTAATTTTTTTCTCTTTTTTCTAAAATACAAAATAATATAGTTTTGTAATTGTAAGATTGTGTGACATGGGAAAAAATATGGATTGGTCAAAAAAATTCATGAGAGATTGTCGCGGCTCTAGTGAAGGTATTTACTTATTAAAATGGTATTAATTACATTACGAAAACAACCCAAGAAGAAATCTTATCTATGAAGAGTAAGTAGTGATACTTTTAAACTGGGGCAATGGTGTATTATTTGTGTCTCCTTAAAAGTCTAGTTAACAAAACCTATATCTTGAGCCTCATAAAAAGCTCATTAGAGTTTCTAGGTGGAAAATTATACCAACACATATGATTTCCCATTAAAAAAGGGACACGCTCACACACACAAAAATATCCTAAAACTACATGTTCTTTTACGACTAGCTGCTTTCATTACCTAACCCAACTACTTCACTACAAAAAACTATCTCAAGTTCACACCGTCCATATTCAAGATTTTCTATATACTAGTTGTTGGTATTCAATAAACGATTGTGGAAAAACCCTCAAATACATTCTAAGAGATAAGTGGAAAAGGATTAGTCATGACATTTGAGTAAAACATAATTCCTCTCTTTCTCTAGCAAGGTTTATTTATTAGTATTCATTTAAAAATTAATTTAATTAAAAAAATTGTTCCATCAATAGTGTTGTATTATATAAATGTATTTAGTTGGTTGCATGGTATTATGGACATCATCTTCTCTTACTGAAAAAGAAGAGTTTTAAATATTTACCTAGAATTTTGTCTTTTTAATATGACAATATTTCCATTTTATTAATCTATTATATTTATATGTAATATCTTGTTGTTGTCTAACATAGCTGAAAATATTTATTTTTATGTTAATTATATTGTATCATGTAGATTAGAGAATATGACATGCTTAGATTAAAATCTTTCCTGAATTTTACTTATTAGCATAGAATATTTAGCTAAAAATGTTATATTGATTCATATTCTATGAGATATTTTATCAACTGGCTCGAATAATCTAATTATATTGTCATATGTAATAATTTTTATTAGTTTTTTCACCATAATATATGATTATACTAAATTGTTACATATATGTTGT
Organism: Nemophila menziesii; assembly: GCA_029959085.1. NCBI lineage: Eukaryota > Viridiplantae > Streptophyta > Magnoliopsida > Boraginales > Hydrophyllaceae > Nemophila > Nemophila menziesii. The sequence goes on along the minus strand of JARWIR010000001.1, from coordinate 122,214,426 downwards.
TTCTTCTTTTTATGTATATTATTTATAATTAATATATGATGTAAAAGTTTAACAAAATAATTTGTTATTTTTTCACTTTTGTTAGTCAATGAGATATGTGTAGATAAGTTTTCCACAGATTATTTGATAGCGAAATTTATCTTTTCATAATATCTGTTGTTCCTCAAGGCAAGCACTATAATTTAAGTTTTAATATTAATTTACACTCTAAATCGATTATGTTTAAAATATGATGTCTATTAACGTGGGATGTATTATATGTGGTGTTGAAGCCTGATTTTATTTTATCATGGCTTATATCTAGAAATCTGAAACTTGAAAATAAATTTAATATCAAATTGTTTAGTATCCTATAGTTTTCATGATATTATATGAGTTCTTTATTGAATCTAGACACTGAAAATGGATTTAGCATCTTTTTTTGTTCAACATAAACTAATCAAAGCTGCTCCTTTCTGGATTTTGTCAACAACTTAATAAGAAAATTCTTGATTGATTCGTGTAGATCCCTTTATAAAAATTATATTTATTGAACTTAGAGAGATATATGTTGTGTCACTTGATAAACATAAGTCTTGTTGCTCAAAATCATAGATTTGCTTCCCACTCATTTCATATCTACCGCTATATTCTCAGTCTTGTTTCATTAATTATCAAAGGTGGTTGATACAATTTTACAATATACACATGAATTTCAGATTTCCACAATATACTAAGTCTAAATTAATTTGTGTGATATTTCTTTTTAGTTTGTGTTAGAATATATTTAGCTAAACATTAGTTTTAAGACAAAACATGAAGACTCATAATAGTTCATACTGAAATCGAGGAACTATAATCGTTTGTGTTTATTACAAATGTTGTATGTTTTACAATTTATGTTTTTTTCGAGAAAGTTTTTTATTTTTCCAGGTTAGCTAGTTTAATGAAAAGAAACATCAAAGAGAGCAGCTTGAGGGTATGACAGTTTTTGTTGCATGGGTGAATAAAGTAATACTTCATGTGTTGAAAATTTTGTACTAGTTTGTACATACCACCATGCTTATGATATCGATTTCGATATGTGGGCTAGAGTTGTTGCAAACAAAAAGGCCAAAGATTTGAGTTTAAACTTCATACCCCTCAGTGGGCTAGACGATTAAAGATGTTTGTTATTTTGGTTCTTATCTCAAGTATACTCTGCCTGAAGATGTATTTTGCAACCCATCATTTACAAATTTAAGTGTATTCGTTTACATTGTGGTGTCATACGGATGTTTCAAATCGAAATGTTTGAAAAATATATTGCTTGATCAGGTAAAGTTAAAAGATGATGTAATTAAAAAGATATTATTTGCTAGTCTAATGTTTGTATACTTTAAATTCATGATTGTTATGTCCCTTTTAAACTATTCATAAAGCCAACGAGTTTGACTGAAATAATTATTGCTCATAATTAATTTTAAGTGTGAAACATGTTTTGTTTCAGAAAAGTTTATATTTTTGTTTATATTTAACATGTGGCTAGCAATATATGTTTTGTGTCCATAAGAGTAATGAATTTAAGCCAGCGTATACGGAACGATGGAACCTGTGAATGAAAAGTAAAACATGTGGCTTCACCCACTCCGGTTAATTTAGTACGCCCAATGTAACATCACAAATATCTTGTGGTGCACCCATAGAAGAAATCAACCCTTCTAATGCAAGTACAAATTCTATTCAAGCGACCACTACCTCAAATCATATTGAACGTGGTGGCGGTGGTGCTCTGATTATTACGATTAGTACAATATGCACAACTTAACTAGTCTTGATTCATGAGATACTCCGGCGTATATAGTTAAAAGGAGGCGCCGAACTGCCATGTGGGAAATCGTTACGGATTTTCCCACGGTTGTCACACTTGATGATAAGGCTAGCGAGAAGTTTCATGGAAGTACAATCGAAACAAAATCTAGGCACCTTCGGATATTATTGATGACGCAGAGAATGATATACTAAATCTTCCATGTGAGGACATTCTTGTACCCCCTTCAGGTCTATGTCCAATGAATAATGGCCAGAAAAAATAACAGGGTCTTGGAAAATCGGTTTTCTTAGAGTAGGTCAAGAGTTTAGAAGCATGACAAACTTTCACCAAAATCCACACTTCATGTGTTCAGTGTTCTCAATCATTGAAGATTATTTGTTCACTGAAGACGTTGTTGAATGAATCGTCTGCAACTGCAACTCAGGTGTCACTGTGACAAGAAACGATTAAGCTTCGTTGGATGAGTGTAGAAATAGATATGGAGACATGGTTTTTGGGGATTTAGATCTTATACTAATAAACACTTTTTACTAATGTTCTAATAAGGAATGCAATACAATGTGAAATTAAATAAGAAAAGTTATATCCAATAATTTGATTAAACATTATTTGACAATTTTGATTTAAATGATATTAACGAGCATTTATGTAATCAAAAACAAAGAAAACTAATTTTCAAATTAGTTTGTATTAACAAACAAACATGTACGGTAGATCAAGCCATGGGAGGAAAACACAATCGACGGCACCGTTAAAATCAAGAACAACACACATTAAACAAATAAGTATCGGTTGAGCACTTATATGGATGACGATAGTTTTGTGTCTTCATTTGTAACTTGTAATTCTATCGTACAAATATTAAAAAAATTAACCTTTTTCTGTAATCTAGAACACTTGCTTTAGATGCACATGTATATTGGTATTTGAAAGCATTGATACCTAGGTCACCTAAGTATTTGACATAACTCATAATTAAAACTAGATATTTTTCTCAAAAGGGTTGTAAAGACATCCCTCTATTTATATTCCCAACACCAATTCTCTTATTTTCTTAATAAAGATCTCAAATTAAATCTTACACTACAATCCAAAAACCCAATTACATATTTAACCCCTTTATTTTATTTTTCCTATATATACTAATTATCTATCCGAATTTTTTTATTATTTATCTCTCCTCACCCTAAATATAAAGCCTCTCTCCTTCCTCTCCCCTAAAAAAAAAATCATCACCTCTCCTCCTTCTTCACATTTCCGGCAAGCTGCCATGGACGCCGCCTTCATGGCCTCACCATATTCTTGTTCATCTATGAAGCAGCAGCTCTTCACCTACGAAGCAGCAACGAGGCTCCATGGAAAACGGCCATGGCTTGAACTCAGGCGATGGATCTTAACAAACTCAGGCTACAGATTTTAACGGAGCTCTGTTTCGAGCTTGATCCAGATCTCGCAGGTCACGAAGCCATGGATTTCCTCCTAAATATGAAGCTTAGGTCGAAGCTCGACCCCTGTGCACATCCATGGCCAGAGTTGTTCGTGATTTGAGGTCCATCGTTCAAATCCAGGCCGCTCTCTAGCTCGCCTCTGTTTGGGAGGCGAGTCTGGCCATCTTCTCTAGTGGGCTCAGTTGAGATCAGGCCATCTTCTCCACAAGTCGGTCCATGTCGTGCCATGTCACGTCTCTGCCGGAGTGAAGAACAACTCAAAGTCGGAGTGAGCACCTCCATGAAGTTTTTGAGATCTCGATATGGAGTTGTTCATGACCGGGGATGTTCAAGAGGGCCAGCTCCTCCGCCGTGATTTTCGAATCGTTTTTGTTTTGTAAGATCTGGTCTAACCAGATTTTTTTAGTTAGTTTTTTTTATTAATTAGTTTTGTTTCTTAAAATGTAATTAGTTTTGTAATGTAATAAAATAATGTTAGTTTTTATCGAATCTTCATTGTCTTTACAGGATACTCATTAATTTTATTGTATACTCATTAATTTCATAGGATACTCATTGTTTTATAGAGTATTCATATTTTTATGGAGTACTCACTATTTTTTATGGAGTACTTTATATTTTTTGAATATTACTCACTGTTTTAAACCCGATACTCATTGTTTTATTCGATAATCTATGATTTTTCCGGTGATCGATGGTTTGAGGTCGGAGGTCGGATGTCGGAGGTCGGAGGTCGGAGGTCGGAGGTCGGAGGTCGGAGTCGGAGGTCGGAGGTCGGAGGTCGGAGGTCGGTGGTCGGTGGTCGGTGGTCGGTGGTCGGAGGTCGGTGGTCGGAGGTCGAAAATAGGTGGGTAGTAGAGAAAGATGACAGTGACATTACTCCTTTTGTCTTTTAGGGTTAGTAAGGGTAATTTAGTATTTGATCATTTTAAGATTCCCACGAGTTTCTATAGGAAGAATATCTACTCTCCAAGACCCTATGTGTCAATCACCCTTAAAACTAAACATAAAATTGAATTTTATTTTTTACACTTTACTTTTATCTAACTTACAGATCTTTTTTTGATAACTGAAACTAACTAACTAATAATAACAAAGTAAAGCAAAACTTACTTTAGATTTGAACCCTACGAGAGTGAGAGTGGACGGTATTGACATTCTTCATGTGAAATTAAAAAAAATATATTAGATTTTCATGAGATCCATTGATAATTTTAAATAATTTTATAAAAGTATATGATGTCCAAATAATGAAGAGTGAACATGATTGATAAAGGTGTGAAAATTATTTGATAAAAGAGAAACATACTATTTCCAAGTAATAAAGAGTAATTAGGATGGTAATCAATATATAAGAGAATTCCTTCAAAATATTAGTTCTGCAAGAAATAGAAAACTTTACGTAGAGAATTATTTATGTAGAAAATGGGTTTCTTAACAATTCCAAATAAATATTAGATTAATGTATATACAAAAATCAATTTTTGTTTGAGACTTATATTGTTCATTATGTGCTTATTTTTCTTCTTTCAATTAATTTTCTCGATATAATTAAGTAAATCATTCAATTTAATTATTAGATATTAACTAAAGGTATATGTTTAATATTGTGATTGTGTGGCTAGTCACCGAGAAAACAAGGTTTTAGAACACGCCATTTGATAACATTATAAACAAATCAAGTTTGAGAATGAATGGAGTTCAACTTGAAAAAATAAATATTTGAACATGTTTATTCAGATAAACAACCACAAACACAAAGAGGTACTACTTATATCCTAATTAATCTTTTATTTTTCAATAAACTCTTAATATTATTTTATTAAATAGAATTAACCTGTTACATTTAATAAATTTTTTCCCAACTTAAAAATAAAGGTGATAAAATAATCCAACATATTAGAACAGAGCAAGGTGAAAAGTAAAAGTGCAAGAACGAAGGTTAAAATTTTAATAGAGCTTCATCTGTAGTTGTTAATGGTAATTGTCTTCGAAAATTAAAAACTTTTCCTTGGTGATTAATGAATGGGAAAGAAGGTGGTTGATGATCTTGTTTATGGTTGTAATTGTGGAGATCTAAAATATACCCTACAATTATTTTATTGATTTGGAAACTAATTAAATTATTTAATCTAATAACTCGTTATTATAAAAATTATAAGGGTATGAGTTTCATTCAATATCGGATGTCGAATATCACATCATAATTACTAATTATATTAACAAAACGCATGGTGATAAATTATTTAATTAATATAATTAGTTTTTGCATGTTTAAAACATGGGGTATGTATAATACATTGGTATTGGACCATCCAATATTAGATGAAAGTTTTTGCATAGTAAATATAGTTATATCAATAGAGAACATATTTAAATGTACTAATGAATTATAGTATATAAATGGTTCAATTAGTCACTAAAGACATCAAATCAAAGTAATTCTTTAATAGTTACATTATACTTTTTTTGGTACGATGCAAAGAAAAGACAATATGTACAAAACTAATCGTGTCACATAGTCTTCGGATCTCCAAGATCGTTGGTCAGATCTCCCGCTTGTGTCTTATTACCTAGGAATGTCCCTGCTAAAACAAATTGCAATTTGTGTAAATTTATTCTCTATCCGGAACTATTATAATATAACATTAAACATTCCTAATGCTTGAAGTTCTATATCATTGATAGACAATAAACGTAAGTAATTATCTGCAAAAAGAAAGTGTGTAAGTTTTGGACAATTTATTATACTTTGTATTCCATGATACAAAATTTAGCTAGAAATTTATATAGATATTTCATAGTGAGTTGGGGATAACTCACTATGAAAATTCTATATGGATTCCTCATACATACTTCAAAAATACTCTTGCTTCCGTAAGATATAGCTTACTAGAGGAAGGGAGCTAAATCACAAAGGACTACATAATAGGATCCTAACGAAGTTGTTTGTCCATTTCACATTGAGTTGTGGTTAAGGCATTTGAAAATGATTGTTAACTTACTAGGCCTAATCTTCAGTATGAATTGTCAACTGAGTGTTTTAAAGGTTGAATCCATTGAGATAAATTCTTTACAATATTTTGTCAATACCCATGATGAGAGTATTCTTATTTTTGAAGAATAATTAGCCAAAATAATCGAAAAGGTGATGAGAAATCTAGAAGGTAAATCTCATGTTATTGAATCTTTAGGATATACACCTTGGTGTTCACACAAGGCGGAGAATATCACTCTCTAGTTACGTGTTGGGATATGTGTCAGACACACTGACTTCAATGATACAGTAAAAACTTGATAAATTAATACTCGATTATTGAATAAGCTCTCTAAGATAATATTCTTTGCCAGTTCCAACTAAGGGATAGGGTGCTAAATTAATAATTCGCTGAAATTATAATATAATACATTTTTTATTATTTCTATAGACCCCAATTTAATATAAATTAATAATTCCTTATATACTACATATTACATGAAATATTTATGAAGGTTTCTTGAAAAATGACTCAATTGTCTTTTGTTTTTTGTTGAAATTAATTTCACCTTGAATGTCGTCCCTAATTTTTCTTATCATTATAAGAACTTCTAGTGTGGTTTTCTCATAACTCAACAAGAAAGTATTCAATGTGATTGTCACTTTAATTACTTCATTTCGTGAAGGGGGCTCCATGGTAGAACTTTCATCATCATCTTCATCATCTTTATCAGTTCCAATAACTCTCTCAATAATTTCTTCTTCAGTAAACAACTTTGCAACTACATTTTCTTCTAGGTTGTTTAGGACATCTTTGACATCCATTGCATTGCGATAATTTAACTCTTTGATCAAATTTTGAATTTCTTGAGTGCTTTCACTACCTACCTGGTCATCAGAGTTCTCAGAAGCCATGTTATCTATTTATCAAAGTTTACAATGACAAAAGCAGTTTGCAATCGTATTTGCATGTACATCCATAGTCCATGCTGAAATTGCAAGATTCATTGCATCTAACACATTTATTTTTGCTGGATTTGGAACCCTTAATTCAAACCTCCAAAAGACTTCTATAAAATCGATGACGATAATGCATCTTAAAAGCTCGGCGTCCGAACGTTGAATTTTTGAAGTTGTGTTTGGTGGCATAAAAGATAATTTAACGTTTTGCAATCCTTCAATATTTTTTGAATGAGCGGGGTAATTATCCAAAGTCAAGAGAATTTTTCTTCCAACTATTTTTTATCAATTTGGTGAAGATATTCTTCAAATAATACCCTAATCATCCAAGCTCGTTTGTTAGCAAACTATTCATGTTACAATCTTGAAGCACCTTGGTTTAGCATATTTGCCTATAATCCATAAAGGAATTTTATCTGAACCGTCCTCATTACAGCAAATAACAATAGTTAGTCTCTCCTTGTCTTGTTTTTTCCCTTCAAGTTGCATTGTTACAAGGGAAAGATCTGATTATAGTCTAAAAAACAAACTTGTTTAAGATCAAAACATGTAAATAATTACATCACTAAAGTACAAAATAAATAATAATAAAATAATAAAAAAACAAACCGGTTCATCCATATTAAAGATGTCTTTCATTTCAAACTGATCCACTTTGTCTCTTATGGTTCTTAATTTGTCATCCATGCCTTCCAATTCAACTGATCTACTCTCTCCGAAATGCCGAAATTTTTTTAATTCCATATCTTGATTTGAACTTTCCAATAGAAAAAGTAAAGTTTGGAGTACCCACAGGATACATATCCTTCATGAACTTTTTCTCCTACTCGATAATTAGTTCACCTGTCATATTAACATGTTCTTGATATGGAAGAATCGATTCATAGAGAGCTTTTTCTAGGTCAGGATATTTTGTCGGTTTGTGTCGCTTAACATCACCTCTTTCGGGAGAAAGTGAGAGATACTCCAAAGAACGCTTAATTGTATTCAATATTGTCCCTTGACTCACATGTAAACAATAGTTACTAAGAACCCATTCTTGCAATTTCTTTTGAGTGAGAGTTGGATTATCCTTGTTGTGCTTGCATAATGCTCTTCGAATGTCGTCGGTCATTGTTGTTTTTTTAGACCTTGAAGATGGGAAGTCATGTTGTGTGTGATTTGTTTGTGTTAGCATACAATATTCTGATCTTGCATTTATATATAAATATTTTTATAATGTCCATAAAGTGATACATTAAACATAATAAGCATTTAAAGTGAGAGATTGAAGAGTTTTATTAAATTAGACCATTCATTTGATACATGTTTGTATTGCATTGTATATTAATTAAGTTGAAGTTTAAATGGTATTTGTAAATTAGGTATTTCATTATAAATTAATAAAATATTAATATATATATATATATAAATTAATAAGTGTTAATTTATTGATTAATTAATAACTCTTTTAATTAATAAACTTTGATGGTACCAAGTGTATTAATTTATAGAGTTTTTACTTTATTTACTTATCAACATATCCCCCATAAATTTATGTACAATATAAGTATTCGTTGTGTGAAAAACACGCATTGAATGGAAAATATAAATATGAGAGGAAACCATTTTATTAGTGAGCTGGATAACAAAATAAAAAATAATTAAAATTGGAATTTTCTGATTAAATTTTCTTTATATTTAAATATTTAAGTCATTATCTTGGAATGGATTATTATGATTTATCAGGGTACCAGCCGAGTAGATGCTGCAGTTGACGTTATGGTTTCCTGATAAAGCTAAATCGCCGTGTGGTCGGGAAACATCTCAAGGTTATTCGTCAATTTTATTTTTCTAAAAAAATTTGGGTGTTAAATTTAGATCTTAATATGTGTAATGTGTATTTATATGTTGCTCTAATTAGGTGCTTTATTTTTATTTCCTTGATTAACAATTTTAATATAATGTGATTTAGGAATACAGTGGACCGAACAGGTGGGTTTTGATTGAAGATTGCGCTTATGACGTCCTCATTGATGTGTGTTTGGAAGAAAATATTGATGGGAAGAAGATGGTGCATGTGAGGAGGAATTTGTGGCTGGGAACTTTATGGATGTGCTGATACTGGATTATGGGAAGAAGATGGTGCAGGTGAGGAAGAATTTGTGGCTAGGAACTCTATTGATGTGCTAATACCGGATTATGAGTCTAGGAATACTCCTCTTTCTCTATGGAGATAATGTTGAGATAGCAGGGCCAAGAGTTGAGGTAGAGGTTGAGATATCTCCTGTCTATATTACATGCCCAATACCAGTGAACGAGAATTCCAACTATACAGCTTGTTATGGTTGGTTGGATAGCGAGACTAAGATGAGGAATAAAAGAATGACTTCGTCCTTAGGAGTGTCATTGTATGCATCGGATCCTCGACCAACAAGTCACAAGATAATGTGGGACTGATAGTTGTTATAGTAATTAGAGATTACTTTAGAATACTATAGTCAAATAGCTCTCAACTGATAGTTGTTATAGTAATTAGAGATTACTTTAGAATACTATAGTCAAATAGCTCTCAGATGTATTAAAAACCAAAAACTTAAAAGCATATTATAAAATATAAAGAGTTATTTTTTTATGTTATCTGCCGTTTGGAATGTAATAATAGCATATATTGTTTAATCAGTAATTTTCAATTTAAAGTTTACTATATCATATATATAGCTTATGTACTTTAAAGGACTTATTCATTACAAGAGGAAGGTGTAGCTTGGGTTGTTTTCCAGTATGAAAATGCTGGCACATTATGCTTCAGGTGTGGGAGAATAGGTCATCAATATGGGGAGTGTCATGTGAAAGTTGTTAAACAAATTGAAGATATTGACGAGCGCCGGAAAGTGACATGGAGCATAGATGATATTGCGAAGTTCCCGTCCTTTAACCCCATTTACGGACTCCATTTACAATGATAAGAATACTAGAGGTACAGGTGCAAACTTGGAGACTCGTAACACTACAAGAGGATTAGTGATAAGAGAAAATAGGGACAATGACTTAAGCAAGTACAAATATACTAAAAATGCGAGCTCCAGCGGAACAGGTGCTCAGTTACTTACAAAGGAAGAGAAACAAGGAGAAGAAAGAGATTGGAACAACTGGAATAAGCAAATGCATGATCTTAGGATTGAGATTTATGAATCAGCTCAGAAAATTGAAGCGTTTAAAAGAACACATGGGATTGTTGATGAAGGCGAAAATGGTAACTCTGGTAATATGCGAGCAGCACTAATGGCGTTTGAAGAGGAGGTCAGGAAGATTAAAGGAAAGCAAGTCATGACTCACAGCACCAATAATTCAGCAAACCAAGAGGGGGTTCAGAGAGTCAACAAACTATTAAAATAAGAAAATATATAAAAGCTACCCACTTGGAAACTGAGTACAGTAAGAAGAAGACTCAGATTACTGGAAGTTTCAAGAAGTTGAGAGTAGTTAACCCTATAATAGAGTTCGTTAACAACAACAAATACAGTCTACTTTAAGATGAGAATGAAGATGGTGGTTCAGTTCCAAAGAATCGTGAGAACAAGAAGAATATGGAGGATCTATTAAGGATGATAGATGATTATGAATCCCAGTACGAGCCAGAGGAAGAGAAGGAAGGAAGCTATGAGAATAGTGAAAACTACTTTGAGAAGGACTACGAGGAAGGTGGTGAATATAATGATATGAATTTTAGGTATGAAGACGCTGAGGTAGTAGAGTCATCCCTGAATAAAAAAGAGAAAGGAGGCGGCTACTCCAGCAAAGCCGCGAGCTACATATGACGACCCTATTTTGGAATGTCCAGGGATTACGAGCTCTCTTGACATTGACTCGAATTCGCTCGTTATTGGCACAGTTTCGTCCTGGTCTGGTGGATTTTTTTTTGAAACAATGTTAAGGGAGGTTGAATCCATTGATATTGTAAGAAAGTTTGGTTTTGATAACTCCTTTTTTGTTGATCCCACTGGAAGTTCTTTCCATTCTGGTGGGTTCATAGTTTTGTGGCACGTTGGAGTGCATCTAAGTGTAGTTTCTTCTAATTCTCATTTTGTAATAGTTAAGATTAATGAACTTTCATTTTCGTACTTTATGGTCTTCATACACGCATCCAATGATTTTAATGATAGAAAACAAATATGGAATGAAATGTCACAATGGAGCAACGAAATTAGAGATCCTTGGATGATACTTGGGGATTTCAATGACATTCTTAATATCAATGAAAAGTCTAGCAAGAATTCAGCTAACTTACTCCATATTAACGAGTTTTGAACTTTACTTCTAGTAATGCTTTATGTGAAATTAAATCTAATGGATGCTTCTTTACATGGTCTAACAGGATGGAAGGCGAAAAACACATCAATACAAAAATTTATCGAGGTCTTGCAACATACGAATGGATAAACAAGTTTCCTCGAGCTCAATTGTACATCCCTCCGGCTATTAGGTCGGATCACTCCACCCTTTTACTTCATCATGATATTAATATGAGAATTGGATTTAAATACTTTAAATTTGAGACTCGTTGGCTAGATAACGAAGAATGTAGCGAGATAGTAGATAACGGTTGGAAAAAACTTAACAATAACATCCACATTAAGAACTTTATAAAAAAAGAGAAAATACCAAAAAAAGAGTTAGTGAAATGGCATACTAGAACTTTTAAAATCACGATATTACTATTAAAAATATCCATGAGAAGCTAATTAAGCTTAACAATGAAGATATCAACCTTAATATAATCGAAGAGGAAAAGATAATCAAAGATAAACTAAAAATAGAATATGAGAATGAAGAAAAATATTGGAGTGATAGGGCTAGACAAAATTGGTTAATGTTTGGGGATAAGAATACGAAATTCTTCCACCTAGCTACTATACAAAGAAGGAAACTCAATAGAGTCACGAGAATCAAAGATAAAGAAGATAATTGGAGAGAGGATAATATTGAAATTAAGAATTGTTTCAGAATTACTATTGATATTTATTTAAAGAGGTGGAGACCACGGATAGTGATATGTAAAAAGCTATAGAATTTATTAAACCGTGCATTACGGAAGACATGAATAAAGAGCTCACAAAGAAACCAAATTTAGAAGAAGTAGAAGAAGCGGTTAGAGAATTATCAGCTTCTAAAGCCCCTGGCCCTGACGGGCTTAATGGTAAGTTTTATAAAGAATTTTGGGATATTATTAAAATTGATGTCTTTAAACTTGTCTCAGATTTCTTTGATAATAACTGCTCTGTCGAGAAGATTAATGATACGTTAATAACACTTATCCCGAAAGGAACTACACAGGAAAATCTCGAAGACTTTAGACCGATCTCTTGCGTTAATTTCATTTACAAAATAATTGCAAAAATTCTTTCTAATAGACTTAGGAATTACATGAATAATATTATATCCCCTACTCAATCAGCATTTATTAAAGACAATGCTATTTAAGATAATATTATTATTGCACAAGAAATTTCATTCTTTATGAACAGGAAAAGGAAGAATAAAAAACATATGGCAGCAATAAAAATTGATATGGCCAAATCCTATAACCAGGTACGTTGGGACTTTATCCTTCTTGTTCTTGGAAAGCTGGGGTTTTGTGAGAAATTGATACTTTGGATAAGAAACTGTATTACCACGACTTCTTTTAGTATTAATCTCAATGGAGAAAGGTTAGAAAAAATAAGGCAACTAAAGGTATTAGACAAGGGGATCCTCTATCCCCGTATCTCTTTACCATCATGAAGGAATCTCTTATAAGTATTATCGATCATAAAATTAACATAGGAAATATTAGCGGGATACAAATTAATCGTAATTGCCCTATTATCTCACGCCTTTTATTTGCGGATGATTCGTTGTTCTTTATTGATATTGATGATACTAACTTAGAAACTTTTAAACAATGCTTGAATACTTATTGCCTAGGATCAGGACAAAGTATTAACATAAATAAGTCAGCAATATACTTTAGCAAGGAAACACCAGTAGAAAAAAGAAATGAAACTGCAAATGTAATGCAAATCAAAGAAACAGAATATCTAGGTTTTTATCTAGGCATTCCTCTTTGTCTCAATAGGTCTAAGGTTGAGTCTTTAGAATAGATCGCAAAGAAACTGTTCAAAAACACAGAGGGCTGAAAGCAAGACTACTTTCAGAAGAAGGCAAAGAAGTGCTCATAAAAGCGGTTCTTCAAGCGATACCTAATTATTATATGTCTATTTTTTCTTTTCCAGTTTCGTTTTGTAACATACTTATATCAATTATCTCTAATTTCTGGTGGAATGTAGGGGAAAAAGATAGAATACACTGGCTAGCATGGGAAAAGATTGCGATAGGGAAACTAATTGGCGGATTAGGCTTCAAATATTTCAAAAAAATGAACACAACCCTACTAGCAAAACAGGCTTGGACGATACTTCATAGAAAATATAACTTAGCAACGAAACTACTGAAAGGTATATACTTTCCTCGTACTAGTTTTCTTGATTGCAAGTTACGACAAAACAGAACATGGAGTTGGGAAAGCCTATTTGAGGGTAGGGATTTTCTAGTTAAACATGGATTATATATTATTGGAAATGGAAAATACACAGATATTTGGAATAACAAATGGATAGATACCACATGAAAAATTGAAAAACCAAATAATTGCAGATTAAGGAAAGTGAACGAATTATTTATCAATGGTACAAGAAATTGGGATTCTGAAATACTCGATAATATTTTACCCGAGCCTATTATACCCCTTATAAAGAGAATAAAGATACTTAATCCATATGAGAATGATAAATTTATCTGGCCTCTATCAAAGGATGGTACGTACGATACGAAAACCGGATACAAGAAACTCACTGAAGAACAGATAGTAAATAATCTGAAAAATTCGAACACAATACACAACCATAGCTCACCAATATGGAAACTCATATGGAATTCAAATGTTCCAAAAAAAATTAAACTCTTTTGTTGGAGGGCTATTAAAAATGAAATACCTACAAGATCGAATCTATATAAGAGAAAATTTTCCTCGTCAACAAATTGTATTCGGTGTAACGAAGAAGGAGAAACCGTGGAACACCTTCTACTAAACTGTAACATGTGTAAGGAAATTTGGGCAGTAACTTTCATCCAAATCAGAATTAAAGAACAATGTGAAGATTCACTAGAGGATTGGTACATAAAAATAGTCAAGAGTTTTAAAGAAGCAGGATGGGACGAGCAAATTATTAAAGATATGATCACGATCAACATCTGGAACATTTGGAAAGGTAAAATGAAAGAGGTTCACGAAGATTACACAGTAAATGGAACCGTTATAATTCTAAATACAAATAGACTAATGGCAGAATTACACGAGATTGACTGGAATAAAGCTAAAGGAGTCAAAAAACTAACATCCACAGCGGAGGAAGACCAACCATCATCAGTAAACACGACAGAGCCCGAAATCTTATACTACTGCGATGCCTCTTTTCATAATAAATATGAACCTACTGGTCTTACAGTAGAGGCCAATCATCAAACTAAATCTACTTTTAGTCACTCCTTCATTACGCATTGTGACACGGTTGTGGAGGGGGAAGCATAGGCAGTACTAAAAGCAATCGAGCTAGGCAAACTCAAACCTAACACAAGGAAGGTTGTCTTATCAGATAACCTTGAAGTAACTCAAGGTATAAAGCAAGTGTCAGCAGCGTATTGGTCTATCCAACCCATCATTCGGAATATTATTCACAGCTGTAACGAGAACGGGCCTCAATTTAATCATATCAAGAGGACAACAAGTTGGCGGATAAGCTCACTAAGGAAGCTAGGCACAGGGCAACGTAAGACAGGAATAGGGCTTCTTGTCCTTTTCATTTAGCTGATTTATTAAGTAAACTAGGTACCGGTTAGGGATTGACATTTTCTCTTTGGGGTGCTATGCACCCTTTTATTGTTCAAAAAAAATCATTTGTTCAATTCCCAGAGAACTGATTGACAAATCATCTTTATTTAAATTTGTTAGATTCTTATCGTGTTATAAATAGTAATTTTGTTATTTTTAGCTACTTGACTCTATGTTTATTTATAATACCATGCATTACTACCGAGAAAAAAAAAGAGAAGAACTATGTAAACCCTTTTTATTTACTTATAATTTATATTCTTGTGAAGGTTGATCCAACACAATGGTGAGAAATTAACCTTTAAACTAGTATTCGGCACTATGCTGGTTTCTTCACTTGCTAGAGAGACTAAATACTGAAAATAAAATTATAAAAGTTATAAGCAATCACTAGACTAATTTATTTAAATACAAATCCTGGAAAATTAAATTATTTTGTAACAAAAATTGGCCTCAGGTTTTTTAAGGTTTTATTCTATTTTGTAATTGTAATATTATGTCAACCCTAAGTTATAACACCATACTATGAATGTACGCATATTATCGATAAATAATTTAATGTTATACAATGGTCGAGCATAGACTCTATACTAAGTTGTGGGTAAAATCTTTGTCATATTTAATATGTCTTTCATAATGAAAGAGCATTATGCATATAGTAATTTCAATTGTACATTTTATATATGAGAATAACTCATATTGCGAGATAAAATCTTGTTTACCGATAGTAGGGGGAACGGCTTGTTACAATAGGAAGAGATATTGATGTGTTTACCAATCTTGTTTTTTTATTATTTTTTGACTTATAAGTTCTAAGGTCAATCTAATTAACCGAACATATCTCAAATTCAAATATGTGTTTAGATATTTCGATAATTCAAAAAAATCCTACTAAGCTTTTTTTAGAAGAATATTCTTAAACTTGAATATTCAAATAGAAATAGTATAAACCCATATCTTATATTTAGTATATGATATTCAGTTCAGCCCATAAACAAGCCCATAAATTTGTGAATTAGTTGTAATTGATATTCAAGTAGAAATGTCATTAACCCATATATTATATCTAGTATATGGTATTCAGTTCAACCCATACAAACAAGCCCATAAAAACTAGGGTTAGAGTTATCTATGTACTATATAAATTCCATATTCCTATATAATTGTTAACTCGATTTCAATCTTTCCCCTACCATTCAGAAAAATTGTATTTTTTACTTATAAATCTGAAAGTATCTTCAAAATATATTTTTTTCTTTACCCAACTAAAGAGTGTTTGTGAATCTGAGGAAACGGCACCCTCTATATTCTCCAGCGATCTGAAATTAAAGTGGTATGTTTACTCTCTTTAGGTTCTCTTCCTTTTATAATATGAAGATATATAAAATTAGTAGTTTTTAATTAGTTGTAACTGAATATTCAAGTAGAAATGGTACAAATTCATATATATTTAGTATATTATATTCAGTCAGTCTATAAATAAACCCATAATTTCATATTTTCTGTACTATGTAAATTTCATATTTTTTGATAATTATTAACGCGATATTCTTTCTTTCCCCTACAATTATAACAATTGTATTTTTTTTTACTTATAAATTCAAGGTCTTTTCACAATATTTTACTTTCTTCCAACCCAACTCAAAAGTGCCCTTGTTTAAATTGAGGAGGTGGCGCCTTACCATCTTCTCAGTCATCTGAAATTAAAGCAATTAAAGCCGTATGTTTACCTTTATTATTTTCTCTTCTCTCTCTATGCATACAAAACAAACACTTTATCGATTTTTCATATACATGAGTAGGATTTGTAATTAGTAATATGAAAAAATATATAAACTAAGTAGTTTGTTAATTAGTTGTAATCCAACTTCTTTGTTCATATGTTTTTTTTAAATTTTATCCTAGATTGAAGAATATATGTTTTTGTATCAATAAATAACTTTTGGATAAAAGAAATAAAAAATAATAATACTCTGAATTTTCAATATTTGTGTAAAATTATGTGTAAAACTGATTGTGAAATTTAATATGTGGAAAGATATCACATGGTTGGACTTGGGCAAGCACACCAATTCTAGTGCTTGTGTTAGAATTTAGAGGCATGGACATACCAATGTTGTGGCTAGGAGTGTGAGAAATGTGAATTATATAGCTGGTAATTGAGTTTTTCGATCGTGGAAATCTTCAAAGTGAAATAATTAGTTGCATATCTATTAACCGCAAGTCTTGTCAATTCTTTCTCTTTGCTAAATTTTCTGAACATACTAAGTACCCACGGATGTCGATAAATGAAATTTGCCACTTTTTTGCTTTATCGATAACATCTTTCGAAACCAGTAGATTACTTATGTCAGAAAGCATAAGATCGATCAAATGTGCAGCACAAGGTATCAACTGATTTAATACAATTTGCACCATATTTTCTTCTCTAATTTCCTTCACCATAACATTAATCAATTCGAACAATTTTTCAAAACTCTTAATAATCGAAAAAGTATCGATTTAATAAAAATAGTTCCTCGTGGACTAGTAACGAGAAAATTCGTTATTGAACGGTGTTTTTCGTCTGTCCATCCATCAGACATCAATATGCATCTTGTTTTTTCTATTCTTTTTTGAATTCATCTAATTCCAGATTTACATACTCAACTTCCTTCTTCAAATAAACTTGTACTTCATAATAAGTAGGGGGCTTTAATCCCTTACCATAGTCTCCAATCGATTTCACCATTTGAAAAAGTAGAGAATGTTTCACTAAATTGAATGGTAATAGACATTACAAAAACCTACAAATATCTCCAATGACATGCTCTCTTTTTTTAACCATTTGATTTAACGTTTGTTGGCCCCCACCTTGTTCTTTTACCAAAATATTCTACATTCACCTTCGAATTCTTCGCTTCTTTTTCTTTTAAAATGCCTACAAATAGCGAATTCACGTCATCACTAACTTGAGGACATACACCAACATCTTTTTGGATACAAGCCAAGTGATTTTTCATCCTCAGCACACCTCCCAAAGTTGTTATTCCACAATAGTTATATTTTACTTGGTATCGATTTCCTCCTTCAATCGAGCAGTAGTGGGTCCATGTAACAAGTGTCTCATTTGCTTTTTTATTTTTTTCCTCATTTAAAAAATCTACTACAAAATTTTTATGATATACCTATTTATTAGTTTAAATTGAGGTTTACATTGAGGTTTAAATTAGTTCAACTAAATAATAAACAAAATAAACAACTTTGATTTTATATTTTGATTAAAATAAATTAATAAAATAAAAATTAAATACTATAATTTTATTAAATATTATAATTCTATATATTGATGAAGGTTTAATTATTAAAACAAATTGGAAAGATTTATGGAAAAAATAAATATATTATTGTTAATTATATAATTTATATATGAGAGAATATAATTTGGATGGTTGTTATTATATAAATATAATGTCTATTTATTTCTTCACATAAATTAGGAAACACATTAATTACCTCCACCATTACAAAAATACTATAGTGTCTTGATATTTTAAATATTCATTGGAAATATAAATTTAAATTTTTTTAATAAAGGCAATAGTAGAAAATAGTGAGATAAAGTGTCTTGAAATTCTATACGGGTATTATTTTTAGGACAATACTATTAGTAAATAGGACATTATTTTTGGGATAGAGGGAATAACTTGTTGTTTGGACGGTTGACCAACATAAATAAAATACAGAGGTATTGTTAATTCAACATGCTACAAATCACTATTATATAAATAATAAACTTGATGTCGAATAGAAAAATACAACAGTTCACTTTATATTAAATTTGTCTAACCTTATCATCAAAAAATAACTAGCGAACATCATATTACACAAAGTTACACAAAACAAAACAGTGAAGAAAACTAACACAAAAACAAAAACAAAAACCTGAATCAAAGGCACGAACCAGAAAATCATGACTGCAACGAAGCTGCTTTGATTTGGGCTTTGATAGGCGATACATAAAAGATTCTAATGGAGTATGACATGCATCGGTTGTATGACGACTCGTAATCGTGATTCACGATATGGATCCAACAAATCCTAGAAATATTTGCATGGAATAGGTCCTTTACACTAATAGGTGTATATAGAGATGGGAACGCGTGAATTGATTGGTTGCCTCAAGTTGGTTTGTGACACGGGGAGTATTATCATTCATATGTTGACCCCCGAGTGAAATATGGTGTATTCTCACTCGTGATAGGATGGAATGAAAAACGCTAATAATAATTTATATCTTGAATTTAATTGATGAGGTATTAATCTAGATATACAAAGATCCGTTTTGGATATCTCCAGTATCAAAAAAAATATTAACAACATATAGTTCAAGTTTATATAGTTAGAATGAATTATATGATAAAGTAAGAAAAAAATATCAATATTCATCTTTATTCTATTTTGCAGGAAAAAGATGGTATCGAAAAAGATACGAATCAGATTGTTGGCCATGTCATTTCATTAAACTAGCATTTTACAATTTCTATGGTAAGATATACTTTTAACTTTACTATTTATTCCTAGCATATTTATTGCATTTCAAAATACTCTCATATATTAAGATTAAATTTTTTAGATTGTTATCATGTTAGATTATTATGTATGTTGTTCTTAGTTGCTTTATTTTGTTTTTATTTATATGCATGGTCTTTTTATTCATTGATTACTTATATTCATGTTAAAGTTAATCCAACAAAAGGGTAAATGTAGATTTTTATTTTTTATATGGGTGTGATTTTTACTGTACAAACTTCAACATGATTTATCAAAACCAGTAATCTTTGTAAAAAACTTAATGGTAAATTAGTAATAGGAAGCGCAAACACAACGATATGTGTTGTATTATCTTTTATATAAATCCATGAAATTATATCATCTTTTATACTTGGAGTTGAAGTAATTCATCTCATAAATCATTATAAATTTTAATTATGAACATAAACTAGTTAATTAATTATATTAAGAAGCTTTTCAAAAAAATTATAAATTTGAAAAATTGCATTCGAGTTTCGGGTCCCAGGTAATATTAGACCTGGTGCAAGAACGGGGGCTAGTAATAGTGTAATAGTACATGTCAACTTAAAATATCAAATGGTAACTTCTTGTATAATAACTGCAGTTAAAATATGATAATAGAGTTAATTGCGTTTGCTCCCTGTGGTGACTCTTAATTACAAGTGTGGTCCCTATTACAAATGGATTAGAAGTTTTCCGATTTTTTATTTCTTTACAGTATGAGTTTTCCATGCTTTCCCGGCTGATTCCATCAAAGTTAACTTTAAGGGATCAAACTGTAATAAATAAATATATTTTTACACGAGAAATTTGTAAATTACCTTTTAGTAATCAAAACTCCACACAAACTTTTGCAGAAACCAACTCCTGTATATACAGATCCTGCAAAATAGTTGAGGTGGAGTAAATTAAATTTGGAAAATTCCATTTTTGTAGTTAATTGCACTGTAGGTCATTATATTATGCAAAATTTCACTATAGGTCCCTTGAGATGCTAATATTGAAGGATGTATATGATGTAGTTACCTGAGTAATCACTTGTTTCTTGGTATAAGGTAGGTGACCTAAACCATGCTCTGTGGGGCATCTGTGTATAAAGTTGTAGTTAATCACATGTTTTGAAGAATTCTGATGAATTATTGTCTATACCGAGAGATCTAATTATATTGCTTGTGGGGCATCTGTGTATAAAGTTGTGGTTAGGAATCCAACTTGGGATATAGTATTTAATTATACTATATATCCCTATATTATACAGAAATTGCACTATAGGTCCCTATTTATACTGACTTATTTACTATCTTACAGATTTTGAGACCGCTGGCATCAGATACATCATATAGTAGCTTAGTAGCTCTGGGTATTGCAAATATCCAAGGATTATCCGTTTCAGATTTTCAAAAAGACAATACAGAAAGACTCCTTTTCTTTACTACAAACCAACCAAACGAAACTAATGAAAATTTCACAATAGGTCCTCCAGCTTGGTTAAGACCACCCCCACCTACTAGAAAAAATTTGATATTACCCAAAACAGTAATAAACACATTCTCGAAAAAAAAAATTAAAAATGTTGCTTTAAGACCTATACCTCATATCCATCGTCAAAATATGCTTCTTTTCACGTTTGGTTTAGAAGAATGAATGACAGTAATACACTTACAAAATGACGGTTTCAACTTTTTCTTAATACGTTTTTTAATTAGCGAGGTGTTAGTATATATAGGGATTTATAGTGTAATTAGAGAGGTGTTTGTATAATATAGGGACTTGTAATTTTTTAAAATCTGATTTAATATGCTTTATTTTTTCAGATACTTTATCAGATACTTAAAATATTATCAGGTAAATTTTAATCCAATTAGAAGAAAACTTTGTTTTATTTTTGTTAACTTCATAATTCTTATTAATTTCAGTAGGAAAGAAGGCATAACTTCAACTTGTAATGGTTTGCTCCTACGATATTATGTTACATGAATTTATATTTTATCTACTTACTAATTAATAGTCTTAACCTTCTTTTGTCCTTAATGTTTGGAAATTGGTCAAATAGGTCCTTACTTAATAACTATTTAAATGATCAGTAAACTGTTTGGAAATGTGGAGATTCATACTCTGAATCTCAAATCATGACCAACTACATATTTTTACTCTTGTTTAGTAATTATTAGGTTAAGTGTTGC
Source organism: Nemophila menziesii (assembly GCA_029959085.1). Classification (NCBI taxonomy): domain Eukaryota; kingdom Viridiplantae; phylum Streptophyta; class Magnoliopsida; order Boraginales; family Hydrophyllaceae; genus Nemophila; species Nemophila menziesii. The sequence goes on along the minus strand of JARWIR010000001.1, from coordinate 122,192,603 downwards.
TTTCATGGTGTATGCAAACAGGATGTGTTGGGAGGTCGGTGGACTGCAACAAAACAATATATTGACATATAAACTACAATATAATATGGTTTTTAATTGTAAGATTATGTGGCATGGGGGAAAATACGGATTGGTCAAAAAAACTTGTGAAAGTTTGTCGCGACTCTAGTGAGGGTGTGTACTTAAATAAAAGGTAAGAGTTACATTGTGATAACAATCCAAGAAAAAAATCTGATTCATGAAGAACAACTAGTGATCCTTTTAAATTGGTGCATTGTTGTATTATTTGTGTCTCAATAAAATCAAAGCAAACAAACCAATTTCTTGGGCCTCATAAAAACCCCATTATGTTTGTTAGGTCGTACTTTGTGAAACAAGTTATACCTTTACATATGACAAGGTAATGCCCGTGTCTAAAGACACTTAAGAAAAAAAATTATTTTGTTGAAAAGAATCAAACTCAAGTCCCATAAATGTTGGGACGACAATAAATTAAATGAAGGTGGTCAGTATGAATTGAATACAGAACTTTCTATTGAGTAATTTTTGGATATTAGAGCAATCTTAGACTCTCTTTATCTAGTGATATCAAACGGTATAAAAAGTGATATATATTTAAATTACGACTATAAAAAGAATATTAAATTAAAATTATAGAAAGTTAAAGTACAATAATCGTTACGCAGTATTTATTCGGTTCGATTACATGTGACGATGCACTGTTTCCACAACGTGAGGTTTACAATAGTGAGAAGATATCCTTTAGTGATAATTTGAAAAGATATCCCATAGAGATTCAAACACTCGTGTGTGATCATTTTTAATAGTTATATGCAATTGGGGAAGAGTTCATTTTTCCTTTGTAACTACCCCATCCTACTCGTCTAGGGTAAGTAATAGAAGACTTGTCATATGAGGAAATCATATAGCGGTATTGCAATTTAATTTGTTCAAATCTCCTGGCATGGACGGAATACGGTGAAGTTCCATCATAAATGTTGGGATTCAGTTGGTTTGTCAATTTTCTCCATTATTTGGAGTGTTATCGATAACAACGAATTATCACCACAACTGAATGTCCATGTCATTTATTTGATCCCAAAAAATAATTGATTCGAAGAAGTTTACTCATTACCACTATTATATTGGATTAAATAATTATTTCATTTAGTATTGCCTTATTTAATTTTTTTCTCTTTTTTCTAAAATACAAAATAATATAGTTTTGTAATTGTAAGATTGTGTGACATGGGAAAAAATATGGATTGGTCAAAAAAATTCATGAGAGATTGTCGCGGCTCTAGTGAAGGTATTTACTTATTAAAATGGTATTAATTACATTACGAAAACAACCCAAGAAGAAATCTTATCTATGAAGAGTAAGTAGTGATACTTTTAAACTGGGGCAATGGTGTATTATTTGTGTCTCCTTAAAAGTCTAGTTAACAAAACCTATATCTTGAGCCTCATAAAAAGCTCATTAGAGTTTCTAGGTGGAAAATTATACCAACACATATGATTTCCCATTAAAAAAGGGACACGCTCACACACACAAAAATATCCTAAAACTACATGTTCTTTTACGACTAGCCGCTTTCATTACCTAACCCAACTACTTCACTACAAAAAACTATCTCAAGTTCACACCTTCCATATTCAAGATTTTCTATATACTAGTTGTTGGTATTCAATAAACGATTGTGGAAAAACCCTCAAATACATTCTGAGAGATAAGTGGAAAAGGATTAGTCATGACATTTGAGTAAAACATAATTCCTCTCTTTCTCTAGCAAGGTTTATTTATTAGTATTCATTTAAAAATTAATTTAATTAAAAAAATTGTTCCATCAATAGTGTTGTATTATATAAATGTATTTAGTTGGTTGCATGGTATTATGGACATCATCTTCTCTTACTGAAAAAGAAGAGTTTTAAATATTTACCTATAATTTTGTCTTTTTAATATGACAATATTTCCATTTTATTAATTTATTATATTTATATGTAATATCTTGTTGTTGTCTAACATAGCTGAAAATATTTATTTTTATGTTAATTATATTGTATCATGTAGATTAGAGAATATGACATGCTTAGATTAAAATCTTTCCTGAATTTTACTTATTCGCATAGAATATTTAGCTAAAAATGTTATATTGATTCATATTCTATGAGATATTTTATCAACTGGCTCGAATAATCTGATTATATTGTCATATGTAATAATTTTTATTAGTTTTTTCACCATAATATATGATTATACTAAATTGTTACATATATGTTGTTTCTTCTTTTTATGTATATTATTTATAATTAATATATGATGTAAAAGTTTAACAAAATAATTTGTTATTTTTTCACTTTTGTTAGTCAATGAGATATGTGTAGATAAGTTTTCCACAGATTATTTGATAGCGAAATTTATCTTTTCATAATATCTGTTGTTCCTCAAAGCAAGCACTATAATTTAAGTTTTAATATTAATTTACACTCTAAATCGATTATGTTTAAAATATGATGTCTATTAACGTGGGATGTATTATATGTGGTGTTGAAGCCTGATTTTATTTTATCATGGCTTATATCTAGAAATCTGAAACTTGAAAATAAATTTAATATCAAATTGTTTAGTATCCTATAGTTTTCATGATATTATATGAGTTCTTTATTGAATCTAGACACTGAAAATGGATTTAGCATCTTTTTTTGTTCAACATAAACTAATCAAAGCTGCTCCTTTCTGGATTTTGTCAACAACTTAATAAGAAAATTCTTGATTGATTCGTGTAGATCCCTTTATAAAAATTATATTTATTGAACTTAGAGAGATATATGTTGTGTCACTTGATAAACATAAGTCTTGTTGCTCAAAATCATAGATTTGCTTCCCACTCATTTGATATCTACCGCTATATTCTCAGTCTTGTTTCATTAATTATCAAAGGTGGTTGATACAATTTTACAATATACACATGAATTTCAGATTTCCACAATATACTAAGTCTAAATTAATTTGTGTGATATTTCTTTTTAGTTTGTGTTAGAATATATTTAGCTAAACATTAGTTTTAAGACAAAACATGAAGACTCATAATAGTTCATACTGAAATCGAGGAACTATAATCGTTTGTGTTTATTACAAATGTTGTATGTTTTGCAATTTATGTTTTTTTCGAGAAAGTTTTTTATTTTTCCAGGTTAGCTAGTTTAATGAAAAGAAACATCAAAGAGAGCAGCTTGAGGGTATGACAGTTTTTGTTGCATGGGTGAATAAAGTAATACTTCATGTGTTGAAAATTTTGTACTAGTTTGTACATACCACCATGCTTATGATATCGATTTCGATATGTGGGCTAGAGTTGTTGCAAACAAAAAGGCCAAAGATTTGAGTTTAAACTTCATACCCCTCAGTGGGCTAGACGATTAAAGATGTTTGTTATTTTGGTTCTTATCTCAAGTATACTCTGCCTGAAGATGTATTTTGCAACCCATCATTTACAAATTTAAGTGTATTCGTTTACATTGTGGTGTCATACGGATGTTTCAAATCGAAATGTTTGAAAAATATATTGCTTGATCAGGTAAAGTTAAAAGATGATGTAATTAAAAAGATATTATTTGCTAGTCTAATGTTTGTATACTTTAAATTCATGATTGTTATGTCCCTTTTAAACTATTCATAAAGCCAACGAGTTTGAGTGAAATAATTATTGCTCATAATTAATTTTAAGTGTGAAACATGTTTTGTTTCAGAAAAGTTTATATTTTTGTTTATATTTAACATGTGGCTAGCAATATATGTTTTGTGTCCATAAGAGTAATGAATTTAAGCCAGCGTATACGGAACGAAGGAACCTGTGAATGAAAAGTAAAACATGTGGCTTCACCCACTCCGGTTAATTTAGTACGCCCAATGTAACATCACAAATATCTTGTGGTGCACCCATAGAAGAAATCAACCCTTCTAATGCAAGTACAAATTCTATTCAAGCGATCACTACCTCAAATCATATTGACCGTGGTAGCGGTGGTGCTCTGATTATTACGATTAGTACAATATGCACAACTTAACTAGTCTTGATTCATGAGATACTCCGGCGTATATAGTTAAAAGGAGGCGCCGAACTGCCATATGGGAAATCGTTACGGATTTTCCCACGGTTGTCACACTTGATGATAAGGCTAGCGAGAAGTTTCATGGAAGTACAATCGAAACAAAATCTAGGCACCTTCGGATATTATTGATGACGCAGAGAATGATATACTAAATCTTCCATGTGAGGACATTCTTGTACCCCCTTCAGGTCTATGTCCAATGAATAATGGCCAAAAAAAATAACAGGGTCTTGGAAAATCGGTTTTCTTAGAGTAGGTCAAGAGTTTAGAAGCATGACAAACTTTCACCAAAATCCACACTTCATGTGTTCAGTGTTCTCAATCATTGAAGATTATTTGTTCACTGAAGACGTTGTTGAATGAATCGTCTGCAACTGCAACTCAGGTGTCACTATGACAAGAAACGATTAAGCTTCGTTGGATGAGTGTAGAAATAGATATGGAGACGTGGTTTTTGGGGATTTAGATCTTATACTAATAAACACTTTTTACTAATGTTCTAATAAGGAATGCAATACAATGTGAAATTAAATAAGAAAAGTTATATCCAATAATTTGATTAAACATTATTTGACAATTTTGATTTAAATGATATTAATGAGCATTTATGTAATCAAAAACAAAGAAAACTAATTTTCAAATTAGTTTGTATTAACAAACAAACATGTACGGTAGATCAAGCCATGGGAGGAAAACACAATCGACGGCACCGTTAAAATCAAGAACAACACACATTAAACAAATAAGTATCGGTTGAGCACTTATATGGATGACGATAGTTTTGTGTCTTCATTTGTAACTTGTAATTCTATCGTACAAATATAAAAAAAATTTAACCTTTTTCTGTAATCTAGAACACTTGCTTTAGATGCACATGTATATTGGTATTTGAAAGCATTGATACCTAGGTCACCTAAGTATTTGACATAACTCATAATTAAAACTAGATATTTTTATCAAAAGGGTTGTAAAGACATCCCTCTATTTATATTCCCAACACCAATTCTCTTATTTTCTTAATAAAGACCTCAAATTAAATCTTACACTACAATCCAAAAACCCAATTACATATTTAACCCCTTTATTTTATTTTTCCTATATATACTAATTATCTATCCGAATGTTTTTATTATTTATCTCTACTCACCCTAAATATAAAGCCTCTCTCCTTCCTCTCCCCTAAAAAAAACATCACCTCTCCTCCTTCCTCACATTTCCGGCAAGCTGCCATGGACGCCGCCTTCACGGCCTCACCATATTCTTGTTCATCTATGAAGCAGCAACTCTTCACCTACGAAGCAGCAACGAGGCTCCATGGAAAACGGCCATGGCTCGAACTCAGGCGATGGATCTTAACAAACTCAGGCTACAGATTTTAACGGAGCTCTGTTTCGAGCTTGATCCAGATCTCGCAGGTCATGAAGCCATGGATTTCCTCCAAAATATGAAGCTTAGGTCGAAGCTCGACCCCTGTGCACATCCATGGCCAGAGTTGTTCGTGATTTGAGGTCCATCATTCAAATCCAGGCCGCTCTCTAGCTCGCCTCTGTTTTGGAGGCGAGTCTGGCCATCTTCTCTAGTGGGCTAAGTTGAGATCAGGCCATCTTCTCCACAAGTCGGTCCATGTCGTGCCATGTCACGTCTCTGCCGGAGTGAAGAACAACTCAAAGTCGGAGTGAGCACCTCCATGAAGTTTTTGAGATCTCGATCTGGAGTTGTTCATGACCGGGGATGTTCAAGAGGGCCAGCTCCTCCGCCGTGATTTCCGAATCGTTTTTGTTTTGTAAGATCTGGTCTAACCAGATTTTTTTAGTTAGTTTTTTTATTAATTAGTTTTGTTTCTTAAAATGTAATTAGTTTTGTAATGTAATAAAATAATGTTAGTTTTTATCGAATCTTCATTGTCTTTACAGGATACTCATTAATTTTATAGTATACTCATTAATTTCATAGGATACTCATTGTTTTATAGAGTATTCATATATTTATGGAGTACTCACTATTTTTTATGGAGTACTCTATATTTTTTGAATATTACTCACTGTTTTAAACCCGATACTCATTGTTTTTTTTCGATAATCTATGATTTTTCCAGTGATCGATGGTTTGAGGTCGGAGGTCGGATGTCGGAGGTCGGAGGTCGGAGGTCGGAGGTCGGAGGTCGGAGGTCGGAGGTCGGTGGTCGGTGGTCGGAGGTCGGTGGTCGGAGGTCGAAAATAGGTGGGTAGTAGAGAAAGATGACAGTGACATTACTCCTTTTGTCTTTTAGGGTTAGTAAGGGTAATTTAGTATTTGATCATTTTAAGATTCCCGCGAGTTTCTATAGGAAGAATATCTACTCTCCAAGACCCTATATGTCAATCACCCTTAAAACTAAACATAAAATTGAATTTTATTTTTTACACTTTACTTTTATCTAACTTACAAATCTTTTTGTTCATAACTGAAACTAACTAACTAATAATAACAAAGTAAAGCAAAACTTACTTTAGATTTGAACCCTACGAGAGTGAGAGTGGACGGTATTGACATTCTTCATGTGAAATTAAAAAAATATATATAAGATTTTCATGAGATCCATTGATAATTTTAAATAATTTTATAAAAGTATATGATGTCCAAATAATGAAGAGTGAACATGATTGATAAAGGTGTGAAAATTATTTGATAAAAGAGAAACATACTATTTCCAAGTAATAAAGAGTAATTAGGATGGTAATCAATATATAAGAGAATTCCTTCAAAATATTAGTTCTGCAAGAAATAGAAAACTTTACGTAGAGAATTATTTATGTAGAAAATGGGTTTCTTAACAATTCCAAATAAATATTAGATTAATGTATATACAAAAATCAATTTTTGTTTGAGACTTATATTGTTCATTATGTGCTTATTTTTCTTCTTTAAATTAATTTTCTCGATATAATTAAGTAAATCATTCAATTTAATTATTAGATATTAACTAAAGGTATATGTTTAATATTGTGATTGTGTGGCTAGTCACCGAGAAAACAAGGTTTTAGAAAACGCCATTTGATAACATTATAAACAAATCAAGTTTGAGAATGAATGGAGTTCAACTTGAAAAAATAAATATTTGAACATGTTTATTCAGATAAACAACCACAAACACAAAGAGGTACTACTTATATCCTAATTAATCTTTTATTTTTCAATAAACTCTTAATATTATTTTATTAAATAGAATTAACCTGTTACATTTAATAAATTTTTTCCCAACTTTAAAAATAAAGGTGAAAAAATAATCCAACATATTAGAACAGAGCAAGGTGAAAAGTAAAAGTGCAAGAACGAAGGTTAAAATTTTAATAGAGCTTCATCTGTAGTTGTTAATGGTAATTGTCTTCGAAAATTAAAAACTTTTCCTTGGTGATTAATGAATGGGAAAGAAGGTGGTTGATGATTTTGTTGATGGTTGTAATTGTGGAGATCTAAAATATACCCTACAATTATTTTATTGATTTGGATACCAATTAAATTATTTAATCTAATAACTCGTTATTATAAAAATTATAAGGGTATGAGTTTCATTCAATATCGGATGTCGAATATCACATCATAATTACTAATTATATTAACAAAACGCATGGTGATAAATTATTTAATTAATATAATTAGTTTTTGCATGTTTAAAACATGGGCTATGTATAATACATTGGTATTGGACCATCCAATATTAGATGAAAGTTTTTGCATAGTAAATATAGTTATATCAATAGAGAACATATTTAAATTACGGGTAATACTTCCATTCAATATTGGATGGTCCAATATTTAAATCACGGCCATGGATTATTAAAACAAAACACATGTCATTAGATTAATGTGATAGTTACTTTTGCAAGTTTAAAACATGGGGTATGTGTATGAATGTAATTGGTGTAGGATCATCCAATATTGGATGGAAGAATTTTTCTTAAAGTACTAATGAATTATAGTATATAAATGGTTCAATTAGTCACTAAAGACATCAAATCAAAGTAATTCTTTAATAGTTACATTATACTTTTTTTGGTACGATGCAAAGAAAAGACAATATGTACAAAACTAATCGTGTCACATAGTATTCGGATCTCCAAGATCGTTGGTCAGATCTCCCGCTTGTGTCTTATTACCTAGGAATGTCCCTGCTAAAACAAATTGCAATTTGTGTAAATTTATTCTCTATCCGGAACTATTATAATATAACATTAAACATTCCTAATGCTTGAAGTTCTATATCATTGATAGACAATAAACGTAAGTAATTATCTGCAAAAAGAAAGTGTGTAAGTTTTGGACAATTTATTATACTTTGTATTCCATGATACAAAATTTAGCTAGAAATTTATATAGATATTTCATAGTGAGTTGGGGATAACTCACTATGAAAATTCTATATGGATTCCTCATACATACTTCAAAAATACTCTTGCTTCCGTAAGATATAGCTTACTAGAGGAAGGGAGCTAAATCACAAAGGACTACATAATAGGATCCTAACGAAGTTGTTTGTCCATTTCACATTGAGTTGTGGTTAAGGCATTTGAAAATGATTGTTAACTTACTAGGCCTAATCTTCAGTATGAATTGTCAACTGAGTGTTTTAAAGGTTGAATCCATTGAGATAAATTCTTTTAAATATTTTGTCAATACCCATGATGAGAGTATTCTTATTTTTGAAGAATAATTAGCCAAAATAATCGAAAAGGTGATGAGAAATCTAGAAGGTAAATCTCATGTTATTGAATCTTTAGGATATACACCTTGGTGTTCACACAAGGCGGAGAATATCACTCTCTAGTTACGTGTTGGGATATGTGTCAGACACACTGACTTCAATGATACAGTAAAAACTTGATAAATTAATACTCGATTATTGAATAAGCTCTCTAAGATAATATTCTTTGCCAGTTCCAACTAAGGGATAGGGTGCTAAATTAATAATTCGCTGAAATTATAATATAATACATTTTTTATTATTTCTATAGACCCCAATTTAATATAAATTAATAATTCCTTATATACTACATATTACATGAAATATTTATGAAGGTTTCTTGAAAAATGACTCAATTGTCTTTTGTTTTTTGTTGAAATTAATTTCACCTTGAATGTCGTCCCTAATTTTTCTTATCATTATAAGAACTTCCAGTGTGGTTTTCTCATAACTCAACAAGAAAGTATTCAATGTGATTGTCACTTTAATTACTTCATTTCGTGAAGGGGGCTCCATGGTAGAACTTTCATCATCATCTTCATCATCTTTATCAGTTCCAATAACTCTCTCAATAATTTCTTCTTCAGTAAACAACTTTGCAACTACATTTTCTTCTAGGTTGTTTAGGACATCTTTGACATCCATTGCATTGCGATAATTTAACTCTTTGATCAAATTTTGAATTTCTTGAGTGCTTTCACTACCTACCTGGTCATCAGAGTTCTCAGAAGCCATGTTATCTATTTATCAAAGTTTACAATGACAAAAGCAGTTTGCAATCGTATTTGCATGTACATCCATAGTCCATGCTGAAATTGCAAGATTCATTGCATCTAACACATTTATTTTTGCTGGATTTGGAACCCTTAATTCAAACCTCCAAAAGACTTCTATAAAATCGATGACGATAATGCATCTTAAAAGCTCGGCGTCCGAACGTTGAATTTTTGAAGTTGTGTTTGGTGGCATAAAAGATAATTTAACGTTTTGCAATCCTTCAATATTTTTTGAATGAGCGGGGTAATTATCCAAAGTCAAGAGAATTTTTCTTCCAACTATTTTTTATCAATTTGGTGAAGATATTCTTCAAATAATACCCTAATCATCCAAGCTCGTTTGTTAGCAAACTATTCAAGTTACAATCTTGAAGCACCTTGGTTTAGCATATTTGCCTATAATCCATAAAGGAATTTTATCTGAACCGTCCTCATTACAGCAAATAACAATAGTTAGTCTCTCCTTGTCTTGTTTTTTCCCTTCAAGTTGCATTGTTGCAAGGGAAAGATCTGATTATAGTCTAAAAAACAAACTTGTTTAAGATCAAAACATGTAAATAATTACATCACTAAAGTACAAAATAAATAATAATAAAATAATAAAAAAACAAACCGGTTCATCCATATTAAAGATGTCTTTCATTTCAAACTGATCCACTTTGTCTCTTATGGTTCTTAATTTGTCATCCATGCCTTCCAATTCAACTGATCTACTCTCTCCGAAATGCCAAAATTTTTTTAATTCCATATCTTGATTTGAACTTTCCAATAGAAAAAGTAAAGTCTGGAGTACCCACAGGATACATATCCTTCATGAACTTTTTCTCCTACTCGGTAATTAGTTCACCTGTCATATTAACATGTTCTTGATATTGAAGAATCAATTCATAGAGAGCTTTTTCTAGGTCAGGATATTTTGCCGGTTTGTGTCGCTTAACATCACCTCTTTCGGGAGAAAGTGAGAGATACTCTGAAGAACGCTTAATTGTATTCAATATTGTCCCTTGACTCACATGTAAACAATAGTTACTAAGAACCCATTCTTGCAATTTCTTTTGAGTGAGAGTTGGATTATCCTTGTTGTGCTTGCATAATGCTCTTCGAATGTCGTCGGTCATTGTTGTTTTTTTAGACCTTGAAGATGGGAAGTCATGTTGTGTGTGATTTGTTTGTGTTAGCATACAATATTCTGATCTTGCATTTATATATAAATATTTTTATAATGTCCATAAAGTGATACATTAAACATAATAAGCATTTAAAGTGAGAGATTGAAGAGTTTTATTAAATTAGACCATTCATTTGATACATGTTTGTATTGCATTGTATATTAATTAAGTTGAAGTTTGAATGGTATTTGTAAATTAGGTATTTTATTATAAATTAATAAAATATTTATATATATATATATATATAAATTAATAAGTGTTAATTTATTGATTAATTAATAACTCTTTTAAGTAATAAACTTTGATGGTACCAAGTGTATTAATTTTTAGAGTTTTTACTTTATTTACTGATCGACATATCCCCCATAAATTTATGTACAATATAAGTATTCGTTGTGTGAAAAACACGCATTGAATGGGAAATATAAATATGAGAGGAAACCATTTTATTAGTGAGCTGGATAACAAAATAAAAAATTATTAAAATTGGAATTTTCTAATTAAATTTTCTTTATATTTAAATATTTAAGTCATTATCTTGGAATGGATTATTATGATTTATCAGGGTACCAGCCGAATAGATGCTGCAGTTGACGTTATGGTTTCCTGATAAAGCTAACTCGACGTGTGGTCGGGAAACATCTCAAGGTTATTCGTCAATTTTATTTTTCTAAAAAAATTTGGGTGTTAAATTTAGATCTTAATATGTGTAATGTGTATTTATATGTTGCTCTAATTAGGTTCTTTATTTTTATTTCCTTGATTAACAATTTTAATATAATGTGATTTAGGAATACAGTGGACCGAACAGGTGGGTTTTGATTGAAGATTGCGCTTATGACGTCCTCATTGACGTGTGTTTGGAAGAAAATATTGATGGGAAGAAGATGGTGCATGTGAGGAGGAATTTGTGGCTGGGAACTTTATGGATGTGCTGATACTGGATTATGGGAAGAAGATGGTGCAGGTGAGGAGGAATTTGTGGCTAGGAACTCTATTGATGTGCTGATACCGAATTATGAGTCTAGGAATACTCCTCCTTCTCTATGGAGATAATGTTGAGATAGCATGGCCAAGAGTTGAGGTAGAGGTTGAGATATCTCCTGTCTATATTACATGCCCAATACCAGTGAACGAGAATTCCAACTATACAGCTTGTTATGTTTGGTTGGATAGCGAGACAAAGATGAGGAATAAAAGAATGACTTCGTCCTTAGGAGTATCATTGTATGCATTGGATCCTCGACCAACAAGTCACAAGATAATGTGGGACTGATAGTTGTTATAGTAATTAGAGATTACTTTAGAATACTATAGTCAAATAGCTCTCAACTGATAGTTGTTATAGTAATTAGAGATTACTTTAGAATACTATAGTCAAATAGCTCTCAGATGTATTAAAAACCAAAAACTTAAAAGCATATTATAAAATATAAAGAGTTATTTTTTTATGTTATCTGCCGTTTGGAATGTAATAATAGCATATATTGTTTAACCAGTAATTCAATTTAAAGTTTACTATATCATATATATAGCTTATGTACTTTAAAGGACTTATTCATTACAAGAGGAAGGTGTAGCTTGGGTTGTTTTCCAGTATGAAAATACTGGCACATTATGCTTCAGGTGTGGGAGAATAGGTCATCAATATGGGGAGTGTCCTGTGAAAGTTGTTAAACAAATTGAAGATATTGACGAGCGCCGGAAAGTGACATGGAGCATAGATGATATTGCGAAGTTCCCGTCCTTTAACCCCATTTACGGACTCCATTTACAATGATAAGAATACTAGAGGTACAGGTGCAAACTTGGAGACTCGTAACACTACAAGAGGATTAGTGATAAGAGAAAATAGGGACAATGACTTAAGCAAGTACAAATATACTAAAAATGCGAGCTCCAGCGGAACAGGTGCTCAGTGACTTACAAAGGAAGAGAAACAAGGAGAAGAAAGAGATTGGAACAACTGGAATAAGAAAATGCATGATCTTAGGATTGAGAATCATGAATCAGCTCAGAAAATTGAAGCATTTAAAAGAACACATGGGATTGTTGATGAAGGCGAAAATGGTAACTCTGGTAATATGCGAGCAGCACTAATGGCGTTTGAAGAGGAGGTCAGGAAGATTAAAGGAAAGCAAGTCATGACTCACAGCACCAATAATTCAGCAAACCAAGAGGGGCGTTCAGAGAGTCAACAAACTGTTAAAAGAAGAAAAGATATAAAAGCTACCCACTTGGAAACTGAGTACAGTCAGAAGAAGACTCAGATTACTCGAAGTTTCAAGAAGTTGAGAGTAGTTAACCCTATAATAGAGTTCGTTAACAACAACAAATACAGTCTACTTTAAGATGAGAATGAAGATGGTGGTTTAGTTCCAAAGAATCGTGAGAACAAGAAGAATATGGAGGTTCCATTAAGGATGATAGATGATTATGAATCCCAATTTGAGCCAGAGGAAGAGAAGGAAGGAAGCTATGAGAATAGTGAAAACTACTTTGAGAAGGACTACGAGGAAGGTGGTGAATATAATGATATGAATATTAGGTATGAAGACGCTGAGGAAGAAGAGTCATCCCAGAATAACAAAGAGAAAGGAGGCGGCTACTCCAGCAAAGCCGCGAGCTACATATGACGACCCTATTTTGGAATGTCCAGGGATTACGAGCTCTCTTGACATTGACTCGAATTCGCTCGTTATTGGCACAGTTTCGTCCTGGTCTGGTGGATTTTTTTTTGAAACAATGTTAAGGGAGGTTGACTCCCTTGATATTGTAAGAAAGTTTGGTTTTGATAACTCCTTTTTTGTTGATCCCACTGGAAGTTCTTTCCATTCTGGTGGGTTCATAGTTTTGTGGCACGTTGGAGTGCATCTAAGTGTAGTTTCTTCTAATTCGCATTTTGTAATAGTTAAGATTAATGAACTTTCATTTTCGTACTTTATGGTCTTCATACACGCACCCAATTATTTTAATGATAGAAAACAAATATGGAATGAAATATCACAATGGAGCAACGAAATTAGAGATCCTTGGATGATACTTGGGGATTTCAATGACATTCTTAATATCAATGAAAAGTCTAGCAAGAATTCAGCTAACTTACTCCATATTAACGAGTTTTGAACTTTACTTCTAGTAATGCTTTATGTGAAATTAAATCTAATGGATGCTTCTTTACATGGTCTAACAGGATGGAAGGCGAAAAACACATCAATACAAAAATTGATCGAGGTCTTGCAACATACGAATGGATAAACAAGTTTCCTCGAGCTCAATTGTACATCCCTCCGGCTATTAGGTCGGATCACTCCACCCTTTTACTTCATCATGATATTAATATGAGAATTGGATTTAAATACTTTAAATTTGAGACTCGTTGGCTAGATAACGAAGAATGTAGCGAGATAGTAGATAACGGTTGGAAAAAACTTAACAATAACATCCACATTAAGAACTTTATAAAAAAAGAGAAAATACCAAAAAAAGAGTTAGTGAAATGGCATACTAGAACTTTTAAAATCACGATATTACTATTAAAAATATCCATGAGAAACTAATTAAGCTTAACAATGAAGATATCAACCTTAATATAATCGAAGAGGAAAAGATAATCAAAGATAAACTAAAAATAGAATATGAGAATGAAGAAAAATATTGGAGTGATAGGGCTAGACAAAATTGGTTAATGTTTGGGGATAAGAATACGAAATTCTTCCACCTAGCTACTATACAAAGAAGGAAACTCAATAGAGTCATGAGAATCAAAGATAAAGAAGATAATTGGAGAGAGGATAATATTGAAATTAAGAATTGTTTTCAGAATTACTATTGAGATTTATTTAAAGAGGTGGAGACCACGGATAGTGATATGTAAAAAGCTATAGAATTTATTAAACCGTGCATTACGGAAGACATGAATAAAGAGCTCACAAAGAAACCAAATTTAGAAGAAGTAGAAGAAGCGGTTAGAGAATTATCAGCTTCTAAAGCCCCTGGCCCTGACGGGCTTAATGGTAAGTTTTATAAAGAATTTTGGGATATTATTAAAATTGATGTCTTTAAACTTGTCTCAGATTTCTTTGATAATAACTGCTCTGTCGAGAAGATTAATGATACGTTAATAACACTTATCCCGAAAGGAACTACACAGGAAAATCTCGAAGACTTTAGACCGATCTCTTGCGTTAATTTCATTTACAAAATAATTGCAAAAATTCTTTCTAATAGTCTTAGGAATTACATGAATAATATTATATCCCCTACTCAATCAGCATTTATTAAAGACAATGCTATTTAAGATAATATTATTATTGCACAAGAAATTTCATTCTTTATGAACAGGAAAAGGAAGAATAAAAAACATATGGCAGCAATAAAAATTGATATGGCCAAATCCTATAACCAGGTACGTTGGGACTTTATCCTTCTTGTTCTTGGAAAGCTGGGGTTTTGTGAGAAATGGATACTTTGGATAAGAAACTGTATTACCACGACTTCTTTTAGTATTAATCTCAATGGAGAAAGGTTAGAAAAAATAAGGCAACTAAAGGTATTAGACAAGGGGATCCTCTATCCCCGTATCTCTTTACCATCATGAAGGAATCTCTTATAAGTATTATCGATCATAAAATTAACATAGGAAATATTAGCGGGATACAAATTAATCGTAATTGCCCTATTATCTCACGCCTTTTATTTGCGGATGATTCGTTGTTCTTTATTGATATTGATGATACTAACTTAGAAACTTTTAAACAATGCTTGAATACTTATTGCCTAGGATCAGGACAAAGTATTAACATAAATAAGTCAGAAATATACTTTAGCAAGGAAACACCAGTAGAAAAAAGAAATGAAACTGCAAATGTAATGCAAATCAAAGAAACAGAATATCTAGGTTTTTATCTAGGCATTCCTCTTTGTCTCAATAGGTCTAAGGTTGAGTCTTTAGAATAGATCGCAAAGAAACTGTTCAAAAACACAGAGGGTTGAAAGTAAGACTACTTTCAGAAGGAGGCAAAGAAGTGCTCATAGAAGCGGTTCTTCAAGCGATACCTATTATTATATGTCTATTTTTTCTTTTCCAGTTTCGTTTTGTAACATACTTATATCAATTATCTCTAATTTCTGGTGGAATGTAGGGGAAAAAGATAGAATACACTGGCTAGCATGGGAAAAGATTGCGATAGGGAAACTAATTGGCGGATTAGGCTTCAAATATTTCAAAAAAATGAACACAACCCTACTAGCAAAACAGGCTTGGACGATACTTCATAGAAAAGATAACTTAGCAACGAAACTACTGAAAGGTATATACTTTCCTCGTACTAGTTTTCTTGATTGCAAGTTACGACAAAACAGAACATGGAGTTGGGAAAGCCTAATTGAGGGTAGGGATTTTCTAGTTAAACATGGATTATATATTATTGGAAATGGAAAATACACAGATATTTGGAATAACAAATGGATAGATACCACATGAAAAATTGAAAAACCAAATAATTGCAGATTAAGGAAAGTGAACGAATTATTTATCAATGGTACAAGAAATTGGGATTCTGAAATACTCGATAATATTTTACCCGAGCCTATTATACCCCTTATAAAGAGAATAAAGATACTTAATCCAGATCAGAATGATAAATTTATCTGGCCTCTATCAAAGGATGGTACGTACGATACGAAAACAGGATACAAGAAACTCACTGAAGAACAGATAGTAAATAATCTGAAAAATTCGAACACAATACACAACCATAGCTCACCAATATGGAAACTCATATGGAATTCAAATGTTCCAAAAAAAATTAAACTCTTTTGTTGGAGGGCTATTAAAAATGAAATACCTACAAGATCGAATCTATATAAGAGAAAATTTTCCTCGTCAACAAATTGTATTCGGTGTAACGAAGAAGGAGAAACCGTGGAACACCTTCTACTAAACTGTAACATGTGTAAGGAAATTTGGGCAGTAACTTTCATCCAAATCAGAATTAAAGAACAATGTGAAGATTCACTAGAGGATTGGTACATAAAAATAGTCAAGAGTTTTAAAGAAGCAGGATGGGACGAGCAAATTATTAAAGATATGATCACGATCAACATCTGGAACATTAGTATTCGGCACTATGCTGGTTTCTTCACTTGCTAGAGAGACTAAATACTGAAAATAAAATTATAAAAGTTATAAGCAATCACTAGACTATTTTATTTAAATACAAATCCCGGAAAATTAAATTATTTTGTAACAAAAATTGGCCTCAGGTTTTTTAAGGTTTTATTTTATTTTGTAATTGTAATATTATGTCAACCCTAAGTTATAACACCATACTATGAATGTACGCATATTATCGATAAATAATTTAATGTTATACAATGGTCGAGCATAGACTCTATACTAAGTTGTGGGTAAAATCTTTGTCATATTTAATATGTCTTTCATAATGAAAGAGCATTATGCATATAGTAATTTCAATTATACATTTTATATATGAGAATAACTCATATTGCGAGATAAAATCTTGTTTACCGATATTAGGGGGAACGGCTTGTTACAATAGGAAGAGATATTGATGTGTTTACCAATCTTGTTTTTTTATTATTTTTTGACTTATAAGTTCTAAGGTCAATCTAATTAACCGAACATATCTCAAATTCAAATATGTGTTTAGATATTTCGATAATTCAAAAAAATCCTACTAAGCTTTTTTTTAGAAGAATATTCTTAAACTTGAATATTCAAATAGAAATAGTATAAACCCATATCTTATATTTAGTATATGATATTCAGTTCAGCCCATAAACAAGCCCATAAATTTGTGAATTAGTTGTAATTGATATTCAAGTAGAAATGTCATTAACCCATATATTATATCTAGTATATGGTATTCAGTTCAACCCATACAGCCTATAAACAAGCCCATAAAAACTAGGGTTAGAGTTATCTATGTACTATATAAATTCCATATTCCTATATAATTGTTAACTCGATTTCAATCTTTCCCCTACCATTCAGAAAAATTGTATTTTTTACTTATAAATCTGAAAGTATCTTCAGAATATATTTTTTTCTTTACCCAACTAAAGAGTGTTTGTGAATCTGAGGAAACGGCACCCTCTATATTCTCCAACGATCTGAAATTAAAGTGGTATGTTTACTCTCTTTAGGTTCTCTTCCTTTTATAATATGAAGATATATAAAATTAGTAGTTTTTAATTAGTTGTAACTGAATATTCAAGTAGAAATGGTACAAATTCATATATATTTAGTATATGATATTCAGTCAGTCTATAAATAAACCCATAATTTCATATTTTCTGTACTATGTAAATTTCATATTTTTTGATAATTATTAACGCGATATTCTTTCTTTCCCTTACAATTATAACAATTGTATTTTTTTTACTTATAAATTCAAGGTCTTTTCACAATATTTTACTTTCTTCCAACCCAACTCAAAAGTGCCCTTGTTTAAATTGAGGAGGTGGCGCCTTACCATCTTCTCAGTCATCTGAAATTAAAGCAATTAAAGCAGTATGTTTACCTTTATTATTTTCTCTTCTCTCTCTATGCATACAAAACAAACACTTTATCAATTTTTCATATACATGAGTAGGATTTGTAATTAGTAATATGAAAAAATATATAAACTAAGTAGTTTGTTAATTAGTTGTAATCCAACTTCTTTGTTCATATGTTTTTTTTAAATTTTATCCTAGATTGAAGAATATATGTTTTTGTATCAATAAATAACTTTTGGATAAAAGAAATAAAAAATAATAATACTCTGAATTTTCAATATTTGTGTAAAATTATGTGTAAAACTGATTGTGAAATTTAATATGTGGAAAGATATCACATGGTTGGACTTGGGCAAGCACACCAATTCTAGTGCTTGTGTTAGAATTTAGAGGCATGGACATACCAATGTTGTGGCTAGGAGTGTGAGAAATGTGAATTATATAGCTGGTAATTGAGTTTTTCGATCGTGGAACTCTTCAAAGTGAAATAATTAGTTGCATATCTATTAACCGCAAGTCTTGTCAATTCTTTCTCTTTGCTAAATTTTCTGAACATACTAAGTACCCATGGATGTCGATAAATGAAATTTGCCACTTTTTTGCTTTATCGATAACATCTTTCGAAACCAGTGGATTACTTATGTCAGAAAGCATAAGATCGATCAAATGTGCAGCACAAGGTATCAACTGATTTAATACAATTTGCACCATATTTTCTTCTCTAATTTCCTTCACCATAACATTAATCAATTCGAACAATTTTTCAAAACTCTTAATAATCGAAAAAGTATCGATTTAATAAAAATAGTTCCTCGTGGACTAGTAACGAGAAAATTCGTTATTGAACGGTGTTTTTCGTCTGTCCATCCATCAGACATCAATATGCATCTTGTTTTTTCTATTCTTTTTTGAATTCATCTAATTCCAGATTTACATACTCAACTTCCTTCTTCAAATACACTTGTACTTCATAATAAGTAGGGGGCTTTAATCCCTTACCATAGTCTCCAATCGATTTCACCATTTGGAAAAGTAGAGAATGTTTCACTAAATTGAATGGTAATAGACATTACAAAAACCTACAAATATCTCGAATGACATGCTCTCTTTTTTTAACCATTTGATTTAACGTTTGTTGGCCCCCACCTTGTTCTTTTACCAAAATATTCTACATTCACCTTCGAATTCTTCGCTTCTTTTTCTTTTAAAATGCCTACAAATAGCGAATTCACGTCATCACTAACTTGAGGACATACACCAACATCTTTTTGGATACAAGCCAAGTGATTTTTCATCCTCAGCACACCTCCCAAAGTTGTTATTCCACAATAGTTATATTTTACTTGGTATCGATTTCCTCCTTCAATCGAGCAGTAGTGGGTCCATGTAACAAGTGCCTCATTTGCTTTTTTATTTTTTTCCTCATTTAAAAAATCTACTACAAAATTTTTATGATATACCTATTTATTAGTTTAAATTGAGGTTTAAATTGAGGTTTAAATTAGTTCAACTAAATAATAAAAAAATAAACAACTTTGATTTTATATTTTGATTAAAATAAATTAATAAAATAAAAATTAAATACTATAATTTTATTAAATATTATAATTCTATATATTGATGAAGGTTTAATTATTAAAACAAATTGGAAAGATTTATGGAAAAAATAAATATATTATTGTTAATTATATAATTTATATATGAGAGAATATAATTTGGATGGTTGTTATTATATAAATATAATGTCTATTTATTTCTTCACATAAATTAGGAAACACATTAATTACCTCCACCATTACAAAAATACTATAGTGTCTTGATATTTTAAATATTCATTGGAAATATAAATTTAAATTTTTTTAATAAAGGCAATAGTAGAAAATAGTGAGATAAAGTGTCTTGAAATTCTAAACGGGTATTATTTTTAGGACACTACTATTAGTAAGTAGGACATTATTTTTGGGATAGAGGGAATAACAAAATAATTGGAGTTTGGACGGTTGACCAACATAAATAAAATACAGAGGTATTGTTAATTCAACATGGTACAAATCACTATTATATAAATAATAAACTTGATGTCGAATAGAAAAATACAACAGTTCACTTTATATTAAATTTGTCTAACCTTATCATCAAAAAATAACTAGCGAACATCATATTACACAAAGTTACACAAAACAAAACAGTGAAGAAAACTAACACAAAAACAAAAACAAAAACCTGAATCAAAGGCACGAACCAGAAAATCATGACTGCAACGAAGCTGCTTTGATTTGGGCTTTGATAGGCGATACATAAAAGATTCTAATGGAGTATGACATGCATCGGTTGTATGACGACTCGTAATCGTGATTCACGATATGGATCCAACAAATCCTAGAAATATTTGCATGGAATAGGTCCTTTACACTAATAGGTGTATATAGAGATGGGAACGTGTGTATTGATTGGTTGCCTCGAGTTGGTTTGTCACACGGGGAGTATTATCATTCATATGTTGACCTCCGAGTGAAATATGGAGTATTCTCACTCATGATAGGATGGAATGAAAAACGCTAATAATAATTTATATCTTGAATATAATTGATGATGTATTAATCTAGATATACAAAGATCCGTTTTGGATATCTCCAGTATCAAAAAAAATATTAACAACATATAGTTCAAGTTTATATAGTTAGAATGAATTATATGATAAAGTAAGAAAAAAATATCAATATTCATCTTTATTCTATTTTGCAGGAAAAAGATGGTATCAAAAAAAAATACGAATCAGATTGTTGGCCATGTCATTTCATTAAACTAGCATTTTACAATTTCTATGGTAAGATATACTTTTAACTTTACTATTTATTCCTAGCATATTTATTGCATTTCAAAATACTCTCATATATTAAGATTAAATTTTTTAGATTGTTATCATGTTAGATTATTATGTATGTTGTTCTTAGTTGCTTTATTTTGTTTTTATTTATATGCATGGTCTTTTTATTCATTAATTACTTATATTCATGTTAAAGTTAATCCAACAAAAGGGTAAATGTAGATTTTTATTTTTTATATGGGTGTGATTTTTACAGTACAAACTTCAACATGATTTATTAAAACCAGTAATCTTTGTAAAAAACTTAATGGTAAATTAGTAATAGGAAGCGCAAACACAACAATATGTGTTGTATTATCTTTTATATAAATCCATGAAATTTTATCATCTTTTATACTTGGAGTTGAAGTAATTCATCTCATAAATCATTATAAATTTTAATTATGAACATAAACTAGTTAATTAATTATATTAAGAAGCTTTTCAAAAAAATTATAAATTTGAAAAATTGCATTCGAGTTTCGGGTCCCAGGTAATATTAGACCTGGTGCAAGAACGGGGGCTAGTAATAGTGTAATAGTACATGTCAACTTAAAATATCAAATGGTAACTTCTTGTATAATAACTGCAGTTAAAATATGATAATAGAGTTAATTGAGTTTGCTCCCTGTGGTGACTCTTAATTACAAGTGTGGTCCCTATTACAAATGGATTAGAAGTTTTCCGATTTTTGATTTCTTTACAGTATGAGTTTTCCATGCTTTCCCGGCTGATTCCATCAAAGTTAACTTTAAGGGATCAAACTGTAATAAATAAATATATTTTTACACGAGAAATTTGTAAATTACCTTTTAGTAATCAAAACTCCACACAAACTTTTGCCGAAACCAACTCCTGTGTATATACAGATCCTGCAAAATAGTTGAGGTGGAGTAAATTAAATTTGGAAAATTCCATTTTTGTAGTTAATTGCACTGTAGGTCATTATATTATGCAAAATTTCACTATAGGTCCCTTGAGATGCTAATATTGAAGGATGTATATGATGTAGTTACCTGAGTAATCACTTGTTTCTTGGTATAAGGTAGGTGACCTAAACCATGCTCTGTGGGGCATCTGTGTATAAAGTTGTAGTTAATCACATGTTTTGAAGAATTCTGATGAATTATTGTCTATACCGAGAGATCTAATTATATTGCTTGTGGGGCATCTGTGTATAAAGTTGTGGTTAGGAATCCAACTTGGGATATAGTATTTAATTATACTATATATCCCTATATTATACAGAAATTGCACTATAGGTCCCTATTTATACTGACTTATTTACTATCTTACAGATTTTGAGACCGCTGGCACCAGATACATCATATAGTAGCTTAGTAGCTCTGGGTATTGCAAATATCCAAGGATTATCCGTTTCAGATTTTCAAAAAGACAATACAGAAAGACTCCTTTTCTTTACTACAAACCAACCAAACGAAACTAATGAAAATTTCACAATAGGTCCTCCAGCTTGGTTAAGACCACCCCCACCTACTAGAAAAAATTTGATATTACCCAAAACAGTAATAAACACATTCTCGAAAAAAAAAATTAAAAATGTTGCTTTAAGACCTATACCTCATATCCATCGTCAAAATATGCTTCTTTTCACGTTTGGTTTAGAAGAATGAATGACAGTAATACACTTACAAAATGACGGTTTCAACTTTTTCTTAATACGTTTTTTAATTAGCGAGGTGTTAGTATATATAGGGATTTATAGTGTAATTAGAGAGGTGTTTGTATAATATAGGGACTTGTAATCTTTTAAAATCTGATTTAATATGCTTTATTTTTTCAGATACTTAAAATATTATCAGGTAAATTTTAATCCAATTAGAGGAAAACTTTGTTTTATTTTTGTTAACTTCATAATTCTTATTAATTTCAGTAGGAAAGAAGGCATAACTTCAACTTGTAATGATTTGCTCCTACGATATTATGTTACATGAATTTATATTTTATCTACTTACTAATTAATAGTCTTAACCTTCTTTTGTCCTTAATGTTTGGAAATTGGTCAAATAGGTCCTTACTTAATAACTATTTAAATGATCATTAAACTGTTTGGAAATGTGGAGATTCATACTCTGAATCTCAAATCATGACCAACTACATATTTTTACTCTTGTTTAGTAATTAACCGGTTAAGTGTTGCTTTCATGTTGTATGCAAACAGGATGTGTTGGGAGGTCGGTGGACTGCAACAAAACAATATATTGACATATAAACTACAATATAATATGGTTTTTAATTGTAAGATTATGTGGCATGGGGGAAAATACGGATTGGTCAAAAAAACTTGTGAAAGTTTGTTGCGACTCTAGTGAGGGTGTGTACTTAAATAAAAGGTAAGAGTTACATTGTGAAAACAATCCAAGAAAAAAATCTGATTCATGAAGAACAACTAGTGATCCTTTTAAATTGGTGCATTGTTGTATTATTTGTGTCTCAATAAAATCCAAGCAAACAAACCAATTTCTTGGGCCTCATAAAAACCCCATTATGTTTGTTAGGTCGTACTTTGTGAAACAAGTTATACCTTTACATATGACAAGGTAATGCCCGTGTCTAAAGACACTTAAGAAAAAAAATTATTTTGTTGAAGAGAATCAAACTCAAGTCCCATTAATGTTGGGACGACGATAAATTAAATGAAGGTGGTCAGTATGAATTGAATGCAGAACTTTCTATTGAGTAATTTTTGGATATTAGAGCAATCTTAGACTCTCTTTATCTAGTGATATCAAACGGTATAAAAAGTGATATATATTTAAATTACGACTATAAAAAGAATATTAAATTAAAATTATAGAAAGTTAAAGTACAATAATCGTTACGCAGTATTTATTCGGTTCGATTACATGTGACGATGCACTGTTTCCACAACGTGAGGTTTACAATAGTGATTGGAAGATATCCTTTAGTGATAATTTGAAAAGATATCCCATAGAGATTCAAACACTCGTGTGTGATCATTTTTAATAGTTATATGCAATTGGGGAAGAGTTCAATTTTCCTTTGTAACTACCCCATCCTACTCGTCTAGGGTAAGTAATAGAAGACTTGTCATATGAGGAAATCATATAGCGGTATTGCAATTTAATTTGTTCAAATCTCCTGGCATGGACGGAATACGGCGAAGTTCCATCATAAATGTTGGGATTCAGTTGGTTTGTCAATTTTCTCCATTATTTGGAGTGTTATCGATAACAACGAATTATCACCACAACTGAATGTCCATGTCATTTATTTGATCCCAAAAAATAATTGATTCGAAGAAGTTTACTCATTACCACTATTATATTGGATTAAATAATTATTTCATTTAGTATTGCCTTATTTAATTTTTTTCTCTTTTTTCTAAAATACAAAATAATATAGTTTTGTAATTGTAAGATTGTGTGACATGGGAAAAAATATGGATTGGTCAAAAAAATTCATGAGAGATTGTCGCGGCTCTAGTGAAGGTATTTACTTATTAAAATGGTATTAATTATATTACGAAAACAACCCAAGAAGAAATCTTATCTATGAAGAGTAAGTAGTGATACTTTTAAACTGGGGCAATGGTGTATTATTTGTGTCTCCTTAAAAGTCTAGTTAACGAAACCTATATCTTGAGCTCATTAAAGTTTCTAGGTGGAAAATTATACCAACACATATGATTTCCCATTAAAAAAGGGACACGCTCACACACACAAAAATATCCTAAAACTACATGTTCTTTTACGACTAGCCGCTTTCATTACCTAACCCAACTACTACACTACAAAAAACTATCTCAAGTTCACACCTTCCATATTCAAGATTTTCTATATACTAGTTGTTGGTATTCAATAACGATTGTGGAAAAACCCTCAAATACATTCTGAGAGATAAGTGGAAAAGGATTAGTCATGACATTTGAGTAAAACATAATTCCTCTCTTTCTCTAGCAAGGTTTATTTATTAGTATTCATTTAAAAATTAATTTAATTAAAAAAATTGTTCCATCAATAGTGTTGTATTATATAAATGTATTTAGTTGGTTGCATGGTATTATGGACATCATCTTCTCTTACTGAAAAAGAAGAGTTTTAAATATTTACCTAGAATTTTGTCTTTTTAATATGACAATATTTCCAATTTATTAATTTATTATATTTATATGTAATATCTTGTTGTTGTCTAACATAGCTGAAAATATTTATTTTTATGTTAATTATATTGTATCATGTAGATTAGAGAATATGACATGCTTAGATTAAAATCTCTCCTGAATTTTACTTATTAGCATAGAATATTTAGCTAAAAATGTTATATTGATTCATATTCTATGAGATATTTTATCAACTGGCTCGAATAATCTAATTATATTGTCATATGTAATAATTTTTATTAGTTTTTTCACCATAATATATGATTATACTAAATTGTTACATATATGTTGTTTCTTCTTTTTATGTATATTATTTATAATTAATATATGATGTAA
Organism: Nemophila menziesii; assembly: GCA_029959085.1. Classification (NCBI taxonomy): domain Eukaryota; kingdom Viridiplantae; phylum Streptophyta; class Magnoliopsida; order Boraginales; family Hydrophyllaceae; genus Nemophila; species Nemophila menziesii. The sequence continues at coordinate 122,166,952 of JARWIR010000001.1, read as the reverse complement.
AAGTTTAACAAAATAATTTGTTATTTTTTCACTTTTGTTAGTCAATGAGATATGTGTAGATAAGTTTTCCACAGATTATTTGATAGCGAAATTTATCTTTTCATAATATCTGTTGTTCCTCAAGGCAAGCACTATAATTTAAGTTTTACTATTAATTTACACTCTAAATCGATTATGTTTAAAATATTATGTCTATTAACGTGGGATGTATTATATGTGGTGTTGAAGCCTGATTTTATTTTATCATGGCTTATATCTAGAAATCTGAAACTTGAAAATAAATTTAATATCAAATTGTTTAGTATCCTATAGTTTTCATGAGATTATATGAGTTCTTTATTAAATCTAGACACTGAAAATGGATATAGAATCTTTTTTTGTTCAACATAAACTAATCAAAGCTGCTCCTTTCTGGATTTTGTCAACAACTTAATAAGAAAATTCTTGATTGATTCGTGTAGATCCCTTTATAAAAATTATATTTATTGAACTTAGAGAGATATATGTTGTGTCACTTAATAAACATAAGTCTTGTTGCTCAAAATCATAGATTTGCTTCCCACTCATTTGATATCTACCGCTATATTCTCAGTCTTGTTTCATTAATTATCAAAGGTGGTTGATACAATTTTACAATATACACATGAATTTCAGATTTCCACAATATACTAAGTCTAAATTAATTTGTGTGATATTTCTTTTTAGTTTGTGTTAGAATATATTTAGCTAAACATTAGTTTTAAGACAAAACATGAAGACTCATAATAGTTCATACTGAAATCGAGGAACTATAATCGTTTGTGTTTATTACAAATGTTGTATGTTTTACAATTTATGTTTTTTTCGAGAAAGTTTTTTATTTTTCCAGGTTAGCTAGTTTAATGAAAAGAAACATCAAAGAGAGCAGCTTGAGGGTATGACAGTTTTTGTTGCATGGGTGAATAAAGTAATACTTCATGTGTTGAAAATTTTGTACTAGTTTGTACATACCACCATGCTTTTGATATCGATTTCGACATGTGGGCTAGAGTTGTTGCAAACAAAAAGGCCAAAGATTTGAGTTTACACTTCATACCCCTCAGTGGGCTAGACGATTAAAGATGTTTGTTATTTTGGTTCTTATCTCAAGTATACTCTGCCTGAAGATGTATTTTGCAACCCATCATTTACAAATTTAAGTGTATTCGTTTACATTGTGGTGTCATACGGATGTTTCAAATCGAAATGTTTGAAAAATATATTGCTTGATCAGGTAAAGTTAGAAGATGATGTAATTAAAAAGATATTATTTGCTAGTCTAATGTTTGTATACTTTAAATTCATGATTGTTATGTCCCTTTTAAACTATTCATAAAGCCAACGAGTTTGAGTGAAATAATTATTGCTCATAATTAATTTTAAGTGTGAAACATGTTTTGTTTCAGAAAAGTTTATATTTTTGTTTATATTTAACATGTGGCTAGCAATATATGTTTTGTGTCCATAAGAGTAATGAATTTAAGCCAGCGTATACGGAACGATGGAACCTGTGAATGAAAAGTAAAACATGTGGCTTCACCCACTCCGGTTAATTTAGTACGCCCAATGTAACATCACAAATATCTTGTGGTGCACCCATAGAAGAAATCAACCCTTCTAATGCAAGTACAAAAATTTCTATTCAAGCGACCACTACCTCAAATCATATTGACCGTGGTGGCGGTGGTGCTCTGATTATTACGATTAGTACAATATGCACAACTTAACTAGTCTTGAATCATGAGATACTCCGGCGTATATAGTTAAAAGGAGGCGCCGAACTACCATGTGGGAAATCGTTACGGATTTTCCCACGGTTGTCACACTTGATGATAAGGCTAGCGAGAAGTTTCATGGAAGTACAATCGAAACAAAATCTAGGCACCTTCGGATATTATTGATGACGCAGAGAATGATATACTAAATCTTCCATGTGAGGACATTCTTGTACCCCCTTCAGGTCTATGTCCAATGAATAATGGCCAGAAAAAATAACAGGGTCTTGGAAAATCGGTTTTCTTAGAGTAGGTCAAGAGTTTAGAAGCATGACAAACTTTCACCAAAATCCACACTTCATGTGTTCAGTGTTCTCAATCATTGAAGATTATTTGTTCACTAAAGACGTTGTTGAATGAATCGTCTACAACTGCAACTCAGGTGTCACTGTGACAAGAAACGATTAAGCTTCGTTGGATGAGTGTAGAAATAGATATGGAGACATGGTTTTTGGGGATTTAGATCTTATACTAATAAACACTTTTTACTAATGTTCTAATAAGGAATGCAATACAATGTGAAATTAAATAAGAAGAGTTATATCCAATAATTTGATTAAACATTATTTGACAATTTTGATTTAAATGATATTAATGAGTATTTATGTAATCAAAATCAAAGAAAACTAATTTTCAAATTAGTTTGTATTAACAAACAAACATGTACGGTAGATCAAGCCATGGGAGGAAAACACAATCGACGGCACCGTTATAATCAAGAACAACACACATTAAACAAATAAGTATCGGTTGAGCACTTATATGGATGACGATAGTTTTGTGTCTTCATTTGTAACTTGTAATTCTATCGTACAAATATAAAAAAATTTAACCTTTTTCTGTAATCTAGAACACTTGCTATAGCTGCACATGTATATTGGTATTTGAAAGCATTAATACCTAGGTCACCTAAGTATTTGACATAACTCATAATTAAAACTAGATATTTTTATCAAAAGGGTTGTAAAGACATCCCTCTATTTATATTCCCAACACCAATTCTCTTATTTTCTTACTAAAGACCTCAAATTAAATCTTACACTACAATCCAAAAACCCAATTACATATTTACCCTTTTTATTTTATTTTTCCTATATATACTAATTATCTATCCGAATTTTTTTATTATTTATCTCTCCTCACCCTAAATATAAAGCCTCTCTCCTTCTCTCCCCTATAAACAAATCATCACCTCTCCTCCTTCCTCACATTTCCGGCAAGCTGCCATGGACGCCGCCTTCACGGCCTCACCATATTCTTGTTCATCTATGAAGCAGCAACGAAGCAGCATTTCGTTCATCTATGAAGCAGCAACTCCTCACCTACGAAGCAGCAACGAGGCTCCATGGAAAACGGCCATGGCTCGAACTCAGGCGATGGATCTTAACAAACTCAGGCTACAGATTTTAACGGAGCTCTGTTTCGAGCTTGATCCAGATCTCGCAGGTCACGAAGCCATGGATTTCCTCCTAAATATGAAGCTTAGGTCGAAGCTCGACCCCTGTGCACATCCATGGCCAGAGTTGTTCGTGATTTGAGGTCCATCATTCAAATCCAGGCCGCTCTCTAGCTCGTCTCTGTTTGGGAGGCGAGTCTGGCCATCTTCTCTAGTGGGCTCAGTTGAGATCAGGCCATCTTCTCCACAAGTCGGTCCATGTCGTGCCATGTCACGTCTCTGCCGGAGTGAAGAACAACTCAAAGTCGGAGTGAGCACCTCCATGAAGTTTTTGAGATCTCGATCTGGAGTTGTTCATGACCGGGGATGTTCAAGAGGGCCAGCTCCTCCGCCGTGATTTTCGAATCGTTTTTGTTTTGTAAGATCTGGTCTAACCAGATTTTTTTAGTTAGTTTTTTTTATTAATCAGTTTTGTTTCTTAAAATGTAATTAGTTTTGTAATGTAATAAAATAATGTTAGTTTTTATCGAATCTTCATTATCTTTACAGGATACTCATTAATTTTATAGTATACTCATTAATTTCATAGGATACTCATTGTTTTATAGAGTATTCATATTTTTATGGAGTACTCACTATGTTTTATGGAGTACTCTATATTTTTTGAATATTACTCACTGTTTTAAACCCGATACTCATTGTTTTTTTCGATAATCTATGATTTTTCCGGTGATCGGTGGTTTGAGGTCGGAGGTCGGATGTCGGAGGTCGGAGGTCGGAGGTCGGAGGTCGGTGGTCGGTGGTCGGTGGTCGGTGGTCGGAGGTCGGAGGTCGGTGGTCGGAGGTCGAAGATTGGTGGGTAGTAGAGAAAGATGACAGTGACATTACTCCTTTTGTCTTTTAGGGTTAGTAAGGGTAATTTAGTATTTGATCATTTTAAGATTCCCACGAGTTTCTATAGGAAGAATATCTACTCTCCAAGACCCTATGTGTCAATCACCCTTAAAACTAAACATAAAATTGAATTTTATTTTTTACACTTTACTTTTATCTAACTTACAGATCTTTTTGTTCATAACTGAAACTAACTAACTAATAATAACAAAGTAAAGCAAAACTTACTTTAGATTTGAACCCTACGAGAGTGAGAGTGGACGGTATTGACATTCTTCATGTGAAATTAAAAAAATATATATAAGATTTTCATGAGATCCATTGATAATTTTAAATAATTTTATAAAAGTATATGATGTCCAAATAATGAAGAGTGAACATGATTGATAAAGGTGTGAAAATTATTTGATAAAAGAGAAACATACTATTTCCGTGTAATAAAGAGTAATTAGGATGGTAATCAATATATAAGAGAATTCCTTCAAAATATTAGTTCTGCAAAAAATAGAAAACTTTACGTAGAGAATTATTTATGTAGAAAATGGGTTTCTTAACAATTCCAAATAAATATTAGATTAATGTATATACAAAAATCAATTTTTGTTTGAGACTTATATTGTTCATTATGTGCTTATTTTTCTTCTTTCAATTAATTTTCTCGATATAATTAAGTAAATCATTCAATTTAATTATTAGATATTAACTAAAGGTATATGTTTAATATTGTGATTGTGTGGCTAGTCACCGAAAAAACAAGGTTTTAGAACACGCCATTTGATAACATTATAAACAAATCAAGTTTGAGAATGAATGGAGTTCAACTTGAAAAAATAAATATTTGAACATGTTTATTCAGATAAACAACCACAAACACAAAGAGTTACTACTTATATCCTAATTAATCTTTTATTTTTCAATAAACTCTTAATATTATTTTATTAAATAGAATTAACCTGTTACATTTAATAATTTTTTTTCCCAACTTTAAAAATAAAGGTGAAAAAATAATCCAACATATTAGAACAGAGCAAGGTGAAAAGTAAAAGTGCAAGAACGAAGGTTAAAATTTTAATAGAGCTTCATCTGTAGTTGTTAATATGGTAATTGTCTTCTAAAATTAAAAACTTTTCCTTGGTGATTATTGAATGGGAAAGAAGGTGGTTGATGATCTTGTTGATGGTTGTAATTGTGGAGATCTAAAATATACCCTACAATTATTTTATTGATTTGGAAACTAATTAAATTATTTAATCTAATAACTCGTTATTATAAAAATTATAAGGGTATGAGTTTCATTCAATATCGGATGTCGAATATCACATCATAATTACTAATTATATTAACAAAACGCATGGTGATAAATTATTTAATTAATATAATTAGTTTTTGCATGTTTAAAACATGGGGTATGTATAATACATTGGTATTGGACCATCCAATATTAGATGAAAGTTTTTGCATAGTAAATATAGTTATATCAATAGAGAACATATTTAAATTACGGGTAATACTTCCATCCAATATTGGATGGTCCAATATTTAAATCACGGTCATGGATTATTAAAACAAAACACATGTCATTAGATTAATGTGATAGTTAATTTTGCAAGTTTAAAACATGGGGTATGTGTATGAATGTAATTGGTGTAGGATCATCCAATATTGGATGGAAGAATTTTCCTTAAATTACTAATGAATTATAGTATATAAATGGTTCAATTAGTCACTAAAGACATCAAATCAAAGTAATTCTTTAATAGTTACATTATACTTTTTTTGGTACGATGCAAAGAAAAGACAATATGTACAAAACTAATCGTGTCACATAGTCTTCGGATCTCCAAGATCGTTGGTCAGATCTCCCGCTTGTGTCTTATTACCTAGGAATGTCCCTGCTAAAATGAATTGCAATTTGTGTAAATTTATTCTCTATCCGGAACTATTATAATATAACATTAAACATTCCTAATGCTTGAAGTTCTATATCATTGATAGACAATAATCGTAAGTAATTATCTGCAAAAAGAAAGTGTGTAAGTTTTGGACAATTTATTATACTTTGTATTCCATGATACAAAATTTGGCTAGAAATTTATATAGATATTTCATAGTGAGTTGGGGATAACTCACTATGAAAATTCTATATGGATTCCTCATACATACTTTAAAAATACTCTTGCTTCCGTAAGATATAGCTTACTAGAGGAAGGGAGCTAAATCACAAAGGACTACATAATAGGATCCTAACGAAGTTGTTTGTCCATTTCACATTGAGTTGTGGTTAAGGCATTTGAAAATGATTGTTAACTTACTAGGCCTAATCTTCAATATGAATTGTCAACTGAGTGTTTTAAAGGTTGAATCCATTGAGATAAATTCTTTTAAATATTTTCTCAATACCCATGATGAGAGTATTCTTATTTTTGAAGAATAATTAGCCAAAATAATCGAAAAGGTGATGAGAAATCTAGAAGGTAAATCTCATGTTATTGAATCTTTAGGATATACACCTTGGTGTTCACACAAGGCGGAGAATATCACTCTCTAGTTACGTGTTGGGATATGTGTCAGACACACTGACTTCAATGATACAGTAAAAACTTGATAAATTAATACTCGATTATTGAATAAGCTCTCTAAGATAATATTCTTTGCCAGTCCCGACTAAGGGATAGGGTGCTAAATTAATAATTCGCTGAAATTATAATATAATACATTTTTTATTATTTCTATAGACCCCCATTTAATATAAATTAATAATTCCTTATATACTACATATTACATGAAATATTTACGAAGGTTTCTTGAAAAATGACTCAATTGTCTTTTGTTTTTTGTTGAAATTAATTTCACCTTGAATGTCGTCCCTAATTTTTCTTATCATTATAAGAACTTCCAGTGTGGTTTTCTCATAACTCAACAAGAAAGTATTCAATGTGGTTGTCACTTTAATTACATCATTTCGTGAGGGGGCTCCATGGTAGAACTTTCATCATCATCTTCATCATCTTTATCAGTTCCAATAACTCTCTCAATAATTTCTTCTTCAGTAAACAACTTTGCAACTACATTTTCTTCTAGGTTGTTTAGGACATCTTTGACATCCATTGCATTGTGATAATTTAACTCTTTGATCAAATTTTGAATTTCTTGAGTGCTTTCACTACCTACCTGGTCATCATAGTTCTAGAAGCCATGTTATCTATTTATCAAAGTTTACAATGACAAAAGCAGTTTGCAATCGTATTTGCATGTACATCCATAGTCCATGCTGAAATTGCAAGATTCATTGCATCTAACACATTTATTTTTGCTGGATTTGGAACCCTTAATTCAAACCTCCAAAAGACTTCTATAAAATCGATGACGATAATGCATCTTAAAAGCTCGGTGTCCGAACGTTGAATTTTTGAAGTTGTGTTTGGTGGCATAAAAGATAATTTAACGTTTTGCAATCCTTCAATATTTTTTGAATGAGCGGGGTAATTATCCAAAGTCAAGAGAATTTTTCTTCCAACTATTTTTTATCAATTTGGTGAAGATATTCTTCAAATAACACCCTAATCATCCAAGCTCGTTTGTTAGCAAACTATTCAAGTTACAATCTTGAAGCACCTTGGTTTAGCATATTTGCCTAAAATCCATAAAGGAATTTTATCTGAACCGTCCTCATTACAGCAAATAACAATAGTTAGTCTCTCCTTGTCTTGTTTTTTCCCTTCAAGTTGCATTGTTGCAAGGGAAAGATCTGATTATAGTCTAAAAAACAAACTTGTTTAAGATCAAAACATGTAAATAATTACATCACTAAAGTACAAAATCAATAATAATAAAATAATAAAAAAACAAACTGGTTCATCCATATTAAAGATGTCTTTCATTTCAAACTGATCCACTTTGTCTCTTATGGTTCTTAATTTGTCATCCATGCCTTCCAATTCAACTGATCTACTCTCTCCGAAATGCCGAAATTTTTTTAATTCCATATCTTGATTTGAACTTTCCAATAGAAAAAGTAAAGTCTGGAGTACCCACAGGATACATATCCTTCATGAAATTTTTCTCCTACTCGATAATTAGTGTCATATTAACATGTTCTTGATATTGAAGAATCGATTCATAGAGAGCTTTTTCTAGGTCAGGATATTTTGCCGGTTTGTGTCGCTTAACATCACCTCTTTCGGGAGAAAGTGAGAGATACTCTGAAGAACGCTTAATTGTATTCAATATTGTCCCTTGACTCACATGTAAACAATAGTTACTAAGAACCCATTCTTGCAATTTCTTTTGAGTGAGAGTTGGATTATCCTTGTTGTGCTTGCATAATGCTCTTCGAATGTCGTCGGTCATTGTTGTTTTTTTAGACCTTGAAGATGGGAAGTCATGTTGTGTGTGATTTGTTTGTGTTAGCATACAATATTCTGATCTTGCATTTATATATAAATATTTTTATAATGTCCATAAAGTGATACATTAAACATAATAAGCATTTAAAGTGAGAGATTGAAGAGTTTTATTAAATTAGACCATTCATTTGATACATGTTTGTATTGCATTGTATATTAATTAAGTTGAAGTTTGAATGGTATTTGTAAATTAGGTATTTCATTATAAATTAATAAAATATTTATATATATATATATATATATATATATATATATATATATAAATTAATAAGTGTTAATTTATTGATTAATTAATAACTCTTTTAAGTAATAAACTTTGATGGTACCAAGTGTATTAATTTTTAGAGTTTTTACTTTATTTACTGATCGACATATCCCCCATAAATTTATGTACAATATAAGTATTCGTTGTGTGAAAAACACGCATTGAATGGGAAATATAAATATGAGAGGAAACCATTTTATTAGTGAGCTGGATAACAAAATAAAAAATTATTAAAATTGGAATTTTCTAATTAAATTTTCTTTATATTTAAATATTTAAGTCATTATCTTGGAATGGATTATTATGATTTATCAGGGTACCAGCCGAATAGATGCTGCAGTTGACGTTATGGTTTCCTGATAAAGCTAACTCGACGTGTGGTCGGGAAACATCTCAAGGTTATTCGTCAATTTTATTTTTCTAAAAAAATTTGGGTGTTAAATTTAGATCTTAATATGTGTAATGTGTATTTATATGTTGCTCTAATTAGGTTCTTTATTTTTATTTCCTTGATTAACAATTTTAATATAATGTGATTTAGGAATACAGTGGACCGAACAGGTGGGTTTTGATTGAAGATTGCGCTTATGACGTCCTCATTGACGTGTGTTTGGAAGAAAATATTGATGGGAAGAAGATGGTGCATGTGAGGAGGAATTTGTGGCTGGGAACTTTATGGATGTGCTGATACTGGATTATGGGAAGAAGATGGTGCAGGTGAGGAGGAATTTGTGGCTAGGAACTCTATTGATGTGCTGATACCGAATTATGAGTCTAGGAATACTCCTCCTTCTCTATGGAGATAATGTTGAGATAGCATGGCCAAGAGTTGAGGTAGAGGTTGAGATATCTCCTGTCTATATTACATGCCCAATACCAGTGAACGAGAATTCCAACTATACAGCTTGTTATGTTTGGTTGGATAGCGAGACAAAGATGAGGAATAAAAGAATGACTTCGTCCTTAGGAGTATCATTGTATGCATCGGATCCTCGACCAACAAGTCACAAGATAATGTGGGACTGATAGTTGTTATAGTAATTAGAGATTACTTTAGAATACTATAGTCAAATAGCTCTCAACTGATAGTTGTTATAGTAATTAGAGATTACTTTAGAATACTATAGTCAAATAGCTCTCAGATGTATTAAAAACCAAAAACTTAAAAGCATATTATAAAATATAAAGAGTTATTTTTTTATGTTATCTGCCGTTTGGAATGTAATAATAGCATATATTGTTTAACCAGTAATTCAATTTAAAGTTTACTATATCATATATATAGCTTATGTACTTTAAAGGACTTATTCATTACAAGAGGAAGGTGTAGCTTGGGTTGTTTTCCAGTATGAAAATACTGGCACATTATGCTTCAGGTGTGGGATAATAGGTCATCAATATGGGGAGTGTCCTGTGAAAGTTGTTAAACAAATTGAAGATATTGACGAGCGCCGGAAAGTGACATGGAGCATAGATGATATTGCGAAGTTCCCGTCCTTTAACCCCATTTACGGACTCCATTTACAATGATAAGAATACTAGAGGTACAGGTGCAAACTTGGAGACTCGTAACACTACAAGAGGATTAGTGATAAGAGAAAATAGGGACAATGACTTAAGCAAGTACAAATATACTAAAAATGCGAGCTCCAGCGGAACAGGTGCTCAGTGACTTACAAAGGAAGAGAAACAAGGAGAAGAAAGAGATTGGAACAACTGGAATAAGAAAATGCATGATCTTAGGATTGAGAATCATGAATCAGCTCAGAAAATTGAAGCATTTAAAAGAACACATGGGATTGTTGATGAAGGCGAAAATGGTAACTCTGGTAATATGCGAGCAGCACTAATGGCGTTTGAAGAGGAGGTCAGGAAGATTAAAGGAAAGCAAGTCATGACTCACAGCACCAATAATTCAGCAAACCAAGAGGGGCGTTCAGAGAGTCAACAAACTGTTAAAAGAAGAAAAGATATAAAAGCTACCCACTTGGAAACTGAGTACAGTCAGAAGAAGACTCAGATTACTCGAAGTTTCAAGAAGTTGAGAGTAGTTAACCCTATAATAGAGTTCGTTAACAACAACAAATACAGTCTACTTTAAGATGAGAATGAAGATGGTGGTTTAGTTCCAAAGAATCGTGAGAACAAGAAGAATATGGAGGTTCTATTAAGGATGATAGATGATTATGAATCCCAATTTGAGCCAGAGGAAGAGAAGGAAGGAAGCTATGAGAATAGTGAAAACTACTTTGAGAAGGACTACGAGGAAGGTGGTGAATATAATGATATGAATATTAGGTATGAAGACGCTGAGGAAGAAGAGTCATCCCAGAATAACAAAGAGAAAGGAGGCGGCTACTCCAGCAAAGCCGCGAGCTACATATGACGACCCTATTTTGGAATGTCCAGGGATTACGAGCTCTCTTGACATTGACTCGAATTCGCGCGTTATTGGCACAGTTTCGTCCTGGTCTAGTGGTTTTTTTTTTAAACAATGTTAAGGGAGGTTGACTCCCTTGATATTGTAAGAAAGTTTGGTTTTGATAACTCCTTTTTTGTTGATCCCACTGGAAGTTCTTTCCATTCTGGTGGGTTCATAGTTTTGTGGCACGTTGGAGTGCATCTAAGTGTAGTTTCTTCTAATTCGCATTTTGTAATAGTTAAGATTAATGAACTTTCATTTTCGTACTTTATGGTCTTCATACACGTACGTAATGATTTTAATGATAGAAAACAAATATGGAATGAAATATCACAATGGAGCAACGAAATTAGAGATCCTTGGATGATACTTGGGGATTTCAATGACATTCTTAATATCAATGAAAAGTCTAGCAAGAATTCAGCTAACTTACTCCATATTAATGAGTTTTTGAACTTTACTTCTAGTAATGCTTTACGTGAAATTAAATCTAATGGATGCTTCTTTACATGGTCTAACAGGATGGAAGGCGAAAAACACATCAATACAAAAATTGATCGAGGTCTTGCAACATACGAATGGATAAACAAGTTTCCTCGAGCTCAATTGTACATCCCTCCGGCTATTAGGTCGGATCACTCCACCCTTTTACTTCATCATGATATTAATATGAGAATTGGATTTAAATACTTTAAATTTGAGACTCGTTGGCTAGATAACGAAGAATGTAGCGAGATAGTAGATAACGGTTGGAAAAAACTTAACAATAACATCCACATTAAGAACTTTATAAAAAAAGAGAAAATACCAAAAAAAGAGTTAGTGAAATGGCATACTAGAACTTTTAAAATCACAATATTACTATTAAAAATATCCATGAGAAACTAATTAAGCTTAACAATGAAGATATCAACCTTAATATAATCGAAGAGGAAAAGATAATCAAAGATAAACTAAAAATAGAATATGAGAATGAAGAAAAATATTGGAGTGATAGGGCTAGACAAAATTGGTTAATGTTTGGGGATAAGAATACGAAATTCTTCCACCTAGCTACTATACAAAGAAGGAAACTCAATAGAGTCACGAGAATCAAAGATAAAGAAGATAATTGGAGAGAGGATAATATTGAAATTAAGAATTGTTTTCAGAATTACTATTGCGGTTTATTTAAAGAGGTGGAGACCACGGATAGTGATATGTAAAAAGCTATAGAATTTATTAAACCGTGCATTACGGAAGACATGAATAAAGAGCTCACAAAGAAACCAAATTTAGAAGAAGTAGAAGAAGCGGTTAGAGAATTATCAGCTTCTAAAGCCCCTGGCCCTGACGGGCTTAATGGTAAGTTTTATAAAGAATTTTGGGATATTATAAAAATTGATGTCTTTAAACTTATCTCGGATTTCTTTGATAATAACTGCTTTGTTGAGAAGATTAATGATACGTTAATAACACTTATCCCGAAAGGAACTACACAGGAAAATCTCGAAGACTTTAGACCGATCTCTTGCGTTAATTTCATTTACAAAATAATTGCAAAAATTCTTTCTAATAGACTTAGGAATTACATGAATAATATTATATCCCCTACTCAATCAGAATTTATTAAAGACAAGGCTATTTAAGATAATATTATTATTGCACAAGAAATTTCATTCTTTATGAACAGGAAAAGGAAGAATAAAAAACATATGGCAGCAATAAAAATTGATATGGCCAAATCCTATGACCAGGTACGTTGGGACTTTATCCTTCTTGTTCTTGGAAAGCTGGGGTTTTGTGAGAAATGGATACTTTGGATAAGAAACTGTATTACCACGACTTCTTTTAGTATTAATATCAATGGAGAAAGGTTAGAAAAAATAAGGCAACTAAAGGTATTAGACAAGGGGATCCTCTATCCCCGTATCTCTTTACCATCATGAAGGAATCTCTTATAAGTATTATCGATCATAAAATTAACAAAGGAAACATTAGCAGGATACAAATTAATCGTAATTGCCCTATTATCGCACGCCTTTTATTTGCGGATGATTCGTTGTTCTTTATTGATATTGATGATACTAACTTAGATACTTTTAAACAATGCTTGAATACTTATTGCCTAGGATCAGGACAAAGTATTAACATAAATAAGTCAGCAATATACTTTAGCAAGGAAACACCAGTAGAAAAAAGAAATGAAACTGCAAATGTAATGCAAATCAAAGAAACATAATATCTAGGTTTTTATCTAGGCATTCCTCTTTGTCTCAAAAGGTCGAAGGTTGAGTCTTTAGAATAGATCGCAAAGAAACTGTTCAAAAACACAGAGGGCTGAAAGCAAGACTACTTTCAGAAGGAGGCAAAGAAGTGCTCATAAAAGCGGTTCTTCAAGCGATACCTAATTATAATATGTCTATTTTTTCTTTTCCAGTTTCGTTTTGTAACATACTTATATCAATTATCTCTAATATCTGGTGGAATGTAGGGGAAAAAGAGAGAATACACTGGCTAGCATGGGAAAAGATTGCGATAGGGAAACTAATTGGCGGATTAGGCTTCAAATATTTCAAAAAAATGAACACAGCCCTACTAGCAAAACAGGCTTGGACGATACTTCATAGCAAAGATAACTTAGCAACGAAACTACTGAAAGGTATATACTTTCCTCGTACTAGTTTTCTTGATTGCAAGTTACGACAAAACAGAACATGGAGTTAGGAAAGCCTAATTGAGGGTAGGGATTTTCCAGTTAAACATGGATTATATATTATTGGAAATGGAAAATACACAGATATTTGGAATAACAAATGGATAGATACCACATAGAAAATTGAAAAACCAAATAATTGCAGATTAAGGAAAGTGAACGAATTATTTATCAATGGTACAAGAAATTGGGATTCTGAAATACTCGATAATATTTTACCCGATCCTATTATACCCCTTATAAAGAGAATAAAGATACTTAATCCAGATGAGAATGATAAATTTATTTGGCCTCTATCAAAGGATGGTACGTACGATACGAAAACAGGATACAAGAAACTCACTGAAGAACAGATAGTAAATAATCTGAAAAATTCGAACACAATACACAACCATAGCTCACCAATATGGAAACTCATATGGAATTCAAATGTTCCAAAAAAATTAAACTCTTTTGTTGGAGGGCTATTAAAAATGAAATACCTACAAGATCGAATCTATATAAGAGAAAATTTGCCTCGTCAACAAATTGTATTCGGTGTAACGAAGAAGGAGAAACCGTGGAACACCTTCTACTAAACTGTAACATGTGTAAGGAAATTTGGGCAGTAACTTTCATCCAAATCAGAATTAAAGAACAATGTGAAGATTCACTAGAGGATTGGTACATAAAAATAGTCAAGAGTTTTAAAGAAGCAGGATGGGACGAGCAAATTATTAAAGATATGATCACGATCAACATTTGGAACATTTGGAAAGGTAAAATGAAAGGGGTTCACGAAGATTACACAGTAAATGGAACCGTTATAATTCTAAATACAAATAGACTAATGGCAGAATTACACGAGATTGACTGGAATAAAGCTAAAGGAGTCAAAAAACTAACATCCACAGCGGAGGAAGACCAACCATCATCAGTAAACACGACAGAGCCCGAAATCTTATACTACTGCGATGCCTCTTTTCATAATAAATATGAACCTACTGGTCTTACAGTAGAGGTCAATCATCAAACTAATTCTACTTTTAGTCACTCCTTCATTACGCATTGTGACACGGTTGTGGAGGGGGGAGCGTAGGCAGTACTAAAAGCAATCGAGCTAGGCAAACTCAAACCTAACACAAGGAAGGTTGTCTTATCAGATAACCTTGAAGTAACTCAAGGTATAAAGCAAGTGTCAGCAGCGTATTGGTCCATCCAACCCATCATTCGGAATATTATTCACAGCTGTAACGAGAACGGGCCTCAATTTAATCATATCAAGAGGACAACAAGTTGGCGGATAAGCTCACTAAGGAAGCTAGGCATAGGGCAACGTAAGACAGGAATAGGGCTTCTTATCCTTTTCATTTAGCTGATTTATTAAACTAGGTATCGGATAGGGATTGACATTTTCTCTTTGGGGTGCTATGCACCCTTTTATTGTTCAAAAAAAATCATTTGTTCAATTCCCAGAGAACTGATTGACAAATCATCTTTATTTAAATTTGTTAGATTCTTATCGTGTTATAAATAGTAATTTTGTTATTTTTAGCTACTTGACTTTATGTTTATTTATAATACCATGCATTACTACCGAGAAAAAAAAAGAGAAAAACTATGTAAACCCTTTTTATTTACTTATAATTTATATTCTTGTGAAGGTTGATCCAACACGATGGTGAGAAATTAACCTTTAAATTAGTATTCGGCACTATGTTGGTTTCTTCACTTGTTAGAGAGACTAAATACTGAAAATAAAATTATAAAAGTTATAAGCAATCACTAGACTATTTTATTTAAATACAAATCCTGGAAAATTAAATTATTTTGCAACAAAAATTGGCCTCAGGTTTTTTAAGGTTTTATTCTATTTTGTAATTGTAATATTATGTCAACCCTAAGTTATAACACCATACTATGAATGTACGCATATTATCGATAATAATTTAATGTTATACAATGGTCGAGCATAGACTATATACTAAGTTGTGGGTAAAATCTTTGTCATATTTAATATTTTTCATAATGAAAGAGCAATATGCATATAGTAATTTCAATTATACATTTTATATATGAGAATAACTCATATTGCGAGATAAAATCTTGTTTACCGATATTAGGGGGAACGACTTGTTACAATAGGAAGAGATATTGATGTGTTTACCAATCTTGTTTTTTTATTATTTTTTGACTTATAAGTTCTAAGGTCAATCTAATTAACCGAACGTATCTCAAATTCAAATATGTGTTTAGATATTTCGATAATTCAAACAAATCCTACTAAGCTTTTTTTTGGAAGAATATTCTTAAAATTGAATATTCAAATAGAAATAGTATAAACCCATATCTTATATTTAGTATATGATATTCAGCTCAGCCCATAAACAAGCCCATAAATTTGTGAATTAGTTGTAATTGAATATTCAAGTAGAAATGGTATTAACCCATATATTATATCTAGTATATGGTATTCAGTTCAACCCATACAGCCTATAAACAAGCCCATAAAAACTAGGGTTTAGAGTTATCTATGTACTATATAAATTTCATATTCTTATATAATTGTTAACTCGATTTCAATCTTTCCCCTACCATTCAGAAAAATTGTATTATTTACTTATAAATCCGAAAGTATCTTCAGAATATATTTTTTTCTTTACCCAACTAAAGAGTGTTTGTGAATCTGAGGAGACGGCACCCTCTATATTCTCCAGCGATCTGAAATTAAAGTGGTATGTTTACTCTCTTTAGGTTCTCTTCCTTTTATAATATGAAGATATATAAAATTAGTAGTTTTTAATTAGTTGTAACTGAATATTCAAGTAGAAATGGTACAAATTCATATATATTTAGTATATGATATTCAGTCAGTCTATAAATAAACCCATAATTTCATATTTTCTGTACTATGTAAATTTCATATTTTTTGATAATTATTAAAGCGATATTCTTTCTTTCCCCTACAATTATAACAATTGTATTTTTTTTACTTATAAATTCAAGGTCTTTTCACAATATTTTACTTTCTTCCAACCCAACTCAAAAGTGCCCTTGTTTAAATTGAGGAGGTGGCGCCTTACCATCTTCTCAGTCATCTGAAATTAAAGCAATTAAAGCAGTATGTTTACCTTTATTATTTTCTCTTCTCTCTCTATGCATACAAAACAAACACTTTATCAATTTTTCATATACATGAGTAGGATTTGTAATTAGTAATATGAAAAAATATATAAACTAAGTAGTTTGTTAATTAGTTGTAATCCAACTTCTTTGTTCATATGTTTTTTTTAAATTTTATCCTAGATTGAAGAATATATGTTTTTGTAGCAATAAATAACTTTTGGATAAAAGAAATAAAAAATAATAATACTCTGATTTTCAATATTTGTGTAAAATTATGTGTAAAACTGATTGTGAAATTTAATATGTGAAAGATATCACATGGTTGGACTTGGGCAAGCACACCAATTCTAGTGCTTGTGTTAGAATTTAGAGGCATGGACATACCAATGTTGTGGCTAGGAGTGTGAGAAATGTGAATTATATAGCTGGTAATTGAGTTTTTCGATCGTGGAACTCTTCAAAGTGAAATAATTAGTTGCATATCTATTAACCGCAAGTCTTGTCAATTTTTTCTCTTTGCTAAATTTTCTGAACAGACTAAGTACCCACTGATGTCGATAAATGAAATTTGCCACTTTTTTGCTTTATCGATAACATCTTTCGAAACCAGTAGATTACTTATGTCAGAAAGCATAAGATCGATCAAATGTGCAGCACAAGGTATCAACTGATTTAATACAATTTGCACCATATTTTCTTCTCTAATTTCCTTCACCATAACATTAATCAATTCGAACAACTTTTCAAAACTCTTAATAATCGAAAAAGTATCGATTTAATAAAAATAGTTCCTCGTGGACTAGTAACGAGAAAATTCGTTATTGAACGGTGTTTTTCGTCTGTCCATCCATCAGACATCAATGTGCATCCTGTTTTTTCTATTCTTTTTTGAATTCATCTAATTCCAGATTTACATACTCAACTTTCTTCTTCAAATACACTTGTACTTCATAATAAGTAGGGGGCTTTAATCCCTTACCATAGTCTCCAATCGATTTCACCATTTGAAAAAGCAGAGAATGTTTCACTAAATTGAATGGTAATAGACATTACAAAAACCTACAAATATCTCGAATGACAGGCTCTCTTTTTTTTTAACCATTTGATTTAACGTTTGTTGGCCCCACCTTGTTCTTTTACCAAAATATTCTACATTCACCTTCGAATTCTTCGCTTCTTTTTCTTTTAAAATGCCTACAAATAGCGATTTCACGTCATCACTAACTTGAGGACATACACCAACATCTTTTTGGATACAAGCCAAGTGATTTTTCATCCTCAACACACCTCCCAAAGTTGTTTTTCCACAATAGTTATATTTTACTTGGTATCGATTTCCTCATTCAATCGAGCAGTAATGGGTCCATGTAACAAGTGTCTCATTTGCTTTTTTATTTTTTTCCTCATTTAAATAAATCTACTACAAAAAATTTATGATATACCTATTTATTAGTTTAAATTGAGGTTTAAATTGTGGTTTAAATTAGTTCAACTAAATAATAAAAAAATAAACAACTTTGATTTTATATTTTGATTAAAATATATTAATAAAATAATTAAATACTATAATTTTATTAAATATTATAATTCTATATATTGATGAAGGTTTAATTATTAAAAAAAGTTGGAAAGATTTATGGAAAAAATAAATATATTATTGTTAATTATATAATTTATATATGAGAGAATATAATTTGGATGGTTGTTATTATATAAATTAAATGTCTATTTATTTCTTCACATATATTAGGAAACACATTTATTACCTCCACCATTACAAAAATACTATAGTGTCTTGATATTTTAAATATTCATTGGAAATATAAATTTAAATTTTTTTAATAAAGGCAATAGTAGAAAATAGTGAGATAAAGTGTCTTGAAATTCTAAACGGGTATTATTTTTAGGACACTACTATTAGTAAGTAGGACATTATTTTTGGGATAGAGGGAATAACAAAATAATTGGAGTTTGGACGGTTGACCAACATAAATAAAATACAGAGGTATTGTTAATTCAACATGCTACAAATCACTATTATATAAATAATAAACTTGATGTCGAATAGAAAAATACAACAGTTCACTTTATATTAAATCTGTCTAACCTTATCATCAAAAAATAACTAGCGAACATCATATTACACAAAGTTACACAAAGCAAAACAGTGAAGAAAACTAACACAAAAACAAAAACAAAAACCTGAATCAAAGGCACGAACCAGAAAATCATGACTGCAACGAAGCTGCTTTGATTTGGGCTTTGATAGGCGATACATAAAAGATTCTAATGGAGTATGACATGCATCGGTTGTATGACGACTCGTAATCGTGATTCACGATATGGATCCAACAAATCCTAGAAATATTTGCAAGGAATAGGTCCTTTACACTAATAGGTGTATATAGAGATGGGAACGCGTGTATTGATTGGTTGCCTCGAGTTGGTTTGTCACACGGGGAGTATTATCATTCATATGTTGACCCCCGAGTGAAATATGGAGTATTCTCACTCGTGATAGGATGGAATGAAAAACGCTAATAATAATTTATATCTTGAATTTAATTGATGATGTATTAATCTAGATATACAAAGATCCGTTTATCTCCAGTATCAAAAAAAAATATTAACAACATATAGTTCAAGTTTATATAGTTAGAATGAATTATATGATAAAGTAAGAAAAAAATATCAATATTCATCTTTATTCTATTTTGCAGGAAAAAGATGGTATCGAAAAAAAATACCGAATCAGATTGTTGGCCATGTCATTTCATTAAACTAGCATTTTACAATTTCTATGGTAAGATATACTTTTAACTTTACTATTTATTCCTAGCATATTTATTGCATTTCAAAATACTCTCATATATTAAGATTAAATTTTTTAGATTGTTATCATGTTAGATTATTATGTATGTTGTTCTTAGTTGCTTTATTTTTTTTTTATTTATATTCATGGTCTTTTTATTCATTGATTACTTATATTCATGTTAAAGTTAATCCAACAAAAGGGTAAATGTAGATTTTTATTTTTTATATGGGTGTGATTTTTACTGTACAAACTTCAACATGATTTATCAAAACCAGTAATCTTTGTAAAAAACTTAATGGTAAATTAGTAATAGGAAGCGTAAACACAATGATATGTGTTGTATTATCTTTTATATAAATCCATGAAATTTTATCATCTTTTATACTTGGAGTTGAAGTAATTCATCTCATAAATCATTATAAAATTTAATTATGAACATAAACTAGTTGAATAATTATATTAAGAAGCTTTTCAAAAAAAATTATAAATTTGAAAAATCGCATTCGAGTTTCGGGTCCCAGGTAATAGTAGACCTGGTGCAAGAACGGGGGCTAGTAATAGTGTAATAGTACATGTCAACTTAAAATATCAAATGGTAACTTCTTGTATAATAACTGCAGTTAAAATATGATAATAGAGTTAATTGCGTTTGCTTCCTGTGGTGACTCTTAATTACAAGTGTGGTCCCTATTACAAATGGATTAGAAGTTTTCCGATTTTTGATTTCTTTACAGTATGAGTTTTCCATGCTTTCCCGGCTGATTCCATCAAAGTTAACTTTAAGGGATCAAACTGTAATAAATAAATATATTTTTACACGAGAAATTTGTAAATTACCTTTTAGTAATCAAAACTCCACACAAACTTTTGCAGAAACCAACTCCTGTATATACAGATCCTGCAAAATAGTTGAGGTGGAGTAAATTAAATTCGGAAAATTCCATTTTTGTAGTTAATTGCACTGTAGGTCATTATATTATGCAAAATTTCACTATAGGTCCCTTGAGATGCTAATATTGAAGGATGTATATGGTGTAGTTACCTGAGTAATCACTTGTTTCTTGGTATAAGGTAGGTGACCTAAACCATGCTCGACGACCTAATCATTCATCAAAGAATGTGAAATTAGAAATTTAGAACTTAGTCCTTGCATACAATAAACATACAAAATTTACGTACAAGGCGAATTAACGGATCTGCATAGAAAACAAAGTCATGCTACCAATACATTTGGATTTGGTGTAGATTTATGTTTTTATACGATTTTGTATCTAATGCATCTCTTGGGACGTTTTTGTATACATAATCAGTTGAGATGGTGCAAGATTTGTTCGCTAGGTGTATCGGGGGTTTGCTCAGTGTGGTGGCGCAAGAGCTTTGCTTGATTTTACGGTGCGACACTCGGATCTATTCCATCAAGGAGATATTCACGGTGCACAAGCTGTGCTGACGAGTACAAGATCAACGCTTTTATCTTCAGTATCTGCACAAGCAGATACTAATTTTAGCACATTGCTTGAATCTGAAGTTGATGAAGCTAGCCAGAGGATGTCCACTCGCGACCTTTACGAGCATACAGGAAGAGCTTATATGTTTGCGACTATAAGTTCACATTCTGGGTAGAGGGCTACAACTAGGTGGGACATGAGGTCACGCACCACATTTCTTTAAGGAAATGGGAGGTCTGATGTTGATGATGACTCGGGACTCTATCAAACTTGACCAATGCTTAACATAATTACAAGATCACAAGACCTTATCCATCTCCACCTTTCTATATAGCAAGAAAACTAGAAATTTAATTCACCTCAAAGATATTTTTTTAAAATATTTTGATCAGTATCTTCAAGACTTGTATATTTATAAAGTACACCCATATTTTTTGTATTTAATGTTCTCCGCAACACATTTTTACCCAGATTGATTGTTGTTGAATATTTACGTTCATGACATTAATACATTAATAATAATTTTAGTTTTGTAGTTTTCTTGTCAATATCTTGTGTACGGTCTTTTGTAATGTTTATACCATGATGTATGTTTTCTGTTTCTAGATCACATGTAAGTAAGTACAACAGAGGCTCTAACTCCAAAATATTTTCAGTATTCATTCTTTTTTTCATTGTTTTGTCTCTTTAATATCGTGGCCAAGCAATGTATGATAGCGTGTGCAGATTATTCTTCTATCATCACAATAAGGTTAAGGTTGTAAAGAACTAAGTTGCTAGCTTACAACTTAAGCTTAACTCGAGAAAATATAATTTGAGAGATCGTTTTTCTAGTTAGTCAAGCGAAACTCAAGCTCAAAAAATAACTCATTTAACCAACATGCCAAACTACGCATGTTCATTGGAAAAAAAAACTAAGCTTGTTCACGGGCTATTCCTTTAGTTTGCAAGCAATTTATTTTTTAGTAACTTAAACATATTTATGTTGGAATCACATATGTAAATATTAAATGTGTATTATTATCATAAAAGTTTTATCCAATTAATTATGGTCTAATAAAGCTTATAATTGGATTAGCGGAATAAATGTGTCATGGAACTAAAGTGTAGATACTATTATGTTACTTCTAGTTAAATGAGATGTCAAACGGGATATAATATAAGTTATTACATATTGACTTCTATTAACTTCTTATTCTTAACTGAACACACGTTCAGAATTATAAGATGGGGTTATGTTCCCCAGATCATACGCTCTTCTCGTTCTCTCATCCCCATCTAAAGAGAAAATTAAAAAGACAGAAGGTATAGATCTGGAAGACTCATTACCCACCCAACAAATCAAACAACCCAATCATGGATTCGGGTACGCTTCCGCTTATCTCATCTTTTATTCTTAATATTATTCAGTATAGATTAGTTAGTATATTTATAGGTTTTAATTAAACACAAAAAAAATACTACAATTTATACCTACTGACTTTGTATAACTTAGGAGCCTTATATAACCCATTACAAGACGATCAATTTGCACACCTATTTACTTTCCTAAATATCCTACCCACGAAAGTCCAGTTTTTGGACAACAAAACCTGAATACCCTCTATGCTAACCGTAGTCGGACCTCTCCCAAACTCTACCATTTATTTCACAACCAGTTGCATATGCTCCTGTGAATCTACTTTCACGCCAAATTTTGTGACTCTAATCTTATCAGCCATCCAAGAAAGCCCTCATCGAGAGCGACTAATTCCAAAAACACAGGCGATTTACATCTTAAATTCATGGAAAATACTCTAACCCAATTAGTCATTACATAACGGAAAACTCCACCTGCAGCACCAAGACCACGTCTCGTAAACCAACTCCCACATGTGTTAAGTTTGAGTCCTCGATTTGAGTTGAACCAACCGGTTAATTAAACATAATTTCTTCTATTCACGACCCTAGATGGTTGACTACTCAATGCACTTATTCCGACCATGTGCCTATTTTAACCCAGCTAATATAGGTTGGACCGGATTTCGAGAAAAAAGTATCACGTCAAATGTGAGTCAACATGGTATCTTCACAAAACTTTTCAGGGTTTGTCAGGGTAAATTGGATACAAATCATATAGATCTGGTAGAAAACATTTAAGTTATTAGGAGCATATCCAATCATTAAAGATATGGGTAATCCGAGATATCAACCGAAAGAAACGTCTACTGCTTGTGAGACTTTGGGGTATACAGTCGTCCACTGTATAGATAATTGGGTAAGATATCTCGTAGAGATTAAAGCACTTGTATGTGATCTTTTAAACAGTTATATGCAATTGGGAAAGATTTTGTTGGTCCTTTTCACTACCTCAACTACTCTTCTGGGATAACTGATATAGATTTTTGGGGAAGACTTCTCATACGAGGAAATTCGTGTAGCAATATTCACATCGTATTCATTCAAAGATCCTGTAAGAAATATAGTCTAAATTCTATCATAAATGTTGGGATTCGGTTTGTTGGTAAGTTTTCTCTATGGTTAGGAGTGCTATCAATGACACCGTATCATGACCACGACACAACGGGCATCGGTTTACGTTTTTTCGCTTTTTCTAAAATACAATATAATATGGTTTTTTATTTGTAAGATTATATGGCATGGGGGAAAAATAGGAATTGGTCAAAAAAACTTATGAGAGTTTGTTGTGACTCTAGTGAAGGTGTGTACTTAAATAAGATGTAATGATTACATCCTGAAAACAATCCAAGAAGAAATCTGATACATAAAGAATAGGCAGTGATCCTTTTAAATTGGTGCATTGGTGTATTATTTGTTTCTTGGTAAAATACAAGCACAGACCTATAGCTTGGGCCTCATAAAAAACCCATTAGGTTTGTTAGGTCGTATTTTGTGAAACAAGTTATACCTTTATATATAAGATTTCCCATGGGAAGATATCCTGTAGAGATAATTTAGTAAGATATCTTGTAGAGATTCAAACGCTTTTGCATGATCTTTTAAATAGTTATATGCAACTGGGAAAGAGTTCATGTGTCCTTTTTCACTACCCCTAGCCTACTCGTCTAGGGTAAGTGGTAAAAAAATTTAGTGGAAGACGTGTCATATGAGGAATTTCGTGTAGCAGTATTCTAACTGAATTAGTTCAAAGCTCCCGGCATGGACGGAATATCGGCAAAGTTCCATCATAAATATTGGGATTCCGTTGGTTTGTCAATTTCTTCCATCAGCGAATTAACAGCACGACTCAATGGCCATGTCATTCATTTGATCCCAAAAAATAGTTGATCCGAAGAAGTTTAGTCATTATATATTGTATTAAATAATTATTTCATTAAATGTTATCTTATTTACTTTTTTTCTTTTTCTAAAATAAAAAATAATATAGTTTTTAATTATAAGATTGTGTGGCATGTGGAAATATACGGATTGGTCAAAAAAACTCATAAGAGTTTGTTGCAACTCTAGTGAAGGTATTTACTTAGAATAATGGTAATAATTACATTATGAAAATAACCCAAGAAGAAATCTTATATATGAAGAATAGGTAGTGATCCTTTTAAATTGGGGTAATAGTGTATTATTTGTGTCTCCTTAAAAGTCTAGCCAACAAACTAATTGCTTGAGCCTCATTAAAAAAAACCATTAGAATTTCTAGGTAATAAGTTATACCTACATATATTATTTCCTACTAAAAGAGGTACGTGCTCACACACACACAAAAAAATCCTAAAACTACATGTCCTTTTGCGAATAGCCGGTTTCATTACCCAAACTAACTACTTCATTACAAGATATTATCTTAAGGTCACAACTTCCATATTCAATATTTTTTATATACTAGTTGTTAGTACCCAATAAAGGAAAAACCCCCCAAAAACATCTTGAGAAATAAATGGCAGGAGGATCGTTAGTCATGACATTTTAGTAAAAAATAATTCTTCTCTTCCTCTAGCAAGTTTTATTTATTAGTGTTCATTTAAAAAGTAATTTAAATAGAAAAAAAATTTCATCAGTTGTGTTGTATAATAATACTATATTTAGTTGGTGGCATGGTGTTAGGGACATCGTTTTCTATTACTAAAAAGAGAAGAGATGTTTGTACCTCTTAGAGAATTGTAGAATTTTGTCTTTTTAATTTGACAATATATTTTTAATTAATAATGTATTTTCATTGTATTAATTTATTGTATTTCTCTAAGATTCCTTTTTTTAGGCAAAGTCTAAGATTTCCAGTTGTCTAACATACCTAAAAATATTTATTTTTATGTTAATTATATTGTTATCACTGAGATTAGAGAATATGGCATGCTTAGATTAACATCTTTCCCAAGTTTTACTTATTAGCATAGAATATTTAGTCAATTTTTTATATATCGATTCATATTCTATGAGATATTCTATCAACTGCTCCAATTTAATCATATTGTCATGTTTAATAAGTTTTTATTAGTTTTTTCACCATCATATGTGATTATACGTCACTACAAGAATAAGGTCATTAACGACCTTTTTATGCGTCCCTAAAAATATTATAATTAATGACGCAAATACGAAAACGTCCTTATATACATGTATGACGGCGTAATTTTTTATGCGTCACTAAATAATCATTAATTGGTGTGCAACTACCTAAGCATCAACATTTACTAAATCTTCTATATGTACATTACTTCACACACATCACTGAATTAATTCACTTTTCCACTAACCTAATACGCTATAAATTCAAAAAATGCAGTAAATGAGCAATTTTGCTCTCTCCAGCAGATGCACCAATAATGGGTCCCAAAAAACCATCTACTCTCCTTTACGCCATTTCTGTTGCATTTCTTTTGGCACGGTAAAAATTCTAACGGCTATGAAATTGTTTATAAAACTACACCCAAATCAAATTGAACACAGAATTCAGAAAGAAATCAGAAAAAATTGTAGAAAAAAATCTAAAAACTAATATTGTGGAGAGAAGTATTTGAAGGTAAAATTTCAATTTTTTTAATATTAATATCGATTCATGATGTTATTTTAAGGTTATAATTGCAAAATTTAAATACTTAACTTGATTTATAATTGATTTGCAGAGATCTTCAAAAGGAAAATAGAAGAGGCGTGATATTGATTTTTGCGGAGGAGACCGTGATATGATATTGCAGATAAAAACCCAAATTGAAGGTGTGGTTTTCTATTTTATTTAATGATCTGCCAAATGGATATGTATATATAAGTGTGTGTGTGAGGCAGGTAGTTTTTTTTTTAGTGCTTTAAATTTTAATTTGAAATTGCACTTTAAGTCCTTCAAAGCCCACGTCAAAAAAAAAAGTCCATCAAAGAAAGACACATGCATACAAGTAACAATTTAATTTTAGTTTTTTTAATATTTCTTTTTTATTAATTGGTATGATATATATATATATATATATATATATATATATATATATATATATATATATATATATATATATATATATATAAATTTATATCGATTTTATTTTATTTTTTGTTTTATAATACAAGTACCAATTAATATTTATTATACTAATTAGATATTATTTATAGAGTAGCTGAAATAGTAATACTGGAAATTAATGCGGTATAATTATAAAGTAGTTGTATTTTGATACGGTATAATGATATATAGAGTATAGAAATAGCGCATCTGCTGCTGAAGATGGTCTAATAGAAAAAACCCAATCTCTAAAAGCTCATAAAGCCAAACCTTTTTCACTATTTCAATTGTTTATAGGTAATCTTTATTTTTCTTAATTAATTAATTAGTTTTTTTTTTCGAATCTAGTGAACACATACTTGAAATTTATCCTACTATTACAACAATTAACAACTCCAAAATAAACTAACCTATTTAA
Source organism: Nemophila menziesii (assembly GCA_029959085.1). Taxonomy (NCBI): domain Eukaryota; kingdom Viridiplantae; phylum Streptophyta; class Magnoliopsida; order Boraginales; family Hydrophyllaceae; genus Nemophila; species Nemophila menziesii. The sequence continues at coordinate 122,139,849 of JARWIR010000001.1, read as the reverse complement.
GCTTTCTTAGGTGTTTTCAATTTCTTGGGTGATTTGGGCGCTTTGGGTGCCTAGTCTGATGTATCTCCAGTATTTGTAGGCAATATAACTGGATGGATGTTTGGCAAAACACGACTGCCGCAGATAGTAACTCCGGCCAACAATTTCTTCAACTTGTCATCGTTTCTCACCACCAAGGTCATATCTTTTGGAATTATCCTCATCTTCTTGTTATCATTTGTTGCATTTCCATCCAATTCCAAAATCTAAGCGAGGTACACAAGAAAATCAGCCACTTAAAGCGAGGTCCAAAATCTAAGCGAGGTATTGCTGAAACTTGTTCTGATGATCATATTCGAGACTTTTTTATTATTTACTTTTTAGTCCCTGATCTTCTTTTTTTGTTAGCTTTCCTAAATGGGTAGTCCCTTGATTTGTGTTAGCTTTTGGAGAATCATATTAAAAGTAAGATTACTGAAAAAGTGAAAAAAGTTAAATGATGCATGTTTTGAAGAATTCTGATGAATTATTGTCTAAACCGAGAGATCTAATTCTATTGCTTGTGGGGCATCTGTTATAAAGTTGCGGTTAGGAATCCATCTTGGGCTTCTCATGTATTTAAGTGTACTATATGTCCCTATATTATACAGAAATTGCACTATAGGTCCCTATGTATACTAACTTTTATATCTTACGGATTTTTAGACCGCTGGCACCAGATACATCATATAGTTCATATAGTAGCTTAGTAGCTCTGGGTATTGCAAGTATCCAGGGATTATCCGTTTCAAATTTTCAAAAAGACAATACAGAAAGACTCCTTTTCTTTACTAAAAACCAACCAAACGAAACTAATGAAAATTGCACAATAAGTCCTCCAGCTTGGTTAAGACCACCCCCACCTACTAGAAAAAGATTTGATATTACCCAAAACGGTAATAAACATATTCTCGAAAAAAAATTAAAGTTGTTGCATTAAGACCTATACCTCATATCCCCATCGTCAAAATATGCTTCTTTTCACGTTTGGTTTAGAAGAATGAATGACGGTAATACCCTTACGAAATGACGGTTTCAACTTTTTCTTAATACGTTTTTTAATTAGGGAGGTGTTAGTATATATAGAGACTTATAGTGTAATTAGAGAGGTGTTCGTATAATATAGGGACTTGTAAGTTTTCAAAATCTGATTTAAAATGCTTTATTTTTGCAGATACTTTATCAGATATTCAAAATATTATCAGGTAAATTTTAATCCAATTAGAGGAAAACTTTGTTTTATCTTTGTTAATTGCATAATTCTTATTAATTTTAGTAGGAAAGAAGGGATAACTTCAGCTTGGAATGGTTTGTTCCTACGATATTATGTTACATGAATTTATATTGTATCTATTTACTAATTAATAGTCTTAACCTTCTTCTGTCCTTAATGTTTAGAAATTGGTCAAATAAGTCCTTACTTAATAACTATTTCAATGATCAGTAAACTGTTTGGAAATGTGGAGATTCATACTCTGAATCTCAAATCATGACCAACTACATTTTTTTACTCTTGTTTAGTAATTAACTGGTTAGTGTTGCTTTCATGTTGTATGCAAACAGGATCTGTTGGGAGGTCGGTGGACTGCAACAAAACAATATATTGACATATAAATTCATTATTGAACATTATAAATCATGAAATTGAAATAAAGTACTACTTTTACTTAAACCTTCTTGTAAATCATATTTATTTTACACATTTACATTTTTATATCAGTAGACTTTCCAATTGCCGACGCTATATGTATAAGCGTCAATTATTAATCTACCCTATTATCGACGTTATGTGTAAAAGCGTCTTTATTTATTTAACCAATTGTCGACACTGTGTATAGGCGTCTTTATTTATTCTACCCAATTGCTGACACTAATGTCTATAAGTGTCCACATTTATTCTACCCAATTGTCGACGCTATGTGTATACGCGTCCACAAACCCCACTAAGCCTTTGGGAACGCTTTTGTCTTATGTGACGCTTCATAATACACGTCCCTAATAACGATCCAGAATAGGGGCACTTTACCAAATCTGTCAGTAATTCAATAATGACACTGCATAGCTGACGTAGAATAATGCGTCGGCAATATCTACGGCGACGCGCCAATAGGGTCGCCGAAGGCCAAATTTTGCGTCGCCAATTCCCTGTATGTCAATTGTTAGATAGATACAGAAACAATTTTTGTTTATTACAAATGTTGTATGTTTTACAAATTTAGGGTTTTCTTTTATAGACCATTCAGAAATCAAGGACCTCATGGAGAAGAAGGACGCTAAGCCGCGTCTTACTAGGTCGGTTCTTTTATTGCAAGAGTTTAATTTGGAGATGCGAGACTAAAAAGGAAGCGAGAATCAAGTATTTGATCATCTATCTTACCTAATGTCAACAATGGACCAGAAGGGGTCAATGAGGTATTTCCTGATGAAAACCTGTTTGTGGTAAATACTCAGTATGTCCCCTGGTATGCTGATATTTTAATCTTATTGTGAGTGTAGAATTTCCCATTGTAATCAAACCAAAAGAGAAGAAGAGATTGATGCATCCGTGAAACAATTACTTCAGGAGGATCCTCACCTATTCAAGGTATGTACTGATCAGATGATGTAAGCCAAAACACGAGATTCGTGATGTGGTAGCAAGTTGTCATGATTAACCATATACAGGGCATTTCAAGGGTCGCTGCATAGGCGCTAAGGTACTTCAATCTGGGTTTTATTGGCCCACTATCCATAAAGATTGTCACATATTTGTCAAGCAATGCCAATTCACCGGAAATATCTTGAGACTTGATGAGATGTCGCTCAACTATGTGTTGGAAGTAGAGATTTTTTTATGTTTGGGGTATTGATTTCATGGGGCCTTTGTGCTATCCCATAGGAATCAATATATTTTGCAGCAGTGGATTATGTATCGAAATGGGTAGAAGCATACCCACCAATGACACTATAGTAGTGATTAAATTTTTGAAGTCACACATTTTCACAAGACATGGGACACCAAGAGTCATCATTAGTGATGGAGGTAAGCATTTCGTTAATAAATATTTAAAGGTTGTACTTGTGATATATGGAGTGAGACATAGAGTATCCACCGCTTATCACCCCCGAATAAACGGCCAAGCCGAAGTCTCTAATCGAGAGATAAAATATATACTTGAGAAGACTATTGGACCAACAAGGAAGGATTGGTCAACGAAGTTAGATGATCCTATATGGGCTTATAGAACATCTTTTAAGACGCCCTAAGTGCATCACCATATCGAATGGTGTATGGTAAGGCTTGCCGCTTACTATTTGAACTTGATTGGGCGATAAAAGAATTGAACTTGGATCCACTATTATCTAGAGAGAAAAGAACGATGGAATTGAATGAACTTGATGAGTTCTGCTTCCATGCTTATGAGAATGTCAAGCTTTACAAAGAGAAAACTAAGGGGGTGTTATCAATCTGGATTTTAAAAGAATTTATTAGATATTTTTAAGTCAATGATTCTGTAGAGTCGTTAGATTGTTTTAATTCTATACAGATTTTAAAAGATTTTTTTTTCATTTTTTTAGAGTTTGATGGATTGTTATGTTAGAATTTTTAATAGATTTTTATGGATTATATACATGTAAACATTCGTTCAATAAAAATATAATTAACATCAAAACTCAAATATCAATCATTGTATACCTTCTTAAATCGAGCAGCTACTTTTATACAGTAATTTACCAATTAACATTAAAAAATTCAAATTTCCTTATGATATGGATCTTCAAGAGTGGGAAATTGTTCCTGGTGATGGATTTTTTTAAACCAACTGTGATAAAGGAAAACAATTTTTTCTAGAAAATATGTGAATGAAAATATGTGAATGATCAAAATAATGTTTTTAATATGGATGATTTGATATGTCCATCGCCTAAATCTGTACCAAACAAGTTGGAAGCTCCTGAAATTCCAGTTAAGTCGGAAGCTCCTAAAATCATGAAAGAAGCGAACAAGTTTCACAAGTATTCTTCAAAAGAATGAAGGAAAATAATTTTTTCGACATGAAAATGGATTCACCAAAATCTATCAACAACAAGGATAGTAATATTACGCATCGTCATCAAGTTGAGAATAAAATGATTTTGTTGACAAAAAAAAGAATAAAATAAATTCCAATAATGATGAGGGAATGAAGAGTAAAAAAGAGATATTAAAGAAAAACAAAGAGGATAAGGGAAATTGGAAATGGAGATTGAGTGGAATTGGTGCTGTTTGTTCATTTATGTTGTTGCTGCAACTTTATTCATCATCATATCGGCAAAACTTTGTAGTATTTCATGGAATGACATCATGATATTAGTAATACTTTCTTAATTACTGTGATCTATGTAGCCTTCTTTTTTCTTTTTTTGGTTCATATTAGTAAAGAACTCATAAGAATACACAGAGTAAAGATTTCTTCTTTTACATGAGCACTGAGCACCACCCACTTGGATGATTTTTTCTTTTTTTTAAAAAGACTTTATGAAATCTCTTCTTCTTCCGTTAGATTTGTAGAATAGTTTTTTATATATAACCAAGCCTAGAATCTTATAAAGTCTAATAACTTTTAAGAGTCCAAAGATTTTATAAAACCATAAGATTTTAATGTATTTTAAAAACTCTTGATTGAAAACACTTGGATTTTTATTGATTTTTTAGACTCCTAACTAAAAATATTCGGATTTTAAATGACTTTTTAGAATCCTAATTGAAAACCCCATTACTTTTAACATCTAAAAAATCCTATAGGCTCTTAATTGATGACACCCCCCCTAAGAAATGGCATGATAAGCGGATTCGAAAGAAGACGTTTGAAGTAGGGCAAAGAGTCCTAAAGTACAACTCTAAGGTCATCAATTATCTGGGGAAGTTGAGATCAAAGTCGTCTGGTCCATTCATTGTTACTACAGTCACACCTCATGGAACTATAGAGATTGAACACCCAACCGAACAATGCACCTATATGGTGAATGGTCATCGGTTAAATATTTATCATGGAGGCAAAGATAACATTCATGAGGCGGATCCAAATCGTGGAGAGTTTATGTACCTCAAAGAAACGGCATATGAAGCCAAGTAGCCCACGAGGTAACCCGTCGAGTTTAACGACGTTAAACAAAAGCTAAATAAGGGTAAAAACCCATTTGTAGTCTAGTTTATTTCTTGTATAGTGTATAATATTAAAGTTAGTGTTTGATTTATATATATTAGTGTATATTAAAGATAATGGGAGAAGGAAGTATAGTGTTTTGTTGTGTAGGTAGGTATAAAACGAGTTTGGGGTAAATAAACCAAAGGGATAAGAGTAGTCAACATCAGTCCACGGTGCACCGCCCATCATGTGGTATACTACAGGTGACCAACTCTGTGTACACGGCACCCAATGCTCGAAAAAGTCGTATAATTGGAGTTGTAGCAAGCAAAATTCGTGGTACACAATGCTCCTTGTGGTACATCGTGCCCCCATACGAAGCGTGTGCATTACACATTACGCTTGAGAAAGACATAAACATTTTACCAGTTGCATGCAAAAGTCGCGATACACCGCAGATATTGTGGTACACTGCAAACGTTATTTGTTAGAGGAGGAGGAGCTAAAGATAATTTATAATTATAATTGATGGTTATAATATAAATATTGGATCATGCAATATCGATAGAATAGATATGATGGAAACCAACTATTAAAAGTACAAACAATACATTTCAAATATGTACTTAAAAAAATGTACATCTTATAATTAACCAAAGCCACCATGAGGAAGAATGAGTATTAATGTGAGGCAGGTCCGAGTGCAAAGAGTTTTTTTTTTTTTTTTTTGTTCAAATGCAAAGAGTAATCTTGAACATGGCCTTCATGATGTTCCTTTGACTAAGCTTAGTATCTCACGTCGCTTTCCAAAATAAATATCATCAAATATACATTCACATCTATCCGACCATTTCAACTCATACTATAAATACAATATAATATTATGTGACGCAAATAACAGCTAAGTTCATAGTATACCCCTCCTTGTACTCTTTGGCATGTTGTGTATGACTTGTTTTCGATTCTCTCAAAAATGTTAATGACAATTTAAAGTTGCTTCCACGTTTCTTTTGCATATTTCATTGTTTACACATAGACTCAATCCTTTACATTTATTTCTTTCTCAAAAATAAATTAAATTGAAGCTTCCTGGTAAAGCTTATGAAAAGAGGCAAGTGTTACAAACTTTCTTGAGCATTTAGTGATCTGCGTATGCTGCATTTTGCAATACAAGAAAAGTTGTACATCTGGGTAATGCTACATTTAGTGTACAGGTTAGAATATCTGCTTATTTAGTTTTCAAGCTTCCTTTTGGAAAAAGGTTGTTTTTTTAGTCAAAGTGTTGAATTTTGAGATCTGGGTTTTGTTTACATTGTGTGATTATCTACTGGGTTTAGTCTAAATTTGTGAGAGGTGAGATCTTTTGAAGATTTTGATAAAATCCTGACGGGATTTGGTCTATTGAAGATAGTTGCCTTTGTTTGTAGGATTTTTGAGATAGTTTATGCAATGGAATGAGATATTCTTGTGTGTGAAAATTTTGGTGTAGTTTGTATTGTAGAAACTGCAAATGTTAGGGGATGAAAATTAGATAGATATATACATACAATTTCTTAAAAAAGGAAGAATTGTTGTATAGAGAAAATGTCTGGAAAAGCACCTTCCCCTGATTCTCCTCCTTCTCCTGTCAATAGTACTGCATCTCCTCCTGTCAATTCTACTCCTGTCACTGAGAAGGTTGATTCTACTCCTACAGCAGACCCTCCAACACCTCCTATAAATACTCCTCCTCCAACCCCTCCTACAAATACTCCTCCTCCTACACCTCCTATTACTTTAGCTCCACCTCCCCAACCCAGTCCACCAGTTCCTGATGCTCCACCTCCATCTGATTCAAAACCACCACCAATACCAACACCACCACCAGCACTACCATCACCACCACCCGCAGTAGTAGAATCACCACCTTCTCCACCTCCTCCATCTCTTCCAGTATCACCCTTGTTACCTTTGCCCGTAACACCTTTAGCTCCCCCTCCTCTAGTAAATGACTCACCACCTCCTCCAGTTTTACCTCCACCTCCTCCAGTAAATAGCTCACCACCACCTTCAGTTGTGCCTTCACCCCCTCCACCAAAGGAAACCCCTTCTCCTCCCCCACCAACTCCAGATGAACCAAAACCTTCTTCTCCCCCTAAACCTTCTCCTTCCCCTTCCCCTCCACCTCCAGTTTCAAATGCACCACCACCTTTGTCTTCTTCCCCTCCATCACCACCTTCTAACACTTCTCCACCTCCACCACAAGTAACACCACTAAAACCTTCTCCTCCACCCTCTCCAAGTGCTTTACCAGCTGCTCCACCTCCTCCAAATACTTTACCAACCGCACCACCCCCTCCAGGTACTTTACCAGCTGCACCACCCCCTCCAGGTGCTTTACCAGCTGCACCACCCCCTCCCGGTGCATTGCCGTCTGCTCCACCCCCTCCCGGTGCATTACTAGCTGCTCCACCTCCTTCATTACCCTTCCCTCCTAATTCCACAGCTGCTCCACCTCCTTCGATACTTACCCCTCCTGAATCCACATCTGCTCCACCCCCTTCAGTACTCACTCCTCCAGATTCCACAGCCGCTCCACCTCCTTCAATACTTACTCCTCCAAATCCCACAGCTGCTCCACCTCCTTCAATACTCACTCCTCCACAAGATCCCACAGCCACTCCACCCTTTCCAGATCCCGCAGCTGCTCCACCTTTTTCAACACTCACCCCTCCAGATCCCGCAGCCACTCCACCCCTTCCAGATCCCGCAGCTCCACCAGATCCTACAGCTGCTACACCCCCTTCAATAGTCCCCCCTCCAAATTCCACAGCATCATCACCCCCTTTAGATCCCTTAGCTCCTCCTTCTCTTTCACCTCCTGTTCCCCAAAATAATACATCTGCCTCAGCCCCTCCTCTTTCTCGTCCAATAGAAAAGCCGAAACCATCTACATCCATTCCAAATATAACCACCGCTCCCACACCAAAAGATGCCGGGGGAATTCAAAGTGGAGGTGCAGTAGCAATTGGCTTGGTGGGTTTTTTGGCACTTAGTCTAGTCATACTTGCCGTATGGTTTGTACAGAAACGAAAGAAAAGAAGGTCCGAAAAGCACGAGTATGCACTACCTTCCCCATTTGCATCATCACAACATTCACCCTCAGCGTCAGGTACCACATTTGTCTCCGTCTAAATATTACTCTAATAAATCAAATGCAATTAACAAGCTCTATAATTATCCAGATTCATCATTTCTCCATGCCCAACATTCAGCTAATCATTCGCCTTATCATTCAGCTCAATTAAGTGGAAGTCCTTCAACAAACAGTTACATGTATTCAGATCCCAGTGGTGGAATAGGCAACTCAAGATCATGGTTCACATACGAAGAACTTGGTCAAGCAACAAATGGATTTTCGTCAAATAATATTTTAGGCGAAGGTGGGTTTGGTTGCGTGTATAAAGGGGTACTAGCCGATGGAAAAGAAGTAGCAGTAAAACAATTAAAGATCGGAAGTGGACAAGGAGAACGCGAATTCAGAGCCGAGGTTGATATTATTAGTAGAATACATCATCGCCATTTAGTTACTCTTGTGGGTTATTGTATATCAGATCAACAAAGATTGTTAGTCTATGACTATGTGGCAAATGATACCCTTCATTACCATCTTCATGGTACCAATAAAATAAATCTTCATTTCAGCTACCTTAAACATGATGTCTTTTTTTTAATAATATTAAAAATATTAATTTGCAGATAAAGGTAAGAAGGAGGCTATGACTTGGGCTACCCGTTTCAAAGTTGCTGCTGGTTCAGCTCGTGGGATTGCTTATCTGCATACAGATTGTAATTTTCTTTTCCATTTCCTTAAGCTTCTATGTTTTATATTTTTCGCTGATTTTTACTAAAATATTGATTTTCGTTTCACTTATTACCAGGTACTCCCAGAATTTTTCATAGGGATATTAAGTCAGCAAACATTCTCTTGGACAATAATTTTGAAGCACGGGTATGCAAACATTTCCGTCTCTAGATCCTTTAATATATTTATGATATATAGCATTACTTAAATATTATTTAATCGGCAGGTTGCAGATTTTGGACTTGCAAAATTAGTGGATATGGAAGCAAATACACATGTGTCTACACGAGTAATGGGAACCTTCGGGTGAGTAACTCGTATCACATATATGTCAATCTTCTTTTCAAATTCAAGAATCTGCAAGAATGAAGTTGTGACTTAATATTGCACTTTTATAACCAGATACATGGCTCCAGAGTATGCAACAACAGGAAAATTAACGGATAAGTCAGATGTGTTTTCCTTTGGGGTGGTGCTTTTAGAACTCATCACAGGTCGTAAACCGGTAGATGGATCTCAACCGTTGGGTGATGAAAGCTTAGTTGAATGGGTTAGTCTTGAATCTCAAACATAAACATGTTCATCAAAGTTGTTTTTTTTTTAATAGAAATCACGTATCTTATCTTGCACAGGCTAGACCATTGCTTAATCAAGCACTTGAGAATGAAAATTTTGATGAAGTGATAGATAAGAGACTAGAAAAAGAGTATAATGAAAGTGAAGTATTTCGGATGATTGAAGCAGCTGCAGCATGTATAAGGCATTCCGCTACAAAGAGGCCAAAGATGAGTCAGGTGGCGAGAGCTTTAGAATCAACAGACGAACCTTCGGATCTAACGAATGGATCGAAACCAGGTCAAAGCCAGATTTTTGATTCAAGGGAACATTCTACACAGATTAAATTGTTTCAAAAAATGGCTTTTGGAAGTAAAGACTACAGTAAAGATTTCTTTAACGATTCTCAAAGTAGCTGGAGAACTGGATTATGACAACTTAATTACGAGAAATTGGAATTAAAAGTCTTTCTATTGATCTAGTGGACAGAAAGGTTCTGCTGATCTAAGAAATATATGCTATAATTCAGGTTGAAAGCTATTGGTTTGGTGCAGATATATTTATATTTATACATATACATATATGATTACATTTACAAGAAATTTTGATGGAAATCATTGAATTATAATTACGGAAATAATATTATCGAACTCGTGTTTTTGTAACAACACATAGGTTAGCTTGCTCTTTTTTGGGAGCACTTTCACGAGTTTAATGGATTCTCCCCTGTAATTAAAAGAAAAATAGTTGGACAATCCATTGTTTTTTTGTGTAAAGTACATCTTGTACAAGTTTAATTAAATTTTGTCAGATTTTTATAAGCTTTTGTTACTCATTAATTGACTTTGTTCCCTGTTAGCCCAGATCTATCTGGTACTTTACCCTTGTTTTCCCTTTCTGGTTCATATTTGATAGAGTAATGGTATAATGTATTCAAAATTATTCTGTATCATCACTAATATATTGGATGTATGATAGGCTATGATTTTAAAAAATATATATCATTAATGTATTTAATATAATCGGTTTTAATATTGGATGCCTATACTAATATATTGATGGAAGTTATATTGCCGAGAAAAGGGTAGCAGGTATTGGAGGGCTAATCAGAGATAAATATGGCACGTTCATCACGGGTTTCATGGGAACGTGTTGCGTTGTATCTCCTATTATTTCGGAACTTTATGCTTTACATTTTGGTCTCTCATGGGCTATTGATAGAGGTTATGCTGAGTTGACTATTGAAACAGATTCGAAGGAGCTCCACGCGCTAGTGAAGGGCGGTGGGAGCTCAACTCACTATGAGATGGACTCGAGGAAGTTCCATGCGCTAGTGAAGGGCGGTGGGAACTTAGGAAGTCGCTATGTTTCAATGGTAACTGAATGTTGGGAAATGTTGCGAAAGTTTCCCACGTACGAGTTAAACCACATATTCAGAGAAGCAAACTTTAGTGCAGATAAATTGGCAAAAGAAGGGGCATTATCAAACCTTCAACCTGTGACACTTGCGGAACCTCCTGATTATCTCTGGTCTTTCATTACAAGGGATAGAAGTGGATGTGCAACTGCTAGAGTTACACTAGATAGTTAATAAGAACTTTTGTTCTAGTTGTAATAATTCCTACTTAACGGTTTTTAAAGCCTCTCATGTATGAAAAAAAAAAAGAAAAAGTAAACGAAATCTACATGCGATCATGAGTTGAGTTGGTGGACCATCATGCATTTTGGTGCATTTGGGAAAGATTCTTAATTTGGAAATATGTTTTTTTTTGGCATACAAATGAGGCTTTAAAAGCCGATAGTTGGACTAAACTAGAACAACTAAGATCAACTAGATTCTAACACTAGTCTAGTCAAGGCCGGTCCTGACATTTCGGAGGCCTAAGACAAATTTTAAAAAATGGGCCCCTAAAAATTACAAGTTATATAAAATACAATCTCAAAATATAATAAAAAAATAATCAAATAAATTTTAAAGAAAAAATATCTAATTCTCTTTTAAGTTAACAAGTAATATTAAAATTAAAAAAAAAGTAACTTAATTAAATATTTTTGTAACTAAAAATATAATCTAATATTTTTATTTCAGGTGGACTAAATCTGGGCCTTTGTAATAAAAAAATGTATGCTTCAAAAAAGGACTTAAAATTATATGAGTTGAAGAAAAACTCAAAGCTATAAGTAAAACTGGGCCTTTTTAATAAAAAATAAATTATGCTTCAAAGGGGGCCTAAAATTATATAAGTTGGGGAGGGGCCCAAGGCCATGGCCTCCTTGGCCTCTCCCAGGACCGGCCCTGAGTCTAGTCACCGCATATCCGCTCTTATCACGAGTGATGTAACTCCATAAATAGCCCGGAGGGTCCTCCAATACATGTGGTTCTTCTTCCATCTCTGCTCCTCTTTTAGCCAATGTATCCGCACACGTATTCGCTTCTCGGTAAATACACTTGATTACAAACCCCGGATTATTTTCTAGCATCTCTCCACAATCACGACCTATATGGCAATTCCAACTCATAGATCTACCACCGCCCTTCACTAGCGCGTGAAGATCTCTAGAATCGGTTTCAACATATAGCTCCGTTATACCGCGATTTATAACCCATTTTAATCCAAAATGCAACGCAAAAAGCTCTGAATAAGCCGAGAATTCCATAACACATGGGCCAGAAAAAACCTGTGACAAAAGAGCCTTCCTCATCCCGTAATAGTCCTCCAATACCGGCTCGAGCTCTCGCGACATCGTAACAACCATCCACGTTTAATTTGAGTTTATGTATAGGCTTTTCCCACTTCACCAATTCACTTCTCGCTGTTTTAATAATCCCACCATTGCATTCACTACCCCATGCGGACACAAAACCACTCGCCAATCTAAGTATATCATGTTTTAGACCAACCAATCTTGGTCCCGCATCCGGGTGTTTAAATTTGGAAATATGTTATACCCTCATACGTTTTATATTTTATTTATTTATTCTAAATAGTGTTTTACTTGTTCTTTATTTTAAGGGTATTTACGGCGGACTTAGAACGTCTTGTTTACCAGAACTAATGTACAAAGATTCAGAAATAACATTTTTAACAGGTCTTAGAGATCCATCCTTCATGACCCAACCACATCTCACTAATTCAGCCTTCTTACAAAATGTCCCGAATAAGATTTTACTCTATAACTTATTTTTTTCACTATCTATTATATCTTTATTGTGTTTTGCATAATATATATAAACCCCATAAAATTAGTAAACCCTAAAAACTCTTTACCTTTTTTTTTGTTCTAAACGCTTATATTAAAAACCCAATAAACCATTACAAAGTTTGTTAGCCTATCCCAACGGGGGACAAATCAAGGCCTAACAGTTTAACTAACTTAGTAGGGAAAGGACTTGCACAATAGTCAAAAGACTCACAGTTAGGTAAATTTTTGCAAGGCCAATCCGCTATCAAATTTCCATCTCTTCTAGTATATGAAAAGGATGGATTACAAATTTCGGAAACAAAATAAATACTTTTAATTACATTCGCAATACAAGGAGAATTAAAAACAAAATTGCTAACTAAAGGCTCCATAAGAAGAAGATTGTCGTTTTCCACTATGCAGTGGAAATTTTTGAGTTCCTTAGCCCATAGACAAGTTTTTAAAACTCCCAAACCTTCAGCTTCCAAGCTATTGTCAGCATTAATTCTCCAAACTTCACATTTTAACACTCTTCCTTTATAGTCCCTGGCAATACAAGATATAGTGGATCTATTTTTATATAGGAAGCATCGCAATTTATTTTAATAGAATTTTTTGGAGGAGGTTTCCATTTACTAACTGTTTTATGATCTTGCTTGATATGATCTCGCAATTTTATATTCGAGGTTGTATTACTCCCAGAATTGGGGTAAATCTTTTTTCCTTTCAGTTTATTAATAACATCATAAGGGTTTTTATATTTTTTACCTTTCCAGCACTGTTCTTATTTTCCATATCTGGTTTTATATCCCTCAATTTATCTGTAACATCATTTTTTCCCAAACAATCAAAATATTCCTTCCAACTATCCTCAGCTTTTCTTACTGTATTCATAGGATCCAACTTTGTATTGTTGAAAATACAAGAGTTTTTATCTTTCCATATATGCCAAGCTAGAATACAGATTTTCTCAAGCGAGTAGATAAATTTACTGTTTGATTTTCCCATTCCATTAATTAAATCAGCCATCCATACATCCAATTTCTTGGAGTGGTTGCTGATTTTTAACGAAAGTGAGGATGCTAACCACGTGGCACGTGGCCAATCACAATCAAATAACATATGTTCCACATTTTCTATTTCTTTATTACATATAAGGCATAACTTATTATCTTTACATTTCTTTATATAAAGGTTTTCCAAAGTTGGAAGCACATTTTTAATCGTTTTCCATATAAAATTCTTAACTTTAGGGGGGGTTTTCATATTCCATATAGCTTTCCACACAATAGGGTCAGTAACATGTGAAGAGGAGGGCTTAGCCATTTTCTTATTATCTTCTAATTTAATTTTTTCAGTTTTCATATGGTGATAACATCTTTTAACTCAAAAAAGCCCATTAGGACTGAGAGTCCAAGTAAGGTTATCCTGGACTTGAACAAGGGGGATAATTTTTTAATAATATTCTCATAATCTTTAATATGGTAATTATTTTTAACTTTCTCTAAATTCCATCTCCTTTCACCAATATGGAATAAATTTGCTACTTTATATATATTTATATCTCTTGGTTTAATAACTTCCAAGTCATGTGAAAACCATATATCTATTTGGGGATTTATATCATCTCCATCACCAATTTTCTATTTTAAATGACTTTTAATAGCATCTCTTCCTGTTATCAGGCTTTTCCAACCCCAAGAAGGTTTATTACCCAAGCTAGCATGAAGAAAGGAGCTATTAAGAAAGTATTTTTCCTTTAGTATTTTATAAAGTAGGGAATTTTTTTATTACGTAAATTCCATGCTTGTTTAGCAAGTAATTCCACATTCATAATATTGAGGTCTCGAAAGCCTAAGCCCCCAATATATTTGCTATGGGTTACATTAGACCAATTGGTCCATTGTATTCATTTTTTAGATTTATTACCCCACCAGAATTTTGCAATTCTCATAGAGATATTTTCACAGATTTTCTTTGGTAACAAGAAGGAGGACATGAAATAATTTGGTATACTTTGTAACACTGATTTAATTAATATTTCTTTACCTGCTTCCGAGAGGTATAGATTTTTCCAGTTTTGGGTTTTTTTAATAGCTTTCTCAACAAGGCAGTTTAGTTCTCTAACTTTAGACCTACCCCATTTAATATTTCAATCAATAGAAGTACACAAATGGTGAATCTCTAGTTGATATTGTTGGTGTTTCTATGTGTTAACTCTGTCTTTTTCAGAGTTTAGAGACCTAGAAACAGACAAGGGTCAAGATCACAGGGAGGCGTGCCTTCCAATATCCATCAGATACTCAAGTCATTATTGGGACTGAGGACCAAGGAGAATATATATTATACTAGACCTGGCTGTATTATGAATAGTGTAAACATAAAAGTGGTCCCTCGTTAAGTACGTGTATGTGTATTTATAGATATCAGAAAGCTCAGTATACTTTGTTGGTATTTTTTTGTATCCCACATGGGGGGCTCGGGAGGTTGTATCCTTAAAGGCACATCTTAGTGTCGTTAAACAAATCTTTAGGTACATTAAAGGCACAACAAACCTAGGTATTTGATTACCCAAACATACATCCTTTTGAATTTGTAGGTTACACCGATTATTACTATGCCGGTTGCAAACTAGATAGAAAGACTATTCAATTCCTAGATCATTCCCTTGTCTCTTGGTCTAGTAGAAAAAATATAGTGTTGCCATCACCACCGTCGAAGCCAAGTATGTCGTCGTCGATAATTGTGTTGCTCAAATCTTTGGATGAAACAAACCTTAGAGGATTTTGGTCTTATATATGATTCTATTCCTATTAGGTTTGACAACACTAATGCCATCAACCTTACAAAAAATCTCATCCAATACTTTAGAACCAAACATATAGAGATTAGGTACCACTTTATTAAATATCATACCCAAAAAGGTGATATTGCATTATAACTTGTAGATTCCGCCAACCAACTAGCTGATATCTTTACGAAACCTCTTTCTCAAGATCAAATTGAAACCATTAGATGAGAAATTGGTATCGTCATTCTATAGGCTTATTTATTTTTATTGTAACTAATTTACCCATGTCTAACTCTTTTTGATAGAGATAAAGGGGGAGAAGAAGCGCACTCACATGCATGGTAAGAAACGGTATAACTTATGTAAAATGGATTATGTGAGGGTGAGCCATGTCTATTGAAGACTCTATTATGTGCAAAAATAATTTCTAAAAGTTACATTTATTTTGTCTTTGCTACATGTACAATGTGTGGGGAAGTCATGCATATTGAAGACTCTGTATGTGTTGTATTTCTCTTGATCGTGATCTCTTTGTGCATAATTTGTCATCGTCAAAAAAGGGGAGAATGTTGGTAAAAATACTTTTCTAAATTATCCTTAAAATATATTGATATGACAAAATTACCCCCAATTTAAATCATCATGAAATGCATATATCCTTCAAAAATATTTGTACTAAGTCACTTATTTTATTTTATTTTACTTAAATCTTGATCTAGATCATTTGTGTCTAGCATCTATTGTTGAAATAGGGTCTCTCCAAGTAAAGGAGCTATATGTTAAGGGCATGTGATATATATAGAACAAATTGGAAACCTTGCACCCTCAAAACAGCATTCTGGAACAAAACAAGTATTCGTTTTGATAGTCTAAATGTTATACCATTTTAGTTAAATGCTTGAAGAAATTGAACAACCGGCAACAATGTTACTAACATGTCGGGGATCCAACCCAAAATGGGAATCCGTTGTTAGGAGAAAAATATTACACTATTTCTAATAAAGTGGACGTTTGATTTCTAACTATTGGATCTTTTAATGCTCAACGAGCAAATAGTACCATCCAACTAAAGGGGTATCTGTTTTTTAATAAAATATTACACCATGTTATGGTAAAAAGAAATCCAACTCTACAACAAACGGAGGCATTCAATGTCTATTTAAATCCCCCTTCAAGAGAGTTTCAACTACCTCCTCAACATCAATATTTACTTTACTTTGAAGCATCTATTGCAAGCTCACTTAATCACTTCTCAAGTTTTCAACAACATCATTTTTCATCACTGAAGGCTTTATTTTATCATCGATTTATTTGCTCACTAATGAGTGTAATTTTCTTTGTAACCATTATTAAACATCTAAAGGTTTTTACTTCTCCTTTAGATTAGAAAATAACTTCGTTAGATAGAGTTTAGAAGAAAATGGATAAACTTCCTAGTTTGGAAGAGGTAACTTGTGTGTAAAATTGCACAAGGAAACTTAGCTTGATCATCAAGTGTGTGTTATGACTAAACCAAAAAAGTCTCGGTGTAATCGGTTTTGTTATCTCACTGCTTTGAAAATCCTACAGAGACAACACTATCCCTCGGGAGTTCGAACCACTATATATGCTCGAGTAATCGTTAATCATCTACTTACTTTTGATTACTTGAGTTGTGTATGTGATCATAGGTGTTATTTCCCACCCTTCATATTTATTGTTTATATAACATTCTAAGTGTTTAATAAATTGCTTCAACAATTTTTCAAACTAATATTATCTTGATAAAATTCTTAATTTAGTAGTATCTTTGTTTTAAAATCTATCCACCCCATCTAGGTTTATCAAGGATATCAGAGTAATAGTTGTTGTGCTTATTTTTGTTTATTTTTAGTGGATTTGGAAGGAAACAAATATAGTTTGCGACTTGTCAGCGAAACATGTGGATTTTATTAGTTTTTCTCTTAAATGGTCACGTGTTGGGCCTCACATGTAGGGCGCTTAACTAGTTACTTTTTTTGTACGATATTGACATATATTTATAATTGACACATACACCCTCGAAATATATATTCAACATTACACAATTATTTGGTCAATAAAACTGGCATAAAACTAAATAAAGATTGACTCGACTCCCGAAGGAGAAATGTTAGACTGTAATATATTCAACAAATCGGTTAATGGTGAAAAATCTAATTAAAAGGCAAAACATGGGACACAATCCGCCTTACAACTCAATCAATAGCTTAATTGGTTGATCTCCTAATCCACCAAATATGAATATGAAGGTTCTTTGTAACTATCACACGTATGTTCTCGAAGATTGGCAGAACTCTCTAATCAGCTGCTATAGTGGGTGATGAAACAACTCGTATCACAACTAAAGTATCGCTCTTAATGATGTCGCGATCATAGATTGACTGACCCTCAAATATAAATGCATTCCCGATGGCCAAATACTTGGGTAAAAAATAAAACAAGTGAAAGCAAGGTAGATATCTAATTACTACAAACTTTCCATGATTTCTTCGACCGAAAAATTTATGGATGGTTAACTCAAAAGGTCCATGAAAAAATACTGTTGTCAAATAAGGTTCACACATAATCCATTGATAAATACACACACATACACAGCCAATAAATAATCTCGTAACCCATTTAAAACTTAAAAAGATAATCCATCTTATTCAAAATTTGAATTTGTTAAGAACTTTTTTTTTACCTTTTGAGCAATTAATTTAGAATGTATTGCTACATTATAAAACTCAATTATGAGAATATGCCAAGAGAAGGGTGTCTTTTATTTTTTTCTTTTTTTTTGTTAGATAGGAGAGTCACTTTGGATTCGGAGTCATTGATTCGGTTTAAACCTGCACCACTAGATTGGATGATTAACGCTCTGTCCAGTGAGCTAATCCCAATTGGTTAAGGTTGTCATTTATGTACTACGTTATTGTTAACAAGATAATGAAATGAGTTTTGGAGTAAAATGTAGTAAAATAGAAGTATTTAGATAATTAATCAAAGTCCAAAAAACGGTAGTGTCCAACTCATAATCGAACTAGTGGTTGTAGGCATGTAGCTAGCGTGTTTGACTGTTAAAAACGGTTTCTCTTAACAAAGTACTTTTTATATCGGCCCATACCTAGAAGATCGGCCCGAACTCTAAAACTTAAAAAATCTAACAACTTGCTTAAAGAAAGAATCTTTTTCCATCCCTGAGTCTAGAGAGAGAATCTAGAAAGAGAAATAGAAAAAAAATGGGAGGAGGAGACGATCCACAGCAGTTAAAGAGGGTTGCAGCGGCGGCTTACGACTATGATAACGATTCACGGTGGTCTGACTACTGGTCAAACATCCTCATCCCACCCAACATGGCTTCACGCACTGACGTCAAAAACCACTTCAAGCTTAAGTTTTACCAGCGCTACATCGTACGATACCCCTATTCTTTTAAATTCTTCATGTTTATTTCATTTATTCTTTCATTAACTCAACTCTGAATAAGTCTTGCCTCTTAGAAATGTTTTTTTCTACTTATGATTCTTGGGATCTCGATGCTTTCTTAGAGCTTTGCACCATTGGTCCTTTGCTGAGGGTAATTGGAAAATTTTGATTATAAAACGGTTATATCATCGGGGTATTTTTGGCCATTTCCCGTACCACATGGACCAATGGTGCAATTTACCCTTAATATAGTCATAATTCCTGGTTTCTACCAATTAATTCTTGCTGAGGGGGGAATTGGTAAATTTCGATAATAACACAGAGTACAGCAGGGACCTATGGTGCAATTTACATATAAAATAGTCATGGTTCCCTCTTAGTAACAATGATGGGAATTGAATACAGCATCTGATATATTTTAGTGAAAGAAATGATGTCCATTAACAAATTTCTTGATACCTTGCAAATTTAGGATTCTGATCTGACCGTTGAGCCGATGTCTATGAGCAGTAGTTCATCTCAGCCGTCCAGATCATCAGCAGCTCAACCACAAGCATCACCCTCATCAACTACAACTAACCAGTCACAGTCACGTAGTACTGGTATAAAACATGTTATTAAATCAACAATTAGTCAAATTCTTTTCTTCTTTTTTAATTCCACAAATTTAATACAAATTTGTAGGTTCAAGTAACAGAACATCTGGAGCATCTACTACTCCATCACCTGGTCTAACCTCCCTTCGTTGGGATAAACCCACTATACAATTTTCAGTCAATGCTTGGGTATGAGAATCTATACCATACATCTCTTGTTCTTACATCATAAATTCTTATTAAGGTTGTTTCTTTCAGGTATTTGTTGTTGCAGTACTTGCAATATTCCCACTTGTGCCAAAAACCCTCTCAAATAGAGCTTATAGGCTTTCCTTTATGGGAACTGCATGTTCATCTGTATATTCTATATACTCAGTATATGGGGTAATCTCAATCTTTCTATATATTTAGTATATTTATCTCTTATTAAAGGCTTTTAACTATGGTACATTGTTTTGTAGAAACCAAGGGCTTGGAATATGCAGGGTGTTCAAGTATGGTTTCAGTCAATAGTTGTGACTAAGGATTTTATGTATTTCATTTACTCCCTCAGTTTTGTTTCTTCAGCGCTTTGTCTTAAGCGTGAGTTTCTGAGTTTCTTATTATTATTTTATCTTTTATTTCTTTAATTTTCTCACTCACTTTCTGTTATGTACTGATTCAGTTGCTTTGATTCCTGTTCTATGCCGAGCAATCGAGCCTGTGGCTAAGTTCCTTAAGCGTAACTTTCGTAGCTCCACCTTATACAGGTCTCAACTCTTTTTTATTTTTATTTTATTTTTATTTTCTTGCTCTGTGAGTTATGTTTGGGGGGGATTTTGAGTTTTACAGAAAGTATATGGAGGCAGCTTGTGTTTGGGTTGAATCGAATACAATTACACTTAGCATACTATCTTCACAAGTAGAGATTGGACTTGGATTCCTTCTTGTTCTAGCTATCTTCTCGTGAGCACTTCTCCTTTATTATATTCATTTTTTTTTAATCTTGGTGTATAATGTAAATTCTGAATCTAAAATTACAGGTGGCAACGTAATATGATCCAAGCATTCATGTACTGGCAGGTATGAATGTTATTTCTATTATTATTGTGTTTGTTTTTATAATAATTACATGTTTGGAATAATATTAATAATGAGTGTGTGTGTGTGTGTGTGTGTATGGTTATGTAGCTGTTAAAGCTTATGTATCATGCACCTGCAACAGCTGGTCATCATCAAATAGTGTGGACTAAAATTGGAAGGGTTGTTAATCCGCTAATTCACAGTTATGCCCCTTTCCTTAATACTCCTCTTTCTGCTATTCAAAAATGGTGGTTTAGATAGAAGAACAAGATCAAGATTAACCAACCACTTTCACAATAAGTGTTGAAAAATGTTATCCAAATTTTGTAATTCTGGTTATAATAGTGATTATCATAGATACGTTTTCCTTTTGGGGTTATGATCATAGATACACACTCACTCACTCTTCAACCAAGGATTGTGTTACTTTATTTCGACGAGTTTATGCTTTCTTAACAAAATGATATTAATTGTATGTTGTTTATACCTTGGATGATTAAAGAGGTTTTTTAAGGGATGGTATTGTTTATTCCACAGGTCAAAATGATTTCAGTGTAGTAGAACACAAGGTTTTCTGTGTCCATGTAATAATGCTCAGGGTCAAAGCTCCATATATGAAGTACCCTAATTTGATAGTACCATTCAATAAACAAGCATTTCATTCATTCAAAACTATCCCTCCATAATGGTGTATGATAAATATAGCTAACCACTTCTCAATTTAATGCCTAGTACTCAAGACTTAGGTCTTTATCTGGGTATTTCTACGGAATGGGGTAATTCTAAAACGAAAGCTATGGATACTCTTATATCCAAAATAGCTGACAAGTTAGGAGGATGGACACAATCTCTCCTATTAATAGCTGGAAGAGCTACTCTAAGTTCCTCTATTATACACGCCTTCCTTATATATTTCATGTCTATTCTAACAATCCCTAAGGTGGTATCATTAAGAAGAAGATTAATTTTTTTACTTGTCATTTTTTTTAGGGAAGAGATGAGGATTTAGGTATTTACTGGATAAATTGGAACAAAATAGCTTATCCTAAGTTAAATGGGGGCTAGGTGTCAAAAAATTTGAAGCCTTTAACCTCTCTCTTCTAGCTAAACAAGCCTGGTCTTTCTTGAAAAAATCCAGATTTCTTGGTTTATTAGGTCTTGAAAGGCCTTTACTTCCATGACAAGGAATTCCTTCACTCCTCTAACGTTAGAGGGGCCTCCTGGGCTTGGAATAGTATGATTAAAGGGAGAGACCTAATTAAACAACATCTTATCAAGCCCATAGGAGATGGTCACTACACCTTAATTTGGGAAGATAACTGGACAGGATCTTATCTTTCAAAACCTCCATATTACAGTGATGACCCCAGTTTCCCTAAGTATGTAGCTGACTTAATCAACTTTAATTCTAAAACCTGGAAGGTTGAGATAATTAATTCTCACATGCCCCCAAGTTTAACCAATGAGATACTTAAGCTTAATATCCCTTGGAAAGAGGGACCAACTGAGTACATTTGGCCCCACACTAAGCATGGGAATTACACTAGTAAATCCGAATATTCTTTTGTGGTTGAGAATTATATACTCCCTCCCGATTTCCCTACTCTCTCGGTTTTTCCTAATCAAGACCTACTTTCCCTTAGCTGGGCCTCCAAAGCTCCCCCCAAATTTAAATGTTTCTTTTGGAAGGTCTTACTAAATGCTTTATCCACAGAAAGAAATAGGTTTGTTAGGAAGTGTTCTAGCTCTGATTTGTGCAAAATTTATTTAGAAAGTGAAGGAAATGTGGAAAACTTATTCTTACACTGCGGGTGGGTTAGGAAAATGTGGTGTTTATCCCCTATTCATTGTAGTTTTGATCCCTCTTCATTGGCTGGTATTAATTGTTGGATTGGTAATCTTATTGACCTAGGACTTAACAAAAAAGAGAAAACTAATATTTTACTTTCTATTATTGCTTGTTTATGGTCGATTTGGATTATGCGAAATAAGAAAGTAATTGAGGATATCCCTATTAATTTTGATATCGATTAAGCCTTAATGAAATCTTCTTGCGGGGACATTTTCTGTGCTAAAGAAGTTAATCTTGTTAATCCTCCTGCTCCCTTTTTGAGAAAAACGCCAATATGAAAGTCTTTATCCCCCACTTGGATCACACCTTCTCAACTGAAGTCAAGATCAATTTCGATGCTTCTTTTGTTCCTGGGAAAGCTTTTTCAGCTGCAGTAGCTCGCAATAGTTCAGGTAATGTAGTTACAGGTTTTGCCATGTCTTCTACAGCCTGTTCTAGCTTTGAGGCTGCAGCAAAAGCGCTGGGTAGTGCCCTACTCTTTGCTATTGACCAAGTCCCTTCCTGCACCAGTATTGATTCTGATGCTGAAGCAGTAATCTAAGTCGTACGTTCTCCTAGCATGTCCTGCCACTGGAAGGTTAGGCCCATCCTAGAAGATATTAGAAGTATGACCAAAGCCCACCTTAACATCAAGATTTGTGGGATACAAAGAACTGCTAATAAAGATTGATTGGATTGTTAAAGCTTTTTCTAGGAAAATTTTACCCATTAATTAGATTTGTAATATTCCTATTGATCTTGGTACTTTATTGTGTAATGATTCTACTATTCTTGACTCTACTGGAGTAGATTAATTACTCTAGTATTTTGATCTCTTTAATATAAGTTATTTTGACTGAAAAAAAGTGAACATGCTAAGGATCTGTTAAGGAGTATAAGGGTCTATTTGGATTATGGAAGGATTATTTAAGTAAATGAAAGTGAGGAGGAGTATATTAAAATAAACAAGAAGAGAATTTTTTTATTTTGTTTGGATTGAGTAAAAGAGAGCAGATGATTTGATTAAATGAAAATATAGATTTGTTGTTTGTATTATAAGAATTCAATAAATGGAATGAAAAAAGTGACCCAGCCTTTGCTTTTTCAAAATACGGGAAAAACCTTCCTATCTGTTTCTTTTCGTCATTGTCGACGGCGGTTCCTTCTCCACGGTAATGGCCGCCCCCTCCCATGTTACTTTACCTTTTGTTTCGTTTGTTTTCCTATTTTTTTATATGTACAACCTATTCCCTTTTCCCTATCACAATAAATAGTGCACCTCTCTAGCTAGCTTTATAGACTTTATAGGGGATGAAAGTCATGGCATCAGAGGCGATTTTATTGTGATTATGTCTTCTTTTTTTTCCCAGTTCAACTTTTTCTTCTTTGGAGTCAAAACTACCAATTTTGATGTCTCTACTACAGTCTTTTTGTTTAGTTATTTCCTTTTTTGTTACCATTTATTTTTCTCAGATTTACTCTTTGGTCTGACTGGTATTAGCCACCGCTACTATTTAAGTTACGACTGAATCCAACACCAATTTCTATAGATATAGATTTTGGTGTGTGTTTTGATGCGGGATGGGTCATATTTGTTGGGGTGGATTCTGGCCTTGTGATTTCGGTGTGGGTGTTCCGCATCTTTTGCAGGGTTAAGGGTTGTTTGGATGGGTGGTCGCGGTTGAATTTTTTTAGTTTTTTGTAGAGTTTCTGGTTATGTTGAACACATCTAGTGTTCAGTGTTGGGACAAAGTAAGTACGTTGTTCGCCTTCTGCGTTCAAATTCTTCGCATAGTTCATCTGGTGCAGAATTTTCTACGTGCCTACCGCTACGGATGCCCGACAGTGACTGTTTTGCAGTATTCTACT
Source organism: Nemophila menziesii (assembly GCA_029959085.1). Lineage (NCBI taxonomy): Eukaryota > Viridiplantae > Streptophyta > Magnoliopsida > Boraginales > Hydrophyllaceae > Nemophila > Nemophila menziesii. The sequence goes on along the minus strand of JARWIR010000001.1, from coordinate 122,115,563 downwards.
TCAGGTCAGATCTATTGGTTTATGGGCTATCAAGACTGTGCTATAGATCTTGTTCGATTACTACCAATGTTTTAACTCGAGTTTTAGCATCTCAGGTAATGTCTATGTTTGTTTTGGGTGGATCTATGCTATTAATGACTAGTGTTGGAGAAGTCGAATGTCATGGAGTAGCTACTTTTGCTGATGAGATTCCTTTGAGTTATTTCCCTCTACGACTGATCTGATATTCAGGCTCACCACTCCTTTTCCTATTTGTGCATATCAGTCGTTTTATGGGCTAATGAGGGTACATTCAAGTGTGTGTCTAACTGAACCTTGTGGCGTAAGCTCGGTATGGATTTCATTTGTCGACTTTCTCTTGTGTTTGGATATTGTTGGTTTTCTGCTTCTATATATATCCTGATTTTGGTTCTCGGAGAAGCCAAGAAGGTTAGGACATTATAGGCTGTTTCTTGTTTTTAGTCGGGGGGTAAATCCATTGCACTTTGGCTTCATCCACCATGTGGTTGGGTATTCCTGGAGCTGCTCTTGAAAATATGGGAGCCTGATGGGAGGGTGTATGTAGTTCACTCTCTTTTAATCCCTCTCTCAGTATTATTATGTTTAGTGTCTTGGATACAAGCTTGGCTTGAGTGGAATATTGGGCCTTCGTGGTGGTTTTTGTCAATTTGGATTTCTTTTATAAACATGTTGTTTTCTTGATGCATTGGGGAGCTTAATGGATGTTTATTATTCATCCACTATTCAATACTTACATTTGCCAATAATACAATGAGTTTGTGGTTGATGGGTCTTGTTAAGGGAAAATTATTAACATTAATTTGGTTTTGTCGTCAATGTCTTGTTGTTCCATGTTTATATATGTTCTGTTATTAGTCGTGATACTCTTGTTTAGGTTCATGATGTCTCCCTATTTGTGATGCATTAATATAGGTTGGAGACATCATTTTAGGTGTATTTAGGAATTTAATTATCGAATTTTATTCTTACTTTTATATGTTCCTATTTCTTGTCTTGATTTGATGATTTATTATTTTTAGAGCATGTTTAGTTTAATTGTTTGTTAATTGTGAAGGTTTAAAGATATATGGTAATTAATTAGATGTCAAATCAATTCTAAGAGATAATGGAAAGAAGATAATGATGGAAATTGGAGATAAAGGAAGTAAAAGATAAATTAGGAAAGATAAAGTTGTCAAGTAAATCTGAATTTCAGCAACTACGTCCGTTAAATTGATCATAACTCAAAATCGGCTGGGAATTTGGAAGAATGGGTTGAAGCAAAAGTGTAGAGCTTTCTGAGACGATCAGTTTCGATACAAATAACATACCAATCGGAGCAATATTGAAGAAGTTACGACCAGAACAATACAACAACAGTTTATTACATTTTCTATATTTTAGGGCTACGAATTTGATTTGGAAAAGAGTCCTATTACTTGCACTCTACTACAAGAATCCGAACTAGGGTTTGAAATACCCTATAAATACACCCTTTATTCAGAAGAAACACATCCTTGGCCAATCCTTAAGCCAAGATTAAGCTTACAACAAGAGAAGAGAAGTCTGGAAGGAGCTGAACATCAAGTTATGTCTTCACAAGCCTTCAAATTTGTAATTGTTTTATTTTATTTATTTAGTATGAACAAATTCTATTTTAGCTTGAGATTTAGCATATGGGTATGAACCCTAGACTTGTTTTACATCTATTTTGATTTGGGATTTTAAATATTTAAATGAATGACTGTTTTATTCTCTGTTTTATGTGCTTTGACTTATTGTCTGTTTTCCTTGCGGTGTACAATGTATATGATTACCTTAATAGTAGTTAGATGGTCACTCGGAAAGGGTGTCTAATTATTGAAACACCACATAAACGTCTAGTGTGCGGTAGTGATCCTGACGGGCTTGCCTAACTAGATAACCATTAGGATTTGATTTAACCACCGGTCATCATTAGAAGATCAGTCTCATCTAACAACCTAGTGGCGTAGGAGCACCTTAGTTAAGTCCCCTCGTGATTGTGAGGTCGCCACATAAGTCCACCCGGAAGGGGGTTAGGAGGAATTTAGAATCCTGGTTATTATAATTCTACATAATTCTCCCTTACATGATTAGAATAAACAAGGCTAGTGGGGATTACTTGCTATATCTCTAGCTAAACTCTCATACTATCTTTTTCTCTTATTTAATTTCTTGTCTTTAAGTTAGTAGTTTGCTTTCTATATACAAAAACCCAACAAAAATTATTGTCTTTTATTTCTTGCATATTATTATTCTAGCTTTCTTATTTGCACTTGATATTTGCATAACTTCTCTCTAACTTTCGTAGTCTCTGAGGAACGAATCTTATTTATCATTAAAACTTGCATACGATCTGTGATACTTGCAGTGAGTTACGTAATTAGACTAGGGTATATTTTCATCTATTTTATCAATTATTTTATCATTCCCTGGTCGACACCAGTTCCCCTTTCCATCATCTCACCCTTTAATATGGGGACAATGTCGCCTTCAGTGCTGTTATTGAGGATGCGATCTACAAAGTATGGTTGGATAAATCGTTAACTCGTATCATCTTTGTAGGGTGTTCCCTAATTTATTGATTGCTTTATGATTTTGTGATTCTCGGGTGTTGGCTTGTTGATTCTGGTTTTTTATTTCAGAATTTTTTTATAATTGTTTCAGGTGGGTGAATTTAATAGCAAATATTCTTATATGGTATGCCTCCCCTTCTTATGTAATATGTGTTTTTAAATCTACTTTATTCTTTTATTTGTATATAAAAATAATAAAAAAAAAAGGGATTCTTTTATACTTAAATGACTCATATACCCTTTTTAATATATTTTAAAATATAAATAAGGATAATTTAGACATTATAAACACATAAGAATCCTTCCCTTCCAATTTTACCAAATTGGAAAGATTGAATATATGAGGACGTGAAGTATTCCAATAATACCTTACTAACCTATCCTCCAATCTTTCTAATCCAAACAAAGAAATGGATTATATATTTTATACAGTTTTAATTACCAATAAAGAGTGAAGGAAAATTTTATTCTCGCTAGTGACCACAAACTTAATTACATGTGGTTAAATATTAAATATCCTTAAATAAAACAAAAATCACAAAAAGACAAAATAAGTGACAAAATGATCACTAAACACGTGCTCAGAGTGACACTAAACACCACCATTGTTTACTGTCAACCATCGATGACCAACCATGTCATTGTCAAGACCACTGCCATAGGCAGGATCATAGAGTTTTTGAGCATGCTCAAAAAAAATTTGATCCATCTCTAATGTCACTAAACTGGCTTAAAATATTCTCAAGCATGGCCAAAAAGTATATGGGCATGCTTAATAAATATTTAAACATATGTTTTCTTAATGAGCATGATTGTTTTATTCGAGTTTTATTGAGCATAAAAACATACATATATAACAAAATTTAATAAACTTTGATTTATATTCATATTCAATAGAAAAATATAAGTACAAACATAAGTAAAGAAAATTTTAAAAAAATTATTAGTCATCTTTTTTTTAAATTCTCTGAGCGACATAGACTCTGATATCAACCAGACTACACTGCTAACTCTGACATCAACCCGACCACCACCATTTCTAAACTCTCCACCACCACCAACCACAAACTCCACCAACTCATAGCCATCACAAACACGCACTCCACCATGAATCCACCTTCGACCGTAACCATAGCTCTGATCTGCTCATCCACCATCACACCTAAAACCGCAGTTTGCAAAAAATCTAGCCACTTGAACCACCGCTTGAAAACCACGCTAGAAATTTGCGACCTGAAGACCTCTACCATCGTCCAGATCTACGAACTCCGCCATGGCCACAACCTGAAAATCCTATGCACCTAAACTCTGCCATAACGAGTAGATATCTCTATTTGTCGTGGAAACCCTAACTAGAAAATATCATATCAACTCCGCTATGGAACCTCAACTGGCAAAACCCTAGGTCGTCGATCCTCCACCATCGCTTAAGCTGCTCGAACCACGAACTCACCACTGTGAAGCCGTTTCAAAAGTACCACGACGCCGGAGCCACAAAGCACCATTTCACAAAGCTGCTAGCCCATTTCTAAAACCACCACAAGTCATTTTTTGATCCCAACATCTAACCATGAGAGCTTTCCAATCGCCTGGGGAGGGAGGTGGGAGTTGAGAGAGTTTCCATAAAATTGTTTCTTAGTTTTAGGGTTCATGTATTATAATAGGGATATATAGGTGATAAATAGCCTAAAAAATAATATAGTCTAATTAAGATTTTTTTAAATTTGTAATTGATACGATTAAAAATATAACATAATATCGTGACTTCCAATCTTTAAAAAAAGGTCTCCCTAACCTATTAGATCTTTTTTTTTGAAACTTAACCTGTTAGATCTTTTTTTTTTATTCCAGACCTGTTAGATTTTTTTTTATTTTTTGTTCCACCTGTTATATTGTGAAAGAAACAGAAAAACCCTCATTTTTTTTATTTTTTTTTGGACAGTGTAAATCCCTCAATCCAAAACAGGAGTATTTGTTAAAAGATGGCCCAATTTTCTCCCGGATAAACTTTTGTGAGAATACGGGACTGGCCCAACACTCGAAGGTCGCCACTCACTTCCCCCCTTAACACTTCACTCAACTTTCAAAATCTCTCTCGTACACAGCAGTTTAATCAACAAAGTTCAAATTTTGTCCAGGTAAATCTAAAAACCCTAATTTCTCTCTTATTCTCTCAACTCTATGGACCCTTATCATCTTATTATCTTCTGTAATTGAGTTGAATTTATGCTGAATGCTGATCTACTTTCAAAGAGTCATATTCTCGTTTGACTTTATATCACATGATTACCTTTTTGCCTATTGCGTGGTAATTCTTCTGTTTAAAATATATTTTGCTCTGTTGGTTGTGTTGGAAGAGTATTTAAATTCCTATTTTTCATTGCATTTGTCTAATTCTTCTGTTCAGAATATAAAAAAATGAGGTTTGATAAATTAGAAATCGGGTGATTTTCTAGAACCCTGGGTATTGGGATTAGAGACACATCTAAATGCATAAAAAAGTTTTGTTCTTTAAAGTTTTAATATGACTACCTTTTTCTTTTTATGTATCTCTCTAAAAGTTTTTGTAGCTAATTGTTTCCTTTGCGTACAGAATCCATTTAAGGCGGTAAGGGGAGACTAAAAAAATGACTAATAACAACATCAAAAATGAAGAAAATCAACTTTATCTGGGATCTAATTCTGATAAAGATATGGATATGAGCGTAACTGAAACTGCAATACCAGAAAGCAATCCCATTGGTAAATTCATTTTTAAACATCTGTGAAACAATTTATAAGTAATATTATTACTATGACTAAATTTCATAAAAACCTGGTTTATGTTACAGCTTTGTCTGGCAATAAGGGATCTCAACCAACTGTTGAGAAGCAGGAACCTTCAGTACGTGTCACTTACAGTTCCTTGACAAGGTTACTAATTTCATGTTTTTTACTTAACTTCTCTTCATGTGTTTTTTTAATTGCTTAAACTAATATTAAAAAGTATCATGTTTTGCAGAGAGAGTAAACAGAAATTGAAGGAGTTATTACAGCAATGGTCACAGTGGCATGCTCAGCACATCTCTTCATCCAATGTAAAGCTCTTTAATGAACAGTTTGACAGTTTGATAGTTTACCATTAATTCATGTTTGTTTTAGGATTCAAGTGAAGTGTTAGAATGTGGTGAAGAGACATACTTTCCAGCTCTTCATATTGGCTTAGATAAGGCTTCAACAGTGGTGTGTTTTCTTTACTTGTCTTCTAGATTAACCATTAATTTAACATCTCTTCAGAAACTAACTCTTTTACCTGGTGTAGACTTTTTGGATGGATAATACAAAAGAGAATGAGATTAAGACAGTGGATGGAAAAAGTGTACCATTTTATGACCGTGGATACTCTTTAGCTTTAGCATCTAATGACAATTCTAGTAATATGGAAAGGTAAGGTTTGATAGACCTGGTTACTCTTTTTTTACTTCTTACTAGTTCAAATTTGTAATCTAATTTATTATTGTGGGGTCCTTGTGTTGCAGAAGTTTTGAAGAACTACATGGTTCACGATGTTTTAATTGTGGTTCTTATAGTCATACCTTAAAGGAATGCCCAAAGCCTCATGATAGTGTTGCTGTGAATAAAGCTATAAAAGAACATAGCGCTGGACGAAAACAAATGGGTAGTTTTCGTAATCCAACTCGATACTACCAGACCACTCCTAAGGGAAAGTTTGATGGTCTAAAGCCAGGTGTCCTTAGTGATGAAACAAGAAAAGCTCTCCGACTTGGGGTAAGACAAATTATATACTTTATAAAAAATAGGAGATACTGATTGTCATGTATGTATGTATATAGGATCTTGATCCACCTCCTTGGCTAAATAGGATGCGAGAAATAGGGTACCCACCGGGTTATTTAGGTAAATATATACAACTTTAAGTCAATTTGAATTTTATTATTGTCTGAAACTTCCGATTTACATATTTTAGACGCTGAAGATGAAGAAGATCCACCATCTGGGATTACAATATATGCAGAAAAAGAGAGTAAAGAGGAAGAAAAAAGAGTAGAGACTATTAATCTTCCCAAGGCTTTAAAGAAAATGAGTGCGGAATTTCCAGGAATGAATGCACCAATTCCAAACAAGGCTAATAGAAGACAGTGGGAAGGTGTTAGATCTCCTCCAAGTTTGAAGGAAGCGAGATATCATCCTTACCAAAGATATGATCGTCCTTCAGAAACCGTTAATAGAATGGAGAGGATTTATCAAGATATTCGGACTCATGGATCCAGCCCCAACCCATCTTTGGTAAGGTACTCGGAGTCGGAGAGATATCCAAGTTACCCTCCTTCCCGTAGTCCATACGGAATGGGTAGCCCTAGTTTCGGAGGATATATGAGGCCAGACATGGGTAGAACAAGAAGAGCTCCGTTAACAAACTACGATTATGAAAACTTGGGTGTTTATGGTTCTTTACCGTGGTAGTCATCTCTTCCATTTCAATGACTAATCTATTAATCATAGTTGTAAGAACTAGTTTTTTGTCTATTTATTCAGGAAGCTTTAAGCTTCTCCTTTTTTTTTCCTTTGTGAACGATAGAGGAGGTGCAATCATGACTTTACTTGCTATTCTGTAGATTGGATATAGTTTCCTTTTTAGTTTTTACCCTGGAGAAAGCAGAATTCATGAATCTTTTTATTTTTGTGTTTTCTTTGTAAACTTGAAAGTGATCATTCCCTAAACTGACCTTTACAAATTATGGTAACTATTTTGTTGGGTAAATAACCAACAAGGGATATTATCTTTAGGGTCCGGTTTGGTCCTCCATTTTTTATCTTTTGTTTCTGTCATTGATCCAAATTGTAAATTTCAATCAAACTTGAACGAGATGGTCATGTGCATTGTTGATGGCTATTGTCCGATCCGTCAAGCAGATCTCTAACAAATATGGTTCAAAGATTGGGAGGTTGGTTATCATAGTTAGGGATAATAAAAGCTGTTTAAATCTTCTGATTAGAATGTCATCCTATGACATTCAACTGTGTGAACATGATGAATTGCAGTTTATTTGAGTCCTGACACAAAAATTTAAAGCTTAGACTTGATATTCTATCTCGGGTTCTGTCATGTCATGGAGTATGTGGCGGTAATCAGGATGAATAATCTCATTCTCAAAGTTATTATATTCTGCAAAATTACACCTTCTAGGATTGATGGTGCTTCTCCTTTCAAGGCAGATCTGCACCATGTATTTCTTTAAGAGTTTTCAGAGTATACCATCTTGTTTTGTTTTTTTTTTTTTGTCAATGTATACCATCTTGTTACATGTGAATAATGACGATACTCCCTGTCAAAAAGAAAAAGAATAATGACGATACCAGTAGTTTATTTTCAGAAAGGAAAAAAAAAAATCATAAGAAAAGTGTCGTGGTCTGAATCCAAATGCAAACCATCTTGAGTGGGTATCATTCCTAATATAAAATGCGATCCTTGGAAAGGATGGACCAATTATCTCCGAACATTTCTTCTATTAGACTCTGTGACATTAAAATGTCACCATAATTTCACAATATATTTTCAAAAATTTATTTCATTCTCATCCTTCACAATGACCATATAAAAATAAAGATATAAGCAATAATGATTTTCCTGTACAACAAATATACTTTTCTCAATTTTTTTTCATTATATTTTCACACGCCCTTTAACTCCTTAAAAATTAACTTTTTACCCCAAATTTAGATTTATTGTCTTAGCTAGCAAATTAGTGTAATATTAAATCATTTTGATTCGTAGATTAGCTTACCATCATACTTGATTAATTAGATTTGATTTGTGATAGCTTTGTGAGGTCTTATACTTTATAGTAAACTTTGAGAGTATTGGATGTAATTTGTAATCTGACGCATTCTAATGGACGAACTACTCTCATCGAAACTCAACGTGGACATAGATTATTTTGTCGAACCACGATAAAATCTTGTGTTTTTTACTACTCCGTACTTTACATTGAGAAGGTCAATGTTTTAAAAAATAGAAGACTAATTTCACCTCCGAGAAAGAAATGACTCAATAGCACCCTAATATTATAAAGAAGGGGAGGAATACCATCTTATATATACATAAAGATACTATGAAAACCATTTAACACTAGTTAAGATTTTCCCTGCTGGAATATAGGATTGAGACTGAAAAGTAAAAAAATATATTTAACATAGTAAAAGCTATTAAATGAGAAGTGAATGACTAAAATCTCAACTATTTGAAAAAACAGACCAAAATCTCACCTGAATCACATAAGAGTTGTTATCTTGTATCTGTCAAAAGAAAAAAATGTAAAATTACTAAACTTATGAGATTCTTCATCTTTTGTCAAGTATCAAAACTACTCACTTGAATTAAAAGAAAATGGGTAAGTGAAAAAACCGCTGTATAATAAAGCAAGGCAAAAAAAAGGTTATTCAATGTAAAATAAAGCAAGACCCCACGCATGAATTGTCACCATCAAACTGTTTTTTGCTATAATAAAAGAAGACATCGCACATGAATTAAATAGATGATTTTTTTTTCTTTCTAGAGGTAATCAATCACCTAGGGAAAAGTTCTCAATTTGCTACACACAAAAATAAAATAAAATATGAGAACCTGGTTTGATCTTAGCATAATTGTACCTTGACAATTTAAAACATATGTTACAATTGGGAATGGTATTCTTGCAAATCTTAGTGAAGAAGATTTTTATATCTGTTTGGGATTTAAAGGAGTATTAGTTAAGGCAAAGAAAAAAGATTTTTTTAAGAATTTGTAAAATTTTCAGGCACATTACTAACAGTTATGCAATAAATAATAGTTAGACGGTTCGATTTCCTAACTATTCTTTAAACTCAAAGATTTTTTCGAGTTAGAGTGTGGAGGACTAACTGTAGCGGAAAAATACGGCTAGGTTTAAGAATCTCATGAGAGATTGTTGCGGTCCTAATGAAAGAGGTTTTGACTTCGAAGAATGGTCGCGTTAATGGACTTAGACAAGCTCATAAAAGAGTTCGATCCGTTAAGAATAGGAAATCATCTTTTTATATGGGTTAGTGATATGTTACTTGTGGATTCTGAAAAGTCTATCCAACGACCTTATAGCTTGAACTTCTATAAGAAACCCATTAAGGTTGCTAGATAGTAACTTGAAGGATAAGTAAGTCACGACTATATATATTTATAGTTCACATTAAGGTATATACGGAACTCACTCTCAAAAGATCCCGGGGACATTCAGTATACGCACCCCCAACCCCCCCCCCCCCCCCCCCCCCCCCCAACCACCACCACCACACCCCACCTAGAATCTCACTTCTACACTGGGTAAAATTTTACAACTCTATTTTGATGAGTTCTAACTTCTTTCAACCAATCCATATGTACGTCTCACTTATTTAGTCAGACTAAATAAATCAAATGATGCTCAAATCTTGACAGAGTATTCTCACTAAGCTCTCACTCATCACTGCATTAAATGTCAAACTACCATTAAATCCATTATAAAGGGAATGGTCTCTATATTATGGATTAATTGTACTATACTCTATAATGTCCCCATACATTATTATTTTTGAAGTTAATTGCCCTACCGAAGGCAGAGCTAGGCTTACTTGGCCCCCCATGACATTGAATTTTTATTTTTACCATATTAAAAATAATTAAAAAAATTGTTTTATTACCTTATGACTCCCCAGAACTTTTTAAAATATTAACTTAGTCCCATCTTATTAGGCTTTGATTTATCTAATTTGTGGACTTATAGTGTAAGGAATTAAAAAATAAAAACAATATTAAGACATATAGTACAGTGTTTGCATAACCTAGAGACTTACAATGGAATTTGTGCATAATATAAGGATCTATAGCCCCAGGTTAGTTGGATGGCACACGTGTGAGAGCTTAGTGAGAATACTCTGCCAGGATTTGAGCATCATCAGGTTTATTTTGTCGACTAAATAAGCGAGATGAACATGTGAGTTAGAATTCTTTTAATTCTCAAAGTTAATGAAACATAGAGTAAGGAAAAAACCAACTCTAACAAAGATATTAACAAAGTTATACAACAACTCTTAAAACACCATCTCATCAAAATAAACCTAGTGACTTCTTCTATATTATTCACAATATCATACATGTCAACTATGGTATAACACTAAACAATCTCAGAATATTTTCTTCTATAATATTCACAATCTCATATATATATCAACTATAGTACTAACAATCTCATAATATGTCCAAGCTTCTTCTTGAATATAACACCTTCTTCTCATCCCGGAAAAACTTCACCAGCAACACTTTCCGGCGAGGTTTGCTGCTCTCCAAAGTTATCAAGTCTCCGGCCAATCAAATAACGATCATCCCTTATAGAATTACGAAGGTTAATAAACCAAACATAAAACCTCTTACCACAATACCACACTAACCCTAAACCAACACATCCCAACCACGCAAATCGATACACCATAGAGTTAATCATTAACGAGAATCCAAATACCGGAAATACCCCTCTCGCTAATACATACAGAACACACAATGCAGTCAAAAGCTCCTTTAATATCGGAAAAATAAATTGTATCATCTGATCCTCCTGAATCATTAGCGTAGTCCCAAGCTTTAGAATTATGAATCCCAAAGTCCATTCTTCATACAGTACAAATACCGGGGTTTCGTTTAGTGGGACCCGCATTGGTACAATCACCAAAAGTTCTACTAGTAGTCCAATTAAAACTGGAATCACCAATATCTGATATACCACTGATATGTATTAGTTTAAAATAATAGATATAGAATCGACTTAAAAAGGAAAATAAAGCGTTTTCATACCCGTATTGATAGTAAAGTAGAGCTTTTTATAACAATCAAGCCCCATTTACATATATTCTTCCACAAAATATGCTCAATGCAATACCTTACTCCAGCTACTATAGCCCATATCACATAGCTTCCGATAATAAACGCGTATATATCTATAAAATAGAACAAACAGTTATGATCGGGTATTTATAATCATATCCTATAAGGGATTAACGAAATACCATCAAATTTAATTCCATTTATTATCGGGAAATGTGAGATTAAAGCATATAAAGCTCGTCCAAGTGAAACAGGTAAAACAATCAAGCTAGTGTTGAAAACAAGTAGTGTAATCCAAGCTAGTACTATTAACACCACAATACGAACAACAATACTGCACAAACAAAAACACGGAGTCATACTAAAATATTTGCACTATAGGTCCCTATATTAAATTGCATCTTACTTGCTCACAACTTGTTTCTCCTGGTCAATGTGACCTTCAGGTATTGGTAGTAAAAACTCGGTCAAACCAAGAGCTGAACCAATTATCATAACCCAATAGTGTACAAAAGATGTAACTATTGTCTGTAAATCAAAATGCTTAATACAAAAGGGAATACATATTTGAAAGAGGAGTATGTTAGTTAATACATCCGATACACTGCAAGAAAGTGTAAATAGTAATAATTAAACACAGTAAAAAAAAAAAAATAGAGGGTAAAGTTTAATATCTTACGAAATGTCAAGAGGGAAAATAGATGGAGCGATCCATGTGGCAAGTTTAACCGGTAAAAATACGAGTATTACTATTAAACACCCACAAAGCGCAAAAGAGTTAAAAACTATACAAGCCTGTTTAATCACAGATTCGTAACTTAGTTCATTCCATGTCTTTTCATATTCTGTATCTGTTTGACCGAAAAATCGAACAACCTGTACACAGTAAATAACAATTATAAGTTTCCTAAACTACAATTTGAACCTTTTTTTCATTATTTTTCGATTTTTTGACAGTGAATAGAAGGTAAAAAGTGAAAGATACCTTTGGAAGAAGCCTTAAAACCATCCCTATTAGTGCAACGTATGAAAGTCCAACGAGCCAATGAATGAATGAGCTTGAGAATGGTGAAACAGTAAAAAAGTCGATTCTTTGATCAAATGAACTTCGGAACATTCCTATAGTACAAAAATCGATCCACCATCCACATAATAAAGGGAATATTCCGAAATAAGTAAATGGAAGGAAGGCAAATTTAAGCATAGTTTTCAAGTGTTTTATTCCCGAAACAAAGTGACGAAAAAGAGATTTAATAATCTCTAAAACTGAAGCAAAAACATGGAAATTGAAATGTAACTTTCTTATTATCAAAGATTCTCCTCTTGTGTAACGTATTAATTCAATTATTCCATGGTAGAGAAAATTTAAAGATAATATAAACATATAGCCTATTCCAAGAGTAGCAAAATTAGATGAACTTGTGAAGAACATATAGTGGATAATAACTCGCCCTAAAGAAAAGGGCACAAATATCGCAATTCCAATGCCACGTAGATTATTTGCAATGACCTATAAAAGTAAAACAGAGCAATATAAGAACATTTGGGGGACCATAATTTCTTAAGGGGTCAAAAGAAAAAAACTTACAAAAAAAACAAATTGGATAAAAGGAAATATTGGCCCTTGCAAGCCAATTATCTCAGCCATTATTGGTACATCATCTAACCCATCAATTATCTGGTCAATTTGAGCTTCAAGACGATCAATTCTTTGAATCATTCGATTTCGAAAATCATCAAATGCCACATCATCATCCAAGTTTATATTACGTTGAACATTTTGCCCTCTAAGCTCTAGAAAATTTCTTAAGTGATTCCTTAAAAAAGTTGCTCCAAGATAAAGACACGTAATAGTGGCAGATACTAGGAATCCAAATAGACAATCAGTAAGAATGTTTGTGGTATATATATGACTTAGAAATAGTCTTTGTACTTCATTAAAGCTTCTTACAAAAGTTAATCTATATACTAAGTAGCTCATATAAGGGATAATCAGAAACCAAACTGAAAGTACAGAGCTAAGACGTAACAAGAAGTGTATAATATGAAAAGTCTTCTTTGCCATTGCAATTATGAATTCTTGAAATGGAAGCTTAGTTGGAGCATTCTCAGCATAAACTGGAGAGAAAGCAAAAGGGTGCTTACACACCTGCATTTCATGTACAAACCAATTATTTCAGCATATGTAAAAGGGTAAATTGCACAATTGGTCCTTGTGTTATGTGATCAAGGCAAATATACCCCTTTGAATTGTTCCAGAGGTCAAGATTTAGCCACATGTATAGAAAAGCATTAAAATTAGTCACTATTAAGAAAATCTTTGAATTTAACCCCGATTAGATAAATTCTTGAATTCAGAAAGCATTTATTCATATAACATGAGTTGAGTTAACATTAAAATAATAATTACATTCTTATTATCATTGCCGATATTAATTTCTTGAGAAGAGCAACTTTATGAAACTTAACGGGTATATTTGGCTATTTGATATAACACAAGGACCAATTGTGCAATGAACTATTAGTCTATCAACACAAAACTACTCCTTCTTAAGCGGACATGTAGATAGATATACATAATTATTTATATTCAGCTGAAATTTTACCTCACATTGGCGAGCATTGCTGTGATTGAGCCACTGGAGAAGACAATCTTGATGAACATATTTAATGCTGCCGCGACATGCACAGGGGAATCGAAGCGGATTCTCATTGTCTCCTGGATTACGGCAGATCCTGCAGACATCCTCGTCCTCTTCGTCATCATCATGGTCATTCAATGAAGGAGTTGCAGTGGAATCTTTAACCGCGTCAATGGATGAAGATGATGACGCAGATATGGAGGTCAGATCGTCACTGTCTCTGGTGTAATTTGACGGCAAAACCGACGGTAATATCTCCATAAAAGATGAAGATTCCGGCGAGGTTTGAGCTTCTCTCTCCTAAGGTTTATGGTTTCCGGTAAAATGACAGGTGGCAAATGTATGTTGCAGGTGAATTTTCGATTTTGTCCCTATAGTTATGTGTGTGATTTAGTTTTTGACGGTAAAAATGTAGGATGAGGCCAATAACAAAATATTAGTGCATATATATAGTGCATATATATATTATGAGGAAATTACAATTTCCAGCCTCAATCCAAAAAACATTATAAAATAAGGCTTCATTAGTTACTTCTTCTAAATAAGTCCTTAGTTACCTTATCTAGTTTGCCCAATTACACATATACCCTTTCTTTTTATTTTCAATTATTTTTTTATTTATTAATGTTTTTTTATTAGATTCCAAATCCGACATGGGTACGCACGAAGCGGGTACAGACCCATTTACGCTCCCAACTGTTTTCGGAAACATTTTTCACATTTTTTTGTCGTGTTTTTATGTGTTTAAGTCATTTAATGGGTTAAACGTCTACATGGGTACGGACCCATCTCGAATCATGATGGGCACGGGCCCATCATGAAGAATGCTCTATGTAAGTTGCTCACAAAAAAGTGCTGGAAAAAATTTACTGAAGAATTTTGCAGGAAAAAATTTGCTCACAAATGTACTGATATACAAGCTAAAAAACAATTCTACTTCTGATTACATAAATAATAATTATCTTGTTATTGCATCACAGGTCCCTGTAGTCCAAAACTGTACCCAGATGGGGCTGGAGTAACTGCTGTGGGGCTGTACCCATTTGGGTCTGGACCCACCTGCAACAGCTCCTCTACCTAGATCTGCACCACCACGAACAGCACCAGGGACCACCACGAACAGCACAGCACCTCAACCCAGTTCTGCACCACCACGAACAGCACCAGAGACCACCACGAACAACACCATCACTTGCTTGATTTGTAACTGCAAAAGACAACAACTAATTCAAAAAAAAATAAGCCATCTAAAATCAAATCGAAATCTTGGCAGGTGTTGTTGGACTCGATCTCGGGGAGAGTGGTTCACGCAGCAGCAGGGCATCATCTTCGTGGTGGCTCCGCCTTCTCGAAGCGCAGCAGCAGGGCAGCAGAAATCGATCTCGGAGGCCAAGCTGAAGGAGATGACGGATCTGGTTCACGCAGCAGCAAAACTCCGGCAGCATCTTCGCGGTGGCTCAGCCTTCTCGTAGCGCAGCAGGGAAGCAGAACTCGCGGTGGTGGATCAGGCTGACGACTTTGTTGCAGCAGCGAGCTCCGACGCGGCGAGATCTGATGGTGCACTCGTTCGCATCTTCTTGGACTCGATCTCGGAGGCCACTTACTCGAACTCGGCGGCAAGGGTGTGGTGGAGCAGCGAGATTGTGGTGGTGACATTTGTCTGCTGCGGTGGTGTGCTGTTGCTGTGTGGCTTCGCGCAGTGGTGGTGGCTATCTTGCTGCAGCAGTGGTGGTGGCTATCAAGCTGCAGTGGGTGGTGGCTCGGTGCTGCAGTAGGTGAAGAAGGTTGAATAGTGGTGGTGAGTGGTGGTGGTGCCGTGGACAGAGAGGGGAGGGGAGGAGAGAGAACAGAGAAACAAGGGAGTGAGGAGGCTGCTGTGATTCGAAACCCTATTAGGGTTTTTGGATTGGGATTGGATTCTCACGGTAATAAAGGCGGATGGGGAGGGTAGATTAGGTTTTTCAGCAATGTGTAACTAGACACTTAGGGGGGAGGACTTTTATTATAAAGGTCCATGTTGTATGGACCGTGTTTTATAATTGTCCCATATATTATTAGAAAGGCCGCGTAAAAATATTATCATGTACACGTGTATTTTTTATTTTTTTAGTATGTGGGTGGTTCGGGCCAACTTACGGGAATATACAAGCTTCCTCTTATCCATATCTCAGGTAAATCAGAACTAGGTTACATATGTTCAGGGAGGAGCTCGAATCTTATACCTCTCACTTCACACCCGCTAAGGAGGGATTCGAACCATGTACCTATGCGCTGAAGAAATAGCAAGACTTTGACAAGTTGTACACGTATATTAATTTTTATTAGGATGTCAACGATTCGGTTTTTTGCAAAAATATAAAAAATGATAAACGTAATCATTTATTTTATTAAAAATCATAATATAACGGTTTTAACGATCGGTTACATTTTATAAAGTCATAATCATATCATTCGGTTTCGGGTTTTTAAACGGTCGTAGGTTTTTAACCATAACCAAATGATAAATTAATAATATTTCGTTTTAAAATATCAACATATCTAGTTTAACCCAGATTATTATAAAATTTGAAAATATATATGATAATAAACGGTATTCGGTTATTCGGATTTAATTTTATCTAAAACCATAACCTAATTTTAATCACCGGTTACACTTTTCAAAACCATAACATAATGGTTTTAACCACGATTATATAGTTTGGTTTTTAATTGGTTTGTTTATCATCAGTTTCAGTTTTTAATCGTAACCATTGCCATCCCTAATTTTTATCTTTTTTTTTTGCAATATCTTTCAGTATATATGTCATTTTTTATGAAATTCGTAACTATGTTGTAATACTGATGGAATTTAAGGGCAAATTATTCAATATGTTTCTTTTGTAATGTCTCTGATTTAGTTCATATCTTAATCGAGAACACTGCCAAGATAGCACATTAAATTGATTAATTGGCCCTTTAATTCGAGCATAATTGGCCAAAACTGGTCGCATTTGAAAGATCTCATCAATTTAGTCGCAATTGAAAGATGTAGTTGTTGTTTCTCGAGGTGTGATATATAAAATCGGCACTCGGAGAATGATACCTCGCAAGTGTACAAGTCGTCAAGTAGTAAAAACTAAATAGTGATAAGAACTATCGTCTCCACAGAGAATATGAAGTTAACGATGTAATTTTAATTATTTTCCAGATACTCACTGAGGTAAAAGCTAAATTAAAAGATATTTACCTGGTTTCCGAATTAATTTGACTAGTAAAGCTAGGAATTGAAAAGACTAATGAATAACGAAAAGTGAATAACTAGAGTTATGAAATATATGGAGAGAATGCTTAGCTCGAGACATTTGTACTTACCAGTATCTATGAGTTGGACTTACTTGCAGTTTAAGGGCAAAACGGGATGTTAATTCCTAATCAAGGCTCTAATTTCACTTTAATCCTCTTATGAGCAATTAGGGGATGTTATTTAGAACAAGAACACTCTCTAGAGCAGCCCTACAGTACTATTGATGGTTAGGATTATTACCTTAACACAATTGTCCTACAAATTTTGACATCCCGGTTCTAGCTTTGTAGTATACTGTTGTCCTCCAAGGTGTGATAAAATATTCAACACTCGAAGGATGGAAAATCGCAAGTGTATAAGTAGTTACAAGTAATAACAAATAGTAAATAATATCTGTTGGCATATAGCCTCCCTTAGTAGGTTGTTTTAATGTGACAAATCCTCTTGTGTTTAGTGTGCTAATTACTATTGTTATATACATTCTATCTTGCACTCTAATTCATCAAAAAGCACATTCTTTATCTTTTAGATCAAAACTTTATTGTTTTATCTTAAGAAACTAATTCTCATACAAATACTTTTAACCTTATCTTTGTGTACATTGAGAATTAGCTTTAGTGATCAAGTACAAAGTTTATTAAGAATGATGTTCTCTACAACTCTCGTGAAGAAGGTTTTCTAATCCGAGCATCATAGTAAAAGATATACTCACTAGAAGGTGTTTTTAAACCTTTGGTGCGGTACACCGGAGTTTCTGTGCGGTACACCGCAGCCCACGGACTACACCACGAACCAGGGGGCTAGCCCGTCAGAGAGCAAGTGAATTTAGCAAGCTTGGTGCGGTACACCGGACCAACCCCGCGGTGCACCGCAGATTAGGGTTTCCTGCAGCAAAATGAAGACAAAAGGAATATATCCGTTGGGGATATTAATATATCCGTTGGAGACAAGTCTTATGACCGTTGGAAGCATTTTGCAGCTATAAATTGAAGGTCTTTCAAGGCTACAATTACACCTTCAACCCATATACACTAAGGGGCTTAATTGTTATCATCCAAGAAGGTGTCAAGAGCTATACATTGTCATATCCACTCAATTAAGGAGTTAATCCAATAAGCCACAAAGTTCTATCTACTCTAGAGGAGTCTTTCATGCTTAAGTGTTATATCTACTCATTAGGAGATTGTTAGCAAAGTAGTTTCACCCTTTAAACTCTTTGTATTTATCCTCTTAAGTCTAGTTCTTGTAATAGATAGATTAAGTTAGAATTTGAGTATCGGGAGTATACTCGGTGTCCTTGTGTTGTGATTACACAAGAGTTTCCTTCGTGGTTTCGAAGAGGTTGTCCTTCGTGTTATCGAAGAGGTTGTAAGGGTTATTGTGTTCTCAACCCGGTTAAGAGAGACACGGGAGCTTAGTGAAAAGCTTGAAATCCTAAGGAGGCTTCCTTAGGTAGTGGATGTAGGGAAACCGAACCACTATAAATCGTGTGTATCTTTCTATCCCTACGCTATTTACTTTCCGCACTTAATATGTTTGATAATATGCCTACATGAATAGCTAGTATGAATATTGTGATATTGCTTATCTAATTTATCAAACTTTGGTCCTCTAAGTTAGTAAGAGAATAGATAGTCGATTTACTTGTTAAACTTATATATCGAACCTCTAACTTATCCTTTGCATGATCCCATAAGTGTTTGATATATTAGTTGACTTAGAAGTTTCTTTCTTAAACTTATAATTGTCCAAAAGATTTTTAATTAGGCATTAATCTTATTAGTAATCCTATTCACCCCCCCCTCTAGGACTTTCAATATCGTCTTCGCAGGGAATAGATGAGAAAATATGTAAATTAGTTCTAGATTTACCTTTTCGTTGATAGAATAAGAAAAGAAAATATTTTAATTTGATTTTGGATTGAGAAACTACCTAGACTAAGAAATTAAGATTAATATTTAACTAAATCCATCAAACTAAAAAGTTGAAGAACGATGGTGAGAAGACGTAACTCGCAATACTTGTAAACCCCACTAACTATAGCTTGGACTTACTTGCAATTCTAAAGGAAACTAGGACATTGCTGCTAATCGGGATTCAAAAGTATTCCTAAGTTTATCCCGGATAAATAGGGGGTTGTTGTCTAATCTTAGGAACCTCTCTTGAGTAAACCTACATAATTATTTAACGCCTCGAGTTCTAACCATATGTGATTACCTAGTTAGTTTGGTTCTTCTGAGTCTTCAACTCCAAAAGGTGTAATCAACCTAGTTACACTACCAAATCTCCCGCTCGGGTGTAATTCAATAGCTAACAACCTATATGTATGTTCTCAATACAAGAATTTAAGAATAAGCATAAGGGTAATTACAACAACAACAATGCACGTTCGATTTAAATAAAGAATCCCAAAATCATACAAATAAGTCCTAATAAATAGGGTTCATAACCAAGCATCTCAAGCTATTATAAATTTAGGTCATAATGGAAGAAAATAAAATAAAGAGAAGACATAATTTAAGAAAGAATTACACTAATTAATGAAATAAAGTGTAATTACTGAACTCCTTGCTTCTTGCTCTTACTCCTAAAGTTTCTAGCTCTTCAATATGATAAGTGGTATATTTGGTGCTGAAAAACTAATGTATATATAACCCCAAAAAACGTTTGGCATAAGATGGGCCAACTTAAGTGAGTTAAAAGTGGTCCAATTGACTAGTTCAAATTTAGACAAATTTGGGTTTTGTCAGTAAAACGCCCATAACTTCTTCAATTAAACTCCAATTTATGAACCATTTCTTCTCACGCTATCTACACTCGAAGGGTTACCTTGAACTCGAAATTCATGATAAGAATCTTCACCAATTATGAGTTATGACTAGGATTGGGCAAACAAAACTAAAAAAACCAAACCAATGCCAAAACCAAAAACCTAAAACCGATAAAAGTCGTTCAGTTTGGTACAATTTTTTTTACAAAAACCAAAAATAGTTTTGTTCGGGTTTTCCATGCTAAATCGAACCGAAAAAATACAAAAACTATGAAGCGTTGGCTACAAAAAGTCGTGTAAAGGACCAGGTTTAGATGACACGAAATATTGAAGGAGAGTCAGTCGAGGGCAGAAACAAGGTAGAGATTACGGTCGAAGAATCAATTGATGGTGGTCCATTAAGAGGTGGCTCAGAGGTGGGAAAGTTATGAAAGAAATGACGATTATATAATGCTGAAACCTATAAAAATGACAATAGCCCAGTACCTGAGAGCAAAGACTCGGACGATGAGAAAAAGCACGATTCTGTCATAGAAGATGCAATCCAAATTAAAACCATTATGCTGCACCAAGCAAAGATGGACAAAAACTAAACACAGGGGCAACTTAAAAACCTCTTGGTGGTGTATATGGAAAAATTGACTGAGGAGAGGAACATGTACAGGGTCATGGTACAGACGTATGATGAAGAGTTGAGTGCAAACAGTTATATACCAAACCCAAAGTTGAATGAGAAAAATGATCAACTCTTATGTACGACAAGTTCTCCGAGGAGACAACTGCGACATGAGAAAACTCGTGTCATTGAGTTGGATTGAGGAATATGGGAATTAGAGAAGAATATGGAGAGTATAATTGAAGTTAAGGAAAAGTTGTACAAAATGGTTGGAAGCCTACGATCTGAAATTCTGAGTAAAGAGGACGAGATGAAAAGTTTCAATGAAATATATGATGATTGCCCGAATAGTTGTTTGAAATATAAAGAAGAAGTCGAGAGCCTAAGAGAAACTGTAAATTTGGTGGAGTTGGAGGCGGAAGGGGTGAGCAGATGTAGAGAGAAAGGGTTGTTAACTGAAGAGGAAGTGTCGACACTTGATGGACTTTTGAACAAAACTTGTGATGCAATAATTCAAGAAGAACCTCAGGGGATCAAACAAACAAAAAAACGGGTACAAACAAAAAAGAAATTATCTGAGGGTGAGAAGAAACAATTTTAAATGGTAGATAAGAAGAGAGATTACCGTGTTTTCACCCCGGAGTTGATACCTAGAAACGGAAAACAAACACATAGGGTGCAACTTTTGGTAAAGAAACAGACTCAGATTTCGTTAATAATTCAACAAGCATGAAACCACGTAAAAAATCAAGGAAGTGCACTAAAAGAAACACAAAGGGTTGAAAAGTCAAGTGAGGTACTCAGTGAGGACAAGGTAGAGTAAATGTAGATAAAAAAGAGATTGAAAGGGAAAATGAAAAGGTGGAGTTAAAAGGCTGAAAAAACCACTTGAGAAGAAAGTTTTCAAAAAAAAGAAGGTGATTAATGTGTAAGATGAGGTTGGTTACAACTGGTTCAAACAATGAGTGATGCAAATTTATACAAAAAATGTGTGGATGAAATATGTGACTTTAGAAAAGATGTTATGGGTGTTGCTATGAATATGAATTATAGGTAAAACACATACTATATAGTGTTAGAGGTTAATGAGTGTTGACTAACGAAAACTCTTGAATAATAGGTCATTAATGCAATGCTTTACATATTAGACTAAGAATACAGACATGGAAATAGTTCCGGGGGGCACACTGTTACGTATCAGACTGGCACATGCATGGTAATATTCAAATAACATTCAGAATTATGTATTTTTTATCTAATTTAATGTCTAACAACCTTGCAACTTATTTTCAATTTATCATAACTTCATATCAAACAATATGGTTGATGAAATCAATTATTTCATCATCAGAAAGTTCAAGAAGAATATCAAGGAATACCAGTACACGCTTTTCGCCCGTGTTCATAAAGGATGGGAGGACATCAGGTCACTAGAGCCTAATGATTAACTCAAGTATTGATCGTTGTTTTGTTCACTACAACTCCATTGTGCCAAAAAAACAAAAACTCAATCGGGGTAAAAACCAAACGAATTGCACAATCATAGCGAGACTTTTTGGTTGAACGTGTACACAGGGTTGAGGATCCAGAGACAACACCATACACTCTTACTCATGAAACTTTGATGCAACAAAATGAGGGGAGATGCGAGCAACAACTGTGAGTAAGGTGTTACGACAATTAGTATGTTCACATAGGATTGTAACAAGAGAATAAGTGATATATATATAGTTTTTGGCTTGTCTTGGAATTAAATTATGGATTGATAGTGTTGTTTTGAGAATTTAATGTGACATTAACTAACACTTTAACTTCCTTTGGCATGGATGCAATTTTAATATTATTTTGGTATGTAATGCAACATTAACTATCACTTTGAGTAGGAAATGTAGTGTATTCAATTCTAAAGTTTTTTTAATTAGTGTTAAACTGCACTTGTATGCTCAGTAATTAGATGGTTAAATAAATGTTGTTGTATTGTCTTATAGAGTACTCATTGAACCGTTGAGCGATAAGCATAAAAATGGGTAGTAAGGGGGTATGCTCAATAATCATGAGTATGCTCAGTAAATCCTTGAGTATGATTAGTGATTTACTAAATTGTGTCTTTTCCCAAGTTTATCCCATAGGGGTGAGTATGTTCGGTATGAGCTGAGTATGCTCAGTAAATCACTAAGTATGCTTAATGATTCACTAAGTTGTGTATTTTTTCCCAAATATATCCAATGGAAGGAATATTCTTTTCATATGTCTTCCTATAGGAATATCAGTGGAAATACAACTCGACATAGTCAAACAGCTTAACCATAACGGCATGTGATAGAGAACAAATAGCATGTTGGCAAGGGAAACCAAATGCTTTCCATTCACAACAAGAACAAATACGGGTAGAAATATATACAATCATAAATCAGATTGGAACCAAACTAGAAAATCAAAAAGGTGGATTGAGTGAGAACATATGCGGGTGTAAACTAAAGCACTTGGACAGTTTGTTGATGGTAAGTGAGGAGAGAGCCAAAAGCTCACTTCAAATTTACCAAATATGCATACCATACCGTCCCTAAACCTACGTTAAAACCGTAAAGATCTCGTGATTCCTAGATACATAGTGAGTTTTTGATTCAGCTAATAGGGAGTATGCTAAGTGGAGCATTCAAATCAAGTAAGGATCGATGAACATCCTATAGCCACCATCTTGAGATAAGTAACAAGCGTAACCTTCTAGCATTGTATAATTAATTTTAGATTTGACATCGTTTGTCCAAGAGCAAGATGAAACTTTGGGAAGATATTGGACAAGATTTCAATCATGTTTGAGAACATTTCCTGACCATGGCCTTAATGAAAACAACAATTGAAAATCTTTTATAAAGGTCTATATGGAGGATCAAGAAAAGACCTCGATTTATTATGTGGTGGTGGATTTTTACAGGTAGCTCCAGTCCATGCGAAGATTATTTTAAATAGAACGGTAACAAATGAGCAAGGGTGGAGTACAGTGGGAACACCTATTAGAGGTAGAAAAGAAAGTAATATGGGTATTGATGAGAAATTGTCCTCTTTGGAGGATAAATTGAAGAGTACTTTGGAACAACAAATGAAACAGCTCACGATAGTTGTTAAAGAAGGTTTATCAGGTAAGAATGTAAGTGTTAATGTGACTCAAGAGGTATATGGGTGTTCGAACTGTGGTATTCAAGACCATGATTGGGAACATTGTGAATGTAATCCCGAAGCTGTAATGTTTGTTTCTAATAGGGGAAACTACAATTCGAGTGGTTAAGGATACCAACCCAACAGAAATCATCTGGGTTTCCAATACTCAAATCCTAATGGGGCAGCTAATCCTACTTATGCTTATCAACCGCGTCCCCAAGGTAACACTTATCAACCTAGACCACAAAATAATTATCAGGGTGGACAAAATTATGGAAACCATGCTCAGAGACAGCCTCCTCAAAATAATTATAATGACACCATGAATCGAAAATCCTTACATGCTCTACCTCAAGAAGGAACAAAATATCTTCGTATAACTGTAGACGAATTAATGGCACTTCAGGCACAATCTATTCAGAGTCAGCAAGCTAATGAGGCTGCACTTAAATTATTGGGGAATCAAATTGATCAGATATCAAAACAGTTAAATCAGCGTCCGCAAGGAAGACTCCCTAGTGATACTGAAGTCCCGAGACAAATCAAAGATTGTAATGCCATCGCGTTAAGAAGTGGTAAGAAGCTTCCTCCACCTCCTTTTCCGGTTATGAAAGAGAAAGAAGTGAAAAATAAAGAGAAACCAGTAGTAGAGGTGGAAGAGAAAGAAGATGAACCTGAAGTGATAGAAGTGGAGAAAATTCCAGAAGTTCAGAAAAAGAAAGATATCGTAGAAAACCGTCCTCCTCCACCTTTTCCTTCGGGAGTTAAAAAAAGGAGATATGTCTGAGTATCAAAGATTTTTGAATAGGGTGAGAGGTCTTAACATCAACATTCCGTTGT
This sequence comes from Nemophila menziesii, assembly GCA_029959085.1. Taxonomy (NCBI): domain Eukaryota; kingdom Viridiplantae; phylum Streptophyta; class Magnoliopsida; order Boraginales; family Hydrophyllaceae; genus Nemophila; species Nemophila menziesii. Next base: position 122,090,787 of record JARWIR010000001.1, on the reverse strand, counting down.
TAGAAGCTATTAACAGGTCCTCAAGTAGATAAACTGTTTCGCGTACTAAGGGCGAATAAAGAGGCGATTGGTTGGACTATTGATGACATCAAAGGCATTAGCCCTTCCTATTGTCAACACAAAATCATTCTTGAAGATGATAGTGCATGCTCAGTTGAAGGCCAAAGGAGACTAATGCAAGCGATGAAAGAAGTGGTGAAGAGAGAAGTTATTGAGCTACTAGATGCGGGAATCATCTATCCCATAGCTAGTAGTGAGTGGGTAAGTCCAGTTCAATGCGTACCGAAGAAGGGAGGAATGACTACCATCCTCAATGCTCAGAATGAAGCCATTTCCACGAGAACCGTTGTTGGTTGGAGGGTGTGTATGGATTATCGTAAGTTGAACAAGGCGACTAGAAAAGACCACTTTCCTCTTCCTTTCATAGATCAGATGTTAGATAAATTGGCTAGTAGGGAGTATTAGTGATTTTTGGATGGTTATTCAGGGTATAATCAAATCTATGTAGATCTAGTTGACCAACACAAAACCACCTTTACATGTCCTTTTGGTACATTTGCCTATCGAAGGATGCCATTTGGATTGTGTAATACACCTGCGACTTTTCAGAGATGTATGATGGCGATTTTTTGGGATATGATTGATAATTTCCTTGAGGTATTTATGGATGACTTTTTTGTGTTTGGTGATAACTTTGATGAGTGTTTACAGAACTTGGAGAAGGTATTAATTAGATGCAAGGAAACAGATTTGGTGTTAAACTGGGAAAAGTGTCATTTTATGGTTCGTGAAGGTATAGTGTTGGGTCACAAGGTTTCGAGTGCAGGCTTAGAAGTTGATCGCGCAAAGGTTGAGGTAATAAAAACTCTTCCCCCTCCTATTTCTGTAAAAGGGGTAAGAAGTTTTTTAGGCCATGCTGGATTTTATCGCCGTTTCATCAAAGATATTTCCAAGATTACAAAACCTTTGTGTAACTTACTCGAAAAGGACACCAACTTCCTTTTTGATGAAGCTTGCATGAAGGCATTTCAAGAGTTGAAGGAGAAGCTTATCATTGCGCCTATTGTATTACCTCCTGATTGGAAGATTCATTTTGAAGTTATGTGTGATGATACTGATTTAGCTATGGGTGATGTGTTGGGTCAAGGGAAGAATAAGGTATTTCACTCTATCTATTATGCGAGTAAGACTTTCACTAGTGCTCAAGTTAATTATACAGTGTCTGAGAATGAACTTTTAGCGGTTGTTTATGCTTTTGATAAATTTCGTTCATATCTTCTTGGGGCGAAAGTTGTTGTATTCACCGATCATTCCGCTATAAAGTACATTATGGAGAAGAAAGATGCTAAGACAAGGTTAATCAGATGAGTTTTATTGCTTCAAAAGTTTGATTTAGAGATTCGAGATCGAAAGGTTGTGATAATCCGGTTGCAGATCATTTGTCTCGTCTTGAAGAATCTGAATCGAATAGTAGTCATGAGTTAGTTAAAGAAGAGTTCCCAGATGAGAGTTTATTTGCTATTTACAATGGAGCTCCTTAGTATGAAGATATTGCAAATCTTGTGTTAAGTGGTTCTTTTCCTGAAGGGGCTACTTCACAAGACAAGAAGAGATTAATCAGTCGCGCTAAACAATTCTTCTGGGAGGATCCTTTCCTCTACAAAGTATGTGGTGACCAAATGGTAAGAAGATGTATACCTGAGAATGAGATTTATTCAGTAGTTGCAGGTTGTCACGATTCACCCTATGGAGGACATTTCAAAGGCGACCACACAGCTGCTAAGGTATTACAATCTGGTTTTCATTTGCCTACATTACATAAGGATTGTCATGAATACGTGAAGAAATGTCATAGATGCCAGTTTACTGGGAACATATCCAAGAGGGATGAGATGCCACGTAACAACGTTCTTGAGGTAGAAATATTTGATGTGTGGGGTATTGATTTCATGGGTCCCTTTGTACCATCCAATGGAAATCAATACATCCTTTTAGCAGTTGATTACGTGTCTAAATAGGTAGAGGTTGTAGCTCTACCAACGAACGATTCGCGAGCAGTAATTAAGTTTTTGAAATCTCATATCTTCACTAGACATGGTACACCTCGAGTTATTATCAGTGATGGAGGTTCACACTTTGTGAACAAGTATTTAAAGACAGTTCCAGAGAAGCATGGGATAAGACATCGTGTATCTACCGCTTATCATCCACAAGCCAATAGTCAAGCTGAGGTCTCTAATCGAGAGGTCAAATCCATTCTAGAGAAGACTGTTGGTCCCACGAGAAAATATTGGTCAACAAAGTTAGATGATGCATTGTGGGCTTATCGTACCGCGTTCAAAACTCCCGTTGGTGCATCTCCATATCATATGGTTTATGGTAAGGCCTGTCACTTACCTCTTGAACTTGAATTGGGTGCATATTGAGCTATAGCGCAGTTGAATTTAGATACTACTTTAGCCGGTGAGAATTGTATGATGAAGTTAAATGAGCTTGATGAGTTTCGATTACATGCTTATGAGAATGCTAAACTTTACAAAGAAAACACTAAGAGATGGCATGATAATCGCATTTGTGTGAAGAAGTTTGAAGTTGGACAACGGGTCCTTAAATACAACTCGAAGTTCAACAATTATCCGGGTAAGTTGAGATCGAAATGGTTTGGTCCTTATGTTGTGACTAAGGTCACGCCTCATGGAGCTATCAAGATTGAACATCCAATCGAGCACCGCACCTTCATGGTGAATGCTCATCGATCGAAGATCTATCATGGAGGCGAGGATACCAATCGCCAAAGGATCCACATCTCGGGGAGGTCATGTACCTCCTTGAAGCTCCTTAGAAGCGAGAGGTACCCCGTCGAGCTTAACGGCGTTAAACAAAAGCCAATTCTTTGTATATTAGCTTAAATTTTTAGTGTAAATTAGAATAATTGTTGTTGATTAGTGTTTATATTTAAGAAATGAGAAAGGGTAGTTGTTTTTGATGATTTCAGGAGTGCAAAGGTCGTGAGTTTGGGGTTAAAAATGTGACAAAGTAAACTTTTTGAGAAAATTCAAGGAGCAAAGCCGGGAACCCGGTTTTCGAGCGCTGAAGCCCCAAGCTTCTGACCACTGCGTAGGTGGAGACGCAAAGATTGCTGCGTCGGGATTCACGCCAGCGACAAACACCGGGAACCTGGTTTTGAGCTGTCCGGGAACCCGGTTTTGGCACTGAAGAATTGCGAGAGGTTTTGACCCCTGCGTGTGCTCAAACGCAAGGGTCGCGTTTAGCATCTGCACCTCGCGCCATCGACGCTAACCGGGGACCCGGTTTCGAGAGCTGAGAGGTCCCAACTCTCTGACTAGTGCGTGGGATCAGACGCAAGAGAGGTTGTGTCCAGGGTAAAAAAATCGAATTTAGAAATTTTGTTGACCGACCCCTAGTGTCGAAAACCGGGAACCTGGATTTCACGAAACCGGGAATCCGGTTTCGCCACTAACTTAGGCGGTTTTGGCTTTTCAAACCCTATATCATTAGCCTCTTTCTCAAGTTAGCCTCAACATCCGATTCCAGCTTCCCACCACTCCAAAAACCATCATCAAAACAGGTTCTAATCATCACATTTCTCCTTCTTTCACCCTAAAAACACATAATCAACTCAAAATCGGTCCAAAACATCACAAAATTTCAACTTTTTCTTCCAATTCCTTCTTCATCCAAACTATCAATTGAACCAATAAACCTCTCCAATCACATAAATTAAGCCTTACCCATCTCATATCTCACATTAATCTACCTCCATCTTCCCTCATATCATCAAAGTTTGAAACTTTTCTCTAGTTTTCGAATTTTTGAAGTTTTGAGTTTGGGGTGAAAAGCCATGACAAACAGGACAGATTCTTTCAGTTATACTCGAAGAAACAACCCAAGAACAAGAAACAATCCTGGTGCTACACAAGAGAGAGCTATTGAGATTCCAGATTCAGGTCCTAAACGCAAGATTGAAGAGGTTAATACTGCTATAAAGAGGAAAGAAAACCCAAGTAAGGCTACTCCTGCTAAGCCTACTTTGGTTGATGAAGAAGAAGAAGAGATTGAAGAGCCACGCAGAAAAGCTATAGCACATAAACCCTAGAGGGTAGCCATGAGTTGGCCTGATCAAGCTCGTCACAGAATTATTTATTTGAATTTTGGTGTTGAGAGAGTATTTCCTTCTGGTATTATAAACAACGAGTTTAAGAGTTATGCTATTACTTGTGATAAATTTGGGTGGACCGAATCGAGACAGTGAAACCTTAATTTTATCCCCACCTTGGTACGTGATTTTTACGAATGAGTAGCCTTTTCGAATAAACAGTCCATTATTGTCCGTAAAAAGGTAGTACCCTTCTCCGTTGAATTTATTCAAAAGACTTTGAAATTGCCGAACTTTACTGGTCCTTGTCCTTATTTTGAAACAATTAATGACCTATCATTCGAGTGGAATCTTTTTGGGACAAAATTTTAGTTCATGGGAAACGCCCTATTCCAAGTGGTGAGAGATATGTTGGGCAAGTTTATAGCAATTATTTGTTACCTTGTGCTAAGGTATGGTCAAGATTCATAATTCCCACTTTCTTTGGTATTACTCATACTTCTGAATTGAAGAAGGAGCATGTGATCTTCATTATGTGTATTATTGAGAATCAAGAGATGGATGTTGCGCGTGTAATTTACGAAACTATCATGGAGTTCGAGAAAATCCCTACCGTTCGGCAAAACCTTAAGTTCCCTTGTACCATCACTGCCTTGTGTCTAGACGCAAAAGTACCGCGTAGGAGCGAAGAGGTTGAGCCTTCAGAACAAGGAGACGCAATGACATTAAATTCCATTGAAAACACCCACAATGAAGCAACCCATCCGATAAAGAATCCTAGAGCTCCTCCACCAAAGAAGAAGCTACATACTGATAATGGGTTGGAAGATGAAATTCGAGTGTTGAAAGAGAATCAAGAAAAGATGATTGCTACTTTAGGAAACGTTACCAAAGAGTTAGACCTTCTTCGTAATATGCTACTTGGGGTAAGCACCATCCAACACGCCACCTATGGTTTACTCACGAAGGGTTCTCTACTTGGACGCAACACCGATAACCAGCCTCGCGCTGGTTAAGATACGTTTTCTATCCCTTCTCATTTAGTGTAGATTAGTTTATTTGCTTTGAGTCTTTTCGAGTCGTGTGGACACGACTCATTTTTGAGTTTGGGGTGGGGTTCGTTGCCTCATCCCAGTTTTATGTGTTATTTGTTTTAATCGCTTTCAATAAAATTAATTAGGAGTTGCTTTTGACTGTAGAAGTTCTTGAATGTCCCATTAAGCATGTTTTTGATAAATCTATGATAGTAAATAGTGGACTTTAGGAGTTAGTATAAAATGTGCTTTAATTTCATGCAAACGTAGGTAATGGATAGGAAAATTAATAAACAATGCAAAAGAAGTAAACTTGTACTTAAGGAAAATGTTTAGTTTGTAGAACGTGAGATCTAAATTAGGAGAGGACCCACTTAGATATGAACTAGAGACAAACCATGTAACTAGGAAAATGATAGGGGCAGTTCTTTGTTAATCCATTTGAGACATTTTTTAGCCTTCTATCCGTTGTATTAATATTATCCGTCTTAGCCAAATTTTAAGCCTTAAAGACTTTTCTTGTGTCGCCACGATATAAGCCCATATACCCTTAGTTTATTAGGCATATCCAAATGATCCACACTTGAATCACGATCCTGAGACCTGTCTCGAGCTTGAGTTTGGGGTGGTGGGTCAATCTTTTGGGAAATTACAGTGGGAGGGAATTGTATGTGTTTATATTGAGGCACAGATTCAGATGATGATATTGATTGTAACCCTTTGCCGGGATTGAAAAAAAAGTGAAGAAAAATTCTCAATACAGTAGGATCCAGAACCCGGATTTCACAAAACCGAGAACCCGGTTTCTCCTGTACAAAAAAATCTGAAAAAGAAAAAAAATAGAATGAATAAAATACTCGTTAAAGTGGAAGTTTCTGAAAATCATCTTAGTATTCATTGGGTTAACTTGGGGATGTGAAATTAGTGCATCAAATGGGTTGAGTGAGAACCTTATTCGAGTGTAGACTCAAGCTCATGGACAGTTGTTGATGGTAAGTGAGGAGAGAGCCAAAAGCTCACTTCAAATTTACCAAATATACATACCACATCGTCCCTAAGCCTATGCTAAAACCATAAAGTCCTCGTGATTCCTAGGTACATGGTAAGTTCATAGGGAATATACTAAGTGGAGCGTTCAAAGCGAGTAAGGATCAAGGAACAACCTATAGCCATCATTTTGAGATAAGTACAAGTGTAACCTTCTAGCATTATGAAGTTAATTTTAAGAGTGATATTATTTGTGTTTGATTTTGCATGATTAGCGTATGTGTATATTAGTTCTTAATGTTTGCTATATGAGATTTATTTTGAGTGCTGCTTGGGGTGTATTTATTAGCTTCTGCGTCTTTGCAATTACCTTTCCCCTTTCTTTTTAATTTTACTTTGTCGGGACGACAAAGGTTTGAGTTTGGGGTCTTGATGTCTCCTCCTTTGTTCTATTTATATGCCCATAGGAGACATCAATTTAGGTGATTATTTGACTAATCCGATAGACTTTTAGTAATAATATGCTATATTTTATTTTCTCTCCTTAGATTTTAGTATTTTTGTTTATTTAGCTTTTGCGCGTAATATGGGTTCTTTTAGTGAAAAGTTTGTAGGTTTCTAATACTAGCAAGGAGAGGAATCAAGAAGAGAAGTCTTAGATTGTGTAAAGAAGTCAAAAGCTACAAGAAATATCTCGAGAAGTTGACAAATTTGAGCTGAAAATCTGGAAGGCTGATGGTAATTGCTGATTTCGAGCCACTTAAAGATGGATTCAGCCTCTGGGTTATGAAAAAGATTCGTGTCTTATCGAGTTACGAAGAATTAGCAAGTTGAATGAGTTAATTCAGAGTTAAATTGAGAGAGTTACAGCCGTTTTCGTGAAGGGTGTACAACAGTTACGGGATTTTGGGCTTGAAGAGTGGACTTGGGCCATTTAATATTTTATTATTCTTTTAATTTAGCCCAAGTCCTAAAATCATAGTATAGATAAGCTTTTTGACTTTATTTTTACACACAATTCACTTTTCACAAAGTAGAGCGTCAGAGAAAAGGCAGAAGCAAGGAAGAAGGAAGAAGCCAAGAGCTGGAGACTTCAACATCTCCAATTCAACAGCCAAATCCAACCTCCTAATTAGGTCTTTAATTTTATTCTCTTTTTGTTGAACATGAATTCCATTATTTTAATTTCTTCTTTTGTTTTAATTTCAATTATGAGCTAAGTCTTTATTGTACTTGAGGATCGCAACATGGGTTGAACCCTTTCTTTAATTATTAGTGTTTTTCCGATTTGGGATTGAATTAATTTAAATTGAGTTTTTATTTTACGTTGGCTTTTACTTTACGCTTATTTATTATTCTTAGAATCGTGAACTAGGAATAAGTTTCAGTACCTAGGCTATTCCATATAGTGGCGTATGGATTACCTTGACGGGGGGTTTGGTATAGAACTAAGTATTTGTCGACAGTATCCGCCAATGTCCTTGACAGGCTTGACTAGCCATTAGCCAATGAGGTAAGAATTAATCATCCGAAAGTGGTTTTAATCACCCTGACGGGGTTTAGAAGACAGTAGGAGAGCTTTTAGGTCCACCTTGACGGGGGCTAAGAGATTTTAGAATCCCGACTAGCGTAAGAATAATAACTCAACCCTTAAAGGGAAACATTAATTAAGAAAATTTGTGGTAAAACCCTAGCGTGACTCAAGTACTACTTTTCTCTCGCGTCTACCTCATTTACTTGCGTTATTTTCATTCTAGTATAATTAATTTAGTATTTAATTTACTTTTTCATTTTAGATTGTTAATCAAAAACTCAAACAAACATTATATTTTTTATTTTTCCGTTATTTGCAATTATTTCGCTAATAGATGAAATTAGAGTCAACCAATCCGTCCATGAGAACGAACTTGTTTATCACATATGAGTAATGCTATATGAGGTTATTGTTGATAACATCCTCATTAAACTATCTAATTGTTCTTTTATGCCTTCAATAATCTATTTTATAAAAAAATGCCTAATGAAGTAAATATTTATAGAAAACATCCCCTTTATATTTTCTATGCTTTTATTACCCTTATTATTAAATATATTATTTTATTTTAATACAATATTAATTTTAAATATTAAACAAATAATAGGGTACTTCTTTCTCCTCCTCCACCACCACCACCACCACCACCACCACCACAACCACCACCACAACCACCATGTATGTAACCACCACTACATCCACCACAACCATCACCACCTCCACCACCACAACCACCACCACCACCACCACCACCTACAACTACTAATTCCATCGCACGCGCGCGTCCGTGATTTTTTTTTTTAAATCGTCATAACTAATTCAAAAAAAATCAGAAAATTAAAAAAATTGTATTTTTGAATAAAGCAAATTAATATTTACGTCTATGATTTTTTTTGATTTTTTTCGAATTTTTTTAATTTTTTTTCGCAGGCACGGAATTCCATGTTTTAAACATGGAATTCCATGTTTTAAACCGTGAAATAAACATGAAATTATGTGTCTGCGAAAAAAAAAATTAAAAAAATCAAAAAAAATCAAAAAATTCAGAAAATTCCAAAAAAATCATAGACGTAAATATTAATTTGATTTATCTAAATATAATTTCTTTTTTTTTTTGAATTAGTTATGACGATTTTAAAAAAATTTCACGGACGCGCGCGTGTGTTTATTAGTTTTTTTCTTATTTTTTAATTGTTAATTATAAGGGTAATTTGGGATGGGGCTGTTTTCATTAAATATTTTTTTCTAGGCACCTTTTTCTAAATAAGTTTTTTAATAGGCATCAATCAACAATTGGCTCATGCTATATATCACCCTTCACCCCTTATGTGGAGCCTATGTGCCATTAAATAAAAGAGAGAGAAAAAAGTCATTTAAGAAAGAGAAACATCATGATTGGTTTTTAAAATCTCCACATAGGCTCCACATAAGAGGTGAAGGGGTGATATATAGCATTACTCATCACATATATTACTTGGGACAATTGTACACTTGCAGTTCGTTGTTCCTCTTCTCTATCCGCATTATTTTATAACACACAAGGACCCACCAAGGTGTTATCATAAATAAACAAAATAAATGTGACCCGGACTTTTATGTTATAATCATTTGCAATTAAAATCTTTTTATTTTCACATTATCATTGTCAAATATATTAAATTCTTATCAAATTTAATTATTATAATTAGTATACTTTTTTATATGGTAGAATTTATCGGTATTAAGGTAATGATAATATTAGTAAAACATAAAACTTATACCTATACAAAATTATTTTAAACCAGTTGAGATTAGCTCACTGGCCAGGACCTTGGTCATTCAATCTAGTGATATAGGTTCGAACCGCGTCAACTCCGAGTCCAAAGTTCTCTCCTATGTAACAAAAAAAAATTATTATTACTTAACTATAATATTGACTATTCATTTAATATTATTATGGAGTAACTAATAATTTACTAATGATACTTATGGCGAAAGAAGTTTTGTCTAAAAAAAGCTAATCTTACCCTAATCTTACCCTTCCTTTTATCTCTAATAATTTCAAATATTTTTGACAAAAGAAAAAAGTAATTTAGATATCGGACTCTTCAAAAGACCACAAAAGAACTTTAATTAATATATATCTGGAAAAGAATAGAACAAAAATATGTTGACAAAACTTGGTACGAGGTCTGCGTAAAGGGCCCACAAAATCTGGGCCGAGAAAGAAGTGGGGTTTAACATGAAGAAGCGTAAAAAAGGCAAAAAGTTGTACGGATCCATCACATCGATTCGTAGTTAAAAACCTATTCCCTCTTTTTCTTTTTTTTTCTCAAAATAAAAATGAAAAACTAATCCCTCAAGTAATACAACTCTTCACTTTTTTTAAATTTTTTATTGATATAAAGATACTATAAAGAGAATATTCTCTTCTTTTTTCTTACGCCTTTTTGCTTTATTCCCGACAAATAGTTTCCTTTGTCTTTTTATTTCCTTTGAGCCGTCTGCTATTAAAATATTAGTTCTTTTAGGGTTTGACGTCCCCTTGACTTCCTCGCCCACCACTCATAATCAAACCTCAGTTTAATTAATTCGGTATGTCTTTTTATGATTATACATTTAATTACTATTTACTATTCATGAATTTAGTAAGTTATAATCTCCTGGTTTTATCTGAGAATTAGGTTTTAATTATTTTTTAATTTTCAAAATATTCATAATTCTCTGAAGATAAATTTTATATATGTTCGTGAATGGGCTTTTAATGAATTGGGTTTTGATCAATTGCACTACATTGTAGCTTAATGATTGATTGTCTGTGTGATCAAAATAAAATAATTGACTTAAATTTATAATTAATGTTCAATTGTGTTAATTTATATACGATTTAACTTGTTTTGGCTAAGTATTTGAATTCAAATTACGCCCGCTCAAAGAAAATTGCTGGTGACTCATTTATCTGTAGACTATAGTATGTGTTGAATTTGAATTTGAATTTTTCGTAACAATTAATTGAGTTCATTAACTTTGTATATTGTTCATGCTTGATAGTATATTGTCATCAATTTAAAGAGTATTAACTTCATACTTACATTTGCAGAATGCTTTTATAAAAAATGGATCGTACAAGGTTCAATCCTAGTAGGCTGTACAAGAATGATACTCAGAAACAGAGTGTTAACTCTTTTCAGCTTAGTAATGATCAGAAGTTTATTCAAAAACAAGAAGAGATACAATTTGAATCTCATGATACATTTATGAATCAGAAAAAAACCTGCGATGATATTGAAAAGCTAATTCACCATGATATGGGAGATAATGATTTAATTTCTTGGTCAAAACCAGTCACAAAGCGTGTTAACAATACTATTTACATTAGAGGTGTGTTTTCATCTCCTTTTTGATTCATTTTTGGTAAACATTTGTTAAGATTTTCATTATAATTTATACTAATTATGTTTTATTATATGTAGGTTCTGAGAAGATTATGTCATGTTCAAACATGGGAATGAAGCAAGTTATGAATGAATCTGTTCCTTCACCTGAAGCTATTTCATCTCTCACAGTTTGTTCAGATGTGGAGGGGCAATTTGGTAAGGAATATATTGATATTGGACCTACTATTTGTAGCAGTAATTATTCAGAAGCTTTAAGCAGTTCCTCTATGTCTGAAATCCTTAATTCTTACGAGAATTATAAGAATATGCCAACTAATATTGGTGGAAATACAATTCCTTTCGAGAATTATTTTCATTGGAATATTTGCACATGGAATATATGCAAGTGTGATGAATACAAGTTACTCATATCACATTTAAATAACTGTGATACTACAAATTGTAGTGTATGTAGACCTAAATTAGGGTTACATTCAGTATCAGCTAGTAACGATAATTCCTCTTCTGTAGCTATAGATAGAGAGATTCTACATACAACAAAACGTATGAAAACGGAATGTGGGCCCACCCCTGTTATTTCTTCTGCACCATATGAAAGTGATAGATACTCTCATAAGAAGGGTCCCTTTGGTAATAATCAAGTAAATGTATTAAACTCCTCTGAAGAATCCAGAAGATCCGGTTTGGGTAAAAGTGACGAAGAAGTTAACAGTAGCTCTGAAGTGGCTAGTTCTAGTAAAATGATAAAAACCGAGGGACTGATTTGCAAAGAAGAAACACACAACACTGTACCCAAGTGTGAAAATTCTACAGAAGCTGAACGTTCGAAGATGATTTTTTCTGTTCCGATTTCAAAGAAAATAGATGTGCCTTTAGTTGATCATTTAAATACAGAGCAACTTGAACAACATATATCAAGCCTTAATGGAAATAACTCCAAGGTTTGTTTTTTTACTATCTTTTTTTTTTTACTGTTAATGTGCAGAAATATTGATTTACTTAATTTTTTTTTTTTTGCAGTGTGATCTTGATATAAATACATGTCAATTATGTGCATTGACTAAGCTTGTGTTCAATCCATCACCTATATACTGCTCATATTGCACTTTACCTATCAAGCGAAATTTATTCTACTATTCTGAAATAAATGGACAACCTTGTCTTTGTACACGTTGCTTTAAGTATGCACGTGCTGGTAATATTACACTCCAAGGTGGTGTCACTTTTTGTAAAGAAAATATGATAAAGAAAAAGAATGATGAGGAAAAGGAAGAATCTGTAAGTATTTTAATTATTATTATTATCTCTATAATTGATGTTATGTTATAGATTCTTTTTATTAATTTTTTTTTTAAATTTGTAGTGGGTAGAATGTGATAAGTGTGAAAGATGGTTTCATCAAATATGTGCTCTTTATAATGCTAAAAATGATCCAGAAGGGAATGCACGTTATATTTGCCCTTATTGTCGGTTACAAGATATTAAAGATGGAAAACATGTGCCTTTTGCTTCTTTTGGAGCTAAAGATCTTCCTCGTACTAAGCTTAGTGATCATTTAGAACAGAGACTTTTTACTCGTCTTAAGAGAGAGAGATTAGAGAGAGCTAAATCACTTGGGAAGAAATTTGATGAGGTAAGATTTTGATTTGTTACATTTGTTAAAGAGTTTTGAAAGATTATAACATTTTTTTGTCAATTTTTTAGGTACCTGGAGCAACTGATCTTGTGGTGAGAGTGGTTTTATCTGTGAAGAAACAATTGAAAGTGAATCAACAGTTTTTAGATATTTTCCATGGTCAGAATTACCCTTCGGAATTTGCATATCGATCAAAGGTAAGAGTGAGTGTGAGTTTTGTTTTTTTTTTGTGTCACTATTATACCTTTTTCTTGAATTGATACATAATGTTTTTTTGTTATGAAATAGGTGATTTTGCTGTTCCAGAAAAGTGAAGGAGTAGATATATGTCTATTTGGAATGTATGTTCAAGAATATGGATCAGATTGTGGGGCCCCAAATAAACGCTCGGTTTATATCTCGTATCTTGATTCAGTCAAATATTTTCACCCTCAAATAGAAACAGTCAATGGTGAAGCGCTTCGTACTTATGTATACCATGAGATACTAATCGGATACCTCGATTATTGCAAAAAACGAGGTTTCACAACTGGTTATATTTGGGCTTGTCCACCAATAAAAGGTGAAGATTATATATTGAATTGTCATCCCGAAACTCAAAAAACACCAAAGCCAGACAAATTGAGACAATGGTACGTATATATACATACATACATATATCTATATATCTCGATCTTTCCTAATATGATATGAATTGTTACACAGGTATAAATCAGTTTTACAAAAAGCAGGAAAGGAGGGTATAGTGGTAAATTCCACAAATTTATATGATCGATTCTTTGTACCTGATGAGAAACGAAGATTAAAAGTAAGTGCAGCTAGATTACCTTATTTTGAAGGAGGGTACTGGTCAGGTTCTGCTGAAGATATTATTAAAAAGCTTGGAACTGAAAAAAATGGAGGAACTAATAAATTAATAACTAAAAGAAGTTTAAAAGCTATGGGATATACTGATCTTTCTACTGAAGCTGCTACAGATGTTTTAGTTATGCAAAAGGTAATTAATTTATTTTTTTGCTCTGTCTAATCTTATTTATTTACGTGTTCTTATCCTGATCTTTTCTGTGTAATTAACAGCTTGGACAATTGATCTTACCTTGTAAAGAAGATTTCATTATAGTGCACATGCATATCACTTGCTCTACTTGCCATGAAGTAATATTATCGAAAAGTTATTGGAATTGTACTCACTGCCAAAGCACAAGCTTTCATTTATGTCCAAGGTGAGATATCTTTTTACCCTTTTTACCCTTTTTACCCTTTATACGAATGTTATATATATCTGAGTTTTGTTTCGTTTATGTTAGATGTGTGAACAAGGATAGAACACACGTGTCCGTTAATGGAGAAAGACACTGGTTAGCTGAGGTTAAGGAAAATGAAATAGCAGAAGATACAGAGGATAAAGATGTAATTGTGGTGAACGAGATATTAGAGAATCGACATTCATTTTTAAGCTTCTGTCAAGAAAACAGTTATGAGTTTGGTACACTTCGTAGAGCTAAACATTCTTCAATGATGATCTTATCACAACTTCACAAACAGACATTATTAAAAAGCACGTGCAATATTTGTTATAAGGACAACTCAGTAGACGAGAATTTAACGTGTGAGAAATGTCCTAGTTTTTATGTCTGCAATTCGTGTTACACGAAAAATGGAAGCTCTTGTCATACTCATAAATTATTAACCAAGGATGAACTAATTCAGATACGCAAAGCTATAATGGTATGTTGCTTTAATTAAATATATATTGTTATGTATTAAAATTGAATTTTAAATGATTTATAATAATTTATGCAGGAAAAAGAGCATTTATCGCTATTAGATCATGCATTATTCTGTACGAGTGAAATAGAGAACCCGTGTGAATATCCGAAATGCTTTCAAATGAGAAAGCTGTTTAATCATGCATCATATTGTAATGTGAAGTACCAAGGGGGGTGTACACACTGTAGGAGAGTATGGACTCTTTTGAGTTTGCATTCTAAAAACTGTTCAGACTTGAATTGTCAAGTCACTCGTTGCAAGTGAGTGTTACTTATAAACCTTTTACTTGATGTGTTAAATTTGTAATAATAATATGTTATTAAATATTGAATTATGTATGGTAATGATTTTCAGGGATATTAAGAAGAAAGCAGAGTTTAATAGTCGCCAGCAAGGTGATGTTCAAGGGATGGAGTAGTGATTGAGGATTTTGATCAATGTTTATAGGTAGTTAGTTAGTTAGTTAGTTAGTTATATATGGCGATGATATGTACAGAGTATAACAAACAGTCACTGCGTTTTGTATAGTGGATGACATGAAATTTTGTTTAGTACAGCAAATTTTTCTGAGTGATGTTATAACATCAAACGGTTTAAGCCGATAGTTTTATATATATTTAGTTGAAAATAGTGATTGATATATATCATTCGGTTGGGTTCTGTTATATAATGTGGGGATCGATCTTTCAGGTGAATGGTAATATTTTAGCTATTGTGATGTTATAGATCTAATAATTTTCACCAATTTTCGCCACATCTTTTGGTTGTTATTAATTTTATAGCCGGGCTTGTGTTAATATTGGCAAAATTGCAAGTCCAGTTTTACAAAATTGATAAATTGAAGGGCAAATTAATCATTTGACGACACTAATAGAGGAAAATATATCTTTAAACCTCAAAGTCGCCAACTTGAATGATCAAGGCGCCTCAAGATATCATGATAACAGATGTGTCCTCTTCAGCACTTATTTCGGGTTTGTTGAAGTAGGATATGACAAGGATATGGTTATATCTACCAATGTAATATGGCATTTACGCCTCTATCATTTGTAATAAATATCTCTTGTTGTCTAATTTATATACTACCTATCGTAATTCTTTGCTATGATCATATACTTTGACGCCATTTTTTGGAAACGAAAGTTTTTTAACCGATTGAAATACATGTAAAGCCAAAGATTCTTATAATAATGAAATATACTACTATGATTAAAGCTTTAAAATCTCTTCAGCCCTTCTTTTTTTATAATGATGATGACTTTTGGAAAAAGGTTTGGTTTTTAAAGTTATCTTCAAAGATTCTAATTTTTCTCCAAAGCTACAAATGTCTTGCCTATTCAAAAGAGAACCTTTTTGATAGAAAATGTGCAATGAGAGCTTAATTTTCAGAATTCTTAGGTTTTAAATCTTACTTAGAAAACACTTCATTCATTTTAAGGCCTAATTTAATTTTTTGGTTAGTTTTTTACTTTTCTACTTTTTTTTTATTCCTTTTTTTTTTTATTATAGACAGGTTATCGAGTCCAGTCGTTTAGGCCTAAGGGGTCACCCTAGTAAAACCCTGATTCAACCTTTAAACTAGTTATCGAGTCCAGTCGACCTAAGGGGTCACCCTGGTAAAACCTCGACCCAACCTTTAGATAGGTTATCGAGTTCACTTGGTTAGGCTAAGTGGTCACCATGGTAAAACCTCGATTCAACCTTTAAATAAGTTACTGAGTCCAGTCGGGTAGGCTTAAGGGGTCACCTTGATAAAAACTCGGCTTAACGTTTAGCCGGTTATCAAGTCTAGTCGGTTAGGCCTAAAGGGCCACCCTAGTAAAGCCTCTATTTAGCCCCTAGTTGGTAGGATCGCATAAATAATGGTTAGATCTTCGCGACCACCCCTAAAACCTTGAGTTTTCCCTTAGTAAGAATCATCGATAATAGTGGCTAAATCTTCGCAATCACCCCAAAAAACTCGATTCAACCATTCAATAGGTTGTAGAGTCCAATTGAATTTGACCTACATGGCCATCTCTAACCAATCCCTAAGTGGCGTTATCATATAACAATAGTTAGATCTTCGTGCTCATCCACAAAATCTCAACCACCTGATAAATTGCCAAGTTCAGGTCGGTTCGAGCTACGTGGCCATCTCTAACCAAGCCTTGGGTGATGCTATTGAATAGCACCAGCTAGATCTCTATGATCAAATCTAGTACCTCGATTCAACCCCTAGTTGAAACCATCAAATAAATAATAATTACCCCTAAAACCTAGCTTCAACCACACGATAGGTTGTCGATTCTAGTTAGTTCGATCAAGGGTTAAATTTTCATAATCGCCGCTAAAGACTTGACTCAACCTCTCGACGGATTATCGAGATAAGACCTCCTTTGTCAAAGTTCTAAATAATTCAATCAAAACTTTCATCAGGTTATCAAGTTTTCAACGCATGGTTAAGCTTTTGAGTGGCTAACTCTCTATACTAGTCAAAATGTCAAATTATCCGACTTCTCAAAGGTTACCCTCCCCCTCGATCAAACCTAAAATTAAGGATTGGTAGGTTATACGGGCAACAGTTTAAATCGAGAAAGTACCAAAATCTAAGGGGTCCACATCACACTTATTTTTTTGGGCCTACATAAAGGTGAATAAAAAGGCTACGACGCTATAAGACCCAACAAAAGGTCACATGCCTTTCGTCAAGAGGAAACTAGTTTCCTCTTAAAATGAAAGGTGAAAGGACTTCATAAAGGAAAGAGCTTATGCTACGAGTAATTAAAACTCACACAAATCCATTACAACCCCCGACACAAGTAGTGGAGTCATCTTCAATTAAACTAAAATTTGTCCAATTAAAAGAGATAACGGTATGACCAACTCAGACAAAATTTCACATAAGGAGGAATAGCCCAAACTCTCGAGAAACGGCAAAAAAAACGTTAAGCCTCAGGTTCAAACAAACTAAAAAAAGACAACACACTTGAAAAGAGAAACGCTAAGTACTACATCCTAAAACAATAATCTTGGGCCTATTGCTCTGAATCGAACTACAAATACATCAAAAATCATAAAAGAAAGAACAGTCGTAACGACGTGAACCTCCTGGATATGTTAAAGTTAACCTCCGTAATCTTACAAAGAGGTGGAAAATAGATAACCCTCTTGGAGGTAGCAGGCGTTTGCATCTTCTCTATGAAACGAAACAAAAACGTTAAGATCAATGATACACGTGGACGTGCGCTGAAAGAATTGTATTCTTGATCGGACATGAACTACTAGTGAAGCTGGCTTTTATCTTCGTGGGTTGTCAACCATAAATGAGTACTGAGGGAAATTTATTTCTTCTTGTAATAATAAAGTATTCATGTTAGCTTGCTTGTATAGTAAACGGTCTAGGTAATATCTAACTAGGGGAGAGCATGGGTCGATTTTACCCGGTTTTGAGGTTAGGGTAAACCGAATGTAATATATTTCGGTTAAAGGAATTGCTTAGATAACCCAAGGGTAGGGTGAAAAAAAGTTTACCCTCGGGTTAATTCGGGTTACCCTTCGGGTACCTTCGGTTTACCCTTATGGTCAACTATAGTCAAACTTTTTTGTAACATAAAATTGCTATCGTTAAAAATCAAACTCGAATTGCACCTATTTCAAATGAATAACTTTACAAAACAAACTTTTGATAATTCGAGAGTTTAAATAGTTTGTGAATTATAGACTATGTTAGAGTTTTTTTTTTTTAAATGTTTTCACCTTAAATGTAAACATTATTAATTGAAATCATTAATTTACGTTTTTTCGGTTTGGATTTACCCACCCAATGGTTTGGGTAATTTATGGGTAAATTAGTTGGACCAGAAAACTTAATAGGTAACCCGAAAGGTAAAGTTGGTCAAGGTAAAATTACCTTTGTTTTTAGTTCGGTTTGACTAAAACTCGGGTCGGTTTTCGGTTTTGTTAAAATTATGCTCAGCCCTAATATCAACCATTAAAACCCATAAGTGAGGAAGCTTAGTATACCCAGGGAGAAAAAAGATAATCGTGACCTATATCTTGAAAAAAATAAGAAAGGAGCGAGCCGTCATGATTTGTTGGAATAATTGAAATGATACTAGTCAATTCTTAAATTCATAAATCAAATACATGAATACATTTCTCAAAAAGAAAGTGAAAATTTGAAGTCATTAAGCAAAAACAACTCATGCTCCGTAATGAGAAACAAAATGATAGGAGGCAAGTAAATACAAAATCGAATCCCCACCCTCTTCTAGACCTAAATAGGTCCTAATCAATATTCAAACTAAGTCAGGGATGCTAAGTTAGGGATGCAGGGAAATAATTTTTCGTTTAAGCAAGTTCCTTGCATTGATTTCTTAACAAGTCAAGGCCTGACTAACAGATGTTTTCCTACGAGCCTTTTCGTCCTTCAGTCGCTTCATGACCTGGCTGGTCCTTGAGAAAAACAAACTCATATTGGGTATCTTTCAAATAACTTCTAGTGACCAATAACTCGTTTTCCAGCTGAATCATCCGCTTCGTCTCTCGAACACATTTTTAAAGAGATAGAGCTTGAGATTAGCAAAAAGTGTAAAAGTTGGTGGTATAGTGGCTATACCGTCAAAGCCCATGCCACCTCAGACTATATTACGATTATAATAGAAAGTAAGACCCCCTTTCTCTCTAAGTACAAAAGAATCCCAAGGAGGGCAGATGAGCAAATTGCTTGTTTTGAACTTGCTGATAAAACTATTTTTAAGAATACAATATAATCTTGATAAAAATGTGTATTTATACTTGACATAAATCAACCCTACTTAAAAAAAGGAAGGGATGAAGAAGGGGGTGGAAAGGCTGCACATTGTGATTCCAAAAGTGGACAACATAGGTTTCCATCATACTTGTTATGTTCTAGAGGGATAGTGAATAAGACACTTAATAATAGAAATTCAAAATTTTGTTTGGGCAATTTATCAAATGCTAAGGAATGGATGAGATTGTATTCAAAGATAATAAGAATCCTCTCTTTTGTTTGGATTAGACAAAATTAGAAGGAGAAGTTTATTAAAGTTTTCTTATAATCCCTTTTTAACCTATATATTCAATCCTGTTGATTTAGTAGTATTAGAACCAAATGATTCTTGTATTATAGCGCAATGTCTAAATTATTCTAAGGGTATAAGAGTCATTTAGTTATGAAAAGAAATTTCTTCCTTTCATTATTTTTATAATCCTAACACCAAATATATAAAATCCTTTAATAAAATTATTTTTTGTATTTTTATCTAATCAAAACAAAATTATATACTTCAAACAACTAGTATGAGTTAGTTGTTTTTTGTTCTTTAGTTGCTACTTTAAACTTTCGGGTCTAAGTATGTAACTCTATTGATACTACCCTTTACTCAACCCAAAAAATAAAATAAAATAAGACAGTACCACCATAAACCAGCGGTTCTGACGTGTACATCTTGCTGACATGGTAGTCAAACCTTCAGGGCTGGTCGATTCTTTGTCTAAATAACAAGACAATTTGCAAACCAAAGTTGAACTCAAAACCTAGCCAAAGTCTCTAATTATAATTTTTTTAATTTAATAATTGGTGGGATTAAAAATTGATTCCTCCGTTGAAGAAGAGGCAACTCTTTGCCCTCCTCAAGACTCTGTATCAGAATCATCAAAAGCATCATCGATGGCTGTGCCGGTGGTGAAGTTTCCGATCTTCATGGTGGTGAGAATACTAGGAATCTCCGTGGCGGCGTTGTTACTGACATGGACTATGCATTACAGAGGAGGCATGGCCCTCATTTCTGATAACAAAGCTCTCATCTTTAACGTAAGTCCACATTTCCCACCCATTTTAAATACAATTTATATCCAAATCCCCTTTATTTGAACTATAATATAAAACAATTGCTAGTTTTTACATGTATAAATTATGATTAAATATCTTTGCGTAAATTTGTAATAATCCATTGATCTGGGTACTTTAGGTTGTCATCACTTTACTGTGTTTTTGTATATTATTTGTTTATTTGGTTTGATCAGAAAGGGTGCTAGTAGGAGACAAGATTCTACAATTAGCCTGCTAAACTATTAAGTCCTATCAACTGATCTGAAAGTGTTAATTGCACTATTGGTCCTTGTGTTATGCGAAATAGCCATGTTGTAGAAGTAGTAACTATACAGTGGTGTATATGTTACCATGTATATTAACATTGCAAAATAGCAAAAAACTCGTCTTTCAAAACTAGCAAATATACTCTTGTGGTACATTTACGTTACAAATCTACCCTCCATATGGTTATATTTGCTATTTTTGCATAACACACGGGTATATTGTACTGCAGGTTCATCCAGTGTTAGTAGTGATTGGACTTGTACTACTAAATGGTGAAGGTAACATATCTACATACTATCTTTATATCAAACAATGCCTTATTATATCCTATTCATGTTCCTTCCTCGTTCAATGCACAGCTATGTTAGCGTACAAGACTGTTTCAGGAACAAAGAACTTCAAAAAAACAGTCCATCTTTTCATTCAATTTGTCGCCTTATTATTGGGTACAATCGGTATATGGGCTGCTTATAAATTTCACATAGAAAAGGGTGTCGAAAATTGGTATAGTCTGCACTCATGGCTAGGCTTAACTTGCATTTTCCTATTTGCCTTTCAGGTATGGCTAACTCTTTTTTATTGTTTGAGTTTGAGTTTGAGTTTGAGTTTGACTTTGACTTGTGTTTGTACAGTGGGCAAGTGGATTTGCAACGTATTGGTATCCAGGTGGATCAAGAAACAGCAGAGTAAATCTTATGCCATGGCATGTATTTATGGGTTTATATATTTACGCACTTGCTATTGCTACTAGTGTGACTGGTATTTTGGAGAAAGCTACGTTTCTTCAACTTCATAAGTTGATTACTCTTTATTCAACTGAAGCAATGTTGATGAACTCATTGGGTATTATGATTGTTGTTTTGGGTGGTTTAGTCATTCTCGCTATTTTATCTCCAACTAATGCCAAAATTGAGGATATGCATGAGTCAAAAGCTTGATTTACTTGAGATCCATAGATTTTGATTTTTCATACTTGTATTTTGAATTGAATTTGTGAAGTAAAGAGAAGAGAGAGAAGATATAGACTATATTTAAATGGAATAAGATTCTTCTTTTAACGGCATCTACTATTACTTGTTTTAGATTAGGAAACCTCTCATATATTATCTCCATTGATGCTTGTGTTGATATGGTGTGGTGAGTATGTGAGTAAAGGCTAAGAGCCTGTCTAGGATTGCTTTTTGAAATAATCACTTGAAGTGATTTTATTTTAGATTCCTAATAATACTCTAGACCTTTAAAATCACTTTTAAGAAAAGTATTAGCCAGATTATTAAAAAAATCATGATTTTGGATGTCAAAATGTTTTTTATATTTTTTACAAATATTAAAATTTTAATTTAAAAAACATTTTTGGCTCTACAATAATCAATCCCAAAGGGGCACTAACTTGACACTCCAGTTTATGTTCTTTCTTCTCATTTGGGGTGGTTCTGGTGTCAATAATATTGAAACATAATAAAAACCTTTTATTTTAGTGAAAAGTCTATGAGACCTAAACTAGTGTCCCAATTTTGTGAGACCTGAATTCGATTCATGTCCTTAAAATCTATTCTATTCTTTATCCAACGACGCTCACATTCATATAATGATGATTTTTGGGATACGACAAAGACATGGGATTATAGAAGCATTTCAAATACTCTTTACACAACACAAATGTATGTTTTATATATATATTTTTTGTTCTAAAATGTATGTTTTATATTGATAATATGCAACAAAAGAAAAAAAAAAAATTCAATCACTCACCTAGCTAAAACTCACCATAATGGTGTTAGCCACGTGATTAGCCTTCTCCAGCAAGTCTAAGAGATAAAGAAAACCCATTTTGTAAAGATATTGCCCTTGAATTAAAACACATTTTGTAACAAGTTGTGTTAGCACAATTGGCCAAGATCTTGCTATTTCTTTCATAATTGGTGTATGCGATGAGATTAGTAGTGGTTTGCCTTGTTACATACTGAATTTTCTTGTTGTAAGTAAGTGCTTGGCCCCTCTAGCAGTTCCAGATTGGCCCAAGAACTGACTTTACCTTACATTAGTACCCTTTAATTGGTTCACGGAATTCCCACATGTTAACTATAACTATAAGAAATCTTGCATTTAACATTTTCATACTTCATGTTAACACAAGGGTTATTAAAATAATAAACTACTACTTGGCTTAATTGATGAACATAGTTATTAATCCTATGGGTGAGAAATAGTAGGGTTTCCTACCCTTTCATCCCTTCAGGGTACAAACACCCCCACTTACCCTTCTTACATCAGTTTGAAAAAACAAAAATAATAAAAAAACCCTTGCAAAGGAAGTAAAACTGGGTAGGGCCAAAAAACAAAGGGGAAAAGAAAAAGGCCACCACTAATCAGTATAACATAAGGTAGCTTCATAACCAAAAATAATAGAGTACATAAGTTATACATTGTTAAGCCAAAAATTGGTAAAGTGAAGAGTTACAAAAAGCTCATCAAACATCAAAAAACTGCTCGGAGAGGCGGGTAAAATCGCACTCTTCGCAGAGTCAGAGTTAGCTGAATAAAACTCAACCATAATCTCACATTACATAAAAACTAAATCAAAAAGGCCTTTCTTCTTTTCTCCAACAACAAACACACCTTCTATATCCAAAGATGTTCACTTCGATATTCACGCACAATCACTGGTACACTTGTAGGAGGTATCTGTTCATATCATATCATAATCATATAACATAAAACATAAAATCAAACTTGTATTACTCTTTATCTAACTAACTATATCTACTCATTCTTTAACATTATCAAAACATAACTTACCATTCCATAATCTGTAATAATCAATGAAATGTAATCCGAAGGTGTCACGTCATAACTGTCACAAAAAAAAAAGGATTAAACTCTATAAACTTCATTTAAACCAAAAATAAAACTTACGTTAGATTCAAAAGTTGCAGATTTGCCCCAGTAGTGTTATTATCCAAATATATAGTATCTTCCCCACCTGGAATTTTCGCAATAACATCTGGATCACCTGAAATTAACAATCATTAAGCAAGAAACAAGATAATAAAACATAGAAAATAAAAACAATACCTAGTTCATTAGAACAAATCGAATCAAGTTGAACCCTTTCATGAAACTTATAAGCTTCACAACAAATTAAAACGGGTACACGAAACTGATGAGCAACCATAGCTACACTAGCAGTACCAACTCTTGAATAAACCGTTCCGTTAGATAAAACCGAAGAAGCACCAAGAAATACTCTATTAACTTCTTGCATAATGTACGAAACTGCGTTTATATGAGTATAAGTACAGTTTATACCCTTTCCAACAAGTCTACGAAGTAATAATCTTCCTTCAAGTTTTGGACGAGAATCTACTATTACTACACGGAATTGTTTACCAAGCTCATGAGCATGTAATAACATCATTTCAACAGCTGATGATGATCCGTATGTTAAAAGTACATCACCGTCTCGTATTTTTGTTACTGCGTGTTTTACTATTACTTTATCTGCTATAATAATCTTTTCGTTGATGAAACGATCTGTTTCTGATACAAGTGAAGCTTTTGCTTCGGATTCAGATAAGGTTAAAGGTAATTTCGCTATTCGAGTTTTGAGAAATCTTATTGCATTTCCCATGCTTATTGAAAGTGGCCTACACTCAATTAAGAAGGATACGTATGAGTTTATTTTTGTAGTTAAGTCCCTAATAAGGGTTTTCTCAGGTGGGGTTGAATAGTCTTTTATTGATTCTTGAAGGGCTTGTAGCATTGCAATACATCTCGCATTTCCACCTGAGATATCACCAGCTAGGTATCTTAATCCAACCTAATAAAGGAGTAAAGAGTCATTATAACTTATTAAAGTATATCAATTAATCTGATTTATGTACTAAATTAAGAATACCTTGTAAACAGCAGGATGAACAGCATCAAGTTGAAAGAACTTAGATTCGAGTTCAGGAAGTTGTGTACCATGTTCATATTGAGGTAAATGTCTGAAAAGTTCAACTCTGTTACGAGCTTCAGTTTGTTTAACAACTGAACGTTTTTTAGCCTTTTCAACACGTGTTTTATCATCAAATTGCATACGTGGATGAGGAATATCTTTCTTTCTATCTTTATCAGGTGCACGATCACTTCCTCTTTTTTCAGACGCAGCAACTGAAGATGTATCTTTCTTTATTGATGGAGCTTTTGTACTCTTTCTAGGGTTTGCATTTGTTGAAACAGAAGCTTTATTTCCATCACCTGAATAAATAATTATTGTAGCATCTTTGACTAATATTGTTGAAATAAAGATTCTGAGGAAAAATGACCTTTTGCAGCTTCTTTTGCAGCTCTTTGAGCCTCTTGTATGGCACGTCTTTCAGCTTTTGTTGTTTTCTCTTTAAGTGGCTTTGAACTTGTGGATCGGTCCTTTTGTGCTTCTGGTGTACCTCCTTCATCTTTCTCTGCAAAAGCAACATTTTTATCCTTATTGTGCTATAAATTGGACTATATAACATATAGCAAATGAATCAAACATTGATTTCAATCCTTATAGATAGAAAGTAAGCAAATTTATACAGTTGTGTGTATGTATATATTACCAGTGAGTCCAGGGAGCATATTGACTGTGGAGACAGTAGTCAAGCTACTCGCCGGAAAGTTACTCTGCTTGATGATGGCTGACCTATTTAAACCACCGGTAGGTAGAGAAGTAGCGAATTTAGCAGAGCCGGAGGTGAAGTCTGAAGCAGTGGGAGAAGCGAATTCAGAAGGGTTGTAGCTTCCGACGGGGATTGAGTCACCACGGTTATGGATAGGAGATAGAGGAGCCATAGCCATAGGCATAGGTAAGTGAAGAGGACGAGGAGGAGGGATCATAACCGGAGAAAGAGAGTTTCCAGAAGGGGAAGGAGAAGGTATGGGTGGGGTCGATTGAGATCGGTCAGGTGGGACGATACCTGGAGTGATGAACCCCACTTGACGGACCTTTGGGTCGCTTACAGTGCGGTGAACAGGCACGCGCCGAGGGTCCATCGTTGTCGTTATGTGTAGATCATATAAGGTTTTGGGCCGTAGATGGAGGAGGACGACGAATGAGAAGTTAGTGAGGAGGAGTAGCTGGCAGTGAACCTTCTAGTAGAAGATTATACTAGTGGAGAAGTTGAGCACTTTTTGGGGGGCTTCAACTATCTTTCCATTTTGGACCAGATATAAATCGATCTGGATCTCTTTTCGTCCTTTTTGGGCCGTCGATATTTCTGGATAGAAAACTACTACAAGTAGGCCATTATTTATTGCATAAGTACTCTCTAATCTCTATCAATATTGTTTGGTTCTTTTATCCAAAAATTCTTTTATAACAAAATCTTGTTAGCACTCTTTTTCAAGAGTAACGTTGGGTGTTGGGTGTCATTTAAAAGAACATGTAAATATCACTTATTATGTGTATTTTTAAGGGTCAATGACCCAAAAAATCAAACTAATATTATATTTGCCCCAAAGAATCATCCATTAACTTACTATTATAAGATTACATGTTTACCCTTACACCATAAGAACTATTCCCGTCAAAGACGATTCCCGTCAAGGACGATTCCCGTCACGGACGATTCCCGTCAAGAACGATTCCCGTCAAGGACGATTCCCGTCAAGCACGATTCCCGTCAAGCACGATTCCCGTCAAGCACGATTCCCGTCACCGACGATTCCCGTCACCGACGATTCCCGTCACCGACGAATCCCGTCATTACGCATATAAATCCCATCACTAGTTGTATTGAATTCCACCAATATTTTGACAAAAAAAAATCTCACCAATACAACTATATCTCATCAACTAACGTATAAAATCCCTTGACGCATATAAATCCCATCAAAGTTGTATTGAATTCCACCAATATTTTGACAAAAAAAAAATCCCACCAATACAAACTATATCCCATCAACTAACGTATATAATCCCATTGACTAGTTGATGGGAAGTATAGTACATGTAGTTGTATTGAATAAATCCCATCACCAGATATACAATCATCAGCTGTTTCGACTAAAAAAAATAAAAAAATCTTCCCATCAGTTGAAGAAGATGGGGTTCAATGATAGGATTCGTATAAATCCATAAGTCCACTTTGTCCAACAGCTGCACAAGCCTTACCATCAAGTTCCACTTGTGGCTTTTGAAGATCAGCCAAGCTTACACAAAAAAAAATTAATTAAGTTTTAAATGAATAAAGGATAGTGAGATGGAAATTAATTGTGGAAAAATTAGTGGGGCGGATTGTGCAATGAGGAGAATGGACTAGTGGAGGTATTGGTAGTGGAAAATAATATAATGGGGAGGGACTGCATAGTTGGTAATAGAACTAAAATACCTGACAAATTGGAATCTAAAAATTGAAGTCAGTAGCTGATACTTTAACTTTGAAGCAACCTACTGCTCCAGCGAAGGATATACAACACCAAGGGAACAATTCACTAGCTGTGAGGGACCCGCCACAGGTGGTGCTTCCCAGTACAAATCTAAATCTAACCCTACTTCTGATTCTCCTCTTGTATCTACTTCTGTTTGAAGTTCATCTGAATCGAGTACACTATCGCATAATATTTGAAGAGTTACTACTGCCCAATGTTTTTTAAAGAAGAAGGTAAAATTGGAGGTGGAATTAAAGGTGCTTCTTCGATAACTACTTTCTCTTCCAAATCATCTGATAAATCACCCTCATCTTCATCTTCATCCTTATTCTTCTTATCCTCATCACTCATTGGACTTTTTACCTTTTCCGATTCTGAACTTTTAACCTTACTTTTCTTCAACACTATATCTTGGTAATGAACCATGGTGGTGAACGGAGGGGCCGCGGTCTTCTTCGATCGGAGGGAGGTGTGTTCTTAGATGGAGAAGAATAGAGTTTTGATGGGATGGGTTGTGGTGGATTGCTGATTTGGGGCTTTGAACGAGAAGAGGAAAAGAAATTGGTATATATATTAAATAGTTTGTAATACAGAAAGTAAGTAGGGATAGTTTAGTCAAATAATGTATAAAATAATTCAATTCATGATTTTATTGGGCAGAAATTTTGTCATTGAGGTTATTGGGCTGAAAATAATATTATTTTGATTTTTTGGGTCATTTTCTCTATTTTTAATGATCTAATTATATAAGAGAGTAAAAAATTATTTTTAGAAAAAAATAATATGATTGAACACACCTAAGATATAAATCATTAATGATATTTGAGTGATCTTTTTTTGAATAATACCGATCATTATTTTTTTTTAAAAACTTTTTTAGAGTGATTAAAAAATTAATTCTCTAACTAAACATTTTCTTTGGGAGAACGAGGAATACTTAGTAATACATTGGATCAACTAGAATAAAGTTGTTTTTCCCGAATTCTCAGGAGACCTAAGGATTAAAAACCTGGAAACTTTTAATTTATCCCTTCTTGCTAAACATGCATGGTCTATCCTCAATAATCCTAATGCCTTTATCCATCATGTCCTTAAAAGAAGCTACTTGCGTGAAGTATATATTAACAATGTTCCTAGATTTAAAAATATTTCATGGATATGAAATAGCTTTCTTAGAAATAGGAATTTTCTTATATATCATACCATCAAGACTTTTACAGATCAAGCGAGACTTTGGTTAAGTCTGCAAACTTTAGCTGGTACTAGACTTTACTAAATTTTTCGCACACCTGTCTCACTCTTCCAAAATATCCTGAAATGTGGATCTGGTTGACTCCCTCTTCATTGTTCCCCAAGCTAAACTGATCATAAGCTTGAACATACCTTAGTTTGAACAACTACTTACTTATATATGGCCTTATAATCAAAGTGTAACCTATTGCAAATCTGGATACTCCTATGTTGTTGAATCTCTTCTTAAGCCACTAAACAAACACAGTGCTTCTATTTTTATAAATCAAGACCTTATCAAATTAAGTTGGTCCTCCCTTGCCCAACCTAACTTCAAATTTTTCTTTTGGAGAGTCGTTATGAAAGCTATTTCAGCTGAAAAAATAGGTTCAATAGGAAATGCTCTAGTAATGTTTTTAACAATATTTGACTTAAAGAAGAGAAAAATGTTGAACACCTATTCCTTGAATGTGAATGGACTAGGAAAGACTCTTGTTTGTCTGTTTTACAGTGTAGTGGTTGTCCTTTATTAGCTTGGGTATAAATAGTTGGATTGGCCTCCTTTTAGACAGGTTCCCCTAAAAAAACTAAAAATCTTACTGCAAATTATTACTTGTTTCTGGACTATTTGGCATGTACGCAATAAATTTATATTTGAGTCTTCTTCTCCTATATGTTATGATAAATGCTTAGTCTCTATTTAACTTGCAAAAACAAAAGTCTTGTATTGCAAATATCCAAAGTTCCCATGATTTAGAGCAAAATATTAACATAATACCAAGAACATCAAGTTTCACGAAAATCTGGAGAAACTAACCTCAATATGGACTAAGAATGACGAAAATCTTAACAAACACATTAATCAATGTAGCCAAATGTCAAAAATAGCTTTAATCAACAGATTTAAACTTGCCATGTCAAAATAAACATAACATGGCATAACAAATAACTTGTATTGCAATCTAATAGCGGAATCTGAAATCGCGATTGTAATAACCATAAAATAACAAATATATACAAGAAAATGACAAAATAGCTCAAAATTTGGATAAACATACCTCAAAAATGGAATTGGCACGTCAAAGAATCTTAGAAATATATCTGGGCAACTCAGTTAGCAGATAAAATAGTCTTGACCAACATGTTTAAAGAATAATGCAAAGAAAACAACAAAAATATTCAAAATTTGTAGAAATATACCTCAAAAACATATTTAGAACGACAAAATTTTTTTGGAACAACTCTGGTTAACTTAGTCAACGAACTAAATAGCCCTGGTCGACGACAAAAACCAAGAAAAATGAAAAAAGTACTCACAATTTGAAGAAACCGACCTCGAAAATGGATCTCGAATTTCAAAAAATCCTCAGATAAGTCGGGTCGGAAAGTGAAAGAAATAAAATAAATTAAATATTATTTTATTCCATGTCACCCATGATGGGGTAACATGAACGTATTGTGGGAAGTTAGTCAGGAAGTTACAATGGTAACTTCCCCACTAAGAGACATGGGAATAATGGAGATCGTGGAGTGATGGTTTATTATCAGTTAATAAACCAACGCTCCTATCCCTCTATAAATAGGAGTCTGCTTCTCCTCTCCAGACACAACAAACACAACAACAAAAAATTCTTCTCCCGTTAAATCAATCTTTTCTTATACACTTACCAAGAAATTCTCAGACTCTTAGGTGGTGAAAACAAAGAGCTTAATTCTAGTAATTAAGTTCACGATCAAAAAGCAAGAATTCAGAAATCAATCCGCTGCGTAAGAAGGTTTGTCTAAAACCTTTACTATTTAATTTAATAGGTAACAATTGGTACCAGAGCATGTTACTTGGATTATTATTTTTTGCTTCGTCTTGTTTCTTCTGATTCATGCTTAAGAAATAAAAGAAATAAAAAAAAAAGGGTTGAAAGAATTTTTTTTCCTGTCGAATGCATAAGAGAAAAGAAAAGAAAAGAAAATTGTATTTATTTTTTTGCTTCTGTCGAACGTATAAGTGGAGAAGAAGAGTTTTATATCTATATGTATTAATTAATTAAGGGCCTATATATCTTTTTGGGCCGTTGTTCTTTTTTTTAAGATTAGGAATAGACTTATTTAATTAATTCTTTTCTTTGGGCCGAGATTTAATTTTTTCTTTTGGGCCGCAAATTAATCTAATCAGTTGATATTTTTTGGGCCGAATCCTTATGACCAAATTTTTTTTTTTGAATTATATTTAGTCCGGGCCCGTTTTAGTTTAGGATTAAATTTTCGGACCAAATTGAATAGTAGTAAACTCACTTTTGCATGTAAGGGGATTCGAACCTTGACCAACCCTATCAATGACTAGTCACTTAACCACTTCTTCTATAAAATTAGTTGTTACTTAAAAGAATATATGTTTCATTTATCACTAATTTCAGAAATGTATTATTTTAATTCAAAAAGGTGGTGAATTATTTTTGTTCTTAATTTTTCTATAGATGAAAATGGTGATTACACGATCCTGGGGATTACGTGCATTCAGACGCGACCTGTTGATGAACTACAGGACTGATTACAAGAACATAAAGAATACTAATAAAGCAAAATTGGTTTACACCGCCAAAGAACCCGAGTCAGATGGACAAAGGGAAGATTTGAAAAACAAAATAATGACACTTCGAAATTATAAGATGAAATCATCACATTCTTTAATACAACACGTGAAGATTGTAAATGATATGATACAAGGTGTCATGAAATATGCCTATCACATGAATGAGAATGACAAGGTTGTTGCCCTTCTCGGGACTTTGCCAAAAGACTTGAGAAAAGATCTCCTTGATCTATGGAGGAATGTGAATCCCGAAAATTATGTGGATAGGAGATTAAAAACATATGGTTGGGTCGTATATGCCTTCACTGAATCTCATATGTGGAATCATTTTAAAAGGCATACAAGTTTTTTCAAATGTCCTTGTGAGATGAATTCGCCTACTAAGTATGATCTGATAAGTCTCTATGTAAAAGAGGGTTTTGAAAAATCGATTCCTTTGAAAACGAGATACGAGTGATTGTCATGTATAAGTTAGAGTTTCTTTGCTAGGTAGTTTATTTTGGTAGTTCGTTTCAAATGTTAGTCTTTGATTTTATCTGGTTATTTGTTTACCAAACATGTTTTTTCATTTATGTATGAATTCAACTAGATTATTTGCTTTTATGTTATTAGTTGTTTAGTTTTCATACATTTTTTGCTCTATTCATGTTAGAGTAAGTGGGAGTTCTTGAAGAACTTAATTTTGCAGTTAATGAAATTGATTGAATGGTTAAGACAAACAAAATATAGTGGTTCATGATTGGGAACATAGTGAACTTTCTTTATCACTTATTTTGTTATCTTTCTTATTCATTCTGTTTGCATTAATAGCATAGAGTTGTTAAATAAATGTATGATATTAATGGAAATCTCTTACTTTATAGAGAAAATGGCATCGAAAACCATCATTGCTGATCTCAACAAAGGAGAAAAGATGAATGGTGAGAACTATAACCTTTGGAAGCTCAAGATTCACTATGTTCTAGAAGAGCAAGATGTTCTTGAGGTTGTTAACAATGTCATGGCTCAGCCTGAGGAAGGCAACACAGCTCAAAACAGAAGGGACATGGAGGCTTATGAGAAGTGGAAAAAGAAAGATTCCACTGCAAGAGGCATCTTGATAGGCTCCATGAATGACGATTTTGTCTATGAATGTCAACGATACCTCACTGCTCACGAAATGTGGAATGCTCTTAAGGAGAAGTATGGGGGTACGACTGTGACTAAGTTACGTCAATTGACCATTAAGTTTGACACTTGCAAGAAGAAGCCTAATCAAACCATGCAACAACATCTCCGAGAGATGTCTAACATGATTAGGGAACTTAAGAATGCTGGTCATAACCTTACTGATGAACAACATGTTCAAGCTGTGATCCGATCTCTTCCAAATAACTGGGAGCATTTGAAGATAAACTTGACCCACAATGACAACATCAAAACTTTTGATGATGCTGCTCGTCATGTGACATTGGAAGATGAACGTCTAGATGCAATTAAGCCTCAGGGTCAGGCTTATGTTGCTGAGTCAAGTTCCCACAAAGTTTCTGGCAATAAGCGCAAAAACAATGGGAAGAAGAACGGAAATGAGCATGTTTCCAAGAAAAACAAGAAGGGTGGTAACAATAATGGAAAACGTTTCCGTAAGAAGAAAGACAAGAGTAAGATGAAATGCTTTAACTGTGAGAAAATAGGTCACTTCGCTCCCGAGTGCAGCGAGCCCAGAAAGGTAGCAATTTCATTTACTTCTTGTAATTTTACTTATGTTACCAGTACTGTATTGCTTGCTGATTCTAATCCTTTGTGGACTGTGGACTCAGGAGCGACAGACCATGTAGCCAAAGACCGAGAGGCATATGTAGAGTACCGTCGGATTCCAGAGGGATCAAGGTGGATATATGTAGGAGACAACAATAAGGTTGAAGTCAAAGGAGTTGGCACTTGCAAGTTGAACTTGCGAGGTGGTCAAACCCTGTACCTGCATGATGTACTTTACGCACCTGATATTCGACGGAACTTAGTCTCGGTCACTGTTCTTCTAGGATTAGGTTTTAATTTGCATTTTCATAACAAACAAGTAGATATTTATTATTATGCTAGGTTTTATGGTTCTGGTTTTATTTCGCATGGTTTAATTGTACTAGATGATGATAACTCGTTTAATAGTTATTATTTAAGTAGTTGTTTTTCCACTAATACTTCTTCTTCTAGTAATTCTAATGTAGAAGAAAATGTATGGCATGCTAGATTAGGTCATAATTGTCAAGACCGTATGAATTTGTTGGCTAAGGCGAACCTTTTGGGTTCGTTGACTAAAGTCAACTTGCCAACTTGTGAAAATTGTCTAGCAGGTAAAGCAAAACAGAAACCATTTGGAAAGGCTAAACGAGTCGAGTACCCATTACAAGTAATTCATTCAGACATCTGTGGCCCAATGAGTGTTCAAACTAGACGTGGGGAACGTTATTTCATCACTTTCATAGATGATTTCACTAGGTTTGGTTACGTCTACCTGATTTCTCACAAATCTGAAGCATTGAAATGTTTTATGACATTTATCAATGAAGTGGAAAATCAGTTAGAGAGGAAGGTGAAAAACCTAAGAACCGATCGAGGACGTGAATATCTATCTGATCAGTTTAAAGAACTGTGTGATGAAAAAGGGATTGTAAGGCAACTTACAATTCCTAGAACACCACAACAGAATGGTGTGGCTGAAAGGAGGAATAGAACACTCCTAGAAATGGTTAGGTCTATGATGGCACAAGCAAATCTTCCAATATCTTATTGGGGAGATGCCTTGTTAACCGCCTGTTATATACTTAACCGAGTACCCACAAAGACTATTCCATCAACTCCTTATGAACTATGGACAGGTAGGAAACCTAATCTGTCATACTTGCGACCTTGGGGGTCGGCAGGCTATGTTCATGATCTATCTCATAAGTATGGGAAGTTAGGTCCAAGAGGTAAGAAGTGTATCCTTATTAGATACCCAGATCATTCTAAAGGATATGTGTTTATTGGTGAACATAGTGATGGGGGTCTTACTGAAACTGAGTCACGAGATGTTACATTCTTAGAGAATGATTTTCCTAGCAGAGGCGAGGTTGACAGAAATTCCATTTTATGTGAATTAAATGAGATTCAGGAAGATGATATGCAAACAAATGTGATGCCTGATGAGGTAACACATACTCAAGAAATAGAGACGGACACTCCTCTAAATCTTGAGACAGAAGAAACCATTGCATCATCTAGTAATCCTATTTCTCAAGATTCTCAACTCAAGAGAAGTGCTAGAGGTTTAGTTCCTCGTCGCCAATTTGAAATCGAAGGAGAAGTCTTTATGATGACTCCACAAGACGAAGAAGAACCTCGAACAGTTAATGAAGCACTCTCATGTCCCGCTAAGAATGAATGGAGGAAAGCAATGGAAGAAGAAATGGAGTCGATGAAGAAAAACCAGGTATGGGAACTGGTTGATCTCCCGAAAGGACGTAAGGCAATTGGGAATAAATGGGTTCTCAAAATAAAGAGGAAACCTGACAATTCCATTGACAGGTATAAAGCTCGCTTGGTAGCGAAAGGCTATACTCAACGGGAAGGAATAGATTTTGAGGAAACTTTTTCTCCTGTTGTTAGATTTACCTCAATACGTCTTATTTTAGCTATAGTGGTGCATCTCGATCTGGAGTTGCACCAAATGGATGTTAAAACTGCATTTCTAAATGAAGATTTAGATGAGGTAATTTTCATGGAAGAACCCTCGGGTTTCATTGCAAAAGATCAAGAGAATAAAGTATGTAGATTGTTGAAATCAATCTATGGTCTTAAGCAAGCCTCGAGACAGTGGAATTTGAGATTTCATGAAGTTATCTCGTCAAATGGATTTGAGATGATAAGTGAAGACCACTGTGTTTATATTAAACGTTCCAAAAAGAATTTCTTGATTTTATCTCTATATGTGGATGACATCCTATTAGCCGGGAATGATAAAGAGTTTATTCAAGCTAACAAGGAGTGGCTAGCTTCTCAATTCGATATGAAAGATATGGGAGAAGCAAATTATATTCTTGGTGTTAAGATTCATAGAGATAGGTCTAGAAGACTATTATCTTTATCTCAAGAACCTTACATCATGAATGTACTTGAGCGCTTTGGTATGACTACATGCAATGCCATTGACACTCCTTTAGCAAAGGGAATAAACTTAACTCTCGACATGTGTCCTAGTACTACAGAAGAAAAACAGAAAATGTCAACAGTACCATATTCTAGTGCCATTGGCAGTCTTATGTATGTTATGATGTGTACGAGACCAGACATTTGTTATGCAGTAGGTTTAGTTAGTCGTTTTCAATCGAACCCGGGACAAGAGCATTGGAAAGCTGTGAAAAGGATATTGAGATACCTAAAAGGCACTAAAGATCATGCCTTATGCTTTCGAGGAGATAGATTACGCCTAGAGGGATATACAGACGCTGATTGGGCTGGTGATATAGATGGGCGTAAATCCACTTCAGGTTATGTATTCTTGCTAAGTAATTGCGCAATCTCATAGAGTAGCAAGAAACAAACCTGTGTAGCTTTGTCAACGATGGAAGCTGAGTTTGTAGCTTGCTCAGCTGCGGTTCAGGAGGCTGTTTGGTTAAAAAGGTTCTTTGAACATTTAGGATTCTCTGGTGATAGTGGGAATCCAATAACAATATACTGTGATAGTCAAGCTGCAATGGCTTATGTGAAAGATCCAAAATATCACAGCAAGACCAAACACATTGATATAAAGTATAACTTCGTTAGAGATATAATTGCACAAAAAGATGTTACTTTGCAATATATACCCACACGCAATATGCTTGCTGATCCATTCACAAAAGCTATCCCAAGGGATGTATTCATGGATCATGTTAGATCTATAGGATTGAGCAAGATATAATGTATAAATTATTGCTAGTTTATGTGCATTCATGTATATATTTCCATTAGTATGTTTATTTAACTGTTTATTTTAATGATATCATGTTTGATATGTATTATATATATTGCGTGTGATTTTGTAAGTATGTATGTCCTATAGACTGAGATTGACCCTGTCACACGGGCAATCGCCTTTGGCATAAGAAGTGCGCAAAGATGAGACTAACTCATAGTAATGAAGAACCCTTAAGATAACTTGAGTTAAGATAGTCGCCTTAACTAAGTGTTAAGATGAGATCATAAACATGGATAAACCATGTTAAGCTTATATTATGATCGAAGTAGAATCCCACTATCTACTTAGTCTATAATAGCCAGATATGAGTTGCTTGATTGATTTCATAGAAGGGTTGATCGATCGAAGAATTCATCTTAGGCAACGAGGCTTGTCTAATTATATATCTGTATGGTATTTGTAAAATTGTGACATACAGTTTGAGATATATGAATAATACCATAACACGTGTGTCATACCACGTGTGCTTTCGACCAAAAGGAAGTGAAGAATTGATCCCTGTTTCTTCACTGTGTGATACCTTTGATTTGTGCCCTTATTACTTTTGACTATATCTTGATATTTTGATTAGGTGTATGCTACTTTGAACACATTACCAATGATCATGAGTGATTCAGTCTAATGGGGTATGTTTGGGAAAGCAACCTAACCAATATAAAAGGATATAAGTGTAAAGGGAAGACTAGAATTGTGTATCAAAATGTGTGCTTGCAGGTTAACCGATCATGTAAGTCAATACGGACTATAACATGATAGTGAGACACATAAACGAAATGACAGTGAACTCTTTTTCACATAGAAGTTGTGATATAAATTTGAAGGGGTCAGAGTTACTGTAATATGATACAACATATTGTTAGTCTGGGGTACTACAAGATACGTAAGGAATGAGATTTCATTTGAGCAACTATGTACCCTAACAGGTTAATAGTAACATATGCTCGTATGCTTGTCGGTCGCACGATCTATTTGTCAAGTATGATGAATTATTGTAGTAGGGTGTATATGAGAGAATTTTGAGAAATTTTGATGTATGGGACATTGTGGTGCACGTACCTAATAGTACGATGGTAACCCCATCATGTGCGAGTGGGAGAATGAAAGAAATAAAATAAATTAAATATTATTTTATTCCATGTCACCCATGATGGGGTAACATGAACGTATTGTGGGAAGTTAGTCAGGAAGTTACAATGGTAACTTCCCCACTAAGAGACATGGGAATAATGGAGATAGTGGAGTGATGGTTTATTATCAGTTAATAAACCAACGCTCCTATCCCTCTATAAATAGGAGTCTGCTTCTCCTCTCCAGACACAACAAACACAACAGCAAAAAATTCTTCTCCCGTTAAATCAATCTTTTCTTATACACTTACCAAGAAATTCTCAGACTCTTAGGTGGTGAAAACAAAGAGCTTAATTCTAGTAATTAAGTTCACGATCAGAAAGCAAGAATTCAGAAATCAATCCGCTGCGTAAGAAGGTTTGTCTAAAACCTTTACTATTTAATTTAATAGGTAACAGAAAGAATCAATAAAAAAGTCAACATCAGTCCAAATCAACAAGTAAAATATGGATCAATGGCCAACAGTTTTAAAAATCATTATAATATATATAATATAAATAAAAAAACTGTGCACCTAACCTTTCTCTCTCTCTTTTTTAATTTTTTTAAATTTTTTTCCTTCTAAAATAGATTGACCAATTAGAAGACTTGACGTATGGAAGCAACCATGTAGCGTGAAGTACATGATCGTAGCTCCCCCTTTTTTCTATATTGTTTATGCATTTTTCTTATTTTAAATTTCTTCTTCTTCTTTACCCGAAACCTACAAAATTGACCCGAAATTATGAAACCCTTACCAATCGTTACTTTTTTGCTACTTAACCAAATTAGATTATTTTGGTGCCGTTTTCTTCGTCTTGACGAGGTGAACAATAATATGCAACTAATTTTTCCAAATAACATCGCATTATCGAGTAACAAACTTGTATTAAATCTAAAAAATAAACCTGGTTATTTTTTTTTACTCTGTTTCACCAAAAAATACACAGATTTGCTCCTTGTACGAATAGAACAACTTACTGTTACAGAAAACGTCTAAACCGAAAAGCCCAAAAAACAAATTTTATTTTGAAAATAATTTTTTTCCAAATTTTGAATTTTGACCTATTTTTCTTGTACAAATTGATAGAATTAAAACCCCAAAATATTCGGGAATACGATACAGTTTTAAAGGAAAAAACGCGTCACGATTTGACAATTTTCTAGTAATATCATCTCTTTCTATGGTTTTTTTTCTTTCTAGCGGCAAGTTTTAATTTTTTTTCTTTCGGTCTCTTTTTAACACAAAAGATTTATTATTGAATTTGTTTAATCTTATGTCTTGATATCAGTTTGTTAAAATTAAGATTGCGGATAAACGATAAATTTAAAAAGAAAAAACACCGATATACGTGAAAAATTCAAAATAAGAAAAACCACGCGTAAAGGAGAAAATTTTACTATTAAAGATTGATGACAAAAGAAAGTCTAATCGATACTACCAATTTATCGAGTTAACTTATAATATATATATTTTTTGGTAAATATAAATATTAAGGTTTATAATTAAACGGGTAAGCTCTTACAAAAAAGAATTTAAGTAAATACTACAAATGAAGAAAAACTTAAGCAAGCTTAGCGATGAACTTCGTCTTAAACTTCCATTACTTGCACTTACACGTATGTTATATTATTATAGAGCAACGAATTGACTTTTAACATGTAACAA
Organism: Nemophila menziesii; assembly: GCA_029959085.1. Taxonomy (NCBI): domain Eukaryota; kingdom Viridiplantae; phylum Streptophyta; class Magnoliopsida; order Boraginales; family Hydrophyllaceae; genus Nemophila; species Nemophila menziesii. The sequence continues at coordinate 122,052,268 of JARWIR010000001.1, read as the reverse complement.
ATAATATAAACAATGGTTGTTAAGTATGTACACAGGAAATTAGTAAAGAGCTAAGACTTCTTTATGCTTTCTATTTTGTTTTTTACAAGTGGAAAGTATAAAAGTTTTACCATTACACCTAACGTTTTAGTAGAAAATCATAGAGCATACATACATAAACTTACAGCTGAGCCTAAGTTATCAATTCGTATTCTTTAAGTTGTTCGAGTCTTTTTGAGGTTTTGCTTTGATGGGGAATTTTTTTAGCAACCAGTATAAGGTCGAGAGCCAGTTCCATATGGATACAGGTATCATTTCAATAAAATATGAGGACTTAAATATAGGCAAAACGAGCCAATGGGTACTCATACGGTTTGCTGGATTTGTGCAGGTCCTGACCTAAAGTATGTCATTGGTAATGTGATCAATACAAGTGATGTTCATAGCTTGAAAAGTTTCACATTTAGTGAACTAAGATTAGCTACCAGAAACTTTCGACCTGACAGTATAATTGGAGGAGCGTTTGCCTCAGTTTTCCAAGGGTGGGTTGATGCTAACTCACTTACAGCATCAAAGCCTGGGACTGGAATGGCTGTAGCGGTGAAGAGACTTAGAAAAAAAGAGTGGCAGGGGCACAAGGAATGGCTGGTATGATATATTCAAACTTCATCTTTGGGGCAAAGTTTCATGAAATTAAAGTTTTATGAATTTATATTGATATTGTTGCTAACTTTTTGAATTTTTTGGTTTAATTGGATTTGGATCTATAGGAAGAAATCACATATATAGGGAAGCTGCACCATCTTAATCTCGTGAAATTAATTGGTTATTGCTTAGAAGATGACCATAGGTTCTTGGTCTACGAGTTCATGTCTAATAGTAGCATGGAACATCATTTATTCAGGAGTTAGTTCTACTCATTTTTAAGAGAACGTTTTTAAGTTAGACAAATTTAAACGTTCTTTCTCAATCAGAACATGTTTTTTTTAATTAGGAGGTTCTGAGCCACTTTCCTGGAACATTCGAATGAAAGTTTCCCTTGGAGCTGCGAGGGGGCTTGCATTTCTGCATACGGCTGAAATTGCCGTTATTTACGGTGATTTCAAGAATTCTAAGATCCTCCTTGACTTGGTACGCGAGTCTTATCTTTATTTTCCTCGTAGCACTGAACCATGTAATGGTTGAGCTTACTTGTTATGCTTCTTAAACATGCAGAACTACAATGCAAAACTTTATGGTTTCGGGTTGTCCAGGGATGATATTGACCATGTTTCAACTTGTGTTCATGATACAGTTTGGCCCACGTCAAATTATGGTTATGCCACTCCTGAATATCGTTCGAGAGGTACATTACTAGCAACGCTTAAATATGTCTTTATGCATGCCTGATGCCTCCTTTTTGACTCAGTTGTTTTTTTTTTTTCGCTAACCAAACAAATTTATTAAACACCATTGCAAATTACATTGTTCATTACAAGCATGGAATAGACTGAGCTAACTCCTATAATCTACTTAAAAACATTACATAACTCCCAATTATCAGCTATTATTCTATTACAATTATTATCATTATATCTTTTACAGTCATAAGATTTTATATAGAGTAAGCTTTGCACATTGCGCAAGATTTCATCTTCATTCTTTATCTTCCCATTATGCAAATTAGCGTTCCCATTTTGACTCAGTTGTTTTTGTCTTCTCTTTTCTTAAAGATTATTCAACTACCCAAAGTGACGTATACAACTTTGGAGTGGTTCTTGTTGAAATTTTAACTGGTAAAAGGGAAATAGATGAAACTCGGCCAACTGGGCAACACAATCTTATTGAGTGGGCAAAACCATACATGAACAACAAGAAGAAACTTATTCAAATTCTTGATTCTCGCCTCGAAGGGAAGTATTCCATGGATCGAGCCCTAAAAGTAGCTAACCTTGCACTTAAATGTCTAAGCACGACTCCTAAGCTAAGGCCAACCATGGATGAGGTAGTAACAGTTCTAGAGCAACTTCAAGACTCCAAGAAAACTCTTCAAGGCGATCCAAAAGATGGAAAAACATATCTGTTTCTTAGCCTCCCCTCTTTGTGCCGCTAACTTCTTTCACTAATGCCTTGGTATAGTTATTGTAATAGTCAATGACTTTTAATGTCTTATATTAAGCAATCTCTTCTATGGAGTGGAATGCAATTTTTCTTATGCTGCTATCTATTATAAAATGTAGTTAAGGCTCTTCATTTATGCGTCCTTTTTGGCACAGTTATTTCTGGAAACCTCAGTCTCACACCCTTTGCGTTAGCTATTTGTTTTATGATTAATTTGGTCAGACTATAATTGATCATCACTTTAGCTTGTTATTTTCACCATTGTTGTGCTCTTTTATGAAAGGTCGTTTAACTATCAAGAGTAACGTATACAGCTTCGGACCTTGTGGAAATTTTAACAGGTTGAAAGGATATAGATATGAATCGGCCAACTGGGGAACACAATCTGCTTGACTGGGTTAACCTTACTTAACTGACAATGAGAGAATTTCACAGCGGCGAAGCTGTCTTGTGCCCAGGGGGGTCCATGGCCCCCCCTGATTTTTAAAAAAAAAAAATCTATAACTATCCTAAAAAAAAAAAAAAAAATTTTTTAGTAATTAACCCTCAAACTTCTAAAAAATATTCATTTGGCCCCCCCTAAATTTTAAAATTTATTTTATTTGAATATAAATTACTTTATTTGTAAGATTTTTTTATTTTTTACAACAAAATATATAGTATTTTGTATTAAAAAATAATAATTTATAGAATAATTAATTAAAAAGTTAATATTGGGAGTTATATTGCAATATTTATACAATATAGGAACATATAGTGCATTTTTGCATAATATAAAGACCTATTTTGCAATTTTTGCATAATATATAGACTTATTGTGTAAATACGGCAAAAAAAAAAATTTCGGGGGCGTTGCCCCCGAACCCCCTTGGCCCCCCCTAACGCTAATTCCTGGCTCCGCCCCTGGAATTTCAAGTATTCTTAATGCTCATCTTGAAGCCTAGTGCTCCTTGAATCAATCCCTTATGCCTACACAAGGATCTAAAGTTGAGACCAACAACCAGTTGGGTTAATTAAACTGACCATAGTCTTTCTTCTACACTTAAATAAAAGGTGTGAAGTAAAAGATACAAAGTTCGATCCCTTTCTTAAACATAGGTAACCTACTTTTGATTTACCGAAATATTCATAGGGAGACGTGGATATTCTTGTGAAATTAGTCGTGGTGCGCAACCTGACCTGGATCACCTTTGAGACCAACCATAGATGAAGTGGTAACAGTTTTAAAGCAGCTACAAGACTCGAAGGAAACAATTTAAACTGAACCAAAAGACACTTTTTTGTGAAGAAAAAATTTCACATAGGAACAAAGATAAAAAAAATATTAACTTAAAATATCTTACCTATCTATTCCTATCAAAATGTCTAAAAACTATGAAAGCTAAAAGGGAAAAGGCAATGCCCCACACGCGCACACCACCACCACCACCCCCGCCCGGCCCGGCGACGACGACTCTGGTGAAAGAAGGCAGGTACTTATAGTAGTTGGTGGCAATTCAAAACCTTTCAGCAAAAAACAAAACGTCCACAAGACACATTAAAACCAGAATATTCCCATCCAAAACTCTGTTACACAACTTGTTTTAGTTACTATACTTTCTCTAAAATATTATTATAGCAATATTTTTCTTCTCTAGTAGAAATGTTGTTAAAGATAACCGGCACGACCGGAATATCTTTATTACGACAAATATAATTTCGTGTAATTGTTTGTTTTACTTTTCGATTTCGTGTATGTTTCGTTCTGCATTTCTTTTATTGTAATAAATAGTTTTACTTTAATCGAAATACTTTTTATTTGGATTTCCATTTCTATTGTTTTAAAACAGTGATATTCACTTTTTCCTAACAATAAGTATAACCACTAAAGTGGTGAGCCTATGTCTTGTAGAGCTTGGGTAAATATTAATTTTTTTCAAGCGATGTATAATTTTTGTAATAGTATAATACTTTACAAGTCTTATGCTTGGCATCTCATCTATGTAATATTACAGGTGAAACTTGTTTGTAGATGTCTTGGAGAAAATGTTTTCTCTCTCATTTAAAATCCTCTTCCTTAACCAACCCAACAATTTTTGTTACAACTTTATCTACAAACAACAATTAATATTTGCCATTGCCATCATCATCCGTAAGTTCACATTGGGACTTGACCAATTCAATCTTCTTCTTCTTCTTCTTCTTCTTCTTCTTCTTCTTCTTCTTCTTCTTCCTCCCCCTCCTCCTCCTACAACATGTATACTTGCATTAATCCTCATCATTCACTGAATAATGAATTTCTATGCATCTAATCATCCACCGGCTAAGCTAGGAGCATTTATTTTGAATCCCACAAGTATGCAGTCCAAGAGGAAGCAAAGCTACACGCTCAACTCCTACATCATGAAGGCATAAATTTTACCATCATAAGTAACCACTTTCAAATTCATCAAGGACTAACTCGAAACCTCTCATCTGGAAAAAAATTGTCTCAACGAATTGAAGTTTTCCAGTCTGGTTGACAAAAAGCTATGATATGGGAAAATAGGTCATGGAGATTGATAGGAAGGTATCTTGCCATCACCGATCCATCAGCCTCGAGAAATAACAAAGTCACTATGTGTGTACAAATATTTGGTCTTCTACTAAACAAAAAATGCATTGAAGAGATATGTGGATGGTGGGGCAAAGGTGTGATAAATAAACAGATATATAAAGATAATAATAAAGGACATGCCCTTTACTACCACGAGAAACTCACTGCAAGTATTACATATCGTTTGCAAATTTAGTTGATAAGAAAAGTTCGTCCGCATGGATTTATTCAGTTAGATCTACTTGTATTCAATAAGCGTAGACGAATTTAGATGTTTAGATAAAATAGAGATAAGATGAATACCTATCTAACACGACTAAATAAATAATGAAAACAAATAAATATGGATGTAAGTCGGATAAATTAAGGTTACTAATATGAGTCTATCTTACTGAGTTTTTATTCTAATCTTAAGGGTGAATTGAGCATTATATATTAACCGGGATTCTAAATTCTTCCTAACCCCCGTCAGGGTGGACTTAGGAGCAACCTCTCCACTACCAGGGGACTTGGGTAAGGGGACTTTGAGTAATGATCGGTGGTTAAATCAAACCTTTATGGCTATCTAGTTAGGCAAGTCCGTCGGGATCACTACCGCACACTAGACGATTATGTGGTGTTGTCAATAATTGAATCCCTCTTCCGGGTGTTAACTCAATTACTAAGGAAAGTCCTAAGATTGGCCAAATCTAGGGCTGAAAATAATAAGTCAAAGCACACAATACCAATATACGCAAAGATCAAATGAATTAAAATAACAAATAATATTATGAAATTTAGACAAAATAATAACCCAACAATAATAGTAAAACTTACAGAATAAAAGCTCAGAAGTATGGTGAAACCTAAAATATATAGCTAATTACCCTAAATATAGAAAAGATGAGATGTAGAAGAGGAGTTTGTCACTCTCCAACTTTTTGCTTCTTGTTTTCCTCTATAGGTCAACTTGCTTCTTGGATGATAAACTTGATACTAAGGATTAATATTCAAGTAAAGACTAATATATGCCTTAGAACTGAGCAAGGACATGTTTACAATGATAAGAGGGTGTATTTATAGGTGTTTAGGAAGCCCTAATTTTGATTATTGGAGTAGAAGGCAAGCAATTGGAATTCTTTCCCTGATCAAATTCGTTTTCTAAAATATAGGAGAAGAGAAAAAATGACGTTGTCTTGTTTTGGCCGTATCTTCTTCAATATTCCTCTGATTTTTGCCTACTTTATATCGAAAAGACCGTATTGGAAAGGTCTACACTTTTCCTTCAGACAATGTTTCTAAATTCCCAGCCGATACTGAGTTATGATACTTGTAGTGGGTGTGGCTGCTGAAATTCAGATTTACTTGACAACTTTTCTTTTCCTATTTTATCTTTACTTCCTTTTACCTCCAATTTCCATCCATATCTTCTTTCTTTTATCTCTTTAGAATTGATTTGGTATCTAATTAATTACCATATATCTTTAAAACTTCACATTAATACACAAATTAAACCAAATATGCTTTAAAAATAATAATTCATCAATACAAGAAATAAGAAAATATAAAAATATGAATACAAATATGTAATTAAATAACTGTATACACCTAAAATGATGTCTCCAACCTAGATGATTTCATCACAAATAGGGACACATCAGTGGACCTATTGGAAAAGTCCACCAAATTTTCTTGTACAAAGAAGATCACTGAAAATATCTACACTAGTGTTCATCTTGTTTGGAGCTTAGAAATGCCAAAGTTTTCAGGCCTCTACGAAACTACGAATCGCCCAACTTGGCCTTGGTGACGTGGTACCGCTGCACACATGACGCACACGTGATACCTAGTCATTGACTAACCATTGATTAACAGACAATGAAAAAAATGGTTAACAAAGACCCAAAAAATGAAATATAAAAGACTAGAAGGTTCATTCCAGAAATTTGAAGGTCACAAGCAAAATTTAGGGCAAATATACAGTTTCACCACGAGTGTTTACCTATTTATATTTGAATACATAGGACAGGTGTATTATGGATGCGCCAATTTCAATCATAAAGAAAGGGGGGTTGCGACAACCCAAATAAAGTGGTGCCTAAACTAGGCAAATGAGTTAAAATATCTACTTAAACTCCTTTCTTCTCTGCAAACAACACCCTAACGTATAGAGGAAATCAAAAACTTAAATTTGATGAAACAAATGCTTTCGAGTTTGCCACTAACTCGTTGAATCGATCCAACAAAACTCAATTTTGAAATACTACAAGGTAACAAGAGTGGGATTTTCAACATTAAATCTCAAGAATAAATGATTTTATTTTTACTACGATTAGGAAAGAGGATAGGATGGATATGTCTGGTGTGGAGATGAAGAAGACTACATAAACGACGTGTTGAAAAAATCTATATTGTATATTCTTTTCGCTAACAATAGACATATGGCGCCTTGAGATATGGACATTTTGTCCATGGAAGATGACATGAAAATACACGAAAAAGAAGAAAAGAAAATGAAAAATACCCCCACTATCAAGGGTATTAAGGATATTTCATTCGAAAGCCACAAACCCCTAACACTAGCCCTATTCCTAACTATTCAATCGTTTTCATCCTTATTTCTTCTTGACCTTCAAGACTTAAGCCAATTTTCACCCGAACAAAACCCCACCTCTAGCCTTAACCCCTCCGCCACCACACTACCAGAAATGCCATGCCTTCCTCCATCACCACCACCATATATAAACCAACCTTAAGCCCCAACCAACAACCAACAACCAACAACCAACAAATAAACCGCAAACTTACACCAACAACTTTCCAACCTCAGACAACGAAATATTCTCTGAATATTTAGCGAATCCAAACCAGCTAAATCAAAGGCTCTTAGAGAGGTTAGCAGGTATAGAAAAGGTAATAATCTTGTGTTCTACATTTACCCTATACAATCCATGGGACCAATCTCCGTAATGGTATTTTTTGGAAGCTCGGGAAAGGCTTAAGGGCAAGCAAGAGTAAACCAACATTTAGGGAAAAGCTCCTATATAGTAGATATAGAAATTTCAACGACAATATTGAGGAGATCAACCCCTTGATTAGGGCCTTCATTGAGGTCATTGAGGTAAAGAAGCTAACAGAGGTTCGCGAGATTGTCCCTCTACAATCCCTATCAGATTACACATGTCCAGAAACTATCAAGGCATTGACAAAGTCTTTACAGTCCATACCCTCAAAGATTATAATGACTTCATTAGCTACATGCATTTGTACCTTCAAGTGAAAAATTATTGTCTTGAGCACATAATTCCACCTGTATAAACACTAATGTATAAGGTGTATCTTGGGGTGAAGCCCAAAAGTCATTATGAATTTGCTCTTAAATAGTAATCATCGTCACCTTGGTCATAGGCGTGACATTAAGTTTCCTAGGTGACCTTCAACTGACATCAACTAAAAATGTTGTTTTTTTTTGCACGCGTGTGTCATTAGAACATTTATTTCACGCTCTTCTCATATGGAAAAATTCAAAACTCAAAATTTAATCTGCAAAAAGACGCAAAGCAAAACTCAAGGCACTACACAAAGATCCTCCTAGGATCATCAAAATCCGTAGGCGAACTGATACCCTCTAGAATTTAAAGAGGTAATTGATAGGTCAAGAAACCTCATCACTCTTAGCCATAGAAAAATATCATGAGATTAGTCCCCTTCGGAGGCTCAATCAGCAACACCCACAGAGGAGTATCTCAATCATAAAAGCCCTTCGACCCGTTGAGGGAGCACAAGGCAGTTATACGCTAACACATTAAGGTTTACACACATCTTTCTCAACCGACGATTAATTACCTTAGCCTTGGGGGAATGAGGTTAAACCCATCGGTTAAACCCACAATTGCTCACCTATGATCTAGCGGGTTTTCAAACTACTCTTTTTCCACTCATGTATATAGATTATCCATGTCACGGAAAGGGTACATACACAATTTTGTACTAGTACCACATCACAGCTTCTTACTTGCTACATTTCTTAAAATATAATATTATGCAAATATATTCTTATTCAAATTCATCCATGATAAGATATCGAACATCCTCATCAAGAGGCGTGTTTAACTTTTACCTTCTACTCCACTGACTTGAGCATCAAAGTGCCAGTAGCGCACACCACCCTTTGGTTCACTGACTTTTGTCTGTTTCAGGTTAAATCCAGTACACTATCCGTTGTTTGTTGAGTACAACGTCAAGTGGGTGAATTTTATGAAGAAGATGAACCGTTGGATGTTTTTTGGAGTATGACGAGAAGTGGGTAGATTTTATGAAGAAATGAATCGTTGAATGCCATTTGTATATATGCTAAGAGATTGAGGTAGAAAAATAATAATAAAAGAAAAGTTAAAAGAATAAAAAATATGAGACATTAAATGAAATACCAAATTTTAAAATTGTATATGAGGCTTTTTTTTTTTGGACGCACATATGAGGCTTCAATTAACCGAAACCTTGAAAATGACCAAAGGTGTAACAAAATCAAAATGTAAAGGAAGTAAAGGTTTAGTTTTAAAGTTAAAGGGACAAAGAAACTAAAGATAAATGACTACGTACCTTTAAAACATTACATTTATTTGTGTTTATAAGGATAAAAAGATATTTTTATTCGTAAATGGAAATACTGATAAGGTTTGGGGTTGGATGAATCTTATATGATCATATCTAAAGGAATGCACTAATGGATTTACGGTAATAAAAGGTCAATTCGTATACCATTCGTTCATATACGGTGTTAAAATAAATTTCAGACATGCACAGGTGCATTATACAAATCTTTAAGTTTTGGTAAGTCAGATTTCGAGTTCATAATGGATTGCATTTATATTCAAATTTATTGGACAGGTTAACTTTATTTTGCAACTAAAATCAAAAGATAATATTTTACTATTAACTTAAATTTTTTAGATGAAATATCATAAAAAGAATTAATGATTTTAGAAGATAATGAAGAATAGAAAAGTTGAGAGAGAGAGAGAGAGAGAGGCATAATTCCTAGAGTTTTTAAATTTTTTAGTTTTCTTTTACTAAAATGGTAAACAAGTATGCATCCGCAAAAACAAGTTTTAAACCGCACCCCGTGACGACAATTTGTCCAGTTTCATGTTAGTTTAGACAGGTTGAACAGGTTAGGGTTGGTTTTCTAACACCACGCACAACCTTAATCTGAACACATCTTTGATCTCAATTAAAGAAACCATGGTCCAAGAGGAAATTTTAATATTTCAAATCCAAATATTAATCACATTACAACAAGCTTGAAAAAGAAAGAAAACTAGTGTTATTATAGAAGCAACATGTTCAGAAATGATTTACATAAAACTGGGACAGATTGGTCCGTTAGAAAGTTTAAGACGAACTTCCATTCCATGGTGCATGTCTAGTGGACGAAAAGTTTCAGAATCCCTTGGATCTGCATTCACAAATAAGTAACAAGTAAGTTCAGTTTCTACAAAACCTTCATAAAATTAAATAAATGTAGCAGCTCAGATAAAACTAAATTAATTAATAAAAAAACAACATTATAGGAAGAGCTGTACATATATTAGACTGGAGGGTCATAAAGTAATTATTACCATTAAGGTAGTCCTCAAAACCAAAGTCTTCCAAAGCTCCTGTCATGGCTTCTAGCCCTAACATAGAAGATGGTATTGCTCCAGGAGGCCTTTGAAATCTGAAAATCACATTAAGGAGAATTTATAAACCCTCTTTTTGTCGATTAAACTAATTTTTAAACAACCTAAATAGATATTTCCCTTGGTTTATCAATTTTAGACAAATACCTAATTCAGATGATGCAAACATTACTGCTAGATAGTTATTCAGCTGTACAATGATGCATGCTTTGGGAAAGTAATTAACATGTTACCATAGCCAATCTCTACATACATTTAGCACCTATCAATACTAAACCTTTTATGCATGATCAGATTCTCAGATTCGGAATCATTATACTTACAACTGGGTTAATGTAAAGGGTTATCTAGAAAGGGTTAATTGCACTCTGTGTAATGCGAAAGCTCTAAATAATTCCTGGAGAGGGGTTCATTTTGCAGTGTTAATGTATAACAGAGGGGTATGTTTTCTACTATGTGCAAATAATCAGGGACTTATGGTGCAATTTAACCTACATATGTTGTGGGTCCAATTACTTAACCTCCAAGATTATAATTTAACAGCTGTGAGATGATTGACTATCCGAGCTTGGGGCGAGACAATAACCTTGAAGGATTTAATCCGAATATTTAAGAGAGCAATTGACAACTAAGTTTTAGTATAGTCCCTCAATTAAAACACTCCCAAACATTAAATTGCTAAACAAATGCATATATATAATCTAACCTGGAGAGAATTTGGCGATCGAGGTCCATCTTCAAAGGAAAAGCTGCCCCATAAGTACTGCCCAAGACTTGTTTCTTGATGCTCTCTTTCGTCATCTTCGCCTTAATGGGAAATTCAAAACATAAATAATACTAAAAGTAAAAGTTACTGTAATGTAAATAAGGGAAGATGAGTACAGATTGATAAGCTGATTCAAGCGGATGAGATCCAATGATATCACTCTTGGCGGCATCGAGCCCGAAGCGAAGCGTATCGTGTTTCGGGCCTCCGATATCGTGTGCTATGGTCTTTGGTGCTTCCATTCTGCTAATCTAGATTTCTCCTTTCGATTGAGATTATGGTTGTGTTGTTTAGTGTCAGAAGAGAGAGCTCTTAATAAATAAATTACACAATGGCTTTGAGCTCAAGAAAAGGAACCGAGGATGTTTATGGTATATACGACTTCGTTTTATTGTATCATTGGGCCTTGTTTTGGTTTTTTGCAATATATATGGGCCATAGGACTATGTTGGGCTTTCGAATTCAAGCTTATGCATGGTCCAAATCGGAACAAATTTTTTTAAAGGCCAATTCGGATAGGTCCATGAATTCGAAAATTGAGCCTTTCTCCGGATCGGGTCTGTATAAGGGTAGAAATTGGATTCGGAATTTCTTTTTTTTTTTGTTCAAAGGGATTCGGAATTTCGACTTTCGATCGAAAACTACGTTTTTAGACTACGGGCCCGTTTGGAAGTGCTTATTTTGGAGTAAAAAAGCGCTTTTAGAATAAAATTCAAATTTTAAAAAAATTATTAAAAATAATCTTGAAATCTAAAATTATTTTAAGTGCTTTTTTTAAGAAGCACCTATTTGGTGCTTCTCAAAAAAGTGTTTTTCAAAGTCAAAAAAACTTTTAAAATGCTAAAAGCACTTTTAAGTGCTTCTCCAAAAAAGCACTTCCAAACGGGCACTACATTTGGTTCGTGAAAGTAATGGTTATGTTGTGTTTTCAATATCACTATTTTTCAAAATACTAAAAAAATGTGTTTAGTTAATAAAAAAGGAAAATTGTTTTCTGAAAAATTAAATGAAAACGCTTCTATATTAGAGCATGTGAAATCGACGTTTTTCATATTTTTTGAGAATATTGAAAAAAAAACGCAAATTATTTTCTGAAAACGAAAATAGAAAACATTTTCACATACCAAACAAAGCCTTAAGGTTCCGAATTTCCAGAACTCCGATTTCCTATTTTTCCAAAAAAATTGGATCGGAATTAGAACTACATATAAGTTTCCGAAATTTTCGGCTTTTCTGATCGGACTTTTATTCCGATTTTAATTTCTAATTTTACCTTCTGTATATGAAATAAATAATAGAATATTTAGGTAAAGAAAAAAGTATACAACCAGAAACGTTGAAAATTTCAGAACAAAAAAAGAAAAAGAAAATAAACGTTGAAAAACAATAAAACATTTTTCATTTTCGAAAAAGAAAAACAATGAAACATGATAAAACCTAAAAAAATGTTAGTTTTTAACATGGAATGTGAGTCCATGCTTCGAGATACTACTGGGTGTTTTATTTTCACTAATTGTTATATTTTATTTGTAATTACAGGCATTTTTATCGTTAATCACAAATATAATAGTTAATAAATTATATGATATATATTAGTCAAAAGAGAAATCAATATCCATACATTTTATTTGAATAAATTCTTAACATATGTTCTATGTAAATTTTTAATTTCTAACTCTTAGTTTCGCAATTTTCGAACCAAAAGTTTCGAAATTCCGAATTATGATTTTTTTTCTAGTTCCGAAAAATAGGATAGGAATTGGAATAGAAAAAAAACTATACCCAAAAAAATTAATTTTTTTCCAAAAGACCCTTTTTCCGATCTGTTCCTTCCGATTTCCACCCCTAGATCTGTATATAATAAACCAAACAAAAATGAACAAAGAGAAGAGGTCAGATTAGATTGGGCCAAAAAGATTCAAATTAATATTATACCCGACTAGATTGAATCATGTTAGGTAGTCCTGAACAAAACTCACATTTGACCAAAAAGAACAAAACTCTATCACGTTTGATACTTTTTCACAAAATATTTTCTCTCTTTAGTTTTCTCTCTCTTCGTTTTCTCTACCAAAACACCAGCAAAAAACCTTTTTCTTTTTCATCTTAACCTTTTCTAAACGATTTCTTTTCACACTCGGCCTTTATTACACCAAACACTTTTCCAGCGGCACATACCAGGGGGTAGCGACTGTTTATTAAAAACACATGACTCTGCTATGTGGTAACACGATGTATAGAGTTTGACACCTGTACGGTGCTGGAAGGTCGGAATGAGAAGTGTTATAAGCTTTGAATGGAAGGCCCGGTAAACGGCGACTTTAACTCTAACTGTCCTAAGGTAGCAAAATTCCTTGTCGCATAAGTAGCGACATGCACTCTCTGTTTCTAACTAATCAAAATTTCGATACCTTCTTCAAACAGTTAGGGTATTTATTACATATATTTCAGAAATTCCCAAATTTATTACAACAATCAAAGTCAAGACAACTATAATGAATGTCTAGGCGGAAAATTATCCAAAAGCAAAAGCTAGAGATATCGCTCTTTCAGCCAACACATAGTCCTTTTATGAAAGAAAATAAGAGCATAAACTCTGTGAAAAGCTTCTCCATCACGAAGGAGTGAACTTCCCTGTGATAAGATATCACATCAACAAGCATTGGGGAGTACATGGCAAACTACAGACTGAGAATCTTGGTAAGAATGAGTTTATCATTAAGTTCACTAACCAGGAAGACAAAATTTTGGTGTTGGAGAGAAGACCCAGGACATTATTGGGCAAACACTTAGTTGTTAATGAAATCACATATAAATAAAAAAATCTCAGTCAATCATACTACTTTGTGGATGCAAATTTCAGATTACCGCCAATCACTATCGACGAGAAAGCATTTCAAAAATATGTGCTCCCATCGGCCATATTCACGAAATAATCCTTCCTCCAGGTAAGTATGTCAACAAAAATACCTTCATTAGAGTAAAAATTGATTAGGGATTGGAGATGCTCATATTTTTGGGGATTCAAATTTTAGGAGAACGTAGAGTCACCGACTTGGGTTTGATTTTTTTTCAAAAATCTGGGCCAGGTCTGTTACGGTTGTGGCTACTTCGACCATGAGAAAATATGTGCAATTCAAGCAAGAAAGTGATTCCTAATTAGGAAGTTGTATTAAGTTGTCAACAAGAATATTGAACAACACCAGTACTGCCATTAAAAGAGGGCCAAGCTTTATGGAAAAGATTGTTAAGAACAAAACAGATGCAACTGGGAAGAGTGTAGTGATTAGAAATTCAAGAGCCCAACTTTAATTTGAATTTAGCCAGCAAAAGTTTGGTTACAAAAAGGAGTAGAGGCTTTGCTTTCACATTAGTACAAAAAGAAAAAGACTGAAGGGTAAAGGTATTGTCCAAGACATGACAATGGTTAAGAAGAAGAAGAATGAGAATGCCGTCGTTTTAGGATGGGCTGGCAAAATTGTCTGCAAAGAAAAGATATGTGGTACAAAAGGAAGTGGAAAAAATAATCATAACAACCTATAAATAAGCCCAACCCATATTACACCAGCCGAACCTCAGACCCGATCAATTGTTTTTTAACCTACTCAAGGCCAACACCACACACCTCCATTATGTTACCCAATCCATTAAACACATCATAATCCCAACCGTCAGACGCAAAAGTCAAAATCCACAGCCAACAATCATCTACTCCGACAAACACGAACACCAAGAACCCAACATAAAACAACAAATTCACCCCATCCCTTTAAACTTTTCAGCAATCACAACTACTAATAAATATTTTGAAATTGAATCCAATGAGGATATGGTTTTGCCAAGCTTTTTGAATTGGAAAATGAGAAGAAATAGGATAGAAAAGAAGATGAAAAGAAGATTAAGGGTAATTTGAATGAAAGATCCTCCATCAAATACGGGAAAGAAGGCTGGTTCCAACAAAAATCCGCCACTAAATGGATCAAATTTGATGACTTAGAGGAATTAAGCAAATAAGAGAGAGCAAAATTGGTTAATGCGTTTAGAAAATGAGAGTAGAAGAATTTCAAAGAGCAAAATAATGGCAAAGAAGTAGATATTGAGAAGATAAACAAACTGATTGAGGACTTCAACACAAGGACAGATTAATTAGCGGTTAGAAGGGTTTGCAGGATTTCCTTGATGCAATACCAAGCCAAAAAATGATACACCTAATCTGGAACTATCAAGGTGTTTGAAATCTCTAGACAGTCTAGGCACTCAAGGATCTCTGCAAAAAGCACAACCCACATGTACTTTTTTTTATTAGAGACTAAAAATAGAAGTAGTTTAATTATGAATATTGAAAGTGAATTAAATCTTAATGTTAATCACATATTAACTCGGTTGAAACAAGGGGGTTAACTTTGCTTAGTAAATTGAATACAAAGACTGAAATAGTTAACCGTTGTGATAATGTTATCCATATCTGCTTTAGCTTTACTAATAAGATCAAGACTTTAAGTACCTTTGTGTATGGGAACCCCAATGGAAAACTAAAAGCAACAACCTTAGAAAATATCATGGATTGTAACTCCAAAAATTACCTGTAGAATATAGTTGGGGATTTTAATTTAATAAGATATTTAGAAAAAGAAATTGGAGAGAATGGTTTTCAAAAAAAGAGTATGGATACTTTTGATAACATGATTAATAAAATCTCCCTTGAGGAAACCTAAATCTTTGGGTGTACTTAGGTCCGATAATATTAAAAAAAAAGAAATTTTTACTTCGAATCCTATTAGACAAAGGAAAAAGATTGCCTTAATATAATGAAAAAAAATTGGGAGCATTATAAAGAATTAAGAAAAAACCCATATAAAGTGATTAATTATAATCTTATATCTTAAAATTGGAAATAAAAAAACTTATCAAAGGGAGAAAAACCACTGAGTAACTAGTGGAAAGATTAGAGCTAATATCAAATTAAAATTCACCCAATTTTAATTGGGATGAATATAATAACGTCACGAAAGGTTTAGAAAACACGTGGATAAAAGAAGAAAGTTTCTGAAAAGATAACTCTAGAAACTTGTGGTTAAAAAAAAAGATAAAAACACCAAATTTTATCATGCCAATACTAAATAAAAGGAAAAGAAATGTGATAAAATCAATTATTAATAATGAAAGAAAATGGATATAAAACAAAGAGTAATGATATATATCACCCAAATACCACTCAGTGACGCGGCGTGAATTGGTTGACTATAAATCGTTAATCTATTTATTTTCTTAATCTAATTAACGATTTCTTACCAACCAATTCACGCCACGTCATTGGGTGGTATGATTTTGGGTCGTATATATTATAACTCCTTATGAGATATAAAGTGAAATAACAAAGTATTATAATAATATAATTGACATGACCAAGAAACTATGCAAATATAATACAATTAATAAAACCTACTATTACAAAACACACAAATGAGAAATTAAATAAAAGAATTACCGAAAAATAAGTAAAAAAGGAAATCTCGGAATTAGGGCCTAATAAGACACCTGGCCTAGATGGCTATACACGAATTTTTTATAAACATTATGGGATATAATTAAACTTGATATTATAAGAGTAACTAAAAAATTCGGGTTTAATAATGGAAGCTCTAAAGAGATAAACATTACAATAATATCACTTATACCAAAAGTTAACAAACTAAGTAGCCTAAGACAAGAAAGGTCCATAAATTGTATTTTTTTATAAAATAAAGGATTATAGTAAATAGACTATAACCCCATATGCAATCAGTAGTAGATAATAACCAATCAGATCTTATACCAGAAAGATACATCCAAGAAAACATTATGATTGCACATGAGATAATTACATATATTAAGAGGAAGAAAAATACAAAAATACTATGTAGCTATTAAGACAGATGTGAAAAAAGCCTATGAGTACATTAGTGAAATTTTATTAAATACTTAATGATCAAAATGAGTTTTAATGAAATTTGAGTTAGGAAAATAATAGAATGTGTAACCTAAATTACATATTATGTTAATATTAATGGAGAAGCGCATATGGTGGATCCTCCAACAAGAGGAATTAGACAAGGGGATCCACTATTCCCCTCCTATTTTGCATAATATCACAAACACTAAACACATTAGAAGAAATGGAAGGAGTACAAATTAGTAAAGAAAAAAAAATGCCCAAAAACTACACATCTACTTTTTGCAGATGATATGATTTTCTTGTTAAAAGCTGATAACATAGAAATAGAAACTTTTAAAGACATATTAGCCCGTTTGGGATTGATTATTTTAGAGGTAAAAGCGCTTTTCAATTAAAAATAAAGTATTTATAAAAAATATTAAAAAATATTTTGACATCTAAAATCACTTTAAGTGATTATTTTAATAACTACTTATCTAATGCTTTTCCTAAAAGTGATTTTAAGGGTGTAAAATATTTTTAAGGATCTAAAATCACTTCAACTGATTATTTTAAAAATCAATCCCAAACAGGCTCATAATTAGCACATATAAACAAGCTACATGCCTCACACTAAACCTAAATAAATATGGAGCTATGTATAACCCAAACACACCATAACTTATTAAATATATCATGTTAAAGAGACTAAATATACAAACTTACAAAACCTAGGAAATATATGCATACCTACTGAACTAGGAAGAGCAAAGGCCAAAGATTTACAATATATGATTGATAATATTTTAAAAAGAACAAAAAACTGGAAAACACTTTATTTATCAACAGTAGGAAAAGAAATATTAATAAAAGCTATACAAGGATTGCCAAATTATATAATGTCATCTTCCTTTATCCCATTAAACTTTTGTAGAACTATACATCATATACTAGCAAAATTTTGGTGGGGGAAAAGGAAAATACACTAGCGTGAATGGAAGAAATTAACTAAATCAAAGTATGAAGGAGGATTTTTATTAGGTTTTAGAGACCTACATCTTATGAATTTAGCATTATTATGAAAACAAGCATGAAACGAACTTTCTAGAAACAAAATTAGGAGAAGCATCATCATGAAGTTGGCGAAGATTGATAAATAGAAGAAATATATTCATAAAAGACATAAAATGGATAATAGGTGATGGAAAATCAATAAATGTACAACAAGATAGATGATAAATTATACAGAATAGCAATCAAGACAACCCTTAAATAATAATTACAAAATGCTTTATGAACTTTTCAACGAGAATGGAAATTGGTGGAATAATGCAAAATTAAATACAACATATAATAAAGATAGAATAGAAAAAATTAAAAAAATGCATCCTTGTATATAAGGGTAGCGAAAAATTACCTAGAGTATTGGAAAAAGAGGAAACTTTACAGTTAAAGAAGTATACCACCATCTAAACGCAATGAAGAAGAAAAATCCAAAATTAAATTAAAATCCCAATCTACTTCACATAATAATTGCAAAGGTTTATGGAAAAAATATGGAATATGAACACAACCCCAAAATATTAGGAATTTTATTTAGAAAGTTATTAAGAATTTAGTACCAACCAAAAAAATCTTTATAACAAACACAACCAAATAAAAGACTTGTAAGATATGTAATGGTGGAGATGAAACAATTGAACATCTACTTTTCAATCACCCGTGGGTCAAATGTACATGGTTCATGTTGCCGCTAAATTTGAAAACTAGTAACGCTTCAACAAATAGGATTGACAACTGGCTATATCACCTTATAAAAAGAGTTTGAAAATTTATATAAAAAAGAAGATAGAGTATTAGAATAAGTTTGTTACCTTATCTGGCAAATCTGGTAGGATAAGAATAATTACATGTATAATAATATCAAATGCAACCCCCAAAAAACTAATAAGCTAGCATGGGCTAATTGGAAAGAGTATGAGATAGCTAATAAAGAAAAAAAAACAATCCAATCAACAATAGAGAAAGAAAGGAAAATAACAAAATAAACAATATGAAAAATCAAGATATAGACATAGGAAAAACAACCCAAAAGGATAAAAAATGGACGCCCCCTCCCAATGACTATAATAAATTTAATTCAGATGCTAGTTTTTCTGAAAAATGAGCTGCAATAGCTTGTGTAATAAGAAATGATAAGGGTATTATTATTTTAGGTAATACTTGGACGCTCAATACAAAGATGACCCTTGAAGCAGAGGTATTAGGTGTATTCAAGGCAGCAAAATTAATGGGAGACTACCTGGTGGAAAAGGTCATCATTGAGAACGACGCTAGTTCAATTATGAGCCCTCTTTATTCTAGTAGCCTATTAATTCCCCCTCTATTTGTAACATTATTAAAGATATTTACATTCTAGAAGAACTTTCTAGACCCTTTTTTGTACTTATTCGTAGGCATAAGAATATGGTGGTTAACTGGTTCGCTAAACAAGATCTATTCGACACTTTGTTTGGTATCTGGTTTATTCATAAACCGACCCAGCTAACTTATTTACTTTTGACTGAAAACTCCTCTTGCGGAATTGGCTAGAGTATCCTTTGTAAGCGGATTTATTCTATTCTATCTATATATTATCGTTTGAAAAAAAATCATGGTCCTGAACAAAATTCACATTTTGATCCAAAAGAACAAAACTTACATGACTATGTATCATAATTTTGACCAAAATTTATTGTTTAATTGCTCAAAATCTTCCTTGAAGTTTCTCTTTTTAATTTTTTTTTGGTGTTTTTAAAGTACATATAAAACGTAATTTTGATGTTAAAATTTCCTTCTTGAAACGACAAATTCAATATTGTTATTTGTTTTAATACTCTTCATCGGGGTTGTCAGGCAAGAGAAAGTAAACCTACATGTTAAAATATAGGTGATTGGTTAAAAAATTATTAGAACCAATTGTTGGAACCGTTTGAGGTGAAACATGATCTTTGTTGTTGCTCGTTGCTTCTTGTATTGACAAACTCATACTCCAACCCCTTATATTTGACTATGATCAAAAGGAAGGCGACATCCAATTGGTATTCTGATAGTATTAGACGACACTAAAATATATGAGACAATAATATTGTTTAGTGATATGGTATACCTTTTTCTAGGAGTAGCTGAAATGTGTTATTCGTAAGTTGTGATCTATGAAAGTCCAATGGGTTTTTATCACTTTCGACTTTGTGAGGGTACCAAAGGTAAATGCCTCTTGATCTATAGAAACCAACATCTATCGAATTCGAAGAAATATATTTTCTCGAGCATAGGCCCACCCATCGGGAAGTCAAATATACATGTTAAAATATAGGTGATTGATTACAAAATTATTAGAACCAATTGTTGGAACCGTTGAGGTTAAACTTGATCTTTGTTGTTGCTCGTTGCTTCTTGTATTGACAAACTCATACTCCAACCCCTTCTATTTAGATTTTATAACGTTATGATCAAAGGTAGGTGACATCCAATTGGTATTCTGATAGTATTAGACGACACTAGAATATATGAGAGAATAATATTGTTTAGTGATATGATATACCTTTTTCTAGGAGTAGCTGAAATGTGTTATTAGTAAGTTGTGATCTATGAAAGTTCAATGGGTTTTGTCACTTTAGACTTTGTGAGGGCACCAAAGGTAAATGCCTCTTGGTCTATAGGAACCAACATCTATCGAATTCGAAGAAAAATATTTCCTCGAGCATAGGCCCACCCATCGGGAAGTCATATATACAAGTCATCAATCTTGATCATCAAAACTCAAAGGGAAGCGTATCCTCGAGCACCTGCTCAAGCCTGACATGGTGGATGCCTACGCCCAAGGCTTATCAGAGTGGACCAATGGGAAATTAACATTTATAAAATACCCTCCTATTTTAGAGAAAAGTACGCAATCTATTTGTTACTCTTTTCTCTCACACTTATTAGATTCTTCTGTATAAAGTAATTTTAACGTCGAAGCATCATCGTGGTAAACACCTCTCCTTGGGCCTAAACGAGTGTGTATAAGATAAAGTCGGTGTGAAATATTACTCAAAGACACTCAAATCCTAAATCATATTAGCTTATCTAAGAAGTTATTCAAAACTCTCCTTCCTAAAATTCCTAAGCCCAATTGGTTTCCCTTTTAGAATTTACTCAATGAAGTTTGAAGGTGGATCTAGTGGTTATTTTTTATCAAACAAGAAAGGAAAATACAAAATCATGTGATATCACTATTCCTAATTACATTAGTAAGGTACTTAAACTATCAATGACATTGGTAGACTTCCATGATGGAATTATCTCTCCCCATTCTAGCACATTTTGCTGTTAAGTCTGCAATTTTGTTAAAATCTCGCTTGATGTGATAAAGTTTCTAGGCTGGAAATTTCAAAATCCATTTCCAAACCATTTCGATCAACGATAGGATTTTCCAATCAATTTCCCATATTTTATTAGTTCCTTAAACTATTTCAAGGTTATCCGAGTAAAAGGAGGCGCTTTTACTATTTTTCCCTCCTGCTGCTCTCATTGCCTGTAATATCTCCCAACATTCCCCTTCTTTAGCACTCCTAACAATTCCTCTCCTGTATTGTTTATCCGTGATAATTCCATCTCTATTAATTGTAGTTGAGGCGATACCAGCTAGTTCCCTCTCATTTATGAAAGAAGTGTCATTAAGCCAGATTGACTCGGCTGTATCATGTAGAATTTTATTTTCTTCAGTGCTTCTGCTTTCTCTTTCCTTCTATATACAATGATTATTTTTGTTCTCGAATGAAACTGAGAAGAGATCGTTGATTATTTTGTTTGATTTATTAACAATCTCCTAAACATTCCATTTTTTTAATTTCAAATGTTCTAGAGAATTGTTAGAATGTTACTCGTATACTATATTTTTATCCCAACCATTTGTAGGATATGATTCGATTGTATTGACGATCCATTCCCTAATTTTGGCATACTTTCTCTGTCAATTTTAATTTGAAGTGGTGACTTTGCCCAAACTGCGATGCTAAAAGAGCAATTTATGAAAAGATGTTCAATTGTCTCGTCACATTCTTCACACCATTCACAAGTTGATGAGTTAGAACATTTATTTTTTTGAAACGTAGTTTTAGTAGGTATGGCTTCATTACAAATTTCCCCAGTAAAGTTCTTTATTTTTGTTGGAACAATTGATTTCCATATTCTTTATTTTCGTTGGAACATTTGATTTCCATATGGTTGACCATAGCGACGGATCACCATTATTTTCACCCATAACCGAGGATTGTGCATCTTTTTTAAATTTATTGTCAATAAGAATATGATACCCCATTTTAGTTGTGTAATTTCCATCTTTGAAGTATGGCCAAATAATTTTATCCTCTTTATCAAGACTCAGCATCTGCATCTTATTAATTTCCGTTTTTTCTCGAATTTTCATTCCATCCTGAACAGTTTGAATTAAATAATTCCCCCACTTTGTTAATTCCCAGCCATTCGCATTTATCAATTTTCATGTCCGGACCAATCCAATAATCTTTCCAAATGTCAGTTGTCATACCATTCCCAATTTGCCAACAACACTCTTTTTTAAGGAATTGTATCCCCTTAAATATACTTTCCCAACTCCATGATTTTCTTTGTTTCAATTAAGCATTCCACATATCTGAATTGGGATAAAAAATTCTTTTAGGTACCTTTGCAACCAGCGAGTTTGGGTTTGTCAGAATACTCCATGCTTGTTTCGCTAGAAGTGCCAAGTGTATTTTTTGAAAATATCTAAACTCAAGTCCTCCTATCTTTTTTGATCTAGCAATTTCTTTCCACGAGACCCAATGGATTCTTTTCCTTGCTCTATCCCAATAAAATTTGGATACAACAACGGATAATTTTTTACATAATTCTTTTAAAAATTCAAAAATAGACATAACGTAATTTGGTATTGATTGGAGTACTACTTTAATTAGAATCTCTTTACCTCCTTCTGACAAAAACTTTGAAACCCAGCTTGTTGATTTACTGTAATTAAGGTTTTCTAGTTTTTTACCTTTTCAAAGTTAACGGTATACCCAAATATTTTTCAAGCGAATTCGTACTTGATATATTAATAATCTTTACTAACTAATTTTTAGAATTCTTCGTATTTCCATTACTGAAAATAATTGATGACTTACTATAATTAATCATTTGCCCTGATGCGCTACAATACTTGTTTAAAATTTCTTTGAAGTTCTCAAATTCTTTGTTATTTGCTTCCATAAAAAACAAGGCATCGTCTGCAAAAAGTAATGAGTAAGTCTCGGGCAATTCCTAGAAATTTTTAAGTCTTTAATATCTGCTTCCCTAATATAATGATTTATAAGATAAATAAGAGCTTCCGTCACCATCGAGAATAATAGCAGTGATAGAAGATCGCAGTTTAAATGTGTCAAGACATTCTCCATTTATTTTTAATTGCATAGTAACAGTTGATATACAATTATATATTATTTTTCCATGTTTCACAAAAGCCCAATTGTTTAAGAACTTTCATCAACAAGTTCCAATTAACTTTCGCGTAAGCTTTTGCCATATCAGAATTTATAGCCGCATAATGCTTCTTTGGTTTTCGTTTATTTTTAAGAAAATATGATATTTCTTGAGCAATAATAATGTTATCTTGAATGCTTCTACCCTTAATGAAAGCAGATTGAGTTGATGAAATAAGATCGTCCATTAGAGGTTGGAGTCTAAATGCCAAAAAAATTGCAATGACTTTATATATAAAATTAATACTTGAAATTGGTCTATAGTCGGCTGGCCCTTGTTGATAATATCCTTTAGGTATTAGTGTGATAAC
Organism: Nemophila menziesii; assembly: GCA_029959085.1. Taxonomy (NCBI): domain Eukaryota; kingdom Viridiplantae; phylum Streptophyta; class Magnoliopsida; order Boraginales; family Hydrophyllaceae; genus Nemophila; species Nemophila menziesii. The sequence goes on along the minus strand of JARWIR010000001.1, from coordinate 122,028,424 downwards.
CATATCATTTATATTATCCAGATCAAATTTTAGATTAAAAAAATCAACAATAATGTTAAAGATCTCGTCTTTAATAATCTCCCAGAATTCTACATAAAATTTACCTGTTAGTCCATCAGGCCCCGGGGCTTTTGAACCAGATATACTAAAAACAACTGTTTTAACTTCCTCCATGTCAGGAACTCTTGTGATACTCTCATTCATCTCATCTGTGACTTTACAAGGTATAAACTCAGTGATATCATCTTCTTCCGGCACTTGTCTGGCTTTAAATAAATTCACATAATAATTTTGATATATTCCTTTAATTTCTTCTATATTATCAATCCAGCAATTCTCTTCATTTTTTATTGCACATATTCGGTTAATATTTCTTCTTATCTTAGTTGTTATCATTTGGGTATTTACCCAAGTGAAATTGCTTACTTTAACTCAATTTTTACGTGGGTCCGGGACATCTTTATAAGTCGGGACCAAAATGAAAGTTTTTCGTCTTACTTCGGTAATGAATTTTATGTATTCACTTGTGTAAAACAAATGGAAGGTGAATGAGAAATTGAGTGTTAAATTTGAGGTATAGGAAGAGCTTATGAACTAGTAAAAAATAGTCACTCAATATAAAGTTCTTAACACTTAAGGGTTGGGTCCTTGGGGGCACCCACTTTTGGGCTTGGACTTGGCTTGGTTTGGACTATACTTTTGCAAAATTAAAACGGCTTGGGCTATCATTTTAATTTTGAATTGAACGTCTGTGACGTTCTAATTTTTCTTGAAACAACACTCTTCTTCCTCAAACGTCATTTCCCATGGTTTCAGGTCGGATTTAAACAGGTGCTTCTACACCTATAAATACATGGCCAGAACTAGTTTTCATTCATTCATTTTTTGCAAACAAATTACATAAAAGCAAGAGAGATTAAACACCATTGAAAGTTCAAAGTTTTTGCAGATTTTCAAGTGTCTAATATTTGCAGTGTTGATCGCTGTATCCTGGAGGTTGAAGAAAAAAAATGTAAGACACCAGTGCGTGGCTAGTATACCTTAAAGACATATGATCTAATCCTAGCCTCGATCAGTAACAGGTTTTTTTTTATTTTCTTTTCTGCAATTTTTTTGTTTTTGTTTTGTTCTTTCTCCTTTTTGTTTTTTGAATCAAAATAAATCACTGGAGATAACAATTTAAGGCTTATTATCGCTACTGTTATTTTGATTCTCGTTTTGTTTTTTTAACTGCATAATTCAATTTCTAAGTTCTACAACAAGATTTTAAAACTTGGGACTTTAGTCAGCCTAACAAGAGATAAAATCTTGGGAAAGACAAGAATCTGGATATTCAGTCTTAAAACTATTTCTATTTCGTGTTGTATACATCTACTGTATCAAACTACATATTAAATCTCTTCAGCTGGTTTGTTTTGTTGAAAGTAACAAAATGGCTAAAGAACCAGAAAATACAAATGCTTCTGCAACAATGCAACAACAAAATGAAATCGGTGGTACTTCAAGGACCAACGTGCATATGACAGTACCTATGGGTCCTGCCGAAAGACCAGAGAAGTTTGGTGGTGCAAACTTCAAAACATGGCAACAGAAAATGTTGTTCTACTTGACTACTTTGAGTCTTGCAAGGTTTCTCAAAGAAAATGCTCCAGAACCGGGAGATGATCCCGATGCTCAAACTGTTCATGTCGTGGAAGCATGAAACCTTTCAGACTTTTTGTGCAAAAACTACATTCTAAATTGTCTAGACAATTCTCTGTATAATGTGTATTGCACTATGAAATCGGCTAAACAACTCTGGGATTCCCTAGAGAAAAAAAATACAAAACTGAAGACGCCGGTACCAAATTTTTTGTGGTTGGTATGTTTTTGGAGTTTAAAATGGTAGACTCGAAATCTCTGATGTCGCAGGTGCAACAGTTTCAGTTAATACTACATGAGTTAGATGCTGAAGGAATGAGATTGGTGGAATCCTTCCAAGTTGCTGCATTGGTTGAAAAATTACCACCAATGTACAAAGACTTCAAGAACTATCTGAAGCACAAGCGCAAGCAAATCAGTCTTGAAGATTTGATCGTTCGGTTGAGGATCGAAGATTACAACCGACTAGCCGAGAAAGGAAGTAACTTTCGTTCGTTTGAAGCCAAGGTTAATGTTGTAGAACAACCGATGTCTAACCACAACAACAAACGGAAAAGGAAAGGACAATCTAATGACAACAAGAAGAAGGCTAAGTTTGACGGAAATTGCCACAACTGTGGCAAACATGGTCATCGCGCAAAAGATTATCGAAACAAGAAGGCACAAGGTAACCAGAAGAAAGGTAACCATAGTCAACCAAATATGACGGAGCTTTCTGATGGTATTGAAGAGATGAATCTCGCTGCAATGATTTCTGAGGTGAATCTCGTTGGAAACCCCAAACAGTGGTTGGTTGACACCAGAGCAACAAGGCATGTGTGTTCGGAGAAAAACATGTTCAAGACCTACAAGACGTCTCCAAATGAAGAAATGCTTTACATGGGAAATTCGTCAACCTCAAAAGTTCAAGGAGTGGGGCAAGTTGTGTTGAAGATGACCTCTGGAAAGGAGTTAACCTTGAACAGTGTGTTGCATGTACCAGATATCGTAAGAATCTAGTTTCCGGTTCCTTACTTAACAAGGCCGGATTTAAAATTGTATTTGTAGCTGATAAATTTGTATTTTCGAAAAATGAGATGTATGTAGGCAAGAGCTACCTACGTGACGGTTTGTTTAAGCTAAATGTAATGACCGTGGTACCTCCTAAAAATGTAAAAATGATGTGATGAATAAGAATTTTTCTTTTGTTTACTTGTTGGATTCTTCTAATTTATGGCATGATAGATTAGGACATGTTAGGTTTGGTTCATTAACTATACTTGCAAACGATGGTTTGTTACCAAATGTTAACTTTAAATCTCAAGAAAAATGTAAGATATGCGTAGAGTCCAAGTTGACAAGAAACTCGTTTAAAAATGTTGAAAGGTCATCAGAACCTTTAGCGTTAATTCACAGTGACATATGTGACTTAAAGTTCGTGAAATCTAGAAGTGGTAAGAAATACTTCATTACCTTTATAGACGATTGCACAAGATATTGCTATATCTACCTGCGACATAGTAAGGATGAGGCCTTAGAAGCATTTAAGCAATATAAAAATGAGGTTGTGAATCAACTAAGTAAAAAGATCAAGAATTTCAGAACGGATAGGGGAGGAGAATATGTTTCTCCTTTTGAAGAATATTGTGCTGAACGTGGAATAATCCATCAAACAACAGCCCCTTATTCACCTCAACAAAACGGTGTTGCAGAACGCAAGAACCGTACTTTAAAAGAAATAATTAATGCTCTTTTGATAAACTCGGGAGCACCGCAAAACTTGTGGGGAAAAGATTTGCTTACTGCAAAACATATCTTAAATAAAGTACCCCACAAGAAACTAGATAAGACCCCCTACGAACTTTGGAAAGGAAAACCACCTTTGTTCAAATACTTAAAAGTATGGGGATTCTTAGCAAAGGTTGCTGTTCCAGCACCAAAATTGGTCAAGATAGGACCAAAAACGATAGACTATGTATTCATTGGATATGCTCACAATAGTGCAACCTATCGGTTTCTTGTGTATCGATCAAACAATGTTGACATCAGTGTTAACACGGTAATTGAATCAAGAAATTCATATTTCTTTGAAACAATTTTCCCTTGCAAAATTACACAAGAACGAAGTTCTTTAAAAAAGACTCATGATGACATAGAAGATGGTCATCAAGAGAAGGACCAAGAATCGTTACAAGATAACGATAAACCGAGAAGAAGTAAGAGAATAAGAACCTCTATTTCTGTTGGTCCTGACTTTCTTAACTTTTTATCGGAAGATGAACCGCGAACTTTTATAGAAGCTATGTCTACTCCAGAAGCTCTGGTGTCGCCTAGGGTGTTATACGAATGAGCAGAAATTAAGAGTAGAGAGTAATTAATTAAAAGACAGAAAGTAAATAGGAAGGATTGAGAGAATACTAATTAAACTAAGGAAAATAAAAGACAATAAAATAAATGATAAGAAATATGAGATGAGAAGTATAGCTTAGGTTTTGCTAGTATAATTCTTTCTATCAAATTCTAGTTAATAAGGGAGATAATTAGCTCTTAAATACTTAGTCAGGATTCTAAATTCCCTCTCTTAGACCTTGAGAGCGACTAAGGGGGCTACGGACACACCACGAGGCAGCCTAAACTTAGGGTTATCAAGCGCAACCAAGTTCCTAAGCAATTCAATTCCAAACATGGTGATAGTGATTAAATTATACCCTAATGACTATCTAGCTAGAATTAGTGTTGTCAAGACCAATATCGACACTTGACGTTATGTGGTGTTTCAATAATTATACACCCAGTTAAGGTGAACATCTAACTACTATTAAGAAAGCCTAAAGTGATCAGTTCTAGGACAGACAATAATTCAAAACACATAAACAAATATATAGGTAAGAAGCTAATATCAGATTAAAACATATAATTCCCAAAGAAACTTAGATAGAAAGAAAATAGAATTCATATATTATACATGATGCAAAACCCAAGCTATGGGAAAATTAGTTCATACCTGAAGGAAATAAACTAAAAGAAATAATGAAAGACTTCATCTTGCTCTCTACAATAATTCTGATGATAATAAACCTAAGGACTAATTACTATGAGGCAAGGATGATTTACAAGTGATATAAGGGTGTATTTATAGGTGTAGAGAAGCCCTAATTCGTTTTCTTAAAGGAGAAGGAAAGTATTGGACTCCTAGCCCAACTCAAATTCGTAACCCTAAATTATGAAATTAGACCTGTTTTTGTTTTGGTCCTAACAGCTTCAATTCTTATCCATTTGACGCATATGAGTAGTCGAAATTCATCATCTCGGAAAGATCTTTAACTTTTCTTTTGACCATTCTTCCAAATTCTCCACCGATTTTGAGATATAAGCTGATTTGTGGTCGTGGGTGGTGAGATTCAGATTTATTTAGCAGCTTTTCATTTTCCATATTTTAGCTTTTGTTTCCTTATCTCCAATTTCCCTGCTTATGTTATTTTATTATCTCTTAGTTTTTGACTTGGACTCTAATTAATTTCCATAATTATCTTTAAAGCTTCACATTAAATAAATAATTAAACCCAATATGCTCTAAAAATAATAATTACTAAATCTAGACTAGAATTAGGAAAGTGTAATAATTCTCAAGAAAATCAACTAGAAAGACTTCTACTAAAAATGATGTCTCCGACTAATATTAATTCATGACAAATGAGGAGACATCGAGCTCCTTATTGGAAAGAAGCGGTTAAAAGTGAGATAGATTCTATCATACAGAACCATACGTAGGAGTTAGTAGATATTCCCCCTGGGAGTAAACCACTGGGAAGTAAATGGATTTTCAAAAGAAAATTGAAAACTGATGGATCTATCAAAAAGTATAAGGCAAGACTAGTAGTAAAAGGCTATAGTAAAAAAGAAGGACTAGACTATTTTGATACCTTTTCACTAGTAGCCAGAATTTCATCCATAAGAATGCTTATTGCAATAGCATCAATATATAAGATTGAAATTCATCAAATGGATGTTAAAACTGCTTTTCTCAACGGGGAACTTAAATAGGAAATCTATATGGAACAACCCGAAGGATATAAAGTTCCTGGAAAAGAAAAGAAGGTGTGTAGGCTGATCAAATCCTTATATAAATTAAAGCAAGCACCCAAACAATGGAATGAAAATTTTGATAAAGTCATGATTGGTAATGGCTTTAAAATAAATTAGTGTGACAAATGTGTATATGTAAAAGGCATTGATAAAGGATATGTCATTGTTTGTTTATATGTAGACGATGTGTTAATTATTGGGAGTAATAATGACATAATCACTTCTACAAAGAAGATGCTCTCAAGTAAGTTCGACATGAAAGACTTAGGCATTGCTGATGTTATCTTAGGTATTAAGATAATGAAAAAATCTGAGGGGTTAGTATTAAATCAATACCATTACATTGAAAAAATACTAAATAAGTTTAGTAAAGGCGATACTAATATCGCAAAGACTCCAGTTGACGTAAATCTACACTTGACAAAGAATATTGGCGATACAATCAATCAGTTAGAGTATTATCGTATAATTGGATTCGATGCTGCTGAGATGGCTAAGATATTGAAAATTTTCAACTGATTTCACTTGAAAGAACCTATCTAACAGATCTTTCGTAGCATAAAACTTCTTGGACAAAGAAACGCGTGATAAAATATGCCAAATCTTGCGAGAAACGAGAAGGAATGTTACCTTATATTAATTGAAAGTATAAGGAGGCCAAGGGTCACTCCTTGGAAGGTGATACTTGCTGCTACAACAATCCCATATTAAAAACCACATTAATGGAAGAAGTAGTAATAAAACCTGCAGACTTGAGTCATTCGATTGGATCCAAACTCTCTACATGTGGACCACGGTGATTGGAAAACCCAATCCAAATCCCCATCTGCACTCCAAACACACACCCAATTTCAGCAAGACCCAAAGTAATTGATGCATGTAGCTGCATGGGCCTGATTCTTCAATAACAATACCCTCTAGTAAAGTTTTAAGCAAACAAATAGGAAAGTCACCTTGATTAGCATATACAAAGTCTATAATGAAAATACACCACGAGAATATTAACATTAAGAAGGAAGAGCAAAGTAAAATGTAAGAAAAGGTAATTAAGAGTTTTTCATAGAAATTGTAATTGGAAAGAGGATGAATTTTGATATAATTTGCTTTATGTTTTAAATAATACTTGTTTTAGGGAGCATTTTTTTTCGACCAGATGTTTTTAATTCCTCTATATTCTAAAGATAACTACTACAAAGAAGATAATGGATCTAGTGGTTTTAAAGATAATCAATTGATGTTTTAGGCGTCGCTTGTTTTTTAAGTAATAAATAATGAATGCTGAATGAACAACTGAATAGAACCTATTATGTTAAGAGGCAGTTTCTGAATGATTCAGACTTAGTTTTATATCTTAATGAAACAGACCAGTTAAGAGCCAGAAATAACAAACTGTCTTATTGGTTTAGTGTCTTAACGAACCAGATTAAGATCTCATTAAGTGCAAACAAATACCCCTTAGCTTATTTAGTTTTTTTTAATTATAATTTTAGCTTACTTTGTTGTAATGTGCTAAGTCTAATAATTTAATGATCAATTAAGTTTTGAATTTGAAAACATATATCCGTATATAAAAATGAAAATTTATATAATAAAGTAGAATGAAACCTAACTCTTCCTATTTATCCTCAAACTTTCTCATTCGTCTCATAATTCCCCCATTTGGCTCATAATTCCCCCATTCATCTCATTCTCTCATTTATTATATACACATACACATGACTCAAATATATACACATTATTATATACGCATGACAATAATTAATAATATATAATTCACTTAACCTTCATATAAATAAGAGCCAATTATAGATTAATGCCTATTAAAAAACTTATTTAAAAAAAGGTGCCTACAATAAGATTTTTTATAGAAAAATGCCCCATCCCAAACTACCCTTATAATTAACAATTAAAAAAAAGAAATTAAAAAAAAAACAAAACAAAAACTAATAAACACACGCGCGCGTCCGTGAATTTTTTTTAAAATCGTCATAACTAGTTCTAAAAAAATCAAAAAAATAAAAAATTTATATATTTGGATAAAGCAAATTAATATTTACGTCCGTGATTTTTTTCAGAATTTTTTGAATTTTTTGAATTTTTTAATTCGCAGAACATGGAATTCCATGTTTTGATATAAGGAATTTGTTTTCCGCAGACACGAAATTCACTGTTTAAAACATGGAATTCCATGTTCTGCGAATTAAAAAATCAAAAAAAATAAAAAAAACCAAATAATTCAGAAAATTCCGAAAAAAATCATAGACGTAAATATTAATTTGATTTATCCAAATATGATTTTTTTCGATTTTTCTAATTTTTTTTTTTTGAATTATTTATGATTTTTTAAAAAAATTTCACGGACGCGCGCGTGTGATGAAATTAGTAGTAGGTGGTGGTGGTGGTTGTGGTGGTGGAGGTGGTGATGGTTGTGGTGGCTGTAGTGGTGGTGGTGGTTGTGATGGTGGAGGTGGTGGAGGTGGTGGTGGTGGTGGAAATACCCTATTATTTGTTTAATATTTAAAAATAAATATTGTATTAAAAATAAAATAATATATTTAATAATAAGGATAGTATAGGTATAAAAAATATAAAGGGGAGATTTTCTATAATTACTTAATTAAGGAGGCATTTATCTCTAAATAAGAAAATTAGAGGCTTAAAAAAATTAAAGGCATCATTAAGGAGGCATTTATCTCTAATTACCCCTAAATAGAATTATAACAATTGATTTTATTTTTCATAAAAATAAAATAATTAATAATATATAATCCACTTAACCTTCATATAAATAAAATTATAAGAATTCATATTATTTTTCATATAAATAAAGTTTATTCCTTTTTATTAAAATTTACAAAGTACTAAAAAATTAAAAATTTATTATACGAAAAATTTAACTAGATACAATATAAAATTTAAAAAAAAATCACTTTACATTACAATATATAAATAATTTTTTTTATTTTTGATTGTCAAAACATGTATAATTTTTACAGAAATCATTTCAACTTTATAGAATACTATAAAGTCAAGATGGAATTCATAGAATAATAAATATATATATGTCTATCAAATAAAAAATTAAAATTAATAAACACTTAAAGGATAATTAAGAATTAAAATTATTTGATAATTGACCATAATCTATATAATAAATTTTTTTTTTTAAAAGGGTTGGACCCTCAACAAAAAAGACGAGCATGATCGTCTTTGGTCCCTTAATTTATTTCTTCACATTAATTGTATCATTTTTTTCTAATAAAAACTTAGTTGTCCGTTATCCCACTCCATTAGACATCTAATAGTTTCGTATTTGGTCCACGGCGGCTCCACGTTGATCGCAAACCTCTAACCTTAACCCAAATTCTTAACCATAACCTAAACCTTGACCTCAAACTCAACCTCAACCTTTGAATTAAACTTAATATCAACCTCTAACTTAAATTTAACTTTGACATTAACCTTAAACTTAACCTTAACCTTCTCCTTAACCCTAGCTCTGGCCCTAGCCCTCGACCTATCCTTAGACTTAGCGTAAGCCTTAGTCTTAGTCTTAACCTTAACCTTGGCCTTACCTTTAGCCTTAGCCTTATCCTTAGCATTAGCCATACTCTTAGTCTTATCCTTAGCCTTAGTCTTAGCCTTAGCCTTACCCTTAGACTTAGCCTTAGCCTTAACCTTAGCCTTAACCTTAGCCTTAGCCTTAGCCTTAGCCTTAGCATTAAACTTATACCTAGCCTTAGTCGTAGTCTTAGTCTTAGTCTTAGACTTAACCATAACCATAACCATAAACTTAACATTAACCTTAAACTTAGACCTTAACTCCTTAACCCCTTAACCTTAACCTTAACCTCAACCTCAAGTTTTTAACTAATAACCCTAACCATATCCTTAACCCTAACCTAACATTAACGTTGAACTTAACCTTAAACTTAAACTTAAACTTAAACTTAAACATAAACTTCAACTTACACTTAAACTTAAACTTAAACTTAAACATAAACTTAAACTTAACCTTATTGTTAACGTTAACCTTACCCTCACCCTTAACCTTAACAATAATATTAACCTCAACTTTAACCTCAAACTTAAACATAACATTAGATATTACACCTTAAACCTACACCTTAAACTTTAAACCATAAACCTTAATCTTCACCTTCACCTTAACCTTAACCTTAACTTTAAATTTAAACCTTAAAAATTTACCTTAAAATTAACCTTAACCTTAAACCTTGAACCTCAAACCTTAACCTTCACCTTAACCTTAAACCTTAAATCTTAAATTTAACTTTCACCTTCACCTTCATCTTTACTTTTTTAACCTTTATCTTAACCTTAAAGTTAAACTTAACTTTAACCTTAATTATATAATTAATCTTAAATTGAACCATGAACCTTAAATCTTAAACCTTAAACCTTGAAGCTTAAACCTTAAATCTTAAACCTTAAACCTTAAACCTTAACCTTAACTTTAACCATAACCTTAATATTTAACGTTAAACCTTATACCTTAAACCTTAAACCTTAAATCTTAATATTTAAACCTTAACCTTAAATCTTAAACCTTAACTTCGACCTTAACTTCAACCTTAACCTTAACCTTAAACAATAACTATAACCTTCACCTTCACCTTCATCTTAAATTTTATAACCACTATCTTAACTTTAAAGTTAAAACTTAACCATAACCTAAATGTTAAAACTTAACTTTTACCTTGAAACTTAGACCTTAAACCTTAAACCTTAAACCTAAATCTTAACCTTAACTTTAACCATAACCTTAACCTTAACATATAACCTTAAACACTACCTTAAATTTTACCTTTAACCTTAACCTTAACCTTTATCTTAACCTTAACCAAATAAATATTAATAGCGTTAATATTCGACCTTAAACCTTATATCTTATTAAACCTTAACCTTGAACCTTAAAATTTACATCTTAAACCTTAAATCTAACCATAACCTTAAAATTAACCTTAACCTTGACCTAAACCTTAACCTTAACTATAACCTTAACCATAACCTTAACCTTAATCTTAACCTTGACTTTCACCCATCAAACCTGGGTTCGATTCCCGTCAATGGAAAAAAAAATCTTGAGTGTCTTCAGATATATGTATGTTGACACAATGATACTTTGTAGAGTTATGAGATTTATGCACGTATATTAAAAACTCGAGATTATATGATTCACACATTTAGATTATGATACTCTTTCATTATTTTCGTATTTTAATCTATTTATTAGTTGTTTAAATTGTACATGGATTTATGGTGCATTTGAATTTAATAACCAATTTTTTTATCTCACTTTCGTATTCATTCTATCTATTATTTTGGTTTTTACATATTCAAGACAAAATATCATCATATCTTTTAAACATTTTCTATGTTAAAACTGAAAGTAGACAAGTAATTCAGTTTTTATGTTTTGAAGTGCCTTAAGGCACGGGCTATACCTAGTCTATAAAATAAAGCAGAATGAAACCTAACTCTCCCTATTTATCCTCAAATTTCCCCATTCATCTCATAATTTCCCCATTTGTCTCATAATTTCCTCATTCTTCTCCTTTATTTTCATTTTTCATATCCTATAATCGTTTGAAAAAAAAAACTTTTACCCATAAATCCCCAATCAAAACGTAGCATCATAGAACAAAAATATATTCTTAAATTTTACATTTTAAAATATATATTTAAGAATTTTACATTTGTACAAGAATACGTTATACATTTCTGTTGGATTTAATAAAAAAAATTTAAAAAAATATAAAACAAATGGATTTTACGTGGGTTTAAGAAAAAAGTTGTAAAAAAAAAAAGAAAATACAAATAATTTAGTAAACAATAAAATATTTTTTATATTTATATTTTGATATAAAAATATAAAAATAATTGATAATTAAATAATTAAATTAATTGATAATCAAATAATTTAAATACTAAAATTAATAATTACTATTTGTGGCATTTAGTATATCTATATTTTTATTATAAAATCGTAAAATTCTATTTATTTTTTGTTAATAAACTAAAAAAAGAATCTGAATATTTTAATTAGTAATCGTATTACTATTTGAGTAGTTTGTAGATAATATTTTCCATTTCGAATACTCACTTTTAAAAAATATAGCATACAAATATTTACATATAATTTTTTCTATTCATAGTTATTTTTTGCAGGCTAAAACAAAAAATACAATAGATACACTCGAAAGGCTAACTAAGACTATAACAAATTCATATGATGAATATGGTGATATCGATAATATAACCCTTTTATGGTCTGAATTCACTACGAACCAATGAATTCAACTAAATCTGTGCTTGATCACATTAAACGAAAGGAAGAAAGTTATTATTCCTTTAGGAGTAGTACAAACGTTCCTTTAGATCTGTCCCCTTGCTATATGTCATAGTTGCCACGCTTCCTCAAGATTGTCCAATAGCAAATATTCTACCTTTACTAAAAAATATGGATAAACTAGAAGATTTGAAAGTTTTACTTGATCATATTGAGTTTACGATGCTAGCAGATTTAACCTTTGCTAACATGGAGCAGGGTACCTTATATTCGAATGGTCGTTATTTATCAATGTAATAGGTTTTTGGGAGTGGATTTTAATAAATTAGTCTAGATACGACAATAAATTTATGGTATTGATTTGCTAATTTTTCATAAATAATCGTTTTTAGGGAGTCATTTGTAATAAATTGTTCTTGATTCGATAATTATTGTATTGTATTGGAGAACTACTTTTTTATGTATTGAAATAAATTAGTTGAACTTATTAAAATTATACTTACGTGTGTCGTATTTCAATATATGTATTACTAGATTAATTGTTTCATTTGTATAACATGTAATATAGATTTATCGTTTTATTTACCAAATGTAAATAAATCCTCATATTTTCAGATCATTGTACTATCAAATGACGAGCATATCGAATAACAAAAACAAGGTCTCAAAGATGAGTGCATCCCGAGTCCAATCGAATGCAAAAGTTCGCAGACCTCAAGTAAGCCTATAATTTCACTTTATGATCGTATACGTGTATTTCTTCTTGATGTTGAACAAACAACACCTAATATTGTATACCCTGAAGTTTTGAAATAATGTATATTATAAGTAAACACACAACACGAATGTCATTATATTGTAACTAATACATAATTGATATTATTATACAGGTTTCGCAGAAAAATAAAAGAATCCAAATGACTATCTACACAACTCGCGCAATAAACCGTGCTCCAATTTTGAAACAAAATCCACAGCTCATGAATTGGAACTTGGTGGTGGAAAATCGATTGATAAGAGAACATTTACAACTTCAAAGGGAAGCGAAAGATAAGGATGCAGATATAAACGTTGATCGACTTAACAGTGCACAAAGACGCGCATACGATAAGATTGTTGATTCCGTGTTTAATAGTAAAGGTGTAACTTTCTTCTTGAATGGAGGTGTTGGAACTGGAAAAACCTTTTTATACAATACGATATCAACAAAATGTCGGAGTTTAGATTATTTTGTGATTAATGTAGCTTCGTCATGAATCACATCTTTGTTATTGATTGGAGGTCAAACTGCACATTCCACATTCTCGATACATCTAAATATTATGAAAGATTCTATTTGTCATATTTCTAAACAATCCCTCCAGGCTGAGTTGATCGAAAAACAAGTCTCATAATTTGGGATGAAGTTCCGATGCAACATCAAAATTGTGTTGAGGCTGTTAATCGAATGTTACAAGATATGCATAAAAATGAGAAGCCATTCGGGGGCATCACTGTTGTTCTCGGAGGTGAATTCCGACAAACTTTACCAGTTGTACCAAAAGGTGTACGCGAACAAATAGTCGGAGCCTCATTAAGACGTTCTATACTTTGGAGAAAAATTCACGCGCTTACATTAGATGTTAATATGCGTCTCAACGACTCAATTAGCGGGAAGTCTGATTTTGCCGACTTCCGACTAAAGGTAATTTAAATGGCTCTAAATTTTGTTATAATTTTTTTATACTCATAAATTTAAGTGTTTGTTAATCATTCTAGATTGGCTCTAACTCAGAAGAATTAATGGAGATCCCAACCCCAATGTGCAAGTGCACAAATTTGAACAATTTGATATCAACCACATATCCTAACTTGCATGACCTTGAAACTGTAACTAACACATATCTCAATGAACGCACTATATTGTCCGCGAGAAATGATGATGTTAGTGAGATCAACAATCTTGCACTTAAGATTTTTCCTGAAATACAGAAGACGTATCTAGCAGCTGATAAGATGGTTGAAGAGGATCAAGTAGATAAATCTATAACATCTCGATATCTAAATGAGTATTTAAACTCACTGAATCCAAGTGGGTTACCTCCGTTCAAATTGGAATTAAAAATGGGTGCTCCTATCATGTTGTTAAGAAATATTGCCCGGAATGATGGATTGTGTAATGGCACGCGGTTAATGGTTGTCAGATGTTCAACACGTGTTATTGTAGCCCACATTTTGAATAGAGATAAATCTGGTAATTTGGTATTCATTCCAAGAATATCATTGACGCTTTCTAACTCGGAAATACCCTTTGTGATGACAAGGAGACAATTTCCTGTGCGTTTAGCCTATGCCATGCCCATTAATAAATTACAAGGTCAATCTGTGAAATTTGTTGGGATCGATTTGCGAACACCAGTATTTAGTCATGGACAATTGTATGTTGCATTATCAAGATGTCGAGTTATGATCGCATAAGTGTACTTCTTCACGATGGTGAACAAACAACAACTAATATTGTATATCCTGAAGTTTTAATATAATGTTTATTATAAGTAAGCACACAAAAGGAATGATCATATAATGTATTTTCGACTCTGTTTCTTTTTAATTTTTTTCGTATTTCAACTTCTTTATTAGTTGTTTGATAAATTATTCACATATTTATGTTCATTTGAATTTTATAATATTTTTTTTTTATAATTTCTGTATAACACACTATCTATAATTTCAGTTTTTACATATTCAATACCAAAAATCATTCTAATTTTTAAACATTTCATATGTATCAACAGTAAATGAACAAGTAGCTGGAATATTATTTTTTGGAGTGCCTTCAGGCACGGGCTATACCTAGTATTTGTTAAAGCACAATAGAGCGTATATGTTGCAAAAATTCTAATGTTTGCTAATCGTTAGATTTAATAACCTTATTATTTTTTAATAACACCCCGTCTTCACTTAAATCTCGAGATGATGGGAGTTAATCTATTTCAAACAAAAATACAAATATATAATTAAAATTTCTAGGTCAGGGACTTCAGTACTCCTAGCCCTTACGTTATAAATTCATCAACAGAAATCTTGAGATCTAGGGTTTTAAAGCGTGAGAGAGAAGAGAGACAATATGATATTATGTTGTTTTGTATATTCAGGCAATCAATTTCTTTTTTATGTGCCTTTATCCATATATTCTATAATGATATATCACTTTTGTTTGATTTATCTTGTATCACCTAATCATCTTATTTGATTAAATCAATGTGAAAGAAAAAATATATATATCATTACTCATATTCTATTAATTGAAATGAATGAACTATTTTAAAAGTCAAAAATAGAAATTATTACATATATAAGAAGGGCTATCTTCTCGTGCCCATAAGCAAACCGTCAACATGAATAAAATTTGCAGACTGAGGTTAAGGATATATAAATTGTTTTGAAAATATTGTTTAATAACTCAATTATCAGCCACATTCTCTTTCCTAAAGATAAAGAGAAGGTTATATATTGATATTGTATTCAAGAGTTTAACATCTCTAATAAGCAAAATAGCTTTTTATCCAGATAATTTTTTATTCTTGCAAAGGATTTTATCATATACATTTGCACAGTCCACTTCTTCTTCTGGGGGTTAGCCTCAAAATTCCTTGGTGCACCTCTTACCAAACAACAATGTTTAATAATATGAGTAACTATATTGTCTTATTAGCGAGATCATATATAAATTGTATCACAAGAGAATTTAACCTTTTTGTTTTTGATAAGTAAAGGAGAATTTAACCTTCGGATTAGAGTTTTGCTTGTATGTGTCTAAAGTTACAACTAGTTATGTGTTAGAACTAGTTTCTTCGAATATATTTACCATAAAGTTTATTTCATTACTTTCCACATATTTATCACAGGCCTTCGAACTATATTTGAAGATAAACTCCTTTTCAGTTTTCCATTAATATCATCTATTACAATTGGTAGCTAATTAATAAAAGCAAGAGTGAACCAAGTATATACACTTTAAAGATAGATAAATTTTTAATTAGGAAGATCATATAACATACCATGTTGCTCTAACGTAATGATAAGCAAATAACATGTATTTCATCCTTTCAATATATTACGGTTGTAGAATTTATTTATAGAGTTAATAGCATTATGCCTTATTATATGCTTGTTTTTCTCAATAACAAGGGAACTTTTACATGCGTTTACTCAAATTTAATCCTAAGCGTCTGCACAATGTGATGATTGATGTTGCTTGATATCTTTGCTCAACTAATATGATAATATATTATATGGATAGCTCAGGACTGGGAGTGGTTGGTCAAGACAGCTAGCTGATACGGGGGAGCTAATTACTTATTATATTAGTTATACTGTAGATCATGACTGGGAGTGGTTACCGAATGCAATTTTTCAAGTTTCTCAATTTAATGTTGTACAAATAAATATGATGTATGAATTCAGAAGAAATCTATTAGGGTTGCATGCCATGTCCTGCCAAATTTTGTACAATTACTTTAATAATAATCATATAGGGCCAAGATTAAAGATTACTTCATCTGCTCCCTGCCGTATAGGCATAGTTTACTAGGTCTATGAAGACAGTATACTTGATGAAAGGTTGTCAAACAACTGAAAATCTTAACTTTTCAACTACTATATACTATATTACAATATTTATATATACTGTCTGGAGAAAGCTTAAAAGCAGGCGGGAGATTTCATGAATCATATTGTAGTAAAATTAAACAAATGGGAAAGTAGTATAAGGTACAAGGCATTAGTTATGAGTGGTCTATAAAATTCTCTTGGCAAAACTAGGAACTAGTGAGATATTAGTATCACTCACCCTCACTTTTGCAGATTCCTAAGTAGTTGCTTATCTTCTCGTCTGCAAGGGAGAAACCTAAAGTTATGGCAACATCTTTATGCGTACGTAAGAGTTGATTGAGGAACATGCCACGCGATTAGCATATATGATAATTTTTTATTTCCATATTCAAATTTTATAAGCACTTTTACTGGTATAATTGAATTAATTAGATTGATTTTCTTTCTTCCCATGCATGAGAGACTTATAGTTAAACATTCGGTAATGATATGTACCATCCAAAATTATACCACCTAATTACTGCCCATGACGTGGTGTGAATTGGTTGGCAATAAATCGTTAATCAGATCAAAAAAATTAATAGATTAACGAATTATGCCAACCAATTCACGGCACGTCATAGAAAGTATACCGGGTGGTATGATTTTGGGTGGTATATATCCTTACTCTTAAACAATAGCTAAGATAAAACAACAAAACACACATATATAGTCCACTACAATTCTAGGAGTCATACATCCACTCATGTCTCTTGTAATAAAGTACCATAGATAATCCGAGGGATTCTTCGAGCTCCATTATCCTCGCTTGCTCCTTTGCTTCTTCTTTAGCTAGTTTATCAGCACACAAATTCGCTTCACAGATGGTATGAGTAATTTCAAAATTTGGATGATCTTTCAGTAATTTCAGGCACTTGTGCTCTGTAAACGAGACATGACTACTTGAACTCCCACCCCCTTCACTAGCGAACGGAGCTCTTTCGAGCCAGTCTCGATATAAAGCTCCTTGTACCCTTTCCTTACCGCCCATTTTAGACCAAAGTGAAGCGCTAAAAGTTCCGATCCATATGGTGAATTTATTACACATGGTCTCAAAAAACCAGCAATAAAATTACTACCTACATCTCTTATTATACCTCTAATACCAGCTAGCCCCTTATTCGCACTAAAACTTCATCCACGTTAAGTTTATCCCAACCCATCGATTTAGTCTATTAGATTATATTGAATTTTCAATGAAAGACCTTTGAATGTTCAACATGGCTTCTTATAAAAATTATTAATATTTGCTTGGATGGCTTTGCCGTTTTAGGAAATTTTTGGATGACAATGCTAACATTTCTGTCATGTCCGTAAATAGGTTGGCCAATAAATTGGATGGAGTTGCTAAACCCAATTGATTGATGAAAATGAAAATCGCGTCTCATATGATTTCTGAGAGTTTGAATTATGTGTGGGATTATACAGTTGTAATTTTTTTTATTGGGTCGGGTATACGGATTTTGTTAAAAAAATATATGAGAAATTATACACTATATCCTACCTGGATTCGAACGGTTAAGATAGCCATTATCTATTCATTATTATAATGTCAACGAGATATCATCAAAATTTTCTGATTATCCATACATGCATGATGGGGATACACATCGAATAATATAGATAAAATGTACATTTTAATCTCTTTGATAGCTCTTTCCTTGGAGAAAGTTTCATCTCACGTAACAAAGTTATTTCTCATCGGCCATATATGATGTATAGTAGTGGAAAATGCAATTATCCATACATTTTTCCTTAATTTTCCCGAGTTTTGACCTTCCCGAACCAGTTAATGGCACTCAAGATAGTACTCATCTCTTTTTCAATATCCAATTATTTTCTCATATCTTCCCAAATACTCTTTGCAAAAGCACACTCAAAGAATATGTGTTTATTTGACTTAATTTTTTACCACACAATTCACAAAGTGGATCCGATTCCATATAAATCATCCTATCCTTGGTGCAATTTCTCTCTTTTACTGTTATTCATACAATGATAACATGTTTAGGAATAAAAAAGAATTTCACATAATATAGCAAGAAAAAGATAGGCGACGAAAAAATATCATAAGGTGGTTTATATAAAGCAAGAAACTCACCACTTTCTGGCTTCACAAGCAACGAGTTGATCTTTTGAGGGGGGAACCAATGACACAACTCATTGACTTCTCGTTCATTGATAAAAAGATGTATAAAATAAGTGCAAATAAACACCCTACGCTAACACGGTACTGCAAGTATTACAGGACGTATGCAAGTTTTAATGATAAGAAGATTCGTTCCTCAGGGACTGACGAAAGTTAGAGAGAACTTATGCAAATTATCAAGTGAAGATATGAAAGATAGAAAAGATAATACGCAAATAGAAAGAAAAGATAGACAAATATTTCTTTGGTTTTTAAATAATAAAACTAAACTAATAAACTAAAGACAGAAAATAAATAAAAGAAAAGAAGATAGTATGAAAGTTAGCTTGAGTAAATAGCATGCAATCCCCACTAGTTTTGCCGTTCTAAACATGTAAGGGTGAATTATGTAGTATTTCAATAATCGGTTCCAATTCGCTATCGGTAGTTTAAAATAGGATTTACCTGTGTCAATAAGGCTTCCTAAGCAAACTTTTTCTGTAATTGGTAAATAGTCACAAGAACTAAACCATAGTGATTATCTAGTTAGGTTGGGTTGTCAGATCAAACCTTGTACTAGACGTTATGTGCTAAACATGTAATTAAACACCGTTGTCAATGGTGACCTAATTACTAGATGGTAATTCTATATGGGTGCACTTCCACAAGAACACAGAATATAAATCCAAACACATAAACAGAGAATAAAAACTATAATTCAATTTAAAACATTAAGTTCCCAAATTAGATAAATGTCAATCAAAACTAGGGTTCATACATATATGCTAAATACTCAAGCTAAAAAGAATTAATTCATACTAAGGAGAGAAGAGAAAAGAATTACAAAATAAGAGGTTGAAGAAGACATATGGTGTTCTGCTCCTTCCAGACTTCTCCTCTTGTGTTGCAGCTTCCTCTTGGCCTTAAGGTCTGGCCAAGGATGATTTAAGAGTGTTAAGAGGCTGTATTTATAGGGTATAGGTTGACCTAATTCGTTTCTTGGAAGAAAGGTTAAGTAATAGACTCCAAGCCCAACTCAAATTCGTATGGAAATAAAGATAATTACTGCTGAACTGTTTTGAGCATATCTTCTTCGTTATTGGTCGGTTTTTGCTCCATACCAAAAGAATCCTCAGCGAATTATCTACGTCCCTATGAAAGGAATTTACCAAAATCGGCTTCCTTGTTGGAGTAATCACCACTTCTTTAGGCGTGTGCTGCAGAATCCCAGATTTAGGCAGCTTTTTTTCCTAATTGAACTCTGTTTCCTTCTATCTCCAATTACCATGCATATCTCTTTCCATATCTTGTAGTCTTTGACTTGGACTCTAATTAATCTCCTTAATTATCTTTAAAGCTTCACACTAAATTATCAATTAAACCCAATATGCTCTAAAAATATTATGTTACTAAATCAAGACTCAAAATAGGAAAGTGTACTAAATTAAGCTAAGATCGACCTATAAACTAATAAATACGCCTAAAATGATGTCTCGGAAGTACATTTAATTATCACAAATGAGGAGACATCACTCTACCTGCTAAACCTCAAGAAGGTGCGGTATATATTCATCAAACTTTGGAAAAATTAATTTCCCTTCAAACCAAAGCATACCAAGACCAACAAGCTTCTACTGCAACAATTAAGTTGTTAGGGAATCAAATGGCTCAGATGGCAAAACAATTACAGCATCGTCCACAAGGGCAACTCCCAAGTGACACTGAAACTCCTATCCAGTATGAAGATTGTAATTCTATTTCGCTCCGTGGTGGTAAGAAGCTCCCACCACCACCTTTCCCCGTCATGAAAGAAAAAGAAACAACTGTAAAAACAAAAACGTCAAAGGAAGAGGTAGAAAAGGAAAGTGAACCGGAAGTAGAGGAGGTGGAATTTGAGAAAATTCCAGAGGCTACAAAGAAGAAAGATATGGTAGAAAATCGTCCTCCTCCATCATTCCCTTCAAGAGTCCAGAAGAAAGGAGATATGGAGGACTATCAGAGATTTTTAAATGTGTTGAGAGGTCTTAACATTAACATACCGTTTTTAGGTGCTATTAAAGATGTACCAAAGTATGTGAAGTTCTTGAAGTGATCCATCACTAATAAAAGGAGATATTGTGATCATGAGATGATAGGGTTGTCAGAAGAGTGTAGTGCCATCTGTCAGAGTAAGTTGCCACCTAAGTTACTTGATCTTGAGAGCTTTACGATTCTGATTTCTATTGGTAATGAGTGGCAAGGTAAGGCTTTGTGTGATTTGGGTGCGAGTATTAACCTCATGCCTAGATCAATTTTTGAGAAGTTGAAGATAGGAAATGCGAAACCAACCTCTATGGTCCTGCAGATGGCTGACGGATCCCTCGTACATCCAGAGGGACGAATAGAAGATGTCCTCATCAAGGCAGGTACGTTAATCTTTTTCGTTGATTTTGTTATACTTGATTACGAAGTGGATAGGAATGTCCCCATTATTTTGGTAAGACCATTCCTAGCCACGGGGCATACTCTAATTGATGTAGAGAATTGAGAAATGATTATGCATATTCAAGACGAGGAGGTGAAGTTCAATGTGTTTAGACCAATGAAGTTTCCGAATTCCAAGGAGGATTGCTTCCGTTTAGATGTAATTGAACAGGTAGAAAAAGAGCCAACTAATGTTGTGGAAACCTTAAGAATGGAGGAAAGAGAGCTAAGAAAGAAACCACCGAATAAAGATCCTCCATATCCTAAAGGAAGTCCACACATTGATCATGCAAAGAAGAAAGATAAGGCACGTGCCACGAAGGTTCCAAAGGAACCTAAGAAATAAAGAAAGAAAGAAAAAGGAGTTCAGAGTGGGCGAAGAAGTCGCAATGAAAAAGCCTGACCCTCCTCCGAAGGTGCGTGAATCCAAAAGCTCTTGGTTAGGACCATTCATGGTCACAAAGGTTATCTCGGAGAAATTAGTAGGAATAAAAGCCAAAGGATGCAAATTTAGAATATAAAATGTTGATAACCTCACTCACTGCTGGGGGGTTATGTTAAGGAATAATGCAAGAGGTAACCCGTCGAGCTTATCGATGTTAAACAAAAGCCAAGTCATTGTATATTAGTTTCATGTCTTTTTAATTTTGTAGTATAAATTAGAATAATTGTTGTTCATTAGTGTTTATTTTTAATAAATGAGAAAGGTTAGTGTTTTTGATGATTTCAGGAGTAAAAAGGTCATGAGTTTGGGGTTCAAAAGTTGAAAAATGATGAATTTTGGGTTGCAAGACAGGAGCAAACCGTGAACCCAGTTTTCGCTAACTGGGAACCCGGTGAGCTGTTGTTGACCAACCCATCACACGCAAGAAGGCTGCGTCTGGACCTGCGCCTGTCGACAACAACCGGGAACCCGGTTGTCAGCTCACCAGGAACTCGGTTTCAGGCGTCGTAAACCCCCAACTCTCTGAGCTGTGCGTAAAGGGAGACGCAACATATTGCGTCTAAGGTTGTGTTTGGAAGTGCGCTCGTAGACGACAACCGGGAACCCGGTT
The DNA here is from genome assembly GCA_029959085.1 of Nemophila menziesii. Classification (NCBI taxonomy): domain Eukaryota; kingdom Viridiplantae; phylum Streptophyta; class Magnoliopsida; order Boraginales; family Hydrophyllaceae; genus Nemophila; species Nemophila menziesii. The sequence goes on along the minus strand of JARWIR010000001.1, from coordinate 122,006,130 downwards.
GCTAGCTCACTGGGAATTCGGTCTCCGAGAGCAACTCTCTAACATGTAACAAAAAAACGGAAAATTGCGTGACACAGCGATGAAAACTGGGAACCCGGTCATCACTAACTGGAATCCGGTTTCACAACAGAGAGGCGGTTTTGGAGAATTTTAACCTATATTTTTGCCTTCCTTCACAAGTTAGCCTCCAAATGTGTTTCCTAGATTCACACCATTCCGAAAATCATCATCAAAACACATTATAATCATCCAATCCTCTCCTAAAACACCACATTAACACAAAATCAACTCACAATCCTTCCAAAAAACCATCGAAATTCAAATCACAATCTTGAATGAAAATAGAGCTGAAGAATCACCTCATTTACAAACAATGATCAATATGTGCTATACAAACAAGGTGCCACACCACGAGAGTAAAGTGGCAAGGAGAAGCACCTACCCACCACATTTTAAAGATGAACACAAGATTGAAATGAAGAATAAAAATAAGCTTATACCGTGGAGAACGGTCATCTACTATCATGTGGTGGAATATGAGTTTCATCATGAGAGAAAGGAGGCGATACGGAGATACTACCCACCCCCTTTCAGAGATTGATTGAATAAAATTCTAAGGGGGAAGGTTCTAAAGCTTTTACATCAAGGAAAGGCGAGTTTAAGTGGAGGATCTCCACAAAGGCCTCAATACCATCTTCATGGAAGGTAACGCGTCGAACATAAAGACGTAATAAACAAAAGTGAACCCATGTTTTAAATTGCTTTCATGTTTTTAAATTCTTAGTGTGAATTAAAGTAATTAATTTTTATTAGTGTATAATCTTAAGAAATGAGAAGGTGTAGTATTTTTGATAATTTGCAGGTGTTAAAATCCTTGAGTTTGGGTTAGTTGGTACGAAAAAGAAAGAAATTACGGTTGTCAAAATAAGAGACAACCGGGAACCCGATTATCACTAACCGGGAACCTGGTCATCAACTGTTGGCCAACCATATTACACGCAAGAATTGGTGTGTCATGATTCGTGCTCGTCGACATCAACCCGGTAACCCGGTCAACAGAGGCAATTCTCTGACCTCTGAGGTGGAGACACAACATCAGGTTGTGAGTGAAAAAAAAAATATTCGGGCACAAAGGTTGGAAATTTCGGGAGGTCATAACTTTACGCTCGAATGTCGGAATTCGATTTTTCTTGAGCCTAAACTACGTATTTTTTCGAGAGCTATCCTGTGGTGAGGTTAGAAAGGTTAGAAATCGAACGGGTACCCGGTCAAATCAAACGGGCGCCCGGTTAGCGACTATAAAATTGTGCGAATAATGTACTCACGTTACAGAAGATACACGGGTACCCGGTTAATACTGAACGAGAACCTGGTCATCTCGGCAAAAAAATGACCTAATACTTATACAAACTCCTTCCTCCTTTCCCTTTAGCCTCCAACACATGAAACACCATGAATAATGAACCTCAACTCTGAAAATACCTGCAAACTACCACCAAAACACCAAAATATCATCAACCCATCCCCCTAAACATCATCCCAATAGATAATCAATCACAAATTTTTTCAAAAACACCAAGAAATTCAACTTTCAATCCAAAAAATTTCTTCACCAAAGCTCAAAAGACACAAATATCATCAATAACTTTTATAATTTGAAGGTTGGAGATTGCAAGTGTAAGGTATCAAATCATCACAAATTCTACGACCAATCCATTATATATTGGAGGAGTTGTGAATTGTTTGAGCCTACCATTATACATTTTGCAAGTAATCTGTAAGTAGGTGAAAAATTGAGTTTGGGGTCATTCGAGAGGAAGAGATGACATGAAGGGTGGAGAAGTTAAAAAGAACATGAAGAGAAAAGAGAGTTTGGTGTTGAGGAAGAATTTTAGAGAAGGGTGATGATTTAGAGGGCTTGGAGGAGATGATTAATTAGAGGAGACGTGAGTTCGAGTTGATGAAACGCACTTTACAGAAGATGAATTCCACGGTGTATGATCTATACATCGTGACTTAGAAGATTTTACAACCTCGACGCAATACCACATGTAATCGGCCTAGTGCCGATCCAGATATGTTTCCTTCTCCCTTTTTCTCATTTAGTAGCGTAGATTATTTTTATTTAATTTCAGAGTCTTTTTGAGTCGTGGGGACACGACTCATTTTTGAGTTTGGGGTGGGGTTCGTTGCCTCGTCCCAATTTTATGTGTTTTTATATCAAAAATTTCAAAAATCAAATAAAAAAATATTTTAAGGAATGATTTGATTGTAGAGTTTGTTGAATGTCCCCAAAATCATATTTTTTGTAAATTAATGATAGAAAATAGTAGATCTTAGGAGTTAATGTAAAACGCAACTTGAATGCGTGCAAACACTAGATGATTGATAGGAAAAATTAATGAACAATGCAAAAGAAGTAAGCTCATACTTAGTGAGAATGAGTGGTGTGTAGAACGTGATATCTAAATGAGTAGAGAACCCACTTAATTATGAACTAGAGGTAAACTATGTAACTATAAAAATGATAGAGGCAGTTCTTTGATAGCCATTTGAGACCTTTTTAGCTTTCTAACCCATGATTAATGCTATATCCTTCTTAGCCCCATTTTTAAGCCTTTAAGCCTTTCTGTTGAAGCCACATTATAAGCTTATCCTGTAGATTTTAGGACTATACCATATGACACGCACTTGAATCACGATTCCTTAAGACTAGTTGTCCTTGAGCTTGAGTTTGGGGTGAGGGAATATGTTATTACATTTGTTGGGTAGATTTGTGATGTACTTGAATGATTATGCACTTTATTTTAAATTCCTTTGCTGATTTCAGAAATTAAAAAAAAAGAAAAAAAATTGAGAAAATAAGTTAGCATGACGTCTCACATTAAAAAGACTGTCATGTTTAACTTACAAAAAAAAGATTGAATAAATGTTGAAATAAAAGAAACGACAAAGGAATATTTTTGTATCATATTGATAGGTTGGGTTTATTTTGGGGACGCTAAATTTGTGCATCAAGTGAGTGAGATAATATGTGAGTGTAAACTCAAACTCATGATAGTTTGTTGAAGGCTAGTGAGGAGAGAGCCAAAAGCTCACTATTCATTATCCAAATGTACCATACCGTCCCTAAGCCACGCTAAAACCATAAAGTCCTCGTGATTCCTAGGTACATAGTGAATTAACAATTTTGCTAATAAGGAGTAAGTTAAGTGGAGCGTTCAAAGCGAGTAAAGATTGATGAACACCCTATAGCCACCATCTCGAGCTAAGTATAAAGTGTAATCTTCTAGCATTGTGAAATTAATTTTGGATTGAAATTATTTATGTGTTTGATTTTGTATGATAGGTGTATGTGTGTATTAATTCTTAGTTTGTACTATATGAAATTTATTTTGAGTTTTGTTTTGGATTTATTCTTTAGATTCTGCATGTTGCTTCTTACCTTGGACCTTAGTTTTGTTTTACTTTGTCGGGACGACAAAGGTTTGAGTTTGAGGTCTTTATGTCTCCCTTTTTTGTTCTAAATATATTCCTTTATGAGACATCATTTTAGGTATAAATTGGACTTATTAGATTGACTTTTGTGCTTATTTCGTCATATTACACTTTCTCCCCTTGGAATTATATTATTTGCATTTTTAGAGCTTTTGTGTGTTAATTTTTTTGTTTTTAGTGCAAAGTTTTTAGGTTCATAGATTCTATAGAGAACCAATATAAGGAGGAGAATCGAGAATTAAAGTCTTAGATCGAGCGGAGAAGTCAAAGGCGAGAAAAGATATCCCAAAGAGTTGACTAGAAAAGCTACAAATCTAGAAAGCTCTTACTAATTTCTGTTTTCTACCCACTTAAACACTGATTCAGCCTTTGGGTTATGAAATAAGGAAAATACCTCTTTGAGTTAGGAATATTTTGCAACTGGAATGAGTCGATTTGGAGTTGATATGCAAAAGTTACACCCGTTTTACTAAGGGTTGTACACTAGTTACCGGAATTACTAATTGGACTTGGGATTTTAATTACTTAATTAAGCCCAAGATTAGACCTAATCCGTTTTTACCATTTATATAAGCCCTTTTTTACCTCATTCTTCAGCACCTCTCATTTATTCTTCACATTAAATCATCCTTAAAAAGTGCGTCAAGAGGCGGAAGTAAGAGTAGGAGCTGGAGAATCATATTCTTCCAACAACAGCTCAAGTCATCCCCCTAATTAGGTTCTACCAATTTTATTTATGTTTTTAGAAAACTTGTATAATTCTAATTTCTTTTCCTTTGGTATTTAACTATGAGCTAAACTTTAATTACTTGAGACTCGTATTTTGGGGATGAACCCTAATTTCTAATTTAATGTCTTTCTAATTTAGGATTATGTTTAATTTAAATTAAGTCACGTAACGAATCAAGGGTAGGTAGTAGTAATTAGGCTATTCACTAGTGGCGGTGATTACCTTGACGGGGGGGGGGGGGGGGGGGGGGGGGTTTAATTACAGAACTTGGATAGAAACGTGTGGTGTTCATCAATGATCCTGACAGGCTTGACTAATCGCGTAGCCAATTGGGTAATTCACTTAATCATTCGAACGTAGCTTATAATCGCCCTGACGGGGTTTGTAATACTGTAGGATAGCTCCTAAGTCTACCCTGACGGGAGTTAGGAGATTGTAGAGTCCCGACTAATATTAATTACCCGTTTTACCCTTAAAACGAATGCATTAGATTGTTAATTTAGGTGATTACCTAGCGAGACTTAAGTATATCTTTTATCTGCGTCTTAATCTTTTAGTATTTACTTTCAGTAATTTGTTTCTTTACGTCTAGTAGTTTAATAACTGGTGTCGCCTAGGGTGTGATAAAAATAAGATAAAGTTTAGTCAAGAAACTACGCACTCTCACCCTAGACAGGCACAGTACTGCAAGTATTACAGGATGTATGCAAGTTTTAGTTAGTAAGTTGAGTTCGTTCTCAGGGACTTAAGTGTGTTAATCGCGTGAGTAGGAATAACGAGTAAAAGTAAATAATTAAAACGACAGGAAATTAAAGGGAACAAATTTCGAAATTACTAATTAAAACTAGGAATTAAAGACAATAAAATAAAAGATAAGAAATATGAGATGAGAAGTATAGCTCAGGTTTTGCTAGTATGCACTAATCCTTCTAATTCTCTCTATAAATCTAGTTAATGAGGGAGAATATTAGCTCTTGGTATACTTAGTCAGGATTCTAAATTCCCATACCTTAGACCTTGAGAGCGACTAAGGGGGCTACGGCACAACCAAGAAGTGATTTCAAATAGGGTTATCAAACGCTACTAAGGCCCTAAGCAAATACTGCAATCATTGGTGATATGGTGGTTAGATCAAACCCTAATGACTATCTAGTTAGAATCATGTTTTGTCAGAACTAGTATCGACACTAGACATTATGTGGTGGTTCAATAGTTAAACACCCTGTCAAGGAGACCATCTAACTACTATTAAAACAATCCTAAAGTGACCAGTTCTAGGAAAGACAATAAATCAAAACACATAATTAAATATTAAGTAAGAAGCTAATATCAAATTAAAACATATAATTCCCAAAGAAACTTAGATAGAAGAATTAGAATTCATAGATTATACATTATGCAAAACCCAAGATATGGGGAGTTTAGTTCATACCTGAAGGAAATAAACTAAAAGAAATTACAAAAGACATTGTTGGCATATAGCCTCCCTTATTAGGTTGTTTTAATGTGACAAATCCTCTTGTGTTTAGTGTGCTATTTACTATTGTTATATACATTCTATCTTGCACTCTAATTCATCAAAAAGCACATTCTTTATCATTTAGATCAAAGCTCTATTGTTTTATCTTAAGAAACTAATTCTCATACAAATACTTTTAACCTTATCTTTGTGTACATTGAGAATTAGCTTTAGTGATCAACTACAAAGTTTATTAGAATGATGTTCTCTACAACTCTCGTGAAGAAGGTTTTCTAATCCGAGCATCATAGTAAAAGATATACTCACTAGAAGGTGTTTTAAACCTTTGGTGCGGTACACCGGAGTTTCTGTGCGGTACACCACAGCTCACGGACTACACCACGGACCAGGGGGCTAGCCCGTCAGAGAGCAAGTGAATTTAGCAAGCTTGGTGCGGTACACCGGACCAACCCCGCGGTGCACCGCAGATTAGGGTTTCCTGCAGCAAAATGAAGACAAAAGGAATATATCCGTTGGAGACAAGTCTTATGACCGTTGGGAGCATTTTGCAGCTATAAATTGAAGGTCTTTCAAGGCTACAACTACACCTTCAACCCATATACACTAAGGGGCTTAATTGTTATCATCCAAGAAGGTGTCAAGAGCTATACATTGTCATATCCACTCAATTAAGGAGTTAATATAATAAGCCACAAAGTTCTATCTACTCAAGAGGAGTCTTTCATGCTTAAGTGTTATATCTACTCATTAGGAGATTGTTAGCAAAGTAGTTTCACCCTTTAAACTCTTTGTATTTATCCTCTTAAGTCTAGTTCTTGTAATAGATAGATTAAGAGAGAATTTGAGTATCGGGAGTATACTCGGTGTCCTTGTGTTGTGATTACACAAGAGTTTTCTTCGTGGTTTCGAAGAGGTTGTCCTTCGTGTTATCAAAGAGGTTGTAAGGGTTATTGTGTTCTCGACCCGGTTAAGAGAGACACGGGAGCTTAGTGAAAAGCTTGAAATCCTAAGGAGGCTTCCTTAGGTAGTGGATGTAGGGAAACCGAACCACTATAAATCGTGTGTATCTTTCTATCCCTACACTATTTATTTTCCGCACTTTATATGTTTGATAATATGCTAGTATGAATATTGTGATATTGATTATCTAGTTTATCTAACTTAGATCATCTAGCATAGTAAGAGAATAGATAGTTGATTTACTTGTTTAACTTATATATCGAACCTCTAACTTATCCATTGCATGATCCCTTAAGAGTTTGATATATTAGTTAACTTAGAAGTTTTTCTCTAAAACATATAATTGTCCAAAAGATTTTTAATTAGGCATTAATCTTTTTAGTAATCCTATTCACCCCCCTCTAGGACTTTCAATTGGTATCAGAGCCTAACTCTACGTGAATAGCTTAACCGTTAGTAGAGAAAACGATTTGGAATTTAATATTTTGGAAGAGTTGTTTTCTACACAACCTCCACTCTTTGTAGGTGATCGTTACTTTGCTTGGAGGAAACAAATGGAAGAATTAATATACGAAAGAACGCTCAAATCTCGAAAAAGGAAAATCCGGTGATTTCTTTTCTTTATCTCGTATATATTTTTGCGTTCCTCCTTATGGCTTGTGTTTATGATTATGATTTGGTTTTGATTTGATTAGTTGTGTTTATTGTTATCTTTGGATATTATCTTGTGATACTAATCATTGTTTTAATGTTATTAGTGATATTGCATCTAATTCTCATGAATGATGTTTTTGCACTTTGGCTCTTAGAATTTTGGTAATTTCATTTTAGTCCCCAAAATTTTCAAAATTGCACTTTGACCCCTCATATTTATTAAATTCTCCAAAGTGTCATAGTTTGGACTTCATAATCTTTCACATGTAAAAATTTCCATTTCAGTTCATATTTTTGAAAAATTGCATTTTTAGTCCCTACTAATTGAAATTGCTTTTTAGTCCCTCAACGATTATAAATTGCACTTTTTATTCTTACAAGTTTTTATAAATTTTAAAAGTGCCTATTGATTCTTTTTATCGTTGACAAAAGGGAAAAAGATCAAAGATATTAGTTTACACTTTCAAATCTTAATTTATCTTTGAACACATATTGGCATTTTCATACGTCTTTTAGTAAGGGTGAGTTTTAAAGAAATTGTTTTTCAAAATATTTTTCCGATAATCTTTTGAAAATCTCATAGCATTTCAAAAATGTTTCTATGCATAGAATTATGGGAATTAATCCATTATGCATAGAAGGAAATTACCAAAATCGGCCTATTTCTTGGGTAAAATAGCACTTCTTTAGGCGTGTACAGCAGAATCCTAGATTAGGCAGCTTTTCATTTTCCATCTTTTTAGCTTTTGTTTCTTTATCTCCAATTACCATGCAAATCTCTTTCCATATATTGTAGTCTTTGACTTGGACTCTAATTAAGCTCCATAATTATCTTTAAAGATACACACTAAATAAACAATTAAACCCAATATGCTCTAAAAATGTTATTTTACTAAATCAAGACTCAAAATAGGAAAGTGCACTATTTCTCAAGAAAATCGACATTTATGACTTCTAAATCACTAAAAATGATGTCCCATCCTAATATTAATCTATCACAAATGAGGAGACATCAATAACTCAAAACCAAACAGATATCTTTTATATTTTATTTTATGTATTAACAATTACTAGTACTTATCAATCGAACACTTGGGTTATACCAGTCCAATCCCTGAGAACGAGATCCCGATTATAGGTTTATTACTTGAACGAATCGTACACTTTTAGTATGTGGATCCTCTATTTTATTGAGTAATTTTATAACACACCAGGACCCACCAACCTTTCACTCCCACAAACTTCTCAGATCTATTCTTTGTAGCCATGAATGGTCCCATCCAAGAATTCTTGGGTCTACGTGCGTTTTGTGGAGGATCAGGCTTTCTCGATGTGACTTCTTCGCCTATTCTGAACTCCTCCTTCTCTCTTTCTTTCTTTGGTTCTCTTGGAAACTTCGTGGCAAATTTTATGGTTTTCTTCTTTGCGACCTGTTTAATAGCGTCTAAGAACAAAGAATCTCCCAGAGAACCAGGGAATTTCATCGCTTTGAATACCTTAAATTTAACAGTTCGTCTTGGACCCTCATGATCAATTCACCATTCTCAACATCTATTAGTGTACGCTCCGTGTCTAAGAATGGTCTACCCAAGATGATGGGGACATTCTTATTCGCGTCATAGTCAAGAATAATAAAATCACAAGGAAATATAAACTACCAGCTTTGACTAGAACATCTTCAATTTTACCTACAGGTTAGGAGAGGGAGCAATATGCCATTTGTAATACAATTGAAGTAGGTACTACCTCTCCTATGTCGAGCTTCTCGAACAGGGACCTTGTCATGAGATTGATACTCGCGCCCAAATCACATAATGCTTTCCTGGTCCATCCTTCGCCAATAGCTATTGGAATTGTAAAACTTCCGGGATCTTGTAGCTTCGGTGGCAACTTGATTTGGCATATAGCACTGCAATCCTCAAGTAATCCAATCAATTCCCTAGCTTCTAGGCTTCGTTTGTTAGAAAGAATGTCCTTCATGAATTTTAGATATTCGGGATTCTCTTTAGATCTTCAAAAAATGGTACGTTGATATCTAACTTGCTCACCATGCCAAGGAACTTCTTGAATTCTTTTTCATTGTTTTTGTTTTTGACACGTGATGTGAATTGTGGAGGATGACGTGTATTGTTTACCACTGCTCTTTTCTTCTTTACGGGTGTCTTCTTTGTAGAGACACTCTTTGGTTCAATTCCCTCTTCAATTTTATCTTCAACTGTTTCTTCAACCACCTCTTCAGGAATAGGGGTTGGTTCTTTTGGTTGTTTTGTTTCTTCCACCATTTGCGGAGGTAATTGTTTTCCACTTCTTGATTCAACTGCATGACAAGCATCATCTTGCGGAGTTACTGTATCACTTGGAAGTTGCCCTTTTGGCCTGATTTGTATTGCATTTGCAATCTGTGATAGAGTATTCTCGAGATATTTAATAACCCTCGCTTGTTCTAGAAATTTGTTGATTCACCTTCATGTTTTCCTTAAGAACTTTCATAAATTTATCTAGATTTTGGTCCAAACTTGAGGGTTGCGATGAAGGTTAATCATGTGTAGCTTGTTGCGCTGAATACAAATGTGGATCTTGATAATAATCTTCATACTTTGTCACTTGTCGATAGATTGGTTGTGGTGGAGATTGATAATAATTTTGAGGTTAATTCTGATAATAGTTACCTTGATTTTCAACCCTACTCTGATTCTGTGGGGAATAATATTTAGCTTGACTTCCTTAAGGATGATAATTACATTTGGGTAATGGTGTCTTTGATGAGATACGAAGGAAATCGAAGCTTGATTATTAATGCGATTCTCCCACGAATGATTTCGTTCTTCATAACCAGGACATGAAGGTAATACGTGTACTAGATTTACCTGAGCTACCAAACTGCTCTCTAAACGTGATTGTTCTTGTAATTTCTTCGAGATGTTAGCTTAATTCTTCGATCCTTAGAGCTTCCAAGGTATCTTCTTCTTTTTCTGATTCTAACGGCCAACTTGTCTCAGTTTCAAGAACTCTTTCCATGACAATACGAGCATTCTCTTGCTCTAATAACACAAAACTTCCATCTCCCAAGTTATTTACCTTTACCTTGGACTAGTTGTTGAGTCCTCCACAGAACATGGTCAAATGATATTTAGGCGAGGAGATGTGGAATGGACACCTCTCTTTCTTTTCGTTAAAACGTAACCATTCTTCACCAACACTTTCCCCTTCTTCTTGCATAATTGTTCTAAATCAAACATATCTTTTAAGCGTCTCCTCATCAGATAGAATTGATCTAGGAATTTTGCTTGGAGTTTATCCCAATATGGAACTGAATCAGGGTGTTGGAAGTCATACCAATTGCTTGCACTACCGGTTAAAAAGAACTGGAACATAACGTAGTACATCTGTTCTTGTGTAACACCTTTTATGATGTAGGCATCAAATATTTTCATAAATTTCTGAATATAACGAACCAGATCCTGATGTGCAGCACCACTAAATCGGCCATAACTCGAAAATTGTTCAATCATGCCTGGACCAGGCCTGAATTTAGCGACTTAGATTTTTGGAGTGCGGATTCCTCTAGGTTGCACTCCGAATGAGATGGGAAGATCAAGTTTCCTCAGAATTTCCATCTGAATAACCTGAAATAACAAAACTAAAAACAAAAGCGTAAAATAGAACTAACTGAAATTAAAGCACTAAATAAATGCACAAGGACTAACGATGTAGTCCCCGGCAGCGGCGCCAAAAACTTGGTGTCGGTTAGGGCGTGATAAAATAACGATAAATAAAGATGCAACTAACACCCTAACCAAGCACGTTACTCACTGTAAGTATCACAGATCGTACACAAGTTTTAATGATAATTAGAATTCATTCCTCGGAGACTATGAAAGTTAGGAAGAACTTATGCAAATATAAAGTGAAAATAATAAAAGCTATAAAAATAATACGCAAGATATAAAAGACTCTGAAATATTTGTTTGGTTTTTAAAGACTCTAAACAATTAACTAAATAAAATAAAGACATGAAAATAAATGAAGAAAAAGAAGTAGTATGAGAGTTTAGCTCGATATCTAGCAAGTAATCCCAACTAGACTTGTGTTATAACCTATTTATGTAAGGGATAATTGTGTGATATTCAATAGCCAAGATTCTATATTCCTCCTAACCCCCTTCTGGGTGGACTTAGGTGGAGACCTAACAATTACCAGGGGACTTGGGCGAGGGGACCCTGCACAATGGTCGGTGGTTAAATCTCAGACCCTAATGACTATCTAGTTAGACAAGACCTTCCGGATCACTACAACACACTAGACGTTTATGTGGTGTTTCAATAATTAGACATCCCTTCTGGGTGACCATCTAACTACTATTAAGGTAATCCTATACGTTGTACACCGCAAGAACTACAGACACTAAATCAAAGCATATAAAAAACAGAGATAGCAACACTAATTTCAATTGAATGTAAAAGACATCCCAAATTAAAATAGATATAAAACAAGTCTAGGGTTCATACCTATATGCTAATCTCAAGCTAAAATTGAATTAGTTTATACTAGAGAAAGAAAGAAAATAAATTACACATTTGAAGGATTGGGAAGGGATGAATGATAGTCCAATTCCTTCTGATCTTCTCTTCTCTTGATGTAAGCTTCCTCTTGGTCGTTTGATGTTAAGGACTGACCAAGGATGGTTTATCTAAGGAAGCAATGGATATATATAGGCCCTTGGTCGAATTAGGAGTAATCCTTAAGTTAAAGAGTCCAGATCTTACCAAAATTCGTTATCCTAACTCGTAGGAAGGGATAAACCTTAACAAATATTAATTTGGTCATATCTCCTTCACTACTTATCATATTTTGACGTTCTTTATATGGAAACGACCGAGTTATAATGATCTAACTGCTCATATAAAAATATCTTCCTAATTTCAGACCGTTTTTCTGCAGTAAATTAATTAGTGGAAGTATGTGCAGTTTTGGCAACTTTTTTTACTTTCCAAATATATCCATCTTATCCTTTTTTACTTTGACTAAGGGTTTTCCTTTACTTTTCCTTTTCAAATCAGTTTCCTTAGGTGTAATAGCTTCCATATACCTAAGTGCTACACAAATAACACACAAATTACGTGCAAAAGCTCAAAAAATATCAAAACACCTAAAGCTAGACATGAAAGTGCAAAGTCTAAATAAATGGGGAAAATCCTGAAATTAAATACTAAATAACCCTAAAATGATGTCTCAGGTATAGGTTAATATATCACAAATAGAGAGATATCACCTACATTACTCAAGGCATTGCACGCGAGCAGTTTTATTACTTCATGTTTTTGTTTTTATTGACCCGAGGTGCTAATGAATGGTTGGATAGTCAATCATCATTTTTAATTACGTCATAGGATGAGTTTCAAGTCAAGTTATCTGGTCTTTATTATCCGCAAAGCATGAAATTGAAGGATCAAATAGAGCTTGCAAGTTTTCGCCAAGAGAACGACGAGAGTGTAGGAGTGGCATGGACAAGATTTCAAAAAAAATATCCAGATGTCCACTTCATGGTTTCACCCCAGCACTTCAATTAGTAATGTTCTATAAAGGCATCAACACAGAGTGAAGATTAAGGGTAGATAACCTTGGAGGAGAAGGTTTTATGTCTATGAATCCTACATAAATTGTAGTTGGTATGGAACAGATATTTGAAACCGAGAGGGGTTGACCACTATTCTGAGCTCCCATTACAAATACCAAAGGTACGCTGCGATTAGATAGTGAAACTGCTATAGACGCTAAGTTCTCTGCAATGAAGAATCAAATGAAGCAGCTGGCACTTGCAATGGAGAGAGGTTTCCAAGGGAAACAAGTTGAGATGAAAGAAGTGTAAGAAGCACAAGGTTTTACGCATTGTGGGGTCAACGATCATGTATATGAAGCGTGTGAAGGAAAGCCGGAATCATTGTGTTTTGTTTTGAATCGTGGGAATTACCAATCGGGTAATGCTAAGGCTTTATAAGGGAATCACAATCATCTAGGCCTACCATGGTCTAATCCGAATGGGGCCGTGATCAAGGTAATTCTTACCAACCACAACCTCTAAACAACGATTTCCAGCAGAGATCTCAAGATCCTTATCAAGGGGGTCAAGGTTATGTCAAGCCCGTACCAATACTGACCTATGATTAGGGATGTGGTTATAGTTTAAAACCAAAACCGATGAAAATCCGAACCGATAAAAATTTGAACCGATTAAAAACCGATTATGCAACCATGGATAAAAGCGTTAGGTTATGGCTTTGAAAAGTGTAAACGATGGTTAAATCCGTTAGGTTATGGTTTTAGATTAAAATAAAACCGAATAACCAAAACTCCGTTTATTATCATCTATTTTTGTATATTTTATACTAATATAGATAAACAATTATTTTCATATCTCAAAACTAATTTTTAAATATTAAATTTAACAAAAAAAGTAACAAACATGTTATTTAATTAAGGATCAACATAACATTTTATAAATTTTGAAGATTTTTCTTGTATTTGTGATTTTATTTTTTTAAAAAATAATATATTTATAGAGTTATAGTTTGGTTATGATTAAAATCTGAAAAACCGTTAAAAATCTCAAATCCGAATTATTTGGTTATGGTTTTAAAAAGTAAATCTGATGGTTAATCTGTTGGGATTTGGTTTTTGATAAATTAAATAGTTATGGACATGGTTTTTGATTTTTTTTTGCAATAATCAGCTCCGTTGCTATCTCTACCTATGATACATATGCGATAGTTTAGCACCAAAAGCATTGCCGCAACATTCATAAATAGGATCCGGACCCGAGTTTCAGAAAACAATACAATCTTTCTGGATATTGACTCAAGAAATGCAAATCTATAATAAGAAATTAACGAGCAAATCTGCCGCGTTGGAAATATTAGAGACAAGTCACCAAAGTAACCAATGCTTTCGAAAAGTTTCAACAAAATCTTTCATAGATGGTCCAAAGTATACAAAAATGACATTGCCAAAAATTATCCCCGCGAAAGAGGCTATCTTTAACGAGTACATCAATGTTCTCACGAAACAGAGGAGTCACGTGTATTAGTGTAACCCAACCAGTTATACAAGATGTTTTGTGGTATATAAATAATATAGCTAATAATATCCTAATCTGAATTTGGTTTTCCACAGTCACTTTAATTTTCTGACACGAAATTATGACTTTATATTGTTTACTAATTAGAGATAGTACTAGAAGTCATCCCTTATATATAGTTCTATATTTTAGTATTATCACGGTACTATGTACGTACGATATCGTAGCTTACTTTATCTATGGACCCCAGAATGGTCAACAATGCTGTCAATCTGAATTTGCCAGGCACCCAACTAGGGTTTTATTGTTATATCTGAAATTATGAAGCTATAATCACATACATCCATCCTCTCTCCAAGCCTTTTCTCCTAAAATATACGAGGTAATCAATAAGGTAGACTATTATTTCAAGCTCTTAGGTGTTAGCTATTGCAGTGGATGAATCAGAGGTTAAGCTATCAACACCTACAAAAACTACAGCCTTTCGACAACTAGGCCGGCCAGGGTGACTTATGTCAAATTAGCTGATAATTGAGACTGTATTGAAGGTGATAATTTAAGTTTATCAAACAAGTTTGCTATTGACATTTACTACCACTCGTAATTCTTAAACTTTAATTGATCTTTGTTTCTTTTTTAATGCGTTGTAGGGCATTTTTTGGATTGACAAGATTAGATTAATGGTTATAAAACCTACAAAGTGTAGAACAATGCAGATCTGAGATTACTTTCTTCTTCTCAGTAAATGTAAGTGAAATTCTCTATTTAAGTATACATGAGATAAATCCTTTTGTCGTACAATTAACCATTTCTAGAATTTATTATGGTTACAGATAACGTGTTTTATAGGGGGAAACTTATAATGAATGTAGTCGAGATGACTTGGCAGTGCATGGTTTAATAATAGGATTATTGCCAAAAAAACACCTAAGTTAGAATTAATTCCTTTTCATCTCAATTATTATTTTTTTTACCATAAAAGACCATATATATTTTGTTTTTTTCTTTTTCTTCTCATAAAAAGAGTCGTTTGAGTTATGAAAAACTTCTCATAACTTAAACTTTGAGTAATAGGAAGCTTCCCATAACTCAGATTTCGAGTGTTAGGAAGTTTCTCATAACTAATCATTTTTTTAGAAAAGACAGTGGTAGATATAAGGTGGCAGGTGCCTATTGGGCAATAACTCTTAATAATATAATAAAATAGATTAACATTAACATTGGGACATTTTAATTCTGCTGTCACAAGAAGATACATAGCTTGTGCATATCATGTGTACTACTTTAGACAACAATTTAAAACATTTTGAGTTCTTCAAATGCAATTCCCTTGAAATTATAATCTGCATCATATGCATGCTGATGCTGCTCTTCAATACACCTGCTAAAAAGCTAAATTATAGTCAGATCTTTAACAGAGAATTAGAGAGAATGCAAATATAATTTTCTGGCTATTTCTGTAAGATTACACTAATAACATATTAAGAGTTTTCTGTACGTGTGTGGTTATTTCCTCAATAAATAGAGAGCTTATTTCAAAATTGTTATTTTCGTTTATGAATTAACATCGAATCATTTAGCAACTCACACGTTATCGGATCAATTAGCGACGCAGTACTGACCTGATCAAAGTAATAAAACTTATGTGTGTATATATTTTAATTATATAGTTTGTACAAATTCAGCATCAATCAATTTTTGGTTGTGTAGTTTTTCATGATATGTAAGTAGTGATCTATTGTCATCTAATATCAAAATTTCTTGTTTATGAAGTGGCATAAAAATTCATTTTTCTATTTCTCATTTGGACCATTTAAAAAATTATTGTCCCCCTACAAATTTGGAAGAATAATTAGTAGTAATATTTTTCCAGTTAAGGTCCTTATTTCTTTCTTTCCTAGTAAAATTTTTCCTTCAATCCAAGGTTTTTCTTGGCAATCACATTTAGTTACATATTCTCATACTGCTAAGTTTTCATACCCTTTGCATAGAAAGTAAGTGTCGAGAATTGCATAGACCAAAATACTAATAAATGTTCATAATATTAGATTGGAAAATTATTGTAATATTCCAGGAGTCACTGGTAAGTTAACCGATAAAACCAATTCACTTCTGTAAGCAATTCAATATATATCTATTGACATGAACTATATACTTAATTAAACACCTGAACCTATGAAACATGAAACAGAAGCGGGATGTGCCTTAATCAATTATAGTTCAAGAGCCGTGACTACAAATTTAAAAGAATTTGTTTTTCGCAAGATTTCGAACCCTAACTAGAGCTATCCCTAGGGCGTATCCAGGAATTCTTATCAGTGAAAAAGGCTAATATAAAGGTTGAGGGCCGAATATTACGGTGAGCGGCTAGTATTTTTCTTACTAAGGTTTCTTCCATAATATTTAAAATGAGGCAAATGTGTAATTATGACTAGATTGGAAGTAAATTATATTCCGTTGTTTCTCAATCTAATACTCTCTCATTTCTTTTAATCACGCCATGCATAGTGATATTTAGATGATACTCTTTATTTAATAAGTGAAAATAGAAAGAGCATTGTTTTATATCATCTTTATTTGTTTTACTTTTATTTTATATACACTGTGGCATTAAACAAAAAAAGAGAGAAAATAAACAACTAGAAAAGAAGGTGATACAGATGTGAATCAAAAAGGGTAATATATATCTTTAGTCAATAAAAAATAGACATTTGATAAGTTGGATCTAAATGTGAACAACAGGCACCATCTTATATATTAGGTCACATATATGGTGTAGTATATATATCATATCTTAGGCGAGTCAAGATAGAAATATAATGCTCTAAGGGATCTTGCGCCAAACTGGAAAGCTATATGATCTTCTATCGCTCAATCACTAGAAAACATACTAGGACACAAGAAATTGGCGCTCTAACATAACAAAATTAAACCCATCTCGGATCTTTATTCTTTGTCTATCCAAGTCCATGTATTCCAATTTTAACTCTATAATTTCGGATTCAGATCCTTTAGGTGTATATTTTTTACAATTTCACACTATATCACCCAAAAAGTTTTCAAAAAACAGGTAGTTAAAATACAATTTGGCATCTGAGGGATAGTTATATATATATATATATATATATATATATATATATATATATATATATATATATATATATATATATATATATATGTGGCGTTTTCTTCTTTTAAAGTCAAGGGACTTAAACTTTCAAAAAAATTTAGTGTCTTAAACTTCCGTCTTTGCTGTTCCAGTTAAATATTGTCAATTAATTCAAAGCATTAAGTATCCTAAAGAAACCCGAAAAGCTTTAGAACGAATTACACAAAAGAAAAATACCAGACATAATAGAACAAAAATAGGTTGATTCAAACATAGAGGTAGTCCATGAAACATAACATAGACTAGTAACAAAGAGAAATGAAGCAAATGATACAAAACATAACTTACATGGATAAATTACCATTTGCTGCACCAAATAGATGTTGGCTATTGTTTCTATACTTCCCAAGGTGTCTCGCGAATTTGAAGTACTGTAAAAAATAAAAAAGAAAGATTTATACTTATTAGTAGTTAATTATCATAGACTCGAAATTCAATTTTTTCACAAATTTCACCTTTTGATGAACTTATGTTGCTATTAGCATACATGCTAGATCCTGTAACGCTGCTTGCTGTATCCCAATCTTTTGTAGTATAAGGGAAACAAATTTCTTCTGATTTTGCATCATGAAACCCAGAAATCGAGGAAGGCTTCATCTTTGTTTTGGTTGATAAGGGTTGTTGAACTATATGGTGAAAGATCGATTCAGCCCTATCACTATCCGGCTTCATATTTGTAGCTCCAAGTTGGGTCAAAGACAAAGATGGGTTTGGGGTATAAGGGTTTGTTCCATGAAGTACTACTTTCTCAGCCATTGTGCTCATCTTTTTTCTTGTTCTTTCTCTAGCCCTTGCTCTTGCTTTAGCCCTAGATTCCTTTGCAGAGTTCTGGGGCTGATTCAAATTCACCAATGACTTTGCCTCCGAGTCTCCATTTTCACACTCTGAAACAGAAGATTGAACATTAGCAAGTTCATTTCCACTGTTCTTCATCTGCTCTGCAAGCTCTTCAATGGAGGCTTTTGATTTCGTCAGCAACCAAGCAACGGTTGCGCTTGCTTTATCAAACCCTAGCATATCTTGCAGACCAAAAAACTGCTGCGCAATGCCAATTGATAGTCTAACTCTCCGATCTCTAGGTCCTTGAGCAGTAACAATCTTACTGTGCCGGTCTTTCTTTACCGGCGGTGTCTTATGAAGCTGGTTGTCTAAAGGAGGAGCACACTGTTCATCTACAGTTAGCCTGTTCATCTCTTGATTAGTCAGCATAGGGTTACTTAAAGCAGCCCAGCTGTTTACTGTGTCGCTAGGTGGAGGAGCTACTGATCCGTGATGAAATAACTGATCATGGTGGTGATAAAAGGCAGCATGAACATTGTCAGTGTAACCTGCAAAGAAGGAAGATCGAGAGGAGTAAAAACTTGGTTGAATCGGTGGGAATGAGTTCTCACCATTATTAGTGGTGGAGGGGAACATTTTTGTTTTGTTATGCAAATGCTTACGATGCTAAGCCCTAGATTCTTTGAGTCAAAACTTGTGAAAATTACAAGGTTTAAGCTTAAGATAGACTTCTTTGTCTATGGAGAACCCACACTAGTATTATATATTAGTGGAATCTTATCTGGGTAAAATCGTAACAGAGTAGGATTATTTAATAGTGCACTGTATCAATTTTGAGGGGTAAGTTTGTTAAATGAAGTTTTAAGTTTATTTTAATAATATTAGGATTTCTAGTTTTTTTTTCTCCAGTAAATCGAAAGTGTTTAAACATAGAATAAAACATCTCATAAACAAACCAGTTGAAATTAGCTCATTGACCAAGGCCTTGGACATCCAATCTAGTGGTGTAGGTTCGATCCGAGTCAATGACTCCGAATCCAAAGTGGCTCTCCTATGTAACACCATAAAACAAGTTCACATAAAACAAGTAAACTACAAGTTCATAAGAAAAAACAAACTATACACATCAAAAAAGAAAATATGGAGTAGATATCTCGGAGAATTGCCACAAGACATATACGGACAATGATCATGTTGTCAAACAAATCGTAATATCAGGAGTTCCTAATCTTTTACAACCCAAGCATACAACATCATATAGGGGTTTTGGGCGAATAAGTTTCAACACTTTTAGCCCTTGGCAGGTCATACTTGCATCTATCACTATAAGGTATATAAAACCACCCAACCAATATGTGCTTAAGTTAGGCCTTTATATCTCTAGATTTCTTACAACATTCGATTCCTTTAAATTCCTATCCGGGCTTCGTGATCAAGAACTTCCATTGAATTCAAACAAAGCTTAGTTATGGTAAAAGATAATTTGTATGAATAAATAAAAACAACTAAGAATATTATATTTTGATATATTAAGCATAGTATCTTGTTTGGAATATGTTTAAAATACTCTAATATATCCATGTGAAATACAGATTGGTCTACATAAGGTTGACCTTATCTCAAGAAAAATTCTTCTATCCTATATATGATGACCTTGTGTTATTATTATCAAATTATATTACGACAAATATCCCAAGTTTTAACCTTACATACACAAATTGTAATAACTACTCATGTAATCTAATGGCGCATGTATATCATTTTAATTAGTAGCTAAAATTTATTGGTAGATATAGTATGAATGTCTTGCCTTAGTTAAAAATCCGCCAAGAAAATACTTCAAGGAACAAAATTATTTGTTGATTATAAGAACCTCAATTTTACCAAAGTATTTTATTATATATCGAAAATAGACTTCAATTTTATTAATTTTAAATAATTTCTTCTTGCATATACTTTAAGGACAAACCTGAGTTTGTTCATAGGACCAAAACCTAAGAAAAATGATAGAGCAAATATATATATCTAAGGAAAGAGATTATAAAAAGGTATGGAAGCAAGAAAGTAGAGTGGCATTGGCATCCAAAAGGGAAGATGCAATTGCACTTGTATGGGTTGATTTCATATCAAAGGTTGAGCAAAAAAAATTCAAATTGGCAGATAAAAGCCACTTTAACAATCTCGAGGTGATAGAAATGAAAAAAAAAGAGATACGCATTCAGATCAGCGTAGATCACTTCAATGTTCAAGAATAGAGGATAAGTAATGCATCAGGTAATGTTTTTCCCGAGGTCAAGGTAGATGCAATCTATGAATTGCAAGGCAATAGGAATTGGTGTGAAGGATGTATTAGATCTTGGGCATAAATTCTTCTATAACGTGTAAGAAATGGGACATCTTGAAATGTGTTGTGCGCCTTTCCATGACCAAACTTTGATGCCAACAAGAGTCGAGATCCCTGTCTTTAATATTGTTGTAAATAATTTGAGTCATGTTAAATATCGAGTTTTTGGGGAAATAATTCAATGAAAATGGCAGTTGAAATCCTTTTTCTTGAGTATACAACTATCCTTTCAGCTATCATATAATTTCCCCTTAGTGTGACTAGAGTATGAGTTGAGACAAAAATATAACAATGTTCTGAAACAGGAAAAGATGCATCATTGTTAGAAGTCAGAGGTTGAGTGGATCCACTAAGGGGACCGAAACACAACATTCTATCATTTATAGACACTAATAAAGAAAAAAAGGGGCTAGTTGCAAATAAAAGATAATAACCAATAGTTGTTGAAAGATGAAACAACATAATATACATGGTTTCACAACTTCTTCATCTCTCTTTATTTAGCAGAGAATGACTTTAAGGGTCCCTACATGTTGTCACCACTACCCTTACTGGGGTGGCCGGGTGCAAGAGATAAGAGAGCATATCTCAAGACAGATGGCATATATGGCATGGGGATTCTATCAAACTTGTTAGGAGACAATGGGTTTGATGATATGCATGATGGTCTGACATGCAATTCAATCAAGGAGTTCTGGAAACACTACATGTAAGACTCATTCACTTAATATCGAAAGTAAAGATCTGGAGTTCTTTACTTAATTTTGTCCAATCAGTTTGATTAGTGTAGGATACAATAATATTATAGATGTGTTGGTTAAGTGATTACGTCCACTTCAAAATAATAGTAAAAGACCTTAGCATAGTAAATTCTTACCAAAGATATCCACAATTGGTAATATTGTGTTTGTGCGGGAGGTTGACCACATCATGTAGCAAGACAAAGGGAAAACGTGTACATGACTTTGAAAATTGACTTACCAAAGGCCTATGACAAGGTTCGATAAAATTTTATTTACGGCTTCCTTCAGAATCTTGGTGCCATGGCCATTAGATATATGTGATCATGGAAGAAATGAAGGACAACAAGCTAATGGTAATATGGAAAAATAAAGTTGTTATGCCTTCCACTCGACATATGGGCATCCTATAGGGACATCCGATCTTGCCTTACTAATTTGTTCTTTACATGAAGAAATCGTCGTTGCTCATTTAACAACTAATAGAGACTGGTGCTTGGTTATTACTACAAATGTGCAAATGGGGGATCCTGATCTCATACGCCTTTTTTGTTGATGAATCATTACTCTTATTAAGGTATCACACTGCCAATTTGATGTCATACATTATACTCTACAAATTTTCTACCGAGACGCAAGGTAAACTTTAAACATGGACAAATCATTGGTATACTTCTCCAAGAACGTGGCTGTAGCTCCACCAAGGAGATTACTAACTATAAAGGATTTTTAAGGAAGGAAGAACTTGAAAACTACCTGGGCATACCAATACTATTGGCGATGTGACCCCTTAGATTTCATAGGGAAGTGGTGAATAGTCTAAGAAACAAACCTGCAAGTTGTATGGGACAAATCTTTCACTTGCTGGTTATATTGCTCTTAGCCAGTTTATGCTTAGTGGTATACCAATGTATGTTATGCAAATAGAAAATATCTCGTAATATATTCTTCATGAAATAGACCGAGTTCAAATAAAATGCATATGGGGCTCTTCCCTAGATCTCATAGGAATATTAATTGGGTAGATTTATAGACATTGTGTCAAACAATGAAAGAAGGTGGTTTGAGCCATTATGAAGTCAAAAGAGTTGCAACAACATCGTAATTATTAAGTTGGGTGGAAGATAGCACATGATTATTATGTACTCTGTATTTGGGTCACCTAACAAAAGAACTTCAAGAAAAGAATCTTCTAGCATAAGAAGAGATAAATAGATTCCTAGATATGTCGGGCCATCAAGAAATGCATTGCAGCTATAGGTAAGGGGTCAAAATAGGTTTATGGAAAGGGATTAAGGCAAAATTTTAATTAAAACTATAGGTGCAGAATTCCCTTTTGATAATGATAGATTTACTAGAGGTTGATATTGAAGATATAGATCTGGATGTGGATTGATATACCGCAATTTATAGGGCATCGAATCGAGCCATGTTCAACATCTTCCCTCTTCTATACCACTACGTGATGTCGTAAAGGTGAATATCACTAGTCAATTACTTTAAATGGACTATCTCATATTTAATATGAGATATATGGGATGTATACAATATAGTCAGTCTTCATAAGTGATCTAATCATAGATGAACACGAGAAGCAACTGGTAAATTATGAATAACTAAGTACCCCAACACAACAAGGTTCTTATTTGTAGAGTCGTCCATGAGAAATTTCCTATATGACTTAATTTTTAAATATTTGGGGTCGAGGTATCGCACATATGTTCTTAGTATGGGGCTGCAGACAACAAGTGTGGGTTGGCTCGATTTTTTAGGACACTGCGTGTGGATGAGGGTGCAATAATAATTGTTGATGGGAGAGATACAGTTCAACAACCATGTGAAATCAGGTGGTCTAAATTGGTTGCAAGTTCATGGGAACGTGGTTAGTGAGTAAGGGGTAGTAGTGGGGGATTTAATAAGAGCTACAAGGTGAGAATAATGCTCCTGAATGGTGGATAACTGTTGATAGCGGTTTGTTGGATGCTGAGATGGAGGAAGTGTAGAGGATAATTGCTGACCGAGGTTGTTAGATGCTAAGATAGAGGGAATATGGGGGATAAAGGTGTACCGACAACAATAATTTTTTGATACAAGAGGTAGTCAAAACATAAGTTGTTTCTTAGATTTTGATTTGGATAGTAGGAATTCTTGACGTTTAGATCAGAGAGACTTAGACATAGTTACAAAACATAACTAATGATGAATTCTAGAGTTAGAATTAAAAACAAAAGAGTTTTCTGCATGTATACATTGAAATATCATGTTTTCTTTCATCATATAGACCATGTCGAATATGTAAAATGATGTTATTTTTCAGCAAACGTTGATTCCTAGTGTAAAGGCGATTATAGCGTAAATTAAGCACAAGACCGTGGCGAATGTACGAGCATAGTGAAAACATGGAGGACCATAGACCGGTGTAAAAATCATATAGAAGTTATTGTGTGGACTAAACTTCTTTGAGAGCGGAAATTGAATGTGGATGTTAATATGAACTCGAGTAGGTATATTTGTGGAGCGTGTCGGTTGATTCGAGACAATGAGTGGGTATGTATTGGTGGACTTGCATAACACACAAGGGACATATTATTGGTAAAGACAAAGCTGATAGCATTACATGGTGGGCTAGCACTAGCAGGGAGGTTAGATGCCACGATATTATGCATCGAGATCGATTCAGAGGATGTCTTGTATATGCTCACTTGGGAAAGATGTCGTGGGGACTAGAAGAGGCGTGGATGCAGGCCATACGAGGGCTACTTTGAAAGAACCCACGATTCGACGCTGCAAAAACTATCATTTGGGTGATTCTTGTGTGGAATTGATGGAAAAGTTGAGATATTGTACACAATATTTGTGTGTGATGTTTCGAGACCCCCAAATGACCTGAGGCATCTGTTGTCTTGGTATCATTGTAGATAGAAGACGTCCAGGGTAGGCTATATTCTCATTTTGTTGGGAATTTATATATGTTTTTACACGACTTAAGAGTTGTCGATATATAAAAAATATTATGCCAACATGTATCACGTATCAAGTAGATGAAACATGATTGTAACACCTTTAAAGTTAATCTTCTTATTCCACTACAACATTTCAAAACTAAAGCAACCAACCTTCTAGCGATCACAGTCTGTGGTCGCTAGAACATGCACTTTACCGACCATTAGTTGTCGGTAAAAAAAAAATTACCGACCACCTAATATATTTCTAACGATCAACCTTCTAGCGACCGTACTATGTGGTCGCTAGAACATGTCCTTTACCGACCACTAGTAGCCGGTATTTATATATTCTTTAAAAAAGATAAAAAATCTTTACCGACCACCTAATAGATCTCTAGCTACCACCGGTGATAGCGAGAGGGTTTAAACCAAATAAAATCTAAAACGAGTAATCAAACATTATAAATCTTATAAAAGCCTCCCCCCTTCCATATGGCTTCGCTCAACACAGTAACTCCCTTCTTGTTGCCGTCTACTCCTTGTTAGTGTAGGTATGTATAATTATCAATTGCCCAATTTGAAAAAAAAAGTATAATTATCAATTGCCTTTCCGCCACCTCCCTTGCTCACCGACTACTCCAATGTTGTTTTTTTTTTTTTTTTCTTTTCGATGTATGGGTGTCCGGGCCAGCTTACGCGCACCACGACTAATCTCATAGGAAATATACACGCTAGGTTACCCATGTTCAGGAGGAGACTCGAACCATGCACCCCTTACTTACCCCCTTTAAGGGCTCAAGAAATAACACGGCTGAGGGGATTCGAACCCTGTACCTCCTAGTTGAGAGACAGGGTCCTGGCCACTGAGCTAGTCCCAGTGGTTACTACTCCAATGTTGTTCATAAGGCAGCCCTATCCCTTTTTAAAAAAAAAACAATTTTACAGTTTTGGAAAATTATGTATAATTTGGGTATCTTTTGTGATTTTTTTCATTGTTCAGGGAGTGCAATTTGCATAGTTTAAGTATTGAAGTTGGAACGAGGGCCTTCTAGTGCAATTTTGCATAATTTAGGGATCTGAATTTAATTTGTTTTGTAGAATTATTTCGATTGTGGAACTTTTTTCGCTTAACATGCAATATATATTACACAAACCTATATAAACAAGTTGCTTTAATCAATTGGTTGTTTTATGAGTTTAGGGCTAGAAGGCGCTTTGGTTTTCCAAAGGCCGCGAGTTGTATGTTTTGATGGTACGTCTATAAAGGTGAAAGAATCAAATTGAGGAGTCTATAGGTTCCTTTGTCTAGTATCCTAAGCAAAAGACAAATCACTAACAGTGCTTTGGCCTCTGACTGGCCCATTTACTATCTGATTAACCCTCCTCCATCCATCAAGTGATTAATGATCAATAGCATTTCCATGTTCCTTCTCCCAATTCTTATCTGCTTTACCTATTAGGGTTTGGCATTTTCTTCTTTCTCTCTTGTCAAACCCTAATTCTGTTTAGGACTTTGAGTTCAGTATATAAAAAAGTTTAATCTATTAACCTTAATTATTTTAAAGACCCATCTTCTTCCTGAAAATGTAAGATTTATTTCTGACCAAAAGGTCCTTTTCTTTCTTTTTTAGGTCATAAATATATTATGCATCGTCCTTTAGCTGTAGGAGACATGGAAAGATGGGCTTCCTACCATGTTGCTCCAAAAGGATACAAGATCCCCCTTAAAATCAATGGTGGGTACTGTGGATAATAGTAATATATTTGTCCTCTTTCTTTATTCCTTCTATCTTTCTCATTTAAGTTTCATAGTCTTTCCCCAATCTGCAAACTTCATCGTGTTCATTTCACCGGTACTGTAGAGAGATTTGACAACTGAAGCCATAACATTAAAGCAGTCGCACCTATCTGCTTGTGCAAGTAATACTTCCCATACTCATTTATAAATTGCAAGTATAAGATAAATAAAATGAGATAATAAATTTTAATTAGTTTGTCTAATTCGCATGTAATATTAGCATACATAAAGTATGATAAATGAGATGAGAGAAAGATGAAAATCTACATTACCAATCCCTCAACTGGATAGGGGTCACCGTTCAAATATCTTTCATATCTTTCTTTATCTGTAAAATGAAAAGTACAATATTCAAACTTTTTTTAGGATAATTTAATTTCATGTAAGAGAAAAAACATTACCAATCCCTACTACGACCAAAATAAATAAATATATATATATTTATCTAGAGTTTTTAGTCAATTAAATCCACCAACCCAACTATACACCCCTGTTCAAGACTTCCTTGATTTTCGCATGTAACCATCTCCTTATTATTAGCTAATTGATTTAAATCCCTTAAATATTGCTTCTTATTACGGTAAACATCTTTTAATGATTTAAAAAAACTTATTCTCATACACAAACTTATTCTCATACACAAACTCCATTCACGCCGACCACCACCAAACTCCATTCACGCCACCCCTAGCTCTTGATCCAAACTCCGACCATCATCCACCGCCGAGAAGATACACAGCGACAACAACAAGCAGCACCCAACCTCCCGTTCTCCTCCATCGATGCCGACCCATGCACCACCGTTCTTCCTTCAACACCGACACTACTCCCGCATTTGCCTCTCTCGACTAACATTCTAGCGACTACACGATGTAGTCGCTAGTACCAGAGCCTCTAGCGACTATTTTAATTTAACCACTACAAGTAATGTTCCTCGACTACCGGGTAGTCGTTAGTAAGTTTTGTGTTTAACGACTACAAGAAATAGTCGTTAATAAGCATAAGGTAGTCGCGAACGATTGTTGTATTTTTTTATTAATTTTCCACCGCCATTAAGTAGTCGCTAGATATTAGACTATCTAACGACTACTTTTTGTAGTCGTTAGTAGGTCTTTCTATCGACTACGTTTATGTGTTTAGCGACTACTCGTGTAGTCGCGAATAGTGGTAGCGTGTTTTCCAGCAGTAACTTGCGAATTGCTTTACCCAATACACCATTATTATATAATTTCTCTTTCTTTCTCTCAAAACTCTCCCAATTTTTTTCCACAATTCATCATTAAAAATTATTTCAACACTTGGAAAGGCTTTCCCGGGTCAATCATTGCGTGGGACCGCCTCAATTATCAATTTTTATTTCCAAACTTGGCCAAAAGTAGGTATTTTTTGTTCCATAAAACTCTTTCAAATTTCATTCACTTTCATTCAATTGTGTAGTAAATGTTAAATAGTATCACTTTTTAGGTATTTCAACACGTGGACAAGCTTTCCCGGGTCAAACATCAACGTGGGGTCGCCTCAATCATCAATTTTTCCTTTCAAATTTGCCCAAAAGTAGGTATTTTTTGTTCCATAAAACTCTTTCGAATTTCTTTTACTTTCATTCAATTGTGAAGTAAATGTTAAATAGTATCACTTATTAGGTATTTCAACACGAGGACAAGCTTTCCCGGGTCAAACATCAACGTGGGACCGCCTCAATCATCAATTTTTATTTCTAAATTTGCCCAAAAGTATGTGACTTTTTCATCCTTTCCTTATTTGATTAGAATTCTATAGTTAATGCTAAATATATAATATCATTATGTATATATCTATAATCATCTAATAATTTTATGTGATTTATAAATATTATATTAAGTATATATTAAGTATATAAATATATATATATATATATATATTTATATATATATATATATACATGCACATTTATATATATATATATATATATATTTATATTTGTATTATATATTACTGTATGTTGCTATATTTTGTATGCTTTTAATGTTATATTTATGCATTTATTTGATGATGTGATATTTTGTGTGCTTTTAATTTTATATTTATTTATTTATTCGGTGATGTAATAATTTTTTTCATTTTATATTTATTTATTTAATCGGTGATGTAATTATTTTTTTTTTATTCATTTATGTAATTGGTGATGTAATAATTTTTTCTCGTTTTATTTTTATGTATTTATTTGGTGATGTAATAATTTTTTTTTCATTTTATTTATGTTGTATTCTTTCATATTGTAATAGTTGACTATGGCTTCGGGTATTGATAAGAGTTGGATTGGTACCGCTCATAAAGTTTCGCGTGAATTCATTAAGGGGATAGAACCATTCCTTGCTTTTGCTGAAAAAAATAAACTTCCTGGTGAAGAAACAATTTTTTGTCCGTGTAATCAGTGTTCGAATTATCGTCGGTATACGGTGGACAAAGTGAGGTCACATCTGTTACTGCATGGGTTTTTGGAGACGTATGATATTTGGACAAAGCATGGTGAGCCCGAGGATATTCCAGAGATTCGATATGAAGAAAATGAAATGTTGGATGTATACGATGATTTGAGACCTAATTACGAGGTTGGCGGTCATTCTGGTGACACCGTGATGACAGAGTCGAACAGTACAGCTCGTGGAAAATTCGAAACGATGTTTTCCGATTTAGAGACCGAGTTATACCCTGGTTGTGATGTCATGAGTTCGTTAAATTTCATTGCGAAGCTAATGCACGTGAAGGTGAGGAACAAGTGGTCTAACACGTCTTTCACCGAGTTGCTTGAGCTTTTGTGTCGTGTGTTGCCCAAACCTCATACGTTGCCCGATTCGTACGAGGCGTGCAACAAAAAGTTAAAAAATTTAGGTATGGGTTACGATACCATCGATGTTTGCGTGAACGATTGTGCTTTGTTTTACAAGGAGAATGCCTCCCTTGAAAAGTGTCCAGTATGTAATGAATCCAGATGGGACCCGAAGAAGGGTCTGAAAGTAGCGCATAAGAAACTCAGATATTTCCCGATTGCCCCTAGGCTGCAGCGACTTTATGCTTCGAGGCATACGGCCGAAAATATG
Organism: Nemophila menziesii; assembly: GCA_029959085.1. NCBI lineage: Eukaryota > Viridiplantae > Streptophyta > Magnoliopsida > Boraginales > Hydrophyllaceae > Nemophila > Nemophila menziesii. The sequence continues at coordinate 121,976,877 of JARWIR010000001.1, read as the reverse complement.
ATCTGGCACCAAACAGGGAAGAATACAGATCCAGATTTGTTGCGTCATCCAGTTGACGGAGATAGTTGGAAGAGATTTGTTCAGTTACATCCCGAGTTTGCTAGTGAACCTCGCAACGTCTTCTTGGGTTTGGGTATCGATGGCTTTTGCCCATTCTCTATGCAAAACAACTCGTATAGTATGTGGCCGGTTATATTGACCGTATACAACTTACCACCGTGGGAGTGTATGAAGGAGACGACATTCCAGCTTTGTTTGTTGATTCCGGGACCCCATTCACCTGGCAAAATTTCCGAGACTGGTTTCTGCATAAGGTATATATCCATTCAAATACAGAAATAACTTTCCATTTTTAGGAAACATTGTTATAATTGTTTATGATTGTAGGTTTATGAAATGGAAAAAGAAGGTGATGCATTCGCTACAAATGAGATGATTGCATTGGCTAGTAAGTCTCATGGTGCAGTTTATAAGTACGATTCATGTGTTGTGAATGGTGTTAAATGGGTCACTAAAGGAAAGGGTGAAACAAGGGTGACACAAGATTACGGGGTATCCGCCATCTACAATGGAATACCGTTTTACGGTGAATTGGTCAAGGTTGTAGAGGTCACATATGACGATGACTGTTCTGTTGTGCTGTTCGAGTGTAATTGGTATGACACGAGTAAACCGAGGGAAGAGCATGGGGTAACTCTTGTCAACACGTCTAAATTGTTTTGGAAATCAGAGCCGTACATCTTAGCTACTCAAGCAAAAAAAGTTTTTTACATAGACGAGATTAATTTAAGGAAATCACAAAAAGGTTGGAAAGTAGTATGGGAACTCAATGATAGACATGGATGGAGTCCTGAGTTATGGGGTGCAGAGTCGATGCCCACTGGTGGAGACACGAGTGTCAATATCCCTTTAGTGAACACCGAGACGATTTCCGATCCGGTGAACTTGGCATCCACGGAGGAGATCGAGATTGACCCTGCTCATTTTTTTGTTGCTTTGAATTTTGATATGGTTGTTGATGAAAACGAGGAACTTGAAGATGACACCTTAGATGAATACGGGGATGAGGAAGAACCCATTGAGGTTGATAGTGATGACGAACCTATAGTTGTTAGTGGATATGATTCTGAGTAGGAGATTTTTTTTTCTTTGTGTTTATTTGTACTAAAACATTTTATTTACTTAAACTTTGACCACAAACACTCAACTTTGACTCTAAACACTTAACTTTGACTCTAAACACTTAACTTTGACTCTAAACACTTAACTTTGACCACAAACACTTAACTTTGACTCTAAACACTTAACTTTGACTCTAAACACTTAACTTTGACTCTAAACACTTAACTTTGACCACAAACACTTAACTTTGACTCTAAACACTTAACTTTGACCACAAACACTTAACTTTGACCACAAACACTTAACTTTGACCACAAACACTTAACTTTGACCACAAACACTTAACTTTGACTCTAAACACTCAACTTTGACTCTAAACACTTAATTTTGACCACAAACACTTAACTTTGACTCTAAACACTTAACTTTGACCACAAACACTTAACTTTGACCACAAACACTTAACTTTGACCACAAACACTTAACTTTGACTCTAAACACTTAACTTTGACTCTAAACACTTAACTTTGACTCTAAACACTTAACTTTGACCACAAACACTTAACTTTGACTCTAAACACTTAACTTTGACTCTAAACACTTAACTTTGACCACAAACACTTAACTTTGACCACAAACACTTAACTTTGACTCTAAACACTTAACTTTGACCACAAACACTCAACTTTGACTCTAAACACTTAACTTTGACCACAAACACTTAACTTTGACTCTAAACACTTAACTTTGACCACAAACACTTAACTTTGACCACAAACACTTAACTTTGACCACAAACACTTAACTTTGACTCTAAACACTTAACTTTGACTCTAAACACTTAACTTTGACTCTAAACACTTAACTTTGACCATAAACACTTAACTTTGACTCTAAACACTTAACTTTGACTCTAAACACTTAACTTTGACCACAAACACTTAACTTTGACCACAAACACTTAACTTTGACCACAAACACTTAACTTTGACTCTAAACACTTAACTTTGACCACAAACACTCAACTTTGACTCTAAACACTTAACTTTGACTCTAAACACTTAACTTTGACCACAAACACTTAACTTTGACCACAAACACTTAACTTTGACCACAAACACTTAACTTTGACTCTAAACACTTAACTTTGACCACAAACACTCAACTTTGACTCTAAACACTTAACTTTGACTCTAAACACTTAACTTTGACTCTAAACACTTAACTTTGACTCTAAACACTTAACTTTGACTCTAAACACTTAACTTTGACTCTAAACACTTAACTTTGACCACAAACACTTAACTTTGACCACAAACACTTAACTTTGACCAGAAACACTTAACTTTGACCACAAACACTTAACTTTGACCACAAACACTTAACTTTGACTCTAAACACTTAACTTTGACTCTAAACACTTAACTTTGACCACAAACACTTAACTTTGACCACAAACACTTAACTTTGACCACAAACACTTAACTTTGACCACAAACACTTAACTTTGACCACAAACACTTAACTTTGACCACAAACACTTAACTTTGACCACAAACACTTAACTTTGACTCTAAACACTTAACTTTGACTCTAAACACTTAACTTTGACCACAAACACTTAACTTTGACCACAAACACTTAACTTTGACCACAAACACTTAACTTTGACCACAAACACTTAACTTTGATTCTAAACACTCAACTTTGACTCTAAACACTTAACTTTGACCACAAACACTTAACTTTGACTCTAAACACTTAACTTTGACCACAAACACTTAACTTTGACCACAAACACTTAACTTTGACTCTAAACACTTAACTTTGACTCTAAACACTTAACTTTGACTCTAAACACTTAACTTTGACCACAAACACTTAACTTTGACCACAAACACGGGAATAATTGTATAGTGTTTAGTGATTTTTTTGAAAAAAAAAAAAAAAAAAACATCTAGCGACTACATTTGACTTATAGCGACTAGTTCATGTACATGAACTAGTCGCTAATTTGTCTAGAGAACTAGCGACTACTTTGTAGTCGCTAAACATCGAAATAAATTCCCCAAAACCGATGGCGGTCCATTTTCCCGCCCACGAAAGGACACGCGTTTCATCCAGCTGTCTAGCGACTACAATGTAGTCGCGAAAGACCAGTTGACTTGGTCAAACATCAATCTAGCGACTATTTTGATTGGTTCTAGCGACTACACGACGTAGTCGCTAGAAAAAAAGCCCTATATCTAACCGAGAGCTCACTTCACTCTTTCATTTCTTAAACCATAAACACCAAAAAACGAGAGCAAAAATTTCTGCCATCCAAGCTCCGATTCAAGCATCAAAGGTAATCAAATCCAACCCCTAATCTTATCCCATTCCATTTATTATCTATTAGAAAGCTTTTTCTAATCAATTTTTATATTTTCTAATAATTTTTTTCTTTGTTTGTGTTTCAATCCGAATCAAAATGGCTTGGATTCTTCCCCAAATCAGCTCCAATCTCTTCCAATAAGGTATGTTTTCCAATCCTTTTTTATCTTTTAATTTATATGCTTTTTTTTTCCTTTTATGATTTCATGGATTTCTTTAATTCCGAGATTTGTATGTGTTGTTAGTGTGTTGTATGCATCATTTTAAGCCTAAAATTTATGTTAAATGCCCTAAAAATTATTTTTTTGGAAATCTAATTATTTTTTTCCCATTTTTTTTGTGTTTGATTCATAAATCCGAATATAGTATGTGTTATTAGTGATTCATTTTTGTTATTTTAAGCATGTAATTCATGGTGTATGATTAAAAATTAAATTTGATGATTTTTTAGGATTTTTGTTCATTTTTTACATGATTCTTAGACAACTTTAGATTATAAAAGTGCAAAAATTGTGTTAAAAAATGTGTTAGAATGAAATTGTGTTAAAATTGTGTTAAAAATAATTTAGGGACCTTTATGCAATTTTTAAAGAATAATGTTAGGGACTTCTATGCAAATTTGAAAAAAATATAGGAATATTTATGCAATTTTATAAAATTGAAATATGGACTTTTATGCAATTTTAAAAAATATAGGGAATTTTATGCAAATTAAAAAATTATATGGAATTTAGTTTACTATATAATAATAGAATTTTAAATTAAAAAAATATATAAATTAATTTATTATATGACTAATATAATTATTTTTTTGTATAACACAGATTGTACGTGTGCTATATAAATTGGATGCTTAAGGATGATTTATTTACGTTTTTAATTTATTTGAATTATTTTATTTATGATTGTAATAATTTATTTAATTTTATTTAATTTTATTTTCATGTTTTTTGTTTTTGGTGATGTAATAATTTAGTTTTTTTTTATGTTATTTTTTATTCTGTATTTTAATTTACCTATACAATGCTAGATGGCCGATGTCATGACTCGACAGCACGGAGGGGATGGTGGGGGTAGGGACCCAAACCAAAATCCGAACCGAAACTTAGCCGACTGTGCAAACCAACCTGGTAAATAAACAAATTCAACTTTAATTTAATTTAATTTTAAAAAATAAAATCACTACTAATTAATTTAATTTTAAAACAGATCCCCCTAGACGGAAAACAAGAGGTGGAGGTGCCCTAAAAACTGCGATGAAGGCACTCAAAGCTATTGGGTGGCCTTTGCCGGTCAACTTTTGTGTGTTAGACGACACGTGGAGTCCAACAGGCAAGTACGGACACCACGTTGCGCAAGTGATTGGGATTGCTGATCGAGAGAGGATTCCGCCCTATCACCCGAGATGGAAAAAAGTGCCGGACGCGGACAAAAACGCGGTGATTAAGACATTAGCGGTATAAATTTAATTTTTAATATTTTTTTAACTTAATTTATTATTCTAATTTAAATTTAAATAATGTATTTTTTTTGCAGAAATATTTTGACATAAAGACTTGGAGAAAGAGGAAAGACTGGGATGAGATTTACGGAAACTTGGACGATACAATGAGGATGAGGTTTAAGGATTACAAATATTATGTGAAGAAGCATTATTGGAGAAAGGGTTTGAAGCCGGATTGGATATCGGACGAGGTGTGGGCTAAGTGCTGTGAGTATTGGGGTTCAAGAAGAGCTAAGGTGAAATCTTGATGATTTTTAATTTTAGTATATATTTAAAATTATAGTTGTTTATATTAATAATTTAATTTTATATTTTTTGCAGAATCAAGCGAAAGAAAATCAAAAGAATCGAGAAAAGCAGAAAAACAAGAGTGGAGCGGGGTCTAGGAGGTATTCCCGAACTCGGGATATGCTATACGAGGTGGTTTTTTAATTAAGTAACTTTTTTAATTATTAATTTATTATTTATTTTGAATATTTTTAATTTTTCTGAAACAGGGTGAAGAATTAATCCCGGGAGGGAATCTGGTGATAAGGGACGAGGCTACGCAACAAGACATCCCTATTCCTCGTATGGGTGGTTTTTACGAGGTTGTGGGGAAAACCAAGAAGACTAGAGAGTGGAGGTCAACTGGCTACGAAAAAGCCGATGTGAGTTTTTTTCATAACTTTATTATTAATTATTTTTTTCATCTAAAGTCAAATTTAATTGATACATTGTTTATTATGTAACAGAAACTGCTTAAGGACGCAATGAAGGAGAAGGTGACTCAAAGTCAATCTGAGTCAATCGATTGGGGAGGAATGAGTCAAAAGGAGCAATATGATTACGTTAAGAGCACCGCGAAGGAGATTGGGTCACCGAAGAGGAGTTTTATTCCGGGCATTGGCCGTCCGAGAAAATCGAAGAAGAAGGCTTATACTACTCCAGCCCGGAACGAGCAACACGAGGAGATGATGGCGGCTATTAACGAGCTCCGAGTGTCCAGCGGTCTTCCCCCGTTCCCCCGCCCTGAAGATTCTACTAGCACCGCGCCTGCACCTTTTTCGATGGCTGTTGTGAATGATGCCATCGCATTCGTTAATCAGTTGAGGGCAGATAAAGGCCAGACCCCCTTCCAGCCTATGAGTGCGGGCCCCAATCCTCCTGGCAATGATGAAGATGAAGAAGATGATGATAGTGGTAGTGATGATAGTGGTGAAGATGTTGACATGGATGTTGATATGGAAGGAGATGATATCGAGCTCGGGGATGATGAAGAAGATTATAGACGGCACGGATTTTAATTTATTACGGATGTTTGATTTATTTTATTTTGAGACTTTTTGGTTTGTATTAAGATTTTATATTTTATTTTGGTGTATGACTTTGACTTTGACCTGGTTTGACCGGGTTTGACTTTGGTTTATTTATATATTTTAATTAATTATTTTGAATTGTTAATTTTATGTTTTTTTATTTTTTTTTAAAATAAAAAATTACTACTAGCGACTACAAAGTAGTCGACATTGACTACTATGTGTAGTCGCTACACCTTGAAGCATTAACGACTACAAAGTAGTCGTTATTAGGCTTAACATTTCTCGACTACAAAGTAGTCGATGATATGTAAGCTTCTCTCTACTACAAAGTAGTCGCTAGAAGACGCGATATCTAGCGACTACTTTGTAGTCGTTAATAATAGCACGGTCTATAACGACTATTTATACCCGCGTAGTCGTAAGGATTACATTCTAACGACAACTTTTTCGCGACTAATTTCTAACGACTACTTGTAGTCGTTAAATCCTTCATCTGACGTCTAGCGACTACTTTAATTATTTTTAGCGACTACTCATGTAGTCGCTAGACCCTTGACGCGGTGTAGTGCGACCACCACCAAACTCCATTCACGCCGCCCCTCTTGATCCAAACTCCGACCATCAGCGCCTGACATCTGACCCACCGTAACCCATTAGTTTTAAAATGCAACCCATCAATATCATACACATAACCCACTACCAATAGACGACATCACTAAAGGCTAACCCACCGAACTCAACATTCACACCATCGATATTACAAAGCATTACCCATCATCTTTATTCCTACCTTCATAGTCTGCACCAGTTTGCTAACCCAACGACTTCAACATTCACACCATCGATATTACAAAGCATTACCCATCGAGTTTAGTGGACAACCCACCATCGTCCATTTGAACAAAAGTTTCAAGTTTTTCATCAGTTGCTGCATTTGAATTTTATTAGTTACTGATTGTAATTTTTCTGGGATATTGATTTGATTGATTGCATGATTTTAGCAATTTTGGTTGTTTTAATTTCTTTGTTTTAATTTTTAACTGATTGCATGATTTTAGTGTTTTAGTTTTGGTAACAAATCTCCAATTAATGGGTAACTAGGGGCAAGTCTGTCATTTGCGGTGGACTAGACCTGATGGGCAATCACTGATTACTTGTGGACTCTATAAGGAAATCACCCATTTATCTATCCCTACATATTCTTTTTGGACAATTTCCAAAATGTTAGTTTTTTTTAATGGTTTTTATCTTTAATAGTTCCTATAGAGATGACAATGGTTAGAATATTAACTGTAACTATGGATATCCGATCCGATAAAAAATCCGTTAGTAGAACCGATGATACATCCATGAGAATTTGGTTTTCACAAAAGGTAACCGGTGGATAATCCGTTAGGATTTGGTTTTTTATAATAATCCGATAAATAATCCAAAATCCGAATAAAATATAAGAAATAAAAATAAAATATTTGTATTATATATAAATATATTCTATATATACAAAAATTATACATAATATCGACCAAATAAACTTATTGCATACATAAAGCACATAATTGATTTTATGTAGTTTATTATTATATTGTGTAATACCTATCTATAGTCACCGAATAATTAAGTAGCTAATTTTGTAGTTTTCAAAATATTTATAAGATTTTTTTTTATTTAAATCCTATTGAACAATTACGGATGCGGATTAATCGCGGATAATCCGAATCCACCGTGGATGAGGATTTGGTAAAAATTCTAAAATCCGATGGTTAATGGATGTGGATTTGGTTATCATTTTTCTTAACGGAGGTGAATATGGTTTTATCATTTTTTGAGGATATCCGATCCGTCGTCATCCCTAAGTCCCTATATTATAAAATGATCCTTATATTTTTTAACATCAACCGTGTCCTACGGTAGTCTGTCGACAATTGAGGCTAATTCAGGAATTTTCGTATATGAAGGTTAATTTTTTTTTTTTGTAAAATTTAAGGATTAAAAATTCAAATTACTTCTTTATAAAGGTTAATTTTTTTTTTCATACATCGGAGGCTTAAAAATCGTTAGTTAAAACACAAACTAAAAACGCTTACTAGGCCCTTAGCAATACAATTGTTACGGCCTTTAGCGAGGACCGTCACCCTCGCTAAAGACATGGAAAGTCCTCGCTAAAGTTTCGTCGCTAGAGACCCTCACTCGCGACGACTTTTCGTGTCATCGCGTGAGGCAGGTATCTTTAGCGAGGACCCCAAGTCGTTGCTAATGATAATGTCTTTTGTGACGACCTTGTCCTCGCTAAAGACCTGGTCAATTCCGACGACGAAGTCGTCGCCTTTAATGGTCAACTCTTTAGCGAGGAGTCTTGACTTTATTTCTCGCGAGGACCTTGTCCTCGCTAAAGACCTTTTTTGGCATTTTTATTCTATTTTATTTTAATTATATAATTTATTTATTTTTTGTTTTTCTTTTATTTTAATTAATTTTTTTGATTTATTTATTTTTAATTATATATTTCTATATATGAAACGAGAAAACTAAATTAACCGAAAGTCAAAGTCATACATACGAAAGTCAAAACTAGTCAAAGTCAAAAAAAGTCGATAATTACAAACCGAAAGTCGAAAATAGTAAAAGTCATAAAAAGTCAACACAAATATAATAAACAGTCGACTAAATAACACACAAAGGATTAGAGAGGTCTCATAAAATTTTATTCTTCGGGGAATTATATATTTTATATCGATAGGTCAACCATGCTTCATAAGTTGATTATAGGCATTACAGGTCAACCACGCTTCATGCGTTGGTTAGATGCATTACGAGTTTACGGTACTTCATGTGTTGGTTAAAAGAAGTATAGATCCACCACGCTTCATGTGTTGGTTATATTCATTACATGTTTACCATGATTCATACGTTGGTTAGACGGATTATAGATTCACCACACTTCAAGCATAGGTTAAATGCATTTGCTGACATTTTTTTTATATGTCCTTCTAGGACAATCATCTATACTGGAGCGCTAACAGTATATTTATGGGATTTTACAATATTCTACGTGTTTTGCGAATGCATTTGGTATTTTATTTGCAACACTTTGAAAATGTCTTCTCTCCTGAATTTTGAGTTCCGATTCTTTAGTTCGTGGATTGAGATGAGACAATAAATTGTACTGCACGATATGCCACGCAATACTTCAGGTTACGGTTTTTCTCCGCCTACTATGGGATAAATTATATCATTAAAATTACACTCTACAAAACGTGTTTTAAAGATATCACCTCTTAGGTGTTCAAGATATCGAATAATAAAAGAGAATCGAAATAAACATAAATCTTAACACCCCTTGAGATAATCTCATAGTAAATTTTACCCTAGAACATTAAACATATGGGTAGTCACTTGGCAAAAAAAACTTCTAGTTCCTTTAAGTGTAGTCCAAGCGAATTCTCTATTATTTGATATATCATTAGCGTCCCTGTGTGACCAAGTCGACCATATCTTAATACAAAGTTATTAGGATTGTAATATCTTGGCTTTTGCACAATATGCTTTTAAATGACTCAAATCCGTATATAATACAACCCCAAAGAAATAGCATGAAACTTTTATAATACACACGCCCGGTATGACTTTCTGAAAATAATGCAAAGATATATATTGCTACTGTTACTTATGGTTTATACAAAATATTCATTTCGGCGAGTATCCTTAACTTTGGAAAATTTATCCTAGATTTACTTAAAAAACATAAACTGCCGTTTTTCATTTCATTTTGTAACATAAGGTAACATAACTCGTGGACATCCAAAACTATTAATTAGATCGACCAAATGTCTTAACATACGACAGGCATGCGACCAGTATATAGTTTCACTATACTGATAGTATCTATCGTTAAATTTCGTGATGACTTGTTTTTTTTCGTGATTTTCCCTTTCGTGAAATTTCTTATTATTCCACTTCTGGTGGTGAGAAATTTATTCTTTTTAGTATTCATACTACTAATGAATTAAGGGTTGATTCTTTAATAACCTCAATCTCGACTAAAGTTTGGACATCATGACGTCAATTCCAAAGAAATTGGAAGATGATGTATTTACTTCAGGAAACACGATTTCATTCACTTAAGGAAATAGTTTTAGTCAAGAAATATTATATTTAATTCACTCAATTTTTGTGACCATCAAAACTATTTTCATAGATATCAAAAAGTTGTTAGATACATTTTGGGGAATATATCTCCATTCACTTCGGGAAATAAAACTTAGCTAGTGGAACACAAATCGTGATTTTAAATCAACAATCTCGTTTACAAGAGAATATAATTTTAATCCATAATACTCCCCTCTACTCACGATATTATTACTTCAGATATATAGTCGTGGCTTAGAAAGTTTGAGACAAAATTCTCCAACATGTATGCATCCAGGATACTTTTTCCATATAACATAGAATTTTGATGGATAAGCAAATGCAAAGAACGTATATTACGAAATATATAGATATTACACGAGGACCATTAGTTATACATGTCGTCGAGAAAAATATACACGACTCTAGTACATATACATAATTGAGTAGTAAAAATTAGTCCCATAGTTACCTATAAATTAAAATAAAATATATTCATTTAATTATTCCCAATCACATTCTCGATTAGGTAACTTCGTCATCAAATAAGTCATTGATATCTTTTTCTTTGATTCCATTTCTAAACGATAGAGATAAACCAGATATATTTTTTTCATACGGGTATCATCATTTTGTGACGATTTTGTTTTTAGTGCCTTTACCAATACTTTTCCTTTTCTAGTGGTTATGGTTATTTCTCTTAGTAGTATTAAGACTACTATGAGACCACAAATTATTCTTTCCAAGATCTTAGCCTCTTCTGGGGTCCAAATCACCATAATTTCAATTCTAAACATATGAAGAAAAATTTATTTTCTTCAAGGAAAATAGTTTTGTTTCAGGAAACGGTTTTTATAGGAATAAAAAACCGTTTATTCACTGCAGGGAATATAATTTAGTTAAAATAATATAAGTTATGATATTACCATACCAAATCAAGTTATAAAAGATTATCAATATATAATCTTATAATTACAAATGAATTAAATAAAATTTGATTATTCTATTTAAAAATTCACCGACATAACTCATGTTTTCTTCATGGTAAATATCGTTCCCCTCTCTTATATATTGGAAAAGGTTGCATATTCTTCCAGAAATGCATTTTCATTTAATTTAGGAAATGATTATAGATAGGAAATACAATATTTAAGCCACTCGCTGATTACCAACACCTGATCAATTTTCATAGGGTTATAAAATAAAATAAAAAAGATCAATTTTCATAGATATAAACTGGTTGCATTCACTTCAGGTTATGTAATTTCATTCGTTTCGGGGAAAAATAATAATACAGTAGAACGTCAATCTTAATCTTAAATTAAGAATTCTTTTCATTTTTCATTTTTTGGTAAAATATGTTGTTCTATTTTAATTTGGGACATCTTCGGATCTCAAAATTGTCGAAAACAATTAATTTATACTTCAGGCATAAATATATTTATAAATAAATATATTAAATTAAAAATAATATCATAGCTCAATTGGTAAAGTATTTTGTTCTCTTTAGATTTGGACAGGTTCGAATCTTGCAAGTGTCAATAGTTTGAATCATTTTTAATGCTTCGGGCATATATTTTATTATTTAGGCTTCGGGCCTAACATTAGATTTCGAACCTAAAAATTATTTTATTTCATTCTCCATGCATATATTATTATATTATTATTTTTATACTTCAGACATATATTTTATTCTCTAAGCTTCGAGCCTATATTTTATAATTTATATTATTACATATATAAAATAAAATTTATATAAACTTATAATTTTACCTTTAATTCAAAGAGAATGTTTCTCTTTTTTTCAAGTGAAAAAACGTCCATTTTTCTTTCTTTTTTTTTTGTCCAAAAGCTTTTTCATTAAAACAAAACTATTACAACTAGAGTTATCCAACTCCCGTGGGAGAGGATTCATTCAAAATTAGTTTCACGAGTTGGGGGGGTAAGGCCCTACCAAAGCTAATACTATTGCCTACAAGCGAGTATTTAGCTAACCAATCCGCAACTAGATTGTTCTTTCTAGAAATGAAAGAAAATAGAGGATTACAATTTTCACTAATAAAATAAATACTACGAATTATACTATCAATTCTTAAATTAGATACAAGAAGGTTTTATGCGAGAGGGTCCATGACTTCCTTGCAATTATTCTCTATGATGCATCTTGTGTCCTTAAACTCTTTAGCCCACAAAGATGCCTTCAAGATCCCCAAAGCTTCGGCTTCCACGGAATTTTCTGCACCAATTCTCCAAGTACCTATTTTAATAACTTTACCAACATAATCCCTAGCAATACACGCAATAGAGGAGTTAGAATTTTTATAAGAAGCGTCACAGTTAATTTTATACCAGTTTTTTGGGGGTGGTTCCCATTTAGCTTGTATTCTTTTACCATTTGTTGTAATACAACCCGAGAGAGATGAGGTAATTCTCTTTTGTATCGATTTTTGATTATTTTTTACCCTCAGATCAAGTTGATCATCATTGGGTGCAATATTTCCTAGTTCATTATCCCACTTACTCAATTGAGTATTATCATTAATCCTCAGTTTATTATCAACATCCTCGAATTTTAAGATATTTAGTTGTTCCTTCCAAATAGCCTGCGCATTTGTGCAAATAAGCAAGGGGCAAGGTTTGTTGTTTTTAAATAGAAAAGCATTTCTACTTTTCCATATTTGCCAACATAGAATAGCAATCTTTTCACCAAGATATGGGACTTTACACTCAAGAGAGTCATTCTTACTTATAATTTCAGCCATCCAAGTGTCCATTTTAATGGAACACTGGTTGCTTGTTCTTATAGTAAGATCAGAGTTGAGCCAAGAAGCTCTAGCATAATGACAGTCAAATAGTAAATGCTCAACAGTTTCAGCTTTCTCAAAACAAATTTGACATATACTAGATTCTTTTACTTTCCTTATACAAAGGTTTTTATTAGTAGGTAAGAGATTTTTTAAGGCCCTCCACATAAAATTTTTAACTTTTTGGGGAATTTTGAGGTTCCAAATAATTTTCCAAGTCTTAGCATCAATACAATGTGAGGTAGAAGGTTTAGTATTATCTATTTTACTATCAGCTTTATCATGTGTTTCTTTCAAATAATGATAAGCTGTCTTAACACTAAAAATTCCATCAGAGCTTAATTCCCAAAAGCAAGTATCTTTTAGTGGGATAAGAGGAATAAACATTTCAAATATTTTATTACTAATGTTCCCGGGATAAATAGATTTAATAAGGTTTATGTCCCATTTTCTACTATTTCTTATCATTAAGTCACTTACCCAATTTACTGAATGAGTAGATGGAGTGATTAACTCCTTACAATTTTGAATCCACCTATGAGAGTGTAAGTTTATAGCATCACCATTACCAATTCTCCACTTAATATGTTTAATAATAAAATCTCTTCCAGCTATAAGACTTCTCCATCCCCAAGAGGGAGAGTTTCCTATTTTAGCATTGAAGAAATTTGAATTTGGAAAGTATTTGCCTTTAATAACTTTATATAAAAGAGATGAGGTATTAGACATAATGTTCCAGGCCATTTTACCAAGCATAGCTAAATTCATAAAGTGTAAATTTCTAAATCCGAGGCCACCAGAAAACTTACGTTTTGTGAGAGAATTCCAATTACCCCATTGGATTTTCTTTTCACCTTTAGACCCCCACCAAAATTTAGCTATTTGAGAGGATATAGTTGCACAGATTTTTTTTGGAATTAAAAAAGAGGCCATAAAATAATTGGGAATGCTTTGAAGTACAGCTTTTATAAGGGTCTCCTTACCAGCATCATTTAAGAAAAGGTTTTTCCAATTGTCAATTATATTAATAACTTTTTCTACTAAAAGACTTAGGTCCCTTATCTTGGATCTACCCCATTCAGTGGGTAATCCTAGGTAAGTTCCCAAATTTTTACTCCCTCCGTCCCAAAAATAATGTCCACATTACTAAATATGGTGTCCCAAAAATAATGTCCACTTACCATTTCAAGACAATTTTTTTTACTTTTTTCCTATATTACCCCTACTTTTCTTTTAATTTATAATTATTTGAATTATTATTTTATACTTGATTGCATTTTCCTAGGCATAGAAATAGGTGTGCATTATCATTAATGATGGCATTTATTAGGGGTATTTTTGTACATATAGGATTTAATAATGACATTTCTTAATATGTGTGAAAATGCTAAGTAGACATTATTTTTGGGACGGAGGGAGTAGTAATCTTCATATTAATTCTTTTAGCAAAAGTTTTTTGAATATAGCGTGGTGTATTGCTACTGAATTTTTACTCCACTCTTGTTAAGGTTTAGAGTTAATCCAGTAGCTAGGCTATATTTATTCATAACATCATTAAAGCTATTAGTATCCTCTACTGTAGCTCTTAAGAAAAACACACTGTCAGTAGCAAAGAGGAGGTGTGTGAGTTTGGGACAGTTCTTAGCTATAGAAATGCCTTCATATAATCCCAAATCTATTTTATTATTGATTAAAGCAGTTAAAGCTTGGGTAATAATACAAAAGAGTAGAGGGGACAAAGGGTCCCCCTGCCTTATACCCCTTGAAGGTTTTTTAATATGATGAGGTTTACCATTTATTAACACAGAGTAAGACTGATGTTACACAATTCATAATAAGGTCACACCATTTTTTGCAAAAACCAATTTTAAACATTATATTATATAGAAAATTCCATTCTACATATTCGTAGGCTTTTTGTACATCATCTTTAATAATCATATAATATTTCATAGTATCTTTCTTATTTTTTATAAAAGTACACGTTTCATGAACAATCATCGAGTTTTCTTGAATGTCCATTTTTCTTTACTTTGACTGTCAACGTAAATTGCTCATAAAAAGTAAAATAAGTTCACTAAATTTATAAATAAAACTCCTATGGAAATCCCAACAACCTTTTATTTCATCACAAAGAGATGATTAACTTTTTATTTCTCAAAGATAATCTTCGTTAAATCTTGTCGTGTGTGATATATAGCTTTCCATTTGATATGAACAACCTCTTTTTTTACGGCTGGCCAAGGAAAATTCCCCATGTGAAGCCTTGAGAGTCGAAGTACGTTGGCCATTTTCCCCGTTATTCACATGATCCAATTGGATTAACAATTTCTTTTTCAATGGATTGCTTATAATCTTGCGGTTACATTTTTTTTTCTTGAAAAAAAAACTATTCTACACTCTATTTCTTTTGATTCACATGAGAACAAAAACAACAAAAAAGATCATTTTATTTTCTACATCAAGATAACATAAATGAGCTAAGCAAATGAAAATATTTTATATAAAAATTTTACAGGATAATTAATTGAAGTGTTTATAAATTATATATGTGTCATACGTACACAAAAATACAAAATAAAAAGGTTAGGATATACAACATGACCCACAAAATAATACACAATGATTAATCAAATATAAAAAAAATGATTAGAAAAACTTAAAGAGGAACGATCAATCCTTTAAACAACCATGCATGTCTCAACTTATTAATGCATAATAGTATGAGGATTATTGAACATTTGTAGGCAGGGTTAGAAGAATTTTTATATGTCAAAATAACTAAAAAGTAACACACAACCCGCATAGAGATAATCAAAATTAATAATAAAGTATAGCAAATCAGAAGTACTCCGTGATGTTATTTTTTAATACATGAAAAAGTCATTTTAGACTCAAAATTATTTTAATTTCAATAAAATTCGATCTCAAAGATCTTTTATATCATATAATAATTATGTCCAATGATAAATTAAAAAGCTTTTTTTTCATACATGAGAGGCTATAAGGCCGTTAAGAACAAAAGATTACATATAGAACAAGGGTTCTTTATTGACTATCTAGTACAACTCTACTAGTTGCACACCCACTTCTGTCTCATGTAATCATTTTCCAAAGATAATCAAGCGGTTCCTTAAACGCCTCCGGTTGAGTACGATGCAAAGCTCCTTCTCTTGCAAGTCTATCGGCACAAAAATTAGCTTCACGATACACATAAACAAGCTCAATATTCGGGAATTCACGAAATAACGCACAACACTCTTTTGCAATTGAAACATACCGACTACCCAAACTCCCACCGCCCTTCACTAGCGCATGGAGTTTCCCCGAGTCCAACTCATAGCGAGTAGAGCTCCCACCTCCCTTCACTAGCGCATGGAGCTCCTCCGAATCCGTTTCAATCACCATCTCTATGTAGCCATTATTGCAAGCCCATCTAAGACCATAATGTAATGCAATCAATTCCGAAATAAAGGGGGAAACAAAATCACACGAGCCCATAAAACCAGAAACACATGATCCGTATTTATCCCGTAAGATTCCCCCAATACCTGCTAAACGCTTCGCTTTAATGAAACTTCCATCTATATTTAACTTTGTGCCTTTTTCCGGTTTTTCCTATTTCACCATAATATTTTTTGCAAGCTTAATTACACCGCCATCGAACGATTTACCCCATGCAAGAACAAAGCTACCCGCGAGGGAGAAGATACTTCTTTTTAATTCTAATACATGAGGGATGTTAGATCCTTCATTAAATACCAATCGGTTTCGATTAACCCAAATTGTCCATAAAGATGCTACGAACACAAATGGCCAATCGAACCCATTATAACGCGCCTTGGACCGAAGGTGACCTTCCATCCAAACTTTAATGCCCCCGGAAATGGCTGGAATAGTGTTATCTGCGAAACCCGGCGCTGCAGCATTTTCCGAGCTTCTGCCAGCAGCAATTCTGCTGCGGAACGGTTGCAGCAGCTGCGCTGTCCGGGAGCTTATTTCAGCAACAGTTCTGCTATTCCTAGATCGTGCCCAGCAGTTGTTCAAGTGTTCCAGCAGCTTCCTATCCGCTTCGTCCATCCTTCCAGCCTCCACCGCAGCCTGTTCCTTCGCCATTTCCTCCTCTGCAGCAGCTGCTTCCCATCCAACCGAGCTCCTTGATCCACGAGTGAAGACAACAGGTTCATCCCCACGGTTAGCAGCAGTTAAGCCCCCATCATCCACACCTGTAATACCTGCAATTTCAGAGGAGAAACCCAACAATTTCCACACCAAAATAGCTAATTTACATTTTAAAAAAATATGGATAATGTCCTCCCTTTCGGCTCCGCAAATAGCGCATGTTCTTGACTCAAGAATATTCCTTTTGTAGAGGTTTTCCGCTGTGGCGACTCGATTCAACACTAGTCTCCATAGGAACACCCGTATCTTTTGTGAGACCTTTAATTTCCACACCAAATCCCACTTGAAGGCCCCATCATCGTTGGTTTCCCCCAAGCTCATAAATGCAGATTTGACGGAAAAACGGCCTGAACTTTCATGTTTCCACCTTACACTCGGACCATATCCATTATTTTGGACGATAAAACCATCCCGAAACGCCTCCACTCCAGCTAGAATAGCTTTACAAGCATTTGATTTGTTCCCATTTAAGATGCGATTAAGGAGCCCATTTCTAAAATATTTGTTTCTAAACACTTCCACCCAAGCAACCGATTGCTCCTCTTGAAGGCCCAAATCCCACCAAATCCCACTTTTGTGAGATTTCCACACCAAATCCCACTTGAAGGCCCCATCATCGTTGGTTTCCCCCAAGCTCATAAATGCGGATTTGACGGAAAAACAGCCTGAACTTTCATGTTTCCACCTTACACTCGGACCATATCCATTATTTTGGACGATAAAACCATCCCGAAACGCCTCCACTCCAGCTAGAATAGCTTTACAAGCATTTGATTTGTTCCCATTTAAGATGCGATTAAGGAGCCTATTTCTAAAATATTTGTTTCTAAACACTTCCACCCAAGCAACCGATTGCTCCTCTTGAAGAATTTTCCAACCAAGCTTTGCCAATAAGGATAAATTATACCTCTCAGCACCCCTTATTCCAAGACCTCCATTTTCCTTTGGTCTACATTTGGTCCCACGCGACCCAATGTAACCTTCTTTCGGAAGCTGAGGACCCCCAAATAAACTCTCTTACCACTCTATCAATCCCTTTACAGACATACTTTGGTAGCTTCATAGCTTGCATTTGATATACCGGTATCGCGTTTAGGACTGATTGAGCAAGTGTGATTCGGCCAGCAAGCGATAAGGTTTTTGTCTTCCAAGAAGCTAATTTGTTTCTCATCTTCTCTACTATACCTTTGTAGAACCCCTTAGGTAGTCTACCCGAGAGAATAGGAACTCCCAAGTAAGTACCAAAAGAGGTGCTATGGCAAAACCCACTAGCCAATGCAAGGTCTTTTTGTATTTGCTCCGGGACGTTTGAGGAAAAATAAATTAACGACTTCTCGGCGCTAATTGTCTGCCCAGCCGCATTACAGAACCTGTCCATCACCTCCTGAATTGTTTGTACCTGCAATAAAGAAGCCTCACCAAACAAAATTAGATCATCCGCAAAAAATAAATGAGATAGCCTAGGACCTTTCTGACCAATTTGAATTTCTTTCCATTTCCCCGAAGAACAAAGATCTTGAATTAGTAATGACAATCTCTCCATACACATAACGAAAATGTAGGGCGATAGGGGGTCCCCTTGTCGGATACCCCTATAAGGAGTAAACGGAGCTAGAGGTTCCCCATTCCAAAGGACACTCATTTCATTCTCTTTCATACTAGACATGATAATCCTTATCCAACTCTCCAGAAGGCCAAAGATTCTAACGGTTTCTTCAATGAAATCCCATCTAATCTTGTCGTATGCTTTCGCAAGATCTATCTTAACCGCCATGATTCCTTTCCTTCCCACTAGATGGCGCATCTTATGGTCCACCTCACGAACAAGCACCACGTTATCCACCGTTGATCTACATGGTAAAAAACTACTTTGGCAAGGTCCAATAACGTTAGATAGAATAGTCCTTAGTCGATCGACCATCGCCTTCATAATAAATTTAACAGGTGAATTAATAAGACTAATAGGGCGGAAGAGGCGTACCCGGTTCGGGTCTAGTACTTTTGGAATGAGATGAATAAGTGTACCGTTCAGACCCGAAGGCAAGTGACCAGAATCAATAGCTTCACGAACCATCTTACAAACTGACGGACCCACTGAAGACCAACATTTCTGATAAAAAGTCGCTGACATACCATCCGGACCCGGGGCCTTAGACGGATTAGAATGAAAAACCACACTTCTAATTTATTCATCCGAGAAACGGAGTTCAAGACCACATTTAACCATCTCATCGAGAGGGCCTAATGCCGGTAAACTATCCCCTTCCATTTGGTCATCTGGTGCGGCATACAAGGACACAAAATATTCTCGAACTAATTGTTTCAATTCATCCTCCTCCTCTACCCAATTATCCGCATCATCCATCAATCTAGTACAAATAGCCTTTTTCTTACGTATTGAAGCAGCAATTTGATAGAACCGCGTATTCCTATCACCCAATTCCACACATTTATTCCTTGATTTCTGAAAATATATAGCTTCCTATTGTTCAAGAACACTCTCATATTCCATAGTTAATTGCGCACCCATATGACGAAGAGAGGAGTTGTGTGACTTTTGTAGGGATTTCTGGATGCCTCTGATTCTTGCACTAAGTTCTCTTTTCTTTTGATTAATGTAACCAAAAACCTCCATTTTCCATTTATTTATTTGACTTTGGATAGCCACAAACCCATCGCCTATACCTAAGCTGTTCCCTTCCCACTTCTTATCTACGAAATCAAGAAAACCTTTGTGTAGACACCAAGCAGATTCAACCTGAAACGACGAGGGTTTACTTTCGGTCTCTGAGTAGGGCAGACTTGAATTAGGATTGGCATGTGATCCGAGTGGACTCTTGCCAAGTGGGTAACTCGTGTATTCGGAAACAGTTCCTGCCATTCCACGTTACCATAAGCTTTGTCCAGACGTTCCATGATTTTTTGTTCCGGGTTCCAAGAATCGCTCCACGTATAACGTGGTCCTTTGAATCCCAGGTCTATCAATCCACAACTGTTTCTCCATTCCTCAAATTTTTCCATTCGTCTCGAGACACCCGAATCTCCACCTTTTTTTATCTATTTCTAAACCTACTTGATTAAAATCCCCAGCGACAAGCCACGGGGCTTGTATGTTGTGAAAAGCGTGATAAAGCGCATCCCACAATACCTCTCTCTGTTTATAATCTGGACTGGCATAAATCGCTGAAAAGACCCACGATCTACACCCTTGCTGACTAACTTCAATATTTATAACTTGGCGACCGGCTGAGAGGACCCTTATATTTATGTTCGAGTCATTCCAAAGTAACCAGATTCCACCACTATAACCTTTCGAGTCTACTCTAATCGAATTATCCCTTTGTAAAGAGTTAATAACCGTATTCGCTGTTAAGCCACTTATCCGTGGTTCCACAATTACTGTAAGCCACACGTTATTATTAACCATCATATCTCGCACTACTTGCCTAAATCTGGGTTTAGCAGCTCCATAGCAATTCCATAGCAAAATATTAACGGGAAATTTAGTTCTTTCCCAAGAACTTCCTGAAACATTCGGTAAATTCATTAAATAATAAAATATAATTTACGGATATACCTCATAGCGCACTAAGCGCGAGTCTCCATCTCCATATCATCGTTCAAGCCTCCATTATCTTGTCCTTGTTCGCGTATATTTGCTGGATCAGTTTCTTGGATTTGGCTGTCCCACCAAGCCGCGTCAGTAGCATCTCCGCCATCAACTGCGTCCCACAGCGGATCAGGGAGCTTACCAGCCGCGCTACTGTACAGTAGCTCCTTACCGAGAGGGGGAGGGTCCACTTCCAGCGGAATTATTTCAGTAGGGTCCCTGTGTTGGGGCGTGGGTGGACCAGGAGTGAAAGCCCCTGAATTGGAGTTAATTGCAAGATGGTCCCTGTGGTTTTTTTCCCCATCACTGATATTGACTTCCACTAAATTATCCAAATTGCCCACACCAGCAGACCCAACTGAGAGCCTGTGTCTCTCTACTATTCCAACTGAATTTTTTCCAGTACCATTTTTACCAACATTAGCACTAACCATCTCCACGTTTGAACCTTTTTTGCTCCCTTTTTCACTTCCCTTTTTCGACCCAGACTGCTCCTCCACAAGCCCAAACCCGCTCACCTCAACTTCATTAATCAAGACTCGCCTTTGCTCAAAGTTAGGGGAATTGATTATCCCATGACTTTTAGACCCACCATTCTTTTTATTACCTGAAGTATTCCCAGAATTACCCTTTCCTTTATTTGAAACCAATTTCGAACCCGAACTTTGCCCCTTATTCATTACACTTTGCGCATTAAATCTCATCTCACTTGGAACTTCTTCCACCCTAAGAGCATCAAAACGGGTTCCGAGGTTGTTATTCGGGTAGGCTTTCGGCATTTTATTCGTAGAATTTTCCCACTCCCTCTGTTTCCCCGTCTCACCGTCATCCATTCCCCGTATTTTTCTTTTGGCGCTGGTATTTCAATTACTTCATCCACCATAGCTGCCTTCCCCTTCTCTATGTCCCGATCTTCAGCCATAAGACCATTTAGAATTGCTGGACAATTTTCCCTTTTATGCCCAAACTTACCGCAATCAAAGCAAATCAGGTGAAGGCCTTCGTACTCAACTTTACATATATCTGAACCAATACGCACCTCGGGTTCTAGTTGCTTTTTCAAGTCGAGTTCAACCGCTAGCCTCGCATAATTCCCCCTTAATCTACCCTTAGTCATAGGATCGATTTTGATTGTCCTACCAAGCTTATCCCCGATCTTTCTCAATATTCGCGCGGTATAATTTTGCATACCAACATTAGAGATTCTAACCCACGCGATGGTTTTTGTTATCAAATTTGAAGCTGCGTTAAAACTAGGAGTCCACTCTCCAACAATAAGATAATGATCCAATATCATCCAGGGACCCCCAGAAAGTGCGAAATAGAAGTCACCCCTCAGCTCAAACTTAACTATATAGTATCCATGCCCCACGTCTACTAACTCAAAGTGCCCTTTTGGAGGCCATAATTGTCTTAGCTTCGAAAGTAAATACGTGAAACCAATCTCCCTCCCCAATAGCCTGATTACCGCCGAATTACGCCATAACCTTACCCCTTCCTGTATTTCATCTCTAGTCCTAATGACGGTAGGAATTGAATCAGTTATTATTTCCTAGTCATCGTCCTCAATCAAATTTTCTAGTTCTAGATAATCCTCCT
Organism: Nemophila menziesii; assembly: GCA_029959085.1. Classification (NCBI taxonomy): domain Eukaryota; kingdom Viridiplantae; phylum Streptophyta; class Magnoliopsida; order Boraginales; family Hydrophyllaceae; genus Nemophila; species Nemophila menziesii. The sequence continues at coordinate 121,954,257 of JARWIR010000001.1, read as the reverse complement.
CGCCCATTATATACCCAGCCCTAGTTTCATCCCCATCTTCTATGATTGGAATGATTATATTATTACCCGTAGCGGTTCCCTTCCAACCACCAAGACTAGGTCTAATAAAAGGCCCTGAATTATTACCTTTTGGCGCGGCAGAGGCTGGAATTTGATTTTGCGGCGGCGGAGCAGGGGCAGATTCTTTATTCGTTGAGATTGTCACAGCAACAGTATCATTAGGATTCAGCTCCTCTGGATTAATTCTCGTTCTCTTGCTTGTTCTACCTTCATGAATGGTGGCTGTGAGTGCAGGGAATTCCTCCATTTGGAGGTCTGAGGAGTGAGAATTAGCCGCCACCGCAACCAGTTCTTGGGCTTGTTCCTCCATCGGCGCAGGAGCGCCACCTGGAGGAGGTGTCTCGCCGGCCCTGTTAGGCGGCGTCGCAACCATGAATTCTGCGTTGTTTGTTGTTTTAGCGTGAAAAGTAGAACTACTGAATGTGTACGTTGAGAGCGTTTGGATCTATAAATTAAAAAATTTAGAAACTAAAAGGCACCAACTAATTATTTAGAATAAAAATTACTTTTAATAATGAGTATTTATTCTTTTTTAAAAATATCTCTATTTTTAAATAAGCATTTTGTTTTATAATATTAAATTTTGTTTTGGCACTTTCCCTGAAAAAGCAGTTTTTGGTAGTTGAATTAGTCAACATGTTTCCACTTTAATTAACAATTTCTTGTGTAACACAACAAAATCTTGAATATCCTAGAAAATTATTGGTTAACCCACCACAACACCACAACATCCTTCGCTTCACTGTAGACTTCAACTGATTTTACATTTAAAAAAAAAAAAAAACTTCTCCGCCACCACCACCACCGCACCAAAGCAGCCCTATACCTCAAAATTGTTCAAGCTTAAATCTTTTTTAAAAATGGGTAACAAATCTAGTAAAACAGAACAGCAAAACAACCGGCAAACACCACCAACGCCGCCGCCATTACGACCCACTCATACTAACTCAAATACACCAGATCTGAGCTCATATGAAGCAGCATGCCGTGCTGATCCTGACCTCCGATCCTTTGACGTGGCGGTCCACGCCCGCACTAGCAGAGCTATAAATTCTATAGCTGTAGGTCTTGAGGTAAGGTCAATGTCCTTAGACTCTCTTCGTGAAGTAACTGAATGCTTACTTGAGATGAATCAAGAAGTAGTAAACGTTATACTCAAATCTAGAAAGGATATTTGGAACAATCAAGAGTTATTCGATTTTGTTAATGATTATTTCGAGAATAGTTTACACACTCTTGATTTCTGTACTGCACTTGAAGCTTGTATTAAACGAGCACTTCATAGTCAAAGTATAATTCAAATGGCATTGACTAAATTCGAAGAAGAACATCAACAAGGATCCTCATCAACATCAGAATATATTTACACTAATACATTGGAGGAGTTGAGGAATTTCAAAGCTGCGGGTGATCCATTTACCGAAGACTTCTTTTCAATCTTTCATTCAGTTAGTAGCCAACAAGCTCTCATGTTAGAGAAATTGCGAGCGAAAAAGAGAAAATTGGATAAAAAGTTGAAGTCTGTGAAAGGGTGGAGGAGAATATCTAATGTGATATTCGTGGCTACATTTGTGGCGGTTATAGTATGTTCAGTGGTGGCGGCAGCTATCTCAGCCCCACCACTCGTGGCAGCATTAGCGGCAGCAGCTACGGTTCCTTTGGGTTCAATGGGGAAATGGATAAACACGCTTTGGGGAAAATATGAGAAGGGAATAAGAGGACAAAGAGAGATAATCATTTCAGCACAAATTGGAAGTTACATTGTGATCAAGGATTTAGATAATATAAGATTATTGGTTGATAGGTTGCAAATTGAGATTGATGCGTTAATGGTAACAGCTGAATATGCTAATGGAGAAGATACAGCTGTAATGTTTGCTGTGGAGGAGATAAAGAAAAAGGTGGATGGGTTTATGAAACTTATTCAGGATTTGAGTAATCACGCAGATAAGTGTAGCAGTGATATAAGGAAGGCTAGGGCTGTGATTTTACGCAGAATTATTAATTATCCAAGTGGTTCAAATAATGGAAATGGTATGTCATTTTAAAATTAGAAAATTATATTATGTATAGGAATATTGACATTGAGCTCGGATTGTTTAATTATATTTTTATTGTGGTGCCCTGGAGTATGTTGCTCGTACTTATAGAATGTAGAATGTTAATGAATTTCACCTTGTTTCTACAGTTGATTCCTTTTGATGTACATGGAGCACCCTGTACTAATGGGGATTAGCTTCTCGTAATTTAAGGTAAAGTTTAAGTTCATTATCTTACCCAAGAGAAGGCGTTCAGTTTTCTTCTTTTTGGGTTTAGAAAATGATAAAATAAAAGAAATAATTTACCCATATATGGTTAAAGGATTATTGTAAGGCCATTTTAAGGATACACATTGATGTAAACAGGAGTGTGTGTAATGGGTAATTTATTTTAGGCTTTAAGAAAATCTGTGCAATACATACATCATTGACGAAACCATTTGGGCTTGAAACTCTCATGGGAGCTTTAGAGCGGACAACACTCTCTTCAAGGCTGTTGGCTAGTAGGTTATTTCCAATGAAATTAGTGAAGATCCTATCCTAAACATAATATTTAAATTCTAAACCTTTTTCAAAACGTAATAAATGAATTATGATATTAAATGAGAGAAACTCAGATAATTATCATCGTCCCTTTTAAGCGCAACATTTGGATAAAATGAGTTTCCCGTTGTCATAGTTGGATCAAATTAGCCCTTGGTCTGACCAAAATCTAACCAGTTTTTCTCGCAATATAAGCAAGGTTGTAAAAAGTTAGAAAGAGGTGAACTTTATTATTATTATTATTATTATTTTGTCAAAGGAATATAATATATTTCTAGGCAAATATAGGACATGCAAAGCTATAAATCACCCGACACCCAATACTATAGGAGAGGTTATTTAGAAGCTAGAATATCATCTAACTGAATATGCAAATGAAATCCCCAATTACCAAATAAATTTCTTATAAATTATTTGGCAGCTCAGTTAGTTGCCTGATTGCACCTATGAGATGGAAATAGGGTTAGAAGAGTCAACAAAATAGATGTTCTTAATGTTAATTATATATCTTAATGCAATTGAACAGAATCTTTAGTAAGTGGTTTCATAATTTTTTTCACAATTATTCTCAATGATAGCCTTCAATTGAGGGTATATTACAGCAACTTCAAATGACTTAAGTGTTCCTAACGCCTCAGCCTCAATTGATGAATCCTCAACTTTCAAACGTGAACCCTCAATTACCCTAGTAAGACAAGTATAAGCAGACCCTTTCTTTTTCTTTTTTGACGGAAGCAGATCCATTTAGACTATAAGACACATCATAATTTATTTAACAATAACATGTTTTTTTCCCACTTCTTATTATTTCCCTTTATGCTATTATTAAAATAGCTACTAGAGTTGTTGACAGGGTTGCAATTTCAAGAGTTGGACTGCCATCACTGCCGCCCACTCTAATGTTCGCTTCATTCCCATTCTCATTTGCATTTTCTTTTTATCTCCAGTAAAAAATTCATATCATTAAAAAAAGTACATTTAATGGAATTGTCTGGAGGGATTTGCATCCAACACGAGGCAAGTTTTCTCAAAGACTATGTGGACAGATTCAGCGGCCGAAGGCGAGGCAATCGCGGTTTTCAAAGCCGCTGACATGGTCAGACATGACACATCTAAGAAAACGATTATCTGCTCAGACAACCTTGATTTGATTCAAGGTATCAAATCACTGCCAGCAGTGTGGTGAAAGGTCAAACCATGCGTCAAAACGATTTGCACGTTCACAGAAAAACATTGTAACATGTTCATTGTGCATATCCCTAGCCGTCTCAATGACTTGACTGACAGAGTTGTGCGGGATGTTAGACAGTTGAATAATTAGAGAGAGCATTATTTGCAGATTGCTAACCGCTTCGGGAGATTAGGCATTAGTTGAGTGGACCTTTGAGCTCGTCCAGTTGTTCAAAAAAAAGTACATAGAAATTGTTCTATCCAACTGACCATTGCCTTTTCATTTATTATAATTGGATTAATCTTTCAATTATGATAAATATATGTATTCCTGGCTATAGTACAAATTAGTTTCAGTATAGTATTCTTCTTTATCATTAAGTTTTTCACTATTCTTTTTATTCTTAATAACCTATTATCATCAAGCTTGATTACCTTGAGGTCACACTCCATTTGTCCGCCCTAGACGATAGTTGACCTCCCGCGGTACTTGATTGATTGGTGGTGCTCCTCCTCTACCAAGTGGATTCTCCACAACTTCAACTTGTGGAATGATGTTGTTACCATTAACGTCCAATTCTGGAATCCCTGACATCACTTCTTGTCTCTTTTTATCGTTTCCTTTGAAGTCTAAAGATCTTCTCAACATCCTCGAGCATGTATTAAGTATAGAACATGCAAAAAATCAAGCCTAAAATCTAATAACAGAGATTTAAAACAAAACTGAAAGTATAGTTAACTAACTATTCTCCCATGACAGCGCCAAAAACTTGTAATCCTTCGAGGTGTGATATAAAATTAACATTCAGGGAAGACTTTTTCCAAGTGTAAGAGTCGTCACAAGTAATAAAGATGCAAGTAAAGTTATTTCTCCACATGGAATAAGAAGTTAAACACGTAATTTCAACTTGATTCTAGATTTCTGTTAACTAAAAATTAAAATAAAGTAAATGATGTTCATTTAGTTTTTAAAAATATAAAATTACTATCTATGAAATAAAAAGATGACTATTAACTAAGATGAAACTAAAGGGTTGAAAAGTAATAATTGATAAGATATGGAGAGAAGTATAACTCAATATTGCGTACTCACCACTAGCTTGACATAAGGCTATTCTTGATTTACGGGTAAATTGGGAATTGCCTTACTAACCAGTATTCTAAAGTCACTTAAGTTCCTCTCGGATAAGTAAGGGGTTGCTACCTAAATATAGTAACCTCTCGCAAGTAATCCTTCAGAATTATCTAACGCTTAAAGCTTTTTATTCTCAAACTCAACTAAGATCTATAACTATAATTCTATTTCCTGAAATTAAACCCCCTCTACATGGTGTAGTTTAAGACCTTAAATACAAACTCAATAAAGGGCCCGCTGATTGATTTTGAAATAATTTCAAGAATTATAAGCAATAATGCATCCATAAAAAAAAGGCATCCATAGTTTAATTAAAAGAACATGTAATCCTAATTCAGAACTAGGTTCGTACATGTAAAATCTCAAGCTAAAGATATTTAGCTCATGATTAGAGACTAAAAAATAAAATAAAATATGTTCATAATTGAAGAAATGAAATGGAAGAAATAAGAATTATAATAATTGATATGGAAAGAAGGTAAAATATGTTTTTCCTTCTTTTTGCTTCAACACTTGTTCTACACATTTCTAGTATTCCAATATGATAAGTGAGTTTTTTTAGGCTAAAAACTGATATAAGTGAAAAAAACTGAAATGGTTATACCACAATTTGAATGTCATGACCAGATATGTATTGATTACTGTAAAAATGGGAACTAACTGTTAAAGAAACATATCGTAAGTTAAAAATAGATGAAAATAAAAAACAAATGAAAAAAGATATTAATGAACCACCTATATCCTTAATTAACACAAAACATCTTTGGGACATAATATAGAAAATGGAGACTCCAACTAAAATTAGAAACTTTAGGTGGGGAGTTGTATATAATCTTCTACCAATTGAAGACAATTTTCACAAAAGAAAATACAGTAAAGATAACATTTGTAAAATTTGTAACAATGATATTGAAATAATTAAACATATGCTTTTTATATGTCTTTGGGTTAAGAGAGTGGAGTTTGTAACCCCCTTAACCTAAAAACTCAAAATGAGTCTACAACTAAGGAAGACCAATTGTTACTAAATCAAATAATAAAAATTCAAAAAATATTTAATAAAAATGATAAAATCTTGAAACTAATTTGTACCATAGTCTGTCAAATTCGTAAAGACATAAATAATTTTATTTATAATAATAAAGTCCGTGACCCATTGCTCACTAGCTTACAAGTTACAAATGGGTGGAAAGAATATTATAAAATATCAAATCCAAATGATATAAATTTTATGGATAAAATAAACACTCAAAATTCAGAAATAAATAATAATAGTAACACCACTAGTAATATAGAGAATGATACCATCCCTAGAATTATATATAAAGACAAATGGCAAAAACTGCATCCTAACAAATATAAAATTAACTGCGATATTGTTTTTTCTGAAAAAATGTTGCAATAGCATTTACAGTAAAAAATTCGAAATATGACTTTGTAACAGGAAAAAACTTAAAAACAAGAGTATAATCCGCTATTGAGGCAGAAGCGACTTGCATTTTGAAGGCCATGGAAATGACTAGCGACTACTCTTATGGAAGTATGATTACTGAGAACGATGCTGAGAAAATTATACACCCGTTCTTAATAAATCAAGTTATTAATTGTGCTTTAATTAAAATGTGTTTGTAATATTTATGCGTTTTCAGAACATTTAAACATGTGTTTTGCTTCTATTTCTAGATGTATTAATCAGGCAACTATGTTGCCAAACTAAAGCTTTTAAGAATTTTGTTTGGCAATTGAAATTCCAAAATTCTGTCCTAATTAACTAATATTTTATTTAGTAACAATAGAGTTAGGATAATTTGTGATAGATTAGCACTATTTATCTAATATATTTATGATTTTGAAAAAAAAAAGATTTTCTTGAGATTGGTTGCATTCACAAAGAATAGAAACTATAATAGGGTGTTGGGATATCACGTCAAAAAGAATAATTCCTTCGAATATATTCATTGAAGTAATTGAATCGTAATAATTTGAAAACCAACCTACCTAAAAGAAAGTATAAATTCGAAACTAAACAAAGATATTTTTGAGTTTTTTTTATTTCTGACATTTTTTTAAAAAATAATTGCATGATAAACGTAAAAAAAAAAAAAATTGCAAAACTATCACATAGGCGCTCTCCCGAGGAGCGCCTTTCCTAGTTTATTAGTTTATTATTTTGCCGGTCAAGGATTAACAATAATTAGAGAAAATTAGACATAGGCGCTCCTTCGAGGAGCGCCTTTACTTAAACGTGGATATGGATACTGAGGCGCTCCCCCGAGGAGCGCCTCTCTTCTGCTATATTTCCCCATACCCTCTCGGTCTCGACAGAAAGAAAGAACAGAAAAGAAAAGAGAACCTCCTTCCCCTCCGTCGTTGCTGCCGCCTGCCGCCGTCCACCTGCCGCCGCCAACCCTCCTCCATCCATTCATCATCTTCACATCATCTAGGTAATGTCTATCCTATATTTATTTTTATATAATCATATATATATATATATATTAAAGCTTATTATCTTAGGTGTTCAATTGTTTATATATCCACTTTAGATGTAAAATTGTGTAGAATTAGTTGTTATTTTGGTGTTTTTGTGTATAGTTGCAAACAATTGCATTATAGTTGCTATTAATTTTGAAATTGCACTTTAGGGTTTTGAAATTCATCAAATTGCACTATAGGTCCCTGCAATAGAGTTTTGAAATTCATCAAATTGCACTATAGGGTTATGACAATTAAGTTTATATTGCAATAGAGGTCCTTTAAAATATTGGAAATTGCACTTTAGGTATCTTAATTCTATTAAATTGTATTATTAGTCCTTTTATATTTGAATTTTAGAAAATTGCACTATTGGTCCCTTAAACAATCTTATTGTAAGTTTTGACCCCAAATTTTTTTATAGGACGAATCAATGGCCGGACTAAGCCAAATAGACTACGATGTTGCTTTTTCCTCCGAGGTCCTTGGTCGTCAAAGATGGCACCGGAGCGAAAAAATATGGAAAGGCGATGTAAGTTAAACGTAAAAAAAATTCAATTTTTTATTTGTTTGAAATTTACAATTAAGATGACACAGGACAATTACGAAGTTGGGACTGTCCTTGCGACTTTATGGAAGCCCGATGCGCAAATCCTGCCGTTTCTCGAAGAAGCCGGTTTTGGGTGTATTCCAAAACTACCCAAAGTTGTTACTGATCGAGCCTTATGCACCGCTTTGGTAGAAAATCTTCCACCGTAATGATATATCCAATTATATTCCATATTATCCAACCTAAAATATAAAATTTACTACAATAATTAACCATAATTTAACAAAAAATTATTATTCCAAACAATTTAAGCTTCACAATGCTCACATTTATTTGTTATACCAACATGAATTAGATATACAACAATTGATAATTATGTCACATTTAAACAAAAAAGAAATAAAAAAAAATTAAACTTATATTAGAATTGAAATAACTAATAGTTGTAATAGATAAAATTAGTACCTTATTAGAACATTAAGGTGAATGTAGTGGTTTGGTTGATTATTTGGTTTGATTATTGAGATTTTTGGAGAAAAAATAGGAAAGAAAATGGTGGAATAGAGGGGTTAGGGTTTGGAGAAGAGGGGTTTGGGTTAAATTTTCGGGTGGGGGAACATATACTGATGGAGAGGCGCTCTTCGGGGAAGCGCCTCATGACCCATTTAAATTATTAGGAGAGGCGCTCCTTCGGGAAGCGCCTCCTTAATCCGTCATTAAAAAATTTAAGGGAAAGGCGCTCCTCGGGAGAGCGCCTATGTGATAGTTTTGCAATTATTTTTTTTCTTACGTTTATCATGCAATTATTTTTTAAAAAAATGTCAGAAATAAAAAAAACTCGATATTTTTATCGTTGAATCGCTGCTACAAATTTATGAAACAGATCTAGTAAGAGTATATGCTTTACTCTTTATTGGAAACTACTATCGTGATAATTAGTCAACTTGGTAGTATTTGAATGCTTTTAAATCACATTATACAACCAATTGTGAGTATCTAATCCTTGAATAATTTAAAGCAAAAGGTGAAAACTTCGTTTACGTCATTTTGAAATTATTCTCGAAGCGACATATCAGACACATCACAAGCTATAAATCTGTGGCGGAATCAATTTTGGTAAAGACAAATTGAGGTTGTCCAACCATCAATTTATTTTCTTATTATTTTGACAGAAGTAAAATTTAATTAAAAAATCATATAATGATTTTTTTTTTACTATGTGAAACAAATAACAATACAACAAGGGTCGAAGTTGGCTCGGTTAGCCAATTCCAAGTCTTGGTAAACTGGTAAGCGAGTTCAAGATGTCGTCCTTACGGCTCATTTCGTTGTTTTTATTATATAATATATAATATAATTTTTTTTAATATTCGACCACCGATGCCGACCACCATCACCTTATACATTCTCTACCAACAACCACCTCCATTATTCTCCGACACCCACAACCACCTACGACTAGTTCCACCACCGTCACACCACCAATCATCACCAACTAATTTTTCTACACGCACGCGCTTGTGAAATAATTTTTAAAAAATTCATAATTAATTTTTTTTAAAACAATTGTATTTTCGGATGAGACAAATTAGTATTTACATCTATGATTATTTTTGATTTTTTAATTTCGATATTCCATTTTATGTATAATTATAATATATCAATATGGATTTGCCAATTATATCACAGGATCGGTCGTGTCTATTAATTTATGCATTTTTTTATTTTCTGCAATTTATCAGGTTTTTTATTTAATTTCTAAAAACAAACCTTTTGAATCTTAATGTATTACATGTTTGCATTTTTTGTCTTAGGAAAACTTTCTTAAAAATGGTACAAGTAATAGAATTTACGCAGAATTTCCTTTTTAATAAAAGTATTTGAACAATAAAAAACATTAACACAATCCTAGTATTACGAAGGGCATCCCAAGTGCCAAATAGGCTATATACTTATTGCAACTCATATGCTTCCTATTCCCATGCTACACCCTTCTGTCTTGTCGCACAATTTTCATTTCTCAACTAATTCCCTAAACACGCTCGACCTTATCCATGCATAATATGTTAGTAGTACTTAGTAAGTAGTAACACTTTCTAGTTTCTACTAATCTCCATAACTTTTACGCGTTTATAGAGCCTCCAAACCTTGTTGACCAAGTCACTACTGGACTTGGACAAAAAAAACATACACTATTAGCCGCGCCTCACTCCAGACCACGTCATCTTTTATCTTATCCTACAAAACTCAACTCTATATTTTATATTTGACCAAACAAAAAACTCTATTTTAATATGTTTGACCTCAATATCCACGTATAATCATCATCATTTGCTAACCAAGGGCCACATCATTTGTCAAATAACATATATAAAAACCGGATAAATGATTATTTTACAATAATAAATTAAGCAACGGGCCATTAAAAAAATTTGTATTAGCTCAACCAAACACGTGTAATCTGATAACTTACCCCTACCTTTTCGCTCTCGTGAAGCACAGCTTTCTTAATGAAACAGAAAACACAAGTAAGAGTGAAGGAATATCTCTCACGCGTCACAATATATAGTTACTAATTTTCTTTAATTTATCACGACATGTTTTTTGTGTTGCCTCTTATTTGCTTTTTTCATTAGCTACCTATAAATACATTAATGAATAAATGCCATTAAACATATCATACGTCGCACTTCACACCAATAAGGTTTTCAACAAAAATGGCGTTTAAGCGAACGCTTGCCCAACGTTTATTCAATTTGTCGAGAATTACATCGCCATTATCTCCTTACAGTTGCCGTATTTCTTCATCACCTGCGACGGTAAAAGCCCTAGCTTCTCAGAATCCCAGTAGAATAGTTTCAGATCCAGGAGATGACGGAATATTCCGACGTTTCCTCCACGGTAAAGCGGCCTACCAGGCTCCGTTGATACCACCGGAGCTCCGATCATTACCGACAGGGGAGAAGTTAATGGAGAAGCTCAGAGGAATGAATTATCTGAAAGATAGGATTAGTTTAGATGGGCTCAAGACACCAGATATGGTGACGGAGGAAAGGAAGGTGACAGTGGAAGATGCGAAGAAGTTATTAAGATTATCCCAGATGGAAATGGTGAAAGCAAAATTAACGCAGATCGAAAAGAATTGTGTATCGCATGAAGATTTTGTTACATTGTGCAAGGATGCATGTTTTAGTGATGATCAAGGGGTAGAGATTGCAAAATTACTAGATGAATCAGGTGCTGTAATCGTACTAGGAAACGTTGTTTTCATCAAACCTCAACAGGTTGGTTTTTTTTTTGCATTAACCTTCAATTTAGTAGATGTTAAACAATTTCAATACTTGATGCTATAAAAACTAATTAGCCAGATTATGAATATGATTAAATAGCATTTTATACAAGGTAATTTGTTGTTAATTAATCTTTACATTTGAAACTACCGAGAACTGATAGTGTTTTTGTACGTGTGTTTTTGTCTTTGTTTGTTTCCCATGTTTGCTTCCACAGGAATGTTACTCCGTAAACGAGATGGTCAGCACCTTGTATATATTAGGCGGAGAACATCACTCTTTGAGACCAATCTCAGAATAAATAAATCAACCTTTAAACACAAAATGAAATAAATTTTCTAATATTAAAGGTTAAACTTTTGTGGAAAAACAACATTATTACTAAACCGTAAAAGAAAATTTATATATTTATTTTATACTAGTTAGATACCACTTGATTTGATTTCTTGGCACAACTATTTGATAGGAGGGGTCACAATCAGGGTTATACATTTTTTAGGCAAAATTGGGATTATAGGACTCTAGAGATATTTTACAAGGTAATAGTTTTATCCGTTTTTTCTTTGGTTTTGATCTAATTGTGGAATCCTTATAAAAAACATAAGTGCAAAGTATTTCGTTTGGGTTTGAGAGGAATATGATTGAATTAGGCACCATAAAAAATCTGATTAAGATGATGAAACACAATGAAAGATTGATGTAGAAATAGGTGTAAGTTAAGACAGCTTTTACCAAATGTGTTTTTGTACAATTCTGTGATTACAGATAATGAAAGTCATTCAATGCCTAATGCCTCAACCAATGACAAACCTAAATGATAGCAAATTCAAGGAGCTTGAAGAAATGGAGAAACAAAAGACAATCATTGACAAAAAAGCAGAATTTCAAGCACGTAGAGAATTATGGTGTGGACTAGGTGGTTTTGTAATTCTGACAACTGGATCCATGAGATTAACCTTTTGGGAATTAACATGGGATGTAATGGAGCCTATTTGCTACTATATTGCATCCATATACTTCTTGGGTTCTTGTGGTTTCTTCTTGAGGACATTAAAAGAGCCTACGTTTGAAAGTTTATTTCAAAGCAGGTTTAACACAAAGCAGAAGCGATTAATAAAGCTTCATAATTTTGATATGGACAAGTATAATGAGCTCAAGAAATGTTGTTATCCAGCTTATCCATCGCTTCCACTCAAGAATGATCATGTGTCGTTTGCTTAGATACAAGTACAATCAATTTCAACTATGAGAGGTAAAGTTTTGATTCTTTTTTCCTTCTCAGATGATCAATTATAGATAGTTTTGTATTTTGTATCGGCTATTGTAGAAACAATATATGAAAGAGGGTTAGTGGTTTGTAGTTTACACATAAATTCCAATTGATATACGATCTCATTGTTCGTTTCAAGTTGATGTATGAGAAATACTTCATATTCTCATTTTTATTTCTTCTTTCTGTACTTGTAAATTTTACCTAAATAAATAATAAAGTGAATATATAATACTCCATTAAAATTAGAGAAGGGAAATGACCATGGACGTCCTTTGATTTTTGTCGAAAGTGTAGTGGATCACTTGATCTTTGAAATTTTTTGAGATGGTCTTGTATGTTTCATTTTGCGACAACCGTGGCTTTTTTTTTAACATTTATGTTAGTTGACCGTTAGTCAACGATGCGTGACGTCACGTCAGGGCCGCCTTAACGCCACGTCTGCTCCACCTAAGTACGATGTCAACAGCATTTAGATGTCATTTTTTTTAATGTTCTTCTTCTTTTTCACCGCTCTCCACCATCATCAACTGGCTTTACTACTCCATCAACAAAGATTTTTTTTGTTCCAAAGCATCAATCGAACCCAAATTAAGGTTAAAAAATAACAACGAGCAAATAGCTAGGGCTAGGGAAATTAATTATTTTTGAACCTTAATTTGGGTTCGATTTGATGCTTTGGAACAAAAAAAAAAGTTCTTTGTTGATGGTGTAGTACAACCGGTTGATGATGGTGGAGAGTGGCGAAGAAGAAGAAGGATTAAAAAACCGATTTAAAAAAAAAAGACGTGTAAATGTTGTTGACATCGTGCTTAGGTGTACCAAACGTGACACTGAGGTGGCTCTGACGTGGCGCCACGCGGCGTTGACTAACTGTCAACTGATAGAATTGTTAAAAAAAGGTCACGATTGTCGCAAAATAGAATATGCAAGACTATCTCGAAGAATTTCATCTCCAACCGCCTTCGCATAATGAGGAAACTCAATTTCAATCCCCAATTTTCTATCCTTAGCCATATCTGGCTAGTTGTTTTTGTTAGCCACACTAATTTTCTTTTCTTTTTTAATTCATAAAATAATTGTTTAACCTATTTTCTATTCATTACTTTGCTTGTCCAAAAAGAATAAGCACTTCCTTTAAAAGTCAACAACTCATTCGTATATTGGCTGATAGAGTCCACAGACTATTGTCAGTTGCCCATCAGGTCCAACCCACCAAAAAAGTCTGGATTACCCTTCTACTCCATTAATATCTTTTGACTTACCAAAACTAATTTCTTAATTATATGCAACCAATCAATTAATATCAAAACAAAAAGGAAAAAATTTGTCAAAAACATTAAATTAAAGTACAAAACAAAACGAATAAAACGAATAGAAATCAATGATTATATCTCTTTAATATTTTTTTTATTGTAATCGTGGTAATCAAATCAAAGGCTAATCAGTCGTATATAACCCATTTAATTCTATACACACGCCACCACAACTACCCCAGTAACCTGTCCTTTTTTCATACTGTCCAAAACACCAGTAATTACAACCCACCGATGTTAACTAGCACACCACTAATATTCCACACGTAACCCATCGGAAACAGAAGATTGAATATTTCATTTTAATTAAAACCCACCGATATTAACTAGCACACCACTAATATCCCACACATGACCCATCAGAAACGGAAGATTGAATATTTCATGTTAACCCACCTATGTTAACTAGCACACCACTAGTATTCCACACATAGCCTATCGGAAACAGAAGAATGCATGCTTCTAGAGCTGAGTCTAGTCCCAGGTTGCGGATATGGGAGTGTGCTTCGATTCTTTCTATGCGTCGTTAAGTCACGCATCTCTAAGAGCTTTAACTCAACCATTGTTGTGGTGGCGCCGTACAAAGATGGTGGGATTGAATGCTGATGATGGTGTTGAACAACCATGTTTGTATATAACAATGTGTGATTATGCAAAAATGGAAGATTTATGTGGCAGAGAAAAAGAGAGAGATTTTAATATATGAATGGATTTCTTTTTTTATTGTGGGATTAATTAGATATGATATAAAAGTGAAATCAGTTACAAAATGATATATATATATATATATATATATATATATATATATATATATATATAGAGAGAGAGAGAGAGAGAGAGAGAGAGAGAGAGAGAGAGAGAGAGAGAGAGAGAGAGAGAGAGAGAGAGAGAGAGAGAGAGAGAGAGATTGAGATGATTATGGAAGAAATCTGATAAGATCAATTAACTACAGGGGTAAGAATTGTATATCTATTAAAACGCTGGACTTTCCTGGGGTGAAATAATAGGCTGGACTCTTTAGGGGTGGGTTATTAGGTTTGTGGACCTTTTAAACTAATATCTCAATATATAAACAACAAAATTTCATTAATTTTTTTTATTATAAATAGAATGTTATTGAAATAAAAAAAAAAAAAATATATATATATATAAAATTTTGAAATTGGGGAGTTGAAATTGGGAAGCTCCTAGAACAAAACTGTTGTTGAGAGTTATATTTAAGAAAAGATAGTTATTTAACTCACGATTCTAGCTAAAAAATTGGAAAATAACTATCGTCGGAGTTCAATCCATTTATCAAAATGGTTCCAAATCAACTTTCAACTAATCAACTGTTGATAAAATCATTCAGATTACATGCATATACAAAAATATAAAGTTCAACTTTCATTTATTTGATTTAGGACAAATAACTTTTTTATGTTTTGACACAAAATCCTCAATTATTGAGTGGTACATTTAGAATCATTTGAATAAATTAATAATCAGTTTGAAACTATTTTGATAAATTAATATTGCATTTGAAACTTTTGTTGATTAAGTGATTCAATTAGGATTAATTTGATAATTTAATAACCCCTATAAATATTTACCTTAATTTGTTTTATATATAATATATTTTGGGCTATATACATCTAAAGAAAAGCCCATGCATATATTAGGCCACACCTTATAGTTCTATTTTTTTTGTGAGCCCAACATGAACCCAATCCTTACCCTAAATGGTTAGATAAATAATGTTACAACCAATTTAAATATGCTCCATAATGATCTAATCTAACAAGATTGAATGCGAACTCCTTGAAGAGTTAAATGTGAAAGTGAAGCTTTGAGGTTGATCTCCTTTATTGAGTAGATATGAATGATAGCTTGACTAGAATGAACTCCTTGATGAGGTAGATATAACCGATAAGTTCACCAATCTTGGTTAGATGATATAAAAGTGATTAACAAGCCTTATAGTTATTTCTTGAAGTGTATGATGGTATAGTATTGAATTAAGGATTCAGGAGGTGATCATGTGATGCAATAAAGACCTATATATATATATATATATATATATATATATATATATATATATATATATATATATATATATATATATATATATACACACACACATATACATATAGATCAAGTTCCAACGGCTCTATAAGAAGGATCACATGATCTCTGATAAATATTATACCGTTTTACATGAAATGGGTAACCGTTTAACGTCACTTGTTCAACGGTAATAATAATTACTTGCTCGTGAAATATCATCATGAATTAAGAAATGTTATACCATTTTTTTCCTAAAAACGGGTAACTGTTTCTGGTAGGGATGCCGGCCAAAAAAGGTTACAAGGTTGTCGATTATATCTGACTTTTTCAGGTTTCTACTAAAAACGTTATGTCGTTTTTTGGCATAAGACGTTATGCCGATTTAGAACGGAGTGCCTTTATAGGTATGCCATTTTTGGAATGAATTTGTACTCAACCTAAATACTGTTTGATGGCTCGAATCGAAATGCTTTCTTCATAATAGTTGTACGATATGAAATCCTACAATAAATGGTAGTACAACTCAAGATAAAAAAAGGCATAAAAAACAAAGATATGTCAAGAGGGGTGTAAAGAAAATATCATGTGAATGATAGAATAAAGGATCATGATATTAATTCTAAGCATGAGAGATGAACTAGTGGCAAGTATACAAAGATTGTAGTTCATCTTATGCACCAAGAACAACCTTTAGAGAGTCTATTATTAAAGAGGTTTTCCAACTAATAAATGTGCAATATAAAGCATGTGGTGTGTATGTGTGCTAAGAAGAGTATGAAATGAAGTTAAAGGACAAGTACTCCCACATGAGTAGAAGAAATCATGTAAGATGAAAAATGCAAATATACAAGTCATGAGAGATAACATGAAAAAAGGTTTTAGTAAAAGTGTTTTTATAAAAATATGCAATTGTAGAAAGAATAATGATTACCTAGTAAGAGGAGGTTTAATCATTTAATTAACTAGGTATATGTCACATAAAATAACCTATAAGAGGGACTATATGCTAGCATTCGCTTCCTTTTTGGTGATGACAAATCCTTCACTCAAACATCCTAAGAATGATATGAAGTCATGAATATCTCAAAGAGTTAAGCAACCCCTAACAATGTAGATATAATATATGAGAAGATAAAGCACATATAGAGTCTAAATCCCCCTCATAATAATCTTAAGAGACAAAGTGTATAAATGCAAGCGTGAATATTGAAAGAGTACAGTTTTAAAAGGTTTTAGTGCACATATTTATCCCCCTTTGTATTTATCAAAAAGACGGAATACTTATCTATCAACTACACATAACTTTGTCATTATGAAACAACTCAGGTGAATTAGCTAAGTCAATTCAACTACACATCGCTATGACAAAGAAAAAAGATGCATAAGTAAAAAGAGTAAGGATAGAATGTTTTACCAAGAGAGTTCCATTTAGGATCAAAACTACCCAAACTTTTCTTTAGCTAAGATAGCTATAACAGGGGTTAGTTCAAAGCAAAATATAGTAATATCATAAGACATATAATGAGACAAATAAAAAATATGTCCTAAATATAGGGAAAATTATATATATACCAATTTGTGATGATATGGTTCATTCAGACATCAGGAAACATGTCTTTCATCTTCACATATCATATTCCTATTCTTTATTCTTAATCCACTTATATTAAACTTATTCGTCTTTTGTTAGGTAATATATAGGGACTAATCGTGCAATTTGCTGTTTGATGGTTTAACAAATGCGGTTTTGTTAGGCGCAGGATTTTTAACATTAGGCAAATCAATCTCCACTGCCACCGATATATTCCCCGCTGTTACTTCTTCAAAGCATAAACATGATATAAATTGTAGTGGAAACTGTAGCAGTCAGATAGAGAAGGTTCTACATGATTTAGTATCCCACAAAGGCATGAATTATTTTTTATAAGATTTAAGTGATGGGTCGTGTGTATCATTTAATTATTGAATTTGGTTTCTGTAGGCTGATCTTTAGAAGTTAACAAACAACTTGCTTCATATGGTAAAGTTTCCTATTGTCTGGGATTGTTCAGCGTATCGGTTTTACTCAATGGAATATTTTTAATTGGATCCAGGTCTTTTTAGTGTATTGTTTGTTTTGATAGAATATTCTATAGTATGGAGAGATTTGTCTTTGTTATACACAATATAGTCAAATATGTCTGTATACAAAAGTAGTGATTATAACCTACTATTAGTAAAAATAGCAAATCATTTGTGTTTAAATTATTACAAAGGAGACTGTCTTTAGAAGGATGCACCCGTTGTGTATTACAGGTTCCTAGGTTCAAATAGTAATTATTTTTCTATGTGATATAGATTATAAATACCAATGTAGCATTCGTATAGTTGGCTATTTTGTGTAATACATGTATTATTTCGTATCTTTATGCATTGCACCATTTTTTTATGTTAACTCAAAGAATTAATATAGGGAACTATAGTTCAATTAACTAAAAAAATATTAGGTACCTTTAGTCAATTTATTTACAATTGTATCGTTAAGGTTAAACTAAAAGTATCAGTTGCAGTCCATGAATTGTTTTGTTTTACTCCACTGAACCGGGTAAAACATGTAGAAAGAATATATGCTAGAACTTGGCAGGATGTAAGGTCTTGAGTAAGGAAATTGCAAATTCATTTGATTCAACTCAAACTGCATCTTTATGGTAAAATGTAAATTTACTGGTATGACAGGCTAGTTAAGAGAAATCATGGAAGACTTATGCAAGAATTGAGACACAAAAGAAAAGGCTAAAAAATTCTGATGTTGAACTTATAAATGTATTTGTTTCATATTTTTGTTTCATATTGTTAGAATTTTTGTCAAGAGCTAAAAGAGAGGATTTTAATGGTTATATTTGCAGGTTGAGAATGGGACTTAAAGATTTAAGAGAAGAAGCAGGTAAATAATTATTAACATATATTCTAGAAAATTATAGAGTGGATGAAGTAAAAGATATAAATGATACAGTGATCAAATATGTGCAATGGGGAGAGCAGCAAAAAGTCAAGCAATGTGCTTCATCAAGAATGTGGAGGAGAAAAACTTGACGAAATCAAATAAAGTGATAAAAACTAAAAACTACATGTATTTGGAATGTCATACTTAGGTTTTTGGGGTTCAGTTCATTTCGTAGTTGGAGGAAAAAATTAAAATACTAATTGTACACCTGCTTTATCATTGTATTTCTTCATGTATTAGTCAATGTAAGCTAGACTAGTTAATTTGCTTACACTTCACAGTAGTGTGTATTTTCATGTTCATGTATGCATATTGGTTAGGTGATGAAGATTTTAAATTCTGAATTCTATTGTTATTCTTTCTTGGAAATTTGTTGTCTTAATACTTTCAAGATTATTTAAACCTACCACCCGATCTGATTACACTTATTTTATAAAGTGTTTAATTTAAAAATAAGTGATACAAACAATAATATATTTTCTAAAATAAGCTGAAACAATGCTGAAAATGAGGTTGTACTTCCTCAGAAGAAACGTTGAGAAGCGCATAGTCATGTACTCCCAAAGTACTTGAACAATTTAAAACTCACCGGCTATAGATCACAAAATAGCACCATTGGTCCCTTTGTAATTTGATATAGCCAATTATGCATGTGTTAGTATCATGTGAGAACCAGATAGATCAAAAGTAGAAAAAGCAAAGGGAATATTGTATCAATAGTTGCTCCACCGTGGTAGAGATTTGTAAGGATATTATATATCCTAATTTCATCGGTTTGTCTTAAATACTTATATAAATTTCACGATTCATTTAACTTTCCAATGAGAAGAAAAATAAAAAACTGAAAGAGCACCACCAAGGCCAGGAGTTGTTGTTGGTAGTAGTCATCTTACCAATGATATTTCAATCTAGCCAGCCAAAACCCTGCATTCACCTTATTTTTTCTACCACTTTGTGTATCTTTGGTATTTCACTGGCTTTAAATTTGTCTTCCATGACTTTTCCAGGAATGAACAAGTTCTTGCTTAAATTAAATATTGTGTGAGCCATGTGAGCATGCTTCGTATATCTCAATGATGTTTGTTACGCTTTGAGTTTTTTCTTACAAGAATTTGAAAAAGCGGATATAATATTATGCATAGATTTGGAGTAGGCAAGAATTTACAAGAATTATAATGATCAATATTAATTACACAACGCCAGATAGAAGTAGACAAGAAATGTTAAGAAGAAGACTCCACTTCCCATAGATCAGTGGTCTTTCCTAAATTACCTTTTCTTCTCATCTAATTTTTTTATTTATTTGTTATATGTTGATTATGATAGTTGTAGTGAAAGTATTCTAGCCATTTTTCAGAATTCTAAACAAAGCAAACCTGATAAGTCTCCTGGAAATTTGGATTTGCTATGCTAAATTTGAACGAGAAAGATAATTCAACTTTCATACAGTGTGATGAAGAAAGTGGTTCAAATCATAAGGCATAAAAAATCAAGTGTAACTGGAAAATAAATTGGCGAAGTAATGTGGTGTAATTCTTTGCATAAGTGAATAATTTATGTGTAGTTGATATTACTGGTCTTTTAAAGTTGATTTATCAGTAGTGAAGATCTTCAGTTTTTAGGATACATAACTCAATGATGATTCTATTGTCCCTATCTCAGTCTCAGGTCCAATTTAGTACCCATCAATTGATGCAAGCCCTGTTGATCTATCTTCTTTCATCAGAGATCGAGACTGAGACCTTACTAATAGCCAAATTAAAAATGTACCATTAAAGCTTAGTTACCGGATTACAACAATAAGGATGATGTGTTATATTACTGACTAGATGACTTTTATTACTACTAACTTAGTACCTGTGTGCTATTAGTTTTAGAATAAAACATGACTATGTTTGAAAAAGTTAGAAACCTGATTCTTATTCGAATTACTCTAACCTTTTCTCTTTCGTCCCTCATGAGGATATTAAGTTTAAAACTTTTTCTTGGGAGAAGAAGGGAAAAGAAAGAGATAAAGGAAAAAAAAGAGATTGGCGCTTATTGATTATTGACCTATTATATCTTAGGTTGATGGTTTACTAGTTAAGAATTCTAAGATATTCTATTTTTTTTATCTTTCCTCTTTCTGTGATTTTAAGTTTCTCCTTACTATTAAGTGTTTTGCAATTTCTCGTCTGAATGTCTGTGACTTGGTGCGTTTTATGTATATGTATATTACATCAACGTATCTTTGATATAATTTTTGATTAAAAATTGTATTTATCTGTTCAATAATAAAACTAGAAAATTTTTATTAATTTGAAGTCAAGAAAAAAATGTTCTAATTATCTATGGTTATCTCTAAATTAATCACCAACATAACAAAATTTTTATTTTTTCACTCTTAAGGTAGAGCCCATAAAAGTAAATATTTATCATTTATCTTTACCTTTTTGCTTTTAACAATTTCTATCTTAATTTAATTTCCAATACATTTAGATTTGCAATTCATTTTTTGAATTTAAATTAATTTTTCAAATGTAACTACATATTTTTTGTAGATAATCAATAGTTATGTAAATTATAGTTGATTTTAGCTAATAACAAGTTTTAAATGTTATTTTAAATGTCCAAATAACATGTTATTCAACATGTATTTAAAACACACTAATTTTTTTAAGATTAATAGTTGGTTTAGTGGTTACTGTATTTCATAGAGACCCGTTCCTAGGATCGAATCTTATCAAAAAGGTTCTAAGAGTCATAAATGACTCATATATATTCAAGAAAGAACACTAATTTTAATGACTTTCACTTTTTTTTACTAATATTTTCTCATCTTCTTCATGTTATAGAAGAAGTCCGAACGGGTAGAAGAAGACGGAGAACTTATAGAAGATTTATACTCCAACACTTCATATGCAATATTTTCGAACTGATGAGAGTAATGCATAAGCTCTTTCCTTCACCTTGACAGATATTTAGGAAGGCCGAGAGTTCCATTCAGATTCTCACATACAAAGCCTTCAAAAGCAAAATAATTAGGCGAAACTAATGATCAATTGAGGTGTCATCTTGGGGATAAATTGCTGTAATTTCCCAGTGATAATCACTGGAAAGACTCGGTAGTATGTTGAGTCACAATATGTAATGAGCTCTATCATTCGTTTGTATACACTGACATGTTGCTAACAATCATAAGTTTGGATGGTTGGAAGTCTCGTTTTTCATATCTTGATGTAAAAAATTCCCCATGATAAGGGAATCATTTTGTTAGCCTGAGCTTCTTAATCCGCTCTCTATAAACCACTAGTGAATGGTTTTGGTTCGGTCGGTGATTCTTATTTCTTTTTCAAGATAGACTTCGTAGCGAACTACCAAATTCAGAGATACTTTGAAAAAGTCTACCAGCCTTTAAGGGGTGGTTATCATCTTCCCTTGTACTGACCCTCTAGTTGGGATCCTCATTGATGTTGACCCCTAAGTGAGGTCATCCATGATGTTTACTAGGGGTGAGCACGGGTCAGTTTTACCCGGTTTTGAGGTTAGGGTAAACCAAGGGTAATATATTTCGGTTTAAGGAATTGCTTGGGTAACCCAAGGGTAGGGTAAAAAAAAGTTTACCCTCGGTTTAATTCGGGTTACCCTTCGGTTACCTTCGGTTTACCCACATTAGTCAACATTAGTCAAATTTTTTTTAACGCATAAAAAAGTTTATAATAATGACAAAATCTAAAAAAACCGGTACTATTATATCTCTTAAGATCAAAGTTACAATTTTAACATTACAAATCAAGAAGTAGTGAATCGAATACTTTAAAATAAGTTATGTATGTTTGAAATATTCAAGAAGCCAAATGAAAAGATTTATCTAATATGCATATTTTGTATTTCTTTTTATATTATACGGTTTTTCGGGTTGGGTAAACCCAACCCAATAGCTTAGGTAATATATAGGTAAAATATATGGATCCGAAAAATCATAAGGTAACCCGATGGGTAAGGTTGACCTTGGTAAAATTAACATATATTTTGAATCGGTTTGGTTAAAATTAACTCGGTTTTTCGGTTTTGTTAAAATTCTGGTCACCCCTAATGTTTACCACATAGTTTAGTTCCTCCATGATACAGGTTCATGTGATAATGATGAATATCATATTGAAATACAACATTTAGTAGCTGATGACTAAATCTGATCGTCGGAATATCCATTATTGTTGATTTACACTAAACACCAGGCGGTGTGGCATGTGAAAAAATATTTTGATTACAAGTGGAGAGTCGTGTTGATCAATGGGTGGGTAGGCATGTCGGACTATCGGTTGATCAAGGTATAGGTCCTCTAGATGGATCTCATGAGTATGGTGGCTCTGGCTCTGATCTTTCTCAATGAGTGTGGCAGTATGTACATCTATGAAGGACACGTCCCGTTGTACCCGTTCAATACCACTTTCTTGACGTCCTTTTCCTCTAGTTACACTTCCTTGTGTTCATGCCATTCTGTTATTTCTCAATATCTTTTATGAAAATCCATACGGTTCCCGCAAAGGGAGTTAATATGACAGAGCAAAAACTCTAGATAACGCTGATAATCATGGAAGTGAGTATTCTCGTACCTACAAAAAGAATAGATAAAGACCAAAGAGAGGTTGCCTCTCGATAACGCTGATAATCAAGGAAGTGGTTTGAACATGGAGGTGAGCTCTAACGAGTCTCACGGAGTGAATATATGGAAATGTGTTTGATTGGTAGTGTAAGGTTGTGAGTGCCTTTCATGTAGAGTATAAAAACATATAGACAATATACAAGATCGATAGAGACTTTACTGAGATAAGAGTCTATGTTGAAGTGGAGTCCTTGCTTAAGTCATCTACCTAGGACTTATGGCTCGTTATTGCTAGTTGTTGGTGTCCTTGTGTTATATAAAAAGTGTTGGTGATTCGGGATGGCCCCTTTTAGACATCCAAGTATCACACGGTCACAAGTAATAAAAACTTGGAAGTACGAGTAAAAATATCCACACAGGAGAACAGGCTATTAATTGAGTATATTCAAGTGTTATTGTAAGGTTGCAGAAAGTATTTGACAAAAAAAAAAATGTTGCAGAAAGTAAAAGGGAAAAGGGAATTTGTGATGATAATTAAATACTAAAAATGGTAACGAGTTGACAATCAGGCAAAAGAAAGGAAACGCTGAGTAGATTACTCAAGTGATTAATGGTGACTAGATAAGGGAATGAAAGGGATAACAAGGCTAGGACTCTAATGTCCTACTAGTGGTGCCTAGGAGGCCACCAATTACATAAGTCGTTCTCACGATGTACTACTACTACACTGAATCAAGGGCAAAAGGTGTTTCAACATCTAACCCATATAAGAGTTATAGATCTCAGATGGAAGTCACTCACCCGAAGTTTACTTAGCACTATAGTAACCACATATCGACTCCTTAATCTTCCTTATGGAAGTATAATTAAAAGCTAAGAAATCTCAAGATATGGCAATACTCAAGTATAAGACCAAACCAGTATATATGTAAATGGGTTAACTCATTCCTCATTAAGGCCTCTACTATATGATTAGCACACCCAAATATCATGGGTCACAAAACAATCCCAACCTATGAAATGATTTGGCTCATAATAAAATGAGATATAATCACAAGAGAAATACGAATTAGTAAAATTGAAAAATATATTGAAAGTAGATTACTACTGAAATCTTGCTCTCCGAATATGGAAAACTTGGCTAAAGTTGCATACGAGTATAAATGGAGTCTTTGTATTTGTATTATTTTCCTATATATTTTTTCTTAGTCAAGTTGGTCAACCCATACACTAAAATGTTCCCATTAGCACTGGGCTTGGGATCTGGATTCCCAATTTTCAGACGCACTGGGCTCACAATAAAATGAAATCCTTTTTATATATTATTTTACAGAATCTGCAGATTGTATTATACAATTTCAGCTACATAAAACTATGAATAAATTGATTCATACCACATCACCAAAGTATGTCAGAAAAAAAAAAAAAAAACTTGCAAGCTTTAGTTTCCCTTAGTAAAGATCTCTACAGCTGAATCACCAGATTTTAACTCTCTTTCAAGTTCATCAAATTCCCAATCATTAATATCTTGACCAGAGTAATCTCCATCAATGTTCCCAAATTCTGATTCCAACTTTGCCAATTCAGCTTCATGGTCTAAAGTGTCTAAAACCTGCTTTGATTTTTCCATAGGAATTTCAGTTTCAGCTTTTGATGTCTCTTCTTTATCCTCTACTCTCTCTGTTTCTTGTGGAGGAATCTCCATTACAAGACTTGGTCTCTCAATTGAATCAAACTCCTTTCTTAGCTTTTCAATGTTATCAAATTGCTTTACCACATTTGTATCATTTAATCTGAATTTTAAACAACCAAGCAAATAATAACTCACATGGGAAGCACAAAAGAATATATTATATTAAAGATATAAATAACACTGCATATACTATACCTGCTGTTTATCCCTTGTTTTGGATAAAACTGTTCTCTCATTTTATCCACCACACTGAAAGTAGCTATAATCTGCATCCATACATATTTACAAACCAATTATAATTTATGGAAATTTTCCAAAAATAGTCCCTGACCCACTAATCATTGGGTTTTTTCCATTAGTTGCACAGGGCAATTACTCCAACAATAAAGAAGAAGAAAAATGAAGAAGAAAACATAAAAGAAAATTTTGTTATTTAAATACAAAAAACTAAAAAGTTATTTACACATGTTCTATCCAAATAACCCTTAAAAAAATCTTGCCACGTGGACATAACAAAAAGACATTAACGGGTAAAGGGTCAGGGACTAACAACAAGGACAATTTGAAGCTAAGGGACTATATTGTGAATCTTTGAAGTTAAGGGACCATTAAGAAAGATCGCCCTACTCTAAGCTCGTACATAAGTGATAAGTCTATAACATATTACCCAAATGTAACAATAATTTTTCCCAAAACTCCAGCTCGTAAACTATAATAGAAACTTTCAAAATTTAGACTAGGGATAATTAACTGGGAAGTCCCTGAACTTTGTAAAGGGGGACATTTTGGTTCCTCAACTATAAAAATGCCTCTAAACTTTTAAAATATTGACTAATTCCATCCAATTTTTAACAGATGCTTTAATTATTGCTAAAAAAAATTAGTAACTTCACTTTTTCTTTATTTTTTTTGTACTAGTCAACTTTTTCCTTCATCTGTTTCATTATTTCCCTTTTTTTTTTTTGTTTTGTTAAACTATCACTTAAATGAGTACCTTAGCTTCATAGTCCAGATACTCCTCCTCGAGACTTTTCCTTGGGTTCAGTGCTTGTGAATCATCACTATCCACCTTTGACCTGTTTTACAATACTTGTTAAAAATTAAAATGCACCCAAAAGTAACAGTAAAAGATTTAATTACCGTTCACTCAAGCTATTCAAGTTCTGAACATATTTCTCGATACGATCTATAGATGGCATCAAAGCTCTCTGTATAAGATAGAAGAAACTTATGTACATGATAAATATCTATACTCAGAAAAAGAAGTCATAAAATTACCTCATAAGCAGATAGAAGTTGAGTCACTACATTGACAATGTAAGCCTCATGTATTGCCAGCTCATCACTTCAAAACAGAAACAAGACACAAAGGATATAAAATTACAAAGATGAAGTTTAAATTGAATACTAACCTAAGATTCTTTTCTTTAGACTGTGCATATGAGCATTGAAGGTTCCAAGTATCTTCCAAAAAGTTGATCCAAGTACTTAAAACATCAGCTTCTGCTTTACATGACCTAATAGATTTTGACAGCTCATCTTCCTATAATCAAACAAACAAGATATACAATAAAAACATAAATATGCAACTTTGTATGAACAAAATAGATACCCTAGTTTTTAAATGGGCAACAATTTGATCATTAGCTTCATAAAATTGATCCCTCTCTTCTCGAACATTGTGAAGGCGTGATTGAGCAGAAGCCAAGCTTATATTAACCTATAAAATCCATACACATATGATATGCATAAATAATTAACCATTAATTTATACAGAAACAGAAAGAAAATAGACCTTATTCAATTTAGCTTCAAGTTCATCTCTTTCTTTCACTAATTCCGAGACTTCAACTTCAATTTCCTGAATATTTCGGATAAATAAGAGACTTTAAAAGAATCCAAGACCAAGAAATTAGCTTTAATACCTTCTCAATTTCACTAACTTCACTTGTTTTTGTCACACGAAATTTCAATGCTTCCTCTTTCTGTACTCTGCCAAAAAATAAGGTAAAATCATTAAAAAAACATACAAAAATATCAAAAGTAATTCAATCGTATCACTGTACAAAGTAATAATACCTTTGATCTAAGATACGTTTTTCTGCCTTTTTGCTAGAGCTTACAAGAGATTCAGATAACACTTTTAACTTATCAACCTGTGTTACAACTCAAATGCTTTACATTATATACTTGATCATTTGAAAAAAAATCAATTTGCTAAATTCTTATGGCATTACCAGAAATAAGATAGTGAAATAGAAAAATACCTTTTGGCCATGAATTTCTGGAGAGTCACCATATTTAATAGATTTTTTCTTTAGCAAAAGCTCCTCTAATCGTGAACACATTCGAATTTGTGCAAGTGCTTCTTTCAGATCCTACTGAATAAAATATATGCTTAGATTCAAGAATATGTAAAACTATTTAAATTCTATGAACGGTAAAAAAAAACAAAAAAAAAAAAAGGAGAAAGTCACCTCTATGGTTGGGGCATTTGTCTCTTTTGTCCCTGATTCATGAGTTTGATCAACAGCTTCTGTAAATGTTCTTATTTCATTGAGTCGCTTTTTCAATGTTGAAACCTCAGCATCAATTCTATTAATAGAAAGACAATAAGTAAGTTCACCTTTGAATTACTCTGCATCAGATAAGAGTATAAAAGATCATTTATAAAATAATTTTTTCACTAATTCATGGATACAATCAAATAAAAAAGAAAGATAGTTCATGATGGTTTGTTTAATTGTTCATGTGATCAAATTTTATAAGTAACTTTCATATTTAAAAACACATATTAAACATGTGTAGAAACTATTCTGTTCTTAGCACCTTCCAAGATCAGCATTGGCTTTCAATCCTGTGATAGCTCCTTCAGCAAATTGAAGCAATTCATCCCTTTTCACCTATTATATAAAAGAATACAAAAAATCAAAGTGTAAGGTAAATGTGAACAATTATATGGCACCAAAAACAAGGTAAAAGTGATGCACTGAAATTCCATGTAGTGTTTTATGGGAAATTTAAGAGATAAAAGTGTTGACTTTTACCAGTACTTCATCTTGATATGTGGAAAAAACTTTTGCTAAGTCTTGTACACTACTCACTATTGCATTATGAACTTCTTTTCCTCCAGTAAGACAGAATCTAAATCATAT
This sequence comes from Nemophila menziesii, assembly GCA_029959085.1. Lineage (NCBI taxonomy): Eukaryota > Viridiplantae > Streptophyta > Magnoliopsida > Boraginales > Hydrophyllaceae > Nemophila > Nemophila menziesii. The sequence goes on along the minus strand of JARWIR010000001.1, from coordinate 121,925,950 downwards.
CACACAACTAAATGATTCATATCTTTATAAAATGTATTAATCTCAAGCATAATAAACTTGCAAGTATAGATATTGAACTTACCCATATAAGTAAAGGAGGAGAGATACTTCCTCTTCATTAGGTGCTTCAAGAATCTAAATAACAAAAGATTTAACATACACATGAAAATGTACTCTTGTCTTACTGCCTAGTGCATGTATATGTTCAGTTAAAGTTACAAATATTATGATTTGAAACTCAATCATATACCATGGATATAGTAATGCCCTCCAAAGCCTGGCTATAGAGAAAGACATCACGAAAATTCATTGGTTCACCCTCAATTTCAGGATCATAATATAAAACCTATTAATTAGAGACAATGGTTAGATCAATTAAACAGATGAAACTGAAAGGCAAAAAGTATATCACTCACTAAAGTTTGTTTTCTTGGAAAGTCCTTGTGTTCTTCCTCAATATTCTTCTCTTTGTCTTGTGAAGAACTCTTAGATAAGTCTTGAACTTCTTTAAGTGCAATTAACCATCGTTTCATTAATGTAACTCTCTCTGCTCCCTTACAAGAAACAGAAGATTCTTCGAGTCTTTTAACAGTTAGCTTAAAGCTCTTATAACCCTGTGTCCCCTGATACATGTCAATTAACACTTATAATAAATCTCCTCAACAATAAAATATGAATAAACTGATACAATTACATTACAAAACTCAAATTCGCAACACATGTGGACATAACTTTTAATAAGTCGTAGTAATCAACCCCACAATAGCTGAAACTTTTAAAAGGTTTTTTTTTTTTCTAAATTGATAAAGAGAAGTATTAATTTACAATTCGATCCTGAATGATTTTGGCTCCTTCAGCGACGGCTTGACCGGCTTGTTGGACGACGGAGTCAGCGTAATTTTTGACTGTCCGGGTGAGGTTGTTGGTGTTACCAACCTCCATCGCCTTGTTCACGGCCGTTCTTAGCCACGACATATTTTGGAATAATTCTTCTGAAATTTATTGCAATAAGCTACTGATTATATACAACTAGAGCGCAGATGTTGAAGAAATGCGTGGAAATTGAAATTGAGATTTTGGATGTTTTTCTTTTAGAGATTTTGGGACAGTTTTGGACTGAGTTTTTTTTTTTTTTCGAACGAGGAGATGTTAAAATATTGAAAGAGTCGTTCCGATGTAATGGAAATATGGTGTCTGATTGAATTAACCATATTTTTTTTTTTCAAAGATAAATATATTGAAATAAAATACTACTCCATAGTTGTGGATTCGTTATTGATAATTTTTAATAGACTAGGGGTAACTCAAACTTACTAATGCAAAGAGTATTGCTATTAAGTTTAAACTTAAGTAAACCATCTACTAAAGAATTTCTATCTCTATTAATTCAAGAAAATAAGGGATTACAAATCTCAGCTAAATAATAAATACTAAAAATCGTATTACAAATTGCAAGAAGAGAAATAAGAAATTGTTTTTCTAATGGATACATTGTTGACAATCACTCTCTATAATAGCCTTTCCATAAGGATAATTTCTGGCTAGTAGATAGACTTTAAGAATGCCAAACGTTTCTGCCTCCATTGAAGATTCAGCTGCCACTTCCCACGCATTGTAATCGAGTACATTCCCACAAGATTCCCTGGAAACATAAGAAATAACATATTTGTTATTTTTAGTAGTTGCATCACAATTGATTTTGAACATGTTTATAGGTAGGGTTATCCACTTTTTCTTACTGTTATTACATGTAACATGTATATCATTGTTCAAGACTAAATTTACTTCACCTTTCTTTAAATTTTTACTATTAGCTTTAATGGTACTGTTGGTGTTGTTATAGGTATTAATATCTCTCAGTTCATATAATACATCATTAGGATGATTCGAGTTTTCATATTCTTTCCTATCCTTTGCTGCTTTAAGTGAAGTGTTTATTGGATCAAGTTTCATATTTTTAAACTTGTTATTGTTTCTGGCTTCCCATATATTCTAGAGAAGCATCCCAAAATGTTCAATCACTTGTATTTGTTTCTTACCATCCTTTTTGTAATGATAGTTACAAACCTAATTTTGTAAATTTGGAGTGCAGGTGAAGAAACTTAATGGGCTAGAAGTGGAGAATTTGAAACCTTTGAAGGAGTTAGTAGAGGAATGTAGTAGCGAAGGTATAAGATTTGATTTAGATGAAGAAAGAGTGATTGCTTTATACTATGATTTATTATCCCCCAGGTTCGTCGAATAATTTATTTTACATGGTTTATACTCTGAAGTATTTAATCCTTGTTGTTTTGCCATTGCAGATTAGTAACCTTGCGAGTATATGGTTTTTATTACTCTACGGGTATTCTGGAGATAAGATGATTTATTCGCTTTGATTATGATTAAGATTTAGTAATTAGTATATGTTATTATTACTATTGCAGTTTATATTAGAAGGTGCTGCAAGATTTTGTGTTAATGGAGCAACTGAGCATCATGTATGTTGTGTTTTAAATCAATGCATTGCTTGCTTAAGGGGAGAGTTCAAGAAAAAAATATGGTCCAAATTTGTTCTACGGATAGTAGGTGGTTGCAGCTATGTGGTGCCTCATCACATATATGAGCCTCATTTTGGTAAGAAATTATAAGCTAATTAAGAGCTTTTTTGTTGGAAAATAGAAGCTTGTTAGACCATTTATGGAATGACTGCTTTGACTGTAATACATAATAAACAATAACTATAAAAAAATAACGGGACGGTCCCGAATTTAACGGGTTTTGGTAACAATGAAACCCGATATAGGTCCAAACCCACGGGTTTCGCTAAAACTAAGGTCCGGTATAGACCCAAAACCTGCGGGCACGGGCCGAATGAACTGGATTTTCATGGATCATGGATTGAGCAGGACATTTGCTCACCCCTAGTTTACACCACTACACTTAATGTCTTTAGCGATCAAAATTGTGTTGATTTAAGTGAGCCAACATATAATTGAAAGTTAATACCAAAATGAAATATTTTAGTCAGAGATAGGGATAAATCCCATCTTAGTTTTACAATAGAGATGAGACAAATCTCTTTTCAGTATTAGAATGTAAATGAGATAAATTATATTTCAATCTTAAACAATAGAAATTGGACAAATCTTATCTCAGTTTTAGAACGGAGATGAGACAAATTCCATCTCAGTTTTAAAATTGGAGGTGGAACAAATCTCATCTTGGTATTAGAATGGAGATGAGATGACTTCCATCTCAATCTTAAAATTAGAGATAAGACAAATATCATATAATCTTAAACGTAGATGAGACAAATCTCATCTCAGATTTAGAATGGAGATGAGACAAATTCTATCTTAGACTTAAAATTGGAGATAAGACAAATCTCATCTCAGTGCTATAATAGAGATGGAACAAATTCTATCTTAATCTCGGAATAAAGATGATACAAAACTCATCTCAATCTTAGAATGGAGATGAGATAAATTCTGCCTCAATTTTATAATAAAGATAGGACAAATTCAATCTCAATCTTAAAATAAAAATGAGACAATTCAATCTCATCTTAGGTTGGCATGACAAATATTATTTTATGGGAGTACAAAAGGTGAGGGTGTTTATTGGAGGAGGTTAATGGAGATAGGATAAATCTCATATTAGTCTTGGAATGGACATGAGAAAAATTCATCCTGATATTAAAATTGAAGATAGGACAAATCTTATCTCAATCTTAGAATATAAATGAGAAAAATATCATCTCAGTCTTAAAAATTAGAGATGTGACAAATTTTTCTCAAACTTAAAATTGTAGATGAGACAAATCTTATCTCAATCTCATAATGGAGATGGAAAAAAATCTATCTCAATCTTAAAATTAGAGATGGGACGAATTTTTTCTCAATCTTAAAACTAAAGTTGGGACAAATATTATCTTAGTGTTGGCATGACAGGTCCTATTTCATGGGAGTACAAAAGGTAAGGGTGCTTATTGGAGGAGGTGAACGGAGATGATATAAATCTCATATTAGTCTTAGAATGGAGATTGGACAAATTCATCCTAATTTTAAAATTAGAGATGAGACAAATCCCATCTCAATCTTATAATAGAGATGAGACAAATTCCATCTTATTTTTAAAATTGGAGATAAGATAGATTACATCTCAAACTTAAAATTAGAGATGAGACAAATCTTATCTCAGTCTCAGAACATAGATGGGACAAATTCCATCTCAGCCTTAAAATTGAAGATGGGACATATCTCATCTTAGTATTAGAATAGAGATGGGACAAATCTCATTTCGGTCTTCGGATGAAGATGTAATAAATTATTATCAATCTTAAAATGGAGATGAGACATATCTTATCTCAATCTCAGAATAAAGATGGGATGAATCTCATCTCAATCTTAGAATGTAGATGGGCTAAATTCTGTCTCAATCTTAGAATTAAAATGAACTGAATCTTAGAATAAAGATGAGACAATTTCATCCTAAACTTAGAATGAAGATGAGACAAATTTCATCCCAATCTTAGAAAGAGATGGGACGCATCCCATCTCAAACTTAGAATGAAGATGAGACAAATTCCATCTCTATTCTATAATTGAAAATGTAACAAATCTTATCTCAGTCTTAGAATAGAGATGAGACAAATTCTATCTCAATCATAAAATTGGAGATAGGATAAATCTTATCTTATATTAGAGTAGAGATAAGACAAATTCTATCTCAATCTTAATCAAATATGGGGCATATCTCATCTCAGTCTTAGAATGGAAAGTGTGACGGTTTTTATCTCAATCTTAGAATAGAGATGGTACAAATCTCATCTTAATCTTAGAATGGAGATATGACAAATTCATTGTTTGAATAATGATTCCTAGTTTAGAGTAATGAATTCATTGTTTCAAACGCGAATTTTTATTTTTATGATTTTTTGATATTAATTATGAATTTTATAAAAATTAACAGATAAGGTCGTGTGGTGGTATCAGCAATTTTATTTTTGTATGTTACACATAAAACAGAATATCGAAATTAAAAAATTTAAAAAAAAATTGAAAATCATAGAGGTAAATATTAATTTGTCTCGCCTAAAATGCAATTTTTTGAATTTTTTAGATTTTTTAAGAATTCGTTATGATTTTTTTTTTAAAATTTCTTGGAAGCGTGCGTACGATAGTATTTGGTGGTGGCGGTGACAGTTTTTAAGCGGTTCTTATTGTTTAATAGATAAAAATATAGGTAAACTTTTAAATTTATAATAATATGGGTAAATTACCCAAGGGGTCTTGGGGACCATCTTAGTGCCATATAGAAACCAAGTGGATTCTCTGTTCTACTTAGAGGCCTCAAAATTGACAAATACCTTTACTACCCTTATAGTGTATATAAGACAAAAAAATAGATTCTTCTCTCTCCTCCATTACCATTAGTCTCTCTCCTTCTTTATCAATTTTCTCTCTCCTCCTTCATTAACTATCAATAAATTCCAGCTCCGAACTCCGGCCACCGCCGGAAAAAGTACTGAGCATAAAGTACTGAACATAAAGTACTGAGCATAAAGTACCGAGCCTGGAAAAAGTACTGAGCATAAAGTACTGAGCATGGAAAAAGTACTGAGCATAAAGTACTGAGCGTGAAAAAAGTACTGAGCATTAGAAAAATTTGCTAATTATTCGAATTTTTTTATTGAGTAAATATACTGAGCATGCTCGTTTAATCAATAAAAGTGCTGAGCATGCTCGTTTAATCAATAAAAGTGCTGAGCATTTCTCGTACAAATAATAAAAGTGCTGAGCATTTAGACATAATTTATTAAGTTTAATACAAAAATATATTTTACATTACAAAATTCCAAAAAAAATATCACAAGATATTTAAGAGTAATCTAATGTCTAAAATATGTTCTATAAACACTTTGTAACTGATGTCTCCTCATTTGTGATAATAAAATATACTCATGAGACATCATTTTAGGCTTATTTATTAGTTTATAGGTCGATCTTAGCTTAATTTGGTGCACTTTCCTATTTTGGGTCTTGATTTGTAGAAATTATTATTTTTAGAGCATATTGGGTTTAATTGTTTATTTAGTGTGAGGCTTTAAAGATAATTATGGAGATTAATTAGAGTCCAAGTCAAAGACTACAACTTATGGAAAGAGATTTGCATGGAAATTGGAGATAAGGAAACAATTGCTAAAAAGATGGAAAAGGAAAAGCTGCCTAAATCTGGGATTCTGCAGTACACGTCTAAAGATTGGTGTTTTTACCTAAGAAATAGGCCGAATTTGGTAATTTCCTTCTACAGTGTCTAGATAATTCTGTTGCGATTCTTTTGGTATCATATGGAGCTCAATCCGACCAATAACGAAGAAGATATGCTCAAAACGGTCCAGCAGTGTTTATCTTTATTTCCATACGAATTTGAGTTGGACTAGGAGTCCATTACTTTCCTTCTCCTTCAAGAAAACGAATTAGGTCTTCCTATAACCTATAAATACAGCCTCTTAACACTCTTAAATCATCCTTGGCCAGACCTTAAGGCCAAGAGGAAGCTACAACACAAGAGAAGAAGTCTGGAAGGAGCTGTGCAACAACTATGTCTCCTTCAACCTCTTATTTTGTAACTCTTTTCTCTTCCCTTCTTTGTATGAATTAATTCTTTAGTTTGAGTGTTTAGCGTATATATATGAACCCTAGTTTTGATTGACATCTATCTAATTTGGGAACTTAATGTTTTAAATTGAATTATAGTTTTTATTCTCTGTTTATGTGTTTGGATTTATATTATGTGTTCTTGTGGAACCGCGGCCATATAGAATTACCATCTAGTAATTAGGTCACCATTGACAACGGTGTTTAATTTCATGTTTAGCACATAACGTTTAGTATTAGGTCTGATCTGACAACCCAACCTATCTAGATAATCACTATGGTTGAGTCTTGTGACTCTTTACCAATTACAGGAAAAGTTTGCTTAGGAAGCCTTATTGACACAGGTAAATCCTATTTTAAACTACCGATAGCATATTGGGACCGATTAGGGAAATACTACATAATTTACCCTTACATGTTTAGAACGGCAAAACTAGTGGGGATTGCATGCTAATAACTCAAGCTAGACTTTCATACTATCTTCTTTTCTTTTCTTTTATTTGTTTTCTGTCTTTAGTTTATTAGTTTAGTTTATTTATTAACCAATAAATATTTATCTATCTCTTCTTTCTACTTGCGTATTATCTTTTCTATCTTTAATATCTGCACTTGATAATTTGCATAAGTTCTCTCTAACTTTCGTCAGTCCCTGAGGAACGAATCTTCTTATCATTAAAACTTGCATACGTCCTGTAATACTTGCAGTACCGTGTTAGCTTAGGGTGTTTATTTGCACTTATTTTATACATCTTTTTATCACACCTTAGGCCACACCAGTAACATAATTTCCGTACTGATTTTGAGCTAAATCACAAACTGACTCCAAAATCTCATAGTGCCTCAAGCTCCTGTAAGTTAACATAACACAAAATCCATTACAAAACAAATAAGTTGTTGGCATATAGCCTCCCTTAATAGGTTGTTTTAATGTGACAAATCCTCTTGTGTTTAGTGTGCTAATTACTATTGTCATATACATTCTATCTTGCACTCTAATTCATCAAAAAGCTCATTCTTTATCTTTTAGATCAAAGCTTTATTGTTTTATCTTAAGAAACTAATTCTCTTACAAATGCTTTTAACCTTATCTTTGTGTACATTGAGAATTAGCTTTAGTGATCAACTACAAAGTTTCTTAAAATGATGTTTCCTACAACTCTCGTGAAGAAAACTTTTCCATCCGAGCATCACAGTAAAAGATATTCTCTATACATTGAGAAGAAGGTGTTTTAGACCTTTGGTGTGGTAGCCGGAGAGGTATACCGGCGGATTGAGCGGTATACCGCCCGAAGCAAGTAAATTAAGCGAAGGTTCATGCGGTACACCGCACGAGACCCGCGGTGCACCGCAAGTTAGGGTTTTCTGCAGCAAAATGAAGACAAAAATGCATATATCCGTTGGGGATATTAGTATATCCGTTGGAGACAATTCTTATGACCGTTGGGAGCATTTTGCAGCTATATATTGAAGGTCTTTCAAGGCTACAATCACACCTTCAACCCATATACACTAAGGGGCTTAATTGTTATCATCCAAGAAGGTGTCAAGAGCTTAAAAAGTCTTATCTACTCAATTAAGGAGTTAATCCAATAAGCCACAAAGTTCTATCTACTCAAGAGGAGTCTTTCATGCTTAAGTGTTATATCTACTCAAGAGAAGTATTAAGCTAATAGTTTTATCATCTCTTTAGGAGTTCATTAGCAAAGTTGTTTCACCCTTTAAACACTTTGTATTTATCCTCTTAAGTCTAGTTCTTGTAATAGATAGATTAAGAGAGAATTTGAGTATCGGTAGTATACTCGGTGTCCTTGTGTTGAGATAGCACAAGTGTTTGAGTATCGGGAGTATACTCGGTGTCCTTGTGTTGCGATAGCACAAGTGTTTGTCCTTCGTGTTATCGAAGAGGTTGTAAGGGTTATTGTGTTCTCGACCCGGTTAAGAGAGACACGGGAGCTTAGTGAAAAGCTTGAAATCCTAAGGAGGCTTCCTTAGGTAGTGGATGTAGGGAAACCGAACCACTATAAATCGTGTGTATCTTTCTATCCCTACTCTATTTACTTTCCGCACTTTATATGTTTGATAATATGCTAGTATGAATATTGTGATATTGATTATCTAGTTTATCTAACATATTGTCATCTAGAGTAGTAAGAGATTAGAAACTCGTTTTACTTGATAAAATGCTTATATGAATAGTTTGATAATATTGTCTTTTAGGATTATCTAATTCTTGACTATTTAGTTTTGATTATATGCTTACTAGTATGAATATCGTGATTATGTTTTTCTAGCTAATCAAACTTTGGTCTTCTAAATTAGTAAGAGAATAGATAATCGATTTACTTGTTTAACTTATATATCGAACCTCTAACTTATCCTTTGCATGATCCCATGAGTGTTTGATATATTAGTTGACTTAGAAGTTTTTCTCTTAAACTTATTATTGTCCAAAAGATTTTTAATTAGGCATTAATCTTATTAGTAATCCTATTCACCCCCCCTCTAGGACTTTCATAAGTGTGTAATCCTACCAAACAATAGGGATCTAAATTGCAAAAAGTTGGGAAATATAAATATACCTCCAATTGTTTAGGACCTCCGTAGATATAAAAGCATCGATCAAACGAAACTTCTTCAAGCAATTGATCTTCATTAATCTTCACTTCATCTTCTTTAGGAGAGATTTGACAGCAGATACATGCATCAGGCCTGAGCTTTCAAACAACTGCACACCAAGGAACTAATCTCAGTAAGCGCAAGTACTGGTGTTATACTGTTACTATATGTATTGCAAAACATTCTATTCAAATGGAACATATAAATCATAACATATAAGTCACCTGAGAATTGAGCGAGGACAGAATATGGAAGTCAGTATATTGACCAGATGAATCTCTTGTAAGCCTTGGGACAGCTGCAGAGACCTCCTATAAAATCATAACAAATATATTTAGGGACTTTAGCACAATTTCTGTTTGGGCATATCATTTTAAAAATCGCAACAAGTCATCAAAAAGTTGAAACCACTTAAAAATGCACAGTGAAAGTATTTATTACTTTGTCCTTATGGAGTGTAGGAGATTCATAAGTTAAACAGAATGCAAGGTAAGAAATGATTATTCATTGTCAAAGTAATTACTAGTTGAGAAGAAAGTGACCACATACAATACCTGTGTTGAGGCATGTGGTGAATGAATCGCTCGATCAAGTGCTGCTAGTGTTTCCAATACCTAAAAATGTTTACCCAAAGCAATTAAGACATGCAAAATAGATATACTCTTAGTTTTAAGCATATACCTACTCACCAGAACCCATGAAGGGCCCAACACATTATGTAACCGATGGGCTACATTGAAGAGAGTCCTTAGAGCCTAAATCAAAGAAACATTAACAAATGAAAGAAAATGTAAAAAAAAAACATACTGGATGGAGCTTTACCTGCACATTTTTAGGAGTTAAAACAATGGTTTCCCTCTGATCAACAGACAAGTCCGAACGTTTCAGCATAGGAGATTGTCCCACGCTGTAGAAAACTCAGCAGAAGGTTTTCTTATTGGAGCGCCATTGAAACACTTTCTGAGATCCGTTCTTTGAGACCACGATCTAAGCTGCGCGAACGGAAAGCTTTGCAGCCGGAGGTCACGCCATGGTTCTGCAACGGAGGTAACGCCATGGTTCTGCTGCTGGATCTCACTCCATGGATCCGTTCGATGCTGGTTGCTGGAGTGATTGGTTGAACGCTGTGAGCGGCGGCTAAAACAGGGGAGCAGTGTTGGTGGATTGAATGCTCGCCGGAGCAGTGTGGGTGGATTGATTGCTCGCCGGAGCAGTGTGGGTGATTGATTGCTCGCCGGATTTGTTAAGCTTTGGAAGCTTTGACGTGAGGAGAGTAGGGTAGGAGAAAGAACATAATAAAGTTTTTAGAGTATTAAATAATTCTGATAAAATTTAATATATATATAAGAAATAAAAAATAAAAGAGGGTAAAAACGTAATTGGATTTTAGGTTTATAGTGTTAATTTTTGTTTGAGGCCTTTAGTAAGAACAGTAAATCCAGCTGGTGTTGTTGGGTCTTAAGGTGGTGTGGTCGAGACCCCTTGGGTAATTTTCTCTAATAATATTTTATTTAAATAAAAATAAATATTTGGTCAAATCAACAACTATAAAAATTTAATAAATATTTATAAATTTTAAACCTAAAATATTGTGTAATTTATTAATAAATTATTTTAATTCAGAAGAGAATTGACCCAAATTAAAAATCACTTTCGTTGATTAATTTGAAAAATAATCTCAAACAGAACATTACTTTTTTGGTGATTAATTGTTAATTATTTGAGTAAAGTGTTTTCTTTACTTTTTAGTAAAATTGTGCTAAAAGAACTCCTCTTATACTATTTGGTTTCACCGATCCTTGAGAATAAAAAAGGAATATCACAAACCAAGCTTTAATAGGAAAAGTTAGAATCTTCGGCAGTCCATGTTCAGCTATATAAACTAAATTACCCCTTTCCTTTTCAATTTATTACGCGATTTGCCAAATACATAGAGAGTTGATTATAACGTACGACATACCAACAACAGTTTCATTACTCTTTTCCCGTTAATTGTCATCGTCCCAATTGACTTCGGTATGTTCGAAATCTCATCTTCTCTAATCTCTTCATCAATTTTTTATTGTAAGTCTCATTAATTATTAGATGAATTATGAACTTAATATGTTTTTAGGTCTCGTGATTCAAACTAGACAGTGCTGATGAATTAGGATATATTATATTTATCCAAATAATTAGGTTTTTATAGGAATTAGGCAATTTAGAGCTGATTTTAATGATGTTAGAACTGGACTTTTCACATGTTTTTGTGGTATTTGTGCATATTTTTCAATTGTTTAACCTAATACACATCTAGATAATGTATTGTACCATTGCTTGCTCTCCGTGTTATGCAAAATAACCAGATATACCCATAATTGTTAATGCATAACACATGAGATTTAATTGTTACTTTTTTTAATACCAAGGGTAGATGAATTATTGCAATTACCCGGATTATGTTGTAGTGCAGTTTTTGGGAGTATTTTCTTTGTGGCTAATAAACAATTTTAATTGTAGGTTTACATATCTATCTACAAATCAGTAGATCAAAAAATGGCAAGTGAGGTGAAGGATTCAACAAACGAGAGCTCATTTTCCTCAGGAAGTGGTAACAATGACAGTGGTGATTTTGAATGCAATATTTGTTTTGAATTAGCTCAAGATCCAGTAATTACTCTATGTGGTCACCTCTATTGTTGGCCATGTCTCTATCGATGGTTACGTAATCATTCAAAATCCCATGAATGCCCTGTTTGCAAAGCTCTTGTACAAGAAGAAAAGTTAATTCCTTTATATGGTAGAGGAAAGAACCCAACTGATCCCAGAACTAAACCGATTCCAGGTTTTGAAATTCCTAATAGGCCAGCTGGTCAAAGACCTGAAACAGCTCCACCACCACCTCCACCTCCTTATCACGGAATTGGCTCTTTTCCTAATATTTCTTTCGGATTATTCGGTGGATTTATCCCTTTTGCAAGTGCAAGTTTTGGAAATACGGGATTATCTGCTGGTTTAGGTGGGTTTAACTTTAATATACCATCTTTTGGGTTTCAAGGTGTTTCCAATGGTGCTTCTTCTTCATCAGCATTTACAGATGGGTATGGTAATGGTGTTGATAATTCTGGGTTGATGCGTCAACAAGTTGAGGCGGATAACAATTTGAAAATGCTTTTGATATGTATTGGCTTTGCGGTTCTTTATTTTTTACTTTGCGCTTGATCCTTGCACTTTTTTTATGTACATACTGTTTAGCGAGTGATGAGATGTTTCAAAGCTTCTCAGTAGCTTTGTCTTTTTATGTGATCTGTAGACATGTCAGACTAATCGTTTCATGGTTTGAATTGAGTTTTTTGACTATTTTTGCTGGTTTCAAAGTAAGTACTCTTATGTTCAAGGAAAAGTTTAGTTTTATGAAAATCGAATCATGGTTTGCATTGAGTAGTTTAAATTTGTAATTTAGACATATGCTAATATATATTTATTGTGATTACTCACTGGCTCATGTTCAAATAATTGGGATGTAATATATATTACTAAGAGCATCCCCGTATATGGGGTTTTCAGATCTTGGTTTTATATTTATATATCTACCTAACTAGCTTGAGCTCTATGACCAGTATATGATCTATCTACATGTAATTTTTTTGCACCTGGCTTAGGACTAACCCATTTGACAAGTATGCTTTTAGAGGAAAGTATCAACCCCTCATCAACTTCTTTTCCCAAAGTTTGTATGTAATCTCATACGAAGTAATAATTTTTTATTTATCATCCATATTCGAAAAGATTGCACCATTGGAATAAAAAATTCTCTTACTATGCGTAATCCATATCTTTTAAATAGCTGTCCAAAAATAGCTCAACCCCTTCTACCAAATTAATTTCCACCGTTCAGATGATGGCATGTGTCCCAGAATCGTAGACTCGTTTTTTTTCTTTTTCTTTTGTTATACAGGAGAGCGATTTTGGACTCGAGGTTATTAACTCGGTTTGAACCTGCACTGCTAGATTGAACGACCAAGGCCTTGGTCAGTGAACTAATCTCAACTGGTTTTATATAAAGATAAGAGTAAACATATCCACTAAAGTGTTTCTGTTTTGATAGTTTTCCTTCTACTAAATTTTTTGCGACAAGAGGTCCCTTAAGTTTCTTTTTCGTGACTAGATGTCGCTTAAGGTTCATTTTCGTGACTGGATGCCCCTAAGATTCATTTTTCGTAACTCTGGAGAAATTAAATGGCGCCTATTTCGTTATGGAGTAAGTGGATGTCCCGTAACATATGACCATTTAAATATAAAAAATAACTATTTTAAATATCATGAAAGGGGTATCCAGAAAGGGGCATCAAGTATGGGGGATCTGTTTATATTTTCGTGATATTTAAATGTGGCATATTTCGTTAAGGGGTATTCAGTCACGAAAGGGGCATCCAGTCACGAAAATGAAATTTAAGGGGCATTAAGTCGCAAAAAATCTAGTGGAGGGCAAACTATCAAAACGAGTATACTTCAGGGGGTAATGGAGACATTTACTCTAAAGATAAAATAATACATAAACATCTAAACCATTACAGATTACCCAATACCACTAGCTAAGATACCACTACTATTTACATGTTGGTGAACAAAACCAACTAACTGGGAAGGAGGGGAAGAACTCCAGTCACCAAACAAGTGGCCTTAAAGCGTTTGTTTGGCGACTCAGTTAGCCAAAAGATTACCTTTGCACAAAGACAAAACAAGGATTACAAGTTTCAGCTGTGCCAAAAATAGACTTATAAATATTACAGCAGTCAAATATAGTAACTCGAGTTTCTAAAAAAGAGGCTTTATAATTGCTTCATTATCATTCTTAATGACACCGTGTTGTTGGGGAAACTACAAGCAGCTTTGCACCTCCACACGATACCTTGAGCTTCCGCTTCAGCAACGTTTGAGGCTTCAATAATTCTTGACTCCCCTCCTACCAAATTATCAAAATGATCCATGATAAGTGAAAACAAAGCCAATGGCATAACCAAGAATTGAAAATGAAGCATAAGTATTAATTTTAAAATTATCAACAGGAGGTTGTTTCCAAGAATTATTAATTCTATCTGACTCTGACTGATTTGGAATGCTCTTATCATTTTTAGGTCCAGCAGGAGCAGCCACAACTTTTTCCTTCAGCTTAAACACATTAGCTTTTGCATCATTAGGAATTAGGAAGTTTACATTTATTTTTATATTCATTTCATCCTTTATAAGCCAACTTACATATATAATATGGGTTAGGGACAATACCTGGTGTCGCCTAGGGTATGATAAATAAGATAAATAATAAGTCAGAAAACAACGCACTCTCACCCTAGACAGGCACAGTACTGCAAGTATTACAAGACGAATACAAGTTTTAATGATAAGTTGAGTTCGTTCTCAGCGACTTAGTGTGTTAATCGAATGTGTAGAAATAACGAGTAAGAAGTAGTTAATTAAAAGACAGAAAAATAAAAGGAATAAATTCGAAATTATGAAATTAAACTAAGGAAAATAAAGACAGTAAATTAAATACGAAGAAATATGAGATGAGAAGTATAGCTTAGGTTTTGCTAGTATGCACTAATCCTCCTAATTCTTTCTATTAAATCTAGTTAATAAGGGAGATAATTAGCTCTTATATACTTAGTCAGGATTCTAAATTCTCATACCTTAGACATTGAGAGCGACTAAGGGGGCTACGGACACACCACAAGGCTGGTTCAAATAGGGTTATCCTACGCCACTAGGGCCCTAAGCAATCAATTTCCATACATGGTGATAGTGATTTAAATTATACCCTAATGACTATCTAGTTAGAATTAGTGTTGTCAGGACCAATATCGACACTAGACGTTATGTGGTGTTTCAATAATTAGACACCCAGCTAAGGTGATCATCTAATTACTATTAAGAAAGCCTAAAGTGACCAGTTCTAGGACAGGCAATAAATCAAAACACATAAACAAATATATAGGTAAGAAGTTAATATCAGATTAAAACATGTAATTACCAAAGAAACTTAGATAGAAAGAAATTAGAATTCATAGATTATACATGATGCAAAACCCAAGCTATGGGAAGTTTAGTTCATACCTGAAGGAAATAAACTAAAGGAAATAATAAAAGACATCATCTTGCTCTCTACAATAACTTGGAAGAATAAAACCTTAAGAACTAATTACTATGAGGCAAGGATGATTTACAAGTGATATAAGGGTGTATTTATAGGTGTTTAGAAGACCTAATTTGTTTTCTTGAAAGAGAAGGTAAGTAGTGGACTCCAAACCCAACTCAAATTCGTAACCCTAAAACATGAAATCAGGCCCGTTTTTGTTTTGGTCCTAGAAGTTTCAATACTCATCCGTTTGACGCGTATGAGTAGTCGAAATTCATCGTCTTGGAAAGATCTTCAACGTTTATCTTGACAGTTTCTCCAAATTCCACACCGATTTTGAGATATAAGCTGATTTGTGATCGTGGGTGCAGAAATTCAGAGTTAAGGCAGATTTTCCTTTTCCATGTTTTTAGCTTTTGTTTCCTTATCTCCAATTTCCATGCTTATCTCTTTCCATATCTCTTAGTCTTTGAATTGGACTCTAATTAATATCCATAATTATCTTTAAAGCT
Organism: Nemophila menziesii; assembly: GCA_029959085.1. Lineage (NCBI taxonomy): Eukaryota > Viridiplantae > Streptophyta > Magnoliopsida > Boraginales > Hydrophyllaceae > Nemophila > Nemophila menziesii. Next base: position 121,910,066 of record JARWIR010000001.1, on the reverse strand, counting down.
TCACACTAAATGATGTCTCCTCATTTGTGATAGATTTATATTAGGATGAGACATCATTTTTAGTGATTTATAAGTCATAATAATCGATTTTCTTGAGAAATAGTGCACTTTCCTATTTTGAGTCTTGATTTAGTAAAATGATGTTTTTAGAACATATTGGATTTAATTGTTTATTTAGTGTGAAGCTTTAAAGATAATTATGGAGATTAATTAGAGTCCAAGTCAAAGACTACAAGATATGGAAAGAGATTAGCATGGTAATTGGAGATAAGGAAACAAAAGCTATAAATATGGAAAAGGAAAAGCTGCCTAAATCTGAGATTCTGCAGCACACGCCTAAAGAAGTGGTAATTACTCCTACAAGGAAGCCGATTTTGGTAATTTCCTTTCATCGGGACGTAGATAATTTGCTGAGGATTCATTTGGTATATTATGGAGCAAAAACCGACCAATAACGAAGAAGATATGCTCAAAACGGTCCAGCAGTGTTTATCTTTATTTCCAAACGAATTTGAGTTGGGCTAGGAATCCAATACTTTATCTCTTCCTCAAGAAAACGAATTAGGTCTTCTAGACACCTATAAATACACCCTTATATCACTTGTAAAATCATCCTTGCTTAGTCCAAACCTTATAATTATTTCTTAGTTTATTGTAGAGAGCAAGATGATGTCTTTTGTAATTTCTTTTAGTTTATTTCCATCAGGTATGAACTAAACTCCCCATAGATTGGGTTTTGCATCATGTATAATCTATGAATTCTAATTCTTCTATCTAAGTTTCTTTGGGAATTACATGTTTTAATCTGATATTAGATACTTACTTTTATATTTGTTTATGTGTTTTGATTTATTGTCTTTCCTAGAACTGCTCACTTTAGGATTGCTTTAAGAGTAGTTAGGTAGTCACCTTAACTGGGTGTTTAACTATTGAACCACCACATATTGTCTAGTGTCGATATTAGTTCTGACAAAACATGATTCTAACTAGATAGTCATTAGGGTTTGTTTTAATCACCATATCACCAATTGATTGAAGTGTTTGCTTAGGGCCTTGGTAGCGCTTGATAACCCTATTTGAAACCATGTCTTGGTTGTGCCGTAGCCCCCTTAGTCGCTCTCAAGTTCTAAGGTATGGGAATTTAGAATCCTGACTAAGTATACAAGAGCTAATATTCTCCCTTATAAACTAGATCTAATAGATAGAATTAGAAGGATTAGTGCATACTAGCAAAACCTAAGCTATACTTCTCATCTCATATTCTTAGTATTTTATTTTATTGTCTTTATTTTCTTAGTTTAATTCTTAATTTCGAAAATCCAAATCTTTTATTTTCTGTCTTTTAATTAATTATTGCTTACTCGTTATTGTTACCCATCCGTATAACACACTTAAGTCCCTGAGAACGAACTCAACTTACTAACTAAAACTTGCATACGTCCTGTAATACTTGCAGTACTGTGCCTGTCTAAGGTGAGAGTGCGTAGTTTTCTTGACCTTTATTTGTATTAATTTTATCACACCCTAGGCGACACCACTAAATAAATAATTAAACCCAATATGCTCTAAAAATATTATTTTACTAAATCAAGACTCAAAATAGGAAAGTGCACTATTTCTCAAGAAAAACGATTATTATGACTTCTAAATCACTAAAAATGATGTCTCATCTTAACATAAATCTATCACAAATGAGAAGACATCAAGACCCCCAACTCAAAGTTGTATCGTCCCGATACAATAACAGATAAAAACATGAGTCTTAACCGCTTTTATCCGAAAAGCATGAGACTTAAAGATCAAACCGAGCTTGCAAGATTTTGTCAAGAAGATGGAGAAATATTAGGAGAATCATGGACAAGGTTTCAACATAAATTAGCTAGATGTCCTCTCCATGGTTATACACCCGCTCTACAACTTGCGATATTCTATGAAGGTCTTAATGATAAAGGTAGAGAGAAGGTTGATAACATTGGAAAGGGTAATTTTGTGTCCATGAATCATAATGAAGCTTCCGAGGTTTTAGAAAATATTATGGAACAAGAAAGAAGTTGGCCTTCAACGCGAGCTTTTGTAGCAAAGACCCGAGGAACGCTTCGTTTAGATGCAGAAACTGCAAACTCAGCTCAAATATCCGCATTAGAAAATCAAATCAAAGAGCTGAAGATAGAGATGCAAAAGAATTTAGCCGCTGCAAACGTAGTACAAGAAGCACAAGGTTGTCAACAATGTGGGGTTAACAATCATACATGGGAAGAGTGCGAATCAAATCCACAATCTGTGTACTTCATATCCAACCGCGGAGGTTATCATGGGGTAACCGAAACCATCAGGGTATGCAGTATTCAAATCCACAAGGGGCCGCTAATCCTGGTCATTATCAACCGCGTCCCCAGAACAACTCATTCCAACCAAGAGGTCAGTACCAAAACCAATATCAAAATAGACCTACTCCCCCTCAACAATCTGCTCAAGATGCATATACCGATTCGTTAGATCAGAAAGCGTTACCTCAGTATCCTCAAGAAGGATCTATGGATAATCAGCAAGTAATGCAAGCCTTGCATCGTTTGACCACTAGTATGAACGCTCAGGATGAGAAAGTCCGAGGACAAGATGCAGTACTTCAGATTTTAGGTACTCAAGTAGAACAGTTAAACAAAGTGTTAACAAATTTAATGGAACAGAAAGAAGTAAAGGCAATCGAAGGAGGTGAAAACAATGTTGGGTTCGAAGCTTGCAAGGCTATTTGCCTTGAAATTGAAGAAGAACAGAAGGAAGTACCGCATGCTGCCGTTAGTGCCGTGGAAATTCCGAGTACCGAAGAAGAACCAACCAAGTCTAGCCCCGTGGAATCTGACTGTCCTGAGGTTTATGTGGAGGACGATCAAGAAAAAGCCAAGTTTATACAACTTCTGAAGAAGATGCAAGAGGAAATTTGATCGGTTATGGATTATCAAGCTGAGCTAAATTCGAAAGAAAAAGAAGATGAAGTTGCACCTGCTGTGCAAAAAGAGAAAGAAGAAGAGAAGGTGGAATCGCCACCTATTGTTCAACCAGTGTCATCAACTATTCCTGATACAAATCCTAAGGATGACACTGTACTCAAGACATTTGTAGAGGCGTACCAACCTGAAAATATCAACACCTAAATGCTTGAGATTGCAAAGAAAGGACTTACACCGCAACAAGTTTTTACGCAAGTTATTCCTGAGAAAGGGGCGAGTATAGAGATCCCAAAAGAGAACCTGAGGGTTTCAAGAAGAAGTGAACGAGAGCTACCAACAAAGCTTAAAGATCCGGGAAGTTTCAACCTTCCTATTCAAATAAATGGTATGCTCAAAGTGAAAGCTATGTATGATGTGGGTTCTAGTGTGAATCTTATGCCTAAGTCCGTGTTCGAGAGGCTTGGACTTCAGAAATCAGAGAAAAATCCAGTGAAGCTGCAGTTCGCTGACAACTCAGTTAAGAGGACATGGGGAACAGTGGAGGACGTCTTAGTCGTGCAGGTAGTATCGCCATCCCTACTGACTTTGTTATTCTTGAGTTTGATGCAGATAAGCAAGTTCCAATCATACTTGGACGGCCTTTCATGGCCACAAGTCAAAGTGTCATCAACTTCCAAGAAGGGACCCTCACCCTTCATGCAAAGAATGTGTCCGAGACCTTCTATGTCTTGGGTAAGAAACCGAGGAAGTTAGATCCCACCGTTCCTGTCATCCACAACCTTTCACATCACAAAGTCCCTCCTGAGAAGATCCACTTAAAGCCTGTGGATACTGAGCCAAACATTGAGTTTGGGGTTGGCCATGAAGTTCTATGGAAAGCTCACAAACGCAAGAATAGGCCACGAAGTTTCAAAGACTCGTGGATGGGACCATTCATTGTCACTAAGGTTGTTTCAGCCAAAGTGATAGAAATTCGACCCAAAACTGGGATCAAGCGCAGATTAGTTGACGTTCATAGCCTAACTCGTTGTTGGGGAGGCTATATTCGCAAATCTTAATAGAGGTAACACGTCTAACTTTGAAAGACGTTAAATAAAAGTGCTGTACGGGAGACAACCCGCAATTTTTTAGTTTTTATGTCTTTTACGTTTTTGGTTTATGTTTAGTTTAGTTATTTTTAGTTGATATTGCATATTTGAGAAAGGTATTAGTGTTTTTGATGCTTAGGTATCGGAGAAATCGAGTTAGGGAAGAAACAAAATTTTCGGAAGGGATACACCATCGGTGCGGTATACCACACCTCAGCCGCGGTGTACTGCAGAGGACAAAAACCCGTATCACGGGTAGGAGCCGCGGGTTTTGTACCGAGACGAAAAAAAGCCCGTGCGGTATACCCCCCTGCACTGCACCCCTACACCGCACGCCTAAAACACGTGCCACGGGGTGCTATTACGGCTATTTTTCCGAAGGATGCTACAGAAGCCGCGATACACCCCTGCGGTGTACCCCCTATACCGCGCCTATGGTCCGCGCGCCCAAAACCCGTGCCACGGGGTAGGTATTACGTGTATCTTGCCGAGGCGAAATTTTTTCACGCAATAGAAGCTGCGGTACACCCTGCGGTGTACCCCTAGTCCGCGCCTATGGTCCGCACCGCGCCGCTGGAGAGAGAAAGTTACGGGATTTAAGTGTATAAAAGAGGTATGAAGCCATTATTCCGAATTTTATAAACCTTAAGCCTATTTCTCTTCTCCAAAACTCTCCCAACTCCATTAAAGCTCATAATAACCTTCACCAATCATCAAAACACTACCCAATCATCAAGAAAAACACATCAAATCTTCTCTCCACATCATTACAAGAGAGATTCAAACACCCAATCCTCACCAAATCCATCAAATTGAAGAAGCAAGAGCTCAAATTTTCACAATTCATCCTACAATTTCTTAAATCCAAGCCAACCCATCACAAATCCACCTCACCCACATAGAGATTCATCATCCATTCATATTTCCTAAGCCAAATCAAGCTTGTTCAACCAAAAATTCACAAATTCAAATTTCAAGAGTTGTTAAAGCTTTGAGTTGGGGGTTAATTGAGGATGACTAATAGAACAACAATATTAGCTAACAAGAGGGAGGTGAATAAAAGCAAGGGATTGGATTTAATCAAGAAGAAATCAATTGACAAAGGTTCTAGTTCTAAATCAAAGGGTAAAGATAATGTTGAAGATGGAGGTATAACTTTGTATGATCGTAATGGTAAAAAGCTTTACTTTTATGCAAAGGAGAAAACACAACTTCCACAAGGTCCTACACCCAAGGAGAAAGAGGAAGCTTTACAAGCCTTGAAAGCTTCTGCAGAGAAACAATTGAAAGAACTACCTTTTGCTTATGAGAAAGTATTCAAGGAAGAAGTTGGTACAGGAGAATATGCAAGATTCTTAGAGCTTGGTGAGAAATTGGGTTGGTCTACGTTCATGGTAAGACGTTCTGAATTATGTCATGAGTTAGTTTTGGAATTCTATTTAGGCCTCTTTAGCCGAGATAGTAAAGGTTGTGTTCCGATTAGAGGAAAGCTAGTTCCTTTCACAGTTGAGGAGATTAGAAACCACTTCAAGTTTAAGAAATTGAAAGATTATTGCAAATTTGAAGAAGCGGTTGCTAAACGAAAAATCTTTGATGAGGAATTACTTTTTGAGCATGTATTAGACAAGGAGAAAGTGCAATCACATAAGGGAGAATTGAAGGCACCTTGGCCTTATAAATATCTTCAATCGGATAAGAGAATTTGGCACAATTTCCTTATTCCTAATGTCTTTGGGAACACACGAACTTTGGATGTGACTATGAAGAACGCTCTACTGTTGGATTGAGAAGTAGATGTGGCACAGTTGATCTATGAGGAGGTGATACGATTTTCAGTCTCTCCTAAATCAGTTTATAATGTTAAATTTCCTACTATGATCACGTGTCTTGTGCAAAAAGCGAATGTTACATTGGGTGAAGAAGAGAAACTCGAGTTTAAGACGAGTTACATTGATAATGCTTGGATCAAGGATATCTTTCGAAGAGCGGGTTCTACGCAAGTCTCGAAAGAAGAAAAGGAGAAAAGTTGGCAAGAGAAGATGGAGGAGCGTTTAACGAAATTCGAAGCAGCTCAAACTTCCTTAGTCAATGATGTGGCACAAATCAATGCTAATCAAGTGCACATCATGAAACTCCTTGAGCAATTAACGAAAGGTCCAGCAAATCCAACCTTGGATATCAATGATGCGAGGCAATAAGCCTCGAGAGTATGTTCTCTTTCTTCCTTACTATTTCTGTAAATATGTTTATCTGCTAATTTTAATTTCTGTTTCGAGTATTTTTCGAGCCGTGGGGACACGACTCATTTTTGAGTTGGGGGTGTAGGGATGCGTTGTCGCTCATCTCCATTTTTTTCTGTTTTTAGGTAGAAATTAAATTTTTTGATACATGGGAATTAGATGTAGAGTGTTTTTAATAGCTTGAAAGCATAAGCTCAGTAGATTGATGATAGTAAGTAGTATGTTTATGAGCTATGTTAGTTGTATGCTTTAAGTATTTGCAGGAAAACACACATTGATAGTAAAGAAAAGATTAGTGAGCAATGCGATAGAAAGTATGTTCGATCTCAGGAGACCTTGAGAAGTGTGTAGGCCGTGAGATCCAAGCTAGTTGAAAAACCATTTGATGAAAGTGCTAAAGGTAAGAAAATAACGAAATTACATAGTGTAGAAAGTGATTAAGGCGGTTCTTTCATATTTGAAGCCCTTGAAGCCTTTTTATACCTTCTCACCTTGTGATTTTTTGATTTTATATGCTATATCCTTCTCAGCCCCTTCTAGCCTTTCTAAAGCTTTTTATTGAAACACGTTATGAGCCATATCCCTTTAGATCATAGGACTTTTCCATATGACCCGCACTCGAATCGCGATGCATAGACAGTTGTTTTAGAGTTTGAGTTTGGGGTGGTGGGTCCACCATTATGGGAATTGTTATTGGGCTGGGATTTTTGAGCTTGTTAATTGTGCTTTGTGCTTTATATTGATGATGATTCACATATTTTTATTGTAACCCTTTGCCGGGGTAATAGTGAATGAAAAATAAGCTACGAGCTAAATTTGCCAACAAGGGCATTAAAAGAAAAACATATACATGAGAAAATTAGCGTGATATCTCAACATCAAAAGAGAGTCATAGCTAGAAAAATTGATTTGAAAAGAAAAGAAAATATATATATCCGGACAGGCAAAGTGGAATTCTTATGTGAACATCTTATGCTTTGATTGGGTTATTAGGGATGCTAAATTGTGCGTCAAAGAAGTCATTGGGTTGAGTGAGAAACGTTTTATGAGAGTAACTCAAGCTCTAGGGCGATTCGTTGATGGCTAGTGAGGAGAGAGCCAACAGCTCACTCCAAATTATCCAAATATACTATCATACCGTCCCTAAGCCTAAATTACAACCTAAAAGACCTTTTTGATTCTTTGCTATGTAATTGAGAAGTGATTGAGCCATTAGAGAATAATTAAATGGATCTTTGAATACTAGTGAAAATCGATGAACAATCTATAGCTTTCTTAGGGAACTGAGTAAAGTCCCAATCCTTCTTACATTGCGAAACTAATCTAATCTTGAATTTAAGCCGTGTTGACTGTGGATATTAGAAGTGTACAGGTATGTAGTTTATAAATATTATTGCATAAAATTTTCCGAGTTATCGCTTTAGGATTATTCTATATATTCTGCTATGTCATCCCATTGTGTTGAGAAATTTATAAGTGTGTATTTATAGACTTCCCTTTGTTTTTATCTTTATTGTATCGGGACGATACAACTTTGAGTTGGGGGTCTTGATGTCTCCTCATTTGTGATAGATTTATATTAGGATGAGACATCATTTTTAGTGATTTAAAAGTCATAATAATCGATTTTCTTGAGAAATAGCGCACTTTCCTATTTTGAGTCTTGATTTAGTAAAATGATGTTTTTAGAGCATATTGGATTTAATTGTTTATTTAGTGTGAAACTTTAAAGATAATTATGGAGATTAATTAGAGTCCAAGTCAAAGACTACAAGATATGGAAAGAGATTAGCATGGTAATTGGAGATAAGGAAACAAAAGCTAAAAATATGGAAAAGGAAAAGCTGCCTAAATCTGAGATTCTGCAGCACACGCCTAAAGAAGTGGTAATTACTCCTACAAGGAAGCTGATTTTGGTAATTTCCTTTCATAGGGACGTAGATAATTCGCTGAGGATTCTTTTGGTATATTATGGAGCAAAAACTGACCAATAACGAAGAAGATATGCTCAAAACGGTCCAGCAGTGTTTATCTTTATTTCCATACGAATTTGAGTTGGGCTAGGAGTCCAATACTTTATCTCTTCCTCAAGAAATCGAATTAGGTCTTCTAGACACCTATAAATACACCCTTATATCACTTGTAAAATCATCCTTGCTTAGTCCAAACCTTATAATTATTTCTTAGTTTATTGTAGAGAGCAAGATGATGTCTTTTGTAATTTCTTTTAGTTTATTTCCATCAGGTATGAACTAAACTCCCCATAGCTTGGGTTTTCCATCATGTATAATCTATGAATTCTAATTCTTCTATCGAAGTTTCTTTGGGAATTACATGTTTTAATCCGATATTAGCTACTTACCTTTATATGTGTTTATGTGTTTTGATTTATTGTCTTTCCTAGAACTGCTCACTTTAGGATTGTTTTAAGAGTAGTTAGATAGTCACCTTAACTGGGTGTTTAACTATTGAACCACCACATAATGTCTAGTGTCGATATTAGTTCTGACAAAACATGATTCTAACTAGATAGTCATCAGGGTTTGTTTTAATCACCATATCACCAATTGATTGAAGTGTTTGCTTAGGACCTTGGTAGCGCTTGATAACCCTATTTGAAACCACGTCTTGGTTGTGCCGTAGCCCCCTTAGTCGCTCTCAAGGTCTAAGGTATGGGAATTTAGAATCCTGACTAAGTATACAAGAGCTAATATTCTCCCTTATAAACTAGATCTAATAGATATAATTAGAAGGATTAGTGCATATTAGCAAAACCTAAGCTATACTTCTCATCTCATATTCTTAGTATTTTATTTTAATGTCTTTATTTTCTTAGTTTAATTCTTAATTTCGAAAATCCAAATCTTTTATTTTCTGTCTTTTAATTAATTATTGCTTACTCGTTATTGTTACCCATCCGTATAACACACTTAAGTCCCTGAGAACGAACTCAACTTACTGACTAAAACTTGCATACGTCCTGTAATACTTGTAGTACTGTGCCTGTCTAGGGTGAGAGTGCGTTGTTTTCTTGACCTTTATTTGTATTAATTTTATCACACCCTAGGCGACACCACTAAATAAATAATTAAACCCAATATGCTCTAAAAATATTATTTTACTAAATCAAGACTCAAAATAGGAAAGTGCACTATTTCTCAAGAAAAACGATTATTATGACTTCTAAATCACTAAAAATGATGTCTCATCTTAACATAAATCTATCACAAATGAGAAGACATCAAGACCCCGAACTCAAAGTTGTATCGTCCCGATACAATAAAGATAAAAACAAAGGGAAGTCTATAAATACACACCTAGGTAATTTTAACACAATGGGAAGAACATAGCAGAATATATAGAATAGACATAAAGCAATTACTCAGAAAATTTCATGCAATAATATTCATAAAATACATACCTGTACACTTCTCATATCCATAGTCAACACGGCTTGAATTCAAGATCAGATTAGTTTCGCAATGTAAGAAGGATTGGGACTTTACTCAGTTCGCCATGGAAGCTATAGATTGTTCATCAAACTCCACTAGTATCCAAAGATCCACTTAACTACTCTCTAATGACTCAATCACTTCTCAATTACATAGCAAAGAATCAAAAGGTCTTTAAGGTAGTAATTTAGGCTTAGGGACGGTATGATAGTATATTTGGATAATTTAGAGTGAGCTTTTGGCTCTCTCCTCACTAGCCATCAACGAGTCTCCCTAGAGCTTGAATTACTCTCATAAAACGTTTCTCACTCAACACAATGAATTCTTTGATGCACAATTTATCATCCCTAATAACCCAATTAAAGCATAAGATGTTCGCATAAAAATTCTACTTTGCTGGTCCGAATATATATATTTTCTTTCTTTTCAAATCAATTTCTTAAGCTATGACTCTCTTTTTAATGTTGAGATTTCACGCTATTTTTCTCATATATATATTTTTTCTTTTCTTTTAATGCCCTTGTTGGCAAATTTTAGCTCGTAGCTTCTTTTTCATTCACTATTACCCCGGCAAAGGGTTACAATATAATCCTGTGAATCATCATCAATATAAAGAACATAGCACAATTAATAAGCTCGAAGATCCCATCCCTATAATAATTCCCATAATGGTGGACCCACCACCCCAAACTCAAGCTCTAAAACAACTATCTATGCATCGCGATTCGATACGGGTCATATGGAAAAGTCCTATAATCTAAAGGGATATGGCTTATAACGTGTTTCAATAAAAAGATTTAGAAAGGCTAGAAGGGGCTGAGAAGGATATAGCATATAAAGTCAAATAACAACGTGAGAAGGTATAAAAAGGCTTCAAGTGGCTTCAATATGAAAGAACTGCCTTAATCACTTTCTACACCATGCAATTTCGTTATTTTCTTACCTTTAGCACTTTCATCGAATGGGTTTGTCCACTAGCTTGGATATCACGGCCTACACACTTCTCAAGGTTCCCTGAGATCGAACATACTTTCTATCGCATTGCTCACTAATCTTTTCTTTACTATCAATGTGTGTTTTCTTGCAAATACTCAAAGCATACAAATAACATAGCTCATAAACATACTACTTACTATCATTAATTCACTGAGCTTATGCTTTCAAGCTATTAAACACACTCTACATCTAATTCCCATGTATCAAAAATTTTAATTTCTACCTAAAAACAGAAAAAATGGAGATGAGAGACAACGAATCCCCACGCCCCCAACTCTAAAATGAGCCGTGTCCCCACGACTCGGAAAAGACTCGAAACAGAAATTAAAATTAGCAGATAAAAGCATTTATAGAAATGGTAAGGAAGAAAGAGAACATACTCTCGAGGCTATTGCCTCGCATTATCGACATCCAAGATAGGATTTGCTTGATCTTTCTTTAATTTCTCAAAAAGTTTCATGATGTGCACTTGATTGGCTTTGATTTGTATCATTTGCTAAGGAAGTTTAAGCTGCTTCAAAACTGTTTAAACGCTCATCCATCTTCTCTTGCCAACTATGCTCTTTTTCTTCTTTTGAGATTTGCATAGAAACCGCTCCTCTCAAGACTTTCATGATCCAAGCATTATCAATATAACTCTTCTTAAACTCGAGTTTCTCTTCTTCACCCAATATAACATTCGCTTTTTGCACAAGACACGTGATCATAGTAGGAAATTTAACATTATAAACCGATTTAGGAGAGACCAAAAATCGCATCACCTCCTTAAAGATCAACTGTGCCACATCCACTTCTTCTCCTCTCAAAATACAATCCAAAAGTAGAGTGTTATTTTTAGTCACATTCAAAGTTCGTGTGTTTCCAAAGACATTAGGAATAAGGAAATTGTGCCAAACTCTCGCATCCGGTTGAAGATATTTGTAAGGCCAAGGTGCCTTCAATTCTCCCTTATGTGAATGCACTTTCTCCTTGTCTAAAACATGCTCAAAAAGTAATTCCTCATCAAAGATTTTTCGTTTAGCAACCGCTTCACTATACTTGCAATGTCCAATTAATTTCTTAAACTTGAAGTGGTTTCTAATCTCATAAACTGTGAAAGGAACTAACTTTCCTCTAATCGGAGCACAACCTTTACTATCTCGGCTAAAGAGGCCTAAATAGAATTCCAAAACAAACTCATGACATAATTCAGAACGTCTTACCATGAACGTAGACCAACCCAATTTTTCACCAAGCTCCAAGAATCTCTTATACTCTCCTATACCAACTTCTTCATTGAATACTTTCTCATAAGCAAAAGGTAGTTCCTTTAATTGTTTTTCTGCAGAAGCTTTCAAGGCCTTTGAAGCTTTCTCTTTATCCACGGGTGTAGGATCTTTGAAAGGAAGAGGTTGTGTTTTCTCCTTTGAGTAAAAGTAAACCCTTTTTCCCATTAAATCAAACATAGCTAGCTTACCTCCATCTTCAACATCGATTTTACCCTTAGATTTGGAACTAGAACCTTTGTTATTTGATTTCTTCTCAATTGACCCCAATACCTTGCTTTTCTTCATCTCCCTCTTGTTAGCTAATGTTTCTGTTCTCTTAGTCATCTCAATTGACCCCCAACTCAAAGCTTTAACAACTCTTGAAATTTGAACTTTTGAATTATTGGTTGAACAAGCTTGAATTGGTTTAGGAAAGGTGAATTGATGATGACTATCTATGTGGGTAAGATGAATTCTTTATGGATTGGTATGGATTTAAGAAATTGTAGGATGAATTTTGAAAATTTAAGCTCTTGATTCTTCAATCTCAATGTGTTTGGTGAGGACTGGGTGTTTGAATCTCCTTTGTAATGATGTGGAGAGAAGCCTTGATGTGTTTTTATGATGATTGGGTATTGTTTTGATGTTTGGGGAAGGTTTGAATGAGATTTAATGGAGTTGGGAAAGGTTTGGAGAAAAAAGAGAGGCTTAAGGATTTAATAATTCGGAATAATACCAATCCTCCTCCTTTTATAACCTAAAAACGCAATTAATTCTCTCTCCAGCGGCGCGGTGCGGTATACCGGAACTGAGGCGCGGTGTACCGCAGCTTCTGTTCTTTGAAATTTTAATGCTCGGCAAAAAACGTGTGTCCTCTACCCGTGGTCACAGGTTTTTGATCCTGCGGTGTACCGGAGCTGTGGTCCGGTGTACCGGACCTGAAGCTCTGATTTTTTTTCTTCTCGACCAAAAACTCGAGTCTTCACCCCGTGGGTATGTGTTTTCTCCTCTGCGGTATACCGGAAGAAACGTCCGGTGTACCAGACTGCTGGTCTGAATTTTCCGAAATTTTTTGTTTCTCCTCCCGCACTCGAATTCTCCCATACCTAAGCATCAAAAACACTAATACCTTTCTCAGATATGCAATATCAACTAAAAACAACTAAACTGAACACAAACTAAAAAGGTAAAAAGCATAAAAACATAAAAAATCGCGGGTTGTCTCCCGTACAGCACGTTTATTTAACGTCTTTGAAAGTTAGACGCGTTACCTCTATCAAGATTTGCGAATATAGCCTCCCCAGCAACGAGTTAGGCTATGAACGTCAACTAATATGCGCTTGATCCCCTTCTTGGGTCGGATTTCTATCACCTTGGCTGAAACAACCTTAGTGACAATGAATGGTCCCATCCACGAGTCCTTGAAACTACGTGGCATATTTTCGCGTTTGTGAGCTTTCCATAGTACTTCATGGCCAACACCAAACTCAATGTTTGGCTCAGTATCCACAGGTTTTAAGTGGATTTTCTCTGGAGGGACTTTGTGATGTGAAAGGTTGTGGATGACAGGAACGGTGGGATCTAACTTCCTTGGTTTCTTACCCAAGACATAGAAGGTCTCAGATATGTTCTTTGCATGAAGGGTAATGGTCCCTTCTTGGAAGTTGATGACACTTTGACTTGTGGCCATGAAAGGCCGTCCAAGTATGATTGGAACCTTCTTATCTGCATCAAACTCAAGTATAACAAAGTCAGTAGGGATGGAGATACTACCTGCTCGGACTAAGACAACCTCCACTGTTCCCCATGTCTTGGCAACTGAGTTGTCAGCGAACTGCAACTTCACTGGAGCTTTCTCTGATTTCCAAGTCTCTCGAACACGGACTTAGGCATAAGATTCACACCAGAACCCACATCGTACATAGCTTTCACTTTGAGCATACCATTTATTTGAATAGGAAGGTTAAAAATTTCCGGATCTTTGAGATTCGTTGGTAACTCTCTTTCACTTCTTCTTGAGACTCTCAGGTTCTCTCTTGGTTCTTCTACACTCGCTTATTTCTCAGTAATAACTTGCGTAAAAACTTGTTGCGGTGTAAGCCCTTTCTTCTCAATCTCAAGCATTTGGGCGTTGATGTTTTCAGGAGTGTACGCCTCTACAAATGTCTTGAGTTTAGTGTCATCCTTTGGATTAGTATCAGGAATAGTTGATGACACTATTTGAACAACTGGTGGCGATTCCACCTTCTCTTCTTCTTTCTCTTCTTGCACAGCAGGTGCAACTTCAACTTCAATTTCAACTCTTGGTTCCTCCTTTGAGGCTTCTTCCTCTTTCTCTTTAGCCAGCTCAGCTTGAAAATCCATAACCGATCTAATCTCCACTTGCATATCCTCCAGAAGCTGTATAAATTCGGATTTTTCTGAATCATCCTCCACATCACTCTCAGAACAGTTAGATTCCACGGGGCTAGACTTGGTTGGTTCTTCTTCGGTACTCGGAACCTCCACGGCACTAACGGCTGATTGTGGTATTTCCTTCTTTTCTTCTTCAATTTCAAGGCAAATAGCCTTACAAGTTTCGAACCCAACGTTGTCATCACCTCCTTAGATAGCCTTCAATTCTTTTTGTTCCATTATATTTGTTAGAACCTTATTCATTTGTTCTATTTGAGTACCTAAAATCTGAAATGCGGCTTCTTGTCCTCGTAACTTTTCGCCCTGAGTGTTCATAGTCGTGGTCAAACGGTCGAAAACTGTTGCTAATTATTGATTATCCATAGTTCCCTCTTGAGGATACTGTGGTAAGGCTTTCTGATCTAATGAATCGGCATAGGCATCTTGAACAGGTTGTTGTGGGGGAGCAGGTCTATTCTGATATTGATTTTGATACTGACCTCGTGGTTGGAAAAAGTTGTTCTGGGGGCGCGGTTGATAATGACCAGGATTAGGATACTGCATACCCGGATGGTTTCAGTTACCAAATTGATAACCTCCTCGGTTGGATATGGAATAAACAGATTGTGGATTTCCTTCGCCCTCTTCCCAAGTATGATTATTAACCCCACATTGTTGACAACCTTGTGCTTCTTGCACTACATTTGCTGCGACTAAATTTCTCTGCATCTCTAGCTTAAGTTCTTTGATTTGATTCTCTAATGCGGATATTTGAGCTGAGTTTGCAGTTTCTGCGTCTAAACGAAGCGTACCTCGGGTCTTTGTAACAGGAGCTCGCGAAGATGGCCAACTCCTTTCTTGTTCAATAATATTTTCCAAAACCTCGGTAGCTTCAACAGGATCCATGGACACGAAATTCCTTTTCCCAATGTTATCCACCTTCAGTCTACCTGCTTCGTTGATACCTTCATAAAATATAGCTAACTGTAGAGAGGGGGTATAACCATGGAGCGGACATCTAGCTAACTTCTGCTGAAACCTTGTCCATGCTTCTCCTACTACTTCTCCATCTTCTTGACAAAACTTCGCAAGCTCGCTTTGGTCTTTGAGTCTCATGCTCTTCGGATAAATACGGTTAAAGAAAGCGGCTTGAAGTTCTGTCCATGAAATAATTGTCCTTGGTGGTTGCCAATCTAGCCACTCACCAACTCTACCGGTCAGAAAGAACGAAAACATATGACAATACATTTGCTCGCGTGTAATGCCTGGAGTAACATAAGCATCACAAATCTGCATAAACTTCTGAATCGCTCTCACCGGATCTTAAATTGCTGTACCGCTATAGAGTCCAAAACTTTGAAACTGACTGAACATGCCCGGATCGGGTCGAAATTTAATATTTTGGATCTCCGGAGGACGGTAACCTATCGGTTGAACATGAAACGGCACTCAGAGGCCAGGAAGGTCTTGTTCAACTCGATTCTGATTAACATTGTTTTGCCCGTTACCTCTTCCTAGTGGATGTTGTCCTTGTTGTTGTACACCAGGTGGAATAAATGGTGGTGGTCCTCCTGGTGCAAAGTATGGTAATCCTCCAGGTGGGATTACAAGTGGTGGATCTAACTGATCTTGTACGCCTGCCATAGCTCTTCTTAAGGCTCTTTCCTCACGAATACGTTTATTAGAAGATCTAAAGCTCCTCTGAGGGTCCGGTAACGGAGGCCAAGAATTAAACACTGTGAAACCTGAAAAAGACTAAAGCAAACCACAAGCGTAAATCCGGAAAAACAAAAACTAAATATTGAAAAATAAAAATTAATTAAAAACTACTACTCGAAATAGATAACCCACACGCTAATGAGACACAAGTCCCCGGCAGCGGCGCCAAAAACTTGGTGTCGCCTAGGGTGTGATAAAATAAGATAAATAATAAGTCAGAAAACAACGCACTCTCACCCTAGACAGGCACATTACTGCAAGTATTACAGGATGAATGCAAGTTTTAATGATAAGTTGAGTTCGTTCTCAGGGACTTAGTGTGTTAATCGAATGGGTAGAAATAACGAGTAAGAAGTAGTTAAGTAAAAGACAGAAAAATAAAAGGAATAAATTCGAAATTATGAAATTAAAATAAGGAAAATAAAGACAGTAAATTAAATACGAAGAAATATGAGATGAGAAGTATAGCTTAGGTTTTGCTAGTATGCACTAATCCTTTTAATTCTTTCGATTAAATCTAGTTAATAAGGGAGACAATTAGCTCTAGATACTTAGTCAGGATTCTAAATTCCCATACCTTAGACCTTGAGAGCGACTAAGGGGGCTACGGACACACCACGAGGCTGGTTCAAATAGGGTTATCCTACGCCACTAGGGCCCTAAGCAATCAATTTCCATACATGGTGATAATGATTTAAATTATACCCTAATGACTATCTAGTTAGAATTAGTGTTGTCAGGACCAATATCGACACTACACGTTATGTGGTGTTTCAATAATTAGACACCCAACTAAGGTGATCATCTAATTACTATTAAGAAAGCCTAAAGTGATCAGTTCTAGGACAGGCAATAAATCAAAACACATAAACAAATATTTAGGTAAGAAGCTAATATCAGATTAAAACATGTAATTCCCAAAGAAACTTAGACAGAAAGAAATTAGAATTCATAGATTATACATGATGCAAAACCCAAGCTATGAGAAGTTTAGTTCATACCTGAAGGAAATAAACTAAAGGAAATACTAAAAGACATCATCTTGTTCTCTACAATAACTTGGAAGAATAAAACCTTAAGAACTAATTACTATGAGGCAAGGATGATTTACAAGTGATGTAAGGGTGTATTTATAGGTGTTTAAAAGACCTAATTCATTTTCTTGAAGGAGAAGGTAAGTAGTGGACTCCAAGCCCAACTCAAATTCGTAACCCTAAAACATGAAATCAGATCCGTTTTTGTTTTGGTCCTAGCAGCTTCAATACTCATTCGTTTGACGCGTATGAGTAGTCGAAATTCATCGTCTCAGAAAGATCTTCAACTTTTCTCTTGACCGTTTCTCCAAATTCCACACTTATTTTGATATATAAGCTGATTTGTGGTCGTGGGTGCAGAAATTCAGATTTAAGACAGCTTTTCCTTTTCCATGTTTTTAGCTTTTGTTTCCTTATCTCCAATTTCCATGCTTATCTCTTTCCATATCTCTTAGTCTTTGACTTGGACTCTAATTAATCTCCATAATTATTTTTAAAGCTTCACACTAAATAAATAATTAAACCCAATATGCTCTAAAAATATTATTTTACTAAATCAAGACTTAAGTATAGGAAAGTGTGCGATTTCTCAAGAAAAACGATTATTATGACTTCTAAATCACTAAAAATGATGTCTCATCTTAACATAAATCTATCACAATTGAGGAGACATCAGTACCATTAAACACAAAATTATTATCTCCTTTCCAAATTTGTCAGCATACGTTACGAATAAGTTCAGCATTACCATTACTCGTTTCCAAATTATCATTCAAAGAGGCGAATATGTATAAAAATCACTCACCAATCTTTGTAGTACTTTGGTATCTAGTATGTAATGTCAAAGGAGAAGAAACACAAACAACACGTGCCCAAGGACACACTAAAAAGAGGTGTTCCACGCTTTCATCTTCTAAATTACAAAGCTTACATGTCTTATTTTAGTACATTTTCTGTTAAAAAGATTTATATCCGTTGGAAGGTAATTTCTGATACATTTCCACATAAAGTTACAGATTTTTGTAATACAGTTCATGTTCCAAATAATTTTTCATAAGGATCAGGCTTTTAACTAGTGGAAGGGTTTTGGTTATTAGTAGCTAAGAAATATTCACCTTTAGATTTTTTTTATAATTTGGTAAGCCTCTTTAACACTATAATTACCATCAGTAGCTTCATTCCAAACACAAAAGTCATCACATTTGAATGAAGATAAAGGCATATTTATACTAGTTTCACTAGTTTTGGGTTCAAAATTTGCTTTAACACAATTAATATCTCAACTTTTATTTTCCTAATTCATAAGGTCTTCAACCCAAATCAGGTTTGCATCTTTAGGTTTGATACACGTTTTAGATTTAAAAATCCAATTATCAAAATGAAGATGAATAGAGTTTCCATTATCAACCCTTCAACTAATACTTTTCTCAAATATTTTCTTCCTTCCAAGATACTCCATCCTAGAGAAGGAGAAGATCTCATTTCAGCATTTAAAAAATTCCCGTTGTTGTAGTATTTACCTTTCAACAGTTTTGCAATCATTGAATTTTCCTTTTGTTATATATACTATGCTTGCTTACCCAGCAAAGCATAATCCATTAGGTTTATTTCTCTGAACCCAATCCTCCAACAAATTTTGAGGAACAGAGAGATTCCCAATTTATGAAATGACTACTTTTTTTATCCCACGACTTCAATAATACCATTAATAGTGTTGCAAATATTCTTTGGCATTAAAAAAGTAGACATAAGGTGATTAAGCAAACTTTGGAGCACTGATTATATTAAAATTTCCTTACCACTGTCTGATAAGAATAATGTTTTGCAATTATCTATTTTATTAACAATTCTTTTAACCAATCAATCTAGATCCCTAGATTTATTCCTACTCCAGTTAGTAGGTAACTCAAGATAAGAGCCTAAAGACTCAATTTAGTTCATTTATAGTTTCTTAGCCATAATATACCTGATATGACTAGATGTGTTAGTGCTAAAGAGGACACCACATTTAGATTTATTAAGGCTTAACCCTGTGGAATTTTCATAATCTTTCATTATTTCTGTAAAAGCTAAACTTCTTTCAACTCAGATTTAAGGAAAAAAAATACTATCATCAGCAAATAGTAGATGGGTTATAGTAGGGTAGTTTTTTTAGCTATTTTGAAACCCTCTAGTTGATTTTTACTAAGGTATTGAGAGTTTGAGAGACTATACAAAACAGGAAGGGGGATAGGGGATCCCTTTTCCTAATGCCTCGAGAAGGTTTTTGTAGAGGAATGGAATATGAGACTGAAGTTATGCAATTCATGATGTTTTTAACCCATTTTGAGTGAAAACCAAGCTTTAGTAAAAATTATTCTAAGAAATTCCATTCAATATATTCGCATGTCTTTTTAACATCGGATTTAATAGCCAAATAATATCTTTTAGTATCATTTTTCCTCTTTAAAAAGGTTATTAATTCATGAGAGATCATAATGTTTTCTTGGATTTTCCTACCAGGAATAAATCTAGATCGATTTTCATCAACTGTGAAAGGCATCAATGGCTTCAATCTATTGACAAGCACTTTAGAAATGATTCTATATATACAATTAGTACAACTAATTGGCCTATATTAATGTAGCTCACTAGGCTTGTCTTCTTCTTCTTCTTCTTCTTTCTCGTACTAATTCCGAACCTCCAACATTAGTTAACTCCACGTGTGGTTTTCGATGCCCATAACTTCCATATGTCATCTATTATCAACAAATATGTGAGAAAATTTTGAAATTAAATAAAATGTCCTAAGGGAGGAGGAGGGGAGGGAGAAATATGAGAATGTGAAATTAAAATCTATCTTGAAATTAGAACACTTGATCCTAATTAAAGATTCGGAGTTTTATTGATATTAGATAGAGTGACTACAACAACATTAAAGAGATATGACACAATAATATAATATCCCATCAAGTTTTATATGTATTTATTTTATGACAAACATTAGTGAAACAATTTAACATTCAATATATTAAGCCTAAGATATATGCAATATGTAGGAAAAATTAATTATTGGTATGCACAAAAGGAAAGAGTTTAAGGAAGAGAAAACAAACTTGAGATTTAGAGTGGTTTTAAAATTCTTTGTTTAAATTAATAGCCTAAGATATAAGCACTTTAAGGATTTCAACACTTCCATTAGAAATTCTTATGTCTTTTAAACGTGAGAGCACACCTTTGTACATCCTCTTGGAAATTATCCTTCGAAGGTTCGAGATAGTATTGTTGTGAACATTAAGATAATAAGTGGACAATCTCCACTCTCGGTGTAACACTTTACAAACCTATGAAATCTTTTCTTGTGTATCAACACACAAGAACTAATATACAAATATACAATTTCTATTCTGATCTACCACTTCACACTCCGTGAAGCCCTCAAGATAAGTGTCTCTCCTACATTAGCTCTACCTCAACCTCATATTGTTGGTGGGTCCTTGTGTGTTATAAAATATATGCTAAGAATAGAGGAACCCCTAACTGCAAGTGTACAGTTGTCCCAAGTAATATACGATAATCAAGTTCGTTTGCAGGGACGGATTAGGTTGACTCTAATGTTATCAAATAGTGGTATAATTGCAGATACGAAAAGATAAAAGATATGATGTTTGTTTTGGTTTTCTAAAACTAGGGTGCAAATAATTTAAATACTAAATTAATTAAACTAGAATGGAAATAATGCAATGAGGTAGACGCAGGAGAAAAGTAGTACTTGAGTCACGCTAGGGTTTCACCACAAACTTTCTTAATTAATGTCTTCCTTTAAGGGTTGAATTATTATTATTACGCTAGTCGGGATTCTAAAGTCTCTTAGCCCCTGTCAGGGTGGACCTAAAAGCTCTCCTACGGTCTTCTAAACCCCGTCAGGGTGATTAAAACCACTTTCAGATGATGAAAACTTACCACATTGGCTATTGTCTAGTCAAGCCTGTCAAGGTCATTGGCGGATACCAACGACAAATACCTAATTCTGTATCTAAACCCCCCGTCAAAGTGATCAATACGCCACTATATTGAATAGCCTAGATACTAAAACTCATCCCTAGTTCATGACGCTAACGATAATAAATAATCACAAGATAAAAGCCAACATAAAATACTAATTCAAATTGAATTCCTAAAATCCCAAATTGGAAAAACAATAATTAAACAAGTTTGGGTTCAACCCACTTTGCAATTCTCAAGTACAAAAGGAATTTAGCTCATAATTAAAGTAAAAGAAAAATAAATAAAAATACAGGAATTCATGTTACAGAAAGAGAATAAAATAAAAGACCTAATTAGGAGGTTGGATTTGGCTGTTGATTTGGAGAAGGTGAATTTTTTAGCTCTTGGCGTCTTCCTTTTCCTAGCTTTTGTTCTTTTCTCTGACGCTCTGACTTTGTGTAAAATAAATTATGTGTAAAAATAAAGTCAAAAAGCCTATTTATACTAAATAATTTGGACTTGGGCCATTTTAAGTGAATAGATGAAATAATTAATGGCCCGAGTCCACTCTTCAAGTCCAAATCCCGTAACTGATGTACACCCCCCACTAAAACGGCTGTAACTTTCTCAATTTAACTCCGAATTGACTCATTAAACTTGATAATTATTCGTAACTCGATAAGGCACGAATCTTCTTTACAACTCAAAGGCTGAATCCATGATTAAGTAGCTCGAAATCAGCAATTTCAATCAGCCTTCTAGATTTGCAGCTCTAATTTGTCAACTCTTCGGGATATTTCTTCTAGCCTTTGACTTCTTTACACGATCTAAGACTTCCATTACCGATTCCTCTCCTTGCTAGTATTAGAAACCTACAATCTTTACACTAAAAAAACCCATTTAACGTGCAAAAGCTTAATAAATGAAAAATATTAAAATCCAAGGAGAGAAAATGAAATATATCAAATTAATACTAAAATTCTATCGAATTAGTCAAATAATCACCTAATTTTATGTCTCCTAAGGGCATGTAATTAGAACAAAAGAGGAGACATCAAGACCCCAAACTCAAACCTTTGTCTTCCCGACAAAGTAAAATTAAAAATAATGGTCTAAGGTGAATGTCGAGATGCAGAAGCTAGTAAATACACCCAAATCAACACTTAAAATAAATCTCATATAGCAAACATAAGGAAATAACATACACTAATCATGCAAAATCTAACACAAGTAACATCAATCTTAAAATTAACTTCACAATGCTAGAATGTTACACTTGTACTTATCTCATTATGATGGCTATAGGGTGTTCATTGATCCTCACTCGCTTTGAACGCTCCACTTAGCATATTCCCTAATAACATACCATGTGTCTAGGAATCATGAGGACTTTATGGTTTTAGCATAGGCTTAGGGACGGTGTGACATGTATATTTGGTAAATTTGAAGTGAGCTTTTGGCTCTCTCCTCACTTACCATCAACAACTGTCCACGAGCTTGAGTTTAAACTCTACTAATGTTCTCACTCAACCCGTTCAATGCACGAATTCAGCATCCCCAAGTTAACCCAATATAGTCTAAGATGATTTCCAGAATTTGTTTTTTATTCTTTCTTTATTTTTTTTTCAATCCCGACAAAGGGTTAAAGATAATCATATCATCTGAAATTATGCCTAATACAAACACATATAATCCTCTCCTAATGTAATTTCCCAAAGATGGACCCACCACCCCAAACTCAAGCTCGAGACATGTCTCAGGATCGTGATTCAAGTGCGGGTCATTTGGAAATGCCTAATAAACTAAGGGGATATGGGCTTATATCAAGGCGACAAAAGAAAAGGCTTTAAGGCTCAAAATTGGTCTAAGGCAGATATAATTAATACAAGGGATAGAAGGCTAGAAAGGTCTCAAATGGCTAACAAAGAACTGCCCCTATCATTTTCCTGGTTACATGGCTTGCCTCTAGTTCATACCTAAGTGGGTTCTCTACTAATTTGGACCTCACGTTCTACAAACCAAACATTTTCCTTAAATACAAGTTCAATTATTTTGCATTGATAAAGCGTGTTTTATACTAACCCCTGAAGTCCACTATTTACTATCATAGATTAATCAAAAACATGCTTAATGGGGACATTTAAGATCTTCTACAGTCAAACGCAACTCCTAATTAATTTTATTGAAAGCAATTAAAACAAATAACATGTAAAACTGGGATGAGGCAACGAACCCCACCCCATCCCCACGAATCAAAAAGACTCGATAAAGCAATTAAACTAATATACACTACTAAATGAGAAAGAGTTAGAAAACGTATCTCAACCAGCTCTAGGCTGGTTACCGTTGTTGCGTCCAAGTTGGTCATCTTTTGTGAGGAGTGAATAAATGACATGTTGCATATTGCTGACCCCAAATAGCATATTTTTCAGCGTATCCAACTCTTTTGTAACGTTTCCTAAAGTGACAATCATCGCATCTTGTTTCTCTTCCAACCCTCGGATTTTAGTTTCAAACTCATTATCAGAATTTACCTTCTTCTTTGGCGGAGGAACTCTAGGACTCTTTATAGGTTGTGTTGCTTCATTATGGGTGTTCTCGATTGAAGTAAATGTCATAGTATCCCCATTATCTAAAGGTTCGACCTCTTTGCTCCTACGCGGTATCTTTGCGTCTAAACACAAGGTAGTGATGGTACAAAGGAACTTGAGGTTTTGCTGAATGGTAGGGGTTTTCTCGAACTCCATAATGGTGTCATAAATCACTCGAGCCACATCAATTTCTTCGTCCTCAATAATACACTTTATAAAGATAACATGCACCTTTTTCAATTCGGAAGTGTGAGTGATGCCAAAGAAGGTGGGTATTATGAAACGGGACCATATCTTAGCACAAGCTAATAAATATCTAATATAAACTTGCCCAGCATATCTCTCACCAGTTGGAATAAAGCGTTTCCCATGAATTAAAAATTTGTCCCAAAGAGATTCTCAATTAAAAGACGGATCGTTAAGCGTTTCTTGATAGTGGCAAGGCCCAGCGATGGTTGGCAACTTCAAGGTTTTGCGAATAAGCTCAATTGAGAAGAGTAGTACCTTTTTGCGTATGATGATTGAATGTTTATTTGAAAAATATAATCCTTCATAGAAATCACGCACCAAGGTAGGAATATAAGTAAGATCCCTGAGTCTCAATTCAGTCCATCCAAGCTTATCACAAGTGGTTACATAAATCTTAAAATCACTACTCATAATACTTCTAGGGAATCCTTTCTCAAAACCAAATTTCAAATAATTAATTCTGTCACGAACCTGATTAGCCCAAGTCATCACAACTCTCTTCGGTTTATGTGCCATAGTCTTTCTTCGGGTAAATCTTGGTTCTGAAACCGGTTCTTTGGGAATTTCCTTTACAATATCTTCTTCTTCATCAACCAAGGTAGGCTTAGCAGGAGTATCCTCACTTGGGTTTTCTTTCCTCTTCTTAGCAGTCTTAACCTCTTCAATCTTGCGTTTAGGACCTGAATCCGGAATCTCAATAGCTCTCTCTTGTGTAGCACCAGTATTGTTTCTTGTTCTTGGAGTATTTCTTCGAGTATAACTGAAAGAATATGTCCTGTTGGTCATGGCTTTTCACCCCAAACTCAAAACTTCAAAAAGTCGAAAACTAGAGAAAAGTTTCGAAATTTGATGTTTTGAAGATAGATGGAGGGATATTAATGTGAGATATGATGTGGGTAAGGATTATTTTATGTGATTGGAGAGGTTTAGTGGTTCAATTAATGGTTTGGATGAAGGAGGAATCTTGAAGAAAAGTTGGAAATTGGTGGTGTTTTGGAAAGATTGTGAGTTGATTATGTGTTTTTGGGGTGAAAGAGGGAGGGATTTGATGATTAGAAGTTGTTTTGATGATGATTTTGGGAGTTGTGTAAAGCTGAAAAACGGATGTGGAGGCTACTTGAGAAGGAAGGTAAAGATATAGGCTTATGGTTACAAAAACCGCCTAACACAGTAGCTAACTGGGTTCCCAGTTGGTGATAACCGGGCTCCCGGTACGTGTCGTTGTGTCCGCGCAAAATAAATTACTAAATTCGATTTTTTTACCTGGACCCAGCCTCCTTGCATCTGAGCACACGCAGGGGTCAGAGAGTTGGATCTCATGACCGGGTTCCCGTTCAGCATGGAACCGGGTTCCCGGTTGACGTCGAAGGCGCGAATGAAAATAAGTTGGACGCGACCCCTTGCGTCTGAGCACACGCAAGGGTCAGAGAGTTAGGGATGGCTACAGTGTGATGACCGGGTTTTCCGGTCAGCTCACAACCGGGTTCCCGGTTGGTGTCGATGGCGCAAACCCAGACGCGGCACCTTGCCTGTGAAGGGTAGATATCCAGTTGCTCACCGGGTTCCCGGTTAGCCCCCTGGAATGCTACCCAAAAATTTCAATTTTTCCATTCTTTTAACCCCAAACTCATGAATTTTGTACTCCTGAAATCATCAAAAACAACTACCCTTTCTCATTTCTTAAAAATAAAAACTAATCAACAACAATTACTCTAATTTACACTAAAAATTGAACTAATATACAATGAATTGGATTTTGTTTAACGTCGTTAAGCTCGACGGGTTACCTCTCGCTTCTAAGGAGCTTCAAGGAGGTACATGACCTCCCCGGGATGTGGATCTTCCAGCGATTGATATCCTCGCCTCCATGATATATCTTTAATCGATGACCATTCCCCATAAAGGAGTGGTGCTCGATTGGATGCTCAATTTCTATAGCTCCATGAGGCATGACTTTGTTCACAACATAAGGACCAGACCATTTCGATCTCAACTTACTTGGATAATTGCTGAACTTGGAGTTGTATTTAAGGACTCTTTGTCCAACTTCAAACTTCTTCACACGAATACGATTATCACGACTCTTGGTTGGTTAAGAATTATATATTCTCTTTATCTCTTGACTCCTAGCTTTTTCTTTACATTATTATTTTTTAAATTATTACCTTGATTATGCTCACACCAGTTCCTTCGGCCACACTCTCTTTTTGATGAAGACAAATGAGGATACATATGTGCATTTAATATATGATTTACTTACATTTGATCATTAACATAGTATGCATTTGTTGGTGCCCTTAGGTCTCTTGAACTTCACACGGATATAGGTTTTATGTGAGAGAGAGTTAGATCCCATTTTGTGCCAATATATATTTTTAATACACAATGTAAACGGTAGCCTTACCACATTTTAAATCTTTTATATATCGTTTTAAGAGTATTTTAGTGAAGGATTTGTCATCATAAAAAATGGGGAGAATGTTGGAAATTTCCCCTTTCATTAGTTATTTTGATATGAAAAATCTTTAGGTATGTTTGTGAGAATTGTATTTAATCTACAAATATCTCTTGCAACGCAAATAAGATCCTTGTTTGGCATAAACACACTTAGTATATATTTTATGCATTTAATTGAGTTAATACTTTATAAAAATCACAACTCTCTATAGGTTAATATTTGATGCATAAGTTGAACTACTTACTTTCTAATATATGTATCTTGAACACCTTTCTTGTTAAAAACATTCTCTTTCAAATATCAAAACATATATCTATTTGTGTATTTTTGACATGATCAATATTGCATATATTACTTGTCATATCTTTGGGTGTGTTGTGAATTAGATTTTAATATTTACTAACTAAGTTCTTATAATTTAATTGTGAACAACATTAATGAACAAACTTAGTCCATCCGAGCGATGAACCAAAGAGTCAAAAAATCCAAGTCAGAATAGTTCGATAGCCTTTGCACATGAAGCGAAATGCTGATCCAAAGTGGGAACTCGCCTCCTACAAAGGTCAACCCGCTTCATATCATATTCCTGAAATCAAGCTTAAAACGCTACCTCGCTTTTAACACTTACGTCGTCGTTTTAAACCAACTCAAAATATAATTGTTCGATCACTTAGAGCCACGTGGAAACTAGTCATTGAGAGTCAAAACCGGGACCCGTTTTTCTAGAACCAGCATGCTGATTTAGAAGACTTGTGCCACGTCAAACGCCACGACTATTTCATAATTGAACAATTAAACATTAAACAATAAAACGTAAAATCGATACTAATGGGTATTGCTTGCGAGTTCTCGAGCTTTACTCTTATCTCATCTCTTTAGTTATTTACAATCATAGTTCTTAGTTGTACCTCAGTTTAATATATTTTTATTGCATCTTAGTCCTTATTGACAAAAAATAACAAATATTTATCTTTTCTTTAGTTAAGCGATTCATTCTAGTACACTTTACGAGAATACAACCCAAGAATTAACCTTTGTAGTCCCTATGTAGATGATACTCTTTACATACTTACTTTTATAAGTAGTCAACCATCCATACTCTTTGTTGGCATATAGCCTCCCTTAATAGGTTGTTTTAATGTGACAAATCCTCTTATGTTTAGTGTGCTAATTACTCTTGTTATACATATTCTATCTTGCACTCTAATTCATCAAAAAGCACATCTTTATCATTTAGATCAAAGCTTTATTGTTATATCTTATGAAACTAATTCTCATACAAATACTTTTAACCTTATCTTTGTGTACATTGAGAATTAGCTTTAGTGATCAACTACAAAGTTTCTTAGAATGATGTTTCCAACAATTCTCGTGAAGAAGGTTTTCTGATCCGAGCATCGTAGTGAAAGATATACTCATTAAAAAGTGTTTTAGACCTTTGGTGCGGTACACCGCACTATGGGCACGGTACACCGCAGATGTGCGGACCAGGGCACGGACCAGGGGGCTAGCCCGTCAGAGAGCAAGTGAATTTAGAAAGCTTGGCGCGGTGCACCTCACCAACCCCGCGGTGCACCTCACCAACCCCGCGGTGCACCTCACCAACCCCGCGGTGCACCGCAGATTAGGGTTTCCTGCAGCAAAATGAAGACAAAAGGAATAGATCTGTTGGGGATATTAATATATCCGTTGGAGACAAGTCTTATGACGGTTGGGAGCGTTTTGCAGCTATAAATTGAAGGTCTTTCAAGGCTACAACTACACCTTCAACCCATATACACTTAGGGGCTTAATTGTTATCATCCAAGAAGGTGTCAAGAGCTACGCATTGTCATATCCACTCAATTAAGGAGTTAATCCAATAAGCCACAAAGTTCTATCTACTCAAGAGGAGTCTTTCATGCTTAAGTGTTATATCTACTCATTAGGAGATTGTTAGCAAAGTAGTTTCACCCTTTAAACACTTTGTATTTATCCTCTTAAGTCTAGTTCTTGTAATAGATAGATTAAGAGAGAATTAGAGTATCGGGAGTATACTCGGTGTCCTTGTGTTGTGATTACACAAGAGTTTCCTTCGTGGTTTCGAAGAGGTTGTCCTTCGTGTTATCGAAGAGGTTGTAAGGGTTATTGTGTTCTCGACCCGGTTAAGAGAGACACGGGAGCTTAGTGAAAAGCTTGAAATACTAAGGAGGCTTCCTTAGGTAGTGGATGTAGGGAAACCGAACCACTATAGATCGTGTGTATCTTTCTATCCCTACTCTATTTACTTTCCGCACTTTATATGTTTGATAATATGCTAGTATGAATATTGTGATATTGATTATCTAGTTTATTTAACATATTGTCTTCTAGAGTAGTAAGATATTAGATTGTCGATTTACTTGTTAAACTTATATATCGAACCTTTAACTTATCCTTTGCATGATCCTATAAGTGTTTGATATATTTAGTTGACTTAGAAGTTTTCTCTTAAACTTATAATTGTCCAAAATATTTTTAATTAGGCATTATTCTTATTAGTAATCCTATTCACCCCCCTCTAGGACTTTCAATTGGTATCAGAGCCTAACTCTACGTGAATAGCTTAACCGTTAGTAGAGAAAACGATTTGGAATTTAATCTTTTGGAAGAGTTGTTTTCTACACAACCTCCATTTTATTTTAGGTGATCGTTACTTTGCTTGGAGGAAACAAATGGAAGAATTAATATACGAAAGAACACTCAAATCTCGAAAAAGGAAAATCCGGTGATTTCTTTTCTTTATCTCGTATATATTTTTGCGTTCCTCCTTATGGCTTGTGTTTATAATTATGATTTGGTTTTGATTTGATTAGTTGTGTTTATCATGTTTTATCTTTGAATATTATCTTGTGTTACTAATCATTGTTTCTATGTTATAAATGATATTGCATCAAAATCACTTGAATCATGTTATTGCACTTTATCTCTTAGAATTTTGGTAATTGCATTTTAGTCCCCAAAATTTTCAAAATTGCACTTTGACCCCTCATATTTATTAAATTCTCCAAAGTGTCATAGTTTGGACTTCATAATCTTTCACATGTAAAATCTGCCATTTTAGTTCATATTTTTGAAAAATTGCATTTTTAGTCCCTACTATGTGAAATTGCTTTTTTGTCCCTCAACGATTTTAAATTGCACTTTGTATTCTTACAAGTTTTTATATCTTTCAAAAGTGCCTATTGTTTCTTTTTATCGTTGACAAAAGGGAAGAAAGATCAAAGATACTAGTTTTCACTTTCAAATCTCAATTTATCTTTGAATACATATTTGCATTTTCATACGTCTTTTAGTAAGGGTGAGTTTTAAAGAAATTGCTTTTCAAAATATTTTTCCGATAATCTTTTGCATTTCCCATATCATTTCAAAAATGTTTTTATGCATAGAATTATGGGGAATTAATCCATTATTGGTCATTAACTCATTTGCATGAAATTGTTTAGCCTTACTATCTATATGATGTGCTTCATTATGTGCTTATATGGTTTATTCCCTATTGTGCAAATATCTTGTATGACTTGACCTTTTCATACTTAAAATTGCTTAACTTTGATTTTGGGTCTTTTCGTATTTTTTAGAAAATATAGGGGTATTTGTGAAATAAACTGTTTTATGTGTTTTCGGGTTTTACTTTGTGTTTCTTTTCAAAACAAAATTATCTTATAAGTTTTATACCATTCCGAATCTTTTGGGGAAGTTTCGAATGTGTTTCGGGTGTTTTTAAAAGAACCAAAAAATTCCTTCTTGTTCACTTCGCCGAACGTTTTTGCGGTGCACCGGACCACTCCGCGATACACCGCGATCTAGGGTTTCTGTCTTTGTTATTTTTCTTTATCTTTCGCCCAGTTTATTCGCAAACATATTCTACAGTGCGGTACACCGCACAGTAATCGCGGTACACCGCGGAATAGGGTTTCGCCTGGATCCATGTTTTGGATATTTAGGACTTTATTGCTATATTTGGTATGATTTGGATAATTGGTTTAGTATGCTATGTTTTAATTTCGGATATTTGATGTTTAGATGCTTTAATTATATGCTTCGGATTTTATATTGTTGTGTTGATGTTGCTAGCTCTTTCCTTGATGATATAGGTACTATTGCATCACTTATCCTTGATCTTGTTTTATTTTGATTTGAGGTCCCTATAGTTTGAACAAGTTGCATTTAGCTTTCTTATGCTTGAAAATTACACCTAGGTCCCTATTGTCTTGAGAAAGTTATACTTAGGTCCTTGAAATTTTTCAAAATTGCATTTAGTCCCTAAACTTTTGAAAAATGCATATTGACCCCTATACTTTTCAAAGATTAAAATTTTACCCCTTGATCTCTTAAAATCGGTTCAAATATTCTTATTGGTAAAAAGGGGAGAAATTATTGGTCAAAATTTTTCAAAATTGAAACAAACTTTCTATGCATTTTGTGAGGGGGAGTTTTTCTTAAATTATCTTTAAAAACTCAAATGCTTGGTTAATCGTTTGCACTACTCGTTTATCTTATAATTGCACTAATCGTTTGTGTTGTTAGAAAGCTTATAAAGATGAAAACCTTTCAATCAAGAAGTTGGTAAAATGTCTCTATCCCTTATCTCATTATTTCATATTGATTCATGCTTTACTAATCCTTGTGCATTTCATTTTGTTAAAATGTTTTAATTGCTTTAAACTCTTGGACTCTTTTTATCATTGTTTAAAATCTATTCACTTGAGTTCTTGCTCTTCTATGTTTAGTTGCTTGATATTATTTTTATTATCCCGTCTTTTTGATGAAGACAAAGGGGGAGAAATATGTGCACTAAAACTTTCAAAATTGCACTTTTTAATACTCACAAATGCATTTCATATCTTATATTCATTTTTACTTAAATGCTTATTGTGAGGGGGAGCTTAATTGCATTAGAGCTTAAACTTTCATATCTTTCCTAAGGTGTTTTAGTGAAGGATTTGTCATCATCAAAAAGGGGGAGATTGTTGGCATATAGCCTCCCTTAATAGGTTGTTTTAATGTGACAAATCCTCTTGTGTTTAGTGTGCTAATTACTCTTGTTATACATATTCTATCTTGCACTCTAATTCATCAAAAAGCACATCTTTATCATTTAGATCAAAGCTTTATTGTTATATCTTATGAAACTAATTCTCATACAAATACTTTTAACCTTATCTTTGTGTACATTGAGAATTAGCTTTAGTGATCAATTACAAAGTTTCTTAGAATGATGTTTCCAACAATTCTCGTGAAGAAGGTTTTCTGATCCGAGCATCGTAGTGAAAGATATACTCATTAAAAGGTGTTTTAGACCTTTGGTGCGGTACACCGCACTATGGGCACGGTACACCGCAGATGTGCGGACCAGGGCACGGACCAGGGGGCTAGCCTGTCAGAGAGCAAGTGAATTTAGCAAGCTTGGCGCGGTGCACCTCACCAACCCCGCGGTGCACCTCACCAACCCCGCGGTGCACCGCAGATTAGGGTTTCCTGCAGCAAAATGAAGACAAAAGGAATAGATCCGTTGGGGATATTAATATATCCGTTGGAGACAAGTCTTATGACCGTTGGGAGCATTTTGCAGCTATAAATTGAAGGTCTTTCAAGGCTACAACTACACCTTCAACCCATATACACTTAGGGGCTTAATTGTTATCATCCAAGAAGGTGTCAAGAGCTACACATTGTCATATCCACTCAATTAAGGAGTTAATCCAATAAGCAACAAAGTTCTATCTACTCAAGAGGAGTCTTTCATGCTTAAGTGTTATATCTACTCATTAGGAGATTGTTAGCAAAGTAGTTTCACCCTTTAAACACTTTGTATTTATCCTCTTAAGTCTAGTTCTTGTAATAGATAGATTAAGAGAGAATTAGAGTATCGGGAGTATACTCGGTGTCCTTGTGTTGTGATTACACAAGAGTTTCCTTCGTGGTTTCGAAGAGGTTGTCCTTCGTGTTATCGAAGAGGTTGTAAGGGTTATTGTGTTCTCGACCCGGTTAAGAGAGACACGGGAGCTTAGTGAAAAGCTTGAAATCCTAAGGAGGCTTCCTTAGGTAGTGGATGTAGGGAAACCGAACCACTATAAATCGTGTGTATCTTTCTATCCCTACTCTATTTACTTTCCGCACTTTATATGTTTGATAATATGCTAGTATGAATATTGTGATATTGATTATCTAGTTTATCTAACATATTGTCTTCTAGAGTAGTAAGAGATTAGATTGTCGATTTACTTGTTAAACTTATATATCGAACCTTTAACTTATCCTTTGCATGATCCTATAAGTGTTTGATATATTTAGTTGACTTAGAAGTTTTCTCTTAAACTTATAATTGTCCAAAAGATTTTTAATTAGGCATTAATCTTATTAGTAATCCTATTCACCCCCCCTCTAGGACTTTCACTCTTGCGGTTAGGTATCTCTCTTGAGGTGTAAATTGTATACCTTATTTTATCACACCTTGGGAGACCACATGTTTTAGGCATAGTTGTCGGGGACTATATCGTTAATTTTTGTGTTTTTATTTAGGGTAGTATAATTAGTTGTTTAGTTTTACGTTTTGGTTTTTGTTTTTTTGTCTTTTTTAGATTCTTACATGGCTAATTCAAACGATCAATGGCGAGATAAAGGCATTCCAATCCCATTTCGAAAGCAACTCGTAGGGATTCTCCCTCCAGTGATTCAAGATGTTAGATTCAAGCTCGATCAGGGTATACTTTATCAATTATCAAGCTACGAGAGTTAAAGTGGAGCCGCACACCAAGATCCGATCTGTTCAAATTTATGACACCTACATTACTCAAGCTGTCATAAGATAAAAAATGTACTACTTTATGTTTCAATATTTCTTGACCAGAATTGCGAGGATTGGTCAAGTAGACAACCTCCCAAGCTAATACCAAGTTTGGACGAGCTTCAAACTGAATTCCTTGATCGGTTTTATCCTCAGAGGAAGGTGGTAATGGTACCTCTGGTGGCACACGAAAAATCGAGAGAGGTACATGCCATTGCGACTCAAGGATCAAATAGAGCTTGATATTTTCTTACACGAAGCTAGTGAGAGTGTTGGCAAAGAATAAACGAAATTCTAAGAAAATTTGGAAAAGTGTCCATTCTATGGGTACACGCCCGAGAATCGACTAGTTACGTTCGATAATGGACTCAATGCGAATTCAATACCAAGTGTATAAAATCTCGGTGGAGGTGGTTTTGTTTCGATGAGTCCTAATGATGTAAAGACTGGTATGGAGAAGATCGTCGAGACCGAAAGAAGTTGGACATCACCGAGAGCCCAATTTTTGAACGCAACTAAGGGTACATCATGAGTAGATGGTATTTTTCTACGGATGCTAAGTTTTCTAGTTAGAAGATCAAATGAAGCATCCTTCTTTAACTATTGAGAAAAGCATCAAGCGCAAAAATTACGAGATAAAGGTTGTGAAAGAGACGTATGGTTGTTAGAAATGTAGGGTGTATGACCGTTGTTGGGAAGAATGTGGTAATAATCTGGAATAAGTTTTCTTTGTGTCAAATTGAGGGAACCACCATTCGGGTGGTCCCAACTATTTTCATGGAAATCGAAACCATTTGGGGTTCCAACGATCAAATACAAGTAGGGTTGCTAATCAAGTTAATTCATATTAGCATCGACCTCAAGGGAATGTGTATCAACCAGACCTCAAAACTTCTATCAAGGAGGTATGAGTTATAAAGTTCAAGCTCCACCACAAACCACATAAGATCTGTATGCAACGAGTTTCACGTAGCAAGTGCTTCGTTCCCATCCTCTCCTCAAGAAGACTCTACGAGTGAGCTTCAACAAACATTGAGTGCATTTATGAAGATGGCGGGAGAGAATTTGAAGGTGAATATTCAAATGGATGAATGATAAATCTGCCTCGTTAAAGTTGAGGGAAAGTAAAGTTTCACAAATCTCCAATAATCTATAAGCCCGGCCTCAAGGTCAACCCCGAAGCAATATACATAATCCTTGAAAACAATGAAGCTTGTAAGGCGATTGGACTAAGGAGTGCGAAATAACTACCCCATCCTTAGTGATTGGAAAAGAACAATAAGAGCCAACCCCGATTCAAGAAGAGGTGGTTGAAGATACTGTTAAAGAGGTAGTTGAGCCGATGGTTATTTTTATATGGGCGAAGAAAGCACTGGAGAAACAAAAGAAGAAAGTCTTCGTGGTTAAAGACCTCCACCACTGTTTCCTTCACGTGTCCAAAAGAGAACACTTCTCTAGAATTTAAGAACTTCATGGACATGGTTTGTAAGTTAGAGATTAACTCACCGTTTGTGGAAGCTTCCAAAGACTGCCAAAATATTTGAAAATTTTAGGAAGGATGCAATTTCCAACAAACAAAAAAAAATGAAGAAAGAGAGTTGGTTGGTTTGACTGAGGATTGTAGTGCGATTTGTCAAAGTAAGTTGCCACCTAAGTAGAAAGATCCTAGAAGTTTCACGATTCCTATTGCCATTTTTTAAGGATGTACCAGATCATTGTGTGTCTTAGGCACGAGTATCAATCTTATGCCAAATTCATTATTTGAGAAGATGAATATTGGGATAGCTGGACCTACTACTATGGTCTTGCAAAGGACAGATAGGTCTATTTCCCAACCTGGACATAAAATTGATGATTTTCTAGTTAAAGCTGGTAATTTTATTTTTCCATGTGATTTTACTATTCTTGACCATGACATGAATAAAAAAATGTTCCCATTATCTTGGGAATAACGTTCTTAGCCACGAGGCATACACTAATTAATGTTCAGAATGGTGAATTGATCATGAGGATCCAAGATGAACAGGTTAAATTTAACGCGTTTAAGGCAATAAAATTCCATGATACTCGGAACGATTACTCACGTGTGGATGTCATGGATCATATCACACAAGAGGTATATAATGAAACCAATTTTGATGATATCTGAAGGTCGCCTTAACACTTGAATTGCCAAAGCTATATAATGTCTAGCCGATGTGGTGGCTGCTTTGAGTTCTGAAGTTGGAAGACCGAAGGTGAAAAAACATATAAACAAGTTTGAGGTTTGTGAGAGATTGTTCCAATGTAGAAAAACTATCTATTGTATCTCCTCCCAAACTCAAGAAGAAACCCATTCCTTATTATTTGAGGTATGCATGTCTAGGGATGAATAACATTTTCTTATTATCTGCCGCTAACCTTTTAGGTCCTCAAGAAAATAAGTTACTACGTGTACTTCTAGCTAACAAAGAGGCGAATGGGTTGACTATTGTTGACATCAAAGATATTAGTCCAACCATTTTCCAACACAAGATCATTCTTGAAGATAAAAGTTCATGACCAACTGAGGGACAAAGAAGACTCATGCCCGTGATGAAGGAGGTGGTAAGGAAAGAAGTGATCAAGTAATTAAATGCGCGTATCCTTTTCTCTATCTTATAAAACGAGTGGGTGAGTCCAATGCAATATGTTAGAAAGAAAGGCAGGATCACTACCGTCCTTAGTGACAAGAATGAGGCCATTCCATCAAGTACAGTTATGGGGTGGAGAGTATGCATGGACACCGCAAGCTCAACAAAGCTACGAAGAAATATCACTTTCCACTACCTTTCATTGATTAGATGTTAGATAAGCACGCGAGGAGAGAGTACTATTGTTTCCTTGATGACTATTTGGGGTATAATCAGATTTGTGTGGATCCACCGATCACCACAAATCCATTTTCACTTGTTTATTTGACACCTTTTAATTTCGAAGGACGTCGTTTGGGTTATGGAATGCACTGACCATGTTCCAGCGTTGTATGATGGAAATATTCTGGGACATGATTAATAAGTTCTTAGAAGTTTTTATGGATTACTTATTGGTTGTAGGAGATAGCTTTGATGAGTGCCTCAATAATTTTGAGAAGGTGTTATTACGTTGTAAAAAAACCGACCTTTGTGCTAAATTGGGAGAAGTGTCATTTCATGGTTTGTGAGGGGATCGTGTTGGGTCACAAAGTTTCAAGTAAGGGTATGGAGGTTGACCGTGCAAAGATCGAGGTAATCAAAACCTTACCACCTCCAATTTCTGTCAAAGGAGTTAGAAGTTTTTTGGGTCATATGCGGGTTTCTACGTAGATTCATCAAAAGACTTATCTAAAATCACTAAACCGCTTTGCAATCTACTTGAGAAGGGAATCACCTTCTGATTTGATAATGCATTCTTAACGACATTCTTATACATTAAGGAGAAACCTATCACCACACCGACTGTGACTCCTCTTAATTGGAGTTTTCCGTTCGTGGTCATGCGCGATGCAAGTTATCTTGCTATGGGTGTCGTGTTCGGCCAGTGTAGAGAGAAGATATTTCATACAATTTATCATGCAAGTAAGATTTTCACATCAACACAACTGAGTAATACCATGACCGAGAAGGAATTTTTAGCCGTTGTATTTGCTTTCACACTTTTATCTTCTTGGGGTGAAAGTATACAAAAATCATTCAACAAACAAATACCTTATGGAGAAAAAGGACACAGATCCATGACTTATTAGATGGGTATTGTTTCTACAAGAGTTTGACTTGGAGACTCAAGAATGTAAAGGAAGCAGGAATCCATTAGTTGATCATTTATCTTGCCTCGAAGGCTCTACAACAATGGACCGAAATTGGTAAATAAGGTATTCCCTGATGAACAACTCTTTTTTTTTTGAATAATGTTATAGTTCCTTGTATGTGTATATAGTGAACCTCATAGCGAGTGGAGAATTCCCAACAGAGTGAAATCCACAACAATAAAACAGGCCGATCACCGGAAAAGGTAGTATTTCTGGGATTATCCATACCTATTCAAGGTATGTAGTGATAAAATGGTTAGAAGATGTGTGAACGAGAGAGAAATCCATAAAATCATTTCCAATTGACATGGATATCCATATGGGGTTCACTTCAACGGTGATAGAATGACAAAAAAGATCTCCAATCTGGGTTTCATTGGCCTACCACTCATAAATACTGCCATGGGTATGTGCAAGGATGCAAGATATGCCAATTCACTGGAAATATATCGAAAAGAGATAAGATATCCCTCAATAATGTGTTAGAAGTGGAGATATTTGATGTTTGGGGTATAGATTTTATGAGACCATTAATTCCATCCCATGGGAATGTTTACATCCTGCTAACAGTAGACTATGATTCCAAGTAGATATATGTTGTGTTAGCACCGAGGAACCATGACAAGACCATGGTTATGTTTCTAATATTAAATATATTTTCAAGACAAGCCACGAGTGTCAATCAGTGATACATGTACCCACTTCATCAATGCGCAGTTGACAATTACTCTTCACAAGTTGGGAGTGAGACATCGTAGATCCATCGACTATCATCCGCAAACAGATGAACAAGAAGAGGTCTCTAATCGAGAGATCAATTCTAATCTTGAGAAAATGATGAACAATACGCGAAAAGATTGGTCAACAGAGCTAGATGAGGCTCTCTAGGCTTATTGAACAACACATAAGGCTCCAATTGGAGCATCTTCACATGAATGGTCTACGACAAAGCATGTCATCTTCCTATCAAACTTGAAGCTTGAGCTTACCAGGCTATAAAATATTTGAATCTGGATGAGAAATTGGCTCGGTAAACAAAGGATGATGCAATTGAATGAGTTGGATGAATTTCGTTTCCATGTGCAT
Organism: Nemophila menziesii; assembly: GCA_029959085.1. Lineage (NCBI taxonomy): Eukaryota > Viridiplantae > Streptophyta > Magnoliopsida > Boraginales > Hydrophyllaceae > Nemophila > Nemophila menziesii. The sequence continues at coordinate 121,871,985 of JARWIR010000001.1, read as the reverse complement.
GACAACTCTCGTCTCTACAAGGAGAAAACAAAGAAATGGCATGACAAGAAAATTCACATGAAAAATTTAGAGATAGGAAAATGTGTGATACAATACAATTTCAGGTTCCAAACTATCCAGGTAAGATTAGGTCCCTTTGGGCGGGTCCATACATTGTTATGAAAGTCATGCATCATGAAGTGATAGAGATTGAACATCCAATCGAGCACCGAACCTTCATGGTGAATGATCAACAATTGAAGATATATCATGATAGTAAATACAGGATGAGAGGGGAGGTTGTGTACCTCCTCAAAGCCAAGTAACCCAAGGTAACACGTCAAACTTCACAGACTTTAAACAATAATGCTCTTGGGAGACATCCCATGTTTAAAGATTTAGTCGTTATTATTTTGTTTTTGTAATGTATTTTATATAGAGATTTTGTGTATTAATGTGTATTAATGTGTATCAAAGCTAATAGGAGAGGAATTACACTATTTTTGGTTGTGTAGGTAGGTAAATCCATGAGTTTGGGGGTGAATTTATTGGAGAAACAGAGTGTATAACTGCTAGTTGCGGTGTACTGCAAGCTAGACTATCATAATGGGTAGGTATTTAATTGGATTTAAAGGGTGCTAGTAAAGCTAATTTACGGTATACCATGCCATATCATATATGGTATTCCGCACGACCGTCACCATGGTAGGAGATTTATGATGAATATGGTTTTTAGGGCAAGAGTATGGAGTGGATGCGGTACACCGCACCATTCCATGTCGTACACTGCAAAAGCGTATCAGTGAATACCATGTAGACCAATGCATGTACCGTAATGACAATGATAGGGGTCGTGGAATACCGCGACCAACCCTGCAGTATACCGCATGATGTCGCGCTAAAAGGTCTGGAAAAAGTCCTTATGAATTCCAAAGACTAAAACCTTATTCATAGCCTTTTGCAACTCCTAAAAAACGCTATTAAAGATCTCAAACTCCATTAAAACACCATTGAAGTATGATCAAACCTTCACCAACACTCCAAAACACTAACAAACTATCATATTCATCCTCCACACACACATAAACTCCATAAAATCCATTCCATAATACCACAAAATACAAATATCATCAAGTTTTAATTTATTCCACCATAATAAACCATACTTACTTCCTATACAATACATACATAACCATCCAAACACCACAAAATCTCCTCCTACATGCAACAACTCGAAGAAGCACCAATCAAACCAAATCTGAAGCAAAATTCATACTTGGTGCATCTTTGAGTTGTAGGTTAGTTGAGATAACGAGGCAAACGAGTACGTTGAATTTCAAGATTAAGGGACAAGATATGGGGAAGAAGAGAGATTTACCTGGGGCAACAAAATAACAATAAATCCTCATAAGTGAACCAAATGAGAAGAAACCAAATCCCAAGGAACCCACACAACCAAAAGAAAACTGTGAGGGTCAAAGTACTGGCCGAACCGAAGAAGAAAACACCACAAGCACCATTATCCAATGATCTAGGTTTATCCTCAACTCCTCAAGAGTTACTAAACATAGAGAAAGATGAGTTTGAAATACCTATGTGGGGAAGGATGTTGCTTATAAAGTTGGGAGGCTTAGAGGCAAAGAAATTCAAGATCATGGATGCTCAAGCAAGAATGGAAACAAAACTAGATCATATCCTCTTCACGCTTAGGGAAAGTACGAAGAAATATGTTGATTGTAACTCAGATGTACCATTCACTTGCCGAGTAATGGTTCCTGACCGCTCTCGTTGATTTCTTATGTGTTAGTGTAAATTAGTTTAATTTTTATTTCATATTTTAGTCTCTTTCGAGTCGTGGGGACACAACTCACTTTTGAGTTAGGGGTGGGGATTCGTTGTCCTCATCTCTGTTTTGTTTTAAAATATAGGGAACTGACATAGATAGTAGTGAATGTCCAGATTAAGCATAGTTTTAACGACTTAATGATAGTAAGTAGTGTCTTAGAACAGTGTCATAACGCGCCTAGTATATTTTGCATGAAAACATTAATTGAAGGATATAAAGGATTAGTAAGAATTGCGTAGAATCAAGTTCGATCTTAGGGATCCTTGAGCGGTGTGTAGAATGTTAGGTATGAGCTAGTTGAAAACCCACTTAGCCTATGAACTAAAAGTTAAAAAGTAATGATGCCTAGTAAGTAGAAAAATGATTAAGGTAGTCCTTTGATAAATTCACTTGAAGACTTAAGATTTCTAAACCAAATTGAGTTGAAATATTTATCCGCCTTTGAACCCTTCTAGCCTGTAGCCTTTACTTTGTAGCCACATTTTAAGCTACAAACCTTTGATTTTAGGGAATTTTCATATGACCCACACTCAAATCGCAACATTAAGATATTCTTCTTCAGAGCTTGAGTTTAGGGTGGTGAAAATCAATTATGGGAAACACATTGGGTAGGTATTTTTGCTTATTTGTATGCGCTATATTGATGATACACTTTTATTGTAACCCTATTCTGGGGTAGATTAAGAAAATGTTAAAAAAAAAAAGAAACATTAAGTAGCATGCCATGTCACATAAAAAAAATTGTGATGGCTATCTTACAAAATATGATTATGAAAAAGAATTGAAAGAAAAGAACTGGAAAATGGAATTGTTTTGTAAATCATCGAGAATTGGTTAAGCATTACTGGGAATCCTTGTTAAGCGCATCAAGTTGGGTTGATGAGAACATTGTCGAATGTAAATTCAAGCTCTAGGAAGATTCGTTGATGGCTAATGAGGAGAAATCCAAATATCACTTCAAACTATATAAATCTGTATCATACCGACCCTAAGCCTACGCTATAACAAAATAGATCTTAGAGTTTCTAACTACGTGGCTAAGTAACAACTGAGCAATTAAGGAGTAGCTAGGAGGATCATTGTATACTATGTTAGCACTGATGAACACCCTATAGAATCCATATCAAACTATGTGAAAACCAATCATTCTTGCATTCCAAAACTAATATGATCTTGAATTTATGTTGTGCTGATTGTTTATATATTATGCGAAGGTGTGTATTAGTTATTGAATATTACTACACGGGACTTGATAGAATAGTGCTTCAGGATTCTTCTTCTTCTTCTTCTTCTTCTTCTTCTTCTTCTTCTTCTTCTTCTTCTTCTTCTTCTTCTTCTTCTTCTTCTTCTTCTTCTTCTTCTTCTTCTTCTTCTTCTTCTTCTTCTTCTTCTTCTTCTTCTTCTTCTTCTTCTTCTTCTTCTTCTTCTTCTTCTTCTTCTTCTTCTTCTTCTTCTTCTTCTTCTTCTTCGATTAGTTGGACTTAGCTTATTTAGTTTAGCTCTTATTTTATCAGGACGACAAACTTTGAGTTGGGGGTTTTGAGGTCTCATTTTATATGATAGATTAATCTAGTCACGAGACATCTTTTTAGGCCAATGAGGACTTAGTTGATGAATTATTTCCTATTATTTGATGTTTTACACTATATTATCTAGTTTTGTCTTTCATGTTGTTTTAGAGTTTGTGTGCGTAATTTGTTTGTTAAGAGTTCATCTCTTAAGTACTTGGATGATATGATACCCTAAGATGATGATAAGAAGTCAGTAAACGATGAAATTTCTAGAGGGGGGGGGGGGGAAATGAATAGGATACTAATCTAATCAATGCGTAATAAAAAATCTTTTGGACAATATTAAGTTTAATGAAAAACCTTTTAAGACAATATATCCAAACCTTAAAGGATCATGCAATGGTGTAACTATATATTTGATAAAAATGTAAAGACGAGCAATTAATATACGACAAGTTAAGAGATAAGAGATAGAAAGTACACAACGATGCATAGTGGTTCGGTTATCCCTACTCCACTACCTAAGGTAGCCACGTTAGGATTTTCAAGCTTCTTAACTAAGATTCCGTGTATCTCTTAACCAGGGTGAGAACACAATACCCTTACAACCACTTCGATACCACGAAGCAAACTCTTGTGCTATCGCAACACAAGGAAACTGAGCATACTCCCTATACTTACACTCTCTCTTAATCTATCTATTACAAAGACTAGAACTAAGAGGATAACAACAAGTGTTTTATTGGTTGAAATAACTTAGCTAAGAACTCCTAAAGAGTGGATATAGCGTTAAGCTTGAATCTTATCTTAAGTAGATAATAACTTTGAATGCTTCTTGAATTAACTCTTTAATTGAGTGGATTAGACAAATTTAATGATCGAGCTTGGATTGATATAGTTTGATAGCTTGAGACCTCTAATGGATTTATAAGAATGATAATATTTGAGTTGGTAAGAGGTGAGAAATTGCACATCAATAAGCTCTTAGTTATAGCCAACTTTCTGCCTCTGGCCGGCTAGCCGGTCCCCTACCGGTATACTGGTCCGATTTGTCTTTTAGACCAACGAGCAGAATCCGACGTGGCATGTGACCGTCGGGTAACGGCTACCACCGGCTTGTCGGTCCTGGCACCGGTATGCTGTTCCGATCGTGAAAAAGGCTTGGAAAGATTGTTTAAGAGACAAAAAATGCATTTATATATTGGAAAATATGTTAAGTGTAATGCATTATTTCGAGATATTAAAACACAATTTGGAAAATATTATAACAAGATTATAAGGAAGTTAGACCAACAAACGAGGCTTACCCCAAAGTCATGACATAGAGGACGATTCAACCACTTGCAAAAGTGAGAGGAGTAGTTTAGTTGGTTATATTTTGAAATCAAATGGTTAAAGTTACCATGCAAAATTAATGAAGATTCTAATGGATTCATTTGGTTTCTAGAAAGTACTTGGAGTTAGGAGAGCGTAGGAACTAACTGTTTGTGTTTTGGAGTTGAATTGAATAAGTTATGTAATTTGTTGCTGCCGTGGTTTGAACCAATCCACTCATTCATTAATTTTTTTTGGTGGATTTGGGTAATCTAAAATGGGCACATAACACTAAAAACGTGATGAGCCCTTTATATATATATATATATATATATATATCTATATAATATTGGAGAAGGGCCGACGGCCCGAAATGTCTCTCATTTTTCTCCACATTTTTCAGCCTTCAGATCAAATTTCAATCACTTTCGACCTTTAGATCGATTTCAATTAATGGTCCAGATTGTCTAAATTCAATCTACGATTTAAAATGTCTTGATCTATCCTCTATATTTTTCAGCCATTGGATTGTTTTTTTTTTAATTTAAAACTAAAAAAAAAAAAAAAAAAACCCTTCTTCACCGCTTCTCTCTAACTTCACTCCCACCAAGCCGCTCCTGCCAAACCGCCGCCACGACCATCCTCCACCATCATCAATGGCTCTCTCTCCCACCGCTATCGATCACTCTCACCATCTCACCATCCTGCACAATCGAACAACCCAAATTAAATCTTCCCATCAGCAGTAGAAGACTCGCCTTCCCACCAAGCAAGCCGCTCTACATCTACATCACCGCTCACCTCTCATCTGCTTTACTTGCTACGCTCTCTTGCACAAGAAAAAGCGCCACCACTCCGGGACCAAGGTATTTACTTTTTTTCATTATACGGTTCTTTAATTTAATCTTACTAGACTAGAATAATAAGCCAAAGCTCTCCGTCTTAAACAACTCTCAAGACTCCAATGATGTCCTGCTAAGCCTACTTGCCTTTCTTTCTCAGTTCACAGGCATGATATCTTACAATTCTTTTTCAACCTTATAGCTAATGTTATATAATTAGCTTTTCTGGGTACTGCTTAATTGAATATTAATGTTGAGATTGGTATAAGTGAAGCAGGAGGCACTTGCAGCTGGTGGTGAGTTTGGAATATTAGAGTAAAGATCATATGCTTTAATTCATCGTATCGTAATGGCAGTGATTTCGAACCATACAAGACGAAATTACAAAGCGACAGAAATAAGTGAAGCGTGTCGCAATCACCTGTGATGCAAACATTTCAGCAGATCCACCAAAGCCCGCCTCTTGCCACCAAAATTGAGCAGCAACTCACTGAGGTAATTAATTTTGAAGGGAGGTTCTTCTCTTTGAGAGATTTAAAAAAAATGTTCTGTTAAAAAAACACTGTCAGTTTTTGTAAAATTGTTTGAATTACATTTTGATTTATTATAATTTAATAATTGCAGATTATGGATCCTAAGTTAGCATCTTATGGAGTTGAGGATCCTTTATACGCAGTGATTCGGCTAGCACAAACGACTATGCGTAGTGTGCTTGGTAAGATCACTCTCAATAGAACCTTCGAAGAAAGGGACACTTTAAATGAAAAGATAGTGGTGAGATTTTACATCAATCTACCCAACTATGCTTTTACTATTATATTGTCTGCTCAAACAAAATATTGGGGATTAAGTTATGAAATAAGTATGTAAGGCTTTAGTTAAGCAGATCAATTAGAAATTACTCTCATATCTATTACTTTTCAGGGGATATTAATCCACAACGTAGAGTAAAAGCAGCTATGGAGATGCAAGCAGAGGCAGAACTGAAAAAGCGGGCCTAGGTCTTAGAATCAGAAGGAAATTAATTTTTTTATTTTAACCTTTTTTAAATATATGGCCATTTATGAGTTGTTGTATTATTGATGTAACAGGTGAAAGGCAAGCTCAATGGTGGACTCTTTTTATTCGATGAAATATGAAAATCTATTTTAGATGGCAATGTAATTTGCAGACATTGTTGGATAGGTTCAAATGTAAAGGTAGAGAGTTTATACGTCAAAATGAATTTTCTTATTGCTTATTTCTTATTACGATTAGTATATGCAGGGACCAATGGTTGCAATTTATACAATCCTGAGTTTTTTCCGGATTGTTGTTATGGGGTTTAAGGGTTTAGATGGTGATCAGGTATTTGGAAAGAGGAGTTAGTTGTTACAGTAATAGAAACAAGGGCAAAAAGAGACTGAAATTCATATTAAGCCGGAGTTCACTTTAGAATTGATGATGGTGGCTACTTATCTGCACATCTGATGTGCAATTAGTACTTAGTACTCATCTCCTATTATTAATGGTCCCTGGCCTATAGAGGCCTGTTATTGGTTTAGGACCTCAACTAAGAAAGTTACCCAAATAGATCATTATGTTAAGTGCTGTTGAAGAACCAAATTAGTAAAAAAAGGATATTGCAGGGAATTTTTTTCTATTAATAATTAGGAAAATGCCTTCTGCCGAAATGGATGGTATTTAAGGTGGGGACTAATGTCAGTAAAAATATAAAGTTCGAGACTAATGGCTGAAGCCAAATCAAATAGCAACAGCATTGTCGTGGAGTATAATGCGACCCTTAGGTGAGAGCTATTTAGAGCACTTTTTGTTTCGAAGATGCTTCTGCTGTGAAGATGAAAAATTACCCTGCTCTTTCTCTATTCAAAGAAATACGCTTTTTAGGTGCTCCAGTCGATGATTACACACTGAGTATTGTTGGATGTGAATGTTTTCAGATATTTATCGAAAGAGGATTTCAGGGTTCTCACAGCCGTTGAAATGGGCATGCGTAATGTCAGTATTCTCTTTCAATTTTTGGTTGTGTTTGCAATTATTAATTTAATTCAACTTATTATATATTTTTCAGCATGAAATAGTTCCTGCGGAACTGATTGATCAAATAGCTGCACTCAAGTAAGACCAATTAAAATTTCCATGTTACTGCTCTATATTATCTTCTTATACAATTCCATATAACTAATATAACAGGCATTGAGGAACTTATAATAAAGATATCTTATCTAAATTTGGTTTAAATAAAAAACTTTTCTGTAACTCCAAGTTTCAAAAAATACAAATTAACCCCAATTTTCTGTGTAATCGCATCAGCTATGGATAAAGCATTATTTTGATTAAATATTACACATTCCCCTAATAAAATTGTGGATAAGCCTCTGACACAAACTGTAGTTGATGAATTGGAGACTAGAAGAAATGATCTATACAGAATTACGCAGTGAGCACATCAAATATGTCAATATTAACGGTGAGACCTACATTAAGCTGCTTCTTATATGCAGGGGCCAAACGTAAGTTTTTCTTTACCTTGACCTTACAGAGTTTTAGAAATTTAATGTGCTAAGTTTTGCTTTAATTTGAAATTACAGGGCATATTTTGCTGTTAATCTACAAAATGTAGTTGTTGAACTATTAGATGATTCAAAGCTTGATGCTTTTCGATTAATTGGGTGCCAAACTCTCACCACGTTTATTTATAGTCAGGTCCGTAACAAATTTCTAATAGTGTTTGGAGTGATTTTTTTCCATCTTCTTTTAGCTATTCACATGTTTGAGTGCTTCTGTTAATGCCATGTTTTAGTTTGCTTAAAGTGGAGTACACCATTGAATTGTTTTACATATATAGCTATGTTAGTGTTATATATCATTTTGTGCTCTAATGAGGTCCTGTGATATGGGATGATTGATTTAGTTTTATATTGTAATTTTGATTTTTATATTTGAAACAGATGAAAATGAAGAAAACCCTTTGAATGTATCTGCAGTTAAAGCATTGCGCACCATCAAAGTAAGTTTAATTGATTAGAACCAGAACCTTAGTAGTTGGAACAAAGGTGATCCATGTACTTCAAATAGGAAAGGTATATTTTGCTATAATACAACAATTGATGGTCATCATGTGGACCTGAGCTCACTGCTTCAGACACAAGCGGATCCAACACGGGGGTAAGTTAAAATAAGCACTTTCAACGAACCCTGAATTGATGTTGATGGTGGGCTTCGAATCGGAGTGTATGATTGTGATCGATGGCGGAACAAGTTTTTTGGGTGATAATTTCAAATATTTAGAATATTAAGATTGATTTCTCAATGTAAAATATAGGTTAATTTGTGGTCCATATGTTAGGTGAAATATTCACAAGTAAACATGATTTTAAAAGTAGCAAACACAATATATTATTACAAAACATAGCAAATATATCCGTAGAGAGGTAGATGTAACACATGGGTATATTTGTTATAAAAATAAGGGTATATATTTGTTTATGAAAATAAAGGTAAATTTGACTATCTGCATTGTACATGGATCAATGGAACAATTCACCTTTAAATATTTTAAATTATTTTCCTCTCATGTTAGGCATCACAAACAAAAATAATTTAACTAAGTTTTTTCTGCTGACATTTATTAATACTAATTCAAGTATATTGAGTTTCAAAAAATTGGTATACTGAATAAGTTATTATATAAATAATTACTATATAATAACGACACAAAACTCTAAAACAACAACTACTTATATATATAGAATAACATAATTAAAAAATGTTTCCCCTATTGAAGCGATTTGATCGATTGAATTATCTCCAATTAATATACTTCATGTAAAGGGTAAAAATATTTATTAAAAGTGTAACACTTTTTAAAATTCATAAATGATGTTTCATTGATATAAATTATATTATGTCCAAGTACCTGGGCATGGATATTTTCTATATCAATTTTCATAGTGTGTTTAGGTACGTATCAATAGAAGATGGTCACAGATTTTATTCAGATATTATTTCATTTTGTAGAGGTATTTTTTATTTATTTTTGTCTACATTTTGTAGAGGTATTTTTTATTTTTTTTTGTCTACATTTTGTAGAGGTATTAGAAATATATAAATACACATAGAAGATGGTAACTATGTATTTATATATTTTTATCGTTTTTATTTAGCTAATTTTTATAAATAATAGAATGATTTGCACTTCTTTTATATATAATTTAATTATGAAATTTACACAATCTGTTTGTTTTTTAAAGTATTATCTGGATGTTTAATAAATTATACACTGATTTTATGATTAGTTTGTGTTTGATAACTGAACTTCATTAGATTATATAGACCACGATTCTAATTTTGTTGATGCTTATGCTTATTAGCAGAATTTTTATTTTTTGTAGTGTCTTCAGACACGGGTCATACCTAGTATATATATATATATATATATATATATATATATATATATATATATATATATATATATATATATATATATATATATATATATATCAGTTTTTAACATTAGATTAGGGACCTCATTAATTATAAGCAAGAGAAAAAATCCCCCAGATCAGAGCAAAAGAAAGGAGAAGAAGAATGGGAGCAGTCTATGTCATTCCAACTCTATCCTTCATCATCCATCATCAATTAATACTATAATTTTATTTGGTTTTTCATTTTGAACATGAATATTACATTATTAGTGTTAGTTTTTATTATTTCGTTATACACTAGTCAATTCATTACTCGAGAACAACAATAATGTATGTACCCTAGTTTTATTTTAGGTTGTTTTTGAATTTGGGAGAACAAATCTTTAATTGAATTGTTATTTTAATTGCTTTACTTATGTATTTGTCATATAATTCAACCCCTTCTCTGGCCAAGTATGGGACTGTCTTTAGTAATTAGGACTCTCACCTTGACAAGGAGTTTAGTTACGGAAAACGATACATAATCGTCGGGTGTGCGTAAGTGATTCTAACGAGCTTGACTAGCCGGATAGTTAATAGGTTTAAAACTTACTAGCACCATCATTACGTAAGGTCACCTCAGTGTTGAAGCAACTTCCTAAGCTACCTCCTAAGCTACCTTGAAGGGAGTTAGGAAGAAGTTAGAATCCTGACTGTTGCACAATCAAACAAGTCACCCTTAAACAATAAAACAAAAAATGAATACTAGTGGAGATTACTTGCAGAATCTCTTATCTCATCTCTATAGTTATTTACATTCTTAGTTCTTAGTTACATTATTACCTTAGTTTAATTATATTTATTGCATCTTAGTCCTTAATAACAAAAACAAAACAAATATTTATCTTTTCTTTTAGTTAAACGATCTCTTGTAGTACACTTTACGAGAATACAACCTTAAGACTTAAACCTTCGTAGTCCATGTGGAAACTATATTCTTTACATAATTACTTTTATAACTTGTCAATGATACTTGCGGTTAGTTAGATATCTCTCGAGGTGTGAATTAGTTACGTGATTTTATCGCACCTTCGGAGACGATTTCTCCCCACTACTCTCACTCCTCTGAACTACCTGGCCTATTTTTCTGGACCTATAATGAGTTTTGTGGTTCCTCCGCGACCCACGTCTGGGGAGTGGCAACGTGAAGTTAGTGGGCAACTTTGATTTGAGATTATTGAGGTGGTGTATTATGAATTATCGAGCTAATCGTCATCTACGAATCTGTTCTCTTTGCCTCGTCACCTTCTGAAGTTAAATCGTTTTTTTTTTTTCCTTTAAAGGTGTTAAGTCCCAGGCTGGGCATACGAGACGATTCCAAAATTTACATGATATTTTTTCTTTACCAAGTGGTTAGGTTATATTTTGTGTGTTGCTCTAAAACATGTTTATAAATTAAATTTCATAACTGATGCTTGCTTTTTAAGTATGCCACTATTAGGGTTCTATCATTTTTATAGTGAATCTAAAAGTTGAAAATCTGAGTTACGTTGATCTGAGCATAGAAGTTTTGGACGATATGAGTTATGAATTACACCAAGATTATACTCCAAAAAGTTCAATATCTATATCATGAGGCCCTGTGTTTTATGTAGTCATATTTTTCTCTAAATAAAATTTGTTTTCTAAAAATCCATAGCGCATCCCAAGTTAGGGACCACAAACCATAACCTCTTGGTCTCCGTTATTATTAACGGAGGGAGTACCTGAACGATTATATTATCGAAAACAATTAAATGCGAGCATTTTAACAACATTTCGGTCTGGCTTGAGTCATGTTCTTTTGTACTGTTTACATGGAAACGATATGGTGCCCATCTGGTCATTCATGTCACGTTTGGAAAACATTAATATGAGTAATAACTTTGTTTCATGGCTTTCCCTTTTTTGTTCCCGGGACGAGACTTTAGTTAGGATTTTTGTCTAAATTAAGAGCATATTCAAGTCGTGGTGAAAGTTGCTTAATTTTTATCATACAATTCATAAGATAAATTAGATGTGAGTAAATAAGCCACTTGACTTGTTCGGTTCGCTTGATCGGATACAATGCGACCCATATAGGCCATACATGGTCTTAAATTTAACAAAACCCGTAGGTTCGGACTTATACTGAACTTTTATGGTTGTAAATCCGCGAGATCCAGCTCGATTATTTATATAAATAATATTCATTTTTATGTACATATTATGTATACTAAAAATAGTGTCAATAATAATATTTTTAGTATAAGTATTTTTTTTTTATATGTGAAGGTGCCTAGACACCAAAGAAAAAAAGAAATGAAAAGAGGAAAACCAAACAAACAAAAGAAACCGGTATCGCTAACCAATTCCGGTCCTATCGAAACTGCTAAAGAGATCGGAAAAAGAGTGAGCTATGACTGGGTGGTTGTTTGTCCCGTGCCTAACTTTTTTTTTTTTGGACAATGAAAGGGTGCGGAAGCACCCTGCGAAAGAACAAAAGATCATCCAATGCCTAATCTACTAAAAGCTACCGATAAATCGAAAATACTAAGCGTATGCCGATTAACAAGAGTTGCCGCGTGCCTAGCTTCCTTCGCCAATTTATCCGCTTCCCTGTTGAGCTTCCTGTTGATGTGCTTAAATGAGACAAGCTTTAGCTCTTCAGTTCCGTGGATAATTTTTCGTAGGGTGGGTTGGATATTCCAACGAGCTGCTGAAACCTGCTTTATACCTTGAATAATCTCAAGGTTGTCTGAATGGATAACAATTTTCCTCTCCGGGAAGTTCGCTCCAAGTTGTGTTGCTTCAAGAACTGCAATCGCTTCTCCCTCCAGTGCCGAATTGCAATCAGTGCTAAAACAGTGTTTAATCATTGAGTTGTTCCCAGATTAATTGCAAACGACTGCGATTCCCGTAGGTTCCTATTTGTTCGAAAAAGATGCGTCACAGTAAAACTTTATGTCTTCCTCCTGTTCGTTCCTATCAATTTCTCCACTTTGTTCTTCCGTGCTATTAAATCCTCTGTAATTTTCTTTAATCCAGTTAATCCCGTGTATATCTTGCATCAGCTTTGTTGAGGCAATGTTAATCCCGGTTCCATTAGCTGCAATATTTTCGTGAATGCCTTTCATTTTCGCTTTCCAAATGTTCCACAGGTTGATCATTAAGAAGTCTCGTACTACGTTTTCATCCCATCCCCCTTTTGTAAACGATTTTATTGTCTTGAGGAACCACTCTTCTAACTTATCTTCCATTACCTCTTGTATCTTGATTTGTAGAAATGATCCTGCCCATATGTCTTTACACATATTACATTGTAGAAGTAAATGTTCAATGTCTTCTTTTTCATGGTTACACCATAAGCAATTTGTGCCATCCGCGCAATTCCTTTTTGATAAATTGACTCTAGTCGGTATTGCGTTGTTGACCAGCCGCCACATAAATAATCTTATTTTTTTTCGGGATATTTGATTTCCATATAGTTTTCCAGATTTTTGATTCTTGCATAGCTCTTGTTTTTGTTGTAGTAGCTTTGTTGTTGTTTTGTTCTTTACTTTATACCCCGTTTTAGTATCGTAATTCCCATCCTTTGAGTAGGGCCAAATAAATCTATCGACAATATCAATTTCCTTAATCTTTGTCTTCCTAATGAGGTGGATAATCGGTTCTGGAAAAAGATTATCTAAAATTTCGAGATCCCATTCGTCCCTTTCTTTTTTCATTAGTGCGTTTACTTTCATAAAGTTTGATCCTTCCGGTTTCTCCAACTTCCAATCAGTATCTATCCATTTCTCATTCCATATATTCGTATCCTTCCCATTTCCTATCTTTTTTATTCCATGTTTTTTTATTAAGTCTCTTCCTTCCATTATACTCGCCCAGCTCCATGTCCTGCTCTGTCTAATCTTACACGATAAAAAATTAGATTTATTAAAATAGATACCTTTGAGAAGTCTCGTTGCTAGATTGGTCGGATTATTCATAAGTCTCCATGCTTGAGCGGCCAATAATACAGTATTCATCTTTTTAAAATCTTTGAATCCAAGCCCTCCAATTAGCTTGTTAACAGTTATTTTTTCCCAAGGTACCAAGTGTATCCTATTTCTTTCACCTTAATTCCACCAGAAGTTAGAGATGGCCGAAATAAGTTTATTACAGAATTTAATCGGAAAAGAAAAAAATGGACATATAGTAATTGGGGATGGCTTGGAGAACTGCTTTAATAAGTACTTCCTTGCCTCATTCCGATAAAAGCTTAGCTTTCCAACCTTCAGTGTTCCTGAAAACTTTTTTTGCTATCCATTCTAAAGATTCTACCTTTGACCTTTTATGGCATAAAGGAATTCCTAGATAGTATCCCAAATCTTCCGTTTCTTTAATGTCCATTTTTTTTGATACTAACTCCTTCATATCTTCTGTTGTTTCTTTGCTAAAAATGATAGCTGATTTGTTGAAATTAATTCTTTGTCCTGACCCTTTACAATATATGTCAAGACATTCTTTGAAATAGTCAATATCTGTTCCGTCTAAATCAATAAAGAAAAGTGAGTCATCTGCGAACAAAAGGTGAGATATCATCGGGCAGTTCCTATTAATTTTAATACCACTAATCATTGTATTGTCAACAAAATGATCAACAATGCTGATGAGAGATTCAGTCATAATAGAGAATAAGAAAGGAGATAAAGGATCTCCTTGCCTGAGACCTCTCCCTGGTTTAAAATTTTCGAGTCTCTCTCCATTAATGTTAATATAAAAGGAGACCGAGGTAATACAGTTTCTCATCCAATTTATCCACTTATCACAAATACCTAATTTCTCTAACACTTTAAAAAGGAAGGTCCATCTTACCTGATCATAAGCCTTAGCCATATCAATTTTGATCGCAGCCAAGTTTTTCTTGTTTTTTCGTTTCCTACTCATAAAAAAAGAAATTTCTTGTGCGATTATAATGTTATCCTGTATTGCTCGCCCTTTTATAAAAGCTGACTGAGTAGGTGATATAATGCGAACCGATTCGAGAGGATCTTTGTTATAATTTTGTAAATAAAGTTTACGCAAGATATAGGTCTGTAATCGCCTAAGTTTTCTTGTGTCGTTCTTTTCGGAATCAGTGTTATTAATGTATCGTTAATTGTTTCAACTGAGCGATTATTTTCGAAAAAATCCATAATTACCTGTATCACATCATTTTTAATTATTTCCCAAAACTCTTTATAGAACTTACCATTTAATCCATCAGGTCCTGGAGCTTTTGAGGCTGATAATTCTATGACATCTCTCGCGATTTCTTCAATATTTGGTTTTTTCGTTAATTCTTCATTCATGTCAAAAGTAACTCGTGGTTTAATGAATTCAATAGCCTTTTCCATTGTTTCCTCCTCCCCACAATTTTCTTCAAAAAGGTTTTTATAATACTCTTGGAAACAACCCTTGATATTATCTGAGTCATCTATCCGATTACCATCCTTATCCTTAATTCTAGTGATTCTGTTCAACTTTCTCCTTTTTATCGTAGCTAAGTGAATTTTTTTTGTGTTTTTATCCCCATAAATAAGCCAATTCTGTCTCGCTCTATCGCACCAATATTTCTCTTCATTTTCATATTCTTTTTTTATTCTTTCTTTAATATCCTGTTCCTCAATAGTGGTATCTTTATTAATATTATTTTTGTTTAATTCTATAAGTTTATCCTGGAGTTTTTTATGGTTTTTTTGTGATTTCTAAAGTTTTTCGAGCTCCAACTGTTTAGTTCTTTTTTGTGTAGTCCCTCTTATTTATAAAGTTAGGCATAGGACTACTATTATGGGGAACAACCCGGCTTTCTTCTATGATTTTTTTGCAATTTTCGTTATCAAGCCACCTAGTTTCGAATTTAAAGTATTTTTTCCATACTTCCATGTTAATATCAAAATGAAGGATTAAGGGTGAGTGGTCCGACCCAATAGCCGGTGGTATGTAAATTTGCGATCTCGGGAATCTTTCCATCTATTTGAAAGTTGCTAATCCCCGATCGATTCTTGTTTTTACATTCTTCTCGCCTTCCATCCTGTTGGACCAAGTAAAAAAACATCCATTAGAATTAATTTTCGCAAGAGAATTACAGTTAGTAAAATCAATAAAAGCATTAATGTGATCAATGTTGGCCTGATTCTTGCTCTTTTTCTCCGTGATATTGAGAATTTCATTGAAGTCCCCTATAATTGTCCAAGGTTATTTAAAACCTTCACCCCATTTCGTAATTTCGTTTCAAGTATCTAATCTTAGTTTAAAATCATTGGGAGCGTGAATAAACACAATGTAATAAGCAAAATAAAGTTCATTAATACGCGCAATAACAAAGGAATTACAACTAAAAATAATACGCAAATGCACATTAGAGTGCCACAAAATCAAGAACCCCCCGGAGTGAAAGGCACTTCCAGTGGGTTCCACAAAAAAGGAGTTATCATAACCAAACCGAGCCAACACACCCTGAGAGTCCACTTCTCTCAGCATCGTTTCACAAAACGCCACCACACTAGGTCTAAATTGTGCCACCAACGAGCTAGCTTTGGTTAATGTTAAGGGCGCTCGAAGACCCTGAACATTCCAAAATAAGGTTGTCACTTGATTTTTGCGGCTTTTTTGGAGTTGTCGCCTCCATTTTTAACCTCATAAACTTCCTCCTCCTGATCAAATGCGTCAGCATACTGAAAATTCATGTCGGGATCCTCACCTCCACCCTCATAGTCCTTCTCAAAGTAATTCTCACTGCTTTCGAAATTACCTTCATCTTCCTCTTCAGGCTCAAACTGCGAGTCCTCTTCATCAGTAATTTTTGATAAATTTTTCATATCCTTACCTTTTCCTTTAGGAGTACTGCTTCTTTCTTCCCCTTCTTTTTCATTCTCCAATATACTAAATTGGTTGTTGTTAACAAAGTCCTCAATGGGGTCCACCACCCTAAGCTTTTTGAAATTTCCAGTCATCTTGGAATTAACCTCTCCATGTCCTGACTCAATTCGTATTCCTCTAGCATCTCTCCTTCTCTTAACAGTTTGTTGAGTATTTGAAGAAGTGTCCATGTTCTGATCAGAGGTATTGCTAGTATTAGCAACATATTTTCCTTTAATCTTACTCATCTCCTCTTCAAACGCCATTAGCGCAGCTCGAATACTACCTTCGTTTCCATTCTCTCCCTCTTCTGTGATTCCATGAGTCCTTTTGAAAGCCTCCATTTTCAAAGATGATTCGTGCAGTTCGTTGCGAAGGTCATGTATTTGTTTGTTCCAGTTCTCCCATTCCTGTTCTTCTTTGTCCTTCTCTTCATCATTCTGACTTTGATTATTTGCTTTGCTCATGCTTCCTTTTTTTGTGTAATTGAATTTTCTTAGGATATCTCCTTCTTCTTCACGAATTTGGATACCTCGGATTGGGTTATTGCTCCTGTAGCTAGGACCTGCATCTTTAGTAATCTTATCATTGTAAAAATAGTTAGTAAATTCCCCATTATTCTTAATATGTAAGCCATAAATCGGATTAAATGGAGGGAACTTCGCCACATTATCAATGCTCCATGACACCTTCCTGCGCTCGTCAATATCCTCCACTTGCTTAATGCTTTTGATTGGACAATCTCCATACTGGTGGCCTATTTTCCCACATCTGAAACATAGAAGACCTGTATTTTCATATTGAAAGACCACCCACGTCGGCCCTTCTTCTTGATATAAATAAGCACCAGGGGGAGGGGGTATTTGGTGTTAATCCTTACACGAAATCTCAAAACCTTGACATCGCAATTCTGAGCTGTTGGGAAATCCACAGCTTCAATCCTAATAAAGCACACCTCAAGAGCCTTAACCGTGTCTATGTTATTTTGTTTAAATGCAAGTCCTCTGACTTGGACCCAAATAGAGGAGTAGTCTATCACTAAATCATTGAAATCAACAACCAAAGGCCACATAGTCATACTCAAGTGAAGCTTCTGATAAAGGCCAGGTCTCATCTCCCAAACTCGCTTGAATTCCTTCTCATTGAAAACCTCGAGCTTGAACATGTTGTTTTGACATCTGACAATCTGTAATGACCTTGTATACCCCACCTGTCTTCAATGAATTTCCTGAGTTGGACTGCATAAATCGGTGAGTCTCCTATTGCTTTGATGAGTATGGCTTTTTCCTCCTTCATACTCTTAGATAAGCGTGCTTTCGAGCCAATGTTGATAACCCCCAGCTTACAGGCTTTATGATCATTTAGAGGGATGATGGGTAAAGCGTGATGCTCTCTTGTTGCCATTGAGATTCCTGCACTCACAGTGGAAGGTAAAACCGCACAAAACAAGAGTACAGAGTAGGGAATAAAAGCTATATCAGAAAGGGGGAGGTAAGGAAATTGTAAGGAGTTAGCAAGAGGGGAATAAAAAGGATGAGTGATAATGGAAATATAGAGTGTGGAGAACCAATCCACACTGCGAAGTATATATAGGCAAGACATTGAGGCTTCTTCAGAAAACTTCTTAAGAACGCTAATAGCTGAGTTGTTTCTTTGAGATCTTCGGGTAATGGAGAGGTCTAAACCGCAGTGAATAATCTTGTTTTTGTTTCTATCATTATTACCTACCCTCATAATTGTTTTTGGGAAAACCAATTTGTAATAGCTCCATTTGATTAGCCTATTGCAGCGTGCAAAGATGACACGCCAAAGTCCGTCTCTTCGCCTCCCCCATGTAGGTATATAGTTTGTCGTTTTTGATTCCTGCACGAAAAGAAAACCAAAAGCATAGATATAATTATTTAATTTCTTTTTAACCTCGGAACTCGTTTCTTTTTGGATAGCAGAGAACTTGGCTTCGAAGAGATCAAACGACGGCTCCCGTTTTGTTCGAAACTCCTCATCATTGATTTCGATTTCTACAACCTTCCTACAGATTAATGCTTGTCCTACGGTTTTCTCTATCTTCCAATTAGGGTTGTTCTTCCCCAAATTGAAAAAGGGGAAGCCTATTTGGAACCCTAGCAATCCATCTGACGAAACCCCCATCCCAAGATGAGGTGAAGGAGAAGCGTGTGGCAAACACCACTCAAGAAATCGACACCCTTAGGTGATGATTATCAAGAGAGGATCGAAGATGTTCGGCAAAGAAATCGTACCCTAGAATATAGAGAGAGGAGAGAGCGTTTTTTTAGTGAGAGAAGCAAAAGATGTTTAATTCAAACGTTTTCCCGTGCCTAACTTCTTTCGCGAGTCTATCCGCTTGGTTGTTGAACTTCCTTTTAATGTGGTTAATGAAAATAGGTCCATATTCAACAGCTCTCTTGGTGATCCTCTTGATGATTAGATGGACTCTCCAGCTCACAGCTGACATCTGCTTAATACCTTGAATGACTTCAAGGTTGTCCAAAAGGATTAACTTCCTTTCGGAGGGGAACGCTTCGCATTTGTCTACCACTTTTAGTACTACCATAGCTTTCCCTTCCAATATTGAGTCACACTTGATCTTTGTCTTATCATTTGCCAGAGTTCCCAAACTCTTATGACTTATAGAGATCCCTATGCCAGTTGGTTCATATTTACATTAGCGCAAAGTATCACACTTTAAAACAATATCAATATATCTCTCCTCCTTCATAGTATGATCATTAGTCACTGTGCTTTCTATCCCATATAATTCCTTCATTAGTTTATTCGTGTTATATATAATACTATAACCTTCAATTTCTGTCTTTTCGTGGATGGCTTTTATTTTTGATTTCCATGTGTTCCAAATACAAATCATAATATAGTCAGTCACAACCTTTCCTTCCCATCCCTCTTCAGAGTACACTTTTATAGTATTCATAATCCAATCTGAAAGTCTGTAACTATCATTTTCTTCAATTCTTAATTAAAGTGAAGTACCTGCCCAAATATCCTTAAAAATATTACATCTTAAAAGGAGGTGTTCAACCGTATCTCGGTTGTTAAAACACCAAATGCATACATCGGAATCCGAACAATTTTTGTTGTAAAGATTTTTCTTCGTAGGGATAGCATTGTTACATGCCTTCCAAACAAATATTTTATTTTTTCTGGAATATTAGAGTCCCAAATGATTTCCATATTTTCGAGTTAAATCTTTTAGGTTCAAGTACTAAATGTGTCCGGTTAACAACCTGTTCCTATTTGTGAAAATTGATTTTCTGCCCTGATCATGTACAATATATGTTAATACATTCATTAAAAGCTTCTATATTAGTTTCATCTAAGGTTATAAAAAAAGAGTCGTCCGCAAAAAAGAGATGATCTCTGGACAGGTTCTATTGATTTTTATTCATTTAATATATCCATGTTGGGAGTATGCCTCCACTATGATAATTAAAGATTCTGTCATTATGGTAAATAGAAAAGGCGACAATGGATCGCCTTGTCTGATCCCCCTTCTTGGATAGAGTTTTTCCATCCTTTCTTCGTTCAAGTTAAGTTTAAAGGGTACCGTGGTAATACAGTTCTTGATCCATACTATCCATTTCTCGTAGAATCCCATTTTCTTCATTACGTTGAGTAAGAAGTCCCATCGTACTTGATCATACGCATTTGCCATATCTATTTTTATTGCTGCCATATGCTTTTTGTTTTTCCTTTTCCTACTCATAAAGAAAGAGACTTCTTGCACAATAAGAATATTACCTTGTCTTGCGCGGCCTTTGATGAAAGCCGACTGGGTAGGTGAAATTATAGAGTTCATAAAACCTTGTAACCTGAAAGCAAGAATTTTAGCGATGATTTTATATATAAAATTCACACATGAAATGGGTCTAAAGTCTCTAAGACTATTTTTCACTTCCCCTTTAGGGATGAGAGTAATAAGAGTACCATTAATATCTTCTAGACTAGTATTATTATAGAAAAAACATTTAACAAGCTCGAAAATATCAATTCTGAGAATGTCCCAAAATTCTTTATAAAATTTACCGTTTAATCCGTCTGGTCTCAGAGCCTTAGATGAGGATCTCTAACTGCCATTTCCACTTCTTCCATGCTCGACTTCTGAGTCAGAAACTCATTCATCTCTTGATTTACCCTAGGTTTTATATATTCTACTGCCTGACTCATTGCATCTTGCGTTGCTGGTTGTTCAGCAAACAGGTTTTCATAATATTTTTTGAAACAGTCTTCAATTTCACTTCTTTCCTCCCTCCACTCACCTTGTTCATCTTTGATTCCTGTAATACTATTAATTTCCCTTCTTTGTATTGTGGCAAGATGGATTTTTTTTTAGTTTTTATCACTGAAGACTAACCAGTTTTGTCTAGACTTATCGCCCCAACACTTCTCTCTGCAACCATATTCAAATTTGATTTCCTCCTTAATTTGTTTTCCTGATTCCGTATTATTATCTTTAGGACTTGATTTATTAATTTCTACTAACTTGTCCTAGAGTTCTTTTAACCGTATCTCATGATTCTTGAAGGTATTTTTGCTCCAAATTTTCAAATCTTTATTTGTATTTCTCTTTTCCGGATATAGTTATTAATCGGTTGTTTAATCTTATCTATATTTCATCCTTTGTCTACTACTTTCCTACAATCTTCACTATCCAACCAATAGGATTCGAACTTGAAATATTTTTGATGACTACTCCTATCAACATCATAATTCAATGAGAGGTGAGTGATCCGAACCAATTGCCGGGGGACAAAATCTTGTGCCCTCAGAAAGTGGTTAAGCCATTCGTAGGTAGCCAACGCCCTATCGATTCTTGACTTAACGTGCTTATCTCCAACCATCATGTTGGACCAAGTAAAAAAACAACTGTTAGATCGTATTTCTATTATGGAATTACTATACGTAAATTTTTTAAACTCGTTAATGCGGTTAATATCTGCAGGATTGACACTACTTTTCTCATTAGTGTTTAGGATATCTTTAAAGTCTCCAAGTATCATCCATGGTTCTATAATATTTATACCCCAATCTGAAATTTCATTCCATATTTGTTTTCTATCATCGAAACTGTTAGGGGCATGGAGACATATCAAGTAATACGAAAATGAAACTTCATTAACTTTTAAAATAACATACGAACTATAACTAAAAGAAACTGAAAGCACCACACATGAGTGCCACAAAATCATGAACCCCCCAGAGTGGAATGCTTTCTGTTGGGGTCAACAAAAAACTTATTTCCAAAACCCAGGCGCTGCACAATATAAAGAGAATCTACTTCCCCTAACATTGTTTCTCAAAGGATAGCAATTGGAGGATGGTCATGAGCCACCAAATATCTTAGATATGAACTTGTCAAAGGGGCTTGAATCCCTTGACAGTTCCAGAATAAGGTGGTCATATGCCTTCCGCGACTTTCCCACAGGAGTAGCCGCCTCCCTTGTGCATCTTCCCCTTGTTTGGTTCCTATTCCTCCGCGTCGCCATAAATGAAATTCATGGCTTCATCTTCATTCCTTTCCTTAAACCCATCTTCAAAGTAGTTTGATTCCAGTTCATTGCTGAAACCTTCTTCCTCCTCCAGTTCCATCTGTGAGTCATACTCATATTCCATCTTAGAAATATCAATATTACCCTCAATTTCTTTGTTTCCGACCTCTTAATTATCTTGTTGTACATCCTCAAGGACCCTGAACGGATTCTCATTAACAAGATGCAAATTGTAATCAACCACCCTATGTTTTTTGAAACCTCTTGTGATCAGCTCTTTCCCTCTAGAAATACCAGCTCCTCCTTCGTTCATCCTCATCTCCCTTATTTTTTGTTGTTAAAGTAAATGTTTGAACTGCCTCCCAAGCTAGATGAACTGTTTACTGTAATTTGAATATTTTGTTTGCATATAGCTTCTTTGTTTTTCCTTCCTTCTGTGCCCTTATTCTGTGCAGTTCCTGCTTCCAACCCTCTTCCCTCTCCCTTGTTCAAACCCATGCTGTTCTTAACGCTTCCATTCTCCGCACAGATTCATTAAGATCATTCCTAAGCTCATCCACTTGTCTATTCAAGATATCCCAGACTTTATCTTCACTTTCTTTCTCCTCTTCGAGTTCTTTATTCTTATTGTTGCTCATATTTCCCAGCTTCTTCGTATAGTTGTATTTGTCTAAATTCACATTTGCATTGTCTCTTATTATTATACCGCCATTGTTACCATATTTATTCTTTATCATTCCTGCACTCATCATATCACGAACATGAATATAGCTATAACTTATAAACTTACCATCAATATTCAACTATAATCCGTATATTTGATTAAATTGTGGGAATTTTGCTACATTATCGATGCTCTAACTAACTTTACGCCTCTCATCAATGTCCTCAATGTTCTTTACCCCCTTAATGTTGCACTCCCCAAACTGGTGACCTATTCTCCCACATCTTAAACATAGTGACCCCGTATTCTCGAACTGGAAAACAACCCATCCCGCTCGTTCTTCTTGAAGCAAGTACGTCCCAGGAGGTAGGGGATGCCTAATATTGAACTTCACTCTGAACCTTAGTACTTTCATGCCAGCATTGGGGATTTTTGGATAGTCTATTGCCTCTATTTTAACAAAATAAACCTGCAAAACTTCAACAGTATTAGGATTATTCTGTTTAAAAGCTAGCCCCTTAATCTGAACCCAAATTGAAGAGTAGTCTGTATCCATTTGTGGCCATAGTGTCATCCCAAATGTGTTTTTAGAAGAACACATGGTCAGGTCTCCCAGATTCTTTTGAACTCTCTTTCATTGAAGATTTCTAGCTTGAAGCAGTTATTCTTCAACTTAGATAGACAGAAGTTACCATGAATACCCAACTTCTCTTCGACAACCTTCCTTAATCCCACAACATGAATGGGGTTACCGGTGACCACTCTAAGGATTATAGATGTATCCTCCCTAAGACTTTCAGCAAGCCTCACCTTGATGCCAATATTTATAACACCTAGACTTCTTATATTGTGCTCATTAAGAGGCACAATAAGAAGCACATGACACTCTCCAGTAGCCATTGTAAGGATGAAGAACGGTTTCCTGTAGGTGACTTGAAAGCTAGATTGTATGTTAGAAAACCAATTGGCTCGATAGAAGTTAAAGTATGTGAAAAGAAAGAGTGATAAGTTAGGCTTATGAAAGGATAGTTAGAGAAGAACTTGAACCTCCCAGAAATGACTTCCGGTCCTTATATGTATGAGAAATTGTAGTTTTCGAAGCCTTATGACGTTTCCTCTGTTTAGCGTGTGACTCTTCCTCTTCACCTCCACTTTGGTGTAAAATCGAGGGTAATAATTGTCTCTGTCCTGTCCAATGCAGCTACTAATCCTTCTGTAAGAAATAAAATTGTTCACGAAAAGAAATCTCATCAGAAGCCAAAGAGACGTCGTAAAAGTCGTAAAAGTCTCTCTCCTCGCTTATCTATTCTTGTCTTGATTCTTGTGAGTGTTTTGTTTTCCGATTTCCCAAATTATTTTTCTTTTACTCTTGCTAATCCCCTTATGCATGCTCATATATCCATCATTAGCCTTACCCCTTGCGCCTTCTACTCTAGACAACTTATCAAATAGCGTATTTGGTTCACCTATTACTAGAAATAGCCTTTGTCGTATTCTCTCATAGGCATAACATCGATTAACCCATATGAAACCGATACGCCTAATCATTGTTGTCCCCTTTCCATCTTCAATCATTTTTCCGTCTTGTGTGTTGGAGCCCACAACTTTTTGTCCACGCCTTTCCTGCCTAGATGAATTGTTCTTCACTACACTGGATAAGATTTGTTTTTGAAGAATCACCGATAAGAGTACTCAAAAGGGTTTTCGAGTGCGGTCCCTTATATTTTCTCAAACCATCCGAGGGTTCCCCCATCTTCCTACCAAAACGTTCTAGGGTTTATACCAAAAGAATTATGAAAGGATCTGATGAGGAATTAAGAGAAATTAGTAGAATTGAAGGTTAGGTTAAAATAATTTTCAAAAGGGGGGAATCGTCTTTACTATGAGAGATCAGCAAATATAGAGAGCGTAATATAAATGATCGACTTTAGTATAAGTATTTTACACTCACTAATATGACTTTTACCTATACTAAAATTTGATCTAATGTGGCTTTTACATGACAAATGATATTATTTCACTATGGTTGTCTAATTTGTGATATAATAAAAATAAAGGTTTTATGAATTAGTTTATGATAAATACGAATATTTATTTTTTACTATCTTCTAAACACAAAAAATTTGAATATTACTAAGTTACTGATATTATTGAAATTCTCTCTCTAAATTTCACGCGCTCTCTCCTCTCTCATCTCATTAGGCCTTTTTCTTGTTTCTCCGGCGGAAGCTCGCCGATTCCCAGATCAGTATCGGCTACACTATATTCAGATTAAATAGAATCTGACCTGTAACCTCTCCTCAAGTCATGAGTTCATCTTCAGATGGCTTCCTGGTTTTCTTCCTTTTATCTAAACTGTCTAACCCTAGTCCAACGAATCAAGAAATACCCCTTACAATTACCTTTAGCTCGTGGGAGGGAAGATCCAAAGGCGAAGTATATCTTAGCAAAAGGCGGAACAGAGGGGATATCGAGGGTTGGATTATCAATAGAATAAGCCCTAGATCGAGATCTAGGGTTCATCATACAGAACAACTCTTCCAATTGCAGGTTTATCGAATTCCTTTTACTACCTATCTACTTAATGTCTGTGATGCAGAGTACTGGGGAAAACTTAGAAGAGGAGGAAGAAGACTCGCGAAAGGAAAAGTAATCATCAGCGAGATGAAAGAACGGCCAAAGCCCAGCAGATATGTGGCCCAACTAAAACTCTTGCCTGCTATCCTGGTATTAACAGAATTGGAGGGGAACTGTAATGAAAAAGTTTCAATAATCTGTGTTAAACAAATACAACCAACTCTGATTACCAAGGTACTGAAGCAGGGAACGAGAGCAATACGGATCCATTTATCTTACAAACACGGAGCTATGTTGCACCTTCACCATATAAATTCCTTTCTTCATGTGGGTAATCCAATCGACCAGGTAAATGATTTTATTAAACCTATTTGTCTTGTATGCTTGTAGTCTGCAGGTGGTGAAGTCTCGAAGGATTGTTTCAATAGAGAGTTGGGAACAGTTAATTTAGATAGAAAGGAAAAGAGGGGTGACTATTACAGATGCGATTACACAATTTATAAACCCAATATTTTTCATACGAAGCTAACCAATACAAGAGCTTATGATGAGATTACGAGAACTAAAGGGGCCTCAAGGTTGATAGCTTATTACGTTGAACAAAGCCTACAGAGCGATCTTATATTGAAGGGTCTTGCCTGTATAGAACTAATCAATGGAGTTATATATTGGATGGGATCCTATTTAAGAGTTACTGTTAACAGAGGTGCAGGAAAAGTCAAGTCTTACTATATTTGAGTTACACAGCTTCCGCTTTTTACCATTTACTATGATGATAAAATTAATCTTATGCTTCATAGAATTAACAGACTATATTTTTCTACATGACTAAACTAGAGTTTAAATATGCTAAGATATATGTTGAGTTAAGACACAATATAAGGATACATGATAAACTAGGTTTTTACAAGGAAATGTATAGTGAGATAATGCAGACCTATTTAATTAGCTTTAATCACGTATATGGACAGATCAACAAAAAGAATTGGATTGATAATATGTTGATTTATTACAGTTATGATCTTTCAAGTTTTTATGCTTATTATGGATCTATTCAAAGGAGCTATTTATGGCTCTTAGATAACCATCGATCTGTGTTTAATGGATTATATGGTGCTTTCCAGTATCTTTTTTATGATTCTCATACGGCCAACGATCTTATAGAGAAGATGACAATTAGTGTTTTTCATGCTAATGAAGAGGAGGAGATAGTGAAAGGAAGAAATGGAGGCGGAAACTCCAAAAAAGCCGTGAATTTTAAATGACGACGCTATTCTGGAATGTTCAGGGTATTCGAGCACCCTTAACATTAACCAGAATTAGCTCGACGATTGCTCAGTTTCGTCCCAAGATTGTTGCTTTTTGTGAAACAATGTTGCGAGAGGAGGACTCTCGTGAGGCGGTGGCTCGTTTTGGGTTTAGTAATGCCTTTTTTGTTGAACCCTCTGGAGTTTCTTTTCACTCTGGAGGGTTTATGGTTTTGTGGCAAGCTGAGGTGCAGCTTGAAATCGTTTTTAGTTGTAATTTTTTTGTTGTTGCTTTGATTAATGAACTTTCGTTTTCGTATTACATAGTTCTCATTCATGCCCCTAATGATTTTAATCAAAGAATTGAAATATGGAACGAAATAACGAGATGGAGTGAAAGTATTAATAAACCTTGGATGATTATGGGCGATTTCAATGAAATATTGAATCTTAACGAGAAAATGAGCAGAAACAAGGCCAACATTGATCACATTAACTCCTTTCTTGAATTTACTCATATTAATTCTTTAGCAGAAATAACTTCTAATGAGTGTTTCTTTACTTGGTCCAACAGGGTAGAAGGTGAGAAGAACGTAAAAACAAGAATTGACCGAGGTATGGCTACTTATGAGTGGATGCGGAAATTCCCAAGATCGCATATCTACATCCCTCCTGCTATAGGGTCGGATCACTCCCCCCTTATACTTCATTACGATCTTAATATGAAAACTAGTGTTAAATACTTCAAATTTGAAACTAGGTGGCTCGATAATAACGATTGTAGAGAGACCACTAATAGAAGTTGGAATATTCCCCATGACCATATACCAGTTCCTAATTTCATTAAGAAAAGGGAGTATACAAAGAAAGAATTATCTAAGTGGAGCGTTAAAAATTTTAAAAATCACGAAAAAACTATTAAAACTTTACAAGATAGACTCATTAGGATTAATTGCAATAATGAGAATGAAGATAATTCTAAAGAAGTGGAAGAAATTAAAGAACTAATAAAAAAAGAATATACTAAGGAGGAAAAATATTGGTGTGATAGAGCTAAACAAAATTGGTTAGTTTACGGAGACAAAAATACTAGATTTTTTCATTTAGCTACTTTAAAACGTAGAAAACAAAACCGTATTACCAAGATTAAAGACAAAGATGGACTTTGGACAGTAGAACCAGATAATATAAAGGAACGCTTCCAAAATTTCTATAAAGATTTATTTAATGATAAAGTCGGCACTGAAGAAAACATGAACAAGGCCATCGAATATATTAAACCCCGAATCACAGATGAAATGAATATTGAATTGACAAAGAAACCCACTATGGAAGAAGTGGAAAAGGCGGTTACAGAATTATCTGCATCAAAAGCCCCTGGTCCTGACGGATTGAACGGTAAGTTTTATAAGGAATTCTGGGACATTATTAAGGATGACGTTTTTAAAATTATAGAGGATTTCTTTGACAATAACTGTTCCCTTGAGACGATTAATGATACGCTTATTACTTTAATCCCGAAAGGTACAGTACAGGAAGGTTTGGGTGACTTCAGACCGATATCCTGTGTTAATTTTATATATAAGATTATTACCAAAATTTTATCTAACAGACTGAAGGAAATTATGAACACTATTATTTCTCCAACTCAATCAGCGTTCATCAAAGGTAGGGCCATTCATGATAATATAATTATAGCTCAAGAAATTTCCTTTTTTATGAGCAGGAAAAGAAAGAACAAAAAGCACATGGCAGCAATAAAGATTGATATGGCCAAAGCATACGATCGGTTAAGATGGGAATTCCTTTTCAAAGTTTTGAATAAACTTGGTTTTTGTGAGGAGTGGATAAAGTGGATGAGGAACTACATTTGTTCTGTTTCTTTTTACATCAACATTAACGGTGAAAGACTTGAGAACTGTAAACCAGGAAGAGGATTGAGACAGGGTGACTGATGTCTCCCTAATTGTTCTTATTTTAGACCCTTAGGAGACATCATTTTTTGTGTTTATTTAATTAATTTGATAGACTTTTGGACTAAATTTGCAATAATCCGGAATTACCTTTTTATTTCTAGCATTTTCAATTTATAAAACTTTTGCGTGTAATATTGGTATTTTTAGTGAAAAGTTTACAGGTTTTAGATGTTAGCTAGGAGAGGAATCCGAGGAGAAAGTCAAAGATCGTGAATTAGAGTCAAGACTTGAAGATAAATCCCGAAGATATTATTTTTAGAGCTGAAAATCCATTTTCCAGGCCATAGATTTCTGATTTCGAGGTGCTTAAGCGATGATTTAGCCGCTGACCTTTAAAGAGAAAACATTCCTTATCGAGTTACGGAACTTTAGCAACTGGAATGAGATCAATCGGAGTCATAACTCATCGGGAAAAGCCGTTTTAGTGAAGGTGTATCAGCAGTTACGGGATTTTGGGCTTAGAAAGTGAGCTTGGACATTTAATTAATATTCTATTTTCTGTTCCAAGCCCTAGAACGAATTTATGCTTATAAAAGGAGGTCTGGACTACTTTTTTTTTTTTCACACAATGCACATTCCACAAGATTAAAAAACCAGAGAGAAGCAACAGGAAGAAGAAGAAGAAGCTACAAGAGCTGGAGTGGGTCTATAGCTCCGTTCGTAGTCATTCCAATTCTGGAAATTAGGTTCTTTTTATATTTTAATTTTGTAAACAATATGAATTCCATTTCTTTTAATTTAGTTTTTAATTTTAATATGAGCTAAACAATTCATAGTGCTTGAGAACAAACAATGGGTGAATCTTAATTTTATGAAATAACGAATGTTGAATTTGGGTTTATATTAAATTAAATTAGATTGGGTTCATTACTCTTTTCGATAATTTGGGATTATTTACTGATTTTAGAGTCGCGAACTAAGATTAGGTATTAGTATCTAAGCTATTCCATATATGTGGCGTATAGATCATCCTGACGGAGGGTTTAGGTATAGAATTAATTATTCAATCTAGGATAAAAGCTATTGATTCTGACGAACTTAGCTAATTCTAGGGCCAATGAGGTAAAACACTTAATCATCCAACGGTGGATCATATTTACCCTGACGGGACTAGTGACACTTTAGGATTGCCTTATAGTCCACCCTGACGGGGGTATAAGGATTTTAGAATCCCGACCATTGTAATTGACCAATTTAGCCCTTAAACAACATAAGTTAGGAAGTAAGATTAGGAGGATCCTTGCGTTCTCAAGTACTACATCTCATATTGCGTTTTCACTTATTTTACTTGCGTCTTAGCTTTTACTTGCATTTATAATTTGTCTTTCATTTAGTAGTTTTAATAAACAAAACCAAACAAACATTTTATTATCTTTTACTTTCATAAGTGCATCAATCACTACTTGCTAAACATTGTGATCAACCATCCGTCCTTGGAACGAATCTGTATTATCATACATACTACTTGGGACAACCGTACACTTGCGGTTGTGGTTCGATTAGCATTTGCATTTATTTTTAGAACACACAAAGGACCACCAAGTTTTTGGCGCCGCTGCCGGGGACGGTAGCGTGTGACCACGGTGTTTATCCTTTAGTGATAAGTGCATTTATTTTATTTTATCAGTTTTACGCTTTTTGTTTATTAGCTTTTTCAGGTTTTTAGGTTTGGTGTATGCGAAGAAGGCTATTCAAGGATCTAGAGCCAGCACCTCCGATCCTTAGTAATCCAGAATCGTTGATCAGACTTGCGAACAGAAGAAGAAGAGAACGAGAAGCTTTAGAAGTAGAAGAATTAAGTAACAGAATGGAGAATATCACTCTTCAAGGTCAACAGAATAGACAAGGCCAGTTAGATGCAAATGACCAACCTTTAGCTCCAGGCGTTATTCCTCAAGTTCAACCACTAAATCCGAATCCTCAAGTCCAGATAGTGATGAATCAAGATCCGTGGTTTACTAATGGTCCTCCAGAAGTTCCATTCCGCGCTCCAGCTATAGGAGTAGGTGCTCCAGATATTAATGTTCCGAGATTCCGTCCAGATTCGGGTATGCTAGCTCAGTTCCAAAACTTTGGAAATTTTCGCGGAAGACCATCGGAAGATCCTCTTAGAGCGGTACAGAAATTCAAACAGATATGTGATTCTTATATCACACAAGGGGTTTCAAGAGAACAGATGTATTTTGCTGCTTTTAAATTCTTTGTCATTGATGGAGCGAGTGAATGGCACGATACGCAAGATCCTACGAAGATTACTAATTGGGACCAATTAGAGATTGCGTTCTTTGACAGGTATTACCCAAGTAACATGAGGTTAGATGCTGAATTAGAATTGACGCATTTCCGTCAAGAGTATGAGGAAACTGTGGGTAGGAGTTGGACAAGATTTCAGATGTGTTTGCGGAAAGTTCCCAATCATGGCTTTTCAGAACAACAACAGTTAAAGATCTTTTATAGAGGCCTTGATGGAACTTCGAGAGAGAAGTTGGATACGCTATGTGGTGCAGGTTTTCTTCAAGTTCAACCCGCTCATGCCAAGATCATTTTAGAGAGAACAGTCAAGAATGAAGTTGGGTGGAGCTCAGTAAGAACACCAGTTAAGGGAGTAAATAATGTTGACATGGAAGAGAAATTTGCTACGCTTGAGAATAAGATTCAGAATACTATAGAGTAACAGTTGAAGCAGCTTACTTTAGCTGTAAAAGAAGGTTTTTCGAGTAAGAAGGTAGCTGTGCATGCTGCACAAGAGGTTTATATGTGTTCAATTTGTAAGGTAGATGATCATGATGAGGAAAGTTGTCCGAATAACCAAGAATCAGTGAACTTTATGTCCAATAGAAGTAATTTCAATTCAAGTGGTAATGGATATCAGCCAAACAGAAACCATCCTGGGTTTCAATACTCAAATCCCAATGGGGCAGCCAATCCTACTTACGCGTATCAGCCGCGTCCTCAAGGCAACAACTATAATCCAAGACCACACAACAATCATCAAGGAGGACAGAATCAAAACAATTATGTACAAAGGCAAGCTCCTCAGAATACCTACGATGAGAATTTAACCCAGAAAGCTCTACCTGCCCATCCACAAGAAGGAGTAGTTACCCTTCAGAAAACCGTTGAAAATTTGATTGCTCTTCAAACACAAGCTTTGGAACGTCAAAACGCAGCTGAAGCGAATATGAAGATTTTCCAGAATCAGCTAAGTCAAATTAATAAACAACTGAATCAGCGTCCACAAGGGCAACTTCCTAGCGATACGGAAAATCCAACACAACGTGAAGATTGCAAGGCTGTTACGTTGAGAAGTGGTAAGAACCTCCCTCCACCTCCTTTTCCCATTATGAAAGAGAAAGAAGTTCCAAGAAAAGAGAAGGAAGTGGGTGAGAAAGAGAAAGAGAATGAGAAAGATAGTGAGGTTGAAGAAATCGAAAGACCAAGAGAAGTTCTGAAAAAGAAAGATGAAATTGCAAGCAATCGCCCTCCACCACCGTTTCCATCGCGAGTTCAGAAAAAGGGTGATATGGCTGATTTTCAGAAGTTCTTTAATAGAGTGAAGGGTTTGAGTATTAATATTCCGTTACTTGAGGCAATTCGAGATATTCCTAAGTATACGAAATTTTTGAAGAGGGCCCTCACTAATAAAAGGCCCTACTGTGATAATGAGATGATTGGCCTTCCTGAAGAGTGTAGTGCGATTTGCCAGAGTAAATTACCTCCGAAGTTGGTTGATCCGGGGAGTTTCACGATTTCCATATCGATTGGAGAAGAATGGAAGGGAAAGGCGCTATGCGATTTGGGGGCGAGCATCAACTTGATGCCCAAGTCAGTCTTTGATAAGCTTAAAATTGGAAACGCAAGACCTACCTCTATGGTCTTGCAAATGGCGGACAGGTCTCTTGCTCATCCTGAAGGCCGCATTGAGGATGTCCTTGTTAAGGCAGGTACACTTATATTTCCTGTTGATTTCGTAATACTTGAATACAATGCAGATAGAAATGTCCCCATTATTTTGGGTAGACCATTCCTATCTACAGGGAGAACATTGATCGATGTAGAAAATGGCGAATTGACGACGAGGATACAAGATGAGGAAGTAAAATTCAATGTATTTCGAGCTATGAAATTCCCAGATTCTCAGGAAGATTGCTTCAGAATGGATGTGGTAGAGCAAGCATCGCAAGAGGTATTTAATTGCTTAAATTTTGATGATATCTTGCAGGCTGCTTTGACATTAGATTCACCTGAGATGATGGAGGAGCTTACCGAAACAGTAGCAGCTCTCAATTCTGAAAATCCGAAATATAGGCGTCTTGCCTATGAACCTGTGAGAGGACCGGGGGAGATTATTCCCAAAAAGAAGCCTTCAATTGAATCTCCTCCGGAGTTGGAAGAAAAACCATTGCCAGCACACTTGAGGTATGCTTATTTGGGTACTAATGAAACTCTACCTGTTATTGTTTCAGCTAATTTAACAGGT
Source organism: Nemophila menziesii (assembly GCA_029959085.1). Taxonomy (NCBI): domain Eukaryota; kingdom Viridiplantae; phylum Streptophyta; class Magnoliopsida; order Boraginales; family Hydrophyllaceae; genus Nemophila; species Nemophila menziesii. Next base: position 121,838,721 of record JARWIR010000001.1, on the reverse strand, counting down.
CCTCAAGAAGATAAACTGTTGCGTGTGTTAAGAGCCAACAAAGAAGCAATAGGTTGGACAATTGCTGACATCAAAGGCATTAGTCCATCCTATTGTCAACACAAAATCATACTTGAAGATGTTAACGCACGCTTAGTTGAAGGCCAAAGGAGATTGATGCCCGTGATGAAAGATGTGGTAAAGAAAGAGGTGATCAAGCTTTTAGATGCGGGGATTATTTATCCCATTTCGAGTAGTGAATGGGTGAGTCCGGTTTAGTGTGTACCAAAGAAAGGAGGAATGACAACAATTCTTAACGATAAAAATGAGGCGATTCCTTCAAGAACGGTAGTAGGTTGGAGAGTTTGCATGGATTACAGAAAGCTGAACAAGGCCACCAGAAAAGATCATTTCCCTTTGCCCTTCATTGATCAGATGTTAGACAAATTAGCCGGAAGGGAATATTACTGTTTCTTGGATGGCTACTCCGGGTACAATCAGATTTACGTGGCGCCAGAAGATCAACATAAGACTACTTTTACATGCCCTTTTGGTACGTTTGCATATCGCAGAATGCCATTTGGGTTGTGTAATGCTCCCGCTACTTTTCAAATATGCATGATGGCCATCTTCTGGGATATGATTGATAATTTCCTAGAAGTGTTTATGGACGATTTCTCCGTGTTTGGTGATGATTTTGATAAGTGTTTGGATAACTTGGAGAAAGTGTTGGTTAGATGCAAGGAATCAGACTTGGTGTTAAACTGGGAGAAGTATCATTTCATGGTTCGCGAAGGTATTGTTCTGGGTCACAAAGTTTCGAGTGCTGGATTAGAGGTCGATAGAGCGAAGATCGAGGTAATTAAAACTCTTCCCCCTCCTGTTTTTGTTAAAGGGGTAAGGAGTTTTCTTGGCCATGCTGGCTTTTATAGGCGTTTTATTAAGGATTTTTCTAAGATTGCTAAACCGTTATGCAACTTACTCGAAAAGGATTGCAAATTCCTTTTTGATGAAGCTTGTTTAGCGGCCTTCAAAGCAATCAAAGAAAAGCTTATCTCTGCTCCTATAGTGTTACCTCCAGATTGGAATTTACCGTTTGAAGTTATGTGTGATGCGAGTGATTTGTGTATGGGAGCTGTATTGGGACAGAGGAAAGAGAAGGTTTTTCATTCGATTTACTATGCTAGTAAATCTTTTAGTGGTGCGCAGATTAATTACACAGTTACAGAAAAAGAGTTACTAGCAGTTGTATATTCATTTGATAAATTTCGCTCTTATCTTCTTGGAGCGAAAGTTATTGTTTATACAGATCATTCCGCGATCAGATTCCTTATGGAAAAGAAAGATGCGAAACCAAGGTTAATCAGATGGGTGTTACTGCTTCAAGAGTTCGATTTAGAGATCAAAGATAGAAAGGGTTGTGAAAATCAGGTTGCAGATCATCTATCGCGCTTAGAGGGTTCAGAGATAAATAGTGGTACTGAAGCAGTTAGAGAAGAGTTTCCTGATGAGAGTTTGTTCGTTGTTCGAGATTATGAGGCTCCGTGGTATGCAGATATTGCGAATTTAGTGGTGAGTGGTGTTTTTCCTGAAGGTTCTACTTATCAAGAAAGAAAGAGGTTAGCTCATCGTGCTAGACAGTTCTTTTGGGAGGATCCGTTCCTCTATAAAGTTTGTGCTGACCAAATGATACGAAGATGTGTAGCAAGGGAAGAGACTCAAGCCATTATAGCTGGATGCCATGATTCATTATATGGAGGACATTTCAAAGGAGACAGAACTGCTGCAAAGGTATTTCAATCAGGTTTTTACTGGCCTTCTCTTATAAAAGATTGTCATGAATATGTTAAGAAATGTACGAGATGCCAGTTTACCGGAAACATATCTAAGAGGGATGAGATGCCGCGTAATAATGTGTTAGAGGTTGAGATATTCGATGTGTGGGGCATAGACTTTATGGGTCCTTTCGTTCCTTCAAATGGTAACCTCTATATCTTATTAGCCGTTGATTATGTGTCTAAGTGGGTAGAAGCGGTGGCTTTACCTACTAATGATTCACAAGTGGTGATCAAGTTCTTGAAATCACATATTTTTACTAGACATGGCACACCTAGAGTAATTATTGGCGATGGGGGATCTCATTTCGTTAATAAATATCTGAAGACTGTTCTAGAGAAATATGGAGTTAGACACCGTGTATCTACTGCATATCATCCACAATCCAATGGCCAAGCTGAAGTATCGAACCGCGAAGTCAAGTCAATCCTAGAGAAAACCGTTGGTCCTACAAGAAAAGATTGGTCAATGAAGTTAGATGATGCGTTGTGGGCTTATCGTACTGCGTTTAAGACTCCAGTTGGTGCATCTCCCTATCGTATGGTGTATGGTAAGGCTTGTCACTTACCTTTAGAGCTTGAAATGGGTGCCTATTGGGCAATTGCGCAGTTGAACTTAGATCCTATCTTAGCCGGAAAGAATCGTATGATGAAGCTTAATGAACTTGACGAATTCCGATTGCATGCTTATGAAAATGCCAAACTATACAAAGAAAACACAAAGAAATGGCATGACAATCGGATTCGTACAAAGAACTTTGAAGTGGGGCAAAGAGTGTTGAAGTATAACTCAAAGTTCAGCAATTATCCGGGTAAGTTAAGATCTAAGTGGTCAGGTCTATACATAGTGACCAAGGTTACACCTCATGGGGCAATAGAAATAGAACATCCACTAGAGAACCGTACCTTTATGGTTAACGGTCACAGACTAAAGATATACCATGGAGGTGAAGATACCAATCGCTCGGAAGATCCACATCCCGGTGAGGTCATGTATCTCCTCGAGACTCCTTAGAAGAGTGAGGTAACCCGTCGAGCTTAACGACGTTAAACAAAAGCCAATTCATTGTATATTAGCTGAGTTTTACATTTTTGCAAATTAGACTAGTTTGATTTTCATAATTTTAGTGTTTATTATTAAGAAATGAGGAAGGGTAGTTGTTTTTGATGATTTCAGGGGTAAAAAGGTCAAGAGTTTGGGGTCGATGAGGCGAAATTAGGAGAAAAATATGTTGGAGGTCCAGGAGAAACCGGGAACCCGGTTTCACAAAACCGGGAACCCGGTTTTGGAGCTGGTACCAACACTATATACGCAGCACCTTGCGTTTTGGGTTCATGACACAGCGTCGGAACCGGGAACCCGCATTTGGCGAAACCGGGTACCCGGTTTTGGTGCTGTAACTTTTGAAAATCTCTGACCCAGCGTTTTGGTGGCTTGCGTTTTGTTGCGTTTTGGTTCGCGCCATCGACACAAAACCGGGAACCCGCATTTGGCAAAACCGGGTACCCGGTTTCGGAGCTGTTGTCTTCAAAATTTCTCTGGTCCAGCGTTTTGGAATGCTGCGTTTTGGCGCGTTTTGACTCGCGCCATCGAGAAAATCCGGGAACCCGCATTCCACAGAACCGGGTACCCGGTTTCGGCGAGTAGAATCTCTGACCCTGCGTCTTGGGGTCCAGCGTTTTGGTGCGTTTTGAAAAAAAAAAAAGTCCACAATTGTTTTTCCGCGCCGTCGCAGCGACGCGGAACCGGGAACCCGGTTTTCCAAAACCGGGAACCCGGTTTGAAAGCTGTGATGTCGGTTTTGAGGTGTTTTAACCTAGTTTCTTAGCCTCTTCTGCAAGTTTTTACCTAAAACGCACCAATAGCCTCCCCACCTCCGAAATTCATCTACCAACACACTATATATCATCAAATCCTACCCTCTTTCACCACAAAAACATAAGATCAACTCACCTCCTCTCCAAAATAACATCAAATCCTTAGTTTTTCCCAAGATTCTTCTTCAACCAATTCCTTAAATAAGACCCAATTCTTTCTTCTCCCATACAAATTAACCAAGACCCATCTCATATTTCACCTAGTTCTTAAATTCTTAAACCTCAAAACATCAAAATTCTAAACTTTTCCCTAAGTTTTTCATTATTTGAAGTTTTGAGTTTGGGGTGAAAAGAGATGACTAACAGAACCGGTGATTTCCGAAGAACTGCTCCTAGAAGAAAGACCACCATTGGTGGTTCTCAAGAACAAGCTATTGAGATTCCTGATTCGCGTCCTAAACGAAAATTTGACGAAGTTAAGCTTGATTCTAACAGAAAAGAAGTCACGGGTCAAAAGAGACGATTGATTGATGAGATTGAAAGTGAGAAGGAACCAGAAGAGGAAATTACGAAGAACATTGAGAAGGAAACTGAACAAGAGATTCCGGAAGCACCCGTTCAAAAACCTCCGCATATGAAGACGTGGGCCCACAAGCCTAAGAGGGTTTACACTTGTTGGAATACTCAGGTTCGTGAAAGAATTGAATTTTTGAAATTTGGTAAGGAGACGAATTTTCCTAAGGGTATTATGAGTAGTGATTACAAGGAATATGCTGTGACATGTGCTAAGTTTGGTTGGAAAGAGTTACAAGAAAGGAAGCTTGAGTTTATTCCTACTTTTGTGCGAGAATTTTACGAAGGTTTAGCTACCTCCCATGATGCCATTGATATCCGCAAAAAGGTAGTTCCTTTCTCTATTGAACGTATTCGGAAATCATTGAAACTACCCAACTTTTCTGGAACATGCCCCTTCCAAGAAATTCTTAATGACCCTTCTTTTGATTTTGAATCCCTTTGGGGGACCGTGCTTGTTAATGGGACTAGCCCAATTCCTGAAGGTGAAAGGTATCCTGGACAGTTTTACAGCAGTAGTTTGACACCTCGTGCTAAGGTTTGGTCTCGTTTCATAATACCCACTTTCTTTGGTATTAAACACACTTCCGAGTTGAAGAAAGAGCCCATATTTGTTATTAAGTGTATTTTGGAGGAGAAACCATTTGATGTTGCTAAGATCATTTATGATACAATCATGGAGTTTGCGAAGTCACCAATGAAACAACAAAATCTGAAGTTTCCTTGTACTATTACTCAGTTGTGTCTAGACGCAAAGATTCCGCGTAAGAACGCAGATATTGACATTGTTTCAGTTGGTGTGAGTATAGCTTTGAGCACAATCAAGAACATCCATGAAGAGGCAACACGAGCTACAAGAAGTCCAAGAACTCCTCAATCAAAGAAAGCGAAAACTGTTCCTGAGTTGGAGTCCAAGATTCAGATGTTGGAAGAGAATCAGGAGAAGATGATTGCTACCTTGGGAAACGTTACAAAAGAATTGGACCTGCTTCGAAATTTAATCCTAGGCGTAAATACACTTCAAAATGCGATTTATGATGCTGTTACGCGAGATAAAGGTCCAGAACGCAACACCGATAACCAGCCTCGCGCTGGTTAAGATACATTTTCTAAACTTTCCTTTTAGTGTAGATTAGTTTAAATTCTTTATTGAGTCTTTTCGAGTCGTGGGGACACGACTCATTTTTGAGTTTGGGGTGGGGTTCGTTGCCTCATCCCAGTTTTTATGTGTTATTTGCTTTATTTGCTTTCAATAAAAGAATTTTCGGAGTTGCGTTTGACTGTAGAAATTTTTAAATATCCCTTGAAGCATACTTTTGATAAATCTATGATAGTAAATAGTGGACTTTAGGGATTGATATAAAACGCACTTACAATTGCATGCGAACATAGGTAATTGATAGGAAAAATTAATGAACAATGCAAATGAAGTAAGCTTGTACTCAAGGAATATGTTTGGTGTGTAGAACGTGAAATCTTAATTAGTAGAGAACCCACCTAGATATGAACTAAAGACAAGCTATGTACTTAGGAAAATGATAGGGGCAGTTCTTTGTTAGCCATTTGTGCCTTTTTAGCCTTCTATCCCTTTGTTAATTATTATCCGTCTTAGCCCACTTTGAGCCTTTAGCCTTTTCTTTGTAGCCACGATATAAGCCATTATCCCTTAGATTATTAGGCATGACCATATGACCCGCACTTGAATCACAATCCTGAGACATGTCTCGAGCTTGAGTTTGGGGTGGTGGGACCACATATGGGGAATTTAATGGGTTGGGATCGATGTGCTTTGTATTGTAGCACAATTGCAGATGATATATACTTGTAACCCTTTGCCGGGAATGAGAAAAAGTGAAAAAGAAAGAAAAAAAAATGAAAATCCATACAGTAGGAACCGGGAACCCGGATTCATCAAAACCGGGAACCCGGTTTGCTTCTGTACAAAAAAAAAAGAGAAAAAGAGAAAAGAAAAGAAAAAGAAAAATACATATGAATAAAACATCCGGCAAAGGGGAATTTTTTCTGAAAATCATCTTGTTTATAGTGGGTAGACATGGGACGCTAAATTGTGGCGTATATGGGTGAGTGAGAACATCTTTTGAGCGTTAACTCAAGCTCGAGGACATTGTTGATGGTAAGTGAGGAGAGAGCCAAAAGCTCACTTCAAATTTACCAAATATACATCCACACCCGTCCTTAAGCCAATATTATAAGTGTAAAGACCTCGTGATTCCTAAGTGCATAGTGAATTTATAATTCTATTGATAGGGAATACACTAGGTGGAGCGTTCAAGGCGAGTTAGGATTAATGACCACCCTATAGCCATCATACAGAGATGAGTACAAGTGTAACCTTCAAGCATTGCGACTTTAATTTTATGATTGAGATTATTTATGTTTGATGTTGCATGATTAGTGTATGTGTATATTAGTTTCTAAAGTTTGCTATATGAGATTTATTTTGAGAATTGCTTTAGGGTTTATTTGCTAGCTTCTATTTGTTTATACGCCTACTTCTACCCCTTTGTTTTGTTTTACTTTGTCGGGACGACAAAGGTTTGAGTTGGGGGTCTTGATGTCTCCCTAATTGTTCTTATTTTAGACCCTTAGGAGACATCATTTTTGGTGTTTATTTAATTAATTTGATAGACTTTTGGACTAAATTTGCAATAATCCGGAATTACCTTTTTATTTCTAGCATTTTCAATTTATAAAACTTTTGCGTGTAATATTGGTATTTTTAGTGAAAAGTTTACAGGTTTTAGATGTTAGCTAGGAGAGGAATCCGAGGAGAAAGTCAAAGATCGTGAATTAGAGTCAAGACTTGAAGATAAATCCCGAAGATATTATTTTTAGAGCTGAAAATCCATTTTCCAGGCCATAGATTTCTGATTTCGAGGTGCTTAAGCGATGATTTAGCCGCTGACCTTTGAAGAGAAAACATTCCTTATCGAGTTACGGAACTTTAGCAACTGGAATGAGATCAATCGGAGTCATAACGCATCGGGAAAAGCCGTTTTAGTGAAGGTGTATCAGCAGTTACGGGATTTTGGGCTTAGAAAGTGAGCTTGGACATTTAATTAATATTCTATTTTCTGTTCCAAGCCCTAGAACGAATTTATGCTTATAAAAGGAGGTCTGGACTACTTTTTTTTTTTCACACAATGCACATTCCACAAGATTAAAAAACCAGAGAGAAGCAACAGGAAGAAGAAGAAGAAGCTACAAGAGCTGGAGTGGGTCTATAGCTCCGTTCGTAGTCATTCCAATTCCGGAAATTAGGTTCTTTTTATATTTTAATTTTGTAAACAATATGAATTCCATTTCTTTTAATTTAGTTTTTAATTTTAATATGAGCTAAACAATTCATAGTGCTTGAGAACAAACAATGGGTGAATCTTAATTTTATGAAATAACGAATGTTGAATTTGGGTTTATATTAAATTAAATTAGATTGGGTTCATTACTCTTTTCGATAATTTGGGATTATTTACTGATTTTAGAGTCGCGAACTAAGATTAGGTATTAGTATCTAAGTTATTCCATATATGTGGCGTATGGATCATCCTGACGGAGGGTTTAGGTATAGAATTAATTATTCAATCTAGGATAAAAGCTATTGATTCTGACGAACTTAGCTAATTCTAGGGCCAATGAGGTAAAACACTTAATCATCCAACGGTGGATCATATTTACCCTGACGAGACTAGTGACACTTTAGGATTGCCTTATAGTCCACCCTGACGGGGGTATAAGGATTTTAGAATCCCGACCATTGTAATTGACCAATTTAGCCCTTAAACAACATAAGTTAGGAAGTAAGATTAGGAGGATCCTTGCGTTCTCAAGTACTACATCTCATATTGCGTTTTCACTTATTTTACTTGCGTCTTAGCTTTTACTTGCATTTATAATTTGTCTTTCATTTAGTAGTTTTAATAAACAAAACCAAACAAACATTTTATTATCTTTTACTTTCATAAGTGCATCAATCACTACTTGCTAAACATTGTGATCAACCATCCGTCCTTGGAACGAATCTGTATTATCATACATACTACTTGGGACAACCGTACACTTGCGGTTGTGGTTCGATTAGTATTTGCATTTATTTTTAGAACACACAAAGGACCACCAGTGACCCTTTATCACCTTTTCTTTTTTCCATCATGACTGAATCTCTTATAAGCATAATTGATCATTACATAGAAGATAATTTGATAAAAGGTATAAAAATTAACAGAAACTGCCCTACGATATCTCATATTCTTTTTGCAGATGATTCCCTCTTTTTTCTGGAGTTAGATGACATAGATATAGAACACTTCAAGGAGGGTCTGGACATTTTTTGTGAAGGTTCAGGACAGCAAATAAATTTACAAAAATCTGCTATTTTTTTAGTAAAGAAACACCGACGGAAGTTAAAGAAGAAATTACTACAAAACTAAGTATCGTAGAAACAGAAGACTTAGGACATTACTTAGGAATTCCACTGTGCCATAAAAGGTCAAAGGTGGAAGTACTTGATTGGATAGCTAAGAAAGTCTTTAAAAATACGGAGGGATGGAAAGCGAAATTACTATCAGAAGGTGGTAAGGAAGTACTTATTAAAGCTATTATTCAAGCTATTCCAAATTATTATATGTCTATCTCCTCTTTCCCTTTGACTTTCTGTAACAAACTTATTTCTGCTATAACTAACTTTTGGTGGAGTTCAGGTGAAAGAAATAGAATACATTGGGTTGCATGGGAAAAATAGCGATTAGTAAGCTACTTGGAGGATTAGGTTTCAAAGATTTTAAAAAGATGAATACAGTTTTGCTAGCAGCTCAAGCTTGGAGATTAATGAGCAATCCAAACAATTTAGTAGCAAGGTTACTCAAAGGTATTTATTTCAATAAATCCAGTTTAATGAAATGTAAACTAAGACAGAGTAGGACATAGAGCTGGGCAAGCTTAATCGAAGGCAGGGATTTTATACTAAAGCATGGAATTGTAGTAATTGGTGATGGCAAAAACACCAATATATGGAGTGACAAATGGTTAAACACGAATTGGAAACTTGAAGAACCAAAAAATTGTACAATATCTAAAGTTAGTGAGTTAATGAAAAAAGGGATAGATGAGTGGGAGCAGGATAGATTAGATGAGCTCTTCCCAGAACCTATTATTCACATCATAAAAAATACAAAGATTAAAGAATACGGTCCTGAGGATAAACTTATATGGCCTTATGCAAAAAATGGTGATTTCGACACGAAAACGGGATACAAATTTATTACAGAAGAGCAGATAGTAAATAAAGCAACAACTACGGGAACAAAAACTTTACAAGACTCACCTGTATGGAAAATGATATGGAGCTCCAATATTCCGAAGAAAATCAAGCTATTTATGTGGAGGTTAGTAAATAACGCCATACCAACTAGAAGTAACTTATACAAAAGAAATTGTGCTGATGGGTCCAATTGCCTATGGTGCAATAACAAGAAAGAAAACGTTGAACACTTACTACTTCATCGTAATATGTGCAAGGATATTTGGGCAGGGTCAATCTTCCAGATAAAAATCCAAGATAAAAGTGAGGAGAATCTAGAAAATTGGTTTATGAAAATAATCAAATCCTTTACAAAAGGTGGATGGGAGGAGAATGTTGTCAGAGATTTCATAATGATAAATTTATGGAATATTTGGAAAGCGAAGATGAAAGCGACTCACGAGAACTTTACAATTTGCGGTACTGGAATAAATATAGCTTCAAGAAAGTTAATGCTAGAAATCCATGGAATAAACTGGACTACGGAAAACTACAAGGGGTTCAAGAAAACAGGAGTAGAAATAGAAAACATAAACAGGGAGGAGGAAAATCAAGACTTGTTATTTTTTTGCGACGCCTCCTTCAATAATAAATGGGATCCCACTGGTGTAGCTATAATTGGCGTTAATAATAACAACAGTACAATATTCGAACATAGCTACAACATAGATTGTAATTCTGCTTTGGAAGGAGAAGCAAATGCGGTTCTCAAGGCCACACAAATTGGAGAACTCATTCCAAGGAACAGAATTACCATTTCGTCTAATAACCTTGAAGTGATTCAAGGTACCAAGCAGGTGCCAGCAGCGCGTTGGAACATACAACCCATCCTCTATAAAATTATCCACAAAGCTGAAGAGCTAGGGAAGATTTCTTTCTGCCACATCAGTAGGAAGATCAACAAAAAAGCGGATAAACTTGCAAAGGAGGCTAGGCACGGGGCCACGGAACTCCGCCGAAACACACCTAGTGTGTTCGACTTTCTTGTAGATTTAGCAAACTTGGTATTGGATAGGTTTTGTATTTCTTGTTTGGGGTGTTCTAGACACCCCCCATTTGTCCAAAAAAAAAACATAAAAAATTTATATAAATATATTCAAAAAATATGTGTTGTGTGCCATGATTTGACAAAATAAAATTAAAGAATAATAATATGATATAAAAAAGTCATTCAGTACAAAAATAAATTCAATTAATAACAAATTTGTATATAAAAAAAATTACTTATATAAAACCCTTTAAGAACCCGAATCCGCCAAGAACTCCTCGAGAATCCGTCAAAAGTCTACCGGTTAAAACCCGCAAAAAACCCACTAGATTGGGTCTAAAAAAGAAGGCCCGCCACTAAACGGACTTGGGTTGAACCTTACCAAAACCCGCGGAGTCTGAAACCGTGCACACCCCTATAATAAATAATATTTCTTATATTCTTTTTTTTTGTTTAACTTTCTAAAAGAGAGTCTTCAATATTATTATTTATTCTTTTTTCAATTCTAAGATATTTTAATTATTTATTCTGATATTTTTAGAATTGAATAGTAGAAAATATATTATAATAATTAATTTCAAATATCTTAATTAAAGATAATTATTTTAAAAAAATTGAATGTTTTTTTAAAATTTATATATATTAAAAAGGTGAACAAATAAAACTTGGATGGAAGTATTATAATTATAGGTAATGCTCAATAAACCCCTACAACCTTATCCACTATCCCATAAAAGACACTGTCTATCTTACCCTCCTAAGATATCTTGAGTTCGCTTCCAGTTGGCGAAAACAAATTAGCTTAAAATGTATACATCAAGGAATTGTACCAAAATATCTTAAAAAATGAGTCATTAATTATATTAAATACAAAACACTAAAATGATATGTAGCAGACAAAAAACTTCTAAACAAAAAAAGACAGTTTAAGTTAATAGAAAATTCCTAAAACTCAAAAACGTTGAGTTATGTAAAGAAAATTCTCAAAATTCAAATTGTTTTTCAAATCAAAAGTAACACACACAAACATATGATATATATATATATATATATATATATACTACACGCGTGATCTTTAGAGACTAAATCTTTCCCGACTAGTTTTTTTGTAGTCTCTAAATATATATCATTAACGACTACATATTAATTACGACTACTTCCTATATTTATCGACTAAATATGTCGTCGTAAATACATTTTCTTATATCGACTACCCAATGTAGTCGTTAATGATTTATACTTAGTCACTAATATTATTTTTATTTTTAGTTATTTTTGTTCACTGACATAAGTAGTCGCAAATGACTTTTAGCATCTAACGACGACTTATGTCGTCGTTAGTTGTCATTAATAGCGACTACTTAAACTTCTTTAATAACTACCTGTGTAGTCGCGAATGCTCGTAGCGTATTTATTACAGAGAGTTGCGAATTGAAAATCATTAATACCCAATATTTTATATTTTTCCCACTATTTTCTCAAAACTCTCCCAATTTTTTCCCACTAATCATCATCAAATACTATTTTGACACGTGTAAAAGCTTTCCGGGGCCAATCAACAAAGTGAGACCTACTCAATTCTCACTTTCTCCATCCAAATTTACCCAAAAATAGGTATTTTTCTTCATCAAAACTTATTAAAATTTCTTTTCTTTGATTACATTTGTGTATTTAATGTTAAATAGTATGATTAGGTTGTTAGACACATGTTTTATTCTTCTAATCTACATGTTATAGTATTGTATGAGAATTAAATGCACAAAAAAATTATTTATTTTGTATTCTTTTATATTGCTGTAGTTGATTATATTGGTAATAGAGGATGGCTTCGGGTATTGATAAAAGTTGGATTAATTCCGCTCATCGTGTTTCTCGTGAATTTGTTAAGGGGATAGAAGAATTTATCGTATTTTCTCAAGGATGATTAGTATCGTTTTTTAGGGGATAGAAGAATTTATCGTTTCTCAAGGGGATGGCTTCCATACTCTTTCATTAGCTGAATCCGGTGGGAGAGGCGGTGGCGGCCGCCCCTGACTGGACATCTCTTTTGACCGTTAGACCCAAAAAAGGCAAGGAAATGATCAAAATGGAAAGAAGAGGGAAATTACCCGGTCTTGATAGGTCCTTGGTAATAGTATCTATTAAAACTGAATCAATTAAAAATAGAAATATCACTGTAGATTTGGGTAGGCTGGGCTGCTTGAAAAGATGGATGAATTTGCTTGGAAGCCCGTTTCAATCAACTTAAAATCGGTGGCTTTTTTATTGTTTCCTTATATTTCAGGGTGACTAACGGTCGTAACGTTCCAGTTTCGTGTCGGTCCCTAGCGGTCTCGGGCCTTATCGGTCCGTTCCGCTTACCGGTCCTAGGTTAACGGTCCTGGTCCGCGCCGTAACTCGGACTTGGGATCTCGAAAACATGACCGTTAAGGGGACCGCTTAAACCGGTTCTGGTCCGGTCCTTAGCGGTGCTTATGCGTGCCGACACAGCACCGAATCCACCTTGCCTAAGCTTATTAGCAACGGAAAAGTTACAAGTAGCGTCACATATAGTGATAAAGTCATATTGTAGGAATTTCACTGTATTAATCTCATGAATGAGTTCACCTAATTTAATAAAAAGTAATTAAATAAATGATTTAAAATAAATCTGATTTTCATCAATCAATTAGTATGTATATGGATCTGAACTTACTATCAAGGTTTTCAATTAACTTCTTCTTTTGCTTCCTTATATAACAGCAAACACAAACTGCTAAGCTCAATTAACTCCAATGTTGCAATAATACCAATATAAGTAGCAGTTTTGAACTTTGAACTACATAACCAAACCACTTTCCCAAGCTTCACATTATTATCTTCCAAAATTTCAAACAATAATTAAACTCATTAGGATCTGCAAACCTTACTTACAACTTCCAATTATCTTCTTTTCACTTATTTCCAAAATAAACAAATTGAACATTATGAACAGCAGAAGAAAAGGAAAAAATATGATTCAATGACCACAAAAATTAACTTCATATTCATATTTCTGATTGCTACCAAGATAAATTAACCCTGAAAATGATTGAGATCAATTCAAAAGTAACAGTATAAAAAAACAGTAATACCACCTCTTGTTTGCCACTTAACAAGCAAATTGACTGTCAATCAATTCACTCCACTAAATTAAAGTGAAAACTTTGTCAAACAAAAAATATATATCTCATTCCCCCATTCAAAACCCTTAAGTTCTGGGTAAAAAACACACAACAATTTTATACTCAAGTAAAGAATGGATGATGAAAAATTTGTAGTTAGTCTCACCTGTTAACTACAGAATTGGTCAATAATCTAGGGAGATTACTATCTGAAGTCAATAAATCCAACATGTGACTAAATGTTTCATCTACTTTCACCAAACTTGGATCCAAAACTGACTCTTCACTTCGACCATGGATCTGGCAGATCAAAAGACTGGCAAGAGTAATCGGCCCAGTTTTTAACAAGCATATCCCTAGGCGGTTCAATGGTCGGGCAGACAACTTAGCAAAAATAGCCAGGCACAGGGCACAAAAGGAAGGGACATACACCGTCAAGTCACTAAGTTCTCTATTTTCTCGATTAGGGATTGGATGATAGGATTTACTTGCTATTGTAATTGAAATGTTTTAAGCGACCAAAAAAAAAAAAACTGACTCTTCACTCACTAGCCATGAAATATTGAAATCTCGCCCCACCTTTTTTACTGCACAAAATAGAACATATGAAAATCTCACTAAAGGAAAATATCCTTTCGCCCCACATCAATGGCACTTCTATAGGGGGTTGGGTTGGGTTGGGTTGGGCTAAAGGGGTTAATAAGAATTGGGTTGGGTTGGATATCGAATTACGTATACATATAATTATAAAAAAAACCTTATAGGGCCGGTTCCGGTCCCTAATAAAATCACAACAGGTGAGAACCGCACCGCTGGAGTCTGAAGCGTGCCGTGCCGCCGTTGACCGTCGGTTCTGTGCCGTGCCGTGCGTTGACCGGTCCGGTCCGGTCCTAGGACCGGTTTCCCAGAATCGATAGTCACCCTGACTTATATTACATCTGAATTATGAAACTATATTTATTTCCCTCGATATTATTAAAATGACATTATTAAAAGGCCAGCTCCACTACCATCTTATCCCGAACCTCCATCTCCTTCAATTTCCAACTGTTCCCGTCCTCTATATTTTTTAGTCAGGTTCATCAGATAAAGTGGGTTTCACTACGAAGTCAGTCAACGTTTAGGCCGTAATAGCAGCTCGTTATTCGAATTTAATATCACATTCACTAACCTCTATAGCAAACGAGTTGCCCCGATACTTGTGGAATATAGAAGATTTGTATATTCTTTCTTTTGAGGATGCATGTCCATCATCGGGTCAAAATTAAAAAAGTAAAAAATAAGTGATTGTCAACATGTTTTTTACTAAAATAATAAATTTATTCAACGGTAGGGATGTCAATGGGGCGGGTTTGGGGCGGGTTTACCTATCCCCGCACCCCGCCCCACAAAAAAATAGAAGCCCCCGCCCCGCCCCCGCGTTGTTCTTCCCCACACCCCGCCCCGCTCTTTTATTCCCCGCGGGGTGTGGGTTCTACCCGCGGGTTTCAATTTGATCGTTCAAATTTTTTTTATTACTACAAATTTTATTATTTTTAAACTCTCAAATATTCTATTCTTTAGAATTTGCATTAGTATTTTGATTGTTAAACAAATTCTTCCCTTGGAGTTGCACTTTGATTTGAATAATTTAAACTTTGTGTGTTGTAATAGACGCACACAAACTTTGATTTGAATAATTTAAACTTTGTGTGTTGTAATAGACGCACACAAACTTTGATTTGAATAATTTAAACTTTGTGTGTTGTAATAGACGCACACAAACTTTGATTTGTATTATTATTGAAATTAAAATATATATTATAAATGAAATATATTAATTATATATTATATACATGCGGGGAGGGTTTGCGGGGTGGGGAATACTTATCCCCACAACCCGCCCCGCCTCGTGCTGGTTTTGAAAATCCATCCACACAACCCGGCCCAAGCCCCATTTGGTACCTTAAAACCCGCCCCGTTTAAAGTGAGGTGGGGCGGGTACCCGCAAACCCGCGCCCCATTGACATCCCTACATGTGGGGCAATGATATTCATTCAATGGACTTCATCGACCTCTCTTTAATGATTAAGGTATTCGCCCAACTAAATTTTCATATTTTAAAAAATAAAAAATTAACTTAAAATAACATTTCCGGTCAAAAGTTAAAAACAACAAAATGACAAAATTCTCAAGTTCTTAACATATTAAGTAACAAAACCATATAGTTATACCATATGAATGACAACAAAAATACCATACAAGACTATCTTGTTCACCCAATTCGCTTACTAGTTAAAAAACTTTAGGTGCATAGAGAACGAAATACAACAACTAAAACCTCATTAACGACTCACATCCTTAAACAACATCTATAATATTATAAAAGACAAAGAAACAATAGGAAGATTTTATTATTTATTTTGTGGATCAAAGTATGAAGGGTTAATAAACCACTCAATTTGGTCAAGGAATTCCCAAAAGCCATCATCCTCCATGTTGGCGTCGTCAATGTTTCCACTGAAATTACCCAAAGTTGTGGAATTGGAAGCAGAAATAGGATCGACATTGTTGTTTCCCAATCTCTGGTTCAAAGATCCTATTATTGTTGTAGCTTGGTAGGAGATTTGACTATTTGCAGGATAGGACATCTCATTTAAATTTCTTGGATGGAGATTATTATATGGGTATATATTCCCATTCCCTGTATTATTCATGGTTGATGAATTAGTTGGAGGTTGCCTTGGAAGAATTTCACCTTGTTGCGGATGCATGTTTTGATGGTTCTGCAAATTGGATACGTTTCCTAAATAATTGGAATTTGTGTGGTAGCCACCGATTTCAATTGGCCTCACCATCCCTTGTGGTAGAGTGAGATTTAGAGTTTGCATCCCAGCTGAAGAAGAAATTAAACCATCGCCATAGTTAAATGAATTTATTAGTGAAGAAATATAGTGTATAGCCTGGTTTCCATGAGAGGTACTAAAACTTCCTAATATTAAATTACCCATACCTGAAGTATATTGTAGTATTTGACGTGATGTATCTGGAACAACCCTTGATGAACCCTCGCCACCAACAGATAATAGAATATTATCTCGCATTTCCATTTGGCTACCTCCACCGATGTGTATGTTCCTTAGCTTTCCACCTTGGGTCCAGCTGCGTTTGCAGTTCCTGCAATAATACCTAGGTTGGGACCTGCAATAGTTGTTATAGTAGCTGAATTTTGTATTTTCTGAGTTACACCGAGGACAATTATAATGTGGAGGGGGGTGTGTAGTATCTCTCATTTGTTTTTGTGACATCTTTCCCTTTTTTTTCCTCTGTAGAAAATTATTTTCATTATTGTTTTCTTTTTCCATCTGTCCGTTACCTTATGGAAACAAATATTGTGGCAAGGTCTTAATGTTTCACTATGTTGAAAAGACTATAAGCTAGTATGAGTATTTATACTGATAAAAAAATAATAAATTATAGAAAAATGTTTAATTGCAAATAAATTAGATCCAACTATAGAAATATGATTGTAATTAAGACTTTTCTATTTTAGTATTACATGTATAGGCCGGAAAACAATAATTAATATTTTTGACTATAAGAAATTTACACCATAGACTCCAAGATAGTTTTTAAAGAAATTATGTAATCATTACACATTAAATATCTTTATAAATTATTTAAAAAGTAACATCCTCATAATATTCTCAAAAATTATAAATATTTGCATTTATGAATGTCCGCTTTTTTGTGCCTTCATCATAAACTCTATCTTGAAATCTGTTTTAATATGCATTGATTATGATACCATATTAATAAACTATAAATTTGAGGACCATTTTTTTTAGTCGAAAAACATTTATTTCAAAAAGAAGACAAATACAAGAAGTGATCACCCAATGCCTATCACATTATGATTTTTTCTAGCTAGTTTGGTAAATTGGGGTAATTGCATTCAATCAAAGCTAAACAAGTTGCCTTTGAGTCCTTGTTAGCTATCCAATCCACCATCCTATTTTTACTATTACAATTACTCAAGTTCTTGATATCTTTAACAATATTTTTAATACAAAACGGTGGTTTAGCTTTACTACACACAAGAGGCCTAATGAGGTTCTCACAATCTCTTTCAATTGTAACTAATCCATCCTTAAAAGAGTTAGCCAATCAACAAGCTTTTAAAACTCCTCTAGCTTTTGCCACTAGTGGTGACAAAGCTCCCAAGCACTTCAAGTTTCCATCCAAAATCCTCCCTTTGTAGTCCCTAGCAATAGACACAAAACAAGAGTCAGAAGAAAGTATGTTAAAAGCTGCATATGTGTTAATTTTAATGTCCCCCTGTTTTGGTGGTGACCACACAGTGTTTGACAAGTATATCCCTGAGTGTAAATGATTACAGCTCATAATATCCTCTGTCTTAAGTATATTTTCTTGATTAATTACATTCATATTTCTCTGTACAACTTAGTTTAAATTGTTTAAGTTATTTGAGTTGTTTAGAATGTTCAAATTGTTCAAGACCTCGGAAGATTTTCCATTAGAAATGATATATGCATCATAGGTATTAATAGCCAGTATATTGTGAGAATAGCGTATGGGACTTTTCCTTGAAACTATAGTTGTTCCTTTCCTTCCATATGTGCCAGGCCAAAGTGTGCCTACTCTCCAATTAGTTGTCCCTTAGAACCAGTTTCAGATCAAAATCCATCAAAAACTCAATCAACTTGATCACTGATCTAGTAGGTCCTTTCAAGGAAAGAATGTTTAGTGGAGAACCTAGCCAAGAAGCTCTGTCCCACTCACAATGAAATAAAGTGTGTTCTATGGACTCAGTATTATTTTTACACATATCAAACTCCATATTTAATGTCTCTTTTTTTCTTTGGAATCTATTTTCATTTGTAGGGAGCCCGTTATAACAAGAACTCCATAAGAATTTTTTTATTTTTGGCACCACTTTAAGGCTCCATATAATGACCAGATATTCCAAGTGTTGGTGTTGATGTCTCACCATTTTTCACTCTTTATAATCTTCATTCATCCTTTGAGCCTTCCTAAGTTGAGCATAATGTTTCTTAACGGTGACACTTCCAGAATTTGACTTGAGCCATATTGGGGTATCTACAGTAGGAGAAACATGGATTCTCTATATGGGTGCTATCAAATTTGAATTGAATAAAATCTCAAGTTTAGTAATGTTCCAACCTGTACCAGATTCATTTAATAAATCTTTAACCCATACCACCTATGTATTAAGTGGTTTAGTAATATTATAGTGCCCACTGGATCCATCTATAGTCCCATATGTTTATCATTTCACCATTTCCAACCAGCCAAAAAATATCTTTTTTGAAAACATCCCTCCCAGAAATAACACTTCTCCAACCCCAAGAAGTGTTATTTCCCACCTTTGCTTCAAGAAAATCTGAATTTGGAAAATATTTTCCTTTGAGGAGTTTAAAAACAACCGAGACAAGTTTAAGAAAAAATATTCAACCATTTCTAGTTGGTGACTTTAGTAAAATGATGAACTTCGTTGCTTTTGTAGTAATGTAGTATATTGAATGCATGATCATCAATGTCTACTAAGATTTTTTGGTGTCTAGCTACTTGTCTGGCCATGAATATATGATGTGTCCATTTCTTACTTCATATCTAATAAACTCATTGTCTAAATTTAGTTACTTCAAGATTTCCCCAGCCCCATGATACACATAGGGGAATAGTGAATTACCGAATTGATTTATAGTGTGTGAGTATAATATAGACCCAATCATCCCGTAACATATTATTTTTCATGAAAGAATACCATAAAAGGTATAAAAATTCCAATTTGTTTGAGTTACAACGTCTTTATCCCAAATCCACGCTAATGAACCAGTTTACATACTTTGTCCAGAGAAACTTGTGCCCATCCTGTGTATGTACTTGTGCCTCTATACAAAAATGCTGCCATTTTACTAATGAGAAGCTTAATAAACCTAATATGTAATACATGACCACTATACCAATAAACTGATGAGCTAGGTAAACATTTTTTTTGATTTTAATCTTTCCCTAAATGAGAGGATCTTAGTATTCCAACGATTAATTATTTACACATTTTATCAACAAACACTTTTCATTCTTTGTAGTTGAGTCATCATGTAATTAAATGAACCCCTAGATATCTCATATGAAACTTGCCTTCAGGTATTTTGAGAACAGTGGATAAGCATGGGTAGATTACATGATTGTATCCTCCATACGAAATGTTTTTCTTTGAATCGCTTACTTGTAGGATTGAAATTTTGTAGAACAATTTGAGTCCCTTATGGATAAGTTTTGCAGCCTAACTTGACGGTTTAAAGAAAGACAACAAGTCATATGTATACATCAGATGGTTGAGCTCTTGTCTTGTATAGTATCCATGAAATTACCTCCGTTCTTATAACAAACAAATAGGAGGATATGTGATTCCGTTATCAGAGGCCTCTATCTCCTTTACAAAAACACATTAGTCGATAAGACACAATGAAGAACTGGTGATAATTGAGAAAGTTGTCATTACATCCAAATTCAAGGCTACGACTTCCATCCTAGTCAAGGGTAACTGGATATGCCACAAGATATGGTATGATCTAACAGATCGAATAACTATGTTCATACTTAGTTGCCGAAGGTATCATATCTCTGAATTCTAAAAAGTTGAAATCATGACAGGGGCCCACAAAATCCATATTTTAGCCCCTGGAACGTCTATGTATACGCCATGCACATTTCCAAAAATAAGTAAATTCGAATCATTACTCTACATAAATGTTTAAAGATAAATGTCTATAACCTCCACAACTCTCTCTCTCACTCTCTCTCTCGGGTCATAAAGATACCCTCAATCATAATATTGACTTGAGAGTTGGAGTGTCATTGTGAGCAAAACTCTTTGTGTTTATGACTTAGTGTCTAGTTCTAGGTAGCATTGGACACAAAAAATATATATAAATCGACTACATACTGAAGATTCATCGAGTAAGCCTTCTTATATCCCAAATTACTCTGTTTCTTCTCCAAATCTCCTTGTATAACATTTCAGCTCTAGTATCTTTGTTTTTGGTTCTATTGATGGAGTTTTTGTGATATATCAAGTGGTGTCATCTATAGTAATTGTCCAAACACATTGAGACTCCAAAAATTGAATAAACAACTTAATAATAAAGTTGAAGAAGGTTTAGTAGCAATTCATGTACCAGTGTAAAAAGTAATACGAGTACATCTGGGAAGCATAGATCGTAAGGTTAAGATCGGGGAAACACTAACAAGAACTCAAAGACCTTCTATCCAAAACAATTTGGAGGAGTGATTTGAATTGTTTATGTGGAATACCAAGTATATGGTAGGAATCGAGAGAAGTATACTAGAGAAGATTCTAAATGTTAATCCGACAATAAAGTCGATAGCTCAAAAGAAAAGAAACTTCTCCGATGAAAATAACACAGTTATTCAATAGTATTTGATTGTTATTAAATGTTAGACATACCCAAGAGGCTTGTTATCCTAAGTAATATCAAACCCAATAATTATGGCTAAACCTAATGGATTTTAGAGGATGTATATTGATTACACAAACCTCAACATAGCATGTCAAAAGGATAGTTTTCCACTCTCGAAGATAGATAAGTTGGTTGGTGCTCCAATTGGTCTTCATTTCTTATCTCGTTTGTATGCCTTTAAAGTATAAAATTAAATATCAATGGCTAAGAAAGAGGAGGAAAATATAAATTTTGTTACCAACCAAGGACTATATCGATACTAAGTTGTGGCCTTCGAATTAAAAAATGTTAGATCTATTACCATCGAATGGTAGACCGAGTGTTTGAGTAGAAAGTAATAAGAAATATAAAATTTTATGTTGATGACATGCTAGTAAAGAGCTTTTTGTTTTAGAATCTTGAATATTTGACAGAGGGGCTTGATATAATGCATAGTGTCGACATAATACTTAGCCCAGAAAAATTTATATTTGGAGTAACCTCGGGCAAGTTACTGGGATTCATGGTCAGTAGTCGAGGTATCAAAGCTAACACCTACAAAATAAAGTCCATCTTGAATATGAGTCCTCCATTATTAATAAGTTAAGTGCAAGCACTGCAATCTAAGGTAGTTGCATTAAGTTGTTCAATGTCGAAGTTGACTGAGAAGTTTGTGCCTAGATTCAAAACTATGAGAAATCCAAAAGGTTTATACAAAACAAACAATGCCAGTAAGCATTCAAGAAAATCAAAGAAACTTAAGTCCCCCACCCCCAATTCTCATGAAGCACAACGTCAAAGATCCTTTTTTGATGTATTTGTCCACTAATAAAGAAGTTATAACTTCAGTGTGCATCCGTAAGTTTGATGGAAAGAAACAAACTATATATTATGTTAGAAAGAGATTTCAAAAAACCATTTTTACCTCTATACATGCGAGGTTAAAATTGAATCCATAGTTTGATGCACATTCTATAAAGGTCTTAACCTATCTACCATTAAAACCTCTAAAACATTATGTGCAATCCATGACTTAGCATGAGAGTACTACAAGGAGAAAGTAAATAAAAAAATTATGTATGAATAACTTATCGGATGGTCTTCACGAAAAAAATTAATATACATATTTTAATTCTTCCACCATTTTCTAAATTATAGTTATATTTAAAATTTCAATATAATTATTTATCTCAAAAAATGCCAATTTTCTTAAATATTATGCCTAAGATAAAATATGTACTATGAAATTATATATTGTGTTAGTTGAAAATATGTGTTTCATGCGATTAAATTTCTGCTAGTGTGGGGCTACATTGAATAATGAATTAGTATAGTTGAAGTGTAATCGGATGTTTATAAAATAAAAAGAAAAAAGAGAAATAAATGTGTTAGGATTTGCAAGAAGTGATTAATGATGAAAGAGAAATATCATTTAAAGAAAAAACCATCCTTATAATCTATATTATAAAATATATTACTCGAGGACCCGGATCCTCTACATAAATAACGGTCAAGATCGTTTAAAATCATATATTCTCCTCGTTTTCTGTAATAACATTAATTGCCAATCTTTAATTTACTTATTCTCATTAATTGGATTAATTGTTGTTGACTAATTAAAATAACTTAATCATCACCTATCTCATTAGTATTTTTTTGGTACATGGGTGATCCGGAATGCTTGTGCGCACCACGACTAATTCCATGGGGACATACACGCCTCCTCATGTATATTTTCAGGTAAATCAGAATTAGGTTACCCATTAGTATTTTATATATATATTATAAGACATATGACTCGACAACCCAAAATCCTTTACATAAATAACGGTTATGATCATCTAAGATAACATATTTTATTTATTTTCATTAATGACATTAATAATCAACCCTTAATTCATTAAGTTTAATTAATTGAGTTAATTGTTGTTGATTCATTAAGAAAAATTAATTGTCACATATCTCATTAACATTTAAAAGAACACTAAAGTCACTCTCTATATTTAATTCTTTATTAAAATAGTGATAAAAAATAACATTTATAATTGTAAACATATCATTATTATTTTGCTCAAAATAATTATAATTTATTAGACAATATAAATATATAAAATCATCATGACTCTGATATTTATATAACTTTTATAATATTTTGCATTTAGTTTTATATATATAATTTTTTGAATTATGATTATAATACTAAAGGAAAATATAGATGGTATAAAATATCTTTTAATTTCGCTCTAAATTTATCACTCTTGAGATCTATTTTCTATAATTGTTATCATTTAAAATCAATATTAATTAAATTCTATCTGAATCCCATCAAAATATATTATTTTAAATAATTAATTTTATCCTTTTATATATTAGAATTAACTTTTTATCCTTTTATATTTAACATCTTCTCATTTACTCTTTCCTTTTTAAAATATTTTTTTTCATTATTACTAATCCATGTTTTTTGAAACATTTTGTAGATTACTGATCCATTAATTAGTTTTAATAATTGGGTGATTGACTGAAAGAGTCCACAAACTATTGTCAGTTGCCCATCAGGTGTATCCCATTGAAAATGTCTGGATTGCCCTTTTGCTCCATTAATATTTTTTGACTTACCAAAACTAATTTCCTAATTATATGCAACCAATCAATTAATTGCAAAACAAAACAGGAAAAACATTAAATTAAAGTACAAAAGAAAACTAATAAAACGAATAAAAATCAATGATTGCATATCTTTCTTTAATATTTGCGTAGTAACCGATATTAACTAGCACACCACTGATATTCCACACGTACCCATCAGTACAAACCACCGATATTAACTAGCACACCACTGATATTCTTTAATAACTACCTGTGTAGTCGCGAATGCTCGTAGCGTATTTATTACATAGAGTTGCGAATTGAAAATCATTAATACCCAATATTTTATATTTTTCCCACTATTTTCTCAAAACTATCCCAATTTTTTCCCACTAATCATCATCAAATACTATTTTGACACGTGTAAAAGCTTTCCGGGGCCAATCAACAAAGTGAGACCTACTCAATTCTCACTTTCTCCATCCAAATTTACCCAAAAATAGGTATTTTTCTTCATCAAAACTTATTAAAATTTCTTTTCTTTGATTATATTTGTGTATTTAATGTTAAATAGTATGATTAGGTTGTTAGACACATGTTTTATTCTTCTAATCTACATGTTATAGTATTGTATGAGAATTAAATGCGCAAAAAAATTATTTATTTTGTATTCTTTTATATTGCTGTAGTTGATTATATTGGTAATAGAGGATGGCTTCGGGTATTGATAAAAGTTGGATTAATTCCGCTCATCGTGTTTCTCGTGAATTTGTTAAGGGGATAGAAGAATTTCTCGTATTTTCTCAAGGATGATTAGTATCGTTTTTTAGGGGATAGAAGAATTTATCGTTTCTCAAGGGGATGGCTTCCATACTCTTTCATTAGCTGAATCCGGTGGGAGAGGCGGTGGCGGCCGCCCCTGACTGGACATCTCTTTTGACCGTTAGACCCAAAAAAGGCAAGGAAATGATCAAAATGGAAAGAAGAGGGAAATTACCCGGTCTTGATAGATCCTTGGTAATAGTATCTATTAAAACTGAATCAATTAAAAATAGAAATATCACTGTAGATTTGGGTAGGCTGGGCTGCTTGAAAAGATGGATGAATTTGCTTGGAAGCCCGTTTCAATCAACTTAAAATCGGTGGCTTTTTTATTGTTTCCTTATATTTCAGGGTGACTAACGGTCGTAACGTTCCAGTTTCGTGTCGGTCCCTAGCGGTCTCGGGCCTTATCGGTCCGTTCCGCTTACCGGTCCTAGGTTAACGGTCCCGGTCCGCGCCGTAACTCGGACTTGGGATCTCGAAAACATGACCGTTAAGGGGACCGCTTAAACCGGTTCTGGTCCGGTCCTTAGCGGTGCTTAGGCGTGCCGACACAACACCGAATCCACCTTGCCTAAGCTTATTAGCAACGGAAAAGTTACAAGTAGTGTCACATATAGTGATAAAGTCATATTGTAGGGATTTCACTGTATTAATCTCATGAACGAGTTCACCTAATTTAATAAAAAGTAATTAAATAAATGATTTAAAATAAATCTGATTTTCATCAATCAATTAGTATGTATATGGATCTGAACTTACTATCAAGGTTTTCAATTAACTTCTTCTTTTGCTTCCTTATATAACAGCAAACACAAACTGCTAAGCTCAATTAACTCCAATGTTGCAATAATACCAATATAAGTAGCAGTTTTGAACTTTGAACTACATAACCAAACCACTTTCCCAAGCTTCACATTATTATCTTCCAAAATTTCAAACAATAATTAAACTCATTAGGATCTACAAACCTTACTTACAACTTCCAATTATCTTCTTTTCACTTATTTCCAAAATAAACAAATTGAACATTATGAACAGCAGAAGAAAAGGAAAAAATATGATTCAATGACCACAAAAATTAACTTCATATTCATATTTCTGATTGCTACCAAGATAAATTAACCCTGAAAATGATTGAGATCAATTCAAAAGTAACAGTATAAAAAAACAGTATTACCACCTCTTGTTTGCCACTTAACAAGCAAATTGACTGTCAATCAATTCACTCCACTAAATTAAAGTGAAAACTTTGTCAAACAAAAAATATATATATCTCATTCCCCCATTCAAAACCCTTAAGTTCTGGGTAAAAAACACACAACAATTTTATACTCAAGTAAAGAATGGATGATGAAAAATTTGTAGTTAGTCTCACCTGTTAACTACAGAAATGGTCAATAATCTAGGGAGATTACTAGCTGAAGTCAATAAATCCAACATGTGACTAAATGTTGCATCTACTTTCACCAAACTTGGATCCAAAACTGACTCTTCACTTCGACCATGGATCTGGCAGATCAAAAGACTGGCAAGAATAATCGGCCCAGTTTTTAACAAGCATATCCCTAGGCGGTTCAATGGTCGGGCAGACAACTTAGCAAAGATAGCCAGGCACATGGCACAAAAGGAAGGGACATACACCATCAAGTCACTAAATTCTCTATTTTCTCGATTAGGGATTGGATGATAGGATTTACTTGCTGTTGTAATTGAAATGTTTTAAGCGACCAAAAAAAAAAACTGACTCTTCACTCACCAGCCATGAAATATTGAAATCTCGCCCCACCTTTTTTACTGCACAAAATAGAACATATGAAAATCTCACTAAAGGAAAATATCCTTTCGCCCCACATCAATGGCACTTCTATAGGGGGTTGGGTTGGGTTGGGTTGGGCTAAAGGGGTTAATAAGAATTGGGTTGGGTTGGATATCGAATTACGTATACATATAATTATAAAAAAAACCTTATAGGGCCGGTTCCGGTCCCTAATAAAATCACAACAGGTGAGAACCGCACCGCTGGAGTCTGAAGCGTGCCGTGCCGCCGTTGACCGTCGGTTCTGTGCCGTGCCGTGCGTTGACCGGTCCGGTCCGGTCCTAGGACCGGTTTCCCAGAACCGATAGTCACCCTGACTTATATTACATCTGAATTATGAAACTATATTTATTTCCCTCGATATTATTAAAATGACATTATTAAAAGGCCAGCTCCACTAACATCTTATCCCGAACCTCCATCTCCTTCAATTTCCAACTGTTCCCGTCCTCTATATTTTTTAGTCAGGTTCATCAGATAAAGTGGTTTTCACTACGAAGTCAGTCAACGTTTAGGCCGTAATAGCAGCTCGTTATTCGAATTTAATATCACATTCACTAACCTCTATAGCAAACGAGTTGCCCCGATACTTGTGGAATATAGAAGATTTGTATATTCTTTCTTTTGAGGATGCATGTCCATCATCGGGTCAAAATTAAAAAAGTAAAAAATAAGTAATTGTCAACATGTTTTTTACTAAAATAATAAATTTATTCAACGGTAGGGATGTCAATGGGGCGGGTTTGGGGCGGGTTTACCTATCCCCGCACCCCGCCCCACAAAAAAATAGAAGCCCCCACCCCGCCCCCGCGTTGTTCTTCCCCACACCCCGCCCCGCCCCGCTCTTTTATTCCCCGCGGGGTGTGGGTTCTACCCGCGGGTTTTAATTTGATCGTTCAAATTTTTTTTATTACTACAAATTTTATTATTTTTAAACTCTCAAATATTCCATTCTTTAGAATTTGCATTAGTATTTTGATTGTTAAACAAATTCTTCCCTTGGAGTTGCACTTTGATTTGAATAATTTAAACTTTGTGTGTTGTAATAGACGCACACAAACTTTGATTTGAATAATTTAAACTTTGTGTGTTGTAATAGACGCACACAAACTTTGATTTGTATTATTATTGAAATTAAAATATATATTATAAATGAAATATATTAATTATATATTATATACATGCGGGGAGGGTTTGCGGGGTGGGGAATACTTATCCCCACAACCCGCCCCGCCTCGTGCTGGTTTTGAAAATCCATCCACACAACCCGGCCCAAGCCCCATTTAGTACCTTAAAACCCGCCCCGTTTAAAGTGAGGTGGGGCGGGTACCCGCAAACCCGCGCCCCATTGACATCCCTACATGTGGGGCAATGATATTCATTCAATGGACTTCATCGACCTCTCTTTAATGATTAAGGTATTCGCCCAACTAAATTTTCATATTTTAAAAAACAAAAAATTAACTTAAAATAACATTTCCGGTCAAAAGTTAAAAACAACAAAATGACAAAATTCTCAAGTTCTTAACAAATTAAGTAACAAAACCATATAGTTATACCATATGAATGACAACAAAAATACCATACAAGACTATCTTGTTCACCCAATTCGCTTACTAGTTAAAAAACTTTAGGTGCATAGAGAACGAAATACAACAACTAAAACCTCATTAACGACTCACATCCTTAAACAACATCTATAATATTATAAAAGACAAAGAAACAATAGGAAGATTTTATTATTTATTTTGTGGATCAAAGTATGAAGGGTTAATAAACCACTCAATTTGGTCAAGGAATTCCCAAAAGCCATCATCCTCCATGTTGGCGTCGTCAATGTTTCCACTGAAATTACCCAAAGTTGTGGAATTGGAAGCAGAAATAGGATCGACATTGTTGTTTCCCAATCTCTGGTTCAAAGATCCTATTATTGTTGTAGCTTGGTAGGAGATTTGACTATTTGCAGGATAGGACATCTCATTTAAATTTCTTGGATGGAGATTATTATATGGGTATATATTCCCATTCCCTGTATTATTCATGGTTGATGAATTAGTTGGAGGTTGCCTTGGAAGAATTTCACCTTGTTGCGGATGCATGTTTTGATGGTTCTGCAAATTGGATACGTTTCCTAAATAATTGGAATTTGTGTGGTAGCCACCGATTTCAATTGGCCTCACCATCCCTTGTGGTAGAGTGAGATTTAGAGTTTGCATCCCAGCTGAAGAAGAAATTAAACCATCGCCATAGTTAAATGAATTTATTAGTGAAGAAATATAGTGTATAGCCTGGTTTCCATGAGAGGTACTAAAACTTCCTAATATTAAATTACCCATACCTGAAGTATATTGTAGTATTTGACGTGATGTATCTGGAACAACCCTTGATGAACCCTCGCCACCAACAGATAATAGAATATTATCTCGCATTTCCATTTGGCTACCTCCACCGATGTGTATGTTCCTTAGCTTTCCACCTTGGGTCCAGCTGCGTTTGCAGTTCCTGCAATAATACCTAGGTTGGGACCTGCAATAGTTGTTATAGTAGCTGAATTTTGTATTTTCTGAGTTACACCGAGGACAATTATAATGTGGAGGGGGGTGTGTAGTATCTCTCATTTGTTTTTGTGACATCTTTCCCTTTTTTTTCCTCTGTAGAAAATTATTTTCATTATTGTTTTCTTTTTCCATCTGTCTGTTACCTTATGGAAACAAATATTGTGGCAAGGTCTTAATGTTTCACTATGTTGAAAAGACTATAAGCTAGTATGAGTATTTATACTGATAAAAAAATAATAAATTATAGAAAAATGTTTAATTGCAAATAAATTAGATCCAATTATAGAAATATGATTGTAATTAAGACTTTTCTATTTTAGTATTACATGTATAGGCCGGAAAACAATAATTAATATTTTTGACTATAAGAAATTTACACCATAGACTCCAAGATAGTTTTTAAAGAAATTATGTAATCATTACACATTAAATATCTTTATAAATTATTTAAAAAGTAACATCCTCATAATATTCTCAAAAATTATAAATATTTGCATTTATGAATGTCCGCTTTTTTGTGCCTTCATCATAAACTCTATCTTGAAATCTGTTTTAATATGCATTGATTATGATACCATATTAATAAACTATAAATTTGAGGACCATTTTTTTTAGTCGAAAAACATTTCTTTCAAAAAGAAGACAAATACAAGAAGTGATCACCCAATGCCTATCACATTATGATTTTTTCTAGCTAGTTTGGTAAATTGGGGTAATTGCATTCAATCAAAGCTAAACAAGTTGCCTTTGAGTCCTTGTTAGCTATCCAATCCACCATCCTATTTTTACTATTACAATTACTCAAGTTCTTGATATCTTTAACAATATTTTTAATACAAAACGGTGGTTTAGCTTTACTACACACAAGAGGCCTAATGAGGTTCTCACAATCTCTTTCAATTGTAACTAATCCATCCTTAAAAGAGTTAGCCAATCAACAAGCTTTTAAAACTCCTCTAGCTTTTGCCACTAGTGGTGACAAAGCTCCCAAGCACTTCAAGTTTCCATCCAAAATCCTCCCTTTGTAGTCCCTAGCAATAGACACAAAACAAGAGTCAGAAGAAAGTATGTTAAAAGCTGCATATGTGTTAATTTTAATGTCCCCCTGTTTTGGTGGTGACCACACAGTGTTTGACAAGTATATCCCTGAGTGTAAATGATTACAGCTCATAATATCCTCTGTCTTAAGTATATTTTCTTGATTAATTACATTCATATTTCTCTGTACAACTTAGTTTAAATTGTTTAAGTTATTTGAGTTGTTTAGAATGTTCAAATTGTTCAAGACCTCGGAAGATTTTCCATTAGAAATGATATATGCATCATAGGTATTAATAGCCAGTATATTGTGAGAATAGCGTATGGGACTTTTCCTTGAAACTATAGTTGTTCCTTTCCTTCCATATGTGCCAGGCCAAAGTGTGCCTACTCTCCAATTAGTTGTCCCTTAGAACCAGTTTCAGATCAAAATCCATCAAAAACTCAATCAACTTGATCACTGATCTAGTAGGTCCTTTCAAGGAAAGAATGTTTAGTGGAGAACCTAGCCAAGAAGCTCTGTCCCACTCACAATGAAATAAAGTGTGTTCTATGGACTCAGTATTATTTTTACACATATCAAACTCCATATTTAATGTCTCTTTTTTTCTTTGGAATCTATTTTCATTTGTAGGGAGCCCGTTATAACAAGAACTCCATAAGAATTTTTTTATTTTTGGCACCACTTTAAGGCTCCATATAATGACCAGATATTCCAAGTGTTGGTGTTGATGTCTCACCATTTTTCACTCTTTATAATCTTCATTCATCCTTTGAGCCTTCCTAAGTTGAGCATAATGTTTCTTAACGGTGACACTTCCAGAATTTGACTTGAGCCATATTGGGGTATCTACAGTAGGAGAAACATGGATTCTCTATATGGGTGCTATCAAATTTGAATTGAATAAAATCTCAAGTTTAGTAATGTTCCAACCTGTACCAGATTCATTTAATAAATCTTTAACCCATACCACCTATGTATTAAGTGGTTTAGTAATATTATAGTGCCCACTGGATCCATCTATAGTCCCATATGTTTATCATTTCACCATTTCCAACCAGCCAAAAAATATCTTTTTTGAAAACATCCCTCCCAGAAATAACACTTCTCCAACCCCAAGAAGTGTTATTTCCCACCTTTGCTTCAAGAAAATCTGAATTTGGAAAATATTTTCCTTTGAGGAGTTTAAAAACAACCGAGACAAGTTTAAGAAAAAATATTCAACCATTTCTAGTTGGTGACTTTAGTAAAATGATGAACTTCGTTGCTTTTGTAGTAATGTAGTATATTGAATGCATGATCATCAATGTCTACTAAGATTTTTTGGTGTCTAGCTACTTGTCTGGCCATGAATATATGATGTGTCCATTTCTTACTTCATATCTAATAAACTCATTGTCTAAATTTAGTTACTTCAAGATTTCCCCAGCCCCATGATACACATAGGGGAATAGTGAATTACCGAATTGATTTATAGTGTGTGAGTATAATATAGACCCAATCATCCCGTAACATATTATTTTTCATGAAAGAATACCATAAAAGGTATAAAAATTCCAATTTGTTTGAGTTACAACGTCTTTATCCCAAATCCACGCTAATGAACCAGTTTACATACTTTGTCCAGAGAAACTTGTGCCCATCCTGTGTATGTACTTGTGCCTCTATACAAAAATGCTGCCATTTTACTAATGAGAAGCTTAATAAACCTAATATGTAATACATGACCACTATACCAATAAACTGATGAGCTAGGTAAACATTTTTTTTGATTTTAATCTTTCCCTAAATGAGAGGATCTTAGTATTCCAACGATTAATTATTTACACATTTTATCAACAAACACTTTTCATTCTTTGTAGTTGAGTCATCATGTAATTAAATGAACCCCTAGATATCTCATATGAAACTTGCCTTCAGGTATTTTGAGAACAGTGGATAAGCATGGGTAGATTACATGATTGTATCCTCCATACGAAATGTTTTTCTTTGAATCGCTTACTTGTAGGATTGAAATTTTGTAGAACAATTTGAGTCCCTTATGGATAAGTTTTGCAGCCTAACTTGACGGTTTAAAGAAAGACAACAAGTCATATGTATACATCAGATGGTTGAGCTCTTGTCTTGTATAGTATCCATGAAATTACCTCCGTTCTTATAACAAACAAATAGGAGGATATGTGATTCCGTTATCAGAGGCCTCTATCTCCTTTACAAAAACACATTAGTCGATAAGACACAATGAAGAACTGGTGATAATTGAGAAAGTTGTCATTACATCCAAATTCAAGGCTACGACTTCCATCCTAGTCAAGGGTAACTGGATATGCCACAAGATATGGTATGATCTAACAGAGAGAATAACTATGTTCATACTTAGTTGCCGAAGGTATCATATCTCTGAATTCTAAAAAGTTGAAATCATGACAGGGGCCCACAAAATCCATATTTTAGCCCCTGGAACGTCTATGTATACGCCATGCACATTTCCAAAAATAAGTAAATTCGAATCATTACTCTACATAAATGTTTAAAGATAAATGTCTATAACCTCCACAACTCTCTCTCTCTCACTCTCTCTCTCGGGTCATAAAGATACCCTCAATCATAATATTGACTTGAGAGTTGGAGTGTCATTGTGAGCAAAACTCTTTGTGTTTATGACTTAGTGTCTAGTTCTAGGTAGCATTGGACACAAAAAATATATATAAATCGACTACATACTGAAGATACATCGAGTAAGCCTTCTTATATCCCAAATTACTCTGTTTCTTCTCCAAATCTCCTTGTATAACATTTCAGCTCTAGTATCTTTGTTTTTGGTTCTATTGATGGAGTTTTTGTGATATATCAAGTGGTGTCATCTATAGTAATTGTCCAAACACATTGAGACTCCAAAAATTGAATAAACAACTTAATAATAAAGTTGAAGAAGGTTTAGTAGCAATTCATGTACCAGTGTAAAAAGTAATACGAGTACATCTGGGAAGCATAGATCGTAAGGTTAAGATCGGGGAAACACTAACAAGAACTCAAAGACCTTCTATCCAAAACAATTTGGAGGAGTGATTTGAATTGTTTATGTGGAATACCAAGTATATGGTAGGAATCGAGAGAAGTTTACTAGAGAAGATTCTAAATGTTAATCCGACAATAAAGTCGATAGCTCAAAAGAAAAGAAACTTCTCCGATGAAAATAACACAGTTATTCAATAGTATTTGATTGTTATTAAATGTTAGACATACCCAAGAGGCTTGTTATCCTAAGTAATATCAAACCCAATAATTATGGCTAAACCTAATGGATTTTAGAGGATGCATATTGATTACACAAACCTCAACATAGCATGTCAAAAGGATAGTTTTCCACTCTCGAAGATAGATAAGTTGGTTGGTGCTCCAATTGGTCTTCATTTCTTATCTCGTTTGTATGCCTTTAAAGTATAAAATTAAATATCAATGGCTAAGAAAGAGGAGGAAAATATAAATTTTGTTACCAACCAAGGACTATATCGATACTAAGTTGTGGCCTTCGAATTAAAAAATGTTAGATCTATTACCATCGAATGGTAGACCGAGTGTTTGAGTAGAAAGTAATAAGAAATATAAAATTTTATGTTGATGACATGCTAGTAAAGAGCTTTTTGTTTTAGAATCTTGAATATTTGACAGAGGGGCTTGATATAATGCATAGTGTCGACATAATACTTAGCCCAGAAAAATTTATATTTGGAGTAACCTCGGGCAAGTTACTGGGATTCATGGTCAGTAGTCGAGGTATCAAAGCTAACACCTACAAAATAAAGTCCATCTTGAATATGAGTCCTCCATTATTAATAAGTTAAGTGCAAGCACTGCAATCTAAGGTAGTTGCATTAAGTTGTTCAATGTCGAAGTTGACTGAGAAGTTTGTGCCTAGATTCAAAACTATGAGAAATCCAAAAGGTTTATACAAAACAAACAATGCCAGTAAGCATTCAAGAAAATCAAAGAAACTTAAGTCCCCCACCCCCAATTCTCATGAAGCACAACGTCAAAGATCCTTTTTTGATGTATTTGTCCACTAATAAAGAAGTTATAACTTCAGTGTGCATCCGTAAGTTTGATGGAAAGAAACAAACTATATATTATGTTAGAAAGAGATTTCAAAAAACCATTCTTACCTCTATACATGCGAGGTTAAAATTGAATCCATAGTTTGATGCACATTCTATAAAGGTCTTAACCTATCTACCATTAAAACCTCTAAAACATTATGTGCAATCCATGACTTAGCATGAGAGTACTACAAGGAGAAAGTAAATAAAAAAATTATGTATGAATAACTTATCGGATGGTCTTCACGAAAAAAATTAATATACATATTTTAATTCTTCCACCATTTTCTAAATTATAGTTATCTTTAAAATTTCAATATAATTATTTATCTCAAAAAATGCCAATTTTCTTAAATATTATGCCTAAGATAAAATATGTACTATGAAATTATATATTGTGTTAGTTGAAAATATGTGTTTCATGCGATTAAATTTCTGCTAGTGTGGGGCTACATTGAATAATGAATTAGTATAGTTGAAGTGTAATCGGATGTTTATAAAATAAAAAGAAAAAAGAGAAATAAATGTGTTAGGATTTGCAAGAAGTGATTAATGATGAAAGAGAAATATCATTTAAAGAAAAAACCATCCTTATAATCTATATTATAAAATATATTACTCGAGGACCCGGATCCTCTACATAAATAACGGTCAAGATCGTTTAAAATCATATATTCTCCTCGTTTTCTGTAATAACATTAATTGCCAATCTTTAATTTACTTATTCTCATTAATTGGATTAATTGTTGTTGACTAATTAAAATAACTTAATCATCACCTATCTCATTAGTATTTTTTTTGGTACATGGGTGATCCGGAATGCTTGTGCGCACCACGACTAATTCCATGGGGACATACACGCCTCCTCATGTATATTTTCAGGTAAATCAGAATTAGGTTACCCATTAGTATTTTATATATATTATAAGACATATGACTCGACAACCCAAAATCCTTTACATAAATAACGGTTATGATCATCTAAGATAACATATTTTATTTATTTTCATTAATGACATTAATAATCAACCCTTAATTCATTAAGTTTAATAAATTGAGTTAATTGTTGTTGATTCATTAAGAAATATTAATTGTCACATATCTCATTAACATTTAAAAGAACACTAAAGTCACTCTCTATATTTAATTCTTTATTAAAATAGTGATAAAAAATAACATTTATAATTGTAAACATATCATTATTATTTTGCTCAAAATAATTATAATTTATTAGACAATATAAATATATAAAATCATCATGACTCTGATATTTATATAACTTTTATAATATTTTGCATTTAGTTTTATATGTATAATTTTTTGAATTATGATTATAATACTAAAGGAAAATATAGATGGTATAAAATATCTTTTAATTTCGCTCTAAATTTATCACTCTTGAGATCTATTTTCTATAATTGTTATCATTTAAAATCAATATTAATTAAATTCTATCTAAATCCCATCAAAATATATTATTTTAAATAATTAATTTTATCCTTGTATATATTAGAATTAACTTTTTATCCTTTTATATTTAACATCTTCTCATTTACTCTTTCCTTTTTAAAATATTTTTTTTCATTATTACTAATCCATGTTTTTTGAAACATTTTGTAGATTACTGATCCATTAATTAGTTTTAATAATTGGGTGATTGACTGAAAGAGTCAACAAACTATTGTCAGTTGCCCATCAGGTGTATCCCATTGAAAATGTCTGGATTGCCCTTTTGCTCCATTAATATTTTTTGACTTACCAAAACTAATTTCCTAATTATATGCAACCAATCAATTAATTGCAAAACAAAAAAGGAAAAACATTGAATTAAAGTACAAAAGAAAACTAATAAAACGAATAAAAATCAATGATTGCATATCTTTCTTTAATATTTGCGTAGTAACCGATATTAATTAGCACACCACTGATATTCCACACGTAACCCATCAGTACAAACCACCGATATTAACTAGCACACCACTGATATTCCACACGTAACCCATCAAAAACAAAAAATTGAATATTTCATGTGCAGTGTGTCCACACGTAAACCATCAGTACAAACCACCGATATTACCTTACACACCACTTATATTCCACACGTAACCCATCAGAAACAAAAAATTTGGATCGAGATGTGCGGCGTGAACCAAGATCAAACAGATTTTCATTCTCTGAACCACCAGAAACAAAAAAAATTGATCGAGATGTGCTGCAAACGAACCGAGCCGAACCGAGCTTTAGCTTTTTTGAGTTTGTTTGCTAATATTTTAGTGAGCTTGAGCTTGGTTTGAGTTTGAAACGAACTGAGCCGAGCCGAACTTTAGTTTTCTTGAGCTTGGTTCGTTAACTAACGATCCGAACTCAAACAAACTCTTAGCGAACTTATTTTTTCCAAGCTTGAGTTCGGCTTGGATTGGTTCATTTAAGACTCATTTAACTCTCAATTATCTTTCTATGGTATATATATTTTTGGGATTTTCTGTGATTTAAAATGACTTGAATAAAAAAATATACTTAACTAGATATAATTTTTAATTGAATATATCTATCAAACCTATTAACGAGCTCTTAATAAACTCTTATCAAACTGTTCACGAGCTTAACGAATCGAGCTTATACAAGTTTGATTTTGTCTCGTTTAGTAAACGAGCCTGAATTTAAAGCTTGAGCTTGGTTTGTTTAACTAATGAGCCGAACTCAAACAAACTTTTAGCAAACTCAAACTCGAGCCCTTG
The DNA here is from genome assembly GCA_029959085.1 of Nemophila menziesii. Classification (NCBI taxonomy): domain Eukaryota; kingdom Viridiplantae; phylum Streptophyta; class Magnoliopsida; order Boraginales; family Hydrophyllaceae; genus Nemophila; species Nemophila menziesii. The sequence continues at coordinate 121,801,919 of JARWIR010000001.1, read as the reverse complement.
GCGAGAGTATCGGTTCATTTGCAGCCCTAACCACCACCACCACCTGCTACTCCACCACCACCAACACCGGCGGTGGCCATTTCTTCGAAAAAACCACCTTGACAAATCGGGCATTTAAAGTAAAAATTATTTAATTAATTAAAAGTAAAAAAATTTAATTGCTTTAATTTTCCTCGATCTCTGGAAGAGGGCTTACCATTTGATTACACATGTGACACCAGTATCTTGATGCTGCAACTTCATCCATTTTCTAGCCTTAGACCTTTTTTTTCCTTTTTTTGTTTCTGTATCAAGATTAACACATATAATAATCACATGTCAAAAATATAGAATTTGCTTTTCGCAATCATATAATCAAAACTATGTGGGAAATGTTCTAGCAGAGAAAATTAAAGGGATAATTGAGTTTCATTACCTTGAGAAATGAGAACACAGAAGGATGTATTCATTAATGTTACTATAGAGGTCATTCATGGTATGTCTGCAAGAATGGTGTTGTTAAAACGTTTAACAAATTTACCACAATAAATGTGAAATAATAGCAGAATTTAATAGATATGGTAATTAAATGGAAATAGTTAATTGCGATAATCATGGGAAGATTTGATATTATCTGATCATGGTGAAGGGTAACGGTAGAATATTATAAAATTCGCTGGCCCTGCTAGGAAAAAAAATCAAGGGTTGGACTTGATGGGGGTGGATAGTTGGGTTGTAGGACTTAATAAGCTAATATCTTTTAATAATTTTTTATATTTTTTCAAGAAAATCATGAGCGTATAATACAACATTGTTTACATTTTAAATCTTAGGTATACTACAAAGCTATGATTTTGCATTAAAATGTATTTGATAATTGTATTTGTAATATTTTTTTCAACCTTCCTCACCAAATCAAAAAATAAATTATGTGGTCTGACATTTAATCTTTGAAATGAAAAAATCATTGAATCTGTTTATAGTGTTTGACATTTGTGTGTGTGTTTTTTTCTTTACCGGTGTTTATTGAAAGAGGATTTTTTATTTAAAATATTGTTTCAAAAACGATACTAATCATCCTTGGTGAATTCTTAAACCAAAAGTTGAGTAGAATTTCTCAAGGGGATAGAATAATTTCTCGTATTTTCTCAAAAGTTGCCTCTTAACACTCTTAAATCATCCTTGGTGAAACCTTAAACCAATAGGAAGCTTACAACACAATAAAAGAAGCCTGGAAGGAGCTGTTCATCATTATGTCTTCTTCTACCTCTGAATTTGTAATTTCTTTCTTTTCTTGCATTAGTATGAACTAAATTTCTTTAGCTTGAGTTTTAGCATATATGTATGAACCCTAGTTTTGGTTGACATCTATCTAATTTTGGATCTTTATGTTTTAAATTGAATTATTGTTTTTATTCTCTGTTTATGTGTTTGGATTTATATTATGTGTTCTTGTGGAACCTAGGCCATATAGAATTACCATTTAGTAATTAGGTCACCATTGACAACGGTGTTTAATTACATGTTTAGCACATAACGTCTAGTATCCGGTTTAGATCTGACAAATCAACCTAACTAGATAATCACTATGGTTTAGTATATATTACTATTTACCAATTACAGGAACAGTTTGCTTAGGAAGCCTTATTGACACAGGTAAATCCTATTTAAAACTACCTAGCGTAATTGGAACCGATTATTGAAATACTACATAATTCACCCTTACATGTTTAGAACGACAAAACTAGTGGGGATTACATGCTATTGACTCAAGCTATATTCTCATACTTCTTCTTCTTTTGTATTTATTTTCTGTCTTTAAATTCTTAAGTTTTAATTTAGTTTAATAAAAAACCAAAGAAATATCTATTTGTTTTTACTTTTTCTGCGTTTTATTTGTCCTAGCTTTAATTATTTGCACTTGATTATTGCATAAGATTCCCCTAACCTTCATAGTCTCTGTGGAACGAATCTTACTTATTTTCTAAAACTTGCATACGATCTGTATACTTGCAGAACCGTACTAGCTTTAGGGTGTTTATCTGCATCTAATTATTATATCTTTTTATCACACCCTAGGCCGTACCAATATGATTTGGCACCGTACAGGTAAGAGTACCGACCCATATGTGTTGCGTCATCCAGTGATAGTTGGAAGAGATTTGTACAGTTACATCCTGAGTTTGCTAGCGAACCTCGGAATGTGTTATTGGGTCTGGGTATTGATGGTTTTTCTCCGTTCTCTATACAGAACAACTCGTACAATATGTGGCCGGTTATATTGACCGTCTACAACTTACTATCGTGGGAATGCATGAAGAAGACCACATTTTAGTTTTGTTTGTTGATTCCGGGACCCCGTTCACCCGGTAAGGACATGTATGTCTTTCTTCGACCTGTTATAGATGAGTTGGACGAGTTGTTGGAGAAAAGGATCCTTACCTATGATGCCCACACGAAGCAAGAGTTTACTATGAAGGTTTATTTGTTGTCCACGACTAATGATTACCTCGCTAGGTCATACACTTCAGGATGGTCGGGTCAAGGTTACTTAGCTTGCCCAGAATGCATGGATTCTACTCCGTCATTATGGGTGAAGAAAGGGAACGTTGGTTACCTCCCAGACATCGATTTAGAAAAGACAAGGTTTCGTATTCGGCTGCCGATCATAGGGGTCGACCGAGAAAACATACTCCTGCTGATATTCAGACACAGTTAGATGGGTTGCCCATTCTATTTCCCGGTAAACACAAGGATTTGGGGGGCAATATCGTGAAGCAAACTGTTCCTCGTTGATACAATTTGAAGAAAAAGAGTATTTTTTATCGTTTACCTTATTGGTCCGAAAATTTGTTTAAACATAACATTGACGTTATGCATTGCGAGAAGAATGTGTGTGATAGTTTGCTCAGTACAGTTATAGGTCTTGATGGGAAAATAAACAAAGATAACATGAAAGAGAGAATGGATCTTAAGGATATGAACATCAAGAAAGATTAATGGTTGACATCGAGAGGAGGTAAGGCGATATTGAATCGGGCAAAGTATACTTTGTCAACAGAAAAGCGGAAAATATTTCTTGACTGGTTGAAGGCACAGAAGTTTCCCGATGGTTTCACATCTAGTTTGAGAAATAATGTTCAAAGTGATATGGGTAAGATTATCGAAATGAAATCTCACGATTGTCACGTAAATTCTTCTTCAATAAGTTGTAAAGATCATTAATTGATGCTTTCATCTTGAATAAAGTGTCTTTCATTACCTCGAACTATATTGTCATATTTCCTAAAGTTAACCATCTCCTCATAGCCTTCTAAATCACCAACTCCTCTATGGAATTCTTCCCTCAACACCCAACTTTCTTTTCTCTTCATGATCTTCATACCTTTTCCAACCTTCATGGTCATCCCGGATTACCCCAAACTCAATTGTTCTCCTACTTAAAGATTACTTGCAAAATATATAATGGTAGGCTCAAACAATTCACAATTCCTCCAATAAATAACTAAAACAAATCTTAATTCCCAACTTGTAATAGAAAGAAAAGAAGAGTTCTAGCTATTTTACCGGATTGGTCGTGGAATCTATGATATTTTGATACCTTGCACTTGCAATCTCCAACCTTCAAAGTACAAAAGCTATTGCTGAAATTTGTGTCTGCCGATGTTGTTGAAGGTGGTATAGTAGTCACAATGGTCGTTTATGAGATGGGTAATCATTATCTATGGTGTTGGAGAGGTTTAATGGGTAAACTTTCAATTTTGGTGAAGACAAATTTTTTGAGTTAAAAGTGGAATTTCTTGGTGTTTTTAGAAAGATTTATGATATGATTATGTGTTTGGATGATGTTTAGAGAGATGATTTGATGATATTTTGGTGTTCTGATGATGGAATTTGAGTGTTTTTGGAGCTTTGGTTCGTCATCAATGGTGTTTCATGTATGGGAGGCCAAAGGAAAGGGAACAATAAGATTTCCTCAAGGTTGTCAATTTTCGCCGACGGAACCGGGCGCCCGTTTTTGGAAATCGGGTACCCGGTTTTGATTTTTTTTAATACCTGGACGCAACTCTCTTGCGTCTACGCCGACGTACAGGTCAGAGAGTTAGCTTTTGAAACTGAGTTTCCGACTTGAGAAAAACGGGTTGGGTATTCGCGCGCGAATTGCCAACTCGCTGGACGCAAGGGGTTGCCTATTCGCGCAGAAAATTTCCATCTTATTTTTACGATTTCTCCTTACCTACACCTCGGATTGTTGCAAACTTTATACTCATGTTTATTAGAAATTGCGCTCCCGATCCATTGGACTACTCATATTTTCCATTGTATTTGCCATTTTTCTCAAAATTATGTTTTTCTTCAATTCTCACTACAAATTGCATCTCCACCGCATAGGCCAGAAAGTTTGGGTTGTTTATCATAACTTTTTTACTTCACCATTGGATAGATCTAGAAAAATTAAGTGGTTTATGTTAAAGAAAAAGTTGATTCCGACCTCTGAGCGTCAAGTTCTGATCTTCCGAAGTTACTAATAACCGGGTTCCCAGTGGCTGTCGATGGGCGCGACTTCAAACGCAACTAACACCTTATGTCTCCACCGCACAGGTCAGAATGTTGGGGGGCTACAGCTCCATAACCGGGTTCCCGGTTGTCTCTTGTTTTGACAACCAAATTTTTCATTCTTTTTCGCACTACCTACCCCAAACTCAAGACCTTGACTCCTGTAATTATCAAAAACACCAACCTTTCTCATTTTTTAAAAATTAAACACTAAATTAATAACAATTACTCTAATTCACACTAAGAATTTAAAGACATGAAAGCAATTTAAAACATGAGTTGTCTCCCAAGAAGCACTTTTGTTTGTTACGTCTTTAAGTTCGACGTGTTACCTTCCATGAAGATGGTATTGAGGCCTTTGCGGTGTTCCTTCGCTTAAACTCGCCTCTTCCTTTATATGAAATATTTAGAACTTTCCCCCTTAGAATATTATTCAATCGATCTTTGAAAAGGGGTGGGTAGTATCTCCGTTTCGCCTCCTTGCTCTCATGGCGAGACTCATTCTCCACCACATGATAGTAGATGACCGTTCTCAATGGTATAAGCTCATTTTTATTCCTCGTTTGAATCTCATATTCATCTTTAAAATGTGGTGGGTAGGTGCTCTTCCTTGCCACTTTGGTCTCGCGGTGTGGCACCTTTCTTGTATAGAACATAGTGATTATTGTTGGTAAGGGAGGTTATTCTTTAGCTCTATTCTTGGTGGAGATGGTAATTCGTAAACTCTTTGTGGTGTAGATTAAACTTCTATTTTATTGTGAAACTTTAATTCTTCAATTTACCCCTCAACCACTTCAGATTCATCTTCGGTTTCAACCCATTCTTCCACTATTACCTCATCATACTCTGTTGTGGAATCTCTCTAATCTCGATCACCTCTTCTTCCCTTTTGCGTTCTATATCTTGATCATTTGCACACACCATTAGTATAGAAATTTTTGTGTTAACTTCTAGGATTTGCGTTGCTACTCCTTCTTCCACTATGCTAACGAGATTCTAAACCACATGGCCGTCTCTATTTATAATCGGCACAGTGGTCATATCACTATCAATAATATTTTCTTTCAACACTTCCTCCTCAACTACTTCTTCCAGTTGGTCTCTTCCATCCTCTAGGGGAGTTGAATCTTCATAATACTTGATATTACTCTCAACAAAGTTATGAGAATTATATTTGGACTCCATTTCATCTAGCATCTGGTCTATTTTGGCACTTTTTTCCTTGTTTTCGCGAATGTATTTAGCAAGTGTTTCCTGCAATTGGGAAAGAGTAATTTGTGGAGGTTGTTGAATGTTCCATCTTTGATCTTGCTGATAGTGATACGATTGTTGTTGTTTATTATTCCCAATCCATTGGTTGTTCCATCCTCGCTCTTGCGGGTATTGATAAGGTGGTTGGTAGAAGTTACTACCCCATTGTTGTTATCCCGAAGAGTCTTCCCAATAATCAAATGGACCAGGATTTGGATAATATCCTCCATACATATTTAATTAAAATTTCTTGATCATTATCCTGAATAAAGAACCTGTAAAACAAAGCAAAAACAAAGGCTAGCGTAAAACCAAAAAAAATATAATAAAATAACAATTAAATCACTTATGCATAACACTGTGGTCACACGCTACCGTCCCCGGCAGCGGTGCCAAAAACTTGGTGTCTCCTGGTGTGTTATAAAATAACACCCCTAAAAAGGAAAGACACGTACCGCAAGTGTACGGGTCATCCAAGTAATATCCAATAAATGAGTTTTCGATATCAGGGGCGGATGGATATGACTTATGATGTTATGTAATAAGTGAGGATAATTGTTATATGACAGAATAGTAAAAGGCAAAATGTTTGTTTGATTTTGTTTTATGAATAAGATGCAATAATATAAAATACTAAAATAAATAATGCAAGTAAATAAATGCAAGTAAAGTAAATATGAGTAGACGCAAGAATGAGAATGGTACCTGAGTCTCGCAAGGGAATTCACCTAAGTCAATGCAATAACAATTTCATTTTAAGGGTAGAGTTGTCATTTAATTATTAGTCGGGACTCTATAATCTCCCAACCCCCGTCAAGGTGGACTTAGGAGCTATCCTACGGTATTATAAACCCCTTCAGGGCGATTAGACCTACTTTCGAACTGTTGAAGATCTTTACCCATTTGGCTATGTGGTTAGTCAAGCCCGTCAGGATCATTAACGAATACTACACGTCTATTACCTAGGTCCGTAATTAAACCCCCCGCCCCCCCGTTAAGGTGATCACTTTGCCACTAAAGTGAATAGCCTAATTACTAAAACTTATTTCTCATTGATCATAAAAGAAATAATAAACAAGCATAAAATAATATCTAATAATAAGTACCCAACTCAGATTAAATCGTAAAATCCCAAATTCAAAAACAGAAATTGATTAACTAGGGCTTCAACCCATTATTTGTGATTCTCATGTACTTAATAAATTAGCTCATGTTCAAATGAAAAACTGAAATTAAATAGAAAGTATTCATTATCAATTACAGAAATAAAATGAAGAACCTAATTGAAGGATTAAATATGACTGTTTGGAAGAATAACTTTCTCCAGCTCCTGCTTCTCCTATGGACGCTCTCTTCTAAAGATAATTTAATTTGAAGAATAAAGTGAGAGGTGCTGAATAATGAGGTCTAAAGGCCTATATATAGGGAGAAATCAGATTTGGATTTTTAATTAAGAGGATTAGGTTAAATGAATAAAAGCGCAGGTCCAAATATGAAATCCCGTAACTGATGTATAGCTGTTACTAAAATGGCTTTAACATCCTCAAATCAACTCCAAATCGACCCATTCCAGTTGCTAAATCTTCCTAAATCAATAAGTAATAAAACCTATTTCACGACCCAAAGGCTAATTCCATGTTTAAGTCGCTCAAAATCAGCAATTACTATCAGCCTTCCAGATTTGCAGCTTTCCTAGTCAACTCTTCGGGATATCTTTTCTCGCCTTTGAAGTCTCTACTCGATCTAAGACTTTAATTATTGATTCCTCTCCTTGTATTGATGATCGCTAGCATCCATGGACCTACAACTTTGCACTAAAAACAAACCATTTAACGTGCAAAAGTTCTAAAAATGAAATATAATAAATTCCAAGGAGAGAAAATGAAATATAACAAAATCACACTAAAAATCTATCATATTAGTCAATTATTCACCTAAAATGATGTCGCCTAAGGGAATAAAATTAGAACAAAAAGGGAGACATCAGATGTGAACGGTGTCAAATGGGTTACTCGTGAAATGGGTGAAAAAAGAGTGACTCGAGATTACGGGGTATGCACCGCCTATGAAGAGAAACCGTATTACGGTGAATTAGTCAAGATTGTAGAGGTAATATTTGATGGTGGTTCTTCTGTTGTGTTATTCGAGTGTAATTGGTATAACTTGAGCACGGCGAGGACAGAGAATGGGGTAACCTTTATTAAAACATCTAGTTTTTTTTGGAGAGATGAACCATACATCTTAGAGACCCAAGCAAAAAAATGTTTTACATTGATGAGATTAATTCAAGGAAAACACAAAAAAGGTGGAAAGTTGTTTGGGAAATCAATGATCGGCATGGATGGAGTCCCGAGTTATGGGGTGCAGAATCACGACCTACTGAAAACAAGAGTATCACGATCCCTTTGGTGAACTCGGAGATAGATTACTCACAGCTACACTTGACAATTGGTGAGGAGATCCAGTTTGACCCTTATCTATTGCATATAGATTTATATATTGATGAAGATGATGAGTTTTTGGACGACACGATTGACGAGTATGCCGATGATGAAATAGAGGAACCAATCTAAGTTGATAGTGATGAGAAAGTTGTGGACACGAGTGGTTATGAAATGGATTCGAGTGTTTAATTATATATTTATTGTTAAGTGTAGTCAATTTCATGTTTATTGTTTTTGAAATTTGGTATTTAAGTTTGATGATTTGTTTGCATCGGGAAGCCTGCTCCTCGGGCTGTTCGGGATTAGGCGGGGACAGGATTCGAACCTGCAGTCTTCAGGTCATGGGCCTGATGAGTCGACCAATTCCTCTACCCCGCTTCTTCCCCTTCTCTTTCTTAAGCCGGAAGCGACTCGCTTCTATTCTCCTTGGGATCGTTGCGCCCTTTGTTCTTCATCCAAAGCTCAGCCTTGACTGCACCTTCATCTGCGGCTTACGGAAAAAGGCGAATCCAAGGGCTCTTTACTAATATAATCTCATAGGCCTTGAAGAAAGCCGTACTCCCATCAGCTTTCAAGTAGATAAAGAAGTTCAGGCTAGTGACATCAGCTATCGGCTATTGGCCTTTGTGAAAGCTTCTCCTCAATATGTTTGATCACTTTCCAAACCTTCCTCTATATGATTATTTGTTTTGATTGTTTGGAATTGATTACTTTACTATTATTGATTGTTTAACAGGTGTTTAGAAAAATAAACTGTTCATTACAAATAAATAAAAAAGGAAAAAACAAATTTATTATTAGCGACTACATAATAGTCGCTAGAGACTAAGAACCAGTCGCTAAAGAGAGGGGGGTCATTCCCGACTAGTTCATACGCATGACCTAGTCGCTAAAGGCTATAAGGATTTTCGCGACTACAAGTGTAGTCGGTAAGAGTGAATTTAATATTCATTAAATTAATGGAGGTCCATTTCCTGCCCATTGGGTGGACACGCATTACGTTCTAGCGTTTCGCAACTACATGTGTAGTCGCGAATAACACATGTGGCGGTCAAATTACAGACACGTGGCAGTCAACTTTATCATTCGCTACTAACTAACCTATCTTTCGCAACTACTTTTTGTAGTCGCGAAAAACTTGTCCTATATGTACTTCCGCCGAGCCATTTCTCTCATACTTTCCATATACTCCATATACAAAAAACCGCATCTCTCTCTCTCTCTCTCTCTCTCTCTCTCTCTCTCTCTCTCGATTTCTTCCATTTCAAGCAAGGATTGAAGCTTGTAACACCTTCCAGTCGATACCAAAGGTAATATAATTTACTTTTTAATCTTAATTTCCATTTATTTCTTATGATTTCATAACATTTTCTTCTCCATTTTTTCACTAACCTAATTTTTTTTTGCTTTGTTTTAACTCCTAATCATATGGGCATGGATTCTACATCAAAGGAGATGTTATTTCATCATTAAAGATTAGTTTTTCAACCTATAATTGTGTTATAATTTTCAAAGATTTTCTATTTTCTTAATTTTCAGATGTTTATGTTAATTACGATTATTAATTAGTGTTTTAGGATGCTTTGTATGTTAACATATTTTAATAGCTAAAATGGAAAACAATTAATTTCAAAAAAAATTCATGTATTTTTTTTCCTAATCTTTTTGTGTTAATATTGAAATCCGAGAATTTGGTGGTCTATTTGGGTGTGATTTAGGTTAGGTTTAACACTTTTTTATTGCTAGATTAGAAAAAATTAATTGACGAAATTTAAATTTTTGTAGGATTTTTAGAAAATTACAAGGACCAATTTGCAATTAAAAATTAGATGTAATAAAAATATGTGGCCTAAAATGTTATGAAAAAATACAAGAACCATTTCACAATTTTAAAAAAATATAGGAAAATATATTGGCCTAGAAAGATTTGAAAAAATATAGGTACCATTTTACAATTAAGAAAAGTATTTTAGAAATATAAATTGGCATAAAATATTATTTATAAAAAGACAAGGACCAATTTGCAATTTTAAAAAAAGTTATAGAAAATAAAATAGGCCTAAAATGTTTAAAACAAATACAAGGACCAAGTTGCAATTTAAAAAAAGTTATAGAAAATAAAATAGGCTTAAATTGTTTTAAAAAAAAATACAAGGACCATTTTTCAATTAAAAAGAATAGTTATATATTTCTTTTAGTTATAATATGACTAATTTTTTTTTGTGTAATACAGATTGTAAGTGGATTGGATGTGTTATTATATTTTTTAATTTATTTAATTTATTTAATTTGGTATTGTAATATTTATTTTGTATTTAATTTATATTTATGTATTTAATTTGGTAATAATTTTTGTGTATTTAATTTTACATTTATGTATTTAAATTGGTGATGTAATAATATTTAGTTTTTCATTTTATTACTATTTCTGTCTTTTAAATATATTTATTTGTCATTTGGGAGTGCAAAATAGATGGCCAATGTGGTAGCTAGGAGGCACGGAGGGGATGGTGGGGGACGCGACCCAAACCGAAATCCAAACAGAGACCTTTCGAATTGTAACAAACAACCAAGTATATAAAAGATTTTTTTTCTCCAAAATTATTTCTGTTTAAAATATACATTAATTAAATATAATTTAAAACAAAACCAATTAAGCGTAAAAAGAGGGGGATAGCGTCACAGAAATCTGCCATCCGGGCAATAAAGGCAGTTCGGTATCCTTTACCAGTCGATTTCTGCGTGCTCGATGGCACGTGGAATCCTTCGGATAAATACGGTAAACACGTTAGCCAAGTGGTCGGGCTAACTGTTCGGGAGAGGATACCACCGTGCTTCAAAGCCTGGGAAAAAGTTCCCCAAGCAGATAAAGACGCAGTTGTTAAGCGATTATCGGTAATTTTTAAACTAAACCAAATATTAATACCTATGAAGGAAAATTTATTACTTTTATTTAACTTTAATTAATATTTTGGATATAGGAATTTTTCGATATTGCTAATTGGAGGAAAAGACCTGACTGGGCAGATATTGCCGAGAATTTAGATGATACCATGCGACTCAGGTACAAATACTGCAAACATAATGTGAAGAAGGATTATTTCTTGCACGGAAAGAAACCAAGTGACTTGTCAGATGAAATTTGGGGGAGGTGTTGTAATTTGTGGGGTTCAAAAGAAGCAAAGGTATATTTATTTCTTTATTTATTTTATTATTTAGAGTATATAAAATGTTATTAATATTTGTATTTTAAATTTTTCCAGCACCAGGCTAAAATAAACAAAGAAAATCAAAAGAAGCAAAAGAACAAAAGGAGGGTAGGGTCTCGAAAGTATTCCCGAACTCGGAATATTCTTTACGAGGTAGTTAGTTTTTTATATAGGTGTATAGATTATTTAGAATATTAATTGAATTTTTTGAATGAAACAGGGTGTTCTAAAGGCGACTGAGGACGGGACTTTGACAGTGAAGGATGAAACTATTTGCAACAACAAGTCCCCATTCCACAAATGGGTGCGTTTGTCGAGGTTGTTGGGAAAAGCAAAAAGACAAAGCAGTGGAGGTCGGATGGTTTTAAGAACGCGGATGTAATTTTTTTTTTAAAATTAATTTTTAATTATAATTTTATTAATTATTTGACTTTAATATTAATTTGTTTCTTGTATTTAATTAAACAGAAAGTGTTAAAGGAGAAGATGAAAGAGAAAGTGACCTAGAGTCAATCTAAGTCAACTGAAAATCGTGACTTGTCGCTTAAGGAGGAAGTTGAGTTGGTGAGTGATACTGCTAGGAGGTTATGGGCTTGCCAAATAGGAGTTGGACACCGGGTATGGGACGACCGAGAAAAAGGAAGCGCGTCTTGGGTCCTTCGACTACCCCGACACAAGATAAGCAGAACGCGAATATGATGGCGACAATAAACGATCTTCGAGTAGCCCAGGGACTTCCACCGTATACACGCCCTAATACACCCTCTACTAGCATTGCTCCTCTGGTTTTCTCTCAGACAGTTGTGACTGATGCGATGAGATTGATTAACGAGATGAGGGTACAACAGGGTTTACCCCCTTACCAGCCTATTCCAGAAAACCCTACTCCTCTAGCAGTTAGTGCATTTGAGAGTCCGGGTGATAAAGAGGATGATGAAGATGATGATGAGTCTGAAGGTGATGAAGAGACTCGTTTATATAGCCAGTAGGTTGGGCTATGTTGGTTATTTTGTTATTTATTTTGGTTGTTAATTACTACTTTGACTATGTTTGACTTTGTGTTGACTTTATTTTGACTTTTTGGTTGACTTTCAGTTTGAAACGATGCATTAATATATTATTGGTATTTTAATGAATTATTTGTTTTTAATTGGTATTTTTAATTATTAATTGTATTATTTTTAAAAATAAAAAATATGTTTTTTGAATTATATTTAATTTCAATAATTAATAAAAATTACAATTAAATATAATTCAGAAACATATTTTTTATTTTTTATATTTAAAAGAAAAGGTCATTAGCGACGAAATGGGTAGTCGAAAATACTTAATTAATTACGACTACCCAAGTAGTCATAAATTAAAAACTTAGTAGTCGTAAATGCTAACATATAACGATTACAAAGTAGTCGTTATTTTTAGCAGTTAGCGACAACCTAGGTAGTCGGCAATGGTTACGTTATTTACGACTACATGTGTAGTCGTTAATGACTCTTGACCAATTACGATTACTTATTGACTTTTGTCGTTAGATGCAACCTCTAACGACGACTTTCTGGCGACTAAGTTATTACGACTACATGTAGTCGGGAAAGCCAAAATTTGGCTTTCGCAACTACTTTTTTCTTCTTTCGCGACTACAAATGTAGTCGCGGAAAGAAGGATGCGGTGTAGTGCAAATACTAAAAAAGAACTAAAATATATCAAAAATGCAAAGATAAAACGAAAAAAAATAACAGTTAGAGTTATGGAAAAATATTCGGAACTCAGGATCTAAGTATGGGAATTTTTCCATAACTCAAATTGCTTTTTTTTTTTTGCTGCATTTTTGTTCTGTAATCCACAAACATATGTTATCTATCATATTATATGATTTATATTTATTGTTTTTTATTCACAAACACTTAAAAACACTAAAATATATCAAGAATGCAAAAATGAAGCCTAAAAAGATGAACAATTTGAGGTATGAGAAAATTTTCAAAACTCAGAATTTGACTTTTGAGAATTTTCCAATAACTCAATTTTTTTTTTATGCTACCCCGTAATCCACAAACATATATATGGTATATATATAGGGGTTATTGTTGAAAACATCCTCATTAAACTCTCTAATTGTTTTTTTGTGCCTTCAATAATCTTATTTATAAAAAAATGCCTAATGAAGTAATTATTTATAGAAAACATCCCCTTTATATTTTCTATACCTTTACTACCCTTATTATTAAATATATTATTTTATTTTAATACAATATTAATTTTTAAATATTAAACAAATAATAGGGTACTTCTTTTTCCTCCTCCACCACCACCACCACCACCACCACCACCACCACCACAACCACCACAACCACCACCACAACCACCATGTATGTAACCACTACTACATCCACCACAACCATCACCACCTCCACCATAACCACCACCACCACCACCACCACCACCACCACCTACTACTACTAATTCCATCGCACGCGCGCGTCCGTGAATTTTTTTTTTAAAATCGTCATAACTGATTCAAAAAAAATCAGAAAATTAAAAAAATTGTATTTTTGAATAAAGCAAATTAATATTTACGTCTATGAATTTTTTTGATTTTTTTTGAATTTTTTGATTTTTTTGATTTTTTTTTTCGCAGACACGGATTTTCATGTTTTATACATGGAATTCCATGTTTTAAACCGTGAAATAAACATGAAATTCCATGTTTAAAACATGGAATTTCGTGTCTGCGAAAAAAAAAATTAAAAAAAATCAAAAAAATCAAAAAATTCAGAAAATTCCGAAAAAAATCATAGACGTAAATATTAATTTGATTTATCCAAATATAATTTTTTTTTATTTTTTTTATTTTTTTTGAATTAGTTATGACGATTTAAAAAAAATTTCACGGACGCGCGCGTGTGATTATTAGTTTTTTTCTTATTTTTTAATTGTTAATTATAAGGGTAATTTTGGGATGGGGCTGTTTTCAATAAATATTTTTTCCTAGGCACCTTTTTCTAAATAAGTTTTTTAATAGGCATCAATCAACAATTGGCTCATATATATATGTATCATATTTTATGATATATACTTATTGTTTGTTATTCATAAACATCAAAAAATAACTAAAATATATCAAGAATGCAAAATTGTAGCAAAAAAAAAAGAATAAGCTATGTCAAAATTTAACATGACCCAATATTACAATTTACATTAATATTTATATGAAACTATCATCCATTTATATTTAAGAGGCTCTTGCAGACTCTTACAAATCAAGAAAAAAGAATCAAACAATATTTTTAAATAAGTATTTAAAGAGGCATAATAGGTACAAAATTCTACCATAAATATTGCATGATGCATTGTCCTCAGTATGATGCTGCTAAGCCAACAATCAATACAATAAACCAGTTGGGATTAGCTCACTGGCCAGGGCCTTGGTCATCCAATCTAGTGGTGCAGGTTCGAACCGAGTCAACGACTCCGAGTCCAAAGTGGCTCTCCTATGTAACAAAAAAAACAATCAATACAATATATGCAACATATGTTTTATTAGATACATATATATTCATGAAATATCATGATAAATTTTTAAGCAGATATCTTATAATTTTACTTATCTCTTTTATATTGATGTTTACAGTTACAGCGGTATCAAATGGTTTAAAAACATAAAAATTGTTTGGAAAATATAGAGAAGGTCGACAACGGTTGTGGTAGAAAAAGACGAAAAAGGAAAAAAAAAAGGCAAAAAAGTAAAGAACAATATATATGGTGCTTTTAATGGGGGAATAAATGACAACTGTGGTGAAGAGAAATGAAAGCTAGTATGGCAGATTTTTTGGACATTAATCCATAATTATATTGGATGACACCAAACCATATGTAAAGTAAGAGGATTAATCTTAATTGTAAGAGATTTTCATATTTTTTTTACTGTTAAACAGAATATATAATATTAATTATCATACGAGAAATTACAAATTACAAAACAAAAATAAAAAGCGTACAACAAGGCAATATTTATAATATTACTTCCAATCTGATATCAACCAATACCTATTCCAAGGATGATATTAAGTATCTGAGGAAAAATAGTTATAAAAACTTTACAGTTTTGTCCCAAGACAATAAGAAAAATGATATATAGGAAAGCTCCTTAGCACCTATTAATGTTACAGATACTAATACTAATTCAGTAAGTAAATGGGAACCAAATCCTTATAAGTGGTATAAGATAAATTGTGATGCATGTCATACAACTAATAAGTCTACTATTGCTTGCATTATCAGAGATCATAGGAGACCAGTTACTAAATTTAACTCTTGGATGATTGGTGCAGATAGTTCTCTTGAAGCTTAAGCATTAGGTATTCTGAAGTCTTGCTTAAAGGAGTGTAAAGATACAAGATGCGTGGTTAAAAAATTGTAAAGCTCTCATGGAACCGCTCGTCTCTAATCTCCATTTAGTTAATTTTAGTATTATTAATCTAATCCGTAGTATCTATTTTATTTCTAAATTTTGTTATCCAACCTTCTCTTGTATTTCGAGAAAGAAAAATCAAGTTGTTGATTAGTTAACCAAAAACTTGTCTTCTGGCAATAGTTTGGATTTAAATAGACTTTCTATCCCTACAGAATTAGCGAAACTTGTAAACATGAATGCCCATCCTTTAGGATTTTTTTTTGGACAGTCATCCTTCAGGAATTAGCCAAGTACTTTATTTATTTTAACGAAATTTGTTAGGGAAAAAACCAATGCCTACTCTCTATAGGAAAGTACTATATAATTTGACTAAATACCCGTTTGATAGTGTTTTTCTAAAAACACTTAAAAATATTTTTATAATTTTAAAAAAGTTTTACATCTTGAAAAACATTTTTAACAGAAACACTAAATTAATGTATTCTAAAAAAAACACTTAAATTTCAAAATTATTTTTAATAACTTTTTAAATTTTAGAATTTTATTTTAAAAACACCTTATAACTTTAAAATAGATACTTTCACAGGCCCTAAACACTTTTCATCTCGTAGTTAAGGAGGTCAGCCTTGTTTCTTTTTTATTTTAATAAAGTAGTAGTTTACCCAACCCAAAAAAAAGATGGCCGACCTTTGTACTTAGATATCGAAGAACTAATGTCAAGAAAAAAGAAAAGAAAAAAATATCCAAGAACTGATTGCTGGGAAAGCATGTGACTAATGTGAGTTGTGCACATGCAACTCCATAATTATTTATTATGGTATTAATTGGAAGAATATTTAATTTATATAATATTATATAGAGAGATCCGAAATATATAGTCCTTTTGTATGCAAAAAAAAATATATAGTCCTTAACAATCGTGGAAATCGGTTCTATCGTGCATCAAAATTGAATGTGAGATTTATGACTTAGAGCACTTATAGGATCTTGTATAGACCAAGATGAAATTTTACACGATGACTTTGTGTTTTAGTCAATTCATATGCGTACAGTTTTAGGTATTCTAAACAATCGTGTAACCTCTATTATATATATTATAATAATATCTTTTTCATTTCTTTAGATTACTTTGAGCAGGGGTCTATAAGCATGATCCTGTCCAAATAGGTTAGCGTTCAAAAAAACCTAAGGGAGAATCTAAGGAATTAGGCGGTAGCCTAGACAGAGGTTAGACATTTTTGTGGTTTTAATTTTATTTATAAATTTTAATATATTATTAGTTTATTTATTTAATGTTTATTTGTCGGATTTGCTGTCAAAAAACGAAGCCTCATCCTATCCCAATTCTATTTAATTGGTCCATCATTAGAGTCTCCGTTGATGGACGACCCTAATTGGCTCCGTGCCTAGCGTTTTTTGCAAGTATGCCCGCTTGAACGTTCATCTTCTGAGGTATATGCCGGAAAATAATCGGTCCAAACTCCCGACCATCTGGTGAATCCGCCTAATGATCGGTTGTATGGTCCATCTTTCCGCTGACACCTGCCTAATACCTTGTATAATTTCAAGGTTATCTGTGAGAATAGTCTTTCCTTCATCTAGAAATTCCCGACACCTGGATGTTTCCGTCATAACCATAAAGACCTTAGGATTTCAAGCTACATGGTGGAAGAACAATTGAACAATTAGGGCATAGATAGGTGGACCATTGGATACTATATTAGGACATATGATCACCCTGTAGCCGTTAACACGAACTGAGTTGAAGACCTTTCCTTCTGGCATTGTGTAGTTAATCTGGACTTTAATTTTTGAATTTTGTTGATTATGTGTATATTAAGCATATGTGTTCATTATTTTTTAGCATTACTACATGAGATTTTTTTTTTCTATAGGATCATTTATTGTCTTCTTCTTATTCTTCTTCTTCTTCTTCTTCTTCTTCTTCTATATTAATTGTTGACTACTGTTTTTATCTTCATTGTATCGGGACGATACAACTTTGAGTTGGAGGTCTTAATGTCACTCTATTTGTGATAAATTAATATATACCCGAGACATCATTTTAGGATTATTTAGTTATTAATTTCGGGATTTTCCCCATTTCTTTATACTTTACATTTTCTAGTCTACTTTTAGGTGTTCTATTTTTTATGAGTTTTTGTGTGTAATTTGTGTTTATTTGTGTAGAACTTAGATATATGGAAGTTATTACACCTATGAAAACTAATTTGAAAAGGAAAAGTAAAGGAAAACCCATAGTCAAAGTAAAAAAGGAAGTGTTTGGATATATATATGGACTCTAAAGAAGCTGCCAAAACTGCATATATGTCAATTAATTAAATTACTGCAGAAACACGGTCTGAGATTATGGAGATTTTTTTTTTTTGAGCAGCTAGATCTTTTCAACACAGTCGTTTCCATATAAAGAAGTCAAAATCGGATAAGTAACTAAGGATATATGACCAAAACAAAATATGTTAAGGCTTATCCCTTCCTACAAGTTAGGGATACGAATTTTGGTAAGATCTGGAGTCCTTAACTTGGGGATTTCTCCTAATTTCGACCAAGGGCCTATATATACTCATTCCTAGAGAACTCATCCTTGGTCAGGCTTTAGACCAAGAGGAAGATTACATCAAGAGAAAAGAAGATCATAAGGAGTTGGACAACAAATCATGCCTTTCCAATCCTTCAAATTTGTAATTGTTTTTCTTTCTATCTCTAGTATGAACTAATCCTATTTTAGCTTGAGATTAGCATATGGGTATGAACCCTAGACTTGTTTTATATCGTATTTTAATTTATGATGTTAGCATTTAACTGAAATTAGTGTTTTATTCTCTGCTTTAATGTGTTTTGATTTATTGTCTTAGTTCTTGCGGTTGCAAACGTATAGTAGTTAGTTGTCACCCGGAAGGGGTGTCTAATTATTGAAACACCACACAAACGTCTAGTGTGTGGTAGTGATCCGGAAGGGCTTGCCTAACTAGATAGTCATTAGGGTTTGAGATCAACCACTGATCATCGCGCAGGGTCCCCTTACCAAAGTCCCCTGGTAATTGTTAGGTCGACACCTAAGTCCACCCGGAAGGGGGTTAGGAGGAACATAGAATCGTGGCTATTGCATATCACACAATTCTTCCTTACATGATTAGAATAAACAAGGCTAGTGGGGATTACTTGCTAGATCTCGAGCTAAACTCTCATACTATCTTCTTCTCTTTATTTATTTTCCTATCTTTAATTTTTTAGCTAATTGTTAGAATCTAAAAAACCAAACAAATATTTCATTAGTCTTTTATTTTCAGCGTATTATTCTCCTAGTTTTCTTATTTGCACTTTATATTTCATAAGTTCTTCCTAACTTTCTAGTCTCTGAGGAACGAATCTTACTTACTATTAAAACTTGCATATGATCTGTGATAATTGCACTAAGTAACGCGCTTCGGTTGGGGTATTTATTTGCATTTATATTTATATCATAACCAGCGACAAAGTCACCTAACCATATTATGGCTATGCATCTACCTGAGATCTTATGATACTATAGATAAAAAATTCACTCTTAAGTACTTTATTTTTACCCATAAACCCCCTTCTTGGTGCATGGTGGGGGCAAAGGTGTGATAAATTAACAGATAAATAAGATAAAGGTAAAGGATACACACCCATGTCTAGCACGAGAAATTCACTGCAAGTATTACAGATCGTTTGCAAGTTTAGTTAGTAAGTAAAGTTCGTTCGCAGGGATTTAATCTGTTAAACCTACTTGTGTATATAGGGAAGTGTAGGAGAAATTACTTGTTTGATAAAAATAAAAAATGAAATAGTATTTATTTGGGTTTTAGATGTAAAATATAATAATGCTACTAACTTATATAACAAAGAACGGAGATGAGAGATATAGTTTAGGCATGCTAGCATGCACTTATCCTTCTAATCAATATTCTAGTTATAAGGGGTGAATTAAGCTCTATAAATAGTCAGAATTCTTTATTCCTCCTAACCCCCTTCCGGATGGACTTAGGTGGCAACCTAACAATTACAAGGGGACTTGGATAAGGGGACCCTGAACAATGATCGATGATTGAATCAAACCATAATGACTATCTAGTTAGGCAAGCCCGTCACGATCACTACCACACACTAGATGTTTATGTGGTGTTTCAATAATTAGACACCCTTTCCGGGTGACCATCTAACTACTAAGTAATCCTATACGTTGTACACTGCAAGAACTACACTACTTCAGTCAAA
The DNA here is from genome assembly GCA_029959085.1 of Nemophila menziesii. Taxonomy (NCBI): domain Eukaryota; kingdom Viridiplantae; phylum Streptophyta; class Magnoliopsida; order Boraginales; family Hydrophyllaceae; genus Nemophila; species Nemophila menziesii. Next base: position 121,781,805 of record JARWIR010000001.1, on the reverse strand, counting down.
GCACATAAAACAGATATATAAAGTAGCTCACTCAGTTTAAACGTTAATCCCATATAACGTTAAAAAAATAAAGAATTAAATTCAAAGAATATACATATGCAAACCCAAGCTATGGGAAAATTAGTTCATATATAAAGACATAGAAATAAACTAAGGATAAAAGCAATTAGAAACAAATATAAGCTAAAGAGTCTAATACAAATTACCCTAATTATAGAGGGATAGGATGGAGAAGAGGAGTTTGTTACTCTCGAACTTCTTGTCTTCCTCACTACAGTTCTTCTTGCTTTTACGGATGACTTCTAAGAGTAATAATAATTAAAGGCTGAGCAAGGACATGTTTATAATGATAAGAGGGTGTATTTATATGTGTTTTCTAACCCTAGGTCGAAATCTTGGAGTGGAAGGTAAGTAATTGTAGTCCAAGTCCAATTCAAATTCGTTTCCTAAAATATAGGACATGATAAACACTGCTCACTGTTTTGGTCATATCTCCTTCGTTACTGGGCCAAATTTCGCCCACTTTATATCAAAAAGACCGCAGCAAAAAGTGAGCTTTTGGCTCTCTCCTCACTATCCATCAACGAATCACCCTAGAGTTTGAGTTATTCTCATAAGATGTTCGCACTCAACCCAATGATTTGATGCACTAATTAGAATCCCGAATAACCCAATATAAAGCATATAGACGATCACTTTAAAAATTCCACTTTTCCAGTCCAAATCATATACTCTTTTCATATCAATTTTTCTTTTGTAATCTAGTTATGACTCTGTTTTTGATGTGAGATGTCATGCTTCTTCTTTTTTCAACATATTTCTTTTTCATAACTTTTCTCATTTACTTTTACCCCGGAAAAGGGTTACAATATAAAACAGTGAATCATCATAAAAATATAGAGAACAAATACATAAGCCCAAAAACCAACCCAATAATGTTTCCCATAATGGTGAACCCACCACCCCAAACTCAAGCTCTAAAATGACTGCCTATGCATCGCGATTCGAGTGCGGGTCATATGGAAAAGTACTGAAATCTAAGGGGATATGGCTTATTATGTGGATAAATAAAAAGGCTTTAGATATGCTAGAAGGGGCTGAGAAGGATATAAATATAAGAAATGGACAACAAGCTAAAAGGAAATAAAGGCTTATCAAAGAACCGCCTTAATCACTTTCTAAACCATGCAATTTCGTTACTTTCTCACCTTTAGCACGTCCATAAAATGGGTTTATCAACTAGCTCGGATCTCACGGCCTACACACCCCTCAAGGCGCCCTAAGATCAAACATACTTTTACCGCATTGCTTACTAATCTTTTATTTACTATCAATGTGTGTTTCTTGTTCATACTCAAATCATATAAAATTATCAGCTTATAAATATATTACCTACTATCATTAACTCACTAAATTTATGCTTTCAAGCTATTAAACACAATCTACATCTAATCCTCTCTATCAAATTTTTTAATTTATTCCTAAAAAAACACAAAAAATGGAGATGAGAGACAACGAATCCCTACCTCCAACTAAAAAATGAGCTGTGTCCCCATGACTCGGAATGACTCGATAAAAACTTAAAAACTAAAACATATATTACAAGTACAAAAAAATGGTAGGAAAGAAAGAAAACATACTCTTCGAGGCTATTGCATCGCATGGTCAATACCCAATATAGGGCACATCGTTTTTCCTGTATGTAAACTTATAGTATCACCAATTTCGCATTCCCTTACCTCCTCTTGTGATTTATCCCAATCAATCATACAACTCTATAAATCTTTTACTTATCTTTTTCCAACTTCGTTCTCGAATATTCTTTCATGTGAAGGTGTTCATCCATGAACCTGTTGTTATGGCAACAACTACTAGCGTCCTAGAAGCTTTGCTGATCTCTAATATAGGAATATTTAATTAGAAGAGTTATTGGCATCTTTTCCACCTAATCACAATTTCTTTCTCTTTAGGATTTGAATCCACCAAAAACCAGTTCCTCTATAATTGCTTGACTCGAATTATCCTTTTTGTTTGTTCCCGAACTAGTACCAATCTCACTTGATTTATTCTAGATCTTACCCAATACCTTGCGTTAATTCTTTATCTTCATCTTCCTTAACACTAGATAATATATTCATTCTTTTCATCATCTCTTTTGACCCCCAACTCAAAGATTTGAACACTCTTAAACTACCTTTTGATTATAGATAGATGAGGTGTTATTTGGGTTAGGAAAGGTGTAAGGATGATGATTATTTATGTGGGTTAGATGAAATCAAGCTTTGATGATATGGTTTTAAGGAATTTTGGAAGAAGATTTTGAAATTTTGGTTTTTTATTCTTGGATTCTAGATGTCTTGGAATGATTTGGGTGTTCGATTCTTGTTTATAGGAAGGCAGGGAAGGATTTGGATGTGAATGTATGGTTATTTGGTGGTGTTTTGATGTGAGGTGAAACTTCAATGGTGTTTCATGGAGTTTGGGTGTCTTGGGGAAGAAAGAGAGACTTAAGGTTTATGATTTTCGTAATAGATATAACTAACCTTCTTTGTTCCTTTTTTCTGGCGGCATCGTGCGGTGTACCACAGGTAGGGTGTCGTGTACCGCACGAGTCTTCAGTTCCGTACCATGTCACAGTCTTGCGCTTGGTCGACACGGTTTGTCTTGATGGGTCTCGGCTTCGAACCTAATTTCACAATAGTGGCGACGGTTTTCTTCGGTGCGGTGCACCGCGGGTAGTGTGCCGTGTACTACACGACTCTTCTGGATGACACTGTGGCTTAGTGATGTGCGAGTGACAACACCGTTTTTTCCCCCTTGCCTCGCACTTGTACTTGATTTACTGACTGTAATGACCTTTTTTGTGGGGTGTGGTGCACCGCGTGAAGGGCGCGGTGTATCGTATTCGTAGGGTACTGCTGAATTTTGATTTTTTATTTTATCTCCAAACCAGGGGTTCTCTACTCAATTGGATAGATCTAAAAAATATACGCAATTTAAACTCGAGAAAAGGTGAATTCCAATACCCGAGCGCAAAGTTATGCTAGTTCAAATTTTGGTTAATTTCTACTGCTAATAGGTGTGGTGGACCGCAGATACCTGTGGTGTACCGCGAAATGCTTCTGTCCAGCTTTTTTTAACTCTGAATTTTTTTAATTCTTCACCCCAAACTCGAACCTTTGCATACATACACATAAAAAACACTCATACCTTCCTTATTACTGCAATATGCACTTAAAAACGCATAACCTAACCAATCTAAACAAAAAGAAAAAACATAAAAACCTAAAATACTGTGGGATGTCTCCCAGAAAGTACTTTTGTTTAACGTTTTTTAAAATTCAATGTGTTACCTCGATTATCTCATGAAATTTTCCAGGTTTTGTGAGACCTTGTTTATGGAGTCTTCTGGCAGATTATGCATGGGCTGTGGTGGAGCTCGAGCATCTTCACAAATCTTGTGAATCTGGGTGACTTCCGCCATGAATGCATCTAATTTTGCTTTTATTGAATCTTTCTTCTAATGTCATCTTCCTTTGAGTATTATTATTTGTCCTAGTGGCGTAAGTTGGTTGTGGTTGCGGTACTTAACCTTGATATATGAGGTTCCCAAATGCACACTTCCCAATAGTGTCCTCGCATCCCACACTGTGAACAATGATCCTCAACGCCCTTATGCTTAGGTGTAAAATAATTCTCCATACCTAATAAACCTGAGAGGAGACTAAAAAGAAAATACATAAAACTGATAATAAATAAAAACTTCTACACTAGATAAACACAAATAAACTAACTTAAAGATAAATCTCCGGCAGTGGCGCAAAAACTTGGTAGGGGAAAATGTGTGATTAATAAACCGATAAATAAGATAATAATAAAGGATACACACCCTTGACTAGAACTAGAAACTCACTGCAAATATTATAGATCATTTGCAAGTTTAGTTAGTAAGTAAAGTTTGTTCATAATGATATAATCTGTTAGACCTACTTTTGTATATAAAGAAGTGTAGGAGAAATTACTTGTTTGATAAAAAGACAATAAAAGAAATAGTATTTATTTGGTTTTCAGATGTAAAATATAATAATGCAAATAAATAATATAACAAAGAATGGTGATGAGAGATATATCTTAGGTATGCTAGCATGCACTTATCCTTCTAATCAATATTCTAGTTACGAGGGGTGAATTGAGCTCTGTAAATAGCAGGATTTTTGTACTCCTCCTAACCCCCTTACGAGTGGACTTAGGTGGCAACCTAACAATTACCAAGATACTTGGGTAAAGGGACTCTGTGCAATGATCGGTGATTAAATCAAACCCTAGTGACTATCTAGTTAGGCAAGCCCGTCAGGGTCACTACCGCACACTAGATGTTTATGTGGTGTTTCAATAATAAGACACCCCTTCCGGGTGACCATCTAACTACTAAGGAAATCATATATGTTGTACACCACAAGAACTACAATCATTCAGTCAAAGCACATAAAACAAATATATAAAGTAGCTCACTCAATTTAACGGTTTATTCCAAATAACATAAAAACAAATAAAGAATTAGAATTCAAAGATTATACATATGCAAACCCAAGCTATGGGAAAATTAGTTCATATCTAAATACATAGAGATAAACTAGGGAAAAAATAAATTAGAAACAAAGTTAAGCTAAAGATTCTAATACAAATTTCCCTAATGATAGAGTGATATGATGGAGAAGAGGAATTTGGTCGTCTTGCTTCTATGGATGACTTCTAAGAGTAATAATAATTAGAGGCTGATCAAGGACATGTTTATAATGATAACAAGGTGTATTTATAGGTGTTTTCTAACCCTAGGTCTAAATCTTAGATTGTAAGGCAAGTCATTTGAGTCCAAGTCCAATTCAAATTTGTTTCCTAAAATATAGGACAAGATAAACACTGCTCACTGTTTTGGTCATATCTCCTTCCTTACTCGGCCATATTTCACCCACTTTATATCAAAACGACCGCAGTGAAAAGAACCCTTTAAAGACTTATCCAAAATAACAGTCAATCTGAAGTTATATTCACTTTAGTGGACGTAGCTGCATAACTGACAGATTTATTTTGCAACATTTCCTTTCCTAATTCAACTTTGCTTCTTTTTATCTCCTAATTTATCCTATAAATTATTTCCTTAACTCCTTAGAATTGATTTGACATCTAATTACATTAAACCTTAAGAGCTTCACATTAACACACAAATTAAACTAAATATGCTCGAAAAGTAATAATTCATCAAATCAAGACATGAATTAAGAAATTATCAAATAATGTTAAAAAATCCCTTAACAATTAAGAAAATACACCTAAAATGATGTCTCCAGCCTACATTAATATATCACAAATATGGAGTCATCAGTGCAATTTATGGATTAGGGTTAATCGATTAATTTGACAAAATAATCAATCATAATTCAATACAAGATAAAAAGAAGCATTATATATTCAATCTCAATTAAGCATAAAGCCCATAATTACATACAATCGCCTAATAAAAATAAAAATAGGGATTTATCTTCAAACGCAAACTCAAGGAGATTTAGTTCATGTTAATAGGAAATGAAAGCATATAAATTAGCATACTATAATTAAAGAAAATAAAAGAAAAAGAAAATTACAATTTTTTGTCTTGTTAAGGATAAATATTTAAAGCTTTAAATATATGAGTTTTGAAGGTTTGAAGATGAAAAAGGTCTTCTCTCAAGCTTCCTCTTGTTCCCTTGATTGTAGGTGTGGAATGAGTAATGATATTTGTCACCCTTTTTGTATCACTCTCTTATCACCTTCTACGTGTATGCCTACATGTACCAATGAATGGGATTCTCTATCCTATTTATTTTTTCTCTATCTTCTATTCAAGGAAATCAATGCATATATATAGAAGGGTGATAAAAGGGTGATATGAAAAGGGGTGACATATATCATTACTCGTGTGGAATTTATGAGAGGAAATGTAAATAAAAGCCTTATATAGCTTCCAAAATTTGCGGACTTCCCTTAAGTGGGTTATTTCATAGAATAAACTATCTAAAAGTACTCATCCTACTTAAAAATACCATATTAGCATAAAGTAGTGACATCCAATCCACAAAAATAAGCATAACTTCATCACCCAGACACCAAATCGTGCTCAGTTTTTTTTGTATTTCCGAGATCTTTCTAATAAGTCCATAATTCAGCTCCTAACTCTTACCTGATCCAATGTGGCATTGATTTGAATATTATAGGCTAATTATAAAACATATCGTCATTAGCAAGTGAAATCTTGACTTCCTGGGTCATTTTTTGGTCTTTTCTCTCTTCTTTAGAGGTTTCTCTTTGTTTTTCGACTCCTTAGCTAATCAATTAGTCCTCAAATCTCACATATACCTATGAGCTTCACCTATAAATAACAAAACCTCTCCAAAAACACATGAACCGTTAACGTTAGCTCAATAATCAAATATATCAAATAAATAGGAAGAATCCCAACATTAGACTAAAAAACCTCCAAGAAAAGATGTCTCAAACTATTAAAAAACATTCCAAAAGGTGAATTGCATCAAGCGTTCATTTATATAGACCAGACTTAGGCCTCGATTCCTTTTCCCACATTTTTTATATTTTTTTTTGACTTCCTTTATCTCATCCCTTTAAATTATTGCTAAATCCTGGGTTTTTTAATGAGTTTTTATGTTATTTGTACCACCATTCTAGGTTTCACCATGACCCCTTCTCTTTTTAGACATAACTACAAGCTATTTCATATATCCTTTGGTAAGGCCCCAAAGGGGGAATTGGGTGGTAGTTATAACTTAGAGGCCTTTTCAGGTAATTTTAGGGTTTAGTCTTCAATGCGAACACAAACCAGTCATAAAGATGGCTAACGTTTTTATTATATGACTTCAAAACCTGATTTAAATTTCTTTACTATTTAGGGAAGGCGTCGGTTGTACCTATCACATACGCCTTCAGATAATCATCTCCTTAAGCAAATCCATCTCTACAAATATTCTTATCCGGCAAAGGACAAACCTAAAAATGAATTTTGAGAAAGTCGCAGTTGTACAGTGGTTGTAATGAGTGCAATGATGATTGAATATACTATAATACCCGTGGGATGGGAGGGATTCTACAACTTGTTGCTTCCCACCTGACCTTACCCATTTGAGGGTTTACTCAAGTAAGGCTAATCAGCTAGCTGTGACATGGTGTCCCTTTCATTGCTTAGGTTCTATGTTTCATTTTCCTTCTCTTTATCATTTTGGCGCCTGACCTTTATTATATTCTTGGTATTTGTAGTGAAATTTAATCCAACATCAGTGTCACAATGCATCAGGGGTTGACCTTTCCCGTCCCTGTTAATAAAATAAGCAAAAAATATGGGGGAGATTCCGCAGAGTATGGATCATAGGTTAGCAAAAAATGATAAGTAGGGTTGTCATTCACAAGGATTGAGTGCGATTTAAGGCTTTCAAAGCAATGTAAATGTATAAAGTTTGTAATTCAAATAACAAAATAGAAATATTTGTTTGGTTTTGTAAATATTAATAACTAATGACAAGATAAAAGTAAATGAAATTAAACTAAGAATAATGATTATCAAATAGTAATGACAAAAATACACAACTAAATAAAATAGGATTAATTCGATGAGAAATATGCTTGAGAATATTTCTAAGTAATGTAGTATGCCTCTAATTATCTTTGTTATTCATAAGGGCGAGTGGTTTTATTGTTAACATTAGTCAAGATTCTAAATCAATCTAAGTCCCCGCAAAGGCTAACTTATCTCTCTACCTTACTCATAATCTTGGATTTCGGGTAGTCTTAAGTCCTTCTTACCTATTGACTCTACCTAGCGTGCCAATATCGTCTGATAAAAGGCACTAGACGCCCGTATAATAGGTCTGTAATCTTTCCCCCCCACCCGGGTGTTAGACACATTACGATGGCTCCTGCTACTTTGGCCAGAGCATAAGAGTAATTAAAACGCGTATACAAACAATGGAATCCAAAATAAAATAACTCAATCAAATAGGAAAGCACAATGTATTACATAAGCACCCTCGAGTAGGTAAAGTTTCGCTCATAATCGAATTAATACTAATGAAATTTAAACTAATCAAAACTAAGACCAAATTCATAACTAAAACTGAAAATAAATGATAGTTCTTGTTTATAGTAAGAGGAATCGGTGAATATTTGAGGCGAAATAACTGGGTTCATAGACAAACCCTTGTTCTTCCTCTTCCTTCTGTTCTGGCCTTTCCTCCTCTTCTTTCTGATGGATAAAATGACTTCTAAAATGAAGCATATATCAAGTGGTCGAGTTGTGTATTGATATGGGGATGGAAAATGATATTATATAGCTTTTGAATGTGTTGGGTCATCTTCAGGTTTAGAAAATTAGGTTTAGAAGGGGCCCAACCCGTTTTTACTTAACCATATTTCTAGTTCGGACAATGGCAGGTGAAAATGTCATAACTTCTCCGTCTTAACTATGAATTGAGTTCCATCACTTTCCACGCGACCCTAATTTCAAGATCTTTCCAAAAAAAAGGATCAGGTTCATATCTCTCACCAAAAAGTCATAGTGATAGAAAAAATAGGGTGCATAAATTCTCCAGAAAAAACTCTAACTCTACACAATGGCTCTAAGGTCAAATTCCTCTTTGACTTGGGGTTTCTCTTCACTTTTTGACGTCTCCTCTTCATCTTGGACCCTTGAATCAAGCATGTACATAAAATCTACACACTAAAAACACGATCAAAGCACAAAAATCTCTATAAACAATAATAAGTCCAAAACTAGGGGTAAAAGTGCAATATAGCAAATAATAGGGAAAAATCCCCCACTTAGGTCCAGTAAACTCCAAAATAATGTCTCGCGAATTGATTTATTAATCACAAATAAACAGACATCAAGAACCATCGCTCAAGGTTTTGTCGTCCCGACAAAATAAAAAAGAAAAGAAAAGGAGTTTCGAAGGTTCCAAGTCAAATAAGCTCAAGAAAGGAGAAAGAGTAGAACACATAATGAATTACACTAAAGCACAAATATTAACAAGTCTCATATAGCATAATTTACAAACTAAATCAAATATACACTTGTTAAATAAATAATCTACACATGTTGATTTCAAGATTTAATTATTGTTGCAATGCACGAAGATTGGTCATCTCTTAGTCCGCTATGGTGGCTGTAGGGTGTTCCTCGATCCTAACTAGTTTCTAAGGTCCATCTAACTACTCCCTATTAGTTTAGAAGCTCCTAATTTGCATAATCAAGAATAATAAGGCCTTTAAGGTTGTAATGTAGGCTTAGGGTAGGTATGATAAGTATATTTTGATAATTTAGAGTGGGCTTTTGGACCTCTCCTCACAAACTATCAAAGAATCGCCCTGGAGCTTGAGTTACTCTCAGAGATGTTCTCACTCAACCCGAATATGCTCTTGATGTCTCCCTATTTGTGATATATTAATGTAGGTTGGAGACATCATTTTAGGTGTATTTGATTGATTGTTAAGGGTTTTTCGCTGTTATTATATTATTTCTTAATTCATGTCTTGATTTGATGATTTATTACTTTAGAGCATATTTGGTTTAATTTGTTTGTTAATGTGAAACTCTTAAGGTTTATGGAATATATTTAGATTCCAAATAAATTCTAAAGATTTAAGGAAAGAAGATCCAAGATAAATCAAGATATTAAAGGAAGTAAAGTTGAATTAGGAAAGGAAAGGCTGCCAAATAAATCAGGAAATTATGTAGTTACGTCGACTAAAGTGAAGATAACTTTAAATCGGCTGAGTTTTTGGATGATCCTTTAAATAGTTAGATAGATCTTTCTGTTTCGGTCGTTTTGATATAAAGTGGGCAAAGGTTTGCCCAATAACAAAGGAGATATGACCAAAACAGTGAACAGTGTTTGTCCTGTTCTACATTTTAGGAAACGAATTTGAGTTGGACTTGGACTCAAATTACTTGCCTTCTACTCCAAGATTTCGACCTAGGATTATCTAAACACCTATAAATTGTTGTATTAATGCTTTATATTTGTTAATTCAAATGTGTAAATGTTAATCCGATCATGTTCTTTTAGGAGAAGAAGAAGAGACTTAGATTAATATAGAGGATTAACTAAGACTCTTCCCATTCCCTTTGAGAAGTGTAAAAGACTACTTTTGTGAATGTTTTTGTCCCACATAGGAGGTGAGTAGAAAAGTTTATCTACTTAAATAAACTCACCTATGTATTATTATCACAAGAGCTAGTCACTATGCAAGCTAAAAGGGAACAAGGAAGCCCCCACACGTGCGCACCACCACCACCACCACCACCCACCCACCCGCCAGGACCGGCCCGGCACCGGCGCCGGCGACGGCGTGGGCCGTGGGCTCGTGGGGGAGTTGGGGAGTTGGGGAGTTTGAGGAGTCAAAAAATGAAAAAACGTGCTTTGATGTATTGACTGTAGTTCTTGCTAGTGCACGAGTATAGACTACCCCATTAATAGCAGTTGGATGGTCACCCAAAAGGGGTGTCTAATTGTTGAAACACCACATGAACGTCTAGTGTGCGGTAGTGATCCTGACGGGCTTACCTAACTAGATAGTCATTAGGGTATGAGATTAACCACCGATCATTGCGCAGGGTCCCCTTACCCAAGTCCCTGGTAATTTTTAGGTCGCCACCTAAGTCCACTTGGAAGGGGGTTAGGAGGAATATAGAATCCTGGCTACTTACTTTAAGAGCTTTAATCACCCTTATACCTAGTAGAGTAAATAGAAGGATAACTGCATACACGCATACATGGCTATATCTCTCATCTTATTCTTACATCTTTTTTTATTTGCATTAGTTAGTTTAATCATTATTCTCTCCACCATTATTCATAATTATTTATTGTCTTTAATTCATTGAACTAATTCTTACTATTCTTTCTTCTAATCTATTCGTATAACATACTAAGTCCCTGAGAATGAATCTTACTTATCATTAAAACTTGCATACGATCTATGATACTTGCAGTGAGTAACGTGATTGGTTAGGGTGATAGTTCTTATCTTTATTATCATTATTTTATCACACCCGACCACCCACCAGCACTTATTAGCATTCCCAAATGAAACCTTCTTATGATCACCTAATGAAATCCCACTTTGCTGGTCCAAAATATGTATATATTTTATTTTGTAAGTGGCAATGATCCTCTTTGATGTGAGAGATCATGTCACGATTTTTCTTTCCTTTTATTTTTCATATATTTTTCTCATCTTTTTCTTTTCTTTCTTACCCCGACGAAGGGTTGCAATACAAATGAACAAGTGATGAAAAGTACCATTACAAACTCAAATCCCCACCAATAATGTTTTCCCATAAAACCACCACCCCAAACTCAAGCTCTAAACGAGTGTCAAAGCATCGCAATTCGAGTGCGGGTCATAAGAAAAAGTCCTAAAATATAAGGCTTATAACATGGATCATAAAAAGGCTACAAAAGGCAAATAGGGGGCTGAGGTAGATAATAAATTAATTAATACGGTGATGTCTCCTCATTTGTGATAGATTAATGTTAGGATGAGACATCATTTTTAGTGATTTAGAAGTCATAAATGTCGATTTTCTTGAGAAATAGTGCACTTTCCTATTTTGAGTCTTGATTTAGTAAAATAATATTTTTAGAGCATATTGGGTTTAATTGTTTATTTAGTGTGTAGCTTTAAAGATAATTATGGAGCTTAATTAGAGTCCAAGTCAAAGATTACAACTTATGGAAAGAGATTTGCATGGTAATTGAAGATAAGGAAACAAAAGCTAAAAAGATGGAAAAGGAAAAGCTGCCTAATCTAGGATTCTGCAGTACACGCCTAAAGAAGTGCTATTCTACCTAAGAAATAGGCCGATTTTGGTAATTTCCTTCCGTAGGTGCAGAGATAATTCTTTTGCGATTCTTTTGGTATCTTATGGAGCTCAAACCGACCAATAACGAAGAAGATATGCTCAAAACGGTCCAGCAGTGTTTATCTTTATTTCCATACGAATTTGAGTTGGGCTAGAAGTCCAATACCTTACCTCTTCCTCAAGAAAACGAATTAGGTCTTCTAAACACCTATAAATACACCCTTATATCACTTGTAAAACTACCCTAGAAATCCTTGCCTCATAGTAATTAGTTCTTAAGGTTTTATTCTTCCAGTTTATTGTAGAGAGCAAGATGATGTCTTTTGTAATTTCTTTTAGTTTATTTCCTTCAGGTATGAACTAAACTCTCAATAGCTTGGGTTTTGCATAATGTATAATCTATGAATTCTAATTCTTCTATCTAAGTTTCTTTGGGAATTATGTGTTTTAATCTGATATTAGCTACTTACTTAATATTTGTTTATGTGTTTTGACTTATTGTCTTTCCTAGAACTGATCACTTTAGGATTGTTTTAATAGTAGTTAGATGGTCTCCTTGACAGGGTGTTTAACTATTGAACCACCACATAATGTCTAGTGTCGATATTAGTTCTGACAAAACATGATTCTAACTAGATAGTCATTAGGTTTTGTTTTAACCACCATATCACCAATGATTGCAGTATTTGCTTAGGGCCTTAGTAGCGTTTGATAACCCTATTTGAAATCACTTCTTGGTTGTGCCGTAGCCCCCTTAGTTGCTCTCAAGGTCTAAGGTATGGGAATATAGAATCCTGACTAAGTATACCAAGAGCTAATATTCTCCCTTATTAACTAGATTCATAGATAGAATTAGAAGGACTAGTGCATACTAGCGAAACCTGAGCTACACTTCTCATCTCATATTTCTTATCTTTTATTTTCTTGTCTTTATTTTCCTAGTTTTAGTTATTAATTTCGAAATCTATTTGCTTTTATTTTTTGTCTTTAATTATTTACTTCTTACTCGTTATTCCTACTCACGCGATTAACACACTTAAGTCCCTGAGAACGAACTCAACTTACTAACTAAAACTTGCATACGTCTTGTAATACTTACAGTACTGTGCCTGTCTAGGGTGAGAGTGCGTAGTTTCTTGACTTAATGTTATCTTATTTTTATCACACCCTAGGCGACACCATACGGACATTAGGCTAAAAGGTCACAAGGGGTCAAACAAAGAACTTCCTTAATCATGTCCTATCCTATACAAATTATTCACTTCCTCGCTTCTAGCACGTTCATTAAATGGTTTATACGCTAGTTTGAATCTCACATTCTACACACCACACATGCTCCCTAAGATCAAACCTATTTCTACCGCATTGCTCACTAATCTTTTCTTTACTTTTAACATGCATTTCATAGAAATCCTTTAAGCATATACAAGAAAATTTTATAAATATATTATTTACTATTATTAAGTCATTAACAAATAGCTTAAAAGATACTTTAATTAGCTTCACACTTATTGAAAGCAATAATTATGTCTCCTCATTTGTGATAGATTAATATTAGGCTGAGACATCATTTTTAGTGATTTAGAAGTCTTTCTAGTCGATTTTCTTGAGATTTACTACACTTACCTATTTCTAGTCTTGATTTAGTAAATTATTATATTTAGAGCATATTGGGTTCAATTATTTATTTAGTGTGAAGGTTTAAAGATAATTATGGAGATTAATTAGAGTCCAAGTCAAAGTTTAAGAGATATGGAAAGAAGATAAGCATGGAAATTGGAGATAAGGAAAGAAAAACTAAAAATATGGAAAAGCAAAAGTTGCCATAAATCTGAATTTCACCACCCACGACCAGAAATCAGCTTATATCTCAAAATCGGTGGAGAATCTGGAGTAACGGTCAAGAGAAAAGTTAAAGATCTTTCCGAGACGATGAATTTAGACTACTCATATGCGTCAAACGGATAAGAATTGAAACTGTTAGGACCAAAATAAAAACGGGTCTGATTTCATATTTTAGGGTTACGAATTTGAGTTGGGCTAGGAGTCCACTACTTACCTTCTCCTTCAAGAAAACGAATTAGGGCTTCTATACACCTATAAATACACCCTTATATCACTTGTAAATCATCCTTGCCTCATAGTAATTAGTCTTTAGGTTTATTATCATCAGAATTATTGTAGAGAGCAAGATGAAGTCTTTCATTATTTCTTTTAGTTTATTTTCTTAAGGTATGAACTAATTTTCCCATAGCTTCGGTTTTGCATCATGTATAATCTATGAATTCTATTTGCTTTCTATCTAAGTTTCTTTTGGATTTATATGTTTTAATCTGATATTAGCTTCTTACCTATATATTTGTTTATGTGTTTTGATTTAATGACTGTTTTCCTTGCGGTGCGCAAAGTTTAGGATTACCTTAATAGTAGTTAGATGATCACCTTAGCTGGGTGTCTAATTATTGAAACACCACATAACGTCTAGTGTCGATATTGGTCTTGACAGCACTAATTCTAACTAGATAGTCATTAGGGTATAATTTAACCACTATCACCATGTTTGGAAATTGATTGCTTAGGGCCTTAGTAGCGCAGGAAAACCCTATTTAAACTAGCCTCGTGGTGTGTCTGTAACCCCCTTAGTCGCTCTCAAGGTCTAAGGTATGGGAATTTAGAATCCTGACTAAGTATCTAAGAGCTAATTATCTCCCTTATTAACTATATTTGATAGAAAGAATTAGAATGATTAGTGCATACTAGCAAAACCTAAGCCATACTTCTCATCTCATATTCCTTATCATTTACTTTATTGTCTTTTATTTTTCCTTAGCTTAATTAATTATTTCAAATTACTCTCTTTTATTTCTGTCTTTTAATTAATTGCTTCTTACTCGTTAGTATTTACCCATTCGTTTAACACACTAAGTCCCTGAGAACGAATTCAACTTATCATTAAAACTTGCATACGTCATGTAATACTTGCAGGATCATGCTTGTCTAGGGTGATAGTGCATTGTTTTCTGGCTTATATTTATCTTATTTTTATCACACCCTAGGCGACACCAAGTTTTTGGCGCCGCTGCTGGGGACTTGTGTCTCGTTAGCCTGTGGGCTATCTATTTCGACTAGTAGTTTTTAGTTAATTTTTATTTTTCAGTATTTAGTTTTTATTTTTCCAGATTTACACTAGTGGGCTGCTTTAGTCTTTTTCAGGTTTTAACCGTGTTTAATTCTTGGCCTCCGTTACCGGAGCCTGAGAGGAGCTTCAGAGGTTATAACAAATGTCTTCGCAAGGAAAGAGCCTTAAGAAGAGCTATGGCAGACATACCAGATCCAGTAAATCCGAGAACCCTTGGTCCACTAGGACATTTACAACCTCCACCGGTAGGAGGTAACGGAAATAACAATAATCAGAACAGAGTAGAGCAAGACCTCCCAGGCTTGGGAGTACCTTTTCATGTTCAACCGATAGGTTACCGTCCTCCAGAGATCCAAAACATCAAATTTAGGCCCGATCCGGGTATGCTCGGTCAGTTTCAAAGTTTTGGACTCTACAATGGTACAACAATTCAAGATCCGGTAAGAGCGATTCAGAAGTTTATGCAGATTTGTGATACTTATGTTACTCCACGCATTACACGCGAGCAACTATATTGTCATATGTTTTCGTTCTTTCTGACCGGTAGAGCCAGTGAGTGGCTAGATAGGCAACCACCAGGGACAATTAATTCATGGATAGAACTTCAAGCTGCTTTCTTTAACCGTTTTTATGCGAAGAGTATGAGACTCAAAGACCAAAGCGAGCTTGCAAAGTTTTGTCAAGAAGATGGAGAAGAAGTAGGAGAAGCATGGACAAGGTTTCAACAGAAGATAGCTAGATGTCTGCTCCATGGTTATACCTCCTCTCTACTGTTAGCTATATTCTATGAAGGTATCAACAGAAAAAGTAGATTGAAGGTTGATAATATTGGGAAAGGGAATTTCGTGTCCATGGAACCTACTGAGGCTACCGAGGTTTTAGAAACTTGCATTGAACAAGAAAGGAGTTGTCCATCTTCGCGAGCTCCTGTTACCAAAACCCGAGGTACGCTTCGCTTAGACGCAGAAACTGCAAACTCAGCTCAATTATCCGCATTAGAGAATCAAATCAAAGAACTTAAGCTTGAGATGCAGAGAAACTTAGCCGCATAAAATGTAGTGCAAGAAGCACAAGGTTGTCCACATTGTGGGGCAATAAATCATACATGGGAAGAGTGCAAAGGAAATCCACAATCTGTTTATTTCATATCCAACTGAGGAGGTTATCAATTTGGAAATAGGAATCATCCGGTTATGCAGTATTCAAATCCACATGGGGTTGCTAATCCTGGTTATTATCAACCACGTCCCCAGAATAACTCTTTCCAACCAAGAGGTCAGTATCAAAATCAATATCAGAATAGACCTGCTCCCCCACAACAACCTATTCAAGATTCCTATACCAATTCATTAGCTCAGAAAGCTCTACCACAGTATCCTCAAGAGGGACATAATCAACAATTGACGAAATTCATGGATCTTATGACCACTAATTTACACGCCCAGGGCGAGAAGTTACGAGAACAAGAAGCTTCAATTCAGATTTTAGGTACTAAAGTAGAACAAATGAACAAAGTTCTGACAAGAATTATGGAACAAAAAGAATTGAAGGCTATCGAAGGAGGTGATGACAATGTTGGGTTCGAAGCTTGCAAGGCAATTTGCCTTGAGATTGAAGAAAAGAAGGAAGTACCACATGCTGCCATTAGTGCCGTGGAAGTTCCGAGTACCGAAGAAGAACCAACCAAGTCTAGCCCTGTGGACTCTAACTGTTCTGAGAGTGATGTGGAGGAAGATTCATAAAAATCTGAATTTATACAGCTTCTGAAGGATATGCAAGAGGAGATTAGATCGGTTATGGAATACCAAGCTGAGATGGCTAAAGACAAAGAGGAAGAAGCCTCAAAGGAAGAACCAAGAGTTGAAGTTGAAGTTGCACCTGCTGTGCAAGAAGAGAAAGAAGAAGAGAAGGTGGAATCGCCACCCGTTGTTCAAACAGTGTCATCAACCATTCTTGATACAAATCCAAAGGATGGAACTGAACTCAAGACATTTGTAGAGGCGTACACTTCTGAAAATATCAACGCCCAAATGCTTGAGATTGCGAAGAAAGGTCTTACACCACAACAAGTTTTTACGCAAGTTTTTCCTGAGAAAGAAGCAAGTGTAGAAGCCACTAGAGAAAACTTGAGAGTCTCAAGAAGAAGTGAAAGAGAGTTACCATTAAAGCTCAAAGATCCGGGAAGTTTTAACCTTCCTATTCAAATAAATGGTATGCTCAAGGTGAAAGCTATGTATGATGTGGTTTCAGGTGTGAATCTTATGCCTAAGTCCGTGTTCGAGAGACTTGGACTTCAGAAATCAGAGAAGGCTCCAGTGAAGTTGCAGTTTGCTGACAACTCAATTACCAAGACATGGGGAACAGTGGAGGACTTTCTTGTCCGAGCAGGTAGTATCGCCATCCCTACTGACTTTGTTATACTTGAGTTTGATGCAGATAAGCAGGTTCTAATCATACTTGGACGGCCTTTCATGGCCACAAGTCAAAGTGTCATCAACTTCCAAGAAGGGACCATTACCCTTCATGCTAAGAACGTATCCGAGACCTTCTATGTCTTGGGTAAGAAACCGAGGAAGTTAGATCCCATCGTTCATGTCATCCACAACCTTTCACATCACAAAGTCCCTACAAAGAAAATCCATGTAAAACCTGTGGATACTAACCCAAACATTGAGTTTGGGGTTGGCCATGAAGTTCTATGGAAAGCTCACAAACGCGAAAATAGGCTACGAAGTTTCAAAGACTCGTGGATGGGACCATTCATCATCACTAAGGTTGTTTCAGTCAAGGTGATAGAAATCCGACCCAAGAAGGGGATCAAGCGCAGATTAGTTGACGTACATAGCCTAACTCGTTGTTGGGGAGGCTATATTCGCAAATCTTGATAAAGGTAACGCGTCTAACTTTAAAAGACGTTAAATAAAAGTGTTGTACGGGAGACAGCCTGCAATTTTTTATGTTTTTAGTTTGTGTTTAGTATAGTTGTTTTTAGTTGATATTGCATATTTGAGAAAAGAATTAGTGTTTTTGATGTTTAGGTGTTAGAGAAATCGAGTATGGGAAGAAAAACGAAATTTTTGGATATATTCAGATGCCAGCACCGGTATGCCGGTCCTCATGGCCGGAAAGTCGGCGGTCAGAAAACCCGAGCCCACGGGTAAGGCCACGTGTTCAAGGCAGAGAGTTAGCTTTTGAGAGATTTCATCACCGTTATGCCGGTCATAATCTCTGGTAAGCCGGCCAGTTCAAAACTCGTGCCCACGGGTGTCGTCACGTGTACAAGACAGAAAGGTAGAATTTCGAACATCAGCAGCACCGGTATGCCGGGCGATATCGCCGGTATGCCGGTCAGAAGAAAACCCGTGGCCACGTGTCTAGGCCTCGGGTATTTTGACGTAGCTCAGATTTCAAGTAGCTCCAGCACCGGTATGCCGGACCCTAGCGCCGGTAAGCCGGTCAGCTCCGCTGGAGAGAGAAGAAAGCTTCGTTTTTAGGTTATAAAAGAGAAAGAGGTTGGTATATTCCGAATTTTTTTATCATTAAGCCTCTCTTTCTTCTCCAAACCTCTCCCAACTCCATTGAAGCTTCATAAAACCTTCCCCAAACATCAAAACACTACCCAATCATCATAGAAACACATCAAATCTTCTCTCCACATCATTACAAAGGAGATTCAATCACCCAATTCTCACCAAACACATTAGGTTGAAGAATCAGAAGCTTAAATTTTCAAAATTCATCCTACAATTTCTTAGATCCATACCAATCCATCAAGAAATCATCTTACCCACATAGAGATTCATCATCAATTCACCTTTCCTAAACCAAATCAAGCTTGTTCAACCTATAATCAAGAGTTTCAATTTTTAAGAGTTGTTAAAGCTTTGAGTTGGGGTTCAATTGAGATGACTCAAAGAACAAAAACATTATCTAACAAGAGGGAGGTGAAGAAAAGCAAGGTATTAGGTTCAATTGATAAGAAATCAAGTAACAAAGGTTCTAGTTCCAAAGCTAAGGGTAAAATCGATGTTGAAAAGGGAGGTAAGCCGGCTATGTTTAATTCAATGGGAAAAAGGGTTCCACTCTATTCCAAGAAGAAATCACAACCTCTTCCATTCAATGGTCCTACACCCGAAGATAAAGAGAAAGCTTCAAAGGCCTTGATAGCTTCTGTAGAGAAACAATTAAAGGAACTACCTTTTTCTTATGAGAAAGTATTCGATAAAGAAGTTGGTACATGAGAGTATAAGAGATTCTTGGAGCTTGGAGAAAGATTGGGTTGGTCAACAATCATGGTAAGGCGTTCTGATTTATGTCATGAGTTAGTTTTAGATTTCTATTTAGGCCTCTATAGCCGAGATAGTGAAGGTTGTGTTCCGATTAGAGGAAAGTTAGTTCCTTTCACAGTTGAAGAGATTAGAAACCACTTCCAGTTTAAGAAATTGGTTGGACCATGCAAGTATAGTGAAACGGTGGCTAAACAAAGAATCTTTGATTGGGATTTACTTTATGAGCATGTTTTAGACAAGGAGAAGGTGCAATCACATAAGGGATAATTGAAGGAACCTTGGCCTTACAAATATCTTCAACTGGATGCTAGAATATGGAAAAATTTCCCAATCCCTAATGTCTTTGGAAACACAAGAACTTTGGATGTAACTAAGAAGAACGCTCTACTTTTGGATTGTATTTTGAGAGTTGAAGAAGTAGATGTGGCATAGTTGATCTTTGAGGAGGTGATGCAATTTCCGGTCTCTCTTAAATCAGTTTATAATGTTAAATATTCTACTATGATCACGTGTCTTGTGCAAAAAGCGAATGTAATATTGGGTGAAGAAGAGAAACTCGAATTTAAAAATAGTTATATTGATAATGCTTGGATCATGAAAGTCTTGAGAGGAGAGGGTTCTACGCAAGTCTCAAAAGAAGAAAAGGAGCAAAGTTGGCAAGAGAAGATGGAGGAGCGTTTAAACAATTTCGAAGAAGCTCAAACTTCCTTAGCCAATGATGTGGAACAAATCAAAGCCAATCAAGTGCACATCATGACACTCCTTGAGCAATTAACGAAAGATCAAGCAAATCCTATCTTGGATGTCGATAATGCGAGGAAATAGCCCCAAGAGTATGTTCTCTTTCTTCCTTACCATTTCTGTAAATGTTTTATCTGCTAATTTTAATTTCTGCTTCGAGTCTTTTTCGAGTCGTGGGGACACGACTCATTTTTGAGTTGGGGGTGTGGGGATTCGTTGTCTCTCATCTCCATTTTTCTGTTTTTAGGTAGAAATTAAAATTTTTGATACATGGGAATTAGATGTAGAGTGTGTTTAATAGCTTGAAAGAATAAGCTCAGTGAATTGATGATAGTAAGTAGTATGTTTATGATCTATTCTATTCTGTATGCTTTAAGTATTTGAATGAAAACACACATTGATAGTAAAGAAAAGATTAGTAAGCAATGCGACAAAAAGTATGTTCGATCTTAGGGAACCTTGAGTAGTGTGTAGGCCGTGAGATCCAAGCTAGTTGACAAACCTATTTGATGAAAGTGCTAAATGTAAGAGAATAACGAAATTGCGTGGTGTAGAAAGTGATTAAGGCAGTTCTTTAATATTGAAGCCACTTGAAGCCTTTTTATACCTTCTCACCTTGTTATTTGATTTATATGTTATATCCTTCTCAGCCCCTTCTAGCCTTTCTAAAGCCTTTTTATTTAAACACATTATAAGCCATATCCCTTTAGATTAGAGGACTTTTCCATATGACCCGCACTTGAATCGCGATGCACATACAATTGTTTTAGAGCTTGAGTTTGGGGTGGAGGGTCCACCATTATGGGAAATATTATTGGGTTGGGATTTTTGAGCTTATTAATTGTGCTCTGTTATTATATTGATGATGATTCACAGGTTTATATTGTAACCCTTTGTCGGGGTAATAGTGAATGAAAAAGAAGCTACGAGCTAAAGTTATGAAACAGGATAATTATGAAAAAATAGCGCGATATCTCGAACATTAAAAAGAGAGTCATAGCTATACAAAAGAAAAAAATGATTTGAAAAGAATATATATTCGGACCGGCAAAGTGGAATTTTTATGTGAACATCTTATGCTTTAATTGGGTTATTGGGGATGAGACTTTGTGCATCAAAGAAATCATTGGGTTGAGTGAGAAAAGTTTTATGAGAGTAACTCAAGCTCTAGGGCGATTTGTTGATGGCTAGTGAGGAGAGAGCCAAAAGCTTACTCTAAATTATCCAAATATACTATCATACCGTCCCTAAGCCTAAATTACAACCTTAAAGACCTTTTGATTCTTTGCTATGTAATCGAGAAGTAATTGAGCCAATAAAGAGTAGTTAAATGGATCTTTGAATCCTAGTGAAGTTCGATGAACGATCTATAGCTTCCTTGGTGAATAGAATAAAGTCCCAATCCTTCTTACATTGCGAAACTAATCTGATCTTGAAATTAAAACCGTGTTGACTATGGATATGAGAAGTGTACATGTATGTAGTTTATAAATATTATTGCATGAAATTTCCTGAGTAGTTGCTTTATGTTTATTCTATATATTCTGCTATGTTTTTCCCATTGGGTTAAAATTACCTAGGTGTGTATTTAGAGACTTCCCTTTGTTTTTATCTTTATTGTATCAGGACGATACAACTTTGAGTTGGGGGTCTTGATGTCTCCTCATTTGTGATAGATTAATATTAGGATGAAACATCATTTTTAGTGATTTAGAAGTCTTTCTAGTCGATTTTCTTGAGAATTACTACACTTTCCTATTTCTAGTCTTGATTTAGTAAATTATTATTTTTAGAGCATATTGGGTTTAATTATTTATTTAGTGTGAAGCTTTAAAGATAATTATGGAGATTAATTAGAGTCCAAGTCAAAGATTAAGAGATATGTAAAGAAGATAAGCATGGAAATTGGAGATAAGGAAAGAAAAGCTAAAAATATGGAAAAGGAAAAGCTGTCATAAATCTGAATTTCACCACCCACGACCACTAATCAGCTTATATCTCAAAATTTGTGGGGAATCAGGAGAAACAGTCAAGAGCAAAGTTAAAGATATTTCCGAGACGATAAATTTCGACTACTCATATGCGTCAAACGGATAAGAATTGAAGCTGTTAGGACAAAAACGAAAACGGGCCTGATTTCATATTTTTGGGTTACGAATCTGAGTTGGGCTAGGAGTCCACTACTTACCTTCTCCTTCAAGAAAACGAATTAGGGCTTCTATACACATATAAATACACTCTTATATCACTTGAAAATCATCCTTGCCTCATAATAATTAGTCTCTAGGTTTATTATCATCAGAATTATTGTATAGAGCAAGATGAAGTCTTTCATTATTTCTTTTAGTTTATTTCCTTCAGGTATGAACTAATTTTCCCATAGCTTGGGTTTTGCATCATGTATAATCTATGAATTCTATTTTCTTTCTATCTAAGTTTATTTGGGAATTATATATTTTAATCTGATATTAGCTTCTTACCCATATTTTTGTGTATGTGTTTTGATTTAATGACTGTTTTCGTTGCGGTGCGCAACGTTTAGGATTACGTTAATAGTAGTTAGATGATCACCTTAGCTGGGTGTCTAATTATTAAAACACCACATAACGTCTAGTGTCGATATTGGTCTTGACAACACTAATTCTAACTAGATAGTCATTAGGGTATAATTTAACCACTATCACCATGTTTGGAAATTGATTGCTTAAGGCCCTAGTAGCGCAGGAAAACCCTATTTAAACCAGCCTCGTGGTGTGTCTGTAGCCCCCTTAGTCGCTCTCAAGGTCTAAGGTATGGGAATTTAGAATCCTGACTAAGTATCTAAGAGCTAATTATTTCCCTTACTAACTAGATTTGATAGAAAGAATTAGAAGGATTAGTGCATACTAGCAAAACCTAAGCTATACTTCTCATCTCATATTCCTTATCATTTACTTTATTGTCTTTTATTTTTCCTTAGCTTAATTAATTATTTCAAATTATTCTCTTTTATTTCTGTCTTTTAATTAATTGCTTCTTACTCGTCAGTATTTACCCATTCGTTTAACACACTATGTCCCTGAGAACGAATTCAACTTATCATTAAAACTTGCATACGTCCTGTAATACTTGCAGTACCGTGCTTGTCTAGGGTGAAAGTGCATTGTTTTCTGGCTTATATTTATCTTATTTTTATCACACCCTAGGCGACACCAAGTTTTTGGCGCCGCTGCCGGGGACTTGTGTCTCACTTTTGACCGTGAATTCATCAATACTTTCTAATAAGGACCACCATAGTATGGCTCTGAATTCATTATGAGTCGAACACTCATCCTCGTGTTCTATCTAGAATGATACACCATATGAGTGAATTCATCAAGTCCCTCTCAATAGGACCACCACGAGTGGCTACGAATTTATTAAGACGATTTATTCATGTCATAAAACATGACTATTGAGTCTATTATATTAGGTACATCTATGGGCGTACTTAACTCAGGTAATCTTTACTATACACCCCCACATTTGAGTAAGTGGGCAAGAACCGATTATCTTAGCCTTTAGCTATGTCATCACGTAGAGGTGTTTAAGACACTAAGTTTGTCGATAATTCCATTAATATCATTAAGTTATTGTAAGGAATTTTAACATCATTCGCGCCCTAAGTCTTTTGCTTTAGCAAAATGGTTGGTTTTCAACCTCAGACTTATATTTTATAAACGCATGTTCCATTTCACTTTTAGTATTAGGAGATATACTATCATAAACCTAGAATAGTCACCTATGAAGGTTATATACTATGGGTTTTCTCCTTTACTAACGATTAGGTACGAATGTACTATTTCTAGTAGTTTAGAATTCCCGTGGTTTCAGACTAAAATGTCGTTTTCCCGCATGTTTGGAATCTACACATAACATATATTTTGTAAAGTCACCGACCTTATTAGTCCAAGGGATTTTATCCTTTTTATAGAAGAGAAAATAAAGATAGCCTAATCTACCATTCTACACATCTAAACATTCAAATAGATAACAGAATTAGAAACATCCTTATTAGAGGTTACAATGTTCAACCACACAAACCATTATTTGGAAAACACCTTCCCCACAAACTCATTATTTTGGTATTGGTCATCGGTTCAAAACAAACAAACCATTACGTAAATACCCTTTTCCCCCAAACTCATCATTTTGGTAATAATTATATTTCCCTCTTCAAAAACTAGTTTGAGTCCCACTTTATTAAGAAGTACTCCGGGAACCAAGTTCCAACGGAGCAACGTGACAAAAAGAACATCGTTTAACTCAAAGGTCTTACTAGAAGTGAGTTTTAGTGTAACCTGTCCTTTCCCGAGGATCATAGCAGTAGATGAGTCGCCAAGTTACACACATTCACCATTGGTTGCTTCCTTGAACTTTTTGAACATGCTTTTGTATGCGCAGAAGTGTTGTGAACCGTTGTCAAGGATCCACTCACTTTTGTTTTCCACCAAGTAAGCCTCAACCGTTACCGCGACGATTATTTCTTCAGTTTCGGTTAGGTTTGCAGCATATTCCAGATCAAGAATGGCTCTAGGCGTACACTCAAAAGCTTTGTCCTTCTTTACCACAACAATAACAAGAACCCTTAGCTTTCTGAATCTCACCAGAAGTTTTGAACCTTCCAGCTCGTTTGTTGGAGTTGTTGCGATTCTTATTTCCCCCAGATTTGGAATTGTTAACACCATGTTGTTTTCCATTTCCTTCGAACATGTCCTTGTTACCTTGGCCGGAACTTACGACAAGGTTAGATTTCTAGGAACGAGGAGGAAAAGAGAGATTCTTGTCCTTGAGTCGATTGGCTTCTTCGACTTTCATATATCAGATGAGTTCTTGGAGAGTAAATTCCTTCTTTTTGTGTATGAGATAGTTACGATATTCACTCCAATATGGGGGAAATTTCTCAAGCAAAATGTTGGCTTGGAAAACTTCGCACATCTTCACGCCTTCGACGATTACCTCCATGCATAGGTTTTCATACACATGAAGTTGTTCAGTTATAGGTTCTTGTTCGGTAAAAATGAAGTTATACCAGTAAAGATGACGTTTTTTTAATGGAATCATCAGCCCGTATTTCTTCTCGAGATTTCCCATATGACCTTTTCCAACTTTTCTTTGGCAAGTAGATAAAAAATGGAATTTGAAACATTGTTCAACATCAAGCCCTGAGCAACTATATTCGCTCTTTTGAACTTGGCTACGAGGGCAAGATATCTAGAATGATCTTCTTTAGTAGGAACTCCGTTTTCCACCATAAGTGGAGGATTTTCTACTATAGCGAAGTCGATTTCGTACTGTTCAAGACAGATAAAGATCTTTTGTGCCCAACGCTTGTAGTCGGAACCATTAAGGGGCTCCAACTTATTCACGACAGGAAAGGCCTTTGCATGCAAGGATGAAGCAACTGCCGAACTTGGAAATGCCATTTCATAAAAACCCGGTGATATAAAATAATATCTTTATAAATTGTTCGGAAAAAGTGAAAATCACTAGTGTAAAACAATTACGAAAATCCAAAAAAAGTATTTCGATTAAAGTAAAACTATCTATTACAGTAAAGGAAATACATAACTAAACTTACATGGAATCGAAAAGCAAAACAAATAATTACAAGGAAATATTTGTTGTTAAAAAGATATTCCGGTCGTGCTGGTGGGTCCTGGTGTGTTTATAAATTAAGAACTGAAAATAAAGGGACCACTTAACCGCAAGTGTACGGTTGTCCAAGTAATATTCGATAAATCGAGTTCGTTCGCAGGGACGGATTAGGCACAACTCAGGTATTAATCGAAAAGTAAGAATAATTGCTTAACAGAAAAATAAAGTAAAGATTTTTGTTTGGTTTTTATAAATTAAAAGATTCAATAAAATAAACTACGGAAATAAAAGAAAGCAAATAAAAGAGAATTGAAACATCAGATGAGAAAGAGTACTTGATCCTCGCAAGGGTTTCACCTAACCTATCTAATTCATGCTTCTGTTTAAGGGCTAAACTGGTATTGTTGTGCTAGTCGGGAATCTAATATCTCCTAGCCCCCGTCAGGGTGGACCTAAGAGTTATCCTACGGTATTACAAACCCCGTTAGGGTGAATATAAGCTACTTTCAGATGAATACTAATTTACCTCATTGGCTGCATGGTTAGTTAAGCTTGTCAAGGTCAATAACGGATACTTTGCGTCTATTATCTAAGTCTGTAATTAAACCCCCCCCCCCCTCAAGGTGATCCATACGCCACTATATGGAATAGCCTAATTACTATGAGCTAAGTTTGATTCATGACTTCAAAATTAGTAATTAAAACAAAATAATAGTCAACACAAAATACCTAGTCTAATTTAAACCATTAAATCCCAAATTCACAAAACATAAATTAAAGAGAATTAAGTTCAACCCATATAGCGATTCTCAAGTACTAAAGAAATTAGTTCATAATGGAATGGAAAACTAAAATTAAAATAAAGGAATTCATAGTTTTGAATTACAGAAAGAAAATAAAGAACCTAAAGGTTAAGATGACTGATGATGGAAGAACAAGACTCCTCCAGCACTAGCTTCTCCTTGCCTTCTTGCTCTGACTTGAAAACCTTAAGCCTCTTGTGTAATTCTCTGAAGTGTGTGAAAAGAGGAGGCTAAGGGGTGTATTTATAGGTGTTAGGGAACCCTAGGTCGAATTTTCTTGGAGTGGAAAACAAGTCAAGAACTCTCAAATTCGTAGCCCTAAATTCTAGGAAAGGTAAGATTTTGCTGCTGATTTGATTTGGTCATATCTCATTCAATACTTATCCGTTTGAGGAGTTCCAATATATGAAACTGCTTGTCTTGGAAAGAGATTTCTATTGGTGCAGACCACTCGTCCAGATTCCTAGCCAATCTTTAGTTATGGATTTATCTTTGAAACGTAGCTGGAATTTCAGATTCATAAGGCAGCTTTATCTTTTCCTTCTTTCCATATATCTTTCATAAATCTTCTTATTTCCATGTAAATCTTCTTTCCTTTATTCCTTTATATTGACTTGGTCTCTAAGTAATTACCATATATCTATTAAACCTTCACATTAAATAAATAATTAAACCGCATATGCTTAAAAAGAATAAATCAATAAATCAAGAAATAGAAATAGGAAAGTGCACTCTAAAAATAGAAACTCGAGTAAAAACATTTCCTAACACTCTAAAATACACTAGGCCTTTATTCTCACTTATTCTCCTTGGATTGGTCTTTCATGAAATTCAAGAACCGATAAATATTTGCACTAAAAATAATCAAATTTACACACAAAAGCTCAGATTCTGCAAATAGTTAATTTCCAAGGAGAGAAAGTGCAATAGGATCAAATAAGCCTAAAAGTCTATCAATTAAGTCATTTATTCACCTAAAAGGATGTCTCCAAGGGGCTAATAATTAGAACAAATAGGGAGACATCAAGACCCCAAACTCAAACCTTTGTCGTCCTGACAAAGTAAAATAAAAACAAAGGATCTTTTAGGTGAACGCAGAAGGTAAAATCTAGAAAATATTCCCAAAGCACAACTTAAAACAAATCTCATATAGTCTAATCTAGGAATTAATATACACCTACACTTATCATGCAAAATCAAACACAAAATAATATCAATCCAAAATTAATTTCACAATGCTAGAAGGTTACGCTTATTACCTATCTCAAGATGGTGGCTATAGGGTGTTCCTTGATCTTTACTTGCTTTGAACGCTCCACTTAGTGTATTCCCTATTAACTCACTGTGCATCTAGGAATCACGAGGTCTTAACGGTTTTAGTGTAGGATGAAGGACGGTATGGTATGTATATTTGGTAAATTTGAAGTGAGCTTTTGGCTCTCTCCTCACTTACCATCAACAAACTGTCCAAGACCTTGAGTTTACACTCGAATAACGTTCTCACTCAACCCGACGCGCTTAATTAGCTTCCCCAAATTAACCGAATAAGCACTAAAGATGATTCACTTGAACATTTCCACTTCGCCGGTCTGAATATATTTTCTTTTTAAATCATTCATTTTTTTTTCTTTTTCTTTTGTATAGCTATGACTCTCTTTTTTAATGTTGAGATATCATGCTATTTTTCATAGTTATGCCTATTCATAACTTTAGCTCGTAGCTTCTTTTTAATTCACTATTACCCCAGCAAAGGGTTACAATATAATAAACTTGTGAATCATCATCATGTATAGCAAAAAGCACAATTGATAAGCTCAAAAATCCCAACCCAATGTAAATTCCCATATAGTGGACCCACCACCCCAAACTCAAGCTCAAGACAGGAAGTCTCAGGATCGTGATTCAAGTGCGGGTCATATGGTCATGCCTAACAATCTAAAGGGATATTGGCTTATAATGTGGCGACAAAAGAAAGGCTTAAAGGCTAAAAATTTGGCTAAGATGGATATAATTATTTCAGGGATAGACGGCCAAAAAGGATTCAAAGGGCTAACAAAGAACTGCGTTTATCATCTTCCTATTTACACAACTTGTCTCTAGTTCATACCTAAGTGGGTTCTCTACTCATTTAGATCTCACGTTCTACAAACCACCTATTATCCTTAAGCACAAGTCTACTTCTTTTGCATTGTTCATTAATTCTTCCTTTCAATTATCTCATATTTGCATGCAATCAAAGTACAGTTTACACTAACTCCTAAAGTCAACTATTTTCTATCATAAATTCATAAAAATCATGCTTGATGGGGGCATTTAAAATTCTCTATAGTCAGCGCAACCCTAAGATTAATTTTATTGCAAGCATGTAAAACACAAAAAATTGGGATGAGGCAACGAACCCCACCCCAAACTCAAAAGTGAGTCATGTCCCCACGACTCGAAAAAGACTCAATAAAGCAATAAAATTAAACTAAAACTACCTAACTAGTGCCTATCATCAATTAAAAAGAAGAATTAGAATGGGGTACCTGGCCATAAAGATCCATCGTATCCTCCTCCTGCGAAGAAGAATTATTGTCAATATCCTTGTTCAAAGTTACCGCATCCCTTGTTGAATTCATCTTGGCAATTTCATCCCAAAGTGCTATGTTTTGTTTTCTTAGATGATCTATTTGTTGTTGAAATTTGATAGCCCATGGGGGTGTGTAAGAATTATTCTGAGAAGAGGAAGAAGAACCTTGATCTTAGATTGGTGTCTTTTCTTTAGGCTCTGATTGTACCTTCATCCTAGCTGTGAATTTCTTGTGTAGTGGTGGTGCAGGTGCCTTTTCTTCTTGTTTTTCTTCAGTAGGCTCATCAAGATTGATGGCCTTTTCAATTGTAGAACCAGGCAAATTCTTGTTCTTCCCTAGGATACAACACTTCCTCTTATAATCCATAGCATCTGTTCTGTTTGTCATGGTTGATTTGACCCCAAACTCAAGTTATACCAAGGATAGAATAAAGTTAAGAAAACTTGGTGTAGCTTGAGTTTATTGCTTGGATTAGATGAAGGAAGGTGGTTTCTTGATGAATCTTGGAAGAATTCTTGAAAGCTTGATGATCTTGATTGTGTTTGAATGGTGTTTTGTGATGAATTTTATGAAGAGGATGTGTTTATGGCGGATGGAGGAGAGAATTATTGATGTTATTGTGTTTGTTGTGGAGGTTTAATCAAGCTTCAAGGTGTTTTTATAAGGTTGGGAGCTAGAAAATTCGTATGGAAAAGGCTAGGGTTTGCTTGTGATAAGGTAAGAGTTGTATTAGGTAACAATCTCTTCAAAACCGACCTAGCTGCGGTATACCGGAGGTATGGCCCGGTATACCGGACCTGAGCGCATCTCTTTTTCACTTCTCGGCAAAAAACCCGAGTCTCCTACCCGTAGTACGGGTTTTCATCCTGCGGTATACCGGACGTGAGGCCCGGTATACCGGACCTGACATCTTTATTTTTTCGAACTCTCGGCAGAAAATCCGAGTCTCCTACCCGTAGTACGGGTTTCATCCTGCGGTATACCAGGGGTCTTGCGCGGTATACTGGACCTGCGCCAAATTTTTCCCATGTGTTTCTTTTTTCGTTTCCTAGCACCCCAAACTCAATTCCTGCACCATTAACACACTACCTTTCTCATTTCTTTTAAAAGTAGACACTAAAACTCGATACTAACTTAGAATTATACACTAGGAATTGTAAAACTTAAAGCAATAAACTAATGTACAATGAACTAGCTTTTGTTTAACGTCGTTAAGCTCGACGGGTTACCTCTCGCAACTATTCAGCTTCAAAGAGGTACATGACCTCCCCAGGATGTGGATCCACCATGCGATTAGTATCTTCGCCTCCATGATAGATTTTCAGACGATGACCATTCACCATAAAGGTGCGGTGTTCAGTTGGATGCTCAATCTCTATAGCTCCATGAGGCGTAACTTTGGTCACAATGTAAGGACCAGACCACTTTGACCTCAACTTTCCCGGATAATTGCTGAACTTGGAGTTGTATTTTAGGACCTTCTGTCCTACTTCAAATGTCTTTGCACGGATGCGATTATCATGCCACCTCTTCGTGTTTTCTTTGTAAAGTTTCGCGTTTTCATAGGCATGTAATTGAAACTCATCAAGTTCATTCAGCTTCATCATACGATGCTCACCGGCCAACGTAGGATTGGTGGTCCTTTGTGTGTTCTAAAATAAATGCAAAAGTAATTGAACCACAACCGCAAGTGTACGGTTGTCCCAAGTAATATTAGTGATAACAGGATGGTTCGCAGGGACGGTTGGTTAACTACAATGCTTATCAAATAATGAATGGTTGCACTTATGGAAGATATAATGATTGATTGGTTGTTTGTATTAATCCTAAGTAATGAAAGTTTAAAGTAAAAATGCAAGTAAATACTAAGACGCAAGTAAATAAAGGTAAAACGCAAGTATGAGAAGACAGTACTTGAGAGACGCAAGGGATCCTCCTAATTCTATTTCATAACATATGTTGTTTAAGGGTTAAATTGGTCAATTAACATTGGTCGGGATTCTAAATTCCTTGTACCCCTGTCAGGATGGACTACAAGGCTATTCTAGAGTGTCACTAGTCCCGTCAGGGTAAATTTGATCCACTTTCGAATGATTAAGTAATTTTTACCACATTGGCCCTAAAATTAACTAAGCTCGTCAGAGTCAAATAGTTTCGATTTTAGATTGAGTAATTAAGTCCATACCTAAACCCTCCATCAGGATGATCCACACGCCACATATGTGGAATAGCCTAGATACTAACACCTGTTCTTAGTTGATCACTCCAAAAACAGTAAATAATCTACAATTACAGAAAAATGTAAAAGACCCAATTTAATTTAATTTATTGAAAACCCAAATTCAAACATATGAAATTCAACAGAATAGGAATTCACCCGTTATGCATTCTCAAGTACTATGAATGAATTAGCTCATACTAATTAAAAATAAAACTAAATTAAAAGAAATTGAATTCATATTGTTTTACAGAATTAAAAATAAGAAAGACCTAATTTCCGGAATTGGATTTGGCTGAGAATGGAGATATAGACACTCTCCAGCTCTACAGCTTTCTTCTTCTTCCTTCTGCTTCTTCTCTCTAATGTTTTATTTTGTAAAAAGTGAATTGTGTGAAAAATAGAAGTCAAGAGCTCCTTTTATAAGCTCCAATTCGGATTAGGCCTTGGACCTAAAGTTAAATCACTAATTAAAAGTCCAAGCCCATTTTCTAATCCCCAAATCCCGTAACTGCTGCACCACCTCCACTAAAACAGCTCTATCCGATTCGTTATAACTCCGATTGACCTGAAATCACTTGCTAAATTTCCGTAACTCGGTAAGGAACATTTTCTCTTCGAAAGTCAGCCGCTTAATCATCTCTTAAGTGCCTCGAAATCAGCAATCTTTGGCCTATTTTACAGATTTGCAGCTCCAAAATATAATTCTTTCGGGATTTGTCTCACGCTTTGACTCCATATCACGATCTTTGAATCTCTTCTCGGATTCCTTTCCTAGCTAATATTCAAAACCTACAAACTTTTCACTAAAATTACACAAGATTACGCGCAAAATTTTAATAAATCAAAAATACTAGAAATAAAATAGGAATTCCGGTTTATTGCATTTTTACTCAAAAGTCTATCAAAATATTCAATTAAACATAAAAAATGATGTCTCCAAAGGGTCGAAAATAAGAACAATTAGGGAGACATCAAGGATCCAAATTCAGCTGCGCTATAGCCCAGTATGCACCTAATTCAACTTCAAGAGGAAAGTGACAAGCCTTACCAAAAACCATACGATACGGAGATGCACCAACTAGAGTTTTAAACGCAGTACGATAAGCCCACAACGCATCATCTAGCTTCATAGACCAATTTTTCCGTGTGGGGCCAACAGTCTTTTCCAGAATAGATTTTACCTCTCGATTAGAGACCTCAGCTTGACCATTGGCTTGTGGATGATACGCGGTAGATACACGATGTCTCACACCATACTTCTCTAGAACTGTCTTTAGATATTTGTTCACAAAGTGTGAACCTCCATCACTGATAATTACTCTAGGTGTACCATGTCTAGTGAAGATGTGTGATTTTAATAATTTAATCACTACTCGTGAGTCATTAGTTGGTAGAGCTACAGCCTCTACCCATTTAGACACGTAATCAACAGCTAGTAGGATGTAAAGATTCCCGTTAGATGGTACAAACGGACCCATGAAATCAATACCCCATACATCAAATATCTCAACTTCAAGCACATTATTACGTGGAATCTCATCCCTCTTGGATATATTTCCAGTAAACTGGCATCTATGACACTTCTGAACATACTCGTGGGCTGCAAACAAACCGAATCGAGCCGAACTTTGGCTTTCTTGAGTTTGTTTGCTAATATTTTAGTGAGCTTGAGCTTGGTTTGAGTTTGATAAGAACCGAGCCGAACCGAACTTTAGCTTTCTTGAGCTTGGTTTGTTAACTAACGAGCCGAACTCAAACAAACCCTTAGCGAACTCAAACTCGAGCCCTTGGTTAGAGTATCGGTTCATTTGCAGTCCTAGATACTAGAAGTATATTTATTAGATATAAAAATAAATATACTTATTGAATATAAAATATTTTATTTACGATTAATTACATATACAAAAGTTTTACGTAGTTTTGACTTTTTGTGTATATAGATATATAACTTTTAATTGAATATATCTACCAAACCTATTAACGAGCTCTTACCGAACCCTTACCAAACTGTTCACGAGCTTAACGAGTCGAGCTTATATAGGTTTGAGTTTGTCTCGTTTAGTAAACGAGCCTGAATTTAAAGCTTGAGCTTGGCTTGTTTAAGTAACGAGCCGAACTCAAACAAACTCTTAGCGAACTCAAACTCGAGCCCTTGGTGAGAGTATCGGTTCATTTGCAGCCCTATCGTGACAATCCTTATGTAAAGTAGGCCAATAAAAACCGTATTGTAGTACCTTAGCAGTTGTGCGGTCACCCTTGAAGTGTCCTCCGTATGGAGAATCATGACAACTCGCAATCACTGCCCAAACATCTTTCTCAGGTATTGGTGGCCCTTTGTGTGTTCTAAAATAAATGCAAATGTAATCGAACCACAACCGCAAGTGTACGGTTGTCCCAAGTAGTAATAAGTGATCTAGGATCGTTCGCAGGGACGGTTAGGTTAATCACAATGCTTATCCACTAATGAATGATTGCACTTATGAAGACAAATAAAGATAAAATGATTGATTTGGTTTTTGTATTAATGCTAAGTAATAAAAGATTAAATGGAAAATGCAATTAAAATCTAAGACGCAAGTAAATAAGAGTAAAACGCAGTATGAGAAGATAGCACTTGAGAACGCAAGGGATCCTCCGAATTCTATTTCATAACCTATTCTGTTTAAGGGTCAAATTGGTCAATTGACATTGGTCGGGATTCAATAATCCTTGTACCCCCGTCAGGGTGGACTACAAGGCTATTCTAGAGTGTCACTAGTCCCGTCAGGGTAAATATGATCCACTTTCGAATGATTAAGCTAAATTACCTCATTGGCCATAAAATTAACTACGCTCGTCAAAGTCAAATAGTTTATATTTTATATTCTGTAATTATTTCTGTACCTAAACCCCCCGTCAAGGTGATCCAACCGCCACTAATTGGAATAGCCTAGATACTAAACCCTATTATTAATTGATCAGGTCAATAATAGTAAATAAGCACAAATTAAAGAAAAATGTAAAAGACCCAATTCGATTTAATTAACAGAAACCCAAATTCAGGACATGAAATTCAATGGAATTGGGATTCACCCATAAAGCATTCTCAAGCACTAATAAATGTTTAGCTCATACTAATTAAAACAAAAACTAAATTAAAAGTAAAGGAATTCATATTGTCTTACAAATAAAAGATAAAAGAAACCTAATTTCCGGAATAGGAATGACTGAGAACGGAGATATAGACCCTCTCCAGCTCTTGCAGCTTCTTCTTTCTTCCTTCTGTTGCTTCTCTCTGATGTTTTTAATTGTAAAGAATGAATTGTATGTAAAATCAAAGTCAAGGCCTCCTTTTATAAGTAGAAAAACGGATTAGGGCTTGGACCTAATAATAAAACACTAATTAAATGTCCAAGCCCAAAATCCCGTAACTGATGATACACCTTCATTAAAACGACTTTTCCCGCTTCGTTACAACTCCGATTGACCTGAAATCAGTTGCTAAATTTCCGTAAATCGATAAGGAATGTTTTCTCTTCAAATGTCAGCGGCTAAATCAGCTCTTAAGCACCTCGAAATCAGCAATTTTTGGCCTAGAAAACAG
Source organism: Nemophila menziesii (assembly GCA_029959085.1). NCBI lineage: Eukaryota > Viridiplantae > Streptophyta > Magnoliopsida > Boraginales > Hydrophyllaceae > Nemophila > Nemophila menziesii. Next base: position 121,746,932 of record JARWIR010000001.1, on the reverse strand, counting down.
ATTTGCAGCTCAAAAATCGAATTCTTTCGGGATTTATCTTTAAGTCTAGACTCTATCTCGTGATCTTTGACTCTTCTCTCGGATTCCATTCCTAGCTAATATTCAAAACCTACAAACTTTTCACTAAAATACACAAGATTACGCGCAAAAGTTTAATAAATCAAAAATACTAGAAATAAAATAGGAATTCCGGATTATTGCATTTTTAACTCAAAAGTCTATCAAAATATTCAATTAAACATCAAAAATAATGTCTCCTAAGGGTCGAAAATAAGAACAATTAGGGAGACATCAAGACCCCCAACTCAAACCTTTGTCGTCCCGACAAAGTAAAACAAAACAAAGGGGTAGAATTAAGCGTATAAACAAGTAGAAGCTAACAAATACACCTAAAGCAAGTCTTAAGATAAATCTCATATAGCAAACTCTAGAAACTAATATACACATACATCTATAATGCAAAATCAAACACAAATAATCTCAATCATAAAATTAAAGTCGCAATGCTTGAAGATTACACTTGCACTCATATCTGTATGATGGCTATAGGGTGTTCCTCAATCCTAACTCGCTTTGAACGCTCCACCTAGTATATTCCCTATCAACAGAATCATAAATTCACTATATACTTAGGAATCACGAGGTCTTTATGGTTTTAATATTGGCTTAAGGACGGTGTGGATGTATATTTGGTAAATTTGAAGTGAGCTTTTGGCTCTCTCCTCACTTACCATCAACAAATGTCCTCGAGCTTGAGTTTACGCTAAAAAATGTTCTCACTCACCCATTTACGCAACAATTTAGCGTCCCATGTCTATCCACTATAAATAAAATGATTTTCAGAACAATTCCACTTTGCCGGATGTTTTATTCATTCATATTTTTCTTCTTTCTTTTCTTTTCTCTTTTTTTTTTTTTTTTGTATAGACGCAAACCGGGTTCCCGGTTTTGGCGAAACCGGTTTCATTTTTTCTTTCCTTTTCACTTTTTTCTCATTCCCGGCAAAGGGTTACAATTATAAATCATCTGCAATTGTGCTACAATATAAAGCACATCAATCCCTACCCAATAAATTCCCCATAAGTGGACCCACCACCCCAAACTCAAGCTCGAGACATGTCTCAGGATTGTGATTCAAGTGCGGGTCATATGGTCATGCCTGATGATCTAAGGGATAATGGCTTATATCGTGGCTACAAAGAAAAAGGCTAAAGGCTCAAAGTGTGCTAAGACGGATAATAATTAATACAAGGGATATAAGGCTAAAAAGTCACAAATGGCTAACAAAGAACTGCCCCTATCATTTTCCTAGGTACATAGCTTGTCTTTAGTTCATATCTAGGTGGGTTCTCTACTAATTAGGATTTCACGTTCTACACGCCAAACATATTCCTTGAGTACAAGCTTACTTCATTTGCATTGTTCATTAATTTTTCTTATTAATTACCTATGTTTGCATGCAATTCTAAATGCGTTTTATATCACTCCCTAAAGTCCACTATTTACTATCATCGATTCATCAAAAGTATGCTTAAAGGGATATTTAAAAATTTCTACAGTCAAACGCAACTACGAAAATTCTTTTATTGAAAGCAAATAAAACAAATAACACATAAAAACTGGGATGAGGCAACGAACCCCACCCCAAAATCAAAAATGAGTCGTGTCCCCACGACTCGAAAAGACTCAATAAAGCAATTAAACTAATATACACTAAATGAGAAGGATTAGGAAACGTATCTGAACCAACGCGTGGCTGGTTTTCGGTGTTGCGTCCATGAACTTTATCTCGCGTCTAGACATCGTAAGTTGTGCTTTGAACAAATAAAGTTCAACTTGTTTGTAACGTTTCCCAAAATAGCGTACCTCGTATCCTGATTCTCTTCCAACACCTTGATTTTCGATTCCAACTCTTCATCGGATCATTTTCTTCCTCACTATCAGGTTCCTCAATCACTTTTCTCTTCTTATGATTAGCTTTAATTTTAACCTCGTCAGTCTTGTGTTTGCAACGTGAATTAGGAATCTCAATAGCTTGTTCTTGAACAGTACCAAAAGTGTTTCTGTTTCTTGGAGAATTCCTTCGATAAGTACACATGAAAACGGTTCTGATTAGCATCTCTTTCCACCCCAAACTCAAAATTTCAAATAGTGAAAAGCTAAGGATTAGAACTTTGATGTTTTGAGGCTTAAGACTTGAAGATTATGGTGGAATATGAGATGGGTAAAGGCTAATTGATGTGGGGGAAGAGGGAATTGGATTTGATTTGAAGCTTGGATGAAGAACAATTGAATAAAACTGGGAATTCCATGGTGATAGGAGGTGAATTGAGTGTATGTTATTGTGGTGAAAGAGGGTAGGCTTTGATGGTTGTGTGGTTGTAGATGATGATTTTCAGGAAATTCTGGGTTTTGGGAGTGTTTTTGGAGGCTGGTTTGAAGAAAGAGGTAAAAATCTAGGGCTAAAAAGTTGAAAATCGGCCTGTCACAGAAGAAACCGGGTTCCCGCATTTGTAAATGCGGGTACCCGGTTTCGCGTCGCTGTGTCGGCGCGAAAAAAATAATAATTTTTTTAAATATACCTCAAAACGCAGGACCCAAGACGCTGGGTCAGAGAAATGCCCTTCGAAATCGGGTTCCCGCATTTGTTAAATGCGGGTACCCGGATTTTCGTCGATGGCGCGAGCCAAGACGCACCAAAACGCAACCTCCCAAGACGCCGGGTCAGAGAATTTGGAAAATTACAGCTCCGAAACCGGGTACCCGCATTTGCAAATGCGCGAACCTGGTTTGCGTCGATGGCGCGAATGGTGACGCAGGTGGTGACGCAGCAAAACGCGGGACCCAAGACGCTGGGTCAGAAAGTTGGAATTTTTAGCTTTCGAAACTGGGTACCCGCATTTGCGAATGCGGGTACCCGATTTGCCCCTGGAACACCACAAATTTTTCCTCTATTTTCTCCCTTTCGACCCCAAACTCATGACCTTTTTACCCCTGAAATCATCAAAAACAACTACCCTTCCTCATTTCTTACTAATAAACACTAAATTAACGAAAATCAAACAAATTTAAACTTCGAAAAATAAAAACTTAAACTAATATACAAGGAATGGCTTTTGTTTAACGTCGTTAAGCTCGACGGTTTACCTCATTCATTAGTCGTTGACATAACCTCCCCAGCAGTGAGTGAGGTTGTCAATATTTGCAACTCGGATTTTACATCCCTTAGCTTTTATGCCCACTAGTTTATCTGAGATAACCTTCTTGACCATGAATGGTCCTAGCCAAGAACTTTTTGATTCACGTACCTTTGGAGGGGGGTTTGGTTTCTTCATAGCTACTTCTTCACCTACTTTGAACCCCTTTTTCTTTCTTTCTTTCTTAGTTTCCTTCGGAACCTTCGTGGTACGTGCTTTCTCTTTCTTCTTCGCATGATTGAGTTGTGGATTTTTAGGGTATGGAGGAGCTTTAATTGGTGGTTTCTTTCGTAGCTCTTTCTCCTCCACTCCTAAAGTGTCCATGACATTAATTGGCTCTTTTCTTACCGGTTCCATTACATCTATACGAAAACATTCTTCCTTGGAGTCCGGAAACTTCATAGGTCTAAACACATTAAACTTCATTTCCTCGTATTGGATTCTCATAATCATTTCTCCGTTCTCTACATCAATCAAGGTACGCCCCGTGGCTAGGAATGGTCTTCCCAAAATGATGGGGACATTCCTATCCGCGTCGTAATCTAGTATAACGAAATCACCGGGAAAATTTAACGTACCTGCCTTAACGAGGACATCTTCGATTCGGCCTTCCGGATGTGCAAGAGATCGATCCGCCATTTGCAAGACCATAGAAGTGGGCCTTGCTTCGATATTAAGCTTATCAAAGATCGATTTGGGCATAATATTGATGCTTGCACCCAAATCACATAGTGCCTTACCTTTCCATTCTTCTCCAATCGAGATCGGAATTGTGAAACTCCCAGGATCAACTAACTTTGGAAGTAACTTACTTTGACAAATGGCACTACATTCTTCAGGAAGACCAATCATCTCATTATCACAATACGGCCTTTTGTTAGTGAGGGCTCTTTTCAGAAACTTAGCATACTTGGGTACATCTCTAATAGCTTCTAATAACGGAATATTTATGCTAAGACCTCTTACCTTGTTAAAGAATTTTTGATATTCAGCCATATCACCCTTCTTTTGAACTCTCGATGGAAATGGTGGAGGTGGACGATTGAATATAGTATCATCTTTCTTTTTCGGAACCTCAACAGGCCTCTCCAATTCTTCTACTCCAACTTCTTTATCTTTATCCACCACATCCTTTTCTTTTCTAACTTCTTTTTCTTTCATAACCGGAAAAGGAGGTGGAGGAAGGTTCTTACCACTTCTGAGAGTAATAGCTTTACAGTCTTCGATATGGATTGGATTCTCAGTATCGCTAGGGAGTTGCCCTTGTGGACGTTGATTCAGTTGTTTATTAATTTGATTTATCTGATTCTGTAATAACTTCATGTTTGCGTCAGATGCTTGTTGACGTTCCATAGCTTGCGTCTGAAGAGCAATTAAACTTTCTACGGTTTTCTGAAGGGTAACTACACCTTCTTGTGGATGGGCAGGTAAGGCTTTTTGGTTCATGGTTTCATTATAACTATCTTGAGGAGCTTGTCTCTGAACATAATTTCCCTGATTCTGTCCTCCTTGATAATTATTTTGTGGTCTTGGATTGAAATTGTTACCTTGGGGGCTATGTTGTAGATCTCGGTTCCGCGGCCTAGGCGGTCGACTGGGGCCTAACGCCTAGGAGGGACTACGCGGGGCCTAGGCGGGATTACGCGGTTTTGAATCCTGATATGTAATTTTATATATTTAGTAATACACGTGTATAATTATGATAATTTTATCTATTTAAGTCATAAAATTCATCTAACACCGCTATATTGAATATGAAAAATACTAAAGTTAGAGTTATAATATCAATTTAAGAATTTTCGAGAGTAAAATAAATTTAATGGAGGGCCTAGGCGGCAAGTTTTTGCCATTAATCGGTGCCTAGGCGGGCTAGGCGCCTCTTCCACGGTGACTAAGGCGTTGGGCGAAAATGCCTAGCATTTTTACTAGGCGTAAGCGGTTGAGGGGGGAGTTGACGCCTAGACGGCGCCTAGGCGCGCCTAGGCGGCGATATCTACAGCATAGCTTGGGGGTGAGGCTGATACGCATATGTAGGATTGGCTGCCCCACTAGGATTTGAATATTGAAACCCAGGATGGTTTCTGTTAGGTTGATATCCATTACCATTCGAATTAAAGTTACCTCTGTTGGAGACAAACATTACAGATTGTTGCTTATTTTGACAATTCTCCCAACTATGATCGTTAACACCGCAATACTCACATCCATACACCTCTTGTGCAACCTTTACCTCACCTCTTTTATTCGAAAAACCTTCTTTCACGGCTAGAGTAAGTTGTTTCAATTGTTGTTCTAGTGTGGTTTGAATCTTTGTCTCTAGCGTAGCAAACTTTTCTTCGATATTAACATTATTGACTCCTCCTCTAACTGGTGTTCTTACGGTATTCCACCCAACGTCATTCTTTACTGTTCTTTCTAGGATGATTTTTGCATGAACTGGTTGAACTTGAAGAAATCCCACACCACATAGCAAATCCAATTTTTCTCTTGAATTCCCATCAAGACCTCTGTAAAAGATTTTTAGATGTTGTTGTTCTGAAAAGCCATGATCGGGAACTCTACGTAAACACATCTGAAATCTTGTCCAGCTTTTACCCAAAGTTTCATCATATTCTTGACGGAAATGCGTCAATTCTAATTCAGCATCTAACCTCATATTGGATGGATAATATCTGTTGAAGAACGCAGTTTCTAATTGTTCCCAGTTTTTTATCTTCGTAGGATCTTGTGTATCATGCCATTCACTTGCCCCATCAATAACAAAAAATCAAAACGCAGCATAATACATCTGTTCTCTTGAAACTCCTTGTGTAATGTAAGAATCACAAATCTGTTTAAATTTCTGTACTGCTCTTATAGGATCTTCTCCAACTTTACCACGAAAATTTCCAAAATTTTGGAATTGAGCTAACATACCCGAATCTGGACGAAACCTCGGAACATTTATATCTGGAGCACCTACTCCTATAGCAGGAGCACGGAATGGAGCTTCTGGTGGACCATTAACAAACCATGGATCTTGATTCATAATTATTTGAACTTGAGGATTAGGATTTAGTGGCTGAACTAGAGGAATAATGCCTGGTGGAGCTAAAGGTTGGCCATTTGCGTCTAGCTGGCCTTGTCCATTATTTTGTTGAATGTTGATTTCCTCCATTCTATTAATTAATTCTTCTATCTCTAAGGCTTCTTGTTCTCTCCTTCTCTTGTTAGCAAGTCTGATTAATGATTCTGGATTACTAAGGATCGGAGGTGTTGGCTCTAGATCCTTAAAGAGTCTCCTTCGCATACACCAAACCTAAAAACCTGAAAAAGATGAACAAACAAAAGCGTAAAACGGAAATAAAAATAAATGCAACTATCACTAAAGGATAAACACCGTGGTCACACGCTACCGTCCCCGGCAGCGGCGCCAAAAACTTGGTGGTCCTTTCTGTGTTCTAAAATAAATGAAAATGTAATCGAACCACAACCGCAAGTGTACGGTTGTCCCAAGTAGTAATAAGTGATCTAGGATCGTTTGTAAGGATGGTTAGGTTAATCACAATGCTTATCCACTAATGAATGATTGCACTTATGAAGACAAATAAAGATAAAATGATTGATTTGGTTTTTGTATTAATGCTAAGTAATAAAAGACTAAATGGAAAATGCAATTAAAAGCTAAGACGCAAGTAAATAAGAGTAAAACGCAGTATGAGAAGATAGCACTTGAGAACGCAAGGGATCCTCCGAATTCTATTTCATAACCTATTCTGTTTAAGTGTCAGATTGGTCAATTGACATTGGTCGGGATTCAATAATCCTTGTACCCCCGTCAGGGTGGACTACAAGGCTATTCTAGAGTGTCACTAGTCCCGTCAGGGTAAATATGATCCACTTTCGAATGATTAAGCTAAATTACCTCATTGGCCATAAAATTAACTACGCTCGTCAAAGTCAAATAGTTTATATTTTATATTCTGTAATTATTTCTGTACCTAAACCCCCCGTCAAGGTGATCCAATCGCCACTAATTGGAATAGCCTAGATACTAAACCCTATTATTAATTGATTAGGTCAATAATAGTAAATAAGCACAAATTAAAGAAAAATGTAAAAGACCCAATTCGATTTAATTAACAGAAACCCAAATTCAGGACATGAAATTCAATGGAATTGGGATTCACCCATAAAGCATTCTCAAGCACTAATAAATGTTTAGCTCATACTAATTAAAACAAAACTAAATTAAAAGTAAAGAAATTCATATTGTCTTACAAATAAAAGATAAAAGAAACCTAATTTCCGGAATAGGAATGACTGAGAACGGAGATATAGACCCTCTCCAGCTCTTGCAGCTTCTTCTTTCTTCCTTCTGTTGCTTCTATCTGATGTTTTTAATTGTAAAGAATGAATTGTATGTAAAATCGAAGCCAAGGCCTCCTTTTATGAGTAGAAAAACGGATTAGGGCTTGGACCTAATAATAAAACACTAATTAAATGTCCAAGCCCAAAATCCCGTAACTGCTGATACGCCTTCATTAAAACGGCTTTTCCCGCTTCGTTACAACTCCGATTGACCTGAAATCAGCTGCTAAATTTCCGTAACTCGATAAGGAATGTTTTCTCTTCAAAGGTCAGCGGCTAAATCAGCTCTTAAGCAACTCGAAATCAGCAATCTTTGGCCTGGAAAACAGATTTGCAGCTCAATTATCGAATTCTTTCGGGATTTATCTTTAAGTCTTGACTCTATCTCGTGATCTTTGACTCTTCTCTCGGATTCCATTCCTAGCTAATATTCAAAACCTACAAACTTTTCACTAAAATACACAAGATTACGCGCAAAAGTTTAATAAATCAAAAATACTAGGAATAAAATAAGAATTCCGGATTATTGCATTTTTAACTCAAAAGTCTATCAAAATATTCAATTAAACATAAAAAATGATGTCTCCTAAGGGTCGAAAATAAGAACAATTAGGGAGACATCAGGTATGCATCTTCTCACCATTTGATCACTACACACTTTGTAGAGGAAAGGATCCTCCCAAAAAAACTGTTTAGCACGATGAATCAATCTTTTCTTGTCTTGTGATGTGGCTTCTTGAGGGAAGTTGCCACTCACAATAAGATTCGCAATGTCAGCATACCAAGGAGTACCATCATGTATAGCAAATAAACTCTCATCAGGAAACTCTTCTCGAACCAACTCAGGATCACTATTAAGCTCTGAACCTTCAAGCCGTGACAAATGATCTGCAACCTGATTATCACAACCCTTTCGATCTCGGATTTCTAAGTCAAAGTCTTGTAACAATAAAACCCACCTAATTAAGCGCGGCTTAGCATCTTTCTTTTCCATAAGGTATCTAATTGCAGAATGATCAGTAAAAACAACAACTTTCGCCCCAAGAAGATAGGATCGAAATTTGTCGAACGCATATACTACAGCTAGTAACTCCTTCTCAGTTACGGTATAATTTACTTGAGCACTTGTAAAGACCTTACTAGCGTAGTAGATGGAATGAAATACCTTATCTTTTTGTTTTCCCAGAACAGCACCCATAGCAAGATCACTAGCATCACACATAACTTCAAACGGAATCTTCCAATCAGGAGGTAACACAATAGGTGCAGAAATAAGCTTCTCCTTAATCTTCTGAAAGGACACCATGCAAGCTTCATCAAAAAGGAATTTGGTGTCCTTTTCAAGTAAGTTACACAATGGCTTAGAGATCTTGGAGAAGTCCTTGATGAAACGTCGGTAAAAACCAGCATGACCTAAGAAACTTCTTACCCCTTTAACAAAAATCGGAGGGGGAAGAGTTTTAATTACCTCAATCTTTGCGAGATCAACTTCCAAACCCGAACTCGAAACCTTGTGTCCCAACACTATACCTTCACGAACCATAAAGTGACATTTTTCCCAGTTCAAAACCAAATCAGTTTCCTTGCATCTAACCAACACCTTCTCCAAGTTCCGTAGACACTCATCAAAGTTATCACCAAACACAGAGAAATCATCCATAAATACCTCAAGGAAATCATCGATCATGTCCCAGAAAATCGCCATCATACATCTTTGAAAAGTAGCAGGTGCATTACATAATCCGAATGGCATCCTTCGAAAGGCAAAGGTACCAAAAGGACATGTGAAAGTGGTCTTGTGTTGGTCGTTTGGATCTACATAAATCTGATTGTATCCTGAATACCCATCCAAAAAGCAATAATATTCTCTACCAGCTAACTTGTCTAACATCTGATCAATAAACGGAAGGGGGAAGTGATTTTTTCTGGTGGGCTTGTTCAACTTACGGTAATCCATACACACTCTCCAACCAACAACGGTCCTCGAGGGTATGGCTTCATTCTGTTCATTCAAGATGGTAGTAATACCACCCTTCTTTGGTACGCATTGAACTGGACTCACCCATTCGCAGCTAGCAATAGGATAGATGATTCCTGTGTCTAGCAACTTGATAACCTCTTTCTTCACCACTTCCTTCATAGCTGGCATCAATCTTCTTTGTCCTTCGATCGAGCGCGCATTTTCATCGTCCAGAATGATCTTGTGTTGGCAATAGGAAGGACTAATACCTTTGATGTCAGCAATAGTCCAATCAATCGCCTCCTTGTTGGCTCGTAGTATGCGCAAAAGTTTTTCTTCTTGAAGACCTGTTAAAGTAGTTGAAACAATAACAGGCAGAGTTTTGTTAGTACCTAAATACGCATACCTTAGGTGTGTCGGAAGCGGCTTTTCTTCTAATTTCGGGGGAGCTTCAATAGATGGTTTATTTTTAAGAACTAACTCCCCCGGTTCTCGGACAGGTTCATAAGTGAGACGCTTCTGCTTCGGATACCCAGAGTTAAGAGCTGCTACTGTTTCGGCTAACTCTTCTATTGGCTTTGGTAAGTCAAGTGTTAGGGCAGCTTGCAAGATATCACCGAAGTTCATGTATTCCCATACTTCTCGTGTGGCTAAATCAATTACGTCCAATTGGAAACAGTCTTCTCACAAATCTGGAAACTTCATTGCCCTAAACACGTTGAACTTTACCTCCTCGTCTTGAATTCACATTGTTAATTCACCGTTTTCTACATCAATAACAGTACGCCCCGTGGCTAGGAATGGTCGTCCCAAGATGATGGGGACATTCCTATCCGCGTCGTATTCAAGAATAACAAAATCAACGGAAAAAATTAAAGTACCTGCCTTGACGAGGACATCTCCTATGCGGCCCTCTGGATGTGCGAGGGATTTGTCAGCCATTTGCAAAACCATGGATGTCGGCCTTGCTTCTCCTATCTTCAACATCTCTAAAATTTATTTGGGCATTAGATTGATACGCGCTCCCAAATCACACAAAGCTTTACCTTGCCACTCATTGCCAATGGAAATAGGAATCGTAAAACTCCCAGGATCAAGTAGTTTTGGTGGCAATTTTCTTTGGCATATGGCACTACACTCTTCAGACAAACCTATCATCTCATTCTCAAGGTGTGGTCTTTTGTTGGCGATGGCTCGCTTCAGGAATTTGACATATTTCAGCACATCTCTAATAGAATCTAAGAATGGAATGTTAATATTAAGACCACATACCACATTCAGGAATTTCTGATAGTCAGCCATATCGCCTTTCTTCTGAACTCTCAAGGGAAAAGGTGGGGAGGACAGGTTACTGTAGTATCTGGCTTCTTTGGCTTTTCCGGAATCTTCTCCACTTCCACTACTTCAGGTTCATCTTCTTTCTCTGCCACAATTTTTACCGGTTTTTCCTTCACAGTTGTTTCTTTTTCTTTCATCACGGGAAAAGGAGGTGGTGGAAGATTCTTACCACTTCTAAGTGTCACTGCATTACAATCTTCTTTTTGCTTGGGTTCTTCAGTGTCACACGGTAATTGTCCTTGTGGACGCTGATTTAATTGCCTTCCCATCTGCGCCATATGAGTTTCCATCAATTTAAGTGTTGTGGCTGTAGTTTCTTGAATGCTGATTAGTGTTGTCAAGGTTTGCTGCACATCTAATGCACCTTCTTGAGGTTGAGCAGGTAGAGATTTTTGGTTCATGGTTTCGGTATAAGTATCTTGAGAAGGTTGTCTCTGAGCTTGATTTCCGTAAGCTTGTCCACCTTGGTAGTTGTCTGTGGTCTTGGTTGAAAGTTGTTACCTTGGGGGCGCGGTTGATATGCATAAGTTGGATTAGCAGCCCCATTTGGATTTGAATATTGGAAACCCGGATGGTTTCTATTCGGTTGATAGCCTTGACCACTTGAATTATAATTTCCTCGGTTAGAAACAAACATTACAGATTCTGGATTGTTTTGACAGGTCTCCCAATCATGATCTTGTGTACCGCAATTAGAACACCCATAGACTTCATGTGTAACATTGACATCTGCTTTTTTACTTGCAACACTCTTTGTAACGGCTATAGTAAGTTGTTTCAGTTGTTGCTCGAGTTTGGTCTCCATGGCGGTGAATTTTTCTTCAATTAATGCACTATTTCCACCTCGGACAGGTGTTCTCACGGTATTCCAACCCAGTTCATTCGTTACAGTTCTATTCAAAATAATCTTCGCATGGACTGGTTGTACCTGTAGGAATCCACCACCACAAAGCAAGTCTATATCCTTTCTTGAAGAGCCATCAAGTCCTCGGTAAAATATCTTCATATGTTGAACTTCTGTGAGGCCATGATCAGGGACTCTTCTTAAGCAAATCTGAAATCTCTTCCAACTTCTACCCAAAGTCTCGTCTTGATCTTGTTTGAATGAAGTTATTTCAACTTGCGCATCTAATCTCATATTCGTTGGGTAGTATCTATCAAAGAACGCAGTTTGTAATGCGTCCCATGTTGTAATTGTTCCGGGTTCTTGAGAATCATGCCACTCACTTGCTCCATCAATAACGAAGTATCTAAAATTAGCAAAATACATTTTCTCTCTAGTTACTCCTTGCGTAATATAAGAATCGCAAATTTGCATGAACTTCTGTACAGCACGGATTGGATCTTCGCCAGGTGCTCCTCAGAAATTGCCATAACTTTGAAACTGAGATAACATAACAGGATCGGGTCTGAATCTCTCGACATTAATGTTCGATGGGCCAATTCCGAGGGCAGGAGCTCTAAATGGAGTTTCTTCAAGGCCATTGATGAACCACAGATCATTGTTTTGAAGGGCTTGTGGAACAACAGGAAGAACAGGACCAAGAGGAGGGTTTAGTTGCTCTTCAGCCATTGTTTCTCTTGCTAATTGCTCCTCTAATTCCTTTGCTTTAGCTTCTCTCTTTCTTTTGTTTGCTTCTCGAACTAGGTTATCGGGATTTGCAAGAATCACGATACCTTCACGCATAAACCAAAACCTGTAAACCTGAGAAAGAAAGACAACCCAAAGCGTAAAATTGAAAAATAAAACTAAAACTAAACTAACAATCAAACTACTAAAAGATTAACACCGGGATCACACACTACCAACCCCCGGCAGCAGCGCAAAAAACTTGGTGGGTCCTGGTGTGTTTATAAATTAAGAACTGAAAATAAAGGAACCACTTAACCGCAAGTGTACGGTTGTCCAAGTAATATTCGATAAATCGAGTTCGTTCGCAGGGACAGATTAGGCACAACTCAGGTATTAATCGAAAAGTAAGAATAATTGCTTAACAGAAAAATAAAGTAAAGATTTTTGTTTGGTTTTTATAAATTAAAAGATGCAATAAAATAAACTACGGAAATAAAAGAAAGCAAATAAAAGAGAATTGAAACTTCAGACGAGAAAGAGTACTTGATCCTCGCAAGGGTTTCACCTAACCTATCTAATTCATACTTTTGTTTAAGAGCAAAACTGGTATTGTTGTGCTCGTCGGGAATCTAATATCTCCTAACCCCCGTCAGGGTGAATATAAGCTACTTTCAGATGAATACTAATTTACCTCATTAGCTGCATGGTTAATTAAGCCTGTCAAGGTCAATAACGAATACTATGCGTCTATTATCTAAGTTTGTAATTAAACCCCCCGTCAAGGTGATCCATACGCCACTATATGGAATAGCCTAATTACTATGAGCTAAGTTTGATTCATGACTTCAAAATTAGTAATTAAAACAAAATAATAGTCAACACAAAATACCTAGTCTAATTTAAACCATTAAATCTCAAATTCAGAAAACATAAATTAAATAGAATTAAGTTCAACCCATATAGCGATTCTCAAGTACTAAAGAAATTAGTTCATAATGGAATGGAAAACTAAAATTAAAATAAAGGAATTCATAGTTTTGTATTACAGATGGAAAATAAAGAACCTAAAGGTTAAGATGACTGATGATGGAAGAACAAGACTCCTCCAACACTAGCTTCTCCTTGCCTTCTTGCTCTGACTTGAAAACCTTAAGCCTCTTGTGTAATTCTCTGAAGTGTGTGAAAAGAGGAGGCTAAGGGGTGTATTTATAGGTGTTAGGGAACCCTAGGTCGAATTTTCTTGGAGTGGAAGACAAGTCAAGAACTCTCAAATTCGTAGCCCTAAATTCTAGGAAAGGTAAGATTCTGCTGCTGATTTGATTTGGTCATATCTCATTCAATACTTATCCGTTTGAGGAGTTCCAATATATGAAACTGCTTGTCTTGGAAAGAGATTTCTATTGGTACAGACCACTCGTCCAGATTCCTAGCCAATCTTTAGTTATGGATTTATCTTTGAAACGTAGCTGGAATTTCAGATTCATAAGGCAGCTTTATCTTTTCCTTCTTTCCATATATCTTTCATAAATCTTCTTATTTCCATGTAAATCTTCTTTCCTTTATTCCTTTATCTTGACTTGGTCTCTAAGTAATTACCATATATCTTTTATAGATTCACATTAAATAGATAATTAAACTGCATATGCTTAAAAAGAATAAATCAATAAATCAAGAAATAGAAATAGGAAAGTGCACTCTAAAAATAGAAACTCGAGTAAAAACATTTTCTAACACTCTAAAATACACTAGGACTTTATTCTCACTTCTTCTCCTTGGATTGGTCTTTCATGAAATTCAAGAACCGATTAACTTTGCACTAAAAATAGTCAAATTTACGCACAAAAGCTCATATTCTGCAAATAGTTAATTTCCAAGGGGAGAAAGTGCAATAGGATCAAATAAGCCTAAAAGTCTATGAATTAAGTCATTTATTCACCTAAAAGGATGTCTCCAAGGGGCTAATAATTAGAACAAATAGGGAGACATCACGTGCCAGTAACCTCTAACAGAATTTCTGCTATGTAATGCTAGGATAAAATTTTAGAGAGAGTAGAGGTTTGATCATTTCTGATTCAGTTTCGTGGCTAAGAGAAATGGGAAGGAGTTGTATTTATAACGGAGTAGGTGAGGAGAAGGCTCTTGTCTTAATCATCAGAAATAAATGCCCTTGATTGCCTTCGTAATTGTTACATATGTAACACGTTTTCAATTTACATCAATGAAACTTGACACTATGTTGACTTGATTCATTCCCGTGTTAAACAAGTTATGTAACAGTTGACTGGTGCGTAATTGGTGGACGTTTATCTTCTGGTGCGTAATTAGAGGAAGTTTGTCTTCTGTCTGAAAGAATTTGAATTGCCACCGAATACTATAAAAACCAGCCATATTCCACCGGATTCACTTCAGAAAACTTGTTTCATTTTTCATTTTTTGACTCCCCAAACTCCCCCACAAGCCCACAGGCGTCGCCGGGCCGGGCGGGTGGTGGTGGTGGTGGTGCGCGTGTGTAGGGCTTTCCCTTTTGGCTTTTATAGCCTTTAGATCTTTTGGTAGGAATAGATAGGTCAGTTATTTTAAGCTAATATATTATGCTCCTATATGGGACATTTTCTTCACAAAAAATGTCTTTTCCACTTCTCCATAAGAACGTGAAAAGGAATTAAATTAATACCTTGTTTTAAATGATTTAAACACACTTGATTAGTTATTACTTCCAACATGTATTACATAAGCATCCTCAACCAGGTAAACTTGAGCTCATAATCAAATTAATACTAATAAAATAAAAACTAATTAAAACTTAGATCAAATTCATAAGTAAAACTGAAAATTAATTATACTTACCGTTGATAATATGGCGTATCAAAAATAATAATATAAAGTATCATAAATTTTGATGAATACTCATAAAAAACATGGAGTACTCTGTGAAAAAAGCTCTGAGTATTGGCAAAAACATTAAGTACTCAATAAAAATACAGAGTAATATTACAAACTCAGAGTCATTTTCATAAAAATATATTTTATTAAAAGTTTAACCATATATACACTATTACAGCAGAATAAAAAATTATTACAAACTTCAATTTTAAAAACAATACAAACAAAATACAAAAAGAAAAAACTAACTAATTAGTACACCTACATGTTTAAAAAAATAGATTTGATGACCAGATTTTCCTCTAACTTATAGTATGGGTACCATTAGCAAGAGGAAAACGTGCCGCTGTCAAATTAGAAATGTTATTGAAGAAGGAGCTTGGGCTCTTTTGTTGGTTTTGAAATCGGCTGGATCTTTCAACTTTCAGAGTAGTTCATTTTACTCTGACAACCTTGAACTTGTTCAAGGTCTCCACAATCATAATAGGCTCCACTAGAGTCTCAAACCCCTTGTTGTTGAAATTCAAGGGTGGTTGAACATATTTTCTCTTTGGAAATTTTCGTATATCACTAGAAGATTTAACTTCACGACTGATACACTACCCAAGTGTATAAGGAGGAACATCGTCATTTCTGGATGGAACGATACTTCACTCATTAGCTCTTTTAAGTTCTTCAGTCATATGAGTACCACTTGAAAATTGTAGTTGTTGTATTTGGTTTTTATTGACAAAAAGGAAAAGTTTTATGAACAAAAAAAAGAAAAAAGAAAAAAAAAGAACAAGACATCTTTGTCTTGAAAAGTGGAGAGTACTCAGTAGTTTTCGAAGGTGAGATTCAAACTTCATAAGTCGCCGGAGCATCTCCTTCATATTAGAAAACTGGCGCCACTCTGAACCACTATTAGCCCAACATCACAGCCCGCCGCCTCCACACCTCCATATCCCATCCAACACAACAACAACGGATGCTCAGATCTCGAACGGACCTCGGCCATGGCTGCCACCTTCAGGAACTCCGGTCATGGCTGCAACCTCGAACATTGAAACAAGCGGCGGCCAGATCCAAGCTTCCATCTTCGCAAGCCTTCACCACAAAAAGAGCGACGTTTTTGGTCAGACGCCTCGAACGGCTTGACAGCGCCGACTTCTTCTTTTGTTGCGAGTGGCAGCAGTTTTCTTGCTAGAAACGGCGATTTTTGTGTCGCCGGAGCATCTCCTTCATATTAGAAAACTGCCGCCACTCTAAACCACAATCATCCCAACATCACAGCCCCCGCCTCCACACTTCCATATCTGATCCAACACAACAGCAACGGATGCTCAGATCTCGAACTGACCCCAACCATGGCTGCCACCATCACGAACTCTGGCCATGGCTGCAACCTCGAATATTTTAACGAATGGTGGCCAGATCCAAGCTTCCATCTTCGCAAGCCTTCACCATAAAAAGAACGGCATTTTTGGTCAGACGCCTCGAACGTCTTCACATCGCCGACTTCTTCTTCTTCATCATTGCGAGTGGAAGCAGTTTTCTTGTGACAAACGACAGTTTTCGTGCTGCCATGGTTCTTTCCGGTGAAGGAGAGCCAGTCACGGCGGAGACGGATCTCAAGAGAGAGAGAGAGAGAGAGAGAGAGAGAGAGAGAGAGAGAGAGAGAGAGAGAGAGAGGAGGAAGTTAGGGGTTAATATATATATATATATATATATATATGATATAAAAAATAAAATTGGGTAAAAATGTATTCGAATTTTTGGATTATAGTGTAAATTATTATTTGAGATCTTTTGTAAGAAAGAAGGTATGTGGGTTAAGGAAATAACATAAAGGGGTGTAATCAAGACCAGTTGGGTAAAAATCTCAAGAATAAAGTAGTGTCTTGATTTTTTAAAATAACAACATTTTGTAGATAATTATTTTTAATATAAGTAACAACCGTTTGGAGACGAGAGGAGTATTGTTTATGTCTAGAACTACACTTTAATTAATTGATTTAACCTTAATAAATTATGTTGTCTTATCATTTCACAAGAAAATTATTAAAAAAAATATTTCCATATTTAAGAACTCAATTAATTTCTAAATATCCAATTAGGAAACTAGGAATCTGTTAAGGGTTAAGGTCACTCAAATCCCTGAGTTTTTTATATTAGGACACTTAGGTCCCTCACTTCTTTTTTATCTCTTTCCAAGTCCCTTTTTTAACATGGATAGTGATATTTAATGGCCAAAATTTTAATTTATTTAAATTCCTTTTATACCCTTAATTAACTACTTATATAAATATACAATTTCAATTTTTGTCCTATTTTAATTGTATATTTTAATTGATAGAACTAAAAAGTAGAATTTATATTTTTAGACATAAATTATTATTTTTTTACCAAAAATAAAATTACAAATTTTAATATTAAATTTGTAAAATCTATTTTTTTATTCGAAAGGGGACGTATTTTTTTATATATAATTATTTTATAAAATAAAATATGATTAAATATTATAGATAATATTTGGTATAAATAATATTTTATAATATACAAATAATTTTTTTTAACTTTTAAGCATTCAACACGGACGTTTATATATTTTTAAAAATCAAAATTACGTTTACATATTGAGAAAGAAGTTGGATATATTATCCAACCAATATTTTCTTTAATTTTTACCTCATTCTACAAAGATAAACACATAAACAATCTTACACATGCATTAAATATCAGAAGATTGTTCAAATTTGCTCATATTCATATTAAAACCTTATTATTTTGCTTAAATTTTTCTTCCAAAAATTTTAAAACAATATTCAATATTTAAATTAGACAAACAATATTATCGGTCATATGATTAGCATGTACAAGATATGATGAAAATAACATTCATACTAAAAAATTATTATTCACCATGTCAAGAAAATATTGCCTCATCCACAATGCTAATATGTCTTGATAGATCATATTGGATGAGGTGGTCTCTTCTCGACACGGTATATATTTAAATTTTAGTAAGATTGTTATTTTTGTCATATCTTGTGAGCATGGTAATCATATGGCAGAGAATATTGTTTATCTAATTTAAATATTGGATATATTTTTATTAGTTTTTTGAATAAAAATTTAGGCAAAAGAATAAAATTTTGGCATGAATATGAGAAAAATTAAACAATATTGTGATGATTAATGCATGTGTGAGATTGTTTATATGTTTATCTTTGTAGAATGGGGTAAAGATCAAATAAAGTATTACTTGAATAATATTCAACTTTTTTCTCAATATGTAAATGTAATTTTGATTCTTAAAAATATATAATATATTTGTGTTGAATGCTTAAAAGTTAAATAGAAAAATTTATTTTATGCTAAAAAGTATTATTTATACCAAATATTATCTAAAAAATTTCTCATATTTTATTTTATAAAATAATTGAATAAAAAACATACGACACCTTAAAAATAATATAAATTGATTTAAAAAATTATATTAAAATTTATTATATTACTTTTGGTAAAAAAAACCTTTTAAAAAATATGTGTCTCAAAATATAGATTCTATTTCTTAATTCTCTTAATTTAAAAATACAAATTAAAATAATTTATAATTTGAAATGTAAATTTATATAAGTAGTTAATGAAGGGTAGAAAAGGAAATTTAAAAAAGTCAAAGTTTTGATCGTTAAATTTAATCTTTTTTTATTCGAAATGATCGTTAAATTTGACCATCTATACTAAAAAAAGACTTGGTAAAAGATAAAAAAAATAGAAAACCTAAGTGTCCCAATATAAAAAACTTAGGGAATTGAGTGTCATTTTCTCCATCTATTAATATAGCATCTTTCATGATAGTTCTATATGCATGGTTTATTTTGTCGTATTTGCACGATATATTATACAAAAATTGCTAGATAGATCCTTATATAATCCTAAAATACACTATAAATCTCTATATTGTGTGAGGATTGCAATATAAGTCCGGATATTATTTTTTTAAATTAATCATCTGATAAAAATCTTTTTTTTATATAAAATAACATACATTTTGTTGCAAAAAAACAAAAAATCCTATAAATAAAATAATTTAAAATCTAATAAAATAAATTTTGAAATTTAGGAAGCCAAATGAATTTTTTTAAAACATCTAAGAGTTAATTACAAAAAAAATCTATGAAAAAAAATTAAAACGAACCAAGAAATTGAATATTTAATGGTATTTACGTTCTAATTTCGTTAATAAATAATATTATTTGATAGAATTAATCTCTAAACTTTAAGTTAGGGAGGGCTAATTTTATGCTATAATTTTTTTTAGTTATATTTTTATCTATTTTTTTTTTAAAAAAAAACAGGTTAAATTATAGTGGGCTGGGTAAATTGGGGTGGGCTGCAGCCCACCCCCACATCCTCCCCTGACTATAAGTCGGTAATTTTTTAAAGAGATAATTTCTAATTAATCCAAAAACCTAACAAATCGTATCTTAAGAAATCCAGCCTAAAAGTTTAGATAAATAAAGTTTAAATTTTTTTTAGACATCTGATATACCCAATATAACCTTAGTCTTCTTTTATACATTATATCAGTATTCTATGTCTTTGATACATGTCGTCTAACAAAAGAAATTTATTATCTAAGAATAAATTAGTTCCTAATATAATGGAATTGATTTGTTTCCATAACGAATTTTGTAAATTTGTGAACACAATTAAAACGTATTACTTCAGCCAAAAGAACCATACTAAATAACGCAGAAGCAATTCTCCAGAAACAAATCCACTGCTCTTCAACCTTTTTTGCATCAAAGGTATGTATTCCAGCCACTGGATCCTTTACATAATTTTTAGGGTTAAATGATTCAAGTTAGCACGTTTTTATTTATCTATTATCTGGGCTAGACTAATACTCGCTCGGGTTCTTGCATCGATTTGTGTTTTCTTCTTCCGTTGCTTATTATCATTTATAGAAGCATGTTTCCTGATTAATATTTGTTGATTGATTCAGTAGGTATGTTTTATTTTCTGTTATGTAAGATTATTTGTGTCATATATAGTAGTAACATAGATTTCGAGTTGTATTTTAGAATCCAAAAACTGATTATACAATGCATGTTAATAAGATTAAATTCTGTAGACATGGATCTTTGTTTTCTTTGAAATATGTAGTTAGGAGTCTAAATAAAAGAAGTGATATAATATTTGATACCAACTGTAGATTCATTTTTTCTTTATATAAATTCCCATTGTAGAAACATTAGTTAAGGTCTTATGATGATACAATACACGCTTCTGCTGTGTATAACCTAACAAAATGACACATGCAGCCAATTGCTTTTTTTAATAAATGAAACGGTTTTATATGTATTTCTTTTATTGGATATTGGTTGTTGTGTACAATGGTTTTGAAAAACATGGTTTCTAATAGGTTGTTTTTATTTGTTTGTTACGTATTGCAACAGTTACAATGGGATCGAATGCGATCTGTGTTATTCGTTTTCGGGATGAGAAAGCTCTGAAACTATTCTGTTCGTTTGAGTCATTTGATTCGATTATGAAGTACGTTGCAGAAATGTGGAGCGATATTGATCTTACCCGTGTGAATTCTATTACTCGTTCGGGGAGCGCCAAAACTGCAAGTTGGCGACTGAAGGTGATTTCGACACCGTTACTTGGTTGGTTGATCGGAGTGTCGTACTTGAGTTAGAGTTACTAATAGTTGAGTCTATTGAGCCACTCGAATTTGAACCAACAATTAATATGTGCTTGCTCATATATGAAGATGTGACGAACGGGCGTAATGTGTCGAACGAGGATTTTGAAAATGGGGAGGAAACCGAGGTTATTTATCACCATACGAAAGAGGTCTTGAGAAGTCAGACATGGGTCGGCCTTATAAAAGAACCCGGTCAGTGCTTCCATGGAGGTGTGAAGGAGTTTAGACGTGTGGTTGCCAAGTTTGCATGCCAGACCGGGTATCCGTTTCAGTTCGGTCACAACCGACCAGGTAGGGTAAGCGTCTATTGTAAGAAGAGAAAGGAATCGGGTTGTAAGTGGTATTTGTATGCCTCTGTTGACAATGCATATCAAAAGGTATACATTAGGAAATTTATCAAACCTCACACGTGTGGCCCCCCAAGAAGAGCGCTACATAATGTCCGGTTATCCGCTGACGTTGTTAAGGACATCATTTTCGAGCAGGTGCATAGTCGTACAGACACGGAACCACGACATATAGTGAAGTTTCTTAAGTACGAGTATGGGTTTAATATAACATACAAGTTTGTGTACGGTGAGATAAATAAAGCAAAGTATGAACTTTTTGGAGACTTTGCGTTATCGTACAATCGCATTCAAGCTTACTTTGACAAGTTAAAGGTTGCTGACCCTTCATCTGAGGTTGAAGAATCGTTACAAAGGACGCTAACCAAGGTTCATTTTTCATCAATTAAGTTTCTTTATATAACTTCCCATTTAATAAACAATAGGTGAGGTCTTATGATGATACATGCTTCTGCTGTGTATAACCCAACAAAATGACACGCGCACCCCATTGCTTTTTGTAAAATGAAACAGTTTTTAATATGCATTTTTTATGTCCCATTCTGCAGGTCTTTTCCCGATTGCATTTTCTATTGTTAGGTCTGAAGATACGGAGAGTTGGTTCCATTTCCTGAAGTTTCTTGCACCCCATATTGATTCTCGTGAGGTGACATTCGTTTCAGACCGGCACGGAGGTATCGCTAATGATTTGCAATTAGTATTATGAATGGACCTCAATGATTTTTTCCAGAGACATTTTAAGGAAAATTTAAAGACCAAGTTCTGCAACAACTCCGCGCTAAAAGATATCATATTGTATTACCTCAATCGAATGGCACACGCAACTACTGTTGAGATGTATGAATATTTTGAAAACCTTTTTATTACTATCGGCTCGAAAAGGGGGGTTGCTTCCTTGAATAATTTACCAAAGGAGAAATTCTATAACACGTTCTTTTGCAGAAACGGATATGGAGAGATGACTTCAAATGCGCTGAGTCATTCAACAGTCAGATCAAGGAAACTAGGGAGCTCCTTGTAGCAAAGTTGATTGACGCTATCAGAGTGTTGCTGATGGAGCAGATGTACGAGCGTCAAGTTGCCGCAAATAAGTGTTAGACTACTTTCTCTCCTAAGGCAGATATAAGGTATGAGGTCAGGTTGGACTTTTCTCGCCCATGGTTTGTTTTGCGTTCCAGTTGCAGGTTGTTCTAGGCCATGTCCGATCCTATAATGGTCGTTGACATACAGAGTCATACTTGTTTGTGCGAGAAATGGAAAGCTAAAGGGTATCCATGTTCACACGCTGTTGCTGCTATTGAACATATTCTGCCACGGAATACCTCCACCGAGTGTTACGGGTATGTGGAAATGTATTGGCACACATCGATGTACAGGGAAACATATGACCAAATCATTCCTTCTTTGTTTACATTTCAGTTTGAGACGGATGTTAATGAATCTCTCACTGTCCGCCCCCCTATCGTCAAGAAGCAACCAGGCAGGCCAAAGAAAAAATGCATCCCGGCTGAGGGCGAGTACTCGATACCCAAGAAAAGAATATGCACTGGCTGCCACTTGTACCAGTACCACAACCACGCAACCTGTGACAACGTTAAATTCAATTAAGTTTTGTTTAGAATCGCCCTGTTAATCTTTTGACTTTATTATCTTATTTTGACATTTAGTATTTTGCATTGTTTTCTTCACCGTATTAATCTTGTCTGACTTTCTAAGCAAATAAAGAGATTTGGTTTTTTGATACATTATGTTACATGTTCTGACTTTAATATCATAGTTAACATCATCTATTAGTTGTAGTTTGGCGGGACACGCTAAGCGTTTATAAACACCTAATGGTTCACAATATGCAACAAATTTTAATTTTGAGCATTTCATAAGATTATGTTCTTTGACACAAACAATTAACACATACAAAGTATATCTACTCAATCGAATTTTCCGTGGTTTAAGAGTAGGTGGTAAACACTTGAGTATCACAGTGAAAAATTTACTTCTTTTAAGGTGTGTGATGTCGCAACAGCCCACCAAATTAACAGCCACAACCCAACAGACTGCCCACCATTTTAATACGAACAAATCCTAAGTCCTTACATGCTTCGTGTTGGGTTGCGCAACCCATTACATGCTCACGTACAGCCTAGCACAGCTAACAGAAACCCTAACAAACTTTTGGAAACCCTAAAACATAGACGCTCGAATTTCACACACCTTATCTTTTTTTTTCATTCCTCTTACTTCAAATCTAAATACTCCCTCCCGTTTTTTATCCCCCAATAATGAAAATTTCAGTTTTAGTAACATTTCCCACCCACAGTATCACATTAACCTACTACGCTATCAAATAAAACAATCAAGCTACATAAACGCCTGTCTTACCCCATTCAAATCACAGTCCAACCTCAAGCTTCTTCTCCATCTATCACAACTTCCGAGGAGTTCACCATGTCTCAAATGTCTAACAAAGCCAAGAAAGGTATGTTGTGCAATTGAAATCCCATACATTTTCAATCATAGAATATGATATATAAATGCATGTCATTAGTAACGCTATTTATTTTTGAATCGCATCCTTGAAATCATTGGATTTTTACGATTCTATAGGTTATTGTCCTTATAAATCTTATTACATGGTGTTCTATTATCGTAAACACGTTTGTTACTCGTGTGTTGATGTATATACTTACGTGTTATGTGTATTGTATCAATGGATTTGTAATGTTTAATATTCATATCAATTTTCCCATATCGGTATATAAGGTACTATGTATGCTAAATACTGTCACTGAATGCAGCCAAGCCAGATCTTGAATACCGCTCCTCTTTAATATCATTGTTTGCCTTGCTGAACCACAAGGACCTAATTGATGCTCACTTGGATGCATGCCAGGCTCTCCCACTTTCACGCTTATCCGTGGAATGCATGAGCAAAGGAAACATAGGAAAAGTTTTTTTAAAAAAAAGAACCGTACATTTACGAAATTATTAAAAGGTATGATGCGACTAAATGTGGATTTGTGGTAAGTGGACATACCTTGCTGCCCAAAGCATCTGCTATCTGTATAATAATGGGCGTTGAATGTGGAGTTGAGGACGTACTCGTCTTTGACCACGAGAACCCAGAACACTCTGAGTGGTTCATGGGACACTTTCCAGGTATTGTGGGACAACTTGGTCAGAAGCAACTCAAAGCAAAAATAAAAGTTGTTATGAAAGTTAGGCCAGTTACTGAAGACGTGAAACAAAGCTTCGCCGTAATGCTAGGTATACTTGGCATGGTAACGATTTTCTATCCTAAGGGAAATCACAGAGTTCCAAGGTGGATAGTGAGGGCATGTGAGGATCTAGGTCGCATGAGGGATTACGGTTGGGCAACTCACATTTGTTACAATCTAATGACTCCCATTTACAGCGGAATGCGGAAAAAAGTACTGGGATGTTGGTGTACTCTTGTGGTAAGCAAATACATTTTGTACGAGACCCCAATTTTTTACATGTCAAGTATAAATCATATTTGTGACATTTAAACCCTTGTAGCCTTGGTTCTACGAACACGTTTCATGTGTGGAACCGACATACCCAAACTTGTATCCAAGGATTCTGAAATGGAATGTAGCTTTGAAGAAGACATCGTTTATGGAAATCATACGAAATGTGAACCCATTGCAGGTATGTCTAATATTTGAGTGAAATATTCAATATGTTTTAACGCTAGACTATGCAACCCAGTTCGTGCGTGCACACACAACCCATCTTTTTTTATTTTTCCTTTAAATTGATTGTTTTTCTTATTTTAAAGGTACAGAATGATACACTATTTATCACATACGAGGAGGAAGGCTTCGTGGGTGTTGATGTTACAGATGAAATGTTCAACAACCAACCCGCTGTGTTGCCGATCTATGGTAGCGACTTCGAAACATATTTTGATGTACAACTTGCTCAAAACCCAGTATCTTATCCCATCGAGTACCATATAAAGGAAGTCCCCGTAAATGTTGTATTCCATGAACCAAACATAGAGGAACAGCTGCGCAATCATGTGAAGTTGTTGGAAGCAAAAAACACTAGATTGGAGAAGAAGCCGGGCGGCTTGCGGAGTTCTGAGCAAACTGAAAGAAATCGTGAATCATCCACGGCTATGTTGTCTCTTTTGTCTAAATTGACGCACTTGATGTGTGAATGGGATGAACTAAAGAAACAGTTTTCTGATAGTAATCCAACCAGACACGTAAATACAGAGACTGTAAGCGCGTCCGGCAACTATTTGGTGTCATGTTCCGATAAGATGGAGTCACTCAAGTCAAAAAATTCACGGCTACAACAAGAGGTATGTATCCTGAAACTTGATAAGGAAACTGCTGCTAAGAAGTAGTTGTCCGATAAACGTACTATTAATTACCTTCGGAAAGCGCTTAAGGAAGCTACGGAGAATGCTGAAAATATAGGTGTCGCGTACCAAAAATCAATGGATGAGCTAGATATGTTGAGACCGGGGGGGGGGGGGGGGGAATTCCATCACGATTCGCATGCATTAGCTAGAATCACTAGGAATGGCAATGATTTTATGACACCTGGTCTACCATCGAATGGCAAGGACTTGATAGTCAAAGGATTGAACCCATCAGAGGAGTAAAGCCCGAATGACGTAATGAAACTCACGCTTTTGTGAGAAACCGTGCAGATGGTGGAAAATAATGAGAAGAAGTGGAAGCCTGGGTTTGTTACTCCTAGTTCGGTGGTTTGACATATTAAAGGTAGATGAGGGAGGGAGCCAATCGATGATCCCGATTTTATCAAGCTCGCGCTCATGAAACAGGCTAAACCTATCAGACACGCACCTAAACTTATAGGTCGTAATAAAAATCTAGATCTATTTGAGGCACTAAACCTGAATAATTCGACTCACTTGGTGATTGTTTGGTCGCTCAATGATCAGAGTGTGAATGGTTCAGACCTGCATCTCATACCGTCGAATGATCAGCTAAACTCCAAGGTAATGTTATCAATCTTTCTGTTTTCATCATACATGTTGGTCTCAATTCATTATGCATATTATTCTATAACGGGCTATGTCGTGTTATTTTTTATGTGCCAGATTGTAAACGTCGTTCTGCAATTCTACATAACTGGCTATACAAGGCAAGTCAAAAATATCTGCAACGACAACGAAGCTGAACTAAACACGCGTATCATGACAACAGATGTAGTAGTGAGTTATCAAATATCCATTACTTGTATATAACGTGCACTCTTGTTGTATGGTTTTCTTACTGTTATTTTTACGCATGAGTACTTGAAATTAGCGGACGCTGATAACGTCACAAATCACGTGTTTGGAAAGTTCAAGTCATGGTTTTCTACATACCAACGCGTGATCATACCGATGAAGACTGACAACACCTGTATGACGCATTTGTCTTTACTTGTATGGTCTAATGATGATGCGATATTCTTTCACTATAATGGGTTATTGTCATCTGGCAAATCATCCTTGGGTGCGAAAGCTAATGCCAATGCTGAACTCGTGTACAAGTACCTAATATCCAACATTTTGAATGTGTTTCATCGTGCCGACATACCGCCTTCCCAAGATGTAGTCCACATCCAACATACCTTGCACATATCAAAAGTGCAAGAAAATAAACACGGGCATTTACATAATCATATATGCCCAGTACATGTTGAAAAAACAAGCAATTCCATCGGAGTTCTTAGCATTGATGAGGATTTTATCGAGGTTACTGAACGATGTCTACACAACGCCGTTTATGTCTCAAATCCGTGCTAAAATGAATGGGCCTCCTGTTAAGATACATAAGACAAATGCGTGAACCATATGTGACGGGCTGTCATTTTTAATAAGGAGTTTTACTCTATAAAACGCCATTGAAGTTTTATTTTTAATCTCCATGAATTCCCTTAAATAAACATCTCCAACATTTTATGTTATGGGTTGGCCGAAGATTCGTGAAACGTTAAAGTACTCCCTCCGTCCATCAATGTTTGTCATACCTTTTTTTCACATAAATTAAGAAAAACAATTAATTTCTTCTATTTTTACTAAACTACCCTCAATCAACTAAGTAAATGGATTTAATAATGATAAAATTTTGAATATTAAATAAGAACAAAATTGTTAGAAAGGGTAAAAAAGTTCATTGGTATCCAGTAAACGATTACTTCATTGTCCAGTTAGAGTAATCGTTTGGCCGCATTCCAGTGAATCATTTTAACCTTGTTCTTCCTAAATACTTGGAAGACGGCCTGGAACGTTCCACGATAGTGTAATTTCGCACGACCTGTAAGCAAAACAACACGTCTTCATTACCCGACCATATACTATAGTGTTACAAATTAAGTATTACCAACCTAAATACAACAACACTATAACAAACAACACTGGAAAACACAAACTTCAAAAACACAGTAAGTTAAACTCGTATATTAACCATGCTAAACCCGACACTTTCCCGTCAGACAACACTTATCCCTACATACTTGTGCCTCAATCTTTCCAATCACATAACAAATTACTTGAGACATAAACCCAACCACAAAAAGGTAAATAAACAAAAAAAAAAAAATGAGCTACAGTTAGATATCATACCTTTCACAACTTCATTGTCTAGTTTGCCTTCTGATTCGTTTACTGGGCTGCTGTTTTCCATGTCTGTACTCAACGTGCACATCCTTCTGTCTCGGACCGTTCATTGGTCAGTTTCGCCGTTCGTTGTCATAGCCGAGTTGTTGTACTCATTATACTGGGCTTCACCATGTTCAAAGTTTTAGGTTTCGCCTTGTTCGCCCTACTGGGATTCGCTGTTTTTTCCGATATGGTAGTCGCCGGCTTCGTCGTGTTTTCATTATTGGGATTCGCCATCTGGGTTATTATTGTACTAGGTTTCGCCGTGTTGCTATTTTTGGGCTTCGCCCTACTGGATTTCGATGCATTCGTCGTTCTGGTTTTCGCCGGCTCCGCCGTGTTTTTCATAGGCATTGTTGTCTGAGTTATTAAAGTGTTGGGCTTCGCCGTGATGCTGTTTTTGGGCTTCGCCGTATGGGTAGGTTTGGCCATCACGATTTCGTGTAAACTGTTGTTGGATGGTCCTTCTTCACTCCTTTGTGATTGCCGTTTCAAAACAATGGAATTCACCAGCCGTTTAGCTTTCTTCATCAGGTTGTTGACGTGTTTCTCTTCTTTGACTGATTGGAGTGATAGAATGCATGTTCTTTGAGCTTTGTTACATCGTTTTCACTTTTTATGATGAATAATAAAAAAAAAAAATCAATAAACGCTATTTCAAATACTTACATAAATGGGTTGTTTTTTTTATTTAATCACAAATTTAATAGTTGATAAGAGTAATAAAGGTATTAAAAAATTTAGAAATGGGATGGATCTGATGAAAAAAGTTATATTGGTGATAGCCCTTTGGATTAATAGCTCTATTTTTAAAAATGTTCTCTCGCATGGAGAAGTTCTAATTATAGTTCGTGAGACTCGACATGAAACATTATCTTGAGTCAATATTCGTTTGCCGTTCCCCATTTGGCCTGGTATGTAACTTTTTTAACCATTTAATCTTGGTTAGTTTTTTTTTTTTTTTTTTTTTTTTTTTTTTTTTTTTTTTTTTTTTTTGTAGTATGGGTGTCCGGGCCAGCTTACGCGCACCACGACTAATCCCATAGGAAATATACACGCCTCCTCATGCATACTCCCACTTAATCAGAACTAGGTTACCCATGTTCAGGGAGGAGACTCGAACCATGCACCCCTTGCTTACCCCTTTTAAGGGCTCAAGAAATAACACGGCTGAGGGGATTCGAACCCTGTACCTCCTAGTTGAGAGACAAGGTCCTGGCCACTGAGCTAGTCCCAGTGGTTATCTTGGTTAGTTTTTGTTGGTACAAGTCGTGGTCATGGGGTAGCTTATGGACCAAAAAGAACTGAAAAGGCAATAAGACAGAGATATTAGTAATGTCATTCATTAATGAAATTAATAGATTCAGGGGGTACGTAGTAACAACTCACACGCAGGTTTATTGGCATTGATTGATTGTTTTACTGAATATCGTTAAGATTTTGTGTTGAATTTATTGTCTAAGTTAGATAACAATGGTGAATTTAATTTATTGTTGCTCGGTCTCCATTACAAGCCAAAACTTGTGGAGGCAATATGGCAGATTAAACAAAGCTATCAGTTTGGTGGGAGTAATTATTAAGCTCCATCGTAGATGGTTTCAGTGTTATAAATATATAAGTGTTAAACACTTTAGTTAATACTTTCTCGAGATATGGTATTCTTTTAGGATTAATAATTTGGAGAGGGGTTAATACTCCCACCGTCTCATAAATAAATCCTTTATTTATTAAAGAGTAAATAGCATTTTTGTCCCTTGAGTTTTGACCCAATTGACAGATTGACGCTTAATCTTTAAATGCGACTGATTATCCCCTAATTTTGCTCTTGTGACCCATTGCCCCCTACTAACGTTTTCCGTCCATTTTTGTCGTTAAGTCTGACGTGGCTTATCAATGTCAGTTTTTTTTGTTAATTGTAATCCTAATTAATCAATAAATTAAGTTAAACCAAGGGTAAAATAGGTTTTTTATTAATAGTTTCTATACAATTAAATATAAATAATAAAATAAACCCCCCCCCCCTCACCCTACCCCCACCGAGACACCCCTACCCCCCTCCCCCCTCTCTTCCCCTTCTTCTTCTTCCCCATTCTTCTTCTTCATGACACCTTTGGTTCTTCTAAAAAAAATCAAGAAACAAACTAAAGCCTGCAATGAAACAGCTATCACTGCAGCTTCAGTCGTAAAATTAATAACAGCAACTTTCCGCGAAACTGTCCTCGCCGAAAACTGCACAGCTTTCCCTTCGAACCTGATCGCTGGAGGAGAAGAGGCTGCATCAATCAGTGGCCCAGAACCTACCGGAACTAAAACAGTTGTTGCCGGAACTTTAGCTGCTCCTGCCGCTGGTGTACCACTGTCTTGTGATGCTGCTGTTACCACCAGGCCTTGCGCCTTATTTTCTAGACCTGCTGAACTACTGCTACTGGAAGGAACCTCTGTTGTTGATCGAAAAGCAGGCTGCTTTTTCTGTAGAACAACAACATCATTTTGCTGTTTAATTCGGACCTACTGGAGCTGTAACACCATTTAATTGCACCCCTAGTCCTTGCACATATTTATCTCCCCTTACCTTGTCCATTATTCTCGGCTTATATACCCTACCATTACGCCCAAAAACTTCATTATAATAGAAGCATTTGCTATGATAATATAACCATTATCTTTCATGAGTACTTGATTTTTTTAGGAGAACCAGAGGTGTCGGGAAGAAGAAGAAGAATGGGGAAGAAGAAGAAGGGGAAGAGAGGGGGAGGGGGTAGGGGTGTATCGGTGGGGGTGGGGTTTTATTTTATTATTTTTATTAATAATATTAAAACTATTATTAAATTTCTATTTTACCCTTGGTTTAACTTAATTAATTGATTAATTAGGATTAGAATTAAAAAAAACTGACATGGAAAAGCCACGTCAGACTTAACGGCAAAAATGGACGGAAAACGTTAGTAGGGGCAACGGGTCACAAGAACAAAAATTAGGGGGTAATCAGTCGCATTTTAAAGATTAGACGGCAACCTGTCAATCGGGTCAAAACTCAGGGGCAAAAATGTTATTTACTCTTTATTAAAATAATGTTCAAAAGAAAATTTTATCTTACGTTTTTACACGGTTACTTTTATTAAATATTTAAATTTATATTTTTAATAAATATTTAAAATAATAAGATACTTTAGGAGAATATTTCAACAATGATAAATATAATAATTATATTTCTTAATCTGTGTGGAAAGTTAAAGTGAACATTATTTTAGGAACGAAGAAAACATAAGTATATAGATATGATTGCTACGTGGTAATAAACTTAAAGAAGAACGTTAATGTGCTTATCATGACTTGAGATAATTGACAATATTATTAGTATAAGAATCTTAATCCCACAAATCCAATATAATAGATATTCCATTCATCCCCCATGATATTATCCATTCTCATTACATTAGGATTGAGATTATATTATGATTAATTAATCATTTATACGAGCCAGTATTACCATCATCCTTCCACCAATACACACATTCACCGCCATCACATCACCAACATGACCCCCACCACCACAATATTTTACACACATATATACGAAATACACATACCCCTACCAATTACACCACCATTTAACCGCCAACACACACACACACCACTCTTCTACCAACACGATATATACACCACCTAACCATAGACATACACCGCTACCATCACACACACAAACACACAACCCCCATCGCACCAGCAACTTGCACACATCACCCCCACCATCACCATACACACACCACCTAATCGACACATATTCACCACCACCACAACCAATCCACCACCACACACATCACACACACCACAAATATATTTTCATACACCGCTGGTGGTCCTTTGTGTGTTCTAAAATAAATGTAAATAATAATCGAACCACAACCGCAAGTGTACGGTTGTCCCAAGTAGTAATTCTGATAAATCAGATTCGTTCCAAGGACGGAATGGTTGATCACAATGTTTAGCAAGTAGTGATTGATGCACTTATGAAAATAAAAGACAATAATATATTTGTTTGGTTTTTGTATTAATTCTAAGGAATGAAAGACTAATGCGAAAATGTAAATAAATAACTAAGACGCAAGTAAATAAAAGTGATACGCAAGTAAGAGCAGGTAGTACTTGAGAGGCGCAAGGGTTTACCTAACTATCATTCATTTCATACATTGTTAAGGGACAAATCGGTAAATTTGTATTGGTCGGGATTCTAAAATCTCCTTACCCCCGTCAGGGTGGACTAAGGAGCAACTCTCAAATGCTACAAACCCCGTCAGGGTGATTATAGTCCATTCTCAAGTGTTTAAGTTCAAATTACCCAATAGGCCATAGGTTTAATTAAGCTCGTCAGAGTCAATAATTTCTAACCTACATTCATTAACTAGTTCGGTACCTAAACCCCCCGTCAAGGTGATCCAATCGCCACTAATTGGAATAGCCTAGATACTAAGACCTATGATTGGTTAATTACGTCAATTATAGTAGATAAAGCGCAAATTAAAGAAAAATACAATTCACCCAATTTGATTTAAATAATAATAATCCCAAATCCAAATGTATAAAACGAAATCAAATTGGGATTAACCCATTATGCGTTCTCAAGCACTAAATTAGTTTAGCTCATAATAATTGAAAAGATAAAAACTAAAGAAATAAATAGGTTCAACATGTTTTACAGAATAAAATAGAAGAACCTAATTACGGAATTGAATTGGCTGAGAAGTGGAGATATAGACCGTCTCCAGCTCTTGCTTCTTCTCTTCCTGCCTCTAGCTTCTTCTCTGGTGTCTGACTCTTAAGCGTATGTTGTATTATGAAAAAGATATCAAGTGTCTGAAAATAGAGGTCTAAAGCCCTTTTATAATGTTAAAAACGGATTAGGGCTTGGACTTAGGAATAAATCAATAATTAAATGTCCAAGCCCAAATTCTAAGCCCAAAATCCCGTAACTGCTGATACACCTTCACTAAAACGGCTTTTCCCGATGCGTTACAACTCCGATTGACCTCATTCCAGTTGCTAAAGTTCCGTAACTCGATAAGGAATGTTTTCTCTTCGAAGGTCAGCGGCTAAATCATCTCTTAAGCACCTCGAAATCAGCAATCTATAGCCTGGAAAATGGATTTTCAGCTCTAAAAATAATATCTTCGGGATTTATCTTCAAGTCTTGCCTCTATATCGCGATCTTTGACTTTCTCCTTGGATTCCTCTTCTAGCTAACATCTAAAACCTGTAAAATCTTCACTAAAAATACCAATATTACGCACAAAAGCTTAATAAATCAAAAATGCCAGAAATAAAAGAGGAAAACCATATTATTGCATATTAGCACCAAAAGTCTATCTAAGTAGTCAAATAAACACCAAAAATGATGTCTCCTAAGGGTCGAAAATAAGAACAATTAAGGAGACATCAAGACCCCCAACTCAAACCTTTGTCGTCCCGACAAAGCAAACTAAAAACAAGGGGAGTGAAGTAGATGCAAGAGAAAATAGAAGCTCGCAAATAAACCCTAAAGCAATGCTAAAGATAAATCTCATATAGAAAACATTAAGAACTAACATATACATACACTAATCATGCAACATCAAACATAAATAATCTCAATCATAAAATTAAAGTCGCAATGCTTGAAGGTTACACTTGTACTCATCTCTGTATGATGGCTATAGGGTGGTCATTAATCCTAACTCGCTTTGAACGCTCCACCTAGTATATTCCCTATCAACAGAATCATAAATTCACTATGCACTTAGGAATCACGAGGTCTTTATGGTTTTAATGATGGCTTAAGGACGGTATGGATGTATATTTGGTAAATTTGAAGTGAGCTTTTGGCTCTCTCCTCACTTACCATCAACAATGTCCTCGAGCTTGAGTTTACGCTAAAAAATGTTCTCTCTCACCCATTTGACGCGCTAATGTTGCGTCCCCATGTCAACCCAATTAAAACTAAGATGATTTCCAAAAAATATTCCACTTTGCCGGTTTATTTTATTCTTTCTTTTTATTTTCTTTTTTTCATTTCTTTTCTTCTTCTTTTTTGTACAAGATACCCATGACCATCATTTTGATGTGAAAAGTCATGTCTCTTATAATTTTTTTTTTTCTTTTTCTCTATTTTCTTTTCAAATCCCGGCAAAGGGTTACAAATAATAATATCATCTACATTTTTGTGCCTCAATACAAACACATATAATCCCTTCCCAATGTAAATTCCCAAATGCGGACCCTCCACCCCAAACTCAAGCTCGAGACAAGTCTCAGGGTTGTGATTCAAGTGCGGGTCATTTGGTCATGCCTAATAATCTAAAGGATAATGGGCTTATATCGTGGCTACAAAAGAAAAGGCTTAAGGCTCAAAATTGGGCTAAGACGGATAAAATTATAATATTAGGGATAGCAAGCTAAAAGGATTCAAATGGCTAACAAAGAACTGCCCCTATCATTTTCCTAAGTACATAGCTTGTCTTTAGTTCATATCTAGGTGGGTTCTCTACTAATTAAGATTTCACGTTCTACACACCAAACATATTCCTTAAGTACAAGCTTACTTCATTTGCATTGTTCATTAATTTTTTCCTATTAATTACCTATGTTCGCATGCAATTGTAAGTGCGTTCTATATCAATCCCTAAAGTCCACTATTTACTATCATTGATTCATCAAGAGTATGCTTAAAAGGGTCATTTAAAATCTTCTACAGTCAAACGCAACTCCTAATTATTTTATTGAAAACAATTAAAACAAATAAACACATAAAAACTGGGATGAGGCAACGAACCCCACCCCAAACTCAAAAATGAGTCGTGTCCCCACGACTCGAAAAGACTCAAAGCAATAAAATAATTTACACTAAATGAGAAGGTGGTGGGGGCAAAGGTGTGATGAAATAATAGATAAATAAAGGTAATAATAAAGAGTCACACACCCTTGAGAACCACGGAACTCACTGCAAGTATCACAGATCGTTTGCAAGTTTTAATGATAAGTCAAGTTCGTTCGCAGGGATTGTATCCGTTAGATCTACTTATATTTAACAAGCGTAGATGAATTTATATGTTTTAGAATAAAATATAAAACTAGAAATAAATATCTGATATGAAATAAACAAATATGAATGCAGATAAATAAATATGAATGTAAGTCTAATAGATTAGGATTACTAATATGAGTCTATTACTAAATCGTTATTCTAACCTGTCACAGATTAAGCATTATATATTAACCAGGATTCTAAATTCTACCTAGCCTTCTAGGCTTAGGAGCAACCTCTCCACTACTAGGGATTCCTAAGTAATGATTGGTGATTAAATCAAACCTTAATGGCTATCTAGTTAGGCAAGGGATCAAAACTAGACGATTATGTGGTGTTGTCAATAACTAAGAATAATCCTAAGATTGGCCAAATCTAAGGTGTAACAATAAGTCAAAACACATAATAACAATATACGCCAAGCTCAATCAATTAGAATAACAAATAGTATTTATGAATGTAGACAAAATAATAATCCAACAATTAAAAGTAAAACTTACAGAATAAAAGCTTAGAGATATGGTGTAGCATAGATCTATAGCTAATTACTCTAAATATAGAGAAGGTGAGATGTAGAAGAGGAGTTTGTCAGTCTCCAATCTTCTTCTTCTTGTCTTCCTCTACAGGTCAGCTTGCTTCTTGGATGAATAGCTTGATTCTAAGGATGAATATTAATGTAAAGGACTAAGCTATTGTTTATAATTTAAGCTAATGTTTAGAACTGAGCAAGGACATGTTTACAATGATAAGAGGGTGTATTTATAGGTGTCTTGGAAGCCCTAATTCGTTTTCTTGAAGGAGAAGTAAGTAGTGGACTCCAAGCCCAACTCAAATTCGTAACCCTAAAAACATGAAATCAGGTCCGATCTTCTTTTGGCTCTAACAGCTTCAATATTCATCCGTTTGACGCGTATGAATATACCAAATTGATCGTCTCGGAAAGCTCTTCAACTTTGCTCTTGACCGTTTCTCCAAATTCCTCACCGTTCTTGAGATATAAGCTGATTTGTGGTCGTAGGTGCAGAAATTCAGGATTAAGGCAGCTTTTCCTTTTCCATGTTTTTAGCTTTTATTTCCTTATCTCCAATTACCATGTCTATCTCTTTCCATAAGTTGTAGTCTTTGACTTGGAATCTAATTAATCTCCATAATTATCTTTAAAGCTTCACACTAAATAAATAATTAAACACAATATGCTCTAAAAATATTATTTTACTAAATCAAGACTCAAAATAGGAAAGTGTAGCATTTCTCAAGAAAATCGACTATAATGACTTCTAAATCACTAAAAATGATGTCTCATCCTAATATAAATCTATCACAAATGAGGAGACCTCAAGACCCCCAACTCAAAGTTGTATCGTCCCGATACAATAAAAATAAAAACAAAGGGAAGTCTCTAAATACACACCTAGGTCAATTAAGCACAAAAGGAAGAAGATAGCAGAATATGGAGAATAGACTCAAAGAAACTACTCAGAAAATTTCATGTAATAATATTCACAAACTACATACCTGTACACTTCTCATATCCACAGTCAGCACGGCTTGAATTCAAGATCAGATTAGTTTCGCAATGTAAGAAGGAGAGGAACTTTACTCAGTTCACCAAGGAAGCTATAGATTGTTCATCGACCTTTACTAGTATCCAAAGCTCCACTTAACTACTCTCTATTGGCTCAATCACTTCTCGATTACATAGCAAAGAATCAAAAGGTCTTTAAGGTTGTAATGTAGGCTTAGGGACGGTATGATAAGTATATTTGGATAATTTAGAGTGAGCTTTTGGCTCTCTCCTCACTAGCCATCAACGAATCGCCCTAGAGCTTGAGTTACTCTCATAAAACGTTTCTCACTCAACCCAATGATTTCTTTGATGCACAATTTAGCATCCCCAATAACCCAATTGAAGCATAAGATGTTCACTTAACAATTCCACTTTGCCGGTCCGAATATATATATTTTCTTTTCAAATCAATTTCTTTAGCTATGACTCTTTTTAATGATGAGATATCACGCTATTTTTTCATATATATATTTTTATGCCCTTATTGGCAAATTTAGCTCGTAGCTTCTTTTTCATTCACTATTACCCCGGCAAAGGGTTACAATATAATCTTGTGAATCATCATCAATATAAATAACAGAGCACAATTAATAAGCTCAAAAATCCCAACCCAATAACAATTCCCATAATGGTGGACCCACCACCCCAAACTCAAGCTCTAAAACAACTGTCTATGCATCGCGATTCGAGTGCGGGTCATATGGAAAAGTCCTATAATCTAAAGGGATATGGCTTATAATGTGTTTAAATAAAAAGGCTTTAGAAAGGCTAGAAGGGGCTGAGAAGGATATAAAATATTAAATCAAATAACAGGGTGAGAAGGTATGTATAAAAAGGCTTCAAGTGGCTTCAATATGAAAGAACTGCCTTAATCACTTTCTACACCATGTAATTTCGTTATTTTCTTACCTTTAGCACTTTCATCAAATGGTTTTGTCAACTAGCTTGGATCTCACGGCCTACACACTTCTCAAGGTTCCCTGAGATCGAACATACTTTCTATCGCATTGCTTACTAATCTTTTCTTTACTATCAACGTGTGTTTTCCTGCAAATACTTCAAAGCATACAAAATAAAATAGCTCATAAACATACTACTTTCTATCATTAATCCACTGAGCTTATGCTTTTAAGCTATTAAACACACTCCACATACATCTAAACCTTCAAAAATAAAAATTTTAATTTCTACCTAAAAACAGAAAAATGGAGATGCGAGACAACGAATCCCCACACCCCCAACTCAATAATGAGCCGTGTCCCCACAACTCGAAAAGACTCAAAAATAAAAGAAAATTAAAATTTCACAGATATTGCACATAAATAAAAGGTAAGGAAGAAAGAAAACATACTCTTCGAGGCTATTTACCTCGCCTGATCAATACCCGGAATAGGGTGCAGTGCTCTCCATGTATGAAAACTTCTATGTATCACCACTCGCTTTCCCTTACATCTTCATATATCCCAATCAATCACACTCTAGAAATCTTTTGTTAATCTTCTTCCAACTTTGCTCTTTGAATAATTTCTTATGTGACAGTTGTTCATTCAGGAATATGTTTTGAATACAGCTACTAGCGTCCCAGAAGCTTTTGTTCATCTTGGGTTAAAGGACTATCGATTGTAGAGGTTGTGGTGTCTTCCTTATGAAATTTAAAACCTTTTTGTTCTTTGAATTCACCACCGCTAGCTTTCCTCCATTCTCTTGATCCGATTTACCTTGTATTTATTCCCAAACTAGTACCCATCTCAATTGAAATCTTCTAGAGTTTACCCAATACCTTGCTTTGATTCTTCATATCCCATACACTTGATAATATCTCTATTCTCTTCATCATCTCTTTTGACCCCCAACTCAAAGCTTTGAACACTCTTGAAATTTGTAACTTTATGATCATAGGTGGAACAAGCTTTATTTTGGTTAGGAAAGGTGTTAGGATGATAATTCTCCATGTGGGTATGATTGAACCAAGCTTTGGTGATATGGGTTTAAGGAATTTTGGGAAAAGATTTTGAAATTCATGGCTTTGATTCTCCGTTTCTAGGTGTTTTGATATGATTCGGGTGCTTGAATCTTCTTTGTAATGATGTAGGGA
The DNA here is from genome assembly GCA_029959085.1 of Nemophila menziesii. Taxonomy (NCBI): domain Eukaryota; kingdom Viridiplantae; phylum Streptophyta; class Magnoliopsida; order Boraginales; family Hydrophyllaceae; genus Nemophila; species Nemophila menziesii. The sequence continues at coordinate 121,708,221 of JARWIR010000001.1, read as the reverse complement.
AGGCTTTGGATGTGAATTTATGGTGATTTGGTGATGTTTTGATGTTAGGTGAAGGTTTGTTGGAGCTTTAATGGAGTTGGGAGAGTTCTGGAGAGGAGAAAGAGGCTTGAGGTTTATGAAATTCGGAATTAATAGCTCTATATCTCTTTTATAAGCTCAACCCGTAACTTTCTCTCTTTGGCGGCGTGGCGCGGTATACCGGGCATATCCTCCGGTATACCGGAACATCTGATGATCAAAATTTTTTAGCTTCTGGATAAAACCCGTGGTAGGAACCCGTAGTATGGGTTTTTGACCATGCGGTGCACCGCGGCTGGGGTCCGGTGTACCGCACGTGGCAAAAACCTCCCCAGCAGCTAGATCTCGAAAAGTTATGCAATTTAGGCTCAAAAATCACCTGATTCCGATATCCGAGCGCAAAGATATGACTTGCTGAAGTTTCTCTGTTTCGAAAACTTTGCTCGCTTCCCTAACTCGATTTCTCCAATACCTCGGTTATTTCTTTTTATAGCCTCCCCAGCAGTGAGTGAGATGATTAACACTTACCAAATCGAGCTTGCAACCTTCGATAGCCTTGATATCGACCACTCCTTCTGAGAAAATTTGCGTGATAACATAAGGTCCCTTTCAAGAACTGCTCTGTTTGGGGTTGGGAGGTTTCCATGCCACCTCGTCTCCTACCCCAAACTCAATATTTTTCTCTATGGTTTCTTGGAGACTTTCAGGTTCTGGCTTCTTGGTTACTGCTCTGATTGGATACAGTTCCTTTGACTTCTTTTTCCTTTTCTTTCCCGAAACATAGAATGTTTCAACGTTATCTTTAATACTAAGAGTCACGGTTCCTTCATTCACATTCACTATAGTATCGCTGGTGGCTAGGAATGGACGCCCAAGAATGAATGGGACGTTCTTATCTGCTTTGTATTCAAGAATAATAAAGTCCGTTGGAATAACAAGGTTACCTACTTGAACGAGTACATCCTCTATTACTCCCCACGGCTTAACAGTAGAGTGATCCGCAAGTTGTAAGACTACGGATGTCGGTTTCGCTTCACTAATACCAATCTTCTTGAATACACTTTTGGGCATGATATTCACACTTGCCCCTAAATCACACATGGCTTTTCCATGAAATATACCACCTATTTTGATTGGGAGATTGAAACTTCCCGGATCTTTACGCTTCGGTGGTAATCTTCTTTGAACTCGTGCTGATACCCCTTCGTTGATTGCTACAGACTTGGCTCTTGTGAATCTTTTCTTATTGGAGAGTGCCTCCAGAAAGAATCGATCATAGTTTCTACTTCCTTCCATAGCTTCAAGTAAAGGGACGTTAATTTTCACTTGTTTTAACGCCTCTATACACTTCTGATGTTGCTCCGTGGGATAGTGGCAATGTATGGGTGTTTGTCTTGCTCTACTTCTCTCTTCGATTCCTTGTTCATCAACCACTCTAGGCTTCTTAATCTCATCATGTTCAACTTCTTCAACCCAATCCTCAACAATTATCTCATCTAAGTTCATCCGTTTTACGTTCGACTTGTTTGGTAGAACATCCCCTTTTGAGGGAGATGATAGTGCTTTTATCTTTTGAGCTTGAAGACTAATAGTCTTAACCTTGTCGTCAACGTATTGGATCTTCTTCATGTTAGTAGTTGTATCTTGGGTCAATTGTAGGAGTTGACTTTGCATCTGTTCTATGATTGTAGTGAGCTGCATCACATTCTTCTCTAAAAGTTGATTATGTTGTTTAAGATCTTGGTTCTGTTGTTGCAGGCTTTGCACTACTGATGCATCGATCTTTGATTCAAGTCTGCTCATATTTTCCTTCGAGAAGTTGATGAATTGACTAATAGTCTCTTTTAACTCAGTATTCTCTTCTTGAGGACGTGATTGAGCTTGACTTACATTATGCACAGTATAGCTCGGTGGTTGATCAGCTTGATTTTCATAGGCTTGCTCTTGTAGGTATAACTGTTGAGGTAGCTTTGGGATGCTTTCCTTAACAGTTATAGCGAGTTGTTGTATTTGATCTTGCAACCTTGAAATCCTCGCATCTTCTTCTTCGTTAGTGGTAGGAGTTTTTCCTTGTGGCCAACTCATGTTGTTCTCAATGATTGTTTCCATACCACTTTTTGCTTCTTTTGGATCCATAGAGACAAAATTTCCACGACCCATATTATCTGCTCTCAGCCTTGACTCTCTATCGAGTCCATTATAGAACATGGATAATTGTAATTGTGGCGTGTATCCATGTAGTGGACATCTTGCCAACATCTTTTGAAATCTCGTCCATGCTTCACCAACACTCTCTCCGGCTTCTTGTAAGTAATTTGTAGGCTCCAAGAGTTCCTTCACTCGCATACTTGTAGGATAAAATTTATCGAGGAATCTTTCTTGAAGCTTGTCCCAATTTGTAATAAGCTCGGGAGGTTGATCATCTAACCAATCGCTTGCTTTCCCGGTCAAGAAAAATTGAAACATTAAATAATACATTTGTTCTTGCGTAACACCTTCATTAATGTAGGCATCACAAAATTGCATGAATTTTTTAACAGATCTGACCGGATCTTGATTTGTATCACCATTAAATTTTCCATAGCTCGCGAATTGATTAATTAAGTAAGGATCAGGCTTGAATCTAACGGCTTGAATAGTTGGGACGCGAATCCCAATGCGTTGAACTCGAAATTTACTAGGTAAACCTAGCTCTAACCGTTGATTATCCATCTAAAATCCTGAGAAAGACTAAAACAAAAAGAAAGCGTAAAACTGAAAACAAATAAAAACTTCTACACTAAATAAACACAAAATAGATTTAACTTAAAGATAAATCCCCGGCAGCGGCGCCAAAAACTTGGTGGGGGCAAAGGTGTGATGAAATAATAGATAAATAAAGGTAATAATAAAGAGTCACACACCCTTGAGAACCACGGAACTCACTGCAAGTATCACAGATCGTTTGCAAGTTTTAATGATAAGTCAAGTTCGTTCGCAGGGATTGTATCCGTTAGATCTACTTATATTTAACAAGCGTAGATGAATTTATATGTTTTAGAATAAAATATAAAACTAGAAATAAATATCTGATATGAAATAAACAAATATGAATGCAGATAAATAAATATGAATGTAAGTCTAATAGATTAGGATTACTAATATGAGTCTATTACTAAATCGTTATTCTAACCTGTCACAGATTAAGCATTATATATTAACCAGGATTCTAAATTCTACCTAGCCTTCTAGGCTTAGGAGCAACCTCTCCACTACTAGGGATTCCTAAGTAATGATTGGTGATTAAATCAAACCTTAATGGCTATCTAGTTAGGCAAGGGATCAAAACTAGACGATTATGTGGTGTTGTCAATAACTAAGAATAATCCTAAGATTGGCCAAATCTAAGGTGTAACAATAAGTCAAAACACATAATAACAATATACGCCAAGCTCAATCAATTAGAATAACAAATAGTATTTATGAATGTAGACAAAATAATAATCCAACAATTAAAAGTAAAACTTACAGAATAAAAGCTTAGAGATATGGTGTAGCATAGATCTATAGCTAATTACTCTAAATATAGAGAAGGTGAGATGTAGAAGAGGAGTTTGTCAGTCTCCAATCTTCTTCTTCTTGTCTTCCTCTACAGGTCAGCTTGCTTCTTGGATGAATAGCTTGATTCTAAGGATGAATATTAATGTAAAGGACTAAGCTATTGTTTATAATTTAAGCTAATGTTTAGAACTGAGCAAGGACATGTTTACAATGATAAGAGGGTGTATTTATAGGTGTCTTGGAAGCCCTAATTCGTTTTCTTGAAGGAGAAGTAAGTAGTGGACTCCAAGCCCAACTCAAATTCGTAACCCTAAAAACATGAAATCAGGTCCGATCTTCTTTTGGCTCTAACAGCTTCAATATTCATCCGTTTGACGCGTATGAATATACCAAATTGATCGTCTCGGAAAGCTCTTCAACTTTGCTCTTGACCGTTTCTCCAAATTCCTCACCGTTCTTGAGATATAAGCTGATTTGTGGTCGTAGGTGCAGAAATTCAGGATTAAGGCAGCTTTTCCTTTTCCATGTTTTTAGCTTTTATTTCCTTATCTCCAATTACCATGTCTATCTCTTTCCATAAGTTGTAGTCTTTGACTTGGAATCTAATTAATCTCCATAATTATCTTTAAAGCTTCACACTAAATAAATAATTAAACCCAATATGCTCTAAAAATATTATTTTACTAAATCAAGACTCAAAATAGGAAAGTGTAGCATTTCTCAAGAAAATCGACTATAATGACTTCTAAATCACTAAAAATGATGTCTCATCCTAATATAAATCTATCACAAATGAGGAGACATCAGAAGGGAAAGAAAAACGTATCTGAACCAGCGCGAGGCTGGTGTCGGTGTTGCGTCCAAGTTGAGGTTTTGAGTTCTTCTTCATTAATGGTTGCGTTTAAAGTGTTCTTCATTACCTCGAACTTCTTCAAATTTTCCACGTTTTCATTTGTTACTTGCCCTCTAAGCATCAACTCCTCTATTAAGATCTTTCCTTAATACCCAAATCGCTTTCGTCACCATGTTCTTCGTACCTTTTCCAACCTTCATGGTCATCTCCGATGACCCCAAACTCAAAGCTTCAAGACCCTCAAAAGGTTTGGATAAAATTGTGATTTTGTGTTCTTGAAGGTTTGGGTTTGAATTATGGATTTTTTAAAGCTGGGTCATGGATATTTCAAGGTTTGGGAAAGGTTTAATGGATAAGTTTTAGCTTTGGTGAAAGAAAACTTCGGATTAAAGTGTGAAGCTTTGGTATTTTGGAAGTTTAATGATTTGATTGTGATCTTGGATGATGTTTAGAGGGAAGGATTGGTGGTATGATGTTGTTTTAATGATGATTCTCGGAGTAGTTGGAGGCTAGGATTCGTCACTGGAGGCTTAGCATCTTTTTTTTTTTTTCTTTTTTTTTTCTTTTTTTTTTTTACCTCTGACGCAAGCCTCTTGCGTCGTCGCTGACGCAGTGATCAGAAATCCCAGCTTCTTCGGCCGGCTAGCCGGCGGATACGCCGGCATGCCGGCGGATACGCGATGGCGCATTTCGAGACGCAGCAACCTTGCGTCGTCGCTGACGCAAGGACCAGAAGCTCTTCCTCCAGTTGGCCGGCTAGCCGGCGGATTCGCCGGTATGCCGGTGGATTTCTCGCTGGCGCGAATGGTGACGCAGCAATGCTGCGTCATCGATGACGCAGTGGTCAGAGAGTTTGGGGGTCTTCAGCGTTTTGGCCGGTATGCCTGCGTATCCGCCGGCTAGCCGGTCAAACCAGCTGTTGACTCCATAATTTTCCGTTTTCTCATCGTTTTGACTCCAAACTCATGACCATTATACCCCTGAAATCATCAAAAACAACTACCCTTCCTCATTTCTTAATAATAAACACTAAATTAACGAAAATCAAACTAAACTAAACTACGAAATTGAAATACTTAAACTAATATACAAGAAATGGCTTTTGTTTAACGTCGTTAAGCTCGACGGGTTACCTCATTCCTTAGTCATTGACATAACCTCCCCAGCAGTGAGTGAGGTTGTCAATATTTGCAACTCGAAATTTGCATCCCTTAGCTTTTATGCCCACTAGTTTATCTGAGATAACCCTTGCAACCACGAAAGGTCCTAGCCAAGAGCTTTTTGATTCACATGTCTTTGGAGGCGGTTTAGGCTTTTTCATAGCAACTTCTTCGCCTACTTTAAACTCCTTTTTCTTTCTTTCTTTCTTAGGTTCTTTCGGAACCTTCGTGGCATGTGTCTTCTCTTTCTTCTTCGCAAGATTAGGTGGTGGATTTCTCTTAGGATTTGGAGGAACTTTGATCGGTGGTTTCTTTCTTAGTTCTTTTTCCTCCACCCCTAAGGTTTCCACAACCTTAGTTGGCTCTTTTGGTACCTGTTTAACAACATCTACACGAAAACAATCCTCCTTTGCATCTGGAAATTTCATTGGTCTGAACACATTAAACTTCATCTCCTCGTCTTGGATTCTCATAATCATTTCGCCGTTTTCTACATCAATCAAAGTACGCCCCGTGGCTAGGAATGGTCTTCCCAAAATAATGGGGACATTCCTATCCGCGTCGTAATCAAGTATAACGAAATCAGCGGGAAAAATTAATGTACCTGCCTTAACGAGGACATCTTCGATTCGGCTTTCTGGATGTGCAAGAGATCGATCCGCCATTTGCAAGACCATAGAAGTGGGTCTTGCTTCAATATTAAGCTTATCAAAGATTGATTTGGGCATAAGATTGATGCTTGCACCCAAATCACATAGTGCCTTACCTCTCCATTCATTACCAATAGATATCGGAATTGTAAAGCTCCCAGGATCAACTAATTTTGGAGGTAATTTACCTTGACAAATGACACTACATTCTTCAGGAAGACCAATCATCTCATTATCACAATACGGCCTTTTGTTGATGAGGGCTCTTTTCAGAAACTTAGCATACTTGGGTACATCTCTAATAGCTTCTAACAACGGAATATTTATGCTAAGACCTCTTACCTTGTTAAAGAATTTTTGATAATCAGCCATGTCACCCTTCTTCTGAACTCTTGACGGAAATGGTGGAGGAGGACGGCTTATTATAGTATCATCTTTCTTCTTCGGAATTTCATTAGGCCTCTCCACTTCTTCTACTTCAACTTCTTTATCTTCAGTCACCACCTCTTTTTCTTTTCTAACTTCTTTTTCTTTCATAATCGGAAAAGGAGGTGGAGGAAGGTTCTTACCACTTCTGAGAGTAATAGCTTTACAATCTTCGATTTGGATTGGATTCTCAGTATCGCTAGGAAGTTGTCCTTGTGGACGTTGATTCAACTGTTTATTAATTTGACTTAGCTGATTCTGGAATATCTTCATATTTGCTTCAACTACGTTTTGACGTTCCCATGCTGCGTTTTGACGTTCCATAGCTTGTGTCTGAAGAGCGATTAAACTTTCAACTGTTTTCTGAAGGTTAACTCCTTCTTGTGGATGGGCAGGTAAGGCTTTCTGATTCATTGTGTCATCATAATTGTCTTGAGGAGCTTGTCTCTGAACATAATTTTGATTCTGTCCTCCTTGATAATTGTTGTGTGGTCTTGGATTGTAGTTGTTACCTTGGGGATGCGGTTGATACGCATAAGTAGGATTTGCTGCCCCATCAGGATTTGAGTATTGAAACCCCGGATGGTTTCTGTTAGGCTGATATCCATTACCACCTGAATTAAAGTTACCTCTATTGGACACGAACATCACGGATTCTTGATTGTTTTGACAATTTTCCCAACTATGATCATTGACACCGCAATACTCACATCCATATACCTCTTGTGCAACCTTTACCTCACCTCTTTTATTCGAGAAACCTTCTTTCACGGCTAGAGTAAGTTGTCTCAATTGTTGTTCTAGTGTGGTCTGAAGCTTTGTCTCTAGCGTAGCAAACTTTTCTTCGATATTAACATTATTGACTCCTCCTCTAACTGGTGTTCTTACTGAACTCCACCCAACTTCATTCTTGACTGTTCTCTCTAAGATGATCTTTGCATGAGCGGGTTGAACTTGAAGAAAACCTGCACCACATAGCATATCCAATTTCTCTCTTGAAGTCCCATCAAGGCCTCTATAAAATATTTTTAATTGTTGTTGTTCTGAAAAGCCATGATTGGGGACTCTACGTAAGCACATCTGAAATCTTGTCCAACTCCTACCCAAAGTTTCATCATATTCTTGACGGAAATGCGTCAACTCTAATTCAGCATCTAACCTCATGTTACTTGGGTAATACCTGTCAAAGAAAGCAATCTCTAATTGGTCCCAATTAGTAATCTTCGTTGGATCTTGCGTATCGTGCCATTCACTTGCTCCATCAATAACAAAAAATTTAAACACAGCGTAGTACATCTGTTCTTTTGAAACTCCTTGTGTGATGTAAGAATCACATATCTGTTTGAATTTCTGTATCGCTCTAAGAGGATCTTCTCCAACTCTACCACGAAAATTTCCAAAGTTCTGGAATTGAGCTATCATACCCGGATCTGGACGAAACTTCGGAACATTTATATCTGGAGCACCTACTCCTATAGCAGGAGCACGGAATGGAACTTCTGGTGGACCATTAGTAAACCATGGATTTTGAATATTCGCCATTTCTCTTTCCTCTTGTTCTCTTCTTTTCTTATTTGCAAGTCTGATTAACGAATCCGGATTATCAAGGATCTGAACTAGCGGTTCAAATCTGAGCCTTCTTCGCATACACCAAACCTAAAAACCTGAGAAAACTAAACAAGCAAAAAGCGTAAAACTGATAAAAACAAATATAAAAATAAATGCAACTATCACTAAAGGATAAACACCGTGGTCACACGCTACCGTCCCCGGCAGCGGCGCCAAAAACTTGGTGGTCCTTTGTGTGTTCTAAAATAAATGTAAATAATAATCGAACCACAACCGCAAGTGTACGGTTGTCCCAAGTAGTAATTCTGATAAATCAGATTCGTTCCAAGGACGGAATGGTTGATCACAATGTTTAGCAAGTAGTGATTGATGCACTTATGAAAATAAAAGACAATAATATATTTGTTTGGTTTTTGTATTAATTCTAAGGAATGAAAGACTAATGCGAAAATGTAAATAAATAACTAAGACGCAAGTAAATAAAAGTGATACGCAAGTAAGAGCAGGTAGTACTTGAGAGGCGCAAGGGTTTACCTAACTATCATTCATTTCATACATTGTTAAGGGACAAATCGGTAAATTTGTATTGGTCGGGATTCTAAAATCTCCTTACCCCCGTCAGGGTGGACTAAGGAGCAACTCTCAAATGCTACAAACCCCGTCAGGGTGATTATAGTCCATTCTCAAGTGTTTAAGTTCAAATTACCCAATAGGCCATAGGTTTAATTAAGCTCGTCAGAGTCAATAATTTCTAACCTACATTCATTAACTAGTTCGGTACCTAAACCCCCCGTCAAGGTGATCCAATCGCCACTAATTGGAATAGCCTAGATACTAAGACCTATGATTGGTTAATTACGTCAATTATAGTAGATAAAGCGCAAATTAAAGAAAAATACAATTCACCCAATTTGATTTAAATAATAATAATCCCAAATCCAAATGTATAAAACGAAATCAAATTGGGATTAACCCATTATGCGTTCTCAAGCACTAAATTAGTTTAGCTCATAATAATTGAAAAGATAAAAACTAAAGAAATAAATAGGTTCAACATGTTTTACAGAATAAAATAGAAGAACCTAATTACGGAATTGAATTGGCTGAGAAGTGGAGATATAGACCGTCTCCAGCTCTTGCTTCTTCTCTTCCTGCCTCTAGCTTCTTCTCTGGTGTCTGACTCTTAAGCGTATGTTGTATTATGAAAAAGATATCAAGTGTCTGAAAATAGAGGTCTAAAGCCCTTTTATAATGTTAAAAACGGATTAGGGCTTGGACTTAGGAATAAATCAATAATTAAATGTCCAAGCCCAAATTCTAAGCCCAAAATCCCGTAACTGCTGATACACCTTCACTAAAACGGCTTTTCCCGATGCGTTACAACTCCGATTGACCTCATTCCAGTTGCTAAAGTTCCGTAACTCGATAAGGAATGTTTTCTCTTCAAAGGTCAGCGGCTAAATCATCTCTTAAGCACCTCGAAATCAGCAATCTATAGCCTGGAAAATGGATTTTCAGCTCTAAAAATAATATCTTCGGGATTTATCTTCAAGTCTTGCCTCTATATCGCGATCTTTGACTTTCTCCTTGGATTCCTCTTCTAGCTAACATCTAAAACCTGTAAAATCTTCACTAAAAATACCAATATTACGCACAAAAGCTTAATAAATCAAAAATGCCAGAAATAAAAGAGGAAAACCATATTATTGCATATTAGCACCAAAAGTCTATCTAAGTAGTCAAATAAACACCAAAAATGATGTCTCCTAAGGGTCGAAAATAAGAACAATTAAGGAGACATCAACCGCACACTTTTGGAGAGAGGTTCTACACTCCAGGAGAAAGAAAAACCAAGGGTTCAACATCATTCCACCTCTTTATCACTTATCCATCATCATTTTGGTGTAACTCTTATCCTTTTTATATTTATTAACTTGAATATGAATATGATTATCATTGTATTTCATATTTTAATTATGAACCAAAACCCTAATAGCTTGAGGTTTGCTATATGTATGAACCATATATGATTATTTGATGATTTCACGTATTTGGGGATAATTCTTTTTCATTAAATTGTTAATTTTTACGTTGATTATATACTTGTATGTTAATTTTCATATTTTACCTTGATCAAGTATTATGCTGAATTAGTATTTTGTTATCGTCCGGAAGGGGGGGCGGAATACAGAACTAGTATATAGACGTTTGGTGTTTGTTATTGAACCGAGAAGTCTTCCCTAACTTGATAATCAATAGGGTTAGTGTTTATGCATTTGAAAAAGTTATAGGGTCAGTCGGGAGAGTTCCCAAGCATTTTTAGACAAACCCTCTATCTACCCTGGAGGGATTTAGGGAGCTTATAGATTCCTGACTAACGCAAAAAAAACAATTTACCCTTATGTCTATAATCATCTAAATCGTTACTATCGGGGATTACTAGGAACCCTGATGTTCAATATTAGATATATTGCTATTAGGTATTACTTAAACCGAGGTGTTATGGAGATTTAAGCTGATTGTATATTAACCGCAACTATTTGAGAGAAAAAAGATAGAGTTTTTAAAGAGCGTAACCAGAGTACCAATTCTATTGGAGTGGTGGGTATTTATAGATGTTGATAGATGTGTGAAAGGCTTCATGGGAGTAGTTTTTTAAACATAATATAGGTGTGAGACATAAGTCTAGGCGAAGTTACCCTATTGTTGCATCATATAGCCTCATGATGCTTGCGCGCGTAACTCATCCTCATGAGATTGTCTTAGGAATGAGATATGATCGCTCTCTTCCTTGAGAATCAGTATATTGATCCCTCAGCCTAGCAGAATTCCTCAAATTTAAGTTTTTTGGGATTTCTTTATGCAAGGCTGAGTTTTGGCATTTATATTTCCTTACTAGCGTCAGATTGCCATTTGGAGCAAAGTTCCATACGGTCTTGACATATTGTTTTTGTTTTAGGTAGCCTAAACAAAGGATATAAATATTCGGTAGCTTATGAATACAATTCGGGTAAGCTCAAAACTCTTCGTCAGTTCTCCTAATAAGTTATCAAATGATTTCAATCATAATTCTACTATAAATAAATTTTATTGGTGGACTTTTCATGCTCTGTTAAATGTACACAATTTTTGGTGTATATTCTTAATGTTTTTAGTGTCCGCCCCATCAGATTCCATTTGTCCTTGACAAAATTCTGAAACTCCACGTTGAGACACAACACTACCTCGATTTGAAATCTACTCTATTTACTGTTATGGACAACCAATAAAAAACAACGCGTTAAGTATCGGGAAGTGGTTAGAGTATCTCCTTGATATGTGCATAAATCGTGTAGGCATTATGTAATCCTCGTCCCTAAGTTCCAAATGTCACTCCATGTAAAACCTGGTCCTTTGAAGCTCAAGTTAATTAAGCCATATGGGCTCTTCCATCTTTAAAACCTAGTCTCCCACTCCCATTAAGACCCAAAGGTAGGGCAGTATAAAATTTTATGTATGCATTAGATCAACCGCATCCGATTTTGGAGTTATGGACTATCGATCGAACAAGTATTTACGAGCCAGACCGCCGCTACGCCATTCATTGTCAAACAACTCTAGACTCGAGGAACTCATCGAATGGGACTGTCTTGCACTTTCAAGAGCCCATTCATGTCTCAATATTTTTGATAGAATAATCTAGTCACGAGACATCATTTTTGGTTCATTATGTTCTTAGCTGACGGAGTTTCCCTGTTATTTGATATATTTACATTTCTTGCCCTGTTTTTGAGATTTGTTACTTTTAGAACATGTTACGTGTAATTTGTGTGTTAAGTGTTAAGATCTTAGGTATAAGGGTGATATTAGATGCAAAATCGTGGATACGAAGTCGAGAAAAGAAGATCAAAACCAAAAGAAAGAGTTAAAGGACAAAGAAGACGTTTTTAGAAAGTGCAAGAGTTGCCGACCAAATTTAGGAAGTATATTGTTATCAATTTAGCGTGATATTGACAAAGAATTTGGAGGAACCTTTTTATATCCAAATAGTATTCTGATTAGGAATGTCTGGCCACTGACGGTTCGTGATTTTGAGTTATAACAAAGAAGTTAATGAAGTGCAACGTCTATTGGCCAGACCAGTCCACTTTTTAAGAAAAACGTGTTTTGGTTGGATTAGGTCACTTAAACCTAGCCCATAGACCTTATTTGGTACTAGCACCTATAATATATATATATATATATATATATATATATATATATATATATATATATATATATATATAACTGTTTGACATTAGAAACATGTCCTTACCTTTATTTTACTAAAAAATTCATCAGAGAGAGAGAGAGAGAGAGAGCAAGTTGTCTTGAGTAAGAAGCAATAGTGAAAGTCCTAACAAGGGGTGAATAGGATACTAATAAGATTAATGCCTAATTAAATAGGGATCATGCATTGGTGTAAATAGGTTTGATATGAATAGAAGACGAACCATCAATGTACGATAAGTAAAGAGATAAGGGATAGAAAGTACACAACAATGTATAGTGGTTCGGTTATCCCTACTCCACTACCTAAGGATGCCACCTTAGGATTTTAAGACTTCTTAAATAAGCTCCAGTGTCTCTCTTAACCGGGGTGAGAATACAATACCCTTACAACCACTTCGATTCCACGAAGCAAACTCTTGTGCTAACGCAACACAAGGAAACCGATCATACTCACTATACTCAAACTCTCTCTTAATCTAGCTATTACAAAGACTAGATCTAAGAGGATAAAAACAAGTGTTTGATTGGTTGATATACTTTCCTAAGAACTCCTAAAGAGTAGATATAACTTTAAGCTTTAAACTCCTCTTGATTTGGATTTGACTTGAATGCTTCTTGAATTAAACTCCTTGATTGAGTAGATTAGGCAAGTTGAATGATCCAGCTTAGATGGATAAACTTTGATAGCTTGAGACCTCTTTGATGAATGTATAAACTTGTAATAATTTTATTGGAAAAAGGTGAGGAATTGCACATCATTAAACTCCCTTTTATAGACAATTTTTTTCCTCTGGTTGGTATGCCGGTCTGATTTGTCTTCTAGTCCAACGGTAGAATCCAACGTGGCATGTGACCGTTGGGAAACGACTCTCTCCATCGATATGCCGGTCCAACTCAATGAAAAGTACCTTGGAAAATAATGTTAATACATGGAAACATGCATTTAGATATGACAAGTGTAATGCACTATTTTGGGGATATTTAAAACACGATTTGAAAAATATTGAAACAAGATTTAAAAGGACGTTAGGACAACAATCTGGAGGTCAAATGTCCCGACTAAGGTACGTATATTCAATTGGAAAGCATGTAATAATGAAATACCCACATGTACAAATCTTGAAAAAAGGAAATGCGAAGTGGGATTCGAATGCAAATGGTGCGGGAATGGTGCAGATTCGGTGGAACACCTGTTACTGACATGCGGATTGGCAAAAATAATATGCGCAGGATCGGCACTACAGATTAGTATTGCGAACCAAGATATACAACTGGGTCAATGGATGATCAACATAGTGGACAATTCTACGAAAGGAGGATGGAGACTGGAAGTAATAATATCATATATATTAGTTATGATATGGAAGGCGAAAATGAAAAGTCGACATAGTAAGATAAACGTTGAAACCGATGAAGTGATTTATACTACAAATTTTGGTATGATTGAGAACTTTGGAAATGGATGGGCAACAGCGGATCAAAGGACTATGATAGGACAGGAAAGGGAGAATCTCAACGACGAAAATATTGATTTTGAAACAAATATGACATTTATGTGTAACACATCGTTTGATCAAGCATATAATCCAACAGGGATAGGGATCGTCCAGATGTGCAAGAATCCATACTCTCAGGTGGAATCTTCTACTACAGCAACATGTAACTCATGCGAGGAAGGAGAGGCACTGGCAATCATTAAAGCTTTAGACATGGGGAAAGAAATTCGACAGGAAAGATTTACGATTTTCTCAGATAATCTTGAGTTAATCCAAGGTATCACGCAAGTGTCGACTGTTAGGTGGAGGCTCAAACCGTGGGTCAAACAAATTTGTAAGCTGCCAACGGAAACCGAGCTGGTTTACTTTAAGCACATCCCGCGAAAATGGAACACCAGAACCGACTCACTAGCAAAAAAGGCCAGACACAGGGTAACGAATCAATAGATGCAAGTTAGTAATATAGAAGGACATTTCATTATATTAGGCATAGGATTAGGTTGATAAAGCTTGTATTTTAAGTTATGTAATTTTAATTTCCGACAAAAAAAAACATTATAATCCCTTGGTGAACTTTTATATTACTTGAAGCCCTTTTTCTTCTTCCATCGTTTTCAGTGAGTAGTTAGAAGGGCTTTGTATTGATAGAAGGTGCAAATGCATATAAGAGATATATGGCGCATTTGAGTTATGTGGTAACTATCACCTATCACGGACGTTGATGCCTTATCTTGGGCCTCCTAATGGAGACGAGACGCTCATTAAAACTCAACTATAAATTGACAATGAGTTATATCCTTTACCAAGACAACTCAACTATATATACCAGAAATTTATAGAACCGAAAAAAGATATATAGACCAAATAATTTCACATTATTTCTGTAGTGTGGCCGTATGGGGGTGGGGTGGAGGAAGTCTAACTGAGGAATAAACACGCTAGTTTGAATTTTTTTCTTTTTTTACAACATAAAACGTAAATATTACAAAATAGTTTTTAACCTTCTAGATGTGAAAATCGATATGTAAGATCTAACTGGTAATCTGTCTAGAGTTCCACGCGGCTCGGTCAGCCATGCCATCGAGACGTCTCTGAATATGCTTAAAGAACATCTGACCATGTTCCACAGCATACTCGATAATCCGCTTGATATAAAGTTTGACCTTCCACCACGTCGCTGGCAGCGACCTAATACCTTGAATCAAATCAAGGTTATCTGAGCAGATAATAGTTTTTTGTCCCATGCTATCCATAACCATCTTTGTTACTTCCAGGACTACTATCGCCTCTCCTTCCGCTGGTGAGTCTGTCCATATCGGTTTCGAGAAAATCGCTCGATAGCCCGTACGTGTATCTCTTTGGATTATCCTAATTCCGATCTGCTCAAATCGTGTCTTAAAATATGTGTCGCATCTAAAAATCACTTGTGTACCCACGAGTTCCTCCAGATTCTAGGGGTTAGGATTGATGGTGCCCACTTCCCGCGTTGGAGGCGAAGCGTAATCTATCCAATTTTGGCCAAAAAGATCCATCATACCTGCATTAGTAGACAATAGAACCGTATCTATATCCAGTGTTGTATTTTCATATAAACTTTTCATTTTATGTTTCCAAATATTCCAAAGAGTTAGCATCACGTATGACCCCACTACGTGCTTATCCCATGTCTATCGTCTCATGACCGGTATAAACCTTCGTGAACCATTTCCCCAAGGACTCGGGATCTGTCTCGGGGGCCTTAGTTGTATTGCCGAACCTGTCCAAACCTGTTTACAAAATGCACATGTAATTAGAAGATGGGTCAAATCATATCACCTTTTTATCACCCATTATGTGGACCAATCATAAAAGAAAGATAAATTGATTATTAAGAAAGACAAATCATAAGATTAATTTATCTGAAATCCGCGTAGAAGGTGATAAAAATATGATATGATTTGAAGTAATATCCAACATTACTCATAAAAAGATTACCACTAAAATTTTAAAGTATTTGATTACAACTTTTTTTGGAAAGGATGATATCTTAATATTATATATAGTGCAACTAAAATAGTGTTGTTATGATATATATATATATATATATATATATATATATATATATATATATATATATATATATATATATATATATATATATATATATATATATATATATATATTCTTTTGAATACATATAAGAGCTATTTTGAATTTTGATTCCAATAAAAGTCTATCTCAGGGCTTTTTTGTCTCTGTGGAGTAGTCTAATCACTAGAACAACTATCGATAGTGTCAAATATATATTAGAAGATCAATAAATTGATCTAGTAGTTGAAATACTTATGTAATGAGCAAATGATCTTAAAATTCCGATTTCTAAACAAAATTTTAACCCTAAACCTTAATCCCTAATATTTTGATTTCTGATTTTTTTTCCAAAAAAAAAAATCGAATCAAAATCGAGATTACGTATAATGTTCCGATATTTCTGATTTCCAATTTGTATTTCCGTTTCTCATTTTTTATTTTACAATACAAATATTATTTTTGATATATCTACAATTATTAATTATTATATTTATTAATTAATATATATGTGTAATATATTCGATAATCAATGTATACAAATTATATAACATAATTACATGACCTAACACAAGTCACATTTACTTTTGTCTAATGACGTATTTTCTTTTCTTTTTTTAAAGTCTAATGACGTCTTGGTTTCGTCGTGGAAAGTATATATACATACTAATTAATTAAAGTGTTATACCATCTAACTGATATAAATTCTTATAAATTTTTAATTTTATAATGTAATTTTTAGTTATATAGTTATAATTGTTTAGTATGATATTTTGTTTGAATGGAAAAAATAATAGAAATGGATTTTTTTTCTGAAAAATAATTGATAATTCCAAAAATAATATAAGATTCGATATTTTTGATTTTCAGACCAAAAGTTTTGAAATTTCCAAATCAAAAGTTCCAAAAATTTTGAACCAAAATCTTTGCATTCTCGATTTCGAAATATTTTTTCCAATTTTCGGATCGGATTGTAAAAAACTATTCCGAAAAAATTCAATTTTTTTCCAAAAGACCCTTGTTCCGATCCGGCCCATCTGAGTTCCACACCTAATCTTACTTGAGTAACATGACTCTTAGATGTATTAAAAAATATATTGTACAAAGATCTTTAACACATAAGGTCTTAATAACCAATTTTTTGATGTAAAACCCAACTTTCCTATAGTGTTCTTGTTAGAAACCTCTCACCTTATACAAAACCGAACAAACCTTCAAATAAAGAATACATACAAAATACTATTTAATTTTTAAAATAAAAAATTCAATTCCATAAACTAAGGACACGAAGCACGACTGGAGTTCGAGATCTACGCTAAGAGACACCGTCAACGACAACCACTGACTATAACACTTATCAAAATTTTGTCACAGATTTAGCTTTTGACTCTAAGAGATTTTCAATTTTGTACATTTAATGTAATTGGCAACACTGAGCGAGTAGTCTAACACCGAGTAAAAAATGATCACTGGGTAAAAACACCACGTAACTAAGAATCAATTTAGTTTTGAACACTGTGCATTTCTTCTCCAATGAGTAGATTACAAGGTAATTTTAAATATGAGCAACACTATCTAAATATTGAGTAAGTCATTTTTCTGTAGTGAGCACATTCGTTTGACACTTAACACACTCATATTGACACTTGAACACTCTCGGTTTGACACTAAGCGCATGTGTTTTGACATAAGCATAACCGTGTACAAACTAAGAAAAAAACAAAAAATTGAACAAGCATTATATTCTTTTTTAATATGTAATCAGTTTAAACTCGATATTTAAAAACATTACTAGAAAATAACTACATAAAAAATAATTTTTACAGCTTCATTGTACTAAAAAAAAGTTTAAAATAATTAGCCGGCGGATGAGAATATATCTCACCAATGGGTGAAAAGAAAAAGGAAAAAGAGATAAAAAGGAAAAAAATCTAAAACCACGGGTACTTTTTGATGAAGGAAAGTAAAACAAATTACAAAAAATTATTTAGGTGATGTCATGATGACGCCACCAATTTTTTCTTCTTCTTCACAGATTTGTTAAAATAACAAAAATCCTCACTATGGAAGCTATCTAAAAAAACATTAAAAAACAACTTTACGAAAGTTTTGAATATTTATCATTACGAGCTCTAGATCGCACTATCACCAAATTTATGACCTCCATTAACAAATCTACAATAGTATCAACGACAACCACCACTGCATATCTAAAGATTTGCAATATCGCGTGTTTTTACCTTCATCATTATTGCAAACCATGAAATTAACCACCTACTAAGCTTCAAATCTACAAAAATACTTCAGCTCCGGAGATATTTCCTCAACTCACATACCATACTACATTAAGCACCACCACAAAAGTATCCAAAGCCACCACTACCTTCGCTACTAGTATCCTCTTCTCAACTCAACTACCTTCCATAACCACAATTTTTTTTTTTATCTCCATTAACAAATCATTTTGACTAGTATAGCCAACATCACCAACAACACCATCATATTTAGTGGAGACGTTATCACTAAAGCTCTATTTTTTCTAAATTTTATTGTGCATATGTAAATCCATAAGAGTTCTTTGAGGATCCTTTGTCATACAATTATATATAGCTACTTGAAATAAAGACAAAATAAAACTACAAATATAAAAATAACTTATCAGACTAAATACTAGTCCTCGAAAATGGCACCAAAACTTAATGTAAGGTGATGTCTTTCTATTTGTGATAAATAAATCCCCTTAGGATACATCATTTTAGGTAGAAATTTGACTTAGTAAGTTGATTTATAAGCATATTTTTCTATATCGCACTTTCTTCTTTCAAATTTGTATTCTTGTTACTTTTAGAGCTTTTGTGCGTTAATTTGCTTGATTAGTGTGAAGTTATTAGTTGCATGGATGCTAGAAGGCACCGAGATGAAGAGAAGCAGTGAAGTTTAAATTCCAAGAGCAAAAGAAAGTGTCAAAAGAGAGAAAGATATCACTTTAAAGAAGGAGGAGGAGCATTCAAAACTGGAAAGTCTTCACTTCTAGGTTCCCCCAAGCCCAAACGGTGCATATTCATACCTGGTGGTTCAAATGGAAAGAGGTGCACCTCTGAGTTAGCGAAAGAAGTGGAATCAGGTGATTTGGACCTACGTGTGAAAGTTACACTTGTTTTACTAAAGTGCGTTCAGCAGTTGCGGAAATAAGAAAATGGATTTGGACCCTAAATCATATAATTATGTTAAGAAAAGCCCCAATCCGTTTTTATGACCTATATAACACTTCCCAAGCCTCAAAATTCAGTACGCTTCATTGTTTTTCAAATTTCAAAAGAGATAGTAAAGGCAAGAGTAGGAGTTGGAGGAACTCTTTTCTCCAAGCAACAACTCAAGTCATTCCTCTATTTATTTTATTTCCGTTATTAGGAACATGTATAATTCTAATTTTCTTTTTGTTTTTATTATTATGAGCTAAATAATCAAATATTTGAGAATCGCGATATGGGTTGAACCCTAGTTTAATTAATTTAGTATTTCGAATTTGGGATTTTCCAATTTAAATCAAATTGTGTATATTTATATTGCCTATTATTTCGATCTTGTTTACTATTTTTAATTAAGGCGCGAATTAGAAATAGGTTTTAGTAATTAGGCTACTCACTAATGGCAGTGATCATCCGGAAAAGGGGGGGGGGGGGGGGTTAATTACAGAACTAGGTAATAGACGTGTGGTATTCGTCATTGATCCTGACGGGCTTGACTAACCACTTAGACAATTGGGTAATTCACTTAATCATCTAAACGTAGCTTATAATCGCCCTGACAGGGTTTGTAATACTGTAGGATAGCTTCTAAGTCTACCCTGACGGGAGTTAGGAGATTATTGAATCCTGACTAAAATAATATATCGATTTTAACCTTTAACGAAAGCACTAAATATATGGACTTAGGTATTCCCTAGCGAGACTCAAATATACTCTCATATATGCGTCTAAACCTTTAATATTTAGTCTTTATTTTCATTCTGTTCTAATTTTTAGTTCATTTACATTATTGCATCTAGTCTCTTTACATTCAGAAACCCAAACAAATATCTATTTCCCTTTTATTTATTTTGTTCTGAATTAATTCTACTTATCTGTTAATCACATCTGTCCTACCAAGCAATGCATGTGGAGATGATTAACCTGTTTTTACTGAATTATTACTTGGACGACCCTTACACTTGCGGTAGTCGGTCCTTTCCTTCAGTGTTGATTTTTATCACACTTTAGGAGCGACCAAGTTTTTGGCGCCGCTGACGGGGATTGCAGCTTGTGACCCTTGTGTTTAATCCTTTAGTAGAGTTAATTGTTATTTTCTGATTTACGCTTTTCTTTGTTTTTTTCTTTCTCAGATCTTATAGGTTTGGTGCATGCTCTCAAATTCTGAGAAATTAATCCGAGCCCAAAAGAAAAGAGAAAGGGAAGAAAAGAAAGCATTGAAATAGATGGCTGATTAACGTAACAACGTTCAGGTGGAAGTAGATGAAGATGGCAACCCGAGAGTTCCACAAATAGCGGCTGATCTACCAGGAGATAATGCTAATATTCGAATTCCCATCCCTCCTAAAGGTCAACCACCACTTTACAACAATCAGGGTGCCCGATTTCAACCTGAAGCCATACCGCGGCTCATCCAACCTAATGAAAACATGCCATTTGGTTTAGCACCGTTGGGACTTCGCCCACCCACGATTTACGCAGTTTGGTTCAAACCAAATGCGAGTATGATCAACCAGTTCATCAATATTGGTTAATACAATGGAGCTGCACGCAATGATTCTATTCAAGCCATGTACAAATTTATGCAGATTTGTGATGCATATATCACTTCAGGAGTTACTCAGAAACACATGTACTTCGCTATGTTCCCATTCTTCCTCAATGGAGGATCTAGTGAGTGGTATTATTATTAACAACACGAAGAAATCACTACTTGGGATTAACTGCAAACCGCGTTTTTCGATAGTTATTATCCTCAGAGTGTCAGATTGAGTGGACAACTTGATTTAGCAGGTTTCCAACAAGAACGTGGAGAAACTGTAGGGGCCGCGTGGTCTCGTTTTCAATCATTATTAAGGAAGTGTCCACTACACGGGTACTCATTGGAGTTACAGTTAGGAATTTTTTATCGCATTTTAGATGAAGCCTCAAAGGAGAAAGTTGATACGATGTTTCAAGGTGGTTTTATGATGTTGACTATAAACCAAGCATTGGCTATTTTGGATCAGATCGTACAGAATGAAATGAGTTGACAACCATCCAAATCACCAGTTCGATTTTCCGAGAAAGGTACATTGAACGTAGATGTATAAACTACTTTGAATGCAAAGATTGCCTCTTTAGAGAACAATATTAAACAATTAATTGAATCCGAAAAGAAAGCTAATGTTCATGTTTTACAAGAACCATAAATATGTCCCAGATGTGGGGCAATTGATCATACATGGGAAGACTGTTATCAAAATCCGGAATCGGTATGCTTCATCAATAATCGTGGTAACCACTACTCGAGTGTTCAAGGCTATTGTAATCAAAACAGAAACCATCCAGGTTTCCAATACTCAATTCCGCAAGGGGCTGCTAATCCAAGAACATATCAAGCAAGGCCCCAAGGCAACAATTACTAGTCAAGGCCTCAACATCAATATCAAGGAGGTAAAGCTCCTCAAAATTATGGAGATCATGTTTATACATAGACTCTTTCTCAGAAGGCACTCCTTTCCCATCCACAAGAAGGTGTAAATAATGCAAGCGATATGCTATGCAAATGAATCAGTTTGTGACAGTATCTGTTCAGAATTCAACCAAACTAGAAGAACAAATGAACCAATTTATGGCACAATCTATTCAAAAGTCAACTAAACTAGAAGAACACTTGCAAAAACTCGTGGTCATAGCACAAAAGAGTCAACAATATCAGCAAGATACAAACGTAAGGGTAAATGAACAATCAGTTGCGTTAGGCATTCTTGAAAACCAAGTATCTCAATTGGCAAAACAGATAAATCAGCGTCCAGAAGGACAGCTACCCAGTGAAACATATATTCCTCATCATTTTGAAGATTATAAGGAGATTTCTCTTAGAAGTGGGAAACAACTACAACCACCTACCTTCCCGATTATGAAAGAAAAAGAGGTAACTGTCAAGCCAAAGGAAGTACCAGATGTAGTTGAGAAAGAAAAAGAACTTGTTATTGTTGAAGATGTAGTTGAGGAGGTAGTTGATGGTGCGAGTGAAGATGTAATTGGATAGCCTAGTAATCCTACGAAAGAGAATACAAAGAAAGATATGGTCGTCAAAGATAACCGCCATCCCCCTTCTTTTCCATCACGTGTCGAAAAGAAGAAAAATGAAAAAGAGTACAAGAAGTTCATAGACATGGTGAGGAATTTATAGATCAATCAACCATTTCTGGATGCCATCTAAGAAATTCCAAAGTACGTGAAATTTTTGAAGGATGTGCTTTCCAACAAACACAAATACTATGAGGAGAGATGGTTGGTTTGCCGGAGGAGTTTAGTGTAATATGTCAAAGTAAGTTGCCTCCAAAAGTAGCGGAGATTTAATATCCCTATATCTATTGGTAAATAATGGACCGGGAGAACGTTGTTTAATCTAGGTGCGAGTATCAATCTCATGCCTAGATCGGTGTTAGAGGAATTGAGGATTGGGGATGCAAAGCCTATACCATGGTCATAAAATGTCGGATATATCGTTAGCCCATCCATCCTGAAGGAAGGATTGAAGACGTCCTTATAAAAGTAGGTAACTTTATATTTCCTTGTAGTTTCATTATACTTAATTACGACGCGGATATGAATGTCCCCATCATTTTGGGAAGACCATTCCTAGCCACGTGGCATACTTTAATTGATGTAGTGAATGGTGAGCTAATCATGTGAGTGCAAGACGAGGAGGAAAAGTTCAATGTGTTCAAGGCGATGAAGTTCCCCGCTTCTCTAGAAGATTGTTTTTTCTTGGATGATATTGAACATGTGGAGAAGAAGCGAACCATGGTTGTGGCAAATTTAGGATTGAAGGAGATAGAGCTATGAAAGAAACCACCAAATAAATCTCTTCTAGATCCTAAGGAGACTCCACACCTTGACTACGCAAAGAAGAAGGACAAGAAACGTGATGTGAGGGTTCCAAAAGAACCCAAGAAAGAAAGAAAGATGGAGAAGTTCAGAGTAGGCGGGGAAGTCTCATTGAAAAAGCTTGATCCTCCACAATAAGCATGTAAATCCAAAAGTTCTTGGCTAGGACCATTCATGGTTGCAAGGATTGTCTCTGAGAAGCTAGTTGGAATAAAGGCTAAGGGATGCAAATTACAAATAATTAACATTGATAAACTTACTCACTGCTGGGGAGGTTATGTTAAGAAATGATTTTGGAGGTAACCCGTCGAGATTAACGACGTTAAATAAAAGCCAATTTAATTGTATATTAGTTTATTGCTTTCTGTCTTTAAATTCGTAGTGTATAATAGAGTAATTTGATGTTTATTTGTATAAATTTTTAAGAAATGAGAAGGGTTTGAGTGTTTTGATGTTTGCAGGTATTAAAATCTTTGAGTTTAAGGTTGAACAGGTGTGAGACGGAGTGATTACGCGTCTAAGTGTCTGTATGCGAAAACACAGACCGGTTAGCTGGCCATGCCACTGGGATCCCGGTCAAACTCTCTGGAGCTGGAGCACTTAGACGCACGTGTAAAGTGCATTGGCGAAAAAAACAAAATCGCGCCCGGCAAGCAGGTCCTACCGCCGGCATGCCAGAGAAATTCTCTGGAATTCTAGCCCTTATACGCACGTAGAAAATGCGTCAGCGAGAAATCGAAGGTGCGATCGGCTAGCCGGTGGATTCACTAGTATGTCGGCCCAGAAAAAAGTTTTGCTGCACAAGAAAAGAAAAAAATATTGTCTTGTGTGAGGAGCTGATGCTCCTCACCTTACTGTCTTGGGAGACAATACACGCAACTAAAAGTTGAGTTTATAAAAAAAAAAGATATTTTAACCTAATCCTTATGGAAACCAATTTCTTTCTTCTTTTTACCTCAGCCTATCACACAAAACACCATTGTTGGCCAGCCCAAACTCTGAAAATTCATGTATTCCAACATTAAAACACCAAATTACCATCCAATCTTCCCTCTAAATATCATCCAAACATAGAATCATATCACAGATCTTTACAAAATACCAAAAAATTCTAACTTTAATCCAAAAAAATTTCTTCACCAAACTTTAAAATTTAGCCATTAAAACCTCTCCAAAACCATTAGATATTGATTAACTAGCTCAGAAAATATCACAATCCGTATCCATATACCTTCAAAAACACCAAAAGTCACAAATTTTATCCAAAACTTTTTGGAGTTCTTGAAGCTTTGAGTTTGGGGTCATTCGAGATGACATGAAAGTGGAGAAGTTATCAAGAACATGAAGAGAAAAGCGAGGTTGGTGTTGAGGAAAGATTTCTGAGGAGGATGTGATAATTTAGAGGGGAAGAGATGATTAAAGTAAAGGGAAATACGAGTTCGAGTTGATGAAGAATACGTTAAAGAAGATGAATTCAAAGGTGTTTGATCTATACATCGTCACTAAGAAGACTTCACAATCCCGACACGTTGCTACATGTAATTGGCCTAGTGCCGATACAGATACGTTTCCTTCTCCCTTTTTCTCATTTAGTAGTGTATATTAGTTTAATTTCTTTACAGAGTCTTTTTGAGTCATGGGGACATGACTCATTTTTGAGTTTGGGGTGGGGTAATCGTTGTCCTCATTCCCAATTTAATGTGTTATTTGTTTTACAGCTTTCTGAAAAAACTTAAAAAATTAAATAAAAATTAGTTTAAGGAATGATTTGACCGTAGAGTTTGTTGAATGTCCCCGTAAGCAAATTTTTTGTAAATTAATGATAGAAAATAGTAGACCTTAGAGTTAATGTAAAATGCACTTTGAATGCATGCAAACACTAGACGATACATAGAAAACATTAATGAACAATGCAAAAGAAGTAAGCTTGTACTTAGTGAGAATGGGTGGTGTGTAGAACGTGAGATCTAAATGAGTAGAGAAAACACTTAATTATGCACTAGAGGTGAAAATGGAGTGAACTATGTAACTAGGAAAATGATAGAGGAAGTTCTTTGATAGCCACTTGAAACCTTTTTAGCTTTCTAACCCGTGATTTATTATATCGTTCTTAGCCCCATTTTTTAGCCTTTAAGCCTTTCTTTTGAAGCCATATTATAAGCCTATCCTTTATATGTCAGGACTATACCATATGAACCACACTTGAATCACAATTTCTTAAGACTAGTTGTCCTTGACCTTGAGTTTGGAGTGAGGAATTTGTTATTACATCTGTTGAGTAGATTTGTGATTTACTTTAATGATTATGCACTTTATTGTAAATTCCTTTTTTGGTTTCTAAGAAGAAAAAAAAAAGAGAAAAAAAAGAAAGAAGAAAATTGAGAAAATAAGTTAGCATGATAATTCACATTAAAAGAATGACATGTTTAACTTACAAAAAGATATTTAAAAAGAAATGGCAAAGAGAATATTTTTATTATAATCATATTGATAGTTTTGGGTCTATATGGCGATGCTAAATTTGTGCGACAAGTGAGTGAGTGTAAACTCAACTTCAAAGCAGATTGTTGAAGGCTAGTGAGGAGAGAGCCAAAAGCTCACTTTTCATTATCCAAACGTACCATATACCTTCCCTAAGCCTACGCTAAAACTGAAAAGACCTCGTGATTCTTAGGTACATAGTTGAAAACATTTTTTATAATAGGGAGTAAGTTAAGTGGAGCGCTCAAAACCAGTAAAGATCGATGAACACCCTATAGCCACCATCTCGAGCTAAGTATCAAGTGTAACCTTCTAGCATTGTGGAATTAATTTTGGATTGATATTATTTATGTGTTTGATTTTGTATGTTAGGTGTATGTGTGCATTAATTCTTAGGTTGTACTATATGAAATTTGTTATGAGTTTTGCTTTGGGTATATTCTTTAAGATTCTGCATTTGCTTCTTACAATAGACCTCCACTTTTGTTCTTACTTTGTCGGGATAACAAAGGCTTGAGTTGGGGTCTTTATGTCTCCCTGTTTTTGATAAATATATCCCCTTAGGAGATATCATTTTAGGTAGAAATTGGACTTAGTAAGTTGATTAGAAATAGGTTTGAGTAATTAGGCTATTCACTAGTGGAGGTGATCATTCGGAAGGGGGGTGGGTTTAATTATAAAACTAGCCACCCAAACTCAAAAATGAGTCGTGTCCCCACGACTCGAAAAGACTCAATAAAGCATTTAAACTAATCTACACTAAGAGGAAAGTTTAGAAAACGTATCTTAACCAGCGCGAGGCTATTTATCGGTGTTGCGTTCTGGACCCTTATCTCGCGTAATAGCATCATAAATCGCGTTTTGAAGTGTATTTACGCCTAAGATCAAATTTCGAAGCAGGTCCAACTCTTTTGTAACGTTTCCCAAGGTAGCAATCATCTTCTCCTGATTCTCTTCCAACACCTGAATCTTCGATTCCAACTCAGGAACAATTTTCGCTTTCTTTGATTGAGGAGTTCTAGGACTCTTGGTAGCTCTTGTTGCTTCTTCATGGATATTCTTGATTGTGCTCAAAGCTATACTCACACCAACTGAAACAACGTCAATATCTGCGTTCTTACGCGGAATCTTTGCGTCTAGGCACAACTGAGTGATAGTACATGGAAACTTCAGATTTTGTTGTTTCATTGGTGATTTCACGAACTCCATGATTGTATCATAAATGATCTTAGCAACATCAAATGGTTTCTCCTCCAAAATACACTTAATAACAAATACGTGCTCTTTCTTCAACTCGGAAGTGTGTTTAATACCAAAGAAAGTGGGTATTACGAAACGAGACCAAACCTTCGCACGAGGTGTCAAACTACTGCTGTAAAATTGTCCAGGATATCTTTCACCTTCAGGAATTGAGCTAGCCCCATTAACAAGCATGGTCCCCCAAAGGGATTCAAAATCGAAAGAAGGGTCATTAAGAGTTTCTTGGAAAGGGCATGTTCCAGAAAAGTTGGGTAATTTCAAGGATTTCCGAATACGTTCAATAGAGAAAGGAACTACCTTTTTGCGGATATCAATTGCATCACGGGAGGTAGCTAAACCTTCGTAAAATTCTCGCACCAAAGTAGGAATAAACTCAAGCTTCCTTTCTTGCAACTCTTTCCAACCAAACTTAGCACATGTCACAGCATATTCCTTGTGTTCACTACTCATAATATCCTTAGGAAAATTCGTCTCCTCACCAAATTTCAAAAATTCAATTCTTTCACGAACCTGAGTATTCCAACAAGTATAAACCCTCTTAGGATTGTGTGCCCACATCTTCATACGCGGAGGTTTCTGTTAACCTGGTGCTTCCGGAACCTCTTATTCAGTTTCCTTCTCAATGTTCTTCGCAATTTCCTCTTCTGGTTCCTTCTCACTTTCTATCTCATCAATTAATCTTCTCTTTTGACCTGTGATTTCTATTCTGTTAGACTCAAGCTTAGCTTCATCGATTTTTCGTTTAGGACGCGAATCAGGAATCTCAATAGCTTGATCTTGAGAACCACCAATGGTGGTCTTTCTTCTAGGAGCAGTTCTTCGGAAATCACCGGTTCTGTTAGTCATCTCTTACCACCCCAAACTCAAAACTTCAAATAATGAGAAACTAAAAGAAAAAGTTTAGAATTTTGATGTTTTGAGGTTTATGAATTAAAGAACTAGGTGGAATATGAGATGGGTCTTGTTTAATTTGGATGGGAGAAGAAAGAATTGGGTTTAATTTAAGGATTGGGTGAAGAAAATTCTTGGGAAAAACTAAGGATTTGATGATATTTTGGAGAGGAGGTGAGTTGATTTTGTGTTTTTGTGGTGAAAGAGGGTAGGATTTGATGATATATAGTGTTTTTGTTGATGAATTTCGGAGGTGGGGAGGCTATTGGTGCGTTTTAGGTAAAAACCTGCATAAAAGGCTAAGGAAACTAGGTTAAAAACCTCGAAACCGACATCACAGCTTCAAAACCGGGTTCCCGGTTCCGCGTCGCTGTGACGGCGCGGAAAAACACTTAATTTAATTTTTTTTCAAGACCCAAAACGCACCAAAACGCTGGACCCCAAGACGCGGGGTCAGAGATTTTACTCGCCGAAACCGGGTTCCCGGTTCTGAGGAATGCGGGTACCCGGATTTTCTCGATGGCGCGAGTCAAAACGCGCCAAAACGCAGGATTCCAAAACGCTGGGTCAGAGAAATCCACCAGTTACAGCTCCGAAACCGGGTACCCGGTTCTGCCAATGGCGCGAATCAAAACGCAGCAAAACGCAAGCCACCAAGACGCTGTGTCAGAGAATTTCAGAAGTTACTGCACCAAAAGCGGGTTCCCGGTTTCGAAAAACCGGGTACCCGGTTCCGACGCTGTGTCGTGAACCAAGACGCCAAGTGTTGCGTTGAAAAGGTTGGTACCAGCTCCAAAACCGGGTTCCCGGTTTTGTGAAACCGGTTACCCGATTTCTCCTGGACATCCAACCAATTTTTCTCCTATTCTCGCCTCATCGACCCCAAACTCATGACCTTTTTACCCCTGAAATCATCAAAAACAACTACCCTTCCTCATTTCTTAATAATAAACACTAAAATTACGAAAACCAAACTATTCTAAATAGCGAAAATTTAAAAACTCAGCTAATATACAATGAATTGGCTTTTGTTTAACGTCGTTAAGCTCGACGGGTCACCTCACGCTCTTAAGGAGTTTCGAGGAGATACATGACCTCCCCGGGATGTGGATCTTCCGAGCGATTGGTATCTTCACCTCCATGGTATATCTTCAATCTGCGATCGTTAACCATAAAGGTGCGGTTCTCTAGCGGATGTTCTATTTCTATCGCCCTATGAGGTGTAACTTTGGTCACAATGTATGGACCTGACCACTTAGATCTTAACTTACCCGGATAATTGCTGAACTTTGAGTTATACTTCAATACTCTTTGCCCCACTTCAAAGTTCTTTGTACGAATCCGATTGTCATGCCATTTCTTCGTGTTTTCTTTGTAAAGTTTGGCATTTTCATAAGCATGCAATCGGAATTCGTCAAGTTCATTAAGCTTCATCATACGATTCTTTCCGGCTAAGATAGGATCTAAATTCAACTGCGCAATCTCCCAATAGGCACCCATTTCAAGCTCTAAAGGTAAGTGACAAGCCTTACCATACACCATACGATAGGGAGATGCACCAATTGGAGTTTTGAATGCAGTACGATAGGCCTACAATGCATCATCTAACTTCATTGACCAATCTTTTCTTGTAGGACCAACGGTTTTCTCTAGGATTGACTTGACTTCACGATTCGAAACTTCAGCTTGACCATTGGATTGTGGATGATATGCAGTAGATACACGGTGTCTCACTCCATACTTCTCTAGAACAGTCTTCAGATATTTATTAACGAAATGAGATCCTCCATCGCTAATAATCACTCTAGGTGTGCCATGTCTAGTGAAAATATGTGATTTCAAGAACTTGATCACCACTCGTGAATCATTAGTGGGTAAAGCCACCGCTTCTACCCATTTAGACACATAATCAACAGCTAATAAGATGTAGAGGTTACCATTTGAAGGAATGAAAGGACCCATAAAGTCTATACCCCAAACATCGAATATTTCAACTTCTAACACATTATTACGTGGCATCTCATCCCTCTTGGATATGTTTCCGGTAAACTGACATCTCGTGCATTTCTTAACATATTCATGACAATCTTTCACAAGAGAAGGCCAGTAAAAACCTGATTGAAATACCTTCGCAGCAGTTCTGTCTCCTTTGAAATGTCCTCCATACAATGAATCATGGCATCCAGCTATAATGGCTTCAGTTTCTTCCCTTGCTACACATCTTCGTATCATTTGGTCAGCACAAACTTTATAGAGGAACGGATCCTCCCAAAAGAACTGTCTAGCACGATGAGCTAACCTCTTTCTCTCTTGATAAGTAGACCCTTCAGGAAAAACACCACTCACCACTAAATTCGCAATATCTGCATACCATGGAGCTTTATAATCTCGAACCACGAACAAACTCTCATCAGGAAACTCTTCTCTAACTGCTTCAGTACCACCATTCATCTCTGAACCCTCTAAACGCGATAGATGATCTGCAACCTGATTGTCACAACCCTTTCTATCTTTGATCTCTAAATTGAACTCTTGAAGTAATAACACCCATCTGATTAACCTTGGTTTCGCATCCTTCTTTTCCATAACATATCTGATCGCGGAATGATCTGTATAAACAATAACTTTCGCTCCAAGAAGATAATAGCGAAATTTATCAAATGAATACACAAC
This sequence comes from Nemophila menziesii, assembly GCA_029959085.1. Classification (NCBI taxonomy): domain Eukaryota; kingdom Viridiplantae; phylum Streptophyta; class Magnoliopsida; order Boraginales; family Hydrophyllaceae; genus Nemophila; species Nemophila menziesii. The sequence goes on along the minus strand of JARWIR010000001.1, from coordinate 121,677,759 downwards.
TGCTAGTAACTCTTTTTCTGTAACTGTGTAATTAATCTGAGCACCACTAAAAGTTTTACTAGCATAGTAAATCGAATGAAAAACTTTCTCTTTTCTCTGTCCCAATACAGCCCCCATACACAAATCACTCGCATCACACATAACCTCAAACGGTAAATTCCAATCTGGGGGTAACACTATAGGAGCAGAAATAAGCTTTTCTTTGATTGCTTTGAAGGCCGCTAAACAAGCTTCATCAAAAAGGAATTTGAAAACCTTTTCGAGTAAGTTGCATAACAGTTTAGCAATCTTAGAAAAATCCTTAATAAATCGTCTATAGAAGCCAGCATGGCCAAGAAAACTCCTTACCCCTTTAACAGAAATAGGAGGGGGAAGAGTTTTAATTACCTCTATCTTCGCTCTATCAACCTCTAACCCAGAACTCGAAACCTTGTGACCCAGAACAATACCTTCACGAACCATGAAATGACACTTCTCCCAATTTAACACCAAGTCTGTTTCCTTGCATCTTACCAACACTTTCTCCAAGTTATCCAAACACTTATCAAAATCATCACCAAACACGGAGAAATCGTCCATAAACACTTCCAGGAAATTATCAATCATATCCCAGAAGATGGCCATCATGCATCTCTGAAAAGTAGCGGGAGCGTTACACAACCCAAATGGCATTCTACGATATGCAAAAGTACCAAATGGGCATGTAAAGGTAGTCTTATGTTGATCTTCTGGAGCCACGTAAATCTGATTGTACCCGGAGTAGCCATCCAAGAAACAGTAATATTCCCTTCCGGATAATTTATTTAACATTTGATCTATGAAGGGTAAAGGGAAGTGATCTTTTCTGGTGGCCTTGTTCAGCTTTCTATAATCTATGCAAACTCTCCAACCAACTACCGTTCTTGAAGGAATCGCCTCATTTTTATCGTTAAGAACTGTTGTCATTCCTCCTTTCTTCGGTACACACTGAACTGGGCTCACCCATTCACTACTCGAAATGGGATAGATAATCCCCGCATCTAAAAGCTTGATCACCTCTTTCTTCACTACATCCTTCATCACGGGCATCAATATCCTTTGACCTTCAACTGAGCGTGCGTTGTTATCTTCAAGTATAATTTTGTGTTGACAATAGGATGGACTAATTCCTTTGATGTCAGCAATTGTCCAACCTATTGCTTCTTTGTTGGCTCTCAACACACGCAACAGTTTATCTTCTTGAGGACCTGTTAAATTAGCTGAAACAATAACAGGTAGAGTTTCATTAGTACCCAAATATGCATACCTCAAGTGTGCTGGCAATGGTTTTTCTTCCAATTCCGGAGGAGATTCAATTGAAGGCTTCTTTTTAAGAATAATCTCCCCCGGTTCTCTCACAGGTTCATAGGCAAGACGCCTATACTTCGGATTTTCAGAATTAAGGGCTGCCACTCTTTCGGCAAGCTCTTCCATCATCTCAGGCAAGTCTAATGTTAAAGCGGCCTGCAAAATATCATCATAATTAAAACAATCAAATACCTCTTGCGATGCCTGCTCAACTACATCCATTCGGAAGCAATCCTCTTGAGAATCTGGAAATTTCATAGCTCGAAATACATTGAATTTGACTTCCTCGTCTTGAATCCTCATCGTTAATTCGCCATTCTCTACATCGATTAATGTACGCCCTGTAGCTAGGAATGGTCTACCCAAAATGATGGGGACATTTCTATCTGCATCGTACTCAAGTATTACGAAATCAACGGGAAATATAAGTGTACCTGCCTTAACAAGGACATCTTCAATGCGGCCTTCAGGATGTGCAAGAGACCTGTCCGCCATTTGCAAGACCATAGAAGTGGGTCTTGCTTCTCCAATTTTTAGCTTATCAAAGATTGATTTGGGCATCAAATTGATGCTTGCCCCCAAATCACATAGCGCCTTTCCTTTCCATTCTTCTCCAATCGATATCGGAATCGTGAAACTCCCCAGATCAACTAACTTCAGAGGTAATTTACTCTGGCAAATTGCACTACACTCTTCAGGAAGGCCAATCATTTCGTTATCACAGTAAGGCCTTTTGTTAGTGAGTGCCCTCTTCAAAAACTTCGTATACTTAGGAATATCTCGAATCGCCTCTAGTAACGGGATATTAATACTTAGACCCTTCACTCTATTAAAGAATTTCTGAAAATCACCCAAATCACCCTTTTTCTGAACTCGAGATGGAAACGGTGGTGGAGGGCGATTTATCACAATATCATCTTTCTTTTTCGAAACTTCTCTTGGTCTTTCTATTTCTTCAACTTCATTATCTTTCTCATTCTCTTTCTCACCCACTTCCTTTTCTTTTCTTGGAACTTCTTTTTCTTTCATAACGGGAAAAGGAGGTGGAGGAAGGTTCTTACCACTTCTTAATGTAATAGCTTTGCAATCTTCACGTTGTAATGGATTTTCAGTATCGCTAGGGAGTTGCCCTTGTGGACGTTGATTCAGTTGTTTATTAATTTGAATTAGCTGATTCTGTAACAGCTTCATGTTTGCTTCAGATGCATTTTGACGTTCCATAGCTTGTGTTTGAAGAGCAATTAAACTTTCAACTGTTTTCTGAAGGGTAACTACTCCTTCTTATGGATGGGCAGGTAAGGCTTTCTGGTTCAAGTTTTCATCGTAAGTATTCTGAGGAGCTTGTCTTTGTACATAATTACCCTGATTCTGTCCTCCTTGATAATTGTTGTGTGGTCTTGGATTATAGTTGTTACCTTGGGGACGCGGCTGATACGCATATGTAGGATTTGCTGCCCCATTAGGATTTGAGTATTGAAACCCAGGATGGTTTCTGTTAGGCTGATAACCATTACCACTTGAATTGAAGTTACCTCTGTTGGACAAAAACATCACAGGCTCTTGGTTATTCGGACAATTTTCCTCATCATGATCATCTACTCTGTAAATCGAACACATATAAACCTCTTGTGCAGCTTGCACAGCTACCTTCTTACCCGAAAATCCTTCTTTTACAGCTAAAGTAAGCTGCTTCAATTGTTGCTCTATAGTATTCTGAATCTTATTCTCAAGCGTAGCAAATTTTTCTTCCATATCAACGTTATTCACTCCTTTAACCGTTGTTCTTACTGAATTCCACCCAACTTCATTCTTGACTGTTCTTTCTAAAATGATTTTAGCATGAGCGGGTTGAACTTGAAGAAAACCTGCACCACATAACGTATCCAATTTCTCTCTCGAAGTCCCATCAAGGCCTCTATAAAATATTTTTAGCTTTTGTTGTTTTGAAAAGCCATGAGTGGGAACTCTACGTAAACACATCTGGAATCTTGTCCAACTCTTACCCACGGTTTCATCATATTCTTGACGCAAATGCGTCAATTCTAATTCAGCGTCTAATCTCATGTTACTTGGGTAATACCTGTCAAAGAAAGCAGTCTCTAATTGGTCCCAGATGGTTATCTTAGTAGGATCTTGTGTATCGTGCCATTCACTTGCTCCATCAATAACAAAAAATTTAAACGCAGCAAAATACATCTGCTCTCTTGAAACTCCTTGTGTGATATAAGAATCACATATCTGCTTAAATTTCTGTACTGCTCTAAGAGGATCTTCTGATGGTCTACCACGAAAATTCCCAAAATTTTGGAATTGAGCTAACATACCCGAATCTGGACGGAATCGCGGAACATCAATATTTAGAGCACCTACTCCTATAGCAGGAGCACGGAATGGAACTTCTGGTGGGCCATTAGTAAACCACGGATCTTGATTCATCACTATCTGAACTTGAGGATTAGGATTTAGTGGTGGATTTGGAGGAATAAGGCCAGGTGGTGCTAAAGGTTGGCCACCTGCACCTAGTTGACCTGGTTGGTTATTTTGTTGATCTTGAAGATTTATCTCCTCCATTCTGTTAATTAATTCTGCTACCTCTAAAGCTTCTCGTTCTCTCTTTCTCTTGTTAGCAAGTCTGACCAACGATTCTGGATTACTAAGGATCGGAGGTGTTGGCTCTAGATCCTTGAATAGCCTTCTTCGCATACACCAAACCTAAAAACCTGAAAAAAGATAAACAAACAAAAAGCGTAAAGCTGATAAAATAAAATAAATGCACCTATCACTAAAGGATAAACACCGTGGTCACACGCTACCGTCCCCGGCAGCGGCGCCAAAAACTTGGTGGTCCTTTGTGTGTTCTAAATAAATGCAATAAATAATCGAACCACAACCGCAAGTGTACGGTTGTCCCAAGTAGTATAACTGATAAAACAGATTCGTTCCAAGGACGAAAGGTTGACTACAATGCTTATCTATTAATATGATTGAATGCACTTATGAAAGCAAATAGAAATAATATGTTTGTTTGGTTTTGTATTAATGCTAAAGAAATGAAAGACAATTATTAAAATGCAAATAAAAGCTAAGGCGCAAATAAAATGATGTGAAACGCAGTATGAGAAGTAGCACTTGAGAACGCAAGGATCCTCCCAATCCTATTTCCTAACTTATGTTGTTTAAGGGCTAAATTGGTCAATTACAATGGTCGGGATTCTAAATTCCTTTACCCCCGTCAGGGTAGACTATAAGGCGATCCTAGAGTGTCACTAGTCCCGTCAGGGTAAATATGATCCACTTTTGGATGGTTAAGTTTTATTACCTCATTGGCCCTAGAATTAGCTAAGTTCGTCAGAATCAATAGCTTCTATCCTAGATTAAATAAATGGTTCTGTATTTAAACCCTCCGTCAGGATGATCCAATTGCCACTAATTGGAATAGCCTAAATACTAACACCTGTTCCTAGTTCATGACGCTAAAAACAGTAAATAATCTCAATTTAAAGAAAAGAGTAAAAGCCCCAATCTAATTTAATTCAACAGAAACCCAAATTCATCATTCGTTATTCAATACGATTGGGATTCACCCATTAATTGTTCTCAAGCACTATGAATTGTTTAGCTCATATTAAAAAGAAAAACTAAATTAAAATAAATGGAATTCATAATTGATTACAAAATTAAAGATAAAAAGAACCTAATTTCCGGAATTGGAATGACTACGAACGGAGATATAGACCCTCTCCAGCTCTTGTAGCTTCTTCTTTCTTCCTTTTGTTGCTTCTCTCTGGTGTTTAATCTTGTGGAATGTGAATTGTATGAGAAATAGAAGTCCAGACCTCCTTTTATAAGCATAAAAACGGATTAGGGCTTGGACCAGAAAATAAAATACTAATTAAATGTCCAAGCCCAAATTCTAAGCCCAAAATCCCGTAACTGCTGATACACCTTCACTAAAACGGCTTTTCCCGCTTCGTTATGACTCCGATTGACTTGAAATCAGTTGCTAAATTTCCGTAACTCGATAAGGATCGTTTTCTCTTCAAAGGTCAGCGGATAAATCAGCTCTTAAGCACCTTTAAATCAGCAATCTATGACCTGGAAAACTGATTTTCAGCTCTAAAAATAATATCTTCGGGATTTATCTTCAAGTCTTGACTCTAATTCACGATCTTTGACTTTCTCCTCGGATTCCTCTCCTAGCTAACATCTAAAACCTGTAAACTTTTCACTAAAAAATACCAATATTACGCGCAAAAGCTTAATAATTTAAAAATGCTAGAAATAAAAAGGGAATTCCGGATTATTGCATATTTAGTCCAAAAGTCTATCAAATTAATTAAATAAACACAAAAAATGATGTCTCCCAAGGGTCGAAAATAAGAACAATTAGGGAGACATCGTATACCTACAGATTTCTTATTCTTGATAGCATTGTAGGTCAACACGTTCCATTGATACTTGGACGTCCATTCTTGGAGACAAGTCACAGTATAATTGACGTTCTTGAGGGCACCGTGACCGTCCGTACTAAATAAGAATCCAAAACAATCCACTTTTTGTGGATAAGAAGCCTGAGGAGTCACGTAAGGTCCCAACACGCCGAGTTGTGACCAAGGAAGTTAAAAATAAAGTCCACAATAAACCCATGAAGAAGAGAATCGAAAGTGAGTATGGGGTTGGTGACGAGGTTGCTTGGAAATCCCCCAAGATATAAAATAGACCACGGGGATTTTAGAATTCATGGATGGGTCAGTTTGTTGTTACAAGAGTTGTTTCGGAAAAATGGATTGAAGTTCAATCAAAGAAGGTTCACAAACTTCAGATAGTAGATGCGCATAGCCTCACTCGATGTTGGTGAGGCTATATAATCAAAAGATGGTCGAGGTAACATGTCTAACTTTGAAGACGTTAAACAAAACTGATTCCGGAAGGAATCTGATGTCTCCTCATTTGTGATAGATTAATATTAGGATGAGACATCATTTTTAGTGATTTAGAAGTCTTTCTAGTCGATTTTCTTGAGAAATATTACACTTTCCTATTTCTAGTCTTGATTTAGTAAATTATTGTTTTTAGAGCATATTGGGTTTAATTATTTATTTAGTGTGAAGCTTTAAAGATAATTATGGAGATTAATTAGAATCCAAGTCAAATATTAAAAGATATGGAAAGATATAAGTATGGAAATTGGAGATAAGGAAAGAAAAGCTAAAAATATGGAAAAGGTAAAAGCTGCCATAAATCTGAATTTCACCACCCACGACCACAAATCAGCTTATATCTCGAATTCGGTGGGGAATTTGGAGAAACAGTCAAGAGCAAAGTTAAAGATCTTTCTGAGACGATGAATTTCGACTACTCATATGCGTCAAACGGATAAGAATTGAAGCAGTTAAGACCAAAACAAACACGGGCCTGATTTCAAATTTTAGGGTTACGAATTTCAGTTGGGCTTGGAGTCCACTACTTACCTTCTCCTTCAAGAAAACGAATTAGGGCTTCTATACACCTATAAATACACCCTTATATCACTTGTAAATCATCCTTGCCTCATAGTAATTATTCCTTAGGGTTATTATCATCAGAATTATTGTAGAAAGTAAGATGAAGTCTTTTACTATTTCTTTTAGTTTATATCCTTCAGGTATGAACTAATTTTCCCATAAATTGGGTTTTGCATCATGTATAATCTATGAATTCTATTTTCTTTCTATCTAATTTTCTTTGGGAATTATACGTTTTAATCTGATATTAGCTGCTTACCTATATATTTGTTTATGTGTTTTGAATTATTGCCTGTTCTAGACTGATCACTTTAGGCTTTCTTAATAGTAGTTAGATGTTCACCTTAACTGGGTGTCTAATTATTGAAACACCACATAACGTCTAGTGTCGATATTGGTCTTGACAACACTAATTCTAACTAGATAGTCATTAGGGTATAATTTAATCACTATCATCATGTTTGGAATTGAATTGCTTAGGGCCTTGGTGGCGCTTGATTACCCTAGGTTTAGGCTGCCTCATGATGTGTCCGTAGCCCCCTTAGTCGCTCTCCAGGTCTAAGGTATGGGAATTTAGAATCCTGACTAAGTATCTAAGAGCTAATTATCTCCCTTATTAACTAGATTTGATAGAAAGAATTAGAAGGATTAGTGCATACTAGCAAAACCTAAGCTATACTTCTCATCTCATATTTCTTATCTTTTAATTTATTGTCTTTTATTTTAGTAGTTTAATCATTAATCTCTCAGTCATCTTATTTATTTTCTGTCTTTTAATTAATTACTCTTTACTCGAATTTGTTTACCCATTCGTATAACACACTAAGTCTCTGAGAACGAATTCAACTTATCATTAAAACATGCATACGTCCTGTAATACTTGCAGTACCGTGCTTGTTTAGGGTGAAAATGCATTGTTTTCTAGCTTATATTTATCTTATTTTTATCACACCCTAGGCGGCACCAACATCCTGCAATTTTTTATGTTTTATGTTTTTGTTTTAGCTTAGTGTAGTAGTTTTTAATAAGTCTGTAGTAATGAGGAAGGTAGAAGTGTTTTTTTATGTGCTGGTACCTTAGAAATCGAGTTTGGGGTGAATATCAGAGTTTTTGCTAAATCCAGCAGTGCTCTGTGGTACACCGCACCCTTCACGCGGTGCACCGAATCCCACAAAAGGGTCAGGACAGTCAAGGAATTAGGTACGCGTGCGAGGCTTCCAATCAAAAACTGTATCGTCACTCGCGCGTGCACCGTGCCGAACAGAAGATTCAGGCAGTACACCGTACCCCTACCGCGGTGCACCGCACCTCAAGAACAACTGTCGTCATGGTATACAAATTAGTGTCCATTACGAGAGAAACAAGTACCGTGCGGTACACCGCACCCTACCCGCGGTGCACCGCACGAACAAAACCGTGTCGACCATCGCTCAAGAGCATAACACACGTGGGAACTGTACAAAGCTGCGATACACCGCACGACACGCTAGATATCTTCGGAAGACCATAACTTTGTGCTCAGAGGTCGGAATTCACTTTTTCTTAAGCCTAAACCACGTATTTTTTTTGAGATCTATCAAATTGTGAAATTGATATCAACCAACCATTTTGGTCAGCTAGCCGGACCAACTGTATCAACAAATGTGATAGAAGGGTCAAGATGGTTCAAAGGCGAGACTTTGACCGGTATACCGGCCCGGAGGTATGGCCGGTATACCGGCCCGGGGCGGTTCAAAAGATTATTTATGAGATTTTAGGGTCTCTAACTGTGCAAAACCTCACCCTAGCCTCCTCCAACTTCACCAAAACGAATATTTCAGTCCCAAACTCCATCAAAACACCTTGAAAGCTTCACCAAGCCTCTACCTCACATCAAAACACGACCAAATAACCATAGATTCATATCCTAATCTTTCTCTATCTTCCCATAAACAAGAATCAAATACCTAAATCATTCTAAAACATCTAGAATCCAAGAATCAAAACCAAAATTTAAAAATCCTTTTACCAAAATTCCTTAAACCCATATCAACCAAGCAAGAGTTCATGATACCCACATAGATATTCATCATCCTAAAACCTTTCCTATCCCAAATAACATTATTTTAACCCAAAATCAACGGGTAAAAATTTCCAAAAGTGTTCAAATCTTTGAGTTGAAGGTCAATTGAGATGACAAAAAAATAGAGACATTATCTACCGCAAGGGAGATGAAGAATCAAAACAAGGTATTTGGTAAGATCAAGAATAAATCAATTGAGATTGTAACTAGTCGGGAACAAACAAAAAGGTAAAACGAGTTAAGTAATTAGAGAGGAGCATGCAGTGGTGAAATCAAAGAGCAAAGTGATTAAATTTTTCAAGGAGAAAACACCACAACCTCTCCATATCGAGATACCTATACCGAGATGAGCAAAGCTTCTAAAGGCCTTTTTAGCTGTTGCCACAACAACAATGATTCCTGGATGAACACCTTCCCAGGAGAAAGTATTTAAGAAAGAAATTGGAGAAGGTAAGAACAAGTATTTCTAGAGCTTGAAGATTGATTGGGATGGAACACAGGAGGAGGTCAGGGAATGCGAGTATTGGTGATACATGAAGTTTACATACAAGAAAAGCCCTGCACCCTATCTTGGGTATTGATCATGTGAGGCAATAACCTCAAAGAGTATGTTTTCTTTCTTCCCTACCATTTTTCTGCACTTGCAATATATGTTTACCTTTAAATTTCTTATCGAGTCATTTTGAGTCGTGGGGACGCGACTCATTTTTTAGTTGGGGGTGTGGGGATTCGTTGTTCCTTATCTCTATTTTTTGTGATTTACTGTCTTTAGGAATAAATTAAATTTGTTGATAGGTGGGATTAGGTATAGATTTTGTTTAATAGATTGAAAGCATAAACTTAGTGAGTTATTGATAGTAAGTAATATGTTTATGAGCTGATTATTTTATATGCTTTGAGTGTGAACAGGAAACACACATTAATAGTAAAGAAAAGATTAGCAAGCAATGCGGTAGAAGTATGTTTGATCTTAGGGCACCTTGAGGGGTGTGTAGGCCGTGAGATCCGAGCTAGTTTATAACCCCATTTAATAAACGTGCTAGAGGTAAGAAAGTGACAAAATTGAATAGTTTAGAAAGTGATTAAGGCGGTTCTTTGATAAGTTGAGGCGGTTATTTGATAAGCCCTTGTTGCCTTTTAGCTTGCTGTCCATTTATTGTATTTATATCCTTCTCAGCCCCTTCTAGTCTTTCTAAATCCTTGTTATTAGCCACGTTATAAGCCACATCCCCTTAGATTTTAGGACTCTTCCATATGACCCGCACTCGAATCACGATGCATAGACAGTCGTTTTAGAGCTTGAGTTTGGGGTGCTGGGTCCATATAATTGGGTTGGGTATTTTTGAGCTTATGTAGTTGTGCTTTATATTTTTTTATGATTCGATTTTTTATATTATAACCCTTTGCTGGGGTAAAAGTAAATGAAAAAAAAAAAATTGAAAAGAAAAGAAATATGTTGAAGAAGAAGTAGCATGATATCTTATATCAAAAAGAGAGACTGATGTCTCCTATTTTATTCTAAATATATGCCCTTAGGAGACATCTATTAGGTTAATAATAGACTTATTTGATAGACTTTTATACTTAATTTGATATATTACACTTTCTCCCCTTGGAATTATGTTAGTTTCATTTTTAGAGATTTTGTGCGTTAAATTGTTTGTTTTTAGTGTGAATTTCTTAGGTCCATGAATGCTATGGAGCACCAAGACAAGGAGGAGAAGTGAGAATTTAAGTCCTGGATTAAGTGGAGAGGTCAAAAGCAAGAAAATATTACCCGAAGAGTTGACTAAAAGAGCTGAAAATATGAAGAGTTGTCATTAAATGCTGATTTCGAGCCACTTCAGCACTGATTCAGGCCTGGAGATATGAAATAGAAAGTTGCGCCTTTGAGTTAGCGAGATTTGAGGACTGGAATCAGGTGATTTGGATATGAAACGCAAAAGTTACAGCCGTTTTACTACAAGTTGTACAACAGTTACATGAATTCTAATTTGGATTTGGGCTTTTCAACATTTGACTTATTACTATCAATTAAAAGCCCAATCTGAATTAGACTAGTATAGATAAGTTTGTAGACCTCCTTACAAACGCCAGATTATTTTTAAAGAGAGAGTCAGAGCAAAAAGGTAGAGGAAAAAGTTAGAGTTGGAGAATTCCATTTCTTCCAACAGCAGCCCAATCCAATCCTTAAATTAGGTTATTTATTCTATATCTGCAATTGTAAATAATGAATTCTTTTAATTTAATTTTAGTTTTTAGTTTTAGTATGAGCTAAATTTCTACGTATATGAGAATCACACTTATGGGTTGAGTCCTAATTTATTTAATGAATGTTTTTCCGAAGTTGGGATTTTGTGATTTAATTTAAACTTGGTATTCTTGTATTGACTATTATTTTGAGATTATCTACTATTTCTGACTTAGCTATTAGTAACTAAGCTATCAATTTAGTGCCGAAATAATCATATTGACGGGGGGTTTAATTACAGACCTAGGTAATAGCCGCGTGGTATTCGTCATTGATCCTGACGGGCTTGACTAACCACGCAACCAATTAGGTAAAAGACTTCAACATTCGAAGGTAGCTTATAATCGCCCTGACAGAGTTTGTAATACCATAGGATAGCTCTTAAGTCCACCCTGACGCGGGTTAGGAGATATTAGAATCTCAATTAATACATAAATACCAGTTTAGCCCTTAAACGGAAACATTGATTATGTAGATTTAGGTGAAACCCTTGCGAGACTCAAGTACCTCTCTCATATTTGCGTCCAATCTTTTCACTTGCATGATTTCCTTTCATTTAATCATTTCAGTACTTTACTGTATTGCGTCTTTAATTATAAACAAACTGACTTCTCCTCATTTGTGATAGATTTATATTAGGATGAGACATCATTTTTAGTGATTTAGAAGTCATAATAGTCGATTTTCTTGAAAAATAGTGCACTTTCCTATTTTGAGTCTTGATTTAGTAAAATAATATTTTTAGAGCATATTGGGTTTAATTATTTATTTAGTGTGAAGCTTTAAAGATAATTATGGAGATTAAATAGAGTCCAAGTCAAAGACTAAGAGATATGGAAAGAGATAAGCATGGAAATTGGAGATAAGGAAACTAAAGCTAAAAACATGGAAAAGGAAAAGTTGCCTTAATCCTGAATTTCTGCACCTACGACCACAAATCAGCTTATATCTCAAAACCGGTGTGGAATTTGGAGAAACGATCAAGAGACAAGTTGAAGATCTTTCCGAGACGATGAATTTGATGTACTCATACGCATCAAACGAATAAGTATTGAAGCTTCTAGGACCAAAATAAAAACGGGCCTGATTTCATGTTTTAGGGTTACGAATTTGAGTTGGGTTTGGAGTCCATTACTTAACCTCTCCTTCAAGAAAACGAATTAGGTCTTTTAAACACCTATAAATACACCCTTATATCACTTGTAAATCATCCTTGCCTCATAGTAATTAGTTCTTAAGGTTTTATTCTTCCAAGTTATTGTAGAGAGCAATATGATGTCTTTTATTATTTCTTTTAGTTTATTTCCTTCAGGTATGAACTAAACTCCCCATAGCTTGGGTTTTGGATCATGTATAATCTATGAATTCAAATTTCTTTCTATCTAAGTTTCTTTGGGAATTATATGTTTTAATCTGATATTAGCTTCTTACCTTTATATTTGTTTATGTGTTTTGATTTATTGTCTGTCCTAGAACTGATCACTTTTGGCTTTCATAATAGTAGTTAGATGATCACCTTAGCTGGGTGTCTAATTATTGAAACACCACATAACGTCTAGTATCGATATTGGTCCTGACAAAACTAATTCTAGCTAGATAGTCATTAGGGTATGAATTAATCACTATCACCATGTATGGAAATTGATTGCTTAGGGCCTTGGTAGCGCTTGATAACCCTATTTGAACCAGCCTCGTGGTGTGTCCGTAGCCCCCTTAGTCGCTCTCAAGGTCTAAGGTATGGGAATTTAGAATCCTGACTAAGTATACAAGAGCTAACTATCTCCCTTATTAACTAGATTCAATAGAAAGAATTAGAAGGATTAGTGCATACTAGTAAAACCTAAGCTATATTTCTCATCTCATATTTCTTCGTATTTAATTTATTGTCTTTAATTTCCTTAGTTTAATTCTTAATTTCGAATTTTATTCCTTTAAATTTCTTGTCTTTTAATTAATTACATCTTACTCGTTATTTCTACCCACTTGATTAGCACACTAAGTCCCTAAGAACGAACTTTCTTATCATTAAAACTTGCATACATCCTGTAATACTTGCAGTACTGTGCCTGTCTAGGGTGAGAGTGTGTAGTTTTCTGACTTATATTTTATCTTATTTTTATCACACCCTAGGCAACACCAAGTTTTTGGCGCCGCTGCCGGGGACTTGTGTCTCGTTAGCGTGTGGGTTATCTATTTCGAGTAGTAGTTTTTAATTAATTTTTATTTTTCAGTATTTAGTTTTTATTTTTCCGGATTTACGCTTGTGGTTTGCTTTAGTCTTTTTCAGGTTTCACAGTGTTTAATTCTTGGCCTCCGTTGTCGGAGCCTGAGAGGAGCTTTAGACCTTACAATAAACGTATGCGTGAGGAAAGAGCCTTAAGAAGAGTTATGGCATGCGTACAAGAACAGTTAGATCCAACTTTTGAAATCCCACCTGGAGGATTACAATACTTTGCACCAGGAGGACCACCACCTTTTATTCCACCTGGTGTACAACAACAAGGACAACATTCACTAGGACGAGGTAACGGGCAAAACAATGTTGATCAAAACCGAGTTGAACAAGACCCTCCTGGCCTCCGCGTGCCGTTTCATGTTCAACCGATAGGTTACCGTCCTCCGGAGATCCAAAATGTTAAATTTTGACCCGATCCGGGTATGCTCAGTCAGTTTCAAAGTTTTGGACTCTACAGTGGTACAAAAATTCAAGATCTGGTAAGAGCGATTCAAAAGTTTATGCAGATTTGTGATGCTTATGTTACTCCAGGCATTACACGCGAGCAACTGTATTGTCATATGTTTTCGTTCTTCCTGACCGGTAGAGCCAGTGAGGGATTAGATAGACAGCCACCAGGTACTATTAATTCATGGACAGAACTTCAAGCCGCTTTCTTTAACCGTTTTTATCCGAAGAGTATGAGGCTCAAAGATATAAGCGAGCTTGCAAGATTTTGTCAAGAAGATGGAGAAACAGTAGGAGAATCATGGACAAGGTTTCAAATAAGTTAGCTAGATGTCTGCTCCCTGGTTATACCCCCTCTTTACAATCAGCAATATTCTATGATGGTCTCAATGATCGAGGTAGAGAGAAGGTGGATAACATAGGAAAGGGAAATTTTGTGTCCATGAACCATAATGAAGCTTCCGAGGTTTTGGAAAATATTATTGAACAAGAAAGGAGTTGGCCTTCTACGCGAGCTCCTGTAGCAAAGACCCGAGGTACGCTTCGATTAGATGCAGAAACTGCACACTCAGCTCAAATATCTGCATTAGAAAATCAAATCAAAGAACTTAAGCTAAAGATGCAGAAAAATTTAGCCGCAGCGAACGTAGTACAAGAAGCACAAGGTTGTCAACAGTGTGGGGTTAATAATCATACATGGGAAGAGTGCGAAGGAAATCCACAATCTGTTTACTTCATATCCAACCGAGGAGGCTATCAATTTGGTAACCGAAACCATCCGGGTAGGCAATATTCAAATCCACAGGGGGCCGCTAATCCTGGACATTATCAACCGCGTCCCCAGAACAACTTTTTCCAACCAAGAGGTCAGTATTAGAATAGACCTGCTCCCCCTCAACAGCCTGTTCAAGATGCCTATACCGATGCGTTAGATCAGAAAGCTTTACCATAGTATCCTCAAGAGGGATCTATGGATAATCAATAATTAGTAAAAGTGTTGGATCGTTTGACCATGAATATGAACGCTCAGGATGAAAAGTTACGAGGACAAGATGCCACAATTCAGATTTTAGGTACTCAAGTAGAACAATTAAACAAAGTTCTAACAAATTTAATGGAACAAAAAGAATTGAAGGCTATCGAAGGAGGTGATGACAATGTTGGGTTCGAAGCTTGTAAGTCTATTTGCCTTGAAATTGAAGAAGAAAAGAAGGAGGTACCACATGCTGCCGTTAGTGCCATGGAGGTTCCGAATACCGGAGAAGAACCAACCAAGTCTAGCCCCGTGGAATCTGACTATTCTGAGGTTGATGTGGAGGACGATTCAGAAAAATCCAAATTTATACAGCTTCTGAAAGATATGCAAGAGGAGATTAGATCGGTTATGGATTATCAAGCGGAGCTGGCTAAAGAGAAAGAAGAAGAATCCTCAAAGGAGGAATCAAAAGTTGAAGTTGAAGTTGCACCTGCTGTGCAAGAAGAAAAAAAAGAAGGGAAGGTGGAACCACACCTGTTGTTCAAACAGTGTCATCAACCATTCCTGATACAAATCCTAAGGATGACACTGAACTCAAGACATTTGTAGAGGCGTATACAACTGAAAATATCACCGCCCAAATGCTTGAGATTGCGAAGAAAGGACTTACACCGCAACAAGTTTTTACGCAAGTTATTCCTGAGAAAGAGGCGAGTAGAGATCCCAAGAGAGAACCTGAGAGTCTCAAGAAGAAGTGAAAGAGAGTTACCAACAAAGCTCAAAGATCCAGGAAGTTTCAACCTTTCAATTCAATTAAATGGTATTCTTAAAGTGAAAGCTATGTACGATGTGGGTTCTGGTGTGAATCTTATGCCTAAGTCCGTGTTCGAGAGACTTGGACTTCAGAAATCAAAGAAACCTCCAGTGAAGTTGCAGTTCGCTGACAACTCAGATACCAGGACATGGGGAACAGTGGAGGACGTCTTAGTCCGTGCAGGTAGTATTGCCATCCCTACTAACTTTGTAATACTTGAGTTTGATGCAGATAAACAGGTTCCAACCATACTTGGATGACCTTTCATAGCCACAAGTCAAAGTGTCATCAACTTCCAAGAAGGGACCATTACCCTTCATGCAAAGAACGTATCTGAGACCTTCTATGTCTTGGGTAAGAAACCAAGGAAGTTAGATCCCACCGTTCCTGTCATCCACAAACTTTCACATCGCAAAGTCCCTCCTAAGAAGATCCACTTAAAGCCTGTGGATACTGAGTCAAACATTGAGTTTGGGGTTGGCCATGAAGTACTATGGAAAGCTCACAAACGTGAAAATAGGCCACGTAGTTTCAAAGACTCGTGGATGGACCATTCATTGTCACTAAGGTTGTTTCAGCCAAGGTGATCGAGATTCGACCCAAGAAGGGGGTCAAGCGCAGATTAGTTGACGTTCATAGCCTAACTCGTTGTTGGGGAGGCTATATTCGCAAACCTTGATAGAGGTAACGCGTCTAACTTTGAAAGACGTTAAACAAAAGTGTTGTACGGGAGACAACCCGCAATTGTTTAAGTTTTTATGTCTTTTACGTTTTTAGTTTATGTTTAGTCTAGTTGTTTTTAGTTGATATTGCATATTTGAGAAAGATATTAGTGTTTTTGATTCTTAGGTATTGGAGAAATCGAGTTCGGGAAGAGAAAACGAAGTTTTTCGGAAAATTCTGACCCTCGGTCCGGTATACCGCGCCTCAGCCCCGGTATATCGCAGAGGAGAAAACCCGTAATACGGGTAGGTGACTCGGGTTTTGTGCTGAGAAGAAAAAAATCTGGACCATCAGTCCGGTATACCGTGCCTCAGCTGCGGTGCACCGCAGAGGTCAAAAACCCGTGACACGGGTAGGAGATTCGTGTATTTTGACGAGGATTAAAAATTTCGAGGAACAGAAGCTGCGGTACACCGCGCCCCTGTTCCGGTACACCGCAGGTAGCCGACTGAAGAGAGAAAAAGCTGCGTTTTAGGTTTTAAGAAGCAAGAGGTGGGTACAATTCCGAATTTACTAATCCTTAAGCCTCTCTTTCTTCTCCAAACCTCTCCCAACTCCAATAAATCTTATACAAACCTTCCCCAATCATCAAAACACTACCCAGTCATCAATAAAATCACATCAAAAATCTTCTCTCCACACCATTACAAAGGAGATTCAAGCACCCAATTCTCAACAAACACATTCAAATTGAAGAATCAAAAGCTTAAATTTTAAAAATTCATCCTACAATTTCTTAAATCCAAGCCAATCCATCAAGAATCCACCTTACCCACATAGAGATTCATCATCAATTAACCATTCCAAAACCAAATCAAGCTTGTTCAACCAAAAATTTAAAAGTTCAAATTTCAAGAGTTGTTAAAGCTTTGAGTTGGGCTCAATTGAGGATGACTAATAGAACATAAATATTAGCTAACAAGAGGGAGGTGAAGAAAAGCAAGGTATTGGGTTCAATTGAGAAGAAATCAAATAACAAAGGTTCTAGTTCTAAAGTTAAGGGTAAAAATGATGTTGAAGATGGAAGTAAGCTAGCTATGTTTGATCGTAATGGAAAAAGGCTTTATTTTTATTCAAAGGAGAAAACACAAACTCCACCCTTCAAAGGTCCTACACCCATGGATAAAGAGGAAGCTTCAAAGGCCTTGATAGCTTCTGCAGAAAAACAATTAAAGGAACTACCTTTTGCTTATGAGAAAGTATTCAAGGAAGAAGTTGGTACAGGAGAGTATAAGAGATTCTTGGAGCTTGGTGCAAAATTGGGTTGGTCCACGTTCATGGTAAGACGTTCTGAATTATGTCATGAGTTAATTTTGGAATTCTATTTAGGCCTTTTTAGCCGAGATAGTAAAGGTTGTGTTCTGTTTAAAGGAAAGTTATTTCCTTTCACAGTTAATGAGATTAGAAACCACTTCAAGTTTAAGAAATTAATTGGATATTGCAAGTATAGTGAAGCGGTTGCTAAATGAAAAATCTTTGATAAGGAATTACTTTTTGAGCATGTTTTAGACAAGGAGAAAGTGAAATAACATAAGGGAGAACTGAAGGCACCTTGGCCTTACAAATATCTTCAACCGGATGCAAGAGTTTGGCACAATTTCCTTATTCCTAATGTCTTTGGGAACACACGAACTTTGGATATGACTGAAAATAATGCTCTACTTTTGGATTGTATTTTGAGAGGAAAAGAAGTGGATGTGGCACAGTTGATCTATGAGGAGGTGATGCGATTTTCGGTCTCTCCTAAATCACTTTTTAATGTTAAATTTCCTACTATGATCACGTGTCTTGTGCGAAAAGCGAATGTTACATTGGGTGAAGAAGAGAAACTCGAGTTTAAGACAAGTTATATTGATAATGCTTGGATCATGGAAGTTTTGAGAAGAGCGGGATCTCCGCAAACTTCAAAAGAAGAAAAGGAGCAAAGTTGGAAAGAGAAGATGGAGGAGCGTTTAAATAAATTCGAAGCAGCTCAAACTTCCTTAGCCAATGATGTGGCGCAAATCAATGCTAATCAAGTGCACATCATGAAATTCCTTGAGCAATTAACGAAAGATCGAGAAAATCCTACCTTGGATGTCAATAATGCGAGGCAATAGCCTCGAGAGTATGTTCTCTTTCTTCCTTACCATTTCTGTAAATGCTTTTATCTGTTAATTTTAATTTCTGTTTCGAGTCTTTTTCGAGTCGTGGGGACACGACTCATTTTTGAGTTGGGGGTGTGGGGATTCGTTGTCTCTCATCTCCATTTTTCTGTTTTTAGGTAGAAATTAAAATTTTTGATACATGGGAATTAGATGTAGAGTGTGTTTAATAGCTTGAAAGCATAAGCTCAGTGAATTGATGATAGTAAGTAGTATGTTTATGAGTTATGTTATGTGTATGCTTTGAGTATTTGCAGGAAAACACACGTTGATAGTAAAGAAAAGATTAGTGAGCAATGCGATAGAAAGTATGTTCGATCTCAGGGAACCTTGAGAAGTGTGTAGGCCGTGAGATCCAAGCTAGTTGACAAAACCATTTGATGAAAGTGCTAAAGGTAAGAAAATAACGAAATTACATAGTGTAGAAAGTGATTAAGGCAGTTCTTTCATATTGAAGCCACTTGAAGCCTTTTTATACCTTCTCACCTTGTTTTTTGATTTTATATTCTATATCCTTCTCAGCCCCTTCTAGCCTTTATAAAGCTTTTTATTGAAACACATTATAAGCCATATCCCTTTAGATTATAGGACTTTTCCATATGACCCGCACTCGAATTGCGATGCATAGACAAATTTTTTAGAGCTTGAGTTTGGGGTGGTGGGTCCACCATTATGGGAATTGTTACTAGGATGGGATTTTTTAGCTTATTAATTGTGCTATGTTCTTTATATTGATGATAATTCACAGATTTTTATTGTAACCCTTTGTCGGGGTAATAGTGAATGAAAAAGAAGCTACGAGCTAAAATTGCCAACAAGGGCATAAAAACGAAATATATATATATATATATATATATATATGAGAAAAATAGCGTGATATCCCAACATTAAGAGAGTCATAGCTTAAAGAAATTGATTTAAAAAGAAAAATATATATATTCGGACTGGCAAAAGTGGAATTTTTATGTGAACATCTTGTTCTTTAATTTGGTTAGTAGGGATGCTAAATTGTGCATCAAGGAATTTATTGGGTTGAGTGAGAAACGTTTTATGAGAGTAACTCAAGCTCTAGGGCGATTCGTTGATGGCTAGTGAGGAGAGAGCCAAAAGCTCACTCTAAATTATCCAAATATACTATCATACCGTTCCTAAGCCTAAATTACAACCTTAAAGACCTTTTGATTCTTTGCTATGTAATCGAGAAGTGATTGAGCCATTAGAAAGTAGATAAGTGGATCTTTGAATACTAGTGAAGTTCGATAAACAATCTATATCTTACTTGGTCAACTGAGTAAAGTCTCAATCCTTCTTACATTGCGAAATTAATCTGATCTTGAATTCAAGCCGTGTTGACTATGGATATGAGAAGTGTACAAGTATGTAGTTTATGAATATTATTGCATGAAATTTTCTGAGTAATTTATTTATGTCTATTCTATATATTCTGCTATGTTCTTCCCATTGTGTTGAAAATTCCATAAGTGTGTATTTATAGACTTCCCTTTTGTTTTTATCTTTATTGTATCGCGACGATACAGCTTTGAGTTGGGGGTCTTGATGTCTCCTCATTTGTGATAGATTTATATTAGAATGAGACATCATTTTTAGTGATTTAGAAGTCATAATAGTCGATTTTCTTGAGAAATAGTGCACTTTCCTATTGTGAGTCTTGATTTAGTAAAATAATATTTTTAGAGCATATTGGGTTTAATTATTTATTTAGTGTGAAGATTTAAAGATAATTATGGAGATTAATTAGAGTCCAAGTCAAAGACTAAGAGATATGGAAAGAGATAAACATGGAAATTGGAGATAAGGAAACAAAAGCTAAAAACATGGAAAAGGAAAAGCTGCCTTAATCCTGAATTTCTGCACCTACGACCACAAATCAGCTTATATCTCAAAAGCAGTGTAGCAATTGGAGAAATGGTCAAGTGCAAAGTTGAAGATCTTTCTGAGACGATGAATGTCGACTACTCATACGCGTCAAACGGATGATTATTGAAACTTCTAGGACAAAACAAAACGGGTCTGATTTCATGTTTTAGGGTTACGAATTTGAGTTGGCCTTGGAGTCCATTACTTAACCTCTCCTTCAAGAAAACAAATTAGGTCTTCTAAACACCTATAAATACACTCTTATATCACTTGTAAATCATCCTTGCCTCATAGTAATTAGTTCTTAAGGTTTTATTCTTCCAAGTTATTGTAGAGAGCAAGATGATGTCTTTTATTATTTCTTTTAGTTTATTTCCTTCAGGTATGAACTAAAATCCCCATAGCTTGGGTTTTGCATCATGTATAATCTATGAATTATAATTTCTTTCTATCTAAGTTTCTTTGGGAATTACATGTTTTAATCTGATATTAGCTTCTAACCTTCTATTTGTTTATGTGTTTTGATTTATTGCCTGTCCTAGAACTGATCACTTTAGGCTTTCATAATAGTTTTTAGATGATCACCTTAGCTGGGTGTCTAATTATTAAAACACCACATAACGTCTAGTGTCGATATTGGTCCTAAAAACACTAATTCTAACTTGATAGTCATTAGGGTATGAATTAATCACTATCGCCATGTATGGAAATTTATTGCTTAGGGCCTTGGTAGCGTTTGATAACCCTATTTGAACCAGCCTCGTGGTGTGTCCGTAGCCCCCTTAGTCGCTCTCAAGGTCTAAGGTATGGGAATTTAAAATCCTGACTAAGTATACAAGAGCTAACTATCTCCCTTATTAATTAGATTCAATAGAAAGAATTAGAAGGATTAGTGCATACTAGCAAAACCTAAGCTATATTTCTCATCTCATATTTCTTCGTATTTAATCTACTGTCTTTAATTTCCTTAGTTTAATTCTTAATTTCGAATTTATTCCTTTAAATTTCTCGTCTTTTAATTAATTACTTCTTACTCGTTATTTCTACCCACTTGATTAACACACTAAGTCCCTGAGAACGAACTTTCTTATCATTAAAACTTGCATACATCCTATAATACTTGCAATACTGTGCCTGTTTAGGGTGAGAGTGCGTAGTTTTCTGACTTATATATTATCTTATTTTTATCACACCCTAGGCAACACCACAATCCCAAACAATCACTTTTATAATTTATTGTCTTAAACAATTATCTTAACTTATTTGATAAACACCAGTCATATCCATCCGTCCCTGAGATCGAAACCTGTTTATCAGGTTATTACTTGGATGAACCGTACACTTGCGGTTAGTGTCCCTCCTTTAAGGGGTGTGATTTTATCACACACCAGGAGACACCAGAGATATTGATATATTACAAAAGAATTGATATGAAAAATTTAAATATTATATGATTTGGACCGACAAAGTGGGATTTTTGTGTAATCATCTTAATGCTTTATATTTGGTTGTTCGGGATGCTAATTAGTGCATCAAATCATTGGGTTGATTGAGAACATTTATGAGAGTAATTAAAGCTCTAGGGCGATTCATTGATGGCTAGTGAGAAGAGAGCCAAAAGCTCACTTCTCATTATCCAAATATACATATCATACCTTCCCTAAGCCAACATAATAACCTTAAAGACCTTATGATTCTTTTGTATGTGATCTAGAAATAATTGAACCATTAGACAGTAGTTAGATGGTTGGATACTAGTTAGACTCGATGAACAGTTTATAACCTCCATGCTAAACTAAGTGAAGAACCTCTCCTTCGTGTATTGCAAAACTAATATGATCTTGAATTTGAAACGTGTTGAATATTTGTGTGACAAGTATATAGGTAAATTAGTTTGTAAATATTATTACATGAAATTTTCTAAGTAGTTGCTTTGAGTTTATTATTCATATTCTTCTATCTTCTTTCCATTGTGCATAATTGTAGTAGGTGTATTTAGAGACTTCCCTATGTTCGTATTCTTTATTGTATCGGGACAATAAAACTTTGAGTTGGGGTTTTGATGTCCCCATATTTGTGATATATTAATATAGGTTTGAGACATATTTTAGGCATATTTGATTAACTGTTTAAGGATATTTCCCCGTTATTTGATAATTTCTTAATTCATGCCTTGATTTGGAAGATTACTACTTTTAGAGCATATTTGGTATAATTTGTCTGTTAATGTGAAGGTCTTAAGGTTTATGAAAATATAATTAGATGCCAAATCAATTCCAAAGAGTTAAAGAAAGAAAATCCAGGAGGAATCAGGAGATAAAAGGAAACAAAGTTGAATTAGGAAAAAGCTACCAATTAAATCTACCAATTCTGCAGTTACGTCCACTAAAGTGAAGATAACTACAAATCGGTTGCGATTTTGGAAGAGATTTTGAAGTTTCAGATAAATCTTTCACCTGCGGTCGTTTTGATAGGTTGTACACTGAATTTGACCTAGTAACGAAGGAGATAAGATCAAATTACTCAGCAATGTTTATCAAGTCCTATATTTTAGGAAACGAATTTGAATTGGAAAAGGATTCCAATAACTTAACTTCGACTCCAAGATTTCAATCTAACACCTATAAATACAAGTATTTACCTCTGTAAACATTGTCCTTTCTCATATTAAGATCTAAAATTACACTCATAATCATCCAGAAAAGTAAGACGATGGTGTCGCCTAGGGTGTGATAAAATAAGATAAATAATAAGTCAGAAAACAACGCACTCTCACCCTAGACAGGTACAGTACTGCAAGTATTACAGGACGAATGCAAGTTTTAATGATAAGTTGAGTTCGTTCTCAGGGACTTAGTGTGTTAATCGAATGGGTAGCAATAACGAGTAAGAAGTAATTAATTAAAAGACAGGAAAATAAAGAGAGAATAATTCAAAATTACTAAATTAAACTACGGAAAATAAAGACTGTAAACTAAATACGAAGAAATATGAGATGAGAAGTATAACTTAGGTTTTGCTGATATGCACTAATTCTTCTAATTATTTCTATCAAATCTGATTAATAAGGGAGATAATTAGCTCTTATACAGGATTGTAAATTCCCATACCTTAGACCTTGAGAGCGACTGATGTCTCCTTAATTGTTCTTATTTACGACCCTTAGGAGACATCATTTTTGGTGTTTATTTAATCAATTTGATAGACTTTTGGACTAAATATGCAATATTATGATTTTCCTCTTTTATTTCTAGCATTTTTAGTTTATTAAGCTTTTGCGCGTAATATTGGTATTTTTAGTGTAAAGTTTACAGGTTTTAGATGTTAGCTAGAAGAGGAATCCAAGGAGAAAGTCAAAGATCAAGAGATAGAGTCAAGACTTGAAGATAAATCCCGAAAATATTATTTTTTGAGCTGAAAATCCATTTTCCAGGCCATAGATTGCTGATTTCGAGGTGCTTAAGCGATGATTTAGCCGCTGACCTTTGAAGAGAAAACATTTCTTATCAAGTTACGGAACTTTAGCAACTGGAATGAGGTCAATCGGAGTCATAACGCATCGGGAAAAGCCGTTTTAGTGAAGGCATATCAGCAGTTACGGGATTTTGGGCTAAGTTAGTGGACTTGGGCCTTTTGTATTTCATTTCATTAAAAGCCTAGGTCCAAGTCCGAATTTGCACTTATAAAAGGAGGTATGGACTTCTATTTTACACACAATTCACATTCTGCAAGATTAAAAAAACACCAGAGAGAAGCAACTGAAGGAAGGAGAAGAAGCTACAAGAGCTGGAGAGAGTCTATATCTCCGTTCGTAGTCATTCCGATTCCGGAAATTAGGTTTTTCTTATCTTTTAATTTTGTAAACAATATGAATTCCTTTACATTCAATTTCGTATTTCATTTTAATATGAGCTAAGCTTTTCATAGTGCTTGAGAACAAACAATGGGTGAATCCCAATCTTATTAAATAACGAATGTTGAATTTGGGATTCTGTTAAATTAAACTAAATTAGGGCTTTTACTCTTTTCGATAAATTGAGAATGTTTACTATTTTTAGCGTCATGAACTAGGAACAGGTGTTAGTATTTAGGCTATTCCAATTAGTGGCGATTGGATCATCCTGACGGAGGGTTTAGGTACAGAACCATTTATTCAATCTAGGATAGAAGTTAATGATTCTGACGAACTTAGCTAATCCTAGGGCCAATGAGGTAATAAAACTTAATCATCCAACGGTGGATCATATTTACCCTGACGGGACTAGTGACACTTTAGGATCGCCTTATAGTCCACCCTGACGGGGGTATAAGGAATTTAGAATCCCGACCATTGTAATTGACTAATTTAGCCCTTAAACAACATAAGTTAGGAAATAGGATTGGGAGGATCCTTGCGTTCTCAAGTGCTACATCTCATATTGCGTTTTACATCATTTTACTTGCGTCTTAGCTTTTATTTGCATTTTAATATTTGTCTTTCAATTATTTAGAATTAATACAAAACCAAACAAACATTTTACCTTTATTTGTTTTCATAAGTGCATCAATCATTAATAGATAAGCATTGTAGTCAACCATCCCGTCCTTGGAACGAATCTGTATTATCAGTTATACTACTTGGGACAACCGTACACTTGCGGTTGTGGTTCGATTATTCATTGCATTTATTTTAGAACACACAAAGGACCACCAAGTTTTTGGCGCCGCTTCCGGGGACGGCAGCGTGTGACCACGGTGTTTATCCTTTAGTGATAAGTGCATTTATTTTAATTTATCAGTTTTACGCTTTTTGTTTGTTTATCTTTCTCAGGTTTTTAGGTTTGGTGTATGCGAAGAAGGCTATTCAAGGATCTAGAGCCAACACCTCCGATCCTTAGTAATCCAGAATCGTTGATCAGACTTGCTAACAAGAGAAGAAGAGAACGAGAAGCTTTAGAGGTAGAAGAATTAAGTAACAAAATGGAAGAGATAAATCTTCAAGATCAACAAAATAATCAACCAGGTCAACTAGGCGCAAATGGCCAACCTTTAGCGCCACCTGGCCTTATTTCTCCAATTCCACCATTGAATCCTAATCCTCAAGTTCAGATAGTGATGAATCAAGATCCATGGTTTACTAATGGTCCACCAGAAGTTCCGTTCCATGCTCCTGCTATAGGAGTAGGTGCTCCAGATATTAATGTTCCGCGATTCCGTCCAGATTCGGGTATGTTAGCTCAATTCCAAAATTTTGGGAATTTTCGTGGTAGACCAGCAGAAGATCCTCTCAGAGCAGTTCAGAAATTTAAGCAGATATGTGATTCTTATATCACACAAGGAGTTTCAAGAGAACAGATGTATTTTGCTGCGTTTAAATTTTTTGTTATTGATGGAGCGAGTGAATGGCATGATACGCAAGATCCTACGAAGATAACAAACTGGGACCAATTAGAGACTGCTTTCTTTGACAAGTATTACCCAAGTAACATGAGATTAGATGCTGAATTAGAATTGACGCATTTCCGTCAAGAATATGATGAAACTGTGGGTAAAAGTTGGACAAGATTTCAGATGTGTTTACGTAGAGTTCCCACTCATGGCTTTTCAGAACAACAACAGTTAAAAATCTTTTATAGAGGCCTTGATGGGACTTCAAGAGAGAAATTGGATACGTTATGTGGTGCAGGTTTTCTTCAAGTTCAACCCGCTCATGCTAAAATCATTTTAGAAAGAACAGTCAAGAACGAAGTTGGGTGGAATTCAGTAAGAACACCGGTTAAAGGAGTGAATAATGTTGATATGGAAGAAAAATTTGCTACGCTTGAGAATAAGATTCAGAATACTATAGAGCAACAATTGAAGCAGCTTACTTTAGCTGTAAAAGAAGGATTTTCGGGTAAGAAGGTATCTGTGCATGCTGCACAAGAGGTTTATATGTGTTCGATTTGTATGGTAGATGATCATGATGAGGAAAGTTATCCGAATAATCAAGAGTCCGTGATGTTTATGTCCAACAGAGGTAACTTCAATTCAAGTGGTAATGGATATCAGCCTAACGGAAACCATCCTGGGTTTCAATACTCAAATCCTAATGGGGCAGCCAATCCTACATATGCGTATCAGCCGCGTCCCCAAGGTAACAACTATAATCCAAGACCACACAACAATTATCAAGGAGGACAGAATCAGGGTAATTATGTACAAAGACAAGCTCCTCAGAATACTTATGATGAAACATTGAACCAGAAAGCTTTACCTGCCCATCCACAAGAAGGAGTAGTTACCCTTCAGAAAACAGTTGAAAATTTAATTACTCTTCAAACACAAGCTATGGAACGCCTACAAGCATCGGACGCAAACATGCAGTTGTTACAGAATCAAATAAGTCAAATTAATAAACAACTGAATCAACGTCCACAAGGACAACTTCCTAGCGATACTGAGAATCCAATACAACGTGAAGATTGCAAGGCCGTTACATTACGCAGTGGTAAGAACCTTCCTCCATCTCCTTTTCCCGTTATGAAAGAGAAAGAAGTTCCAAGAAAAGAAAAGGAAGTGGGTGAGAAAGAGAAAGAGAATGAAAAATATAGTGAGGTTGAAGAAATAGTGAGGCCAAGTGAAGTTCCGAAGAAGAAAGCTGATATTGTGAGTAATCGCCCTCCACCACCGTTTCCTTCTCGAGTTCAGAAAAAGGGTGATATAGCTGATTTTCAGAAATTCTTCAATAGAGTGAAGGGTCTAAGTATTAATATTCCGTTACTAGAGGCTATTCAAGACATTCCTAAGTACACGAAGTTCTAGAAGAGGGCCCTCACTAATAAAAGGCCTTATTGTGATAATGAAATGATTGGTCTTCCTGAAGAGTGTAGCGCGATTTGTCAAAGTAAATTACCTCCGAAGTTAGTTGATCCGGGGAGTTTCACGATTCCGATATCGATTGGAGAAGAATGGAAAGGAAAAGCGCTATGTGACTTGGGAGCGAGCATCAATTTGATGCCCAAGTCAATCTTTGATAAGCTTAAAATTGGAAACGCAAGACCCACTTCTATGGTCTTGCAAATGGCGGACAGGTCTCTTGCTCATCCTAAAGGCCGCATTGAGGATGTCCTTGTTAAGGCAGGTACACTTATATTTCCCGTTGATTTCGTAATACTTGAGTACAATGCAGATAGAAATGTCCCCATTATTTTGGGTAGACCATTCCTAGCTACAGGGAGAACATTGATCGATGTAGAGAATGGCGAATTAACGATGAGGATACAAGATGAGGAAGTCAAATTCATTGTATTTCGAGCTATGAAATTCCCAGATTCTCAGGAAGATTGCTTCAGAATGGATGTAGTAGAGCAAGCATCGTAAAAGGTATTTAATTGTTTAAATTTGATGATATCTTGCAGGCTGCTTTAACATTAGATTCACCTGAGATGATGGAAGAACTTACCGAAACAGTAGCAGCTCTCAATTCTGAAAATCCGAAGTATAGGCGTCTTGCCTATGAACCTGTAAGAGAACCAGGGGAGATTATTCCTAAAAAGAAGCCTTCAATTGAATCTCCTCCGGAACTGGAAGAAAAACCATTGCCAGCACACTTGAGGTATGCGTATTTAGGTACTAATGAAACTCTACCTGTTATTGTTTCAGCTAATTTAACAGGTCCTCAAGAAGATAAACTGTTGCGTGTGTTAAGAGCCAACAAAGAAGCAATAGGTTGGACAATTGCTGACATCAAAGGCATTAGTCCATCCTATTTTCAACACCAAATCATACTTGAAGATGTTAACGCACGCTCAGTTGAAGGTCAAAGGAGATTAATGCCCGCTATGAAGGATGTAGTGAAGAAAGAGGTGATCAAGCTTTTAGATGCGGGGATTATTTATCCCATCTCGAGTAGTGAATGGGTGAGTCCGGTTCAGTGTGTACCTAAGAAAGGAGGAATGACAACAGTTATTAATGATAAAAATGAGGCAATACCTTCAAGAACGGTAGTTAGATGGAGAGTTTGCATGGATTACAGAAAGCTGAACAAGGCCACCAGAAAAGATCACTTCCCTTTGCCCTTCATTGATCAAATGTTAGACAAATTAGCCGGAAGAGAGTACTATTGCTTCTTGGATGGTTATTCAGGGTATAATCAAATTTACGTGGCTCCGGAAGATCAACATAAAACAACATTTACATGCCCCTTTGGTACTTTTGCATATCGCAGAATGCCATTTGGGTTGTGTAATGCTCCTGCTACCTTTCAAAGATGCATGATGGCTATCTTCTGGGATATGGTCGATAACTTTCTTGAAGTGTTTATGGATGATTTCTCTGTATTTGGTGATGATTTTGATAAATGTTTAGACAATTTAGAGAAAGTGTTAATCAGATGCAAAGAAACAGATTTGGTGTTAAACTGGGAGAAGTGTCATTTCATGGTTCGAGAAGGGGTAAGAAGTTTTCTTGGCCATGCTGGCTTTTATAGGCGATTTATCAAAGACTTTTCTAAGATTGCTAAACCGTTATGCAACTTACTTGAAAAGGATTCCAAATTCCTTTTTTATGAAGCTTGCTTAGCGGCCTTCAAAGCAATCAAGGAAAAGCTTATTTCTGCTCCTATAGTAGTGCCTCCAGATTGGAATTTTCCGTTTGAGGTTATGTGTGATGCTAGTGATTTATGTATGGGAGCCGTATTAGGACAAAGAAAAGAGAAAGTTTTTCATTCAATTTATTATGCTAGTAAAACTTTTAGTGCTGCTCAGATTAATTACACAGTTACAGAAAAGGAGTTGCTAGCGGTTGTGTATTCATTCGATAAATTTTGCTCTTATCTTCTTGGAGCGAAAGTTATTGTTTATACAGATCATTCAGCGATTCGATATCTTATGGAGAAGAAGGATGCTAAACCGAGGTTAATGAGATGGGTTTTATTGCTTCAAGAGTTCGATTTAGAGATCAAGGATAGAAAAGGGTGTGAGAATCAGGTTACGGATCATCTATCGCGGTTAGAAGGTTCAGAGTTGAATAGTGGTACTGAAGCAGTTAGAGAAGAATTTCCTGATGAGAATTTATTCGTGGTTTGTGATTATGAAGCTCCTTGGTATGCGGATATTGCAAACTTAGTGGTAAGTGGTTCCTTTCCTGAAGGATCAACTTATCAAGAGAGAAAAAGATTAGCTCATCGTGCAAGACAATTCTTTTGGGAGGATCCTTTCCTCTACAAGGTGTGTGCTGATCAAATGGTAAGAAGATGTGTAGCCAAGGAAGAAATTGAGGCGATTATAGCTGGGTGTCACGATTCACCTTATGGTGGGCATTTCAAAGGAGATCGAACTGCTGCTAAGGTATTACAATCGGGTTTCTATTGGCCCTCTATTATAAAAGATTGTCATGAATATACGAAAAGATGTACTAGATGCCAATTTACCGGAAACATATCCAAGAGGGATGAGATGCCACGTAACAATGTATTAGAAGTTGAAATATTCGATGTTTGGGGTATAGATTTTATGGGTCCTTTCGTTCCTTCAAATGGCAACATCTACATCTTTTTAGCTGTTGATTACGTGTCTAAGTGGGTAGAAGCTGTAGCCTTACCAACAAATGATTCACGAGTGGTGATTAAGTTCTTGAAATCGCATATTTTCACTAGACATGGCACTCCAAGGGTAATTATTAGCGATGGAGGTACTCATTTTGTTAATAAGTATTTGAAGACTGTTCTAGAGAAATATGGAGTGAGACATCGTGTATCTACTGCTTATCATCCACAAGCCAATGGTCAAGCCGAAGTATCAAATCGTGAGGTAAAATCTATCTTAGAGAAAACCGTTGGTCCTACTAGGAAAGATTGGTCTATGAAATTAGATGATGCACTATGGGCCTATCGTACTGCTTTTAAAACTCCAGTAGGTGCTTCTCCGTATCGAATGGTGTATGGTAAGGCTTGTCACTTACCTCTTGAACTTGAAATGGGTGCCTATTGGGCTATTGCGAAGTTAAATTTAGATCCTACGCTAGCTGGTGAAAATCGAATGATGAAACTTAATGAGCTTGATGAATTCAGATTACATGCTTATGAGAATGCTAAGCTTTACAAAGAAAATACCAAGAGATGGCATGATAATCGAATTCGAGAGAAGAACTTTGTAGTGGGACAAAGAGTTTGAAATATAATTCGAAGTTCAGTAATTATCCGGGGAAATTAAGATCGAAGTGGTCGGGTCCTTACATCGTAACAAAAGTTACACCTCATGGAGCTATAGAGATAGAACATCCACTTGAAAACCGTACATTCATGGTGAACGGTCATCGTTTAAAGATTTATCATGTAGGTGAAGACACCGATCGTGCAAAAGACCCACATCCCGGAGAGTTCATGTACCTCCTCGAAGCTCCTTAGAAGCAAGAGGTAACCCGTCGAGCTTAACGACGTTAAACAAAAGCCAATTTCTTGTATATTAGTTTCAGTATTTCAATTTCCGTAGTGTAAACTAGTTAAGTTTTTTTTGTTGATTTTAGTTTTTATTTTTAAGAAATGAGGAAGGGTGTTGTTTTTGATGATTTCAGGGGTATAATGGTCATGAGTTTGGGGTCAAAACGATGAGAAAAACGAAAAAATTTGAAGTCCACAGCAGGTTTGACCGGCTAGCCGGCGAGCTGGCCGGCATACCGGCCAAACGAGCTGAAGGACCCCAACTCTCTGACCACTGCGTCAGCGATGACGCAGCGTTGCTGCGTCACCATTCGCGCCATCGAGAATCCACCGGCATACCGGTCACTGACCGGCTAGCCGGCCAACTGGAGGAAAGGTTCTGGTCCTTGCGTCAGCGACGACGCAAGGGTACTGCGTCATCAAATGCGCCATCGACAGTCCGCCGGCATGCCGGCGAATTCGCCGACTAGACGGCCAAGAATGTCGAGAGTTCTGATCACTGCGTCAGCGACGACGCAAGAAGCTTGCGTTTTGAGGTAAAAAAAAAATCGAATTTAGTAATTTTTTTTTCGCCGCCCTCTCGACCGGCATGCCGGCAAATCCGCCGGCTAGCCGGCCAGCTGTTGCGAGAGGCGGTTTTGAGTTCCTTAAACCTAATTTTTTGCCTCTTTTCCAAGCCAAACCTTCTATTCCGAATCCTTGCCTCCACCTACTCCGAAAATCATCAACACACAGCTATAAAATCATCAAATCAAACCTTCTTTCATCACAAAAACACACAATCAACTCATAGCTTCTCCAAAACATCACCAAAATCCATCTTTTCTCCACAAAATCTCCTCTTCCCAACCTTGAAATTAATCCCAATTCTTTCACAATCCCTCTCAAATAACCTTAACCCATCTCATATTCCACCTAATCCTTCAAGTTTTAAGCCTCAAAACATCAAATTTCAAAGCTTTTCTCTAGCTTTTTATCTATTTGAAGTTTTGAGTTTGGGGTGAAAAGAGATGACTAACAGAACCGATTCCATGTGCAACTATCGAAGAAACATACCGAGAAACAGGAACAATGTTGGAACTAGCCCAGCCCAAGCGATTGAGAATCCGGATTCGCGATCCAAAAAGACTGTCCAAAACCTAATTGCTCCGAAACGAAAAGAAAATCCGAGTAAGGCTAATCCGAAAAAGAGTAGGTTAATTGATGAGAGTGATGAAGAAAGTGAGGAAGAAGTTGAAGAGGAGATTGAGGAAGAAACTGAGCAAGAAGTTCCTGAAGAACCAGTGCAACAACCGAAAGCTCCGCGTCGGAATGCTTGGGCTCAAAAGCCTAAAAGAGTCTTCGTTCCATGGGATACTCAGGTTCGCGATAGAATTGAATTTTTGAAGTTTGGTGAGGAGATGAATCTTCCTAAAGGTATTATGACTAGTGCTTATAAAGATTATGGTATTACTTGTGATAAATTGGGTTGGAAGGAATTGAGAGAAAGGAAGCTTGAGTATATTCCTACTTTGGTGCGAGATTTTTATGAAGGAATCGCCTTCTCAAAAGAAGCTGTTATTATTCGCAAAAAGGTAGTTCCTTTCTCCGTTGAGCTTATTCGTAAATCATTAAAATTACCCGAGTTTTCCAGAATATGTCCGTTTCAAGAGTCTCTAAAAGAACCTTCATTTGATTATGAATCCCTTTGGGGGAAAGTGCTTGTTGATGGGGCCCGCCCAATTCCCGAAGGAGAGAGATATCCTGGACAGATGTATAGTAGTAACTTGCTACCATGTGCTAAGATTTGGTCACGTTTCATAATCCCTACCTTCTTCGGAGTTAAACACATATCGGAAGTGAAGAAGGAGCATCTTTTATTCATTAAGTGTATTATTGAGGAGAAACCTATAGATGTTGCTCGTGTGATATATGATACCATCATGGAATTTGCTCGAATTCCTACTTCGCAACAAAATCTCAAATTTCCTTGTACCATCACTACTTTGTGCTTAGACGCAAAGGTTCCGCGTAAAGACGCAGAGATTGATCGTGTTGTAGTGTGTGAGAGTATGGGTTTAACTTTGATCAAGAATATTCATGATGAGGTGTTAAAAGCATCAAGAAATCCTAGAGCTCCTCCAAAGAAGAAGATGCATACCACCAATGAGTTGGAAGCGAAAGTGAAGGTGTTAGAAGAGAACCAAGTGAAGATGATTGCGTCTTTGGGAAACGTTACAAAAGAGTTAGAACTTCTCCTAAACATGTTAATGGGGGTGAGCACAATTCAGCACGCCACCTATGGTATACTTACGCAAGAGAAAGTTCATGGACGCAACACCGATAACCAGCCTCGCGCTGGTTAAGATACGTTTTCTATCCCTTTCGCGTTTTAGTTAGTTTAGTTTATTTTTATTGCGTTGAGTCTTTTCGAGTCGTGGGGACACGACTCATTTTTGAGTTTGGGGTGGGGTTCGTTGCCTCATCCCAGTTTTTTATGTGCTATGTGTTTTATTTGCTTTCAATAAAATAATTTTCGGAGTTGCGTTTGACTATAGAAGATTTTAAATGTCCCTTTAATCATACTTTTGATGAATCTATGATAGTAAATAGTGGACTTTATGGAATAACATAAAACGCACTTACAATTGCATGCGAACATAAGTAATTGATAGGAAAAATTAATGAACAATGCAAATGAAGTAAGCTTGTACTTAAGGAATATGTTTGGTGTGTAGAACGTGAAATCCTAATAAGTAGAGAACCCACCTAGATATGAACTAAAAACAAGCTATGCACTTAGGAAAATGATAGGGGCAGTTCTTTGTTAGCCATTTGAAGCCTTTTAGCTTGCTATCCCTATATTATAATTTTATCCGTCTTAGCCAAAATTTGAGCCTTAAGCCTTTTCTTTTGTAGCCACGATATAAGCCCATTATCCTTTAGATTATTAGGTATGACCAAATGACCCGCACTTGAATCACAACCCTGAGACTGGTCTCGAGCTTGAGTTTGGGGTGGAGGGTCCACATTTGGGAAGTTACATTGGGAAGGGATTATATGTGTTTGTATTGAGGCACAAAAATGAAAGATGATATTATTATTTGTAACCCTTTGCCGAGATTTGAAAAGGAAAAAAAATAGAATAAAGAAAAAGAAAATTATAAGAGACATGACTTTCACATCAAAATGATGGTCATGGGTATCTTGTACAAAAAAAAAGAAATGAAAAAGAAAATAAAAAGAAAGAATAAAAATCGGCAAAGTGGAATATTTTGGAAATCATCTTAGTTTAGTTGGGTTGACATTGGGGACGCAACATTAGCGCGTCAAATGGGTGAGTGAGAACATTTTTGAGCGTAAACTCAAGCTCGAGGACATGTTGATGGTAAGTGAGGAGAGAGCCAAAAGCTCACTTCAAATTTACCAAATATACGTCCACACCGTTCTTAGGCCAATATTAAAACCATAAAGACCTCGTGATTCCTAAGTATATAGTGAATTTATGATTCTGTTGATAGGGAATATACTAGGTGGAGCGTTCAAAGCGAGTTAGGATTGAGGAACACCCTATAGCCATCATACAGAGATGAGTACAAGTATAACCTTCAAGCATTGCGACTTTAATTTTATGATTGAGATTATTTGTATTTGATGTTGCATGATTAGTGTATGTATATGTTAGTTCTTAAAGTTTTGCTATATGAGATTTATCTTAAGAATTGCTTTAGGTTTATTTGCTAGCTTCTATTTGTTCTTGCGTTTAATTCTACCCCTTGTTTTGTTTTGTTTTGCTTTGTCGGGACGACAAAGGTTTGAGTTGGGGGTCTTGATATCTCCTTAATTTTTCTTATTTTCGACCCTTAGGAGACATCATTTTTGGTGTTTATTTAATCAATTTGATAGACTTTTGGACTAAATATGCAATATTATGATTTTCCTCTTTTATTTCTAGCATTTTTAGTTTATTAAGCTTTTGCGCGTAATATTGGTATTTTTAGTGTAAAGTTTACAGGTTTTAGATGTTAGCTAGAAGAGGAATCCAAGGAGAAAGTCAAAGATCAAGAGATAGAGTCAAGACTTGAAGATAAATCCCGAAGATATTATTTTTAGAGCTGAAAATCCATTTTCCAGGCCATAGATTGCTGATTTCGAGGTGCTTAAGCGATGATTTAGCCGCTGACCTTTGAAGAGAAAACATTCCTTATCAAGTTACGGAACTTTAGAAACTGTAATGAGGTCAATCGGAGTCATAACGAATCGGGAAAAGCCGTTTTAGTGAAGGCATATCATCAGTTACGGGATATTGGGCTAAGTTAGTGGACTTGGGCCTTTTGTATTTCATTTAATTAAAAGCCTAGGTCCAAGTCCGAATTTGCACTTATAAAAGGAGGTCTGGACTTCTATTTTACACACAATTCACATTCTGCAAGATTAAAAAAACACCAGAGAGAAGCAACTGAAGGAAGGAGAAGAAGCTACAAGAGCTGGAGAGAGTCTATATCTCCATTCGTAGTCATTCCGATTCCGGAAATTAGGTTTTTCTTATCTTTTAATTTTGTAAACAATATGAATTCATTTACATTTAATTTCGTATTTCATTTTAATATGAGCTAAGCTTTTCATAGTGCTTGAGAACAAACAATGGGTGAATCCCAATCTTATTAAATAACGAATGTTGAATTTGGGTTTCTGTTAAATTAAACTAAATTAGGGCTTTTACTCTTTTTGATAAATTGAGAATGTTTACTGTTTTTAGCGTCATGAACTAGGAACAGGTGTTAGTATTTAGGCTATTCCTATTAGTGGCGATTGGATCATCCTGACGGAGGGTTTAGGTACAGAACCATTTATTCAATCTAGGATAGAAGTTAATGATTTTGACGAACTTAGCTAATCCTAGGGCCAATGAGGTAATAAAACTTAATCATCCAACGGTGGATCATATTTACCCTGACGGGACTAGTGACACTTTAGGATCGCCTTATAGTCCATCCTGACGGGGGTATAAGGAATTTAGAATCCCGACCATTGTAATTGACCAATTTAGCCCTTAAACAACATAAGTTAGGAAATAGGATTGGGAGGATCCTTGCGTTCTCAAGTGCTACGTCTCATATTGCGTTTTACATCATTTTACTTGCGTCTTAGCTTTTATTTGCATTTTAATATTTGTCTTTCAATTATTTAGAATTAATACAAAACCAAACAAACATTTTACCTTTATTTGTTTTCATAAGTGCATCAATCATTAATAGATAAGCATTGTAGTCAACCATCCCGTCCTTGGAACGGATCTGTATTATCAGTTATACTACTTGGGACAACCGTACACTTGCGGTTGTGGTTCGATTATTCATTGCATTTATTTTAGAACACACAAAGGACCACCAG
Source organism: Nemophila menziesii (assembly GCA_029959085.1). Classification (NCBI taxonomy): domain Eukaryota; kingdom Viridiplantae; phylum Streptophyta; class Magnoliopsida; order Boraginales; family Hydrophyllaceae; genus Nemophila; species Nemophila menziesii. Next base: position 121,641,626 of record JARWIR010000001.1, on the reverse strand, counting down.
CGACTAAGGGGTTTACGGACACACCACGAGGCTGGTTCAAATAGGGTTATCCTACGCCACTTGGGCCCTAAGCAATCAATTTCCATACATGGTGATAGTGATTAAATTATACCCTAATGACTATCTAGATAGAATTAGTGTTGTCAAGACCAATATCGACACTAGACGTTATGTGGTGTTTCAATAATTAGACACCCAGCTAAGGTGATCATCTAACTACTATTAAGGTAATCATATACTCGTGCACTAGCAAGGAAAACAGTCATTAAATCAAAACACATAAACAAATATATAGGTAAGAAGCTAATATCAGATTAAAACAAATAATTCCCAAAGAAACTTAGATAGAAAGAAATTAGAATTCATAGATTATACATGATGCAAAACCCAAGCTATGGGAAGTTTAGTTCATACCTGAAGGAAATTAACTTAAAAAAATAATAAAAGACATCATCTTGCTCTCTACAATAACTCTGATGAATAAAACCCTAAGGACTAATTACTATGAGGCAAGGATGATTTACAAGTGATATAAGAGTGCATTTATAGGTATTTAGAAGACCTAATTCATTTTCTTGAAGGAGAAGGTAAGTAGTGGACTCCAAGCCCAACTCAAATTCGTAACCCTAAAACATGAAATCAGACCCGTTTTTGTTTTGGTCCTAGAAGCTTCAATATTCATCCGTTTGACACGTATGAGTAGTCGACATTCATAGTCTCGGAAAGATCTTCAACTTTGCACTTGATCGTTTCTCCAAACTCCACACCGATTTTGAGATATAAGCTGATTTGTGGTCGTAGGTGCAGAAATTCGAATTTAAGGCACCTTTTCCTTTTCCATGTTTTTATCTTTTCTTTCCTTATCTCCAATTATCATGCTTATCTCTTTCCATATCTCTTAGTCTTTGACTTGGACTCTAATTAATCTCCATAATTATCTTTAAAGCTTCACACTTAATAAATAATTAAACCCAATATGCTTTAAAAATATTATTTTACTAAATCAAGACTCAAAATAGGAAAGTGCACTATTTCTCAAGAAACTCAATTAGAAAGACTTCTAAATCACTAAAAATGATGTCTCATCTTAACATAAATCTATCACAAATGAGGAGACATCAAGACCCCCAACTCAAAGTTGTATCGTCCCGATACAATAAAGATAAAAATAAAGGTAAGTCTATAAATACACACCTAGGTAAATTTAACACAATGGGAAGAACATAGCAGAATATATAGAATAGACATAAAGCAATTACTCAGAAAATTTCATGCAATAATATTCATAAACTACATACCTGTATACTTCTCATATCCATAGTTAACACGGTTTGAATTCAAGATCAGATTAGTTCCGCAATGTAAGAAGGATTGGGACTTTACTCAATTCACCAAGGAAGCTATAGATTGTTCATCGAACTTCACTAGTATTCAAATATCCATTTAACTACTCTCTAATGGTTCAATCACTTCTTGATTACATAGCAAAGAATCAAAAGGTCTTTAAGGTTGTAATTTAGGCTTAGGGACAGTATGGTAGTATATTTGGATAATTTAGAGTGAGCTTTTGGCTCTCTCCTCACTAGCCATCAATTAATCGCCCTAGAGCTTGTGTTACTCTCATAAAACGTTTCTCACTCAACCCAATGAATTCTTTGATGCACAATTTAGCATCCCAATAACCCAATTAAAGCATAAGATGTTCAAATAAAAATTCCACTTTGCCGGTCTGAATATATATTTTCCTTTCAAATCAATTTTTTTCTTTTGTATAGCTATGACTCTCTTTTTAATGTTGAGATATCAGGCCATTTTTTCTCATATATATATTTTTCTTTTCTTTTTATGCCCTTGTTGGCAAATTTTAGCTCGTAGCTACTTTTTCATTCACTATTACCCCAGCAAAGGGTTACAATATAATCTTGTGAATCACCATCAATATAGAGAACAGAGCACAATTAATAAGCTCAAAAATCCCATCCAATAACAATTCCCATAATGGTGGACCCACCACCCCAAACTCAGGCTCTAAAATAACTGTCTATGCATCACGATTTGAGTGCGGGTCATATGGAAAAGTCCTATAATCTAGAGGTATATGGCTTATAATGTGTTTTCATAAAAAGTTTTAGAAAGGCTAGAAGGGGCTGAGAAGGATATAACATATAAAATCAAATAACAAGGTGAGAAGGTATAAAAAGGCTTCAAGTGGCTTCAATATGAAAGAACTGCCTTAATCACTTTCTACACCATGTAATTTCGTTATTTTCTTACCTTTAGCACTTTCATCAAACAGGTTTGTCAACTAGCTTGGATCTCACGGCCTACACACTTCTCAAGGTTCCCTGAGATCGAACATACTTTCTATCGCATTGCTTACTAATCTTCTCTTTACTATCAATGTGTGTTTTCCTGCAAATACTCAAAGCATACAAATAACATAGCTCATAAACATACTGCTTACTATCATCAATATACTGAGCTTATGCTTTCAAGCTATTAAACACACTCTACATCTAATTCCCATGTATCAAAAATTTTAATTTTACCTAAAACAGAAAAATGGAGATGAGAGACAACGAATCCCCACACCTCCAACTCAATAATGAGCCGTGTCCCCACGACTCGAAAAAGACTCAAAACAGAAATTAAAATTAGTAGATAAAGCATTTACAGAAATGGTAAGGAAGAAAGAGAACATACTCTCGAGGCTATAGCCTCGCATTACCGATATCCAAGGTAGGATTTTCTTGATCCTTCGTTAATTGCTCAAGGAGTGTCATGATGTGCACTTGATTGGATTTGATTTGTGCCACATCATTGGCTAAGGAAGTTTGAGCTACTTCGAAGTTGTTTAAACGCTCCTCCATCTTCTCTTGCCAACTTTGCTCCTTTTCTTCTTTCGAGATTTGCGTATAAACGGCTCCTCTCAAGACTTTTATGATCCAAGCATTATCAATATAACTCTTCTTAAATTCGAGTTTCTCTTCTTCACCCAATATAGCATTCATGTTTCGCACAAGACATGTGATCATCGTAGGATATTTAACATTATAAACTGATTTAGGAGAGACAGAAAATCGCATCACCTCCTCAAAGATCAACTGTGCCATATCCACTTCTTCTCCTCTCAATATACAATCCAAAAGTATAGCGTTCTTTTTAGTCACATCCAAGGTTCGTCTGTTTCCAAAGACATTAGGGATAAGGAAATTGTGCCAAACTCTTGCATCCGGTTGAAGATATTTGTAAGGCCAAGGTGCCTTCAATTATCCCTTATGTGATTGCACTTTTTCCTTGTCTAAAACATGCTCAAAAAGTAATTCCTCATCAAAGATTTTTCGTTTAGCAATCGCTTCACTATACTTGCATGGTCCAACCAATTTCTTAAACTGGAAGTGGTTTCTAATCTCCTCAACTGTGAAAGGAACTAACTTTCCTCTAATCGGAACACAACCTTCACTATCTCGGCTAAAGAGGCCTAAATAGAACTCTAAAACTAACTCATGACATAATTCAAAACGTCTTACCATGAACGTAGACCAACCCAATTTTTCACCAAGCTCCAAGAATCTCTTATATTCTCCTTTACCAACTTCTTCATTGAATACTTTCTCATAAGCAAAAGGTAGTTCCTTTAATTGTTTTTCTGCAGAAGCTATCAAGGCCTTTGAAGCTTCCTCTTTATCTATGGGTGTAGGACCTTCGAAAAGAAGAGGTCGTGTTCTTTTTTTGGAATAAAGTAAAACTTTTTTACCCATTAAATCGAACATAGCCGGCTTACCTCCTTCTTCAACATCGATTTTACCCTTTGAATTTGAACTAGAACCTTTGTTACTTGATTTCTTCTCAATTGAACCCAATACCTTGCTTTTATTCACCTCCCTCTTGGTAGATAATGTTTCTGTTCTTTTAGTCATCTCAATTGACCCCCAACTAAAAGCTTTAACAACTCTTGAAATTTGAACTTTTGAATTATTGGTTGAACAAGCTTGATTTGGTGTATGAAAGGTGAATTGATGATGAATCTCTATGTGGGTAGGGTGAATTATTGATGGATTGGAACGGATTTAAGAAATTGTAGGATGAATTTTGAAAATTTAAGCTTTTGATTCTTCCATCTCAATGTGTTTGGTGAGAATTGGGTGCTTGAATCTCCTTTGTAATGATGTGGAGAGAAGATTTGATGTGTTTTTATGGTGATTGGGTAGTGTTTTGATGTTTGGGGAAGGTTTGAATGAGCTTTAATGGAGTTGGGAGAGGTTTGGAGAAGAAAGAGAGGCTTAAGGATTAATAATTTCAGAATAATACCAATCACTTTCTTTTATAACCTAAAAAACTAATCTCTCCAACGGCGCTGACCGGCTTACCGGCGCTAGGGCCCGGTATACCGGTGCTGGACCCTTCTGTTTCCCGAGTTACGTCAAAATACCCGAGGTCTCTACACGTGGGCACGGGTTTTCTTCTGGCCGGTATACCGACGCTAGGGCCCGGCATACCGGTGCTGCTGTTGTTCGACTTTGGGACCTCTCGGCAATGAACCCGTGGTGATACCCGTGGCCACGGGTTTTGATCTGGCCGGCATACCGGAGATTTCTCCCGGCATACAGGTGGTGAAATTTCTCGATACTGGACCTCTCGGCAATGAACGCGTGGATTACCCCGTGGGCTCGGGTTTTCTGCCTGCCGGTATACCAGAAAAATCGGCCGGTATGCCGGTGAGGTAGTCTGAATATTCCATAAACTCGTGTTTTTCCTCCCAAACTTGATTTTTCTAACACCTAAACATCAAAAACACTAATACCTTTCTCAAATATGCAATATCAACTAAAAACAACTAAACTAAACTCAATCTAAAAACGTAAAAATCATAAAAACATAAAAAAAATTGCGGGTTGTCTCCCATACAACACTTTTATTTAACGTCTTTTAAAGTTAGACGCGTTACCTCTGTCAAGATTTGCGAATATAGCCTCCCCAACAACGAGTTAGGCTATGAACGTCAACTAATCTGCGCTTGATCCCCTTCTTGGGTCGAATTTCTATCACTTTGGCTGAAACAACCTTAGTGACAATGAATGGTCCCATCCACGAGTCTTTGAAACTTCGTGGTCTATTTTCGCGTTTGTGAGCTTTCCATAGAACTTCATGGCCAACCCCAAACTCAATGTTTGGCTCGGTATCCACAGGTTTTAAGTGGATCTTCTCTAGAGGGGCTTTGTGATGTGAAAGGCTGTGGATGACAGGAACGGTGGGGTCTAACTTCCTCGATTTCTTACCCAAGACATAAAGGGTCTCGGATACGTTATTAGCATGAAGGGTGATGGTCCCTTCTTGGAAGTTGATGACACTTTGACTTGTGGCCATGAAAGGCCGTCCAAGTATGATTGGAAGTTGCTTATCTGCATCAAACTCAAGTATAACAAAGTCAGTAGGGATGGCGATGCTACCTGCTCGGATTAGAACGTCCTACACTGTTCCCCATGTCTTGGTAACAGAGTTGTCAGCAAACTGCAACTTCACTGGAGCTTTCTCTGATTTCTGAAGTCCAAGTCTCTTGAACACGGACTTAGGCATAAGATTCACACAAGAACCCACATCGTGCATAGCTTTCACCTTGGGCATACCATTTATTTGAATAGGAAGGTTAAAACTTCCCGGATCTTTGAGCTTCATTGGTAACTCTCTTTCACTTCTTCTTGAGACTCTCAGGTTCTCTCTTGGGACTTCTACACTTGCTTCTTTCTAAAGAATAGCTTGCGAAAAAACTTGTTGCAGTGTAAGCCATTTCTTCGAAATCTCAACCATTTGGGCGTTAATATTTTCAGGAGTGTACGCCTCTACAAATGTCTTGAGTTCAGTGTCACCCTTTGGATTTGTATCAGGAATAGTTGATGACACTGTTTGAACAACAGGTGGCGATTCAACCTTTTCTTCCTCTTTCTCTTCTTGCACAGTAGGTGCAACTTCGATTTCAACTCTTGGTTCCTCCTTTGAGGCTTCTTCCTCTTTCTCTTTAGCCAGCTCAGCTTGGTAATCCATAACCGATCTAATCTCCTCTTGCATATCCTTCAGAAGCTGTATAAATTCGAATTTTTCTGAACGTCCTCCACATCACTCTCAGAGCAGTTAGATTCCACGGGACTAGACTTGGTTGGTTCTTCTTCGGTACTCGGAACCTCCACGGCACTAACAGCAGCATGTGGTACTTCCTTCTTTTCTTCTTCAATTTCAAGGAAAATAGCCTTACAAGCTTCGAAGCCAACATTGTTATCACCTCCTTCGATAGCCTTCAATTCTTTTTGTTCCATAATGTTTGTCAGAACTTTGTTCATTTGTTCTACTTGAGTACCTAATTGCGGCTTCTTGTTCTCGTAACTTTTCGCCCTGGGCGTTCATATTCGTGGTCAAACGGTCCAAGACTTTTGCTAATTGTTGATTATCCATAGTTCCCTCTTGAGGATACTGTGGTAAGGCTTTCTAATCTAATGAATCGGCATAGGCATCTTGAACAGGTTGTTGTGGGGGAGCAGGTCTATTCTGATATTGATTTTGATACTGACCTCTTGGTTGGAAAAAGTTATTATGGGGACGCGGTTAATAATGACCAGGATTAGCGGCCCCCTGAGGATTTGAATACTACATACCCGGATGGTTTCGGTTACCAAATTGATAACCTCCTCGGTTGGATATGAAATAAACAGATTGTGGATTTCCTTCTCACTCTTCCCAAGTATGATTATTAACCCCACATTGTTGACAACCTTGTGCTTCTTGCACTACATTTGCTGCGGCTAAATTTCTCTGCATCTCTACCTTAAGTTCTTTGATTTGATTCTCTAATGCGGATATTTGAGCTAAGTTTGCAGTTTCTGCGTCTAAACGAAGCATACCTCGGGTTTTTGTAACAGGAGCTCGCGAAGATGGCCAAATCCTTTCTTGTTCAATAATATTTTCCAAAACCTCGGTAGCTTCAGCAGGATCCATGGACACGAAATTCCCTTTCCCAATGTTATCCACCTTCAGTTTACTTGCTTCGTTGATACCTTCATAAAATATAGCTAATTATAGAGAAGGGGTATAACCATGGAGCAGACATCTAGCTAACTTCTGTTGAAACCTTGTCCATGCTTCTCCTACTGCTTCTCCATCTTCTTGACTAAACTTCGCAAGCTCACTTTGGTCTTTGAGTCTCATGCTCTTCGGATAAAAACGGTTAAAGAAAGCGGCTTGAGGTTCTGTCCATGAATTAATTGTCCCTGGTGGTTGCCTATCTAGCCACTCACCAGCTCTACCGGTCAGAAAGAACGAAAACATATGACAATACAGTTGCTCGCGTGTAATGCCGGGAGTAACTAAGCATCACAAATATGCATAAACTTCTGAATCGCTCTTACCGGATCTTGAATTGATGTACCAATGTAGAGTCCAAAACTTTGAAACTGACTGAGCATGCCCGGATCGGGTCTAAATTTGATATTTTGGATCTCCGGAGGACGGTAACCTATCGGTTGAACATGAAACGGCACTCGGAGGCCAGGAAGGTCTTGTTCAACTCGGTTCTGATTAACATTGTTTTGCCCGTTACCTCTTCCTAGTGGATGTTGTCTTTGTTGTTGTCCTCCAGGTGGAGGTGGTGGTGGTCCTCCTGGTGGAACGAATGGTTGTCCTCCAGGTGGGATCACAAGTGGTGGATTTAACTGACCTTGTACGCCTGCCATAGCTCTTCTTAAGGCTCTATCCTCACGAACACGTTTATTATAAGATCTAAAGCTCCTCTCAGGCTCTGGTAACGGAGGCCAAGAATTAAACACTGTGAAACCTGAAAAAGTCTAAAGCAAACCACAAGCGTAAATCCGAAAAAAAAGTAAAAACTAAATACTGAAAAATAAAAATTAATTAAAAACTACTACTCGAAATAGATAACCGACACGCTAACGAGACACAAGTCCCCGGCAGCGGCACCAAAAACTTGGTGTCGCCTAGCGTGTGATAAAATAAGATAAATAATAAGTCAGAAAACAACGCACTCTCACCTTAAACAGACACAGTACTACAAGTATTACAGGACGAATGCAAGTTTTAATGATAAGTTGAGTTCGTTCTCAAGGACTTAGTGTGTTAATCGAATGGGTAGCAATAACGAGTAAGAAGTAATTAATTAAAAGACATGAAAATAAAGAGAGAATAATTCGAAATTACTAAATTAACTACGGAAAACAAAGACTTTAAACTAAATACGAAGAAATATGAGATGAGAAGTATAACTTAGGTTTTGCTAGTATGCACTAATCCTTCTAATTCTTTCTATCAAATCTAGTTAATAAGGGAGATAATTAGTTCTTAGATACTTAGTCGGGATTCTAAATTCCCATACCTTAGACCTTGAGAGCGACTAAGGGGGATACGGACACACCACGAGGCTGGTTCAAATAGGGTTATCCTACGCCACTAGGGCCCTAAGCAATCAATTTTCATACATGGTGATAGTCATTAAATTATACCCTAATGACTATCTAGTTAGAATTAGTGTTGTCAAGACCAATATTGACACTAGACGTTATTTGGTGTTTCAATAATTAGACACCCATCTAAGGTGATCATCTAACTACTATTAAGGTAATCCTATACTCATGCACTAGCAAGGAAAACAGTCATTAAATCAAAACACATAAACAAATATATAGGTAAGAAGCTAATATCAGATTAAAACTGATGTCTCCTCATTTGTGATAGATTTATGTTAAGATGAGACATCATTTTTAGTGTTTTAGAAGTCAATAATGTCGATTTTCTTGAGTTTTAGTGCACTTTCCTATTTTGTGTCTTGATTTGTAGAATTAATGTTTTTAGAGCATATTGGGTTTAATTGTTTATTTAGTGTGTAGCTTTAAAGATAATTATGGAGATTAATTAGAGTCCAAGTCAAAGACAACAACTTATGGAAGGAGATTTGCATGGTAATTGGAGATAAGGAAGGAATTGCTAAAAAGATGGAAAAGGAAAAGCTGCCTAAATCTGGGATTCTGCAAAGATAGGCGTTTTTACCTAATAAAGAGGCCGAATTTGGTAGATTACTCCTAAAGGGCCTAGATAATTCTGTTGCGATTCTTTTGGTATCTTGTGGAGCAAAATCGGACCAATAATAAAGAAGTTATGACCAAAACAACGCAGCAGTGTTTATCTTTATTTCCATACGAATTTGAGTTGGGCTAGAAGTCCATTACCTTAACTCTTCCTCAAGAAAACGAATTAGGTCTTCTAAACACCTATAAATACACCCTTATATCACTTGTAAATCATCCTTGCCTCATAGTAATTAGTTCTTAAGGTTTTATTCTTCCAGTTTATTGTAGAGAGCAAGATGATGTCTTTTATTATTTCTTTTAGTTTATTTCCTTCAGGTATGAACTAAACTTCCCATAGCTTGGGTTTTGCATATGTATCATCTATGAATTCTAATTCTTCTATCTAAGTTTCTTTGGGAATTATATGTTTTAATCTGATATTAGCTTCTTACTTTGTATTTGCTTATGTGTTTTGATTTATTGTCTTTCCTAGAATTGATCACTTTAGGATTGTTTTAAGAGTAGTTAGATGGTCACCTTGTAAGGGTGTTTAACTATTGAACCACCACATAATGTCTAGTGTCGATAGCAGTTCTGACAAAACATACTTCTAACTAGATAGTCATTAAGGTTTATTTTAACCACCGTATCACCAAGACTTGCAGTATTTGCTTAGGGCCTTAGTGGCGTTTGATAACCCTATTTTAAATCACTTCTTGGTTGTGACGTAGCCCCCTTAGTCGCTCTCAAGGTCTAAGGTAGTGGAATTTAGAATCCTGACTAAGTATTACCAAGAGCTAATATTCTCCCTTATGAACTAGATCTATAGATAGAATTAGAAGGATTAGTGCATACTAGCAAAACCTAAGCTATACTTCTCATCTCATATTCTTAATCTTTTACTTTATTGTCTTTATTTTCTTAGCTTTAATTTAGTTTTAATTCATAAAAATCGAAAAACCAAATATTTATTTACTGTTTTCTAGTTATTTACTTTTACTCGATATCTGTTCCTACGCGTTTAACACACTTAAGTCCCTGAGAACGAACTCTACTTATCATTAAAACTTGCATACGTCCTGTAATACTTGCAGTACTGTGCCTGTCTAGGGTGAGAGTGCATAGTTTTCCATACTTAAATTGATCTTATTTTTATCACACCCTAGGCGACACCAAGTTTTTGGCGCCGCTGCCGGGGACTTGTGTCTCGTTAGCGTGTGGGTTATCTATTTCGAGTTTTAGTTTTTAATTAGTTTTTACTTTTCAGTTTTTAGTTTAGTTTTAGTTTTTATTTTTCCAGATTTATGCTTGTGGTTTGCTTTTGTCTTTTTCAGGTCTCACAGTGTTTAATTCTTGGCCTCCCTTACCGGAGCCTGAGAGGAGCTTCAGAGCTTATAACAAACGAATTCGTGAGGAAAGAGCCTTGAGAAGAGCTATGGCAGACATACATGATAATGATCCGGAGTTAGTTTACTTTGCACCAGGAGGACCTCCAGCATACATTCCACCCGGTGTACAATTGCCAGCAGGAGGAGATAATGGGCAGAATCATCTTAATAATCAGGACCGAGTTGAACAAGATCTACCTGGCCTTAACATACCATTCCATGTTCAACCCATCGGTTACCGCCCTCCTGAGATTCCGAATATCAAATTTAGACCCGATCCGGGTATGCTTAGTCAATTTCAAAGTTTCGGACTCTATGCTGGTACTGCGATTCAAGATCCGGTAAAAGCGATTCAGAAGTTTATGCAGATTTGTGATGCCTACATTACTCCTGGCATTACACGCGAGCAACTGTATTGTCATATGTTTTCGTTTTTCTTGACCGGAAGAGCTAGCGATTGGCTAGAAAGACAACCACATGGAACCATTCACTCTTGGAGAGAACTTCAAGCCGCATTCTTTAACCGATTTTATCCAAAGAGCATGAGACTTAAAGATCAAACCGAGCTTGCAAGATTTTCTCAAGAAGATGGAGAAACAGTGGGAGAAGCATGGACAAGGTTTCAACAAAAATTAGCTAGATGTCCGCTCCATGGCTATACACCTGCTCTACAACTTGCTATATTCTATGAAGGTCTTGATGACAAGGGTAGAGACAAGGTGGATAACATTGGAAAGGGTAATTTTGTGTCCATGAATCACAATGAAGCTTCCGAGGTGTTAGAAAATATTATGGAACAAGAAAGAAGTTGGCCTTCAACGCGAGCTTCTGCAGCAAAGACCCGAGGAACGCTTCGTTTAGATGCAGAAACTGCGAATTCAGCTCAAATATCCGCTTAAGAAAATCAAATCAAGGAGCTGAAAATCGCGATGGAGAAGAATTTAGCTGCTACAAAGGTAGTTCAAGAGGCACAAGGTTGTCAACAATGTGGAGTTAACGATCATTCATGGGAAGAGTGCGAATCAAATCCGCAATCTGTTTACTTCAAATCCAACCGATGGGGCAACCGCAACCATCCGGGTATGCAGTATTCAAATTCACAAGGGGCCGCTAATCCTGGTCAATATCAATCGCGACCCCAGAACAACGCTTACCAACAGAGAGGTCAGTACCAAAACCAATATCAGAATCGACCTGCTCCTCCACAACAACCTGCTCAAGACGCCTATACCGATACCTTAGATCAAAAAGCTTTACCTCAGTATCCGCAAGAAGGGTCTATGGACAATACACAGATAGTACAAGCTCTAGAACGTTTGAACACAACTGTAAACGCTCAAGAGGAAAAAGTCCGAGGACACGATGCCATACTTCAGATGCTAAATACTCAATTAGCCCAAATAAACAAGCATCTGACAGAACAAAAGGAAGTAAAGGCAATCGAAGGAGGTGAAAACAATTTTGGGTTCGAAGCTTGCAAGGCTATATGCCTTGAAATCGAAAAAGAAAAGGAGGAAGCACCACATGCTGCCATTAGTGCCGTGGAAGTTCCCAGTGTTGAAGAAGAACCAACCGAGTCTAACCCCGAGGAGTCCGACTGTCTAGAAATTTATCATCTGGAAAGCGATGAAGAAAGAGACGAGTTCATAGAGCTACTAAGAAAGGTGCAAGAGGAGATGCGAGCCATGGTAGAGTATGCAGCGGAGTTAGCGAGAGAGAAAGAGGAAGAAGCCTCAGAAGAAGAATCGAAAGAAGAAGAAGTGGCACCTGCTGTGCTAGAGGAGAAAGAAGAAGAGAAGGTGGAATCTCCACCTAGTGTTCAACCAGTGTCATCAACTATTCCTGATACAAATCCTAAAGATGACACTGCTCTCAAGACATTTGTAGAGGCGTACCAACCTGAAAATATCAACGCCCAAATGCTTGAGATTGCGAAGAGAGGACTTAAACCGCAACAAGTTTATACGCAGGTTATTCCTGAGAAAGAGGCGAGTGTAGAGATCCCGAGAGATAACCTGAGGGTTTCAAGAAGAAGTGAGAAAGAGCTACCTACTAAGCTTAAAGATCCGGGAAGTTTCAACCTTCCTATTCAATTACATGGTAGGCTCAAAGTGAAAGCAATGTACGATGTGGGTTCTGGTGTGAATCTTATGCCTAAGTCCGTGTTCGAGAGACTTGGACTTCAAAAATCAGAGAAAACTCCAGTGAAGTTGCAGTTTGCTGACAACTCAGTGAAGAGGACATGGGGAACAGTGGAGGACGTCTTAGTCCGTGCAGGTAATATCGCCATCCCTACTGACTTTGTTATTCTTGAGTTTGATGCAGATAAGCAGGTTCCGATCATACTTGGACGGCCCTTCATGGCCACAAGTCAAAGTGTGATCAACTTCCAAGATGGGACCATCACCCTTCATGCTAAAAATACATCCGAGACCTTCTACGTCTTGGGTAAGAAACCGAGGAAGTTGGATCCCACCGTACCTATCATCCACAGTCTTTCACATCACAAAGTCCCTCCTGAGGAAATCCACTTAAAACCTGTGGATACTGAGCCAAACATTGAGTTTGGGGTTGGCCATGAAGTCCTATGGAAAGCCCATAAACGCGAGAACAGGCCACGGAGTTTCAAAGACTCGTGGATGGGACCATTCATTGTCACGAAGGTTGTTTCAGCCAAGGTGATAGAAATTCGCCCCAAAACTGGGGTCAAGCGCAGATTAGTTGACGTTCATAGCCTTACTCGTTGTTGGGGAGGCTATATTCGCAAATCTTGACAGAGGTAACACGTCTAACTTTGAAAGACGTTAAACAAAAGTGCTGTTCGGGAGACAACCCGAAGTTTTTTTTTATGTTTTCATGTCTTTTACATTCTTAGTTTAAGTTTATTTTAGTTGTTTTTAGTTGATAATGCATATTTGAGAAAGGTATTAGTGTTTTTGGTGTGTAGGAATCGGAGAAATCAAGTTAGGGAACGCGAGGAAAATTTTTGGAGCGCAAGAAAGCACCCCGCGGACTACCCTCACGGACTACCCCATGGTCCGCAGGGATGGTCCGCGAGGTCAAAACCCGTACCACGGGTTGCTACCGCGGGTTTAGGTCAGAAACACGAAAAAATTCCACGGACTACCCCGCGGTGCACCGCGCCATGGTCCGCGCCTCAAAAACCCGTACCACGGGGTGAGTACCACGGGTATTTTGACGGAGTCTACAGCAAGCCGCGGTGTACCCTCCGGTACACCGGACCCTAGTCCGCGAGCCAAAAACCCGTACCACGGGGTCCTACCACGGGTTTAGGTCAGTGAGCAAAAATTTTCGAGCATCAGATGTCACGGACTACCCTGCGGTACACCCCATGGTCCGCAGGGGTAGTCCGCAGCGCCGCCAGAGGAGAGAGAAAGTTACGGGATTAAGTTATAAAGGAGGTATTGAGCCTATTATTCCGAATTTATTAAACCTTAACCCTCTCTTTCTTCTCCACAACTCTCCTAACTCCATTGAAGCTCATCAAAACCTTCACCAATCACCAAAACACTACCCAATCATCAAGGAAAAACACATCAAACCTTCTCTCCACATCATTACAAGAGAGAATCAAGCTACCAATCATCACCAAATTCATTCAAATTGAAGAATCAAAGAGCCAAATTTCACAAATTCATCACACAATTTCTAAAAATCCTAGCCTACCCATTACAAATCATCCTCACCCACATAGAGATTCATCACCAATTCACCCATCCTAGGACAAATCAAGCTTGTTCATCCATTAATTCAAAAGTTGAATTTTCAAGGGTTGCTAAAGCTTTGAGTTGGGGGTTAATTGAAGATGACTAATAGAACATCAATCTTATCTAGCAAGAGGGAGGTGAAGAGTAACAAGGGATTGGATTTAAACAAGAAGAAATCAATTGACAAAGGAGCTAGTTCTAAATCAAAGGGTAAAGATAAATTGAAGAGTGGGAAACCTTCGTATGATAGTAATGGTAAAAAGCTTTATTTTTATGCAAAGGAGAGAACACAACCTCAACAAAATCCTATACCTATAGAGAAGGTGGATACTTCAAAGGCCTTGAAGATTTCTGCAGAGAATCAATTAAAAGAACTACCTTTTGCCTATGAGAAAGTATTCAAGGAGGAAATTAGAGATGGAGAATACAAGAGATTCTTTGAGCTTGGTGAGAAGTTGGGTTGGTCTACGTTCATGGTAAGCCGTTCTGAATTATGTCCTGAATTAGTTTTGGAGTTCTATCTAGGCCTCTTTAGCCAAGATAGTGATTGTGTTCCGATTAGAGGAAAGTTAGTTCCTTTCACAGTTGAGGAGATTAGGAACCACTTCAAGTTTAAAAAACTGAAAGGTTTTTGCAAATTTGAGGAAGCAGTTGCTAAACGAAAAATCTTTGATAAGGAGTTACTTTTTGAGCATGTTTTAGACAAGGAGAAAGTGCAATTACATACGGGAGAATTGAAGGCACCTTGGCCTTATAAATATCTTCAAGCAGATGCTAGAATTTGGCACAATTTCCTTATCCCTAATATCTTTGGAAACACACGAACTTTGGAGGTGACCATGAAGAACGCGCTACTGTTGGACTGTATTTTGAGAGGAGAAGAAGTTGATGTGGCACAGTTGATCTATGAGGAGGTGATACGATTTTCGGTCTCTCCTAAATCGATTTATAATGTTAAATTTCCAACTATGATCACGTGTCTTGTGCGAAAAGCGAATATAGTATTGGGTAAAGAAGAGAAACTCGAGTTCAAAATGAGTTATATTGATAATGCTTGGATCAAAGAAAGCCTTCGAAGAGCGGGTTCTACTCAAGTCTCGAAGGAAGAAAAGGAGCAATCTTGGCAAGAGAAGATGGAGGAGCGTTTAACGAAATTTGAAGCAGCTCAAACTTCTTTAGTCAATGATGTGGCACAAATCAATGCTAATCAAGTGCACATCATGAAACTCCTTGAGCAATTAACGAAAGGTCCAGCAATTCCAATCTTGGATGTCAATGATGCGAGGCAATAGCCTCGAGAGTATGTTCTCTTTCTTCCTTACCATTTATGTAAATATGTCTATCTGCTAATTTTAATTTCTGTTTTCGAGTCTTTTTCGAGTCGTGGGGACACGGCTCATTTTTGAGTTGGGGGTGTGGGGATTCGTTGTCTCTCATCTCCATTTTTCTGTTTTTGGGTGAAATTAAAATTTTTGATGCATGGGAATTAGATGTAGAGTGTGTTTAATAGCTTGAAAGCATGAGCTCAGTAGATTAATGATAGTAAGTGATATGTTTATGAGCTATGTATTTGTATGCTTTGAGTATTTGCAGGAAAACACACATTGATAGTAAAGAGAAGATTAGTGAGCAATGCGATAGAAAGTATGTTCGATCTCAGGGAACCTTGAAAGTGTGTAGGCCGTGAGATCCAAGCTAGTTGAAAAACCATTCGATGAAAGTGCTAAAGGTGAGAAATTTTCTGAATTACATAGTGTAGAAAGTGATCAAGGCGGTTCTTTCATATTTTTAAGCCTTTGAATCCTTTTTATACCTTCTCACCTTGTGATTTTTGAGTTTAAAAGTTATATCCTTCTTAGCCCCTTCTAGCCTTTCTAAAGCCTTTTTATTGAAACACATTATAAGCCATATCCTTTAGATTTTTAGGACTTTTCCATATGACCCGCACTCGAATCGCGATGCTTAGACAGTTGTTTTAGAGCTTGAGTTTGGGGTGGTGGGTCCACCATTATGGGAGTTATTATGTTGGGATTTTTGAGCTTATGAATTGTGCTTTGTGCTTTATATTGAGGATGTTTCACAGCATTGTATTGTAACCCTTTGCCGGGGTAATAGTGAATGAAAAAGAAGCTTCGAGCTAATATTGCCAACAAGGGCATCAAAAGAAAAAAAATATATATATATGAAAAAATTAGCGTGATATCTCAACATTAAAAGAGAATCATAGCTATAGAAAAGAGAATTGATTTGAAAAGAAAAGAAAATATATATATTCGGACCGGCAAAGTGGATTTTTATGTGAACATCTTAAAGCTTAATTGGGTTATTGGGGATGCTAAATTGTGCATCAAGGAATTCATTGGGTTGAGTGAGAAACATTGTATGAGAGTAACTCAAGCTCTAGGGCGATTCGTTGATGGCTAGTGAGGAGAGAGCCAAAAGCTCACTCCAAATTATCCAAATATACTATCACACCGTCCCTAAGCCTACATTACAACCTTAAAGACCTTGTGATTCTTTGTTATGTAATTGAGAAGTGATTGAGCCATTAGAGATTAGTTAAGTGGATCATTGGAAACTAGCGAGGTTTGATGAACAATCTATAGCTCTCAAGGGGAACTGAGTAAAGTCCCAATCCTTCTTACATTGCGAAACTAATCTGATCTTGAATTCAAGCCGTGTTGACTGTGGATATAAGAAGTATACAGGTATGTAGTTTATGAATATTATTGCATGAAATTTTCTGAGTTATGTGCTTTAGGTTTATTCTATATATTCTGCTATGTTTTTCCCTTGTATTGAGAATTTTATAAGTGTGTATTTCTAGACGTCCCTATGTTTTTATCTTTTATTGTATCGGGACGATACAACTTTGAGTTGGGGGTCTTGATGTCTCCTCATTTGTGATAGATTTATGTTAAGATGAGACATCATTTTTAGTGTTTTAGAAGTCAATAAACTGGAAGAATAAAACCTTAAGAACTAATTACTATGAGGCAAGGATGATTTACAAGTGATATAAGGGTGTATTTATAGGTGTTTAGAAGACCTAATTCGTTTTCTTGAGGAAGAGTGATGTCTAAATCACTAAAAATGATGTCTCATCTTAACATAAATCTATCACAAATGAGGAGACATCAGACGACCTAGAGAGGAAGACAAGAAGTTGGAGAGTTGTGAACTCCTCTTCTCCATCCTATCCCTTTATCATTAGTGTTAATTATATTATATTATTTCGCTTAACTTTTTTTTTCTAGTTACTTTTGTCCTTAGTTTATTTATATGTCTTTAGTTATGAACTAATTTCCCATAGCTTGGGTTTTGCATATGTATAACTTTTGAATTATATTTCTTCTATCTTTGTTCTTTGGAAAAATACTTTTAAATTAATTGAGCTGCTTATTATTTTGTCTTTCTGTTTTATGTGCCTTGACTTAATTCCAGCCCTAATCTTGATCACGTTAGGACTGTCTTTTGTAGTTGGATGGTCACCCAGAAGGAGTGTTCAACTATTGAAACACCACATAAACGTCTAGTGTGCAGTACTGATCTGACGGGCTTGTCTAACTAGATAGTCACTAAGGTTCAACTTAACTACCGGTCACTGCGCATAGTCCCCTTTACCAAGTCCCCTGGTAGTTGTTAGGTTGCCACTTAAGTCCACCCGAAAGGGGGTTAGGAGGAATATAAAATCATGACTATTTACTCTAAGAGTTTTAATAATCACCCTTCTAACTAGAATTAGATTTAGAAGGTTAAGTGCATACTAGCAACCCTAAGCTATATCTCTCATCTCCATTCTTTATTATCCTATTTGTTTGCAATAGTTTCATTATTATCTTTTATCTGAAAAACAAATAAATATCTTTTACTTGATTGTCTTTTCTTTTAAACAAGTAAATTTCCTACATTTCTTGATATACACAAGTACATCTAATGGATTAAAGCCATGCGAACAAACTTTACTTACTAACTAAACTTGCAAACGATCTGTGATACTTGCAGTGAGTTTCTGTGGTTGTTAAAGGTGTGTGTCTTTATATTTATTATTATTCATCACACCTCTGCCCCAACAAACCACCCACACCACCACCACCACTTCCATTATTCTACGTCGAATACCCCCACCTTCGCCCATGACCTCCACCACCGCATGCATCCACCACCACCACAACTACCACCACCTCATGCATCCACCACCACCACCACCTCATGCATCCACCACCACCTCATGCATCCACCACTACCACAACCATTACCACCTCATGAGTGCATCCACCACCACCACTACCATCTCATGCATCCACAACCACCACAACCATGACCACCACCTCATGCATACACCACCACCATCTCATGCATCCACCACCACCACCACAACCACATGCATCTACGACCACCAGCACCTCCATTATTTTCTGTCGACACCTTCGTCAATAACCACCACCGCCGTCATCCACACATTACCACAACCTAATTCCATAACATGCGCACGTCCGTGATTTTTTTTTCAAAAAACAAATTCATAACTAATTCTAAAAAGATCAGAAAGATATAAAAAATTGTATTTTTGAACGAGGCAAATCAATATTTACGTGTGTGAATTTTTTTGATTTTTTTTAATTTTTTAATATTGATATTCTGTTTTATGTGTTACTATAATACACAATAATAGATTTGCCAATTCCACCACACCCGTGCGTCCGTGAAATTATAAAAAAATCATAAATAATTAAAAAAATGGAAAAATTAAAAAAATGCATTTCTAGACGGGGCAAGTTCATATCTACATCTATGCTGCAAATCTCGGTTTTGGGTGCTAGGCGGTAGACCGGGGCCTAGCGCCTAGGCAGGATTGCACGGGGATTAGGCGGAATTATACGGTTTTATATCCCGATGTGTGATTTTAAATATATATGTAGTAATTATAGCAATTTTAACTGTTTAAGTCATAAAATACATTTAACAACACTATAGTAAATATAAAATACTAAAAATTGAGTTATAATATTAAATAAAGAATTTTCGAGAATAAGAAAAATAGCTAAAAGATCTATGCATGCATCTTTTTTCATTAATCGTCGCCTAGGCGGCCATTTTTTGCCATTAATCAGTGCCTAGACGGGTTAGGCGCCAATTCCACGATGACTAAGGCGCTAGGAAAAAACGTCTAGAATTTTAACTAGGCATAAGCGGCTGAGGGGCGAGTTGACGCCTAGGCGGGGAGATCTACAACATAGATCTACATCTGCAATTTATTTCGATTTTTTAAATTTTTTTAAAAATAAATCGATATTTAGTTTTACGTGTTCCTACAATACAAAAATATATTTATATATTCATGTAACACACAAAATCATGGATTCAATCTAAAACATTCCCTTCTTTACAAAATCATTTTTTTTCTCTTTATTAATCGCATATACCCTATTTTTACTTGTTTTTAACTATCTTGATGTATTATTCCAACCCCCTTTTATTATTTTGTGTGTTAATGTAATACACAAAACAGTCATTTGTGATAAATTCAACACACAAATTCACTTTTCCTCTTCTAATCAAGCCCCTTTCTGTCTATGATTTTGTGTATCACATGAACACACAAACCGACTGCTTTGTGTAATGATGTAATACAGAAAAAAGTATAAGAGAATGTGTAGATATTGGATTATATGTGTTTTTTATTTTTTTATTCATTTAACACACCAAATGACACATCATACTAGTTTTTTTCTTATTCTCTGTGATTGTGTGTGTTACAAGTATATACAAAAATTAGTTTTCTGTAGTTCTGTAACACAAAAAATGACCGACCACAGCACACTAGTCCTTTGTCTCCTTCTTTGTGATTTTGTATATTAAGAAAATACACAAAACTCAAATATACGTGTACCAGGTTTTGTGTGTTCCTGGAACACACAAAATAATAGACTCTTTCATATTAGTTATTTTTCTCCTTTTAGTATTTAGGTTTTAGTGTTTCTTAGGGTTTATGGTTTTAGAGTTTAGGTTTTTTAGGATTAGTATTTTTAGGTTTAGGGTTTAAGATTTAGGTTTCTAGGGTTTTGTTTGGTTAAGGTTATGGTTTATTGGTTTGAGGTTTAGGTGCTAGGATTTATGGTTTTCCAGATTTATACTTTCATAAAAGACATTTTAGTTTATTCTAGTTACTTATTTACTCTCTTTAGGGTTAGCATTTAGGATTTTTAGGGTTTGGAATACTGTTTTTAGTGTTTTAGTAATACACAAAAATCTTTTTTGTGTAGCATTGGAAGACACGAAATGACATACCCATCATACTAATCCATTTTCTCATTCTCTACGATTTTGTTTGTTTCAGGAATACAGAAAGCTCAGTTTTTTTTTTGTATTCATGGAACACACAAAATCACAGACCCCATCATATTAGTCTTTTTTCTTCTTTCAGGATTCAGGCTCTATGGTATTCAGGTTCAGGGTTATTGTTTTTTTATTTAAGGTTTAGGGTTTTATGGTTTAGGTTTAAGGTTTTAAAATTTAGGGTTTCGGTTTGGGGTTAGAGTTTTTAGATTTAGGGTTAGGATTTAGGGGCTACGGTTTGGAGTTTATTGATTTTAGGTTTTATGGTTTTTAGTGTTGAAATTTTATGGTTTTTAGTGTTTATGGTCTCCGACACTAAAGTAATATACCCTGATTTTTTATCTCTGTGTATTACATCATTACACAAAACAATCGGTTTGTGTGTTCATGTGATACAAAAAATAACAAACATAAAAGGGCATGACTAAAAGGAAATACCTGATTTTGTGTGTTTCTGTAATACACAAATTACTGTTTTGTGTATTACATTAACACATAAATTAAAAGAAAGAGATTGGACAGAAAGAGAATACATCAAGATATTTAATAACAAGTAAAAATAAGATATAAACGATTAATAAGGAGAAAAAATGATAATATTAAAGAAATGAATCTTTTATATTGATTCCATGATTTTGTGTATCATAGGAATACATATACATTTTTGTGTATTTTAGGAACACATAAAACTGAATAACAAAATTTAAAAAATAAATTGAAAAAAATCAATATTTGTACATATGTAGATATGAACTTGCTCCGTCCAGTAATTCAATTTTATTATTTTTCTAATTTTCTTGGATTGTGGTGGATTATCAAATCTATTTTTGTGTGTTATAGCAACACATAAGACGAAATATCAAAAAATAAAAAAAAATCATAAAATAAAAAAAATCAAAAAATATTCATAGTCGTAAATATTAATTTGTCTAGTTTAAAAATGCAAATTTTTTATTTTTTTGATTATTCTAGAATTAATTATGATTTTTTTTTAGAAAAAAATTCACGGACGCGCGTGTGATGGAATTAGTTTGTTGTGATTGGTGGTAACGACGGTAGCGAAACTAGTCGGTGATGGTTATGGGCGAAGGTGGTGGTGATCGGCGGAAAACAATGGTGGTGTTGTGGTGGAGGCGGCGATATTAGGGGTGTGGGTGTGGTGGGTGGGGTAGTGGTGGTGGGGTGGTGGTGGGGTGGTGGTGGGGTTGGATGGTAGTGGGTTGGTGGTCGGGTTGGGTGGTAGTGGGGTGGTGGTGTGTTGGTGGTGGGGTTGGGTGGTACACTACTCCGCGTCAGGCTTCCAGCGACT
This sequence comes from Nemophila menziesii, assembly GCA_029959085.1. NCBI lineage: Eukaryota > Viridiplantae > Streptophyta > Magnoliopsida > Boraginales > Hydrophyllaceae > Nemophila > Nemophila menziesii. Next base: position 121,619,794 of record JARWIR010000001.1, on the reverse strand, counting down.
ACATGTGTAGTCGCTGATGATAAGAGAACTAGTCGCGAGAAATCAATTCAAGGATCTAACGACTACAAGTAGTCAAAAATTAGTCGCGAAAAACTAGTCGTTAGAAGGTGAACCTTACGACTACACGCGAAGAAGTAGTCCTTAGAGACTGTGGCATTACTAACGACTACTATGTAGTCGTTAGATAGCGCTTCGTCTAGCGACTACTTAGTAGTCGTTAATACACTAGTTATCAACGACTACATTGTAGTCGAGAAAAGATAACTTTATTAACGACTACTTTGTAGTCGTTATTATAACAATGTATAGCGACTACTTAATGTAGTCAATAACGACTACTATGTGGTCGCTATTATTATTATTATTATTTTTTAAATAAAAAAACACAATTTTCGAATTATTTTTTAATTACAATACTGTAATTAAAAATAATTCGAAAATCATATTTTTTTTATTTTATTAAAATACAATTAATAAATAAAAATACAATTAATAATTCAAAATAATTAATTAAACCAAAGTCAAACCAGGTCAAAGTCAAACCAAACCACACCAAAATAAACTTAAAGTCTTAATACAAAACCAAACAAAATTAAATTAAAAGTCTTAATAGATAATAAAATAAACACCAACAACGTCCACGATATCTAGAATCCGAGCCGGGTATAAACATCGTCATCATTCCCGGGCTCGTCATCATCTTCACCATCTTCACCATCATCACTACTACAATCATCATCATCTTCTTCATCTTCATCACCGCTAGGAGGATGGGGCCCGCATTCATAGGCTGGAAGGGGGTATCGCCTTTCTCTGCCCTCAACTGATTAACATACGCGATGGCATCATTCACAACAGCCATCGAAAAAGCTGGAGGCTGAGTGCTAGTAGAGCCTTCAGGGCGGGGGAACGGAGGAAGACCGCTAGATACTCAGAGCTCGTTAATCGCCGCCATCATCTCCTCGTGTTGCTCGTTTTGTGCTGGAGTAGTCTTAGCCTTCTTCTTCGATTTTCTCGGACGGCCAATTCCCGGTATAAAGCTCCTCTTCGGTGACCCGATCGCCTTCGCGGTGCTCCTCACGTAATCGTATTGCTCCTTTTGACTCAAGTCTTGACCATCGGTTGACTCAGATTGACTCTAAGTCACATTTTCCTTCATCGCGTCCTTGAGCAATTTCTATTACATAATAAACAAAAAATTAATTAAATTTCACTTAAGATGAAAAAAATAATTAATAATTGACTTTTAAAAAAAAAACTTACATCGGCTTTTTCGTAGCCCTCCGACCTCCACTGTTTGGTCTTCTTGCTTTTCCCCACCACCTCGTAAAAACCACCTATACGCGAAATTGGTATGTCTTGTTGTGTAGCCTCATCCCTAATCACCATATTCCCTCCCGGGATTAATTCTTCACCCTGTTTCATAAAAATAAAAAGTATTCAAAATAAATAATAAATTGATAATTAAAAAATTTACTTAAATAAAAAACCACCTCGTATAGCATATCCCGAATTCGGGAATACCTCCTCGACCCCGCTCCACTCTTGTTTTTTTGCTTTTCTCGATTCTTTTTATTTTCTTCTGCTTGATGCTGAAAAAATTTAAAATTCAATTATTAATACAAACTATTATAATTTTAAAATATATACTTAAATTTAAAAAATCAAAAGTTCACCTTCGCTTTTCTCGATCCCAAATACTCACAACACTTAGGCCACACCTCGTCCGATAACCAATCCGGCTTCAACCCTTTTCTCCAAAACCTCTTCTTCACGTAATGTTTGTAGTCCTTAAATCGAATCCTCATCGTATCGTCTAAGTTTCCTAAAATAGAATCTCAGTCTTTCCTCTTTCTCCAATTCTTTATGTCAAAATATTTCTGTAAAAAAATATATTATTTAAATTTAAATTAGAATAATAAATTAAGTTTAAAAAATATTAACAATTAAATTTGTACCGATAATCTCTTAATCACGGCGTTTTTGTCCGCGTCCGGTACTTTATTCCAAGCCGGGTGATAGGGCGGAATCCTCTCGCGAACTGTAATCCCGATCACTTGCGCAACGTGGTGCCCGTACTTGCCTGATGGACTCCACGTGTCGTCCAGTATACAGAAATCTACCGGCAAAGGCCACCCTACAGCTTTTAGTGCCCTCATCGCAATTTTGAGGGCAGCGCTACCCCTTTTTTTCCGTCTAGGGGGATCTGTTTTAACATCGAATTAACTAGTGTTTATTTTTTAAGCAATTATTGATTTGAATTTGTTTATTTACTGGTCTGGTTTGCACAGTCGGCTAGGTTTCTGTTTGGATTCTGATTTGGTTCTCTACCCCCACCGTCCCCTCCGTGCTGTCTAGTCATCACATCGGCCATCTAGCATTTTGTAGGGAAATTAAAATATAAAATAAAAAATAACATAAAAAATGCTAAATTATTACATCACCAAAAATAAAAACATGAAAATAAAATTAAATAAATTATTACAATCATAAATTAAATAAATCAAATAAATTAAAAAACGTAGATAAATCATCGCGAATCATTAACATCCAATATTATAGCATACGTACCATCTGTATTATACAAAAATAATTATATTAGTCATATAATAAAATAATTTATAATTTTTTTTAATATTTAAAAATCTATTATTATATAGTAAAATAAAAATTATGTTTCTTAAATTGCATAAAAGTCCCTATATTTTTTTAAAATTGCATAAAAATCCCTACATTTTTTTAAATTGCATGAAAGGACTAGTATTTTATTTTTCTAAATTTGCATAAAAGTCCCTATATTTTTTTTAAAATTGTATAAAAGTCCCTATTTATTTTTATAAAATTGTATAAAAGTCCCTATTTATGTTTATAAAATTGCATAAAAGTCCCTATATATTTTTTAAATATTGCTTAAAGGTCCCTATATATTTTTTAACACAATTTTAGCCTAAATAATAATTTCAATTCAGCACTTTTTTAATCTAACATTTTCTAAAAATCATAACAAAGATTAAAAAATTCCCAAAAAATCATACTAATTAATTTTTAAACAAAAACCATGAATTACATGTTTAAATTAACAAAAACTAAACCCTAATAACACTATTCAAATTCGGAATTAAGAATCAAGCATCACAAAAAGGAAAAAAAAATTAATTAGATTTTTCACCCATTTATGATCAATTTTTGGTTTAAAAAAATTCATACAACACTCTAATTACACCCTAATACTCTCGGAATTAAAAATAACATGTAATCATCAAAGAAAAAAAAAGACATGAAAATTAAAAGTAAAAAATTGGTTGGAATACTTACCTTATATGATGAAATTGCAGCTGATTTGGTGTTGAATCCATGCCATATTGATTCGGATTGAAACACAAACAAAAAAAAATTAATTAGAAATATAAAAAATTGAGGAAAAAAAGCTTAATAAAAGATAAAAAATGGAATGGAATGGGATTTGGTGTTGGATTTGTTTACCTTTGACGAAGATTTGATGCTAGAATCGCCCCTTGGAGTGGCTGATAATGGAATGGAATGTGCTCTCGTTTTTTAGAATTTTTGTATAAGGAATGAGAGTGAAGAATGAGCTCTCGGTGTAGATATAGGGCTTTTTTTCTAGCGACTACTTCGTGTAGTCGCTAGAGACAAGGAAAGTAGTCGCCAGAGAGTGGATTACTTACACGTGTCTGTATTTTGACCACGTCGACTGGTCTTTGGCGACTACAATGTAGTCGCTAGACCTCAGAGTAAAACGCCTGTCCTTTCGTGGGCAGGAAAATGGACCACTAGCGAGTAATGGGAAATTAATTCGATATTTCGCGACTACTAAGTAGTCGCTAGAGGCATAGAGTTATTAGCGACTGGTTCATGAACATGAACTAGTCGCTAGAAGTATAAAGTAGTCGCTAGTGATTTTTTTTTTAATTTTAAAAATAAACATAAATCCATTTGCAATAATCCAACATTTCAATTCACTTCCAAATAATCATTTAAATTAAATTCAATTCCTCACTATCAATAAATTCTATTTAGCTTCATGCAATCAATCGTTTGGGGTATCTAGTCAACGTTTAGGGTCAATCTCGAGAGTTTGGGTTATCTAGTCAACGTTTAGGGTCAAACTTGAGTGTTTGGGGTCAAAGTTGAGTTATTTGGGTCAAAGTTGAGTGTTTAGAGTCAAACTTGAGTGTTTGGGGTCAAAGTTGAGTGTTTGGAGTCAAAGTTGAGTGTTTGGGGTCAAAGTTGAGTGTTTGGGGTCAAAGTTGAGTTATTTGGGTTAAAGTTGAGTGTTTGGGGTCAAAGTTGAGTGTTTAGAGTCAAAGTTGAGTGTTTAGAGTCAAAGTTGAGTGTTTAGAGTCAAAGTTGAGTGTTTGGGGTCAAAGTTGAGTGTTTGGGGTCAAAGTTGAGTGTTTGGGGTCAAACTTGAGTGTTGGGGTCAAAGTTCAGTGTTTGGGGTCAAAGTTGAGTGTTTGGTGTCAAACTTGATTTGTTTGGGGTCAAAGTTGAGTGTTTAGAGTCAAAGTTGAGTGTTTAGAGTCAAACTTGAGTGTTTGGGGTCAAAGTTGAGTGTTTATAGTCAAAGTTGAGTGTTTAGAGTCAAAGTTGAGTGTTTGGGGTTAAAGTTGAGTTATTTGAGTCAAAGTTGAGTGTTTGGGGTCAAAGTTGAGTGTTTAGAGTCAAAGTTGAGTGTTTAGAGTCAAAGTTGAGTGTTTGGGGTCAAAGTTGAGTGTTTGGGGTCAAAGTTGAGTGTTTGGGGTCAAAGTTGAGTGTTTAGAGTCAAAGTTGAGTGTTTAGAGTCAAACTTGAGTGTTTGGGGTCAAAGTTGAGTGTTTAGAGTCAAAGTTGAGTGTTTAGAGTCAAAGTTGAGTGTTTGGGGTCAAAGTTGAGTGTTTGGGGTCAAAGTTGAGTTATTTGGGTCAAAGTTGAGTGTTTGGAGTATCTAGTCAACTATATAAAAAGTATAAAAATACAAAATCACCTCAAATATAAAAAGTTTAAGTCAATAAAATGTTTTAATACAAATAAACCAAAAAAAAAATCTCCTAATCAGAATCATATCCACTAACAACTATAGGTTCGTCATCGCTATCAACCTCAATAGGTTCTTTCTCATCACCGTATTCATCCAAGGTGTCATCTTCAATTTCCTCGTTTTCATCAACAACCATATCAAAAGTCAAATCAACAAAAAAATGAACAGGGTCAATCTCGATCTTCTCGGTGGATGCCAAGTTCACCGGATTGGAAATCGTCTCGGTGTTCACTAAAGGGATAGTGACACTCGAGTCTCCAGTAGGCATTGATTCTGCACCCCATAACTCGGGACTCCATCCATGTCTATCGTTGAGTTCCCATACTACTTTCCATCCTTTTTGTGATTTCCTTGGGTTAATCTCATCGGTGTAAAATACTTTTTTTGCTTGAGTAGCTAAGATGTACGGCTCTGTTTCCCAAAAAAATTTAGACGTGTTAATAAGAGTTGCCCCATTCTCTTCCCTCGGTTTACTCGTGTTATACCAATTACACTCGAACAGCACAACGGAACAGTGATCGTCAAATGTGACCTCTATAACCTTGACTAATTCACCGTAATAAGGTTTTCCTTCATAGATGGTGCATACCCCATAATCTTGTGTCACCCTTGTTTCACCCTTTTCACGAGTGACCCATTTAACACCATTCACAACACATGAATCGTACTTATAAACTGCACCATGAGACTTACTAGCCAATGAAATCATCTCACTTGTATCGAATGCATCACCTTCTTTTTCCATTTCATAAACCTACAAGCATAAACAATTATAACAATGTTGTCTAAAATGGAATATTAATTTTGCATTTGAATGGATCTATACCTTATGCAAAAACCAGTCTCGGAAATTTTACCGGTGTTTCCTATCTTTTTCGGCAACAGTACCCGATAGCGTGGCTTTGTGTTCTCTGCACATTTGACGATCAAACTGAATACATTTATCATAATGAATAAACATTTAATAAATAAATTGAAAACTTACGTCATCAAATGTTGGATTTCATCGCAATTAAATAGGATATACCATTCGATTTTCTCCTTCTCGTTGTATTGCAAATTACCATACTCTTTTTTACCTATAAGAATACATTGGCTCTTAAATACGGACAAATCTTTAGGTTGAGCTTCGATCTCAGAATATCTACCCAGATCATTAAAATTTGTTTTTTCTTCTTTAAGGTAACGCGATATGAATGTCAAAGTATCCTCTACAACGTATCCCTCGGTGATTGAACCCTCTGGCCTAGCCGGGTTTCGTATGTACTCCTTTAATTTCTTCAGATACCGCTCAAACGGGTACATCCAACGCATCTGAACCGGTCCCCCTAACAAAGCTTCGTCGTATAAATGTATGACCAGGTGGATCATTATATCGAAAAACGCGGGAGGTAAAATCATCTCCAATCTACGCATAACTTCAACCACTTTCACCTTCCCCTTTTCTAACTCTTTCTTACTCAGATTTTTATTACACACAACTCTAAACACGTTGGCTAGCCCGATAATCGCGTCACTAATCGATTTGTCTTCGAAAAGACCTGGTATACTAGCCACAAATAGGTACTGCATCATCACATGACAGTCGTGAGATTTCATTCCTATAATCTTGCCCAAGTCACTTTGAACTTTATTTCTCAAACTCGATGTGAATCCATCGGGAAACTTCTTTGCCTTCAGCCAGTCAAGAAATACTTTCCGTTTTTCCGTGGATAACGTATAACTAGCTCGAGGCATTACTTTTTTACCATTTCTCTCTGTCAACCACAAATCTGGCCTGATGTTCAATTCCTCAAGATCAATTCTCGCTTTCACGTTATCTTTGTTAAGTTTCCCATCAAGACCTATAACTGTGCCGAGAAGAGCATCACATACGTTTTTCTCGCAATGCATGACATCAATGTTATGTTTCAACAAATTTTCGGACCAATAAGGTAAACGATAAAAGATACTTTTTTTCTTCCAATTGAATACACGAGGAACAGTCTGTCTCACGATCTTTCCCCCAAAATCCTTGTGTTTCCCGGGAAGAACAATGGGAAGCCCATCTAACTGTGTCTGAATATCGGCAGGTCTATATTTCTTTGGGGGCCCCTACAATCGGATTTCTTGTACAAAACCTTTTCGTTTCTAAAACGATGGCTGATAGGTAACCAACGTCTATGGTTGAAGTAAGCAACCCCTTTCTTCACGCTCAATGACGGAGTACAATCCATGCATTCTGGACAAGCTTTGTAACCTTGACCCGACCATCCCGAGGTGTATGACCTAGCGGGAAAATCGTTAGTCGTAGACAACAAACAAACCTTCATCGTAAACTCTTCCTTCTTGTGGGCATCATAAGTAAGAATCCCTTTATCCCACAACTCTTCCAACTCATCTATAACAGGTTGAAGAAAGACGTCCATGTCCTTGCCGGGTGAACGGGGTCCCGGAATCAACAAACAAAGCTGGAATGTCGTCTCCTTCATACACTCCCACGGTGGTAAGTTGTAGACGGTCAATATAACCGGCCACATGCTGTACGAGTTGTTCAGTATTGAGAAAGGGCAAAAGCCATCGATACCCAAACCCAAGAAGACGTTCCGAGGTTCACTAGCAAACTCGGGATGTAACTGAACAAATCTCTTCCAACTATCACCGTCAATCGGATGACGCAACAAATCTGGATCTGTCTTCTTCCCTGTTTGGTGCCAGGTCATATTTTCGGCAGTGTGTCTCGAAGCATAAAGTCGCTGCAGCCTAGGGGCAATCGGGAAATATCTGAGTTTCTTATGCGCTACTTTCAGACCCATCTTCGGGTCCCATCTGGATTCACTACATACTGGACAATTTTCAAGGGAGGCATTCTCCTTGTAAAACAAAGCACAATCGTTCACGCAAACATCGATGGTATTGTAACCCATACCTAATTTTTTTAACTTTTTGTTGCATGCCTCGTATGAATCGGGCAAGGTATGAGGTTTGGGCAACACACGGCACAAAAGATAAAGCAACTCGGTGAAAGACGTGTTAGTCCACTTGTTCCTCACCTTCACGTGCATTAGCTTGGCAATGAAATTTAATGAACTCATAACATCACAACCAGGGTATAACTCGGTCTCTAAATCGGAAAATATCGTTTCGAATTTGCCACGAGCTGAACTGTTCGGGTCTGTCATTTCGGTGTCACCGGAATGACCACCGACCTCGTAATTAGGTCTCAAATCCTCGTATTTTACATCCAACATTTCATTTTCTTCATATCGAGTCTCGTGAATATCCTCGATCTCACCATACTTTGTCCAAATATCATACGACTCCAAAAACCCAAACTGTAAAAGATGTGACCTAACTTTGACCACTGTATACCGACGATAATTTGAACACTCATTACACGGACAAAAAATTGTTTCTTCACTAGGAGGTTTATTTTTTTGAGCAAAAGCGAGGAATGCTTCTATCCCCTTAAAAAATTGAAGCGAAACTTTATGAGCGGTACCAATCCAACTCTTATCAATACCCGAAACCATAGTCAACTATTACAATATGAAAGAATACAACATAAATGTCTCATAAATAAAATGAAAAAAAAATATTACATCACCAAATAAATACATAAAAATAAAATGAAAAAAATTATTACATCACCGATTAAATAAATAAATATAAAATGAAAAAAATTATTACATCACCGAGTAAATAAATAAATATAAAATTAAAAGCACACAAAATATTACATCTCCAAATAAATGCATAAATATAAAATTAAAAGCATACAAAATATAACATCAAAAAATAAATACATAAATAAAAAATTTAAAGCATACAAAATATAACATCACTAAATAAATATATATCCTATTTATGCTTTTATGCATCATACAATAATATATATATATATATATATATATATATATATATATATATATATATATATACATATATATTTATAATTCACATAAAATTATAAGATGATTAGAGATATATACATAGTGATATTATATATTTTGCATTAACTATACAATTGTAATCAAATAAGGTAAAGATGAAAAAGACACATACTTTTTGGGCAAATTTGGAAGGAAAAATTGATAATTGAGGCGGTCCCACGTTGATGTTTGACCCGGGAAAGCTTGTCTACGTGTTGAAATACCTAATAAGTGATACTATTTACCATTTACTACACAATTGCATGAAAGTAAAAGAAATTTGAAAGAGTTTTATGGAACAAAAAATACATACTTTTGGGCAAATTTGGAAGGAAAAATTGATAATTGAGGCGGTCCCACGTTGATGTTTGACCCGGGAAAGTTTGTCCACGTGTTGAAATACCTAATAAGTGATACTATTTACCATTAACTACACAATTGCTTACAAATAAAAGAAATTTGAAAGAGTTTTATGGAACAAAAAATACCTACTTTTCGGCAAATTTGGAAGGAAATATTGATAATTGAGGCGGTCCCACATGATGATTGACCCGGGCAAGCTTATCCAAGTGTTGAAATAATTTTTGATGATGAATTGTGGAAAAGAATTGGGAGAGTTTTGAGAGAAAAAAAAAGAGAAATTATATAATAATGGTGTCTTGAGTAAAGCAATTCGCAACTTGCTGTTTAAAACACGCTACCACTATTCGCGACTACACGTGTAGGCGCCAAAGCCTCACACGTAGTCGTTAGAAATGCCTACTAACGACTATATTTAGTAGTCGTTAAAAAGTCCAACCTCTAGCGACTACAGGTTGGCGGTGGAAAAATAATCAAAAAATACAAAAACCCACTAACGACTACTTACTAAGTACTAACGACTAAGTCATGTAGTCGTTAACAGCAAACATTACTAACGACTACCGTGTAGTCGATAAACATACCATGTAGTCGTTAAACATATGTAGTCGCTAGTGGTGCTAGTCTTTAGCGACTACAGAGCGTAGTCGCGAGAAGTTTAGTCGCTAAAGGCTTGTGCGGTAGTAGTGGTAGTGGGGTGGTGGGGGAGGTGGGTGATGGCAGTGGGTAATGGCAGTGGGTGGTGGCAATAAGTAGTGGTGATCGATGGTGTAGGCGAATTTAAAAGTAAAAAGAAATTATATAAATAAATATTATATAATAAATGGGAAAGATTATAAGAATTAAAAAGGATATATAATTATAGTAATAATTAATAAATTTATGATTATTTTTGTAATTTTCATTTTTTTGTTCTAATTATGAATTAATTTTGTAGTTGTAGTTAATTAAAAAAATTTACTTTTCTGGCATTTTATATAGAGATGCTTCCTAATTAATTACACTTCCTCACTTTTCATTCTCAAAAAAAGGAAGGAGGAAATTACTTCCTACTTACTCACAATTTTTCAACTTAATTTCCAATTGAACACATTGTCATATTCACCTTCCAATGTTACCCTTATGTGATTTTTATATTTTTTATTGTTTTTTATTTTATTTATTTAATATTTATTTTTAATTTTTTTTTCAAATTTTTATTAAATTTTTTTTTCGAATTTTTTTTAAATTTTTTTTTTTTCAAATTTTTTTTTCAGAAATTTTTTCCGCATTTTTTTTAAAAATCGAAATTTCAGGTTATGTGTTGCTGTAACACACAGATTTGTGTGTTGCTGTAACACATAATATAGATTTATGTGTTCTTATAAAACACAAAGTCATAAAATCGATCTAAATGATTCTTTTCTTTAACAATATTGTTTTTTATATTTATTAATCGCATATACCTTATTTTTATTCGTCTTTAACTATCTTTATATATTATCTTTTTGTCCAACTCTTTTTTGTTATTTTTGTGTTTATGTTTTAGGGTTTTGTGTTATTCTAATTCTGTGTATTCCTGAAACATACAAATCTCAGAATTGTGTATTCTTAGAACGCAAAAAAATATAAGATTTGTGTATTCATGGAACACACAAATCTCAAATTTGTGTATTCATAAAACACATAAAAATTGAATTTATGTATTACTAGAATACACAAAACTTGATTTTGTTTGTTCCAATTCTGTGGATTCTTGGAACACACAATTCTCAGATTTGTGTGCTCCTGGAACACACATGTCTCAGATTTGTGCGTTCCTGGAACACACAAGTCTCTGATATGTGTGTTCCTTGAACACACAAGACTCTGATTTGTGCCTGGACCACACAAGTCTCTGATCTGTGCCTGGAACACACAAGTCTCTGATTTGTATATTGATGGAACACATATAAATCAAATTTACGAACTTGATTTTGTTTGTTCCAATTTTGTGTATTCCTGAACACATAAATCGCAAAATTGTGTATTATTCATGGAACACATAAAACTCAAATTTATGTATTTTTGGAAAACAAAAAACTTGATTTTGTTTGTTCCAATTTTGTGTGTTCACAAATCTCAGAATCGTACATTAAAAAAAATTCGGGATAAAAATTTCAAAAAAAAAATCGGAAAAAAATATCCGGGCAAAAAAAAAATTGAAATTTTTTTTTTGGAAAAAGAAATTCGAAAAAAAAAATTATAATTCTTTTTCCGAAAAAAAAAATCAAAAAAAAAATATAAAGAAATAAATAATATTATGATTAAAGTAATTAATTAATTGTCTATGGATATTTTTGTAATCTTTCCTCTTTTTTTTTGCTAAAATGGTAATTAAGTTGTAATTAATTGAGAATTTTTACACTTTACATTTAATTAATTGGGCATAGCCCCTTTTATATATATATATATATATATATATATATATATTATAAAATATAAATGTTAGGGAAGACTTTTTTTTTTTTTGTTCAAATTTTAGGGAAGACGAGAGATAAGTAGAAGCGATCTTTAAACATTGACTAGTTAATGTATCTTCTGCATTTACGTTGTCTTGCATTCTGAAGAGCATACGGGGTAAAAGCTCCTAGGAGATTCTATCATGTTTCTAATTTTGCAAGAGAGTTTGACAAAAAAGAACCTAACCTTAACCTTTAAGTGAATCCGTTCATTGAATAGCATGCACTAATCTTCAAAACAAAAATTATTTCACTTTAGTACTCCACTACTGTCAAGAAACCACTTGAGGACATACCAGCCGCTATGTTGGTTATTAACTCACCGTGGTTCACCCACTATATGAAATAATCTAGTAAAGCCAAGTCATTGGTGAAAAAAAGTCTTGATCTCATATCTAGTGACGTAGTAGTAACATTAAATGCGACACTAACCAATTTCATTTAATATTATCTCACCATATATAAATTTGCTTAAACAAGTGAACTCTTTAAACTTGGCCAAACCCATCTCAGAAGAGACACCAGAAAGAAGTAAAACACACCAGTTAACATCTCTTCAAACCTTCATGATAAATTTGCACCATTTTAGCCCTGCTCTTAGATGATGCAGATATTAAAATCTTCAAAGAATACAATATCTCATTTCTTAGTATTTACTGGATTTAACGGGGTTAGACCGATTCTGGCTTGGAGTTTAATGCTGATCATTGCCATTGCACCAACTACTTCTGGTACCACCATAACTACCACCCTACAATTCAGGGAAGCTCCAAAGTTTTACAACTCTCATAGTTGTCCTTGTATTTACTACACCGCTACAATATGCTCCGACGATGCAGTACACGTGGCAATGACACTTGATGCAGCATACATAAGGGGTTCAATGGCAGCTATTCTTTCAGTCCTACAACACACTTCTTGCCCAGAAAATATAATATTTCACTTCGTTGCTTCCTCTTCAGCAGATATCAACCATCTTAACATAACCATTGAAAAATCTTTCCCTTATCTCCACTTCCAAATCTACCCTTTTGATGATTCCCCCGTGGCAGGTTTGATTTCCACCTCTATACGCGCTGCTCTAGATTGCCCACTAAACTATGCGCGTAATTATCTGGCCGAGATCCTTCCCACATGCGTTAAAAAAGTGGTGTACCTCGACTCAGATCTTATCCTTGTGGATGATATCACGAAACTAGCTGCAACACCATTAGGTGATGAAGCAGTATTAGCCGCACCAGAATACTGCAATGCAAACTTCACCTTTTACTTCACACCAACATTTTGGTCCAATCCTTCTCTTTCTTTAACATTCGCAAATCGTAAGCCTTGTTACTTCAACACAGGTGTAATGGTGATCGATCTTGAACGATGGAGAGCTGGAGATTATACTACAAGGATTATAGAATGGATGGAACTGCAAAAACGAATGAGAATTTATGAGTTAGGTTCTTTGCCTCCATTTTTGCTTGTTTTTGCTGGAAATATTGCTTCTGTTGATCATAAATGGAACCAACATGGTCTTGGTGGAGATAATTTCCAGGGATTATGTAGAAATTTGCATCCTGGTCCTGTTAGTTTGTTGCACTGGAGTGGTAAGGGTAAGCCATGGGTTAGACTTGATGCAAATAGGCCATGTTCATTGGATGCCTTGTGGGCACCTTATGATCTATTGCAAACTCCTTATATTCTCGATTCTTAAGGTAACTATTAATTTTTTAATTCATTTTTTGCGTTCCATGAAATTGTTATGATTATGGTTTTTAATGGTGCTATAATATGCTTTGATTTTTTTAGATGATTTCATATGATCTTTTCACAAGAGGATGGTGTGTATACAATATATAATTCCTCCATGAAAGCGTATGATTGATCAATATAGTAAAGGTGCGTGAAGGCTTTCGTAGTTTATACATCCGGGCGAGGGTAAATATGTTTTAACAAACATATTAGTTCAGCAACATATCTATTTTCTACTAAACCAAGATCCGGTTGAGGTATAAACACGAGACAGTTTATTACGGTTAAAGTTACTTAATGAAGATACAAGTTCAAAATTTCAATCATAAGACTGTTACTATCTTTTCGTCGGCACTAACCTGTGCCATGTATATAGTATATTTATGGTTTGTGTAGACAAATCTTTGAAATTCATATATAATATATATGCAGAATAAATTTTGAATAGGCAAATATATCATTTTTTTTGTGGAACAGAGTATTTTTTTTAGTTACTATCATGCAAAACATACTTATTTTTTGCGCTTGCTGTAACAGAATTCAATTCACTAGGTAAAATATTTATAATCACTGAAACTAATTATACACCAAAAGGATTAGATAAATATTGTAATTTTGAAAAAAAGTATTCTTACTGGTATTTGCAATTATGGTGTTATTTTTACAATAGCTAAAAGAAGGAGTACCTATCACAAATATCTAGTTCAACATTATTTGTTACTATTTTTATTGGCCAAGGCAACATCACAGTTGCAGGAATCCTGTTATAAGATATATATGATGTCAAAGTGTTGGGTCTTATTTATTACTCATAACTCATAAGTGAGGAGAGAAGAATATTTTTGTTATATGATGTGAATTAGTTGGTAATAAATTGTTAATTTATTTATTTTTTGATTTAGTTAATAATTTATTGTCAACCAATTCTCGGCTATGTCATTAGTGGTAAGTGAATGGTATATGATTTTGAATAATATATCTCATTACTCTATTTCATCTATGTTATATTTTGAAGGATTGATCAACACAAATAGCTGTTTATATTAATAATATAATTAAGAGTAAATAACACTTTTGCCCCCTGCGTTTATACCCGATTGACAGGTTGCCCCCTAACCTTTAAAATGCGACTCGTTGCCCCCTAAGTTTTAATTTCGTGACCCGTTACCCCCTGACTGCGTGTTCCGTCTATTTTGGCCGTTAAAAGTGACGTGGCATTTCCATGTCACCTTTTTTTTTTTAATCCAGGTGTTAATTAATTATTTAATTAAGATTAAAGGAGGAGTAAAAAAGGTTTTTTATAAATGGTTTTATATTATTAAATATAAATAATAAAATAACCCCCCACCCCCACCGCACCCCCTACCCCCCTTCTTCTTCCCCGATGACCTGCAACTTAAAAAAAAAAATACCATTCAAATTTATATCTTGAGGAGAATCATCCATGATTGACTTTTGTTCACATTACGCCGCATATTGGGGGTATAGATTTGTCGGATTACCTCATTACTCTTAACTAAGAAAGAGTTGACCAGAAAGCTATAAGAAAGAGTAATTCCTCTTCCTTTGAGGAACCAGAACGCTTTGCCGGAGATTAAAGAATCTCAAACCATTAACAACAATAACTTTTGGTCAATAAACGAAGAATACATTCGAGAATTCGATCTTTAACAGACTCCCATTTTTCAGTTTTGAGTGTGTTCATAGGTTCGGTATTTTCTTCTTTTACTTCACTTTCTTGTTTAATGTGTCCTCGAAACATGGAAAATACGAGGAGGGCGTTTCTTGCGAACTCTATAGGAAGAGGGTCTTGATTTGAAACAATATGCTCAAGCTTCTTTAGTATAATGTCTGAAGAATTAGTTTCTGTAATAGTTTCATTAACATTTTCAGCAATTTCTTCCATTAAAGCAACTGATGAGTCAATCCACCATCTTAATCGATATAACACAAATTCCCAATCATCTTCATTAAATTCTTCCCAACAATAGGCTACTGAAACTAACAATAATTTAGATAATAATATTTGTCCAACTTGGAGCCTATTTATTACAGCTAAATTATGTTTTTGCTTTTGGAAGAGTTTAAGTAGAAGTGATTTCTCTGTAGAGCTAATGTATCTCTCTGGTTTTAGCCCTTGAATACCTACTTTTGATTGTACTGGGTAACATGATAATACAAGATGAAACCACTCTTCCAAAAGTTACCATTCGTTTATTGACCAAAAGTTATTGTTGTTAATGGTTTGAGATTCTTTAATCTCCGGCAAAGCGTTCTGGTTCCTCAAAGGAAGAGGAATTACTCTTTCTTATAGCTTTCTGGTCAACTCTTTCTTAGTTAAGAAGTAATGAGGTAATCCGACAAATCTATACCCCCAATATGCGGCGTAATGTGAACAAAAGTCAATCATGGATGATTCTCCTCAAGATATAAATTTGAATGGTATTTTTTTTTTTAAGTTGTAGGTCATCGGGGAAGAAGAAGGGGAAGAAGAAGGGGAAGGGGAAGAAGAAGAAGGGGGTGTAGGGGGTGCGGTGGAGGTGGGGGGGGGGGGGTTTTATTTTATTATTTATATTTAATAATATAAAAACCATTTATAAAAAACCTTTTTTACCCCTCCTTTAATCTTAATTAAATAATTAATTAACACCTGGATTAAAAAAAAAAAGGTGACATGGAAATGCCACGTCACTTTTAACGGCCAAAATAGACGGAACACGCAGTCAGGGAGTAATGGGTCACGAAATTAAAACTTAGGGGGCAACGAGTCGCATTTTAAAGGTTAGGAGGCAACCTGTCAATCGGGTATAAACGCAGAAGGCAAAAATGCTATTTACTCTATAATTAATACATACAGAAAACTAAGTGAATAATCTTCAATTTTGATTCATTGAATATCTTTAGTTTAGTTTGAAAGTTACATTTATGTATTGATAATAATCGACATATTTACTCAATATTTTTCTTTTCATTTCATTGCTCTTGAATCACAACTTTTATCTCATAATTAAATATTTACTTCTTGGAAACATTTACTTGAGAATATCGGTCAATTGCTTTTTTAATTTGCAAAACTTGAGTTGAATCTCATATTTTTTTTACATCTCTTATAAAATAATGTTTGATTGTAAATGTTGGTGTCCTTGTTGGTGGATCCTTGTGTGTTATAAAATAAAACGTAAAAAATTAAGGACTCACAAACCGCAAATGTACGGTTGTCCAAGTAATAAACGGATAAATCGGATTCGTTCGCAGGGACGGATTAGGTACAACTCAGATGTGAATCAAATAGTGAAATAATTGCATGTACAGAAAAAGTAAATGATATAAAAGTTTGTGTGGGTTTTTGTTTTAAGAACTAAGATGTAAAAATAATTTAAGGACTAAATTAATTAAACTGAAATGAAAATAATGCAAGTAGAATAGTTGGACGCAAGAAGAGAAGTAGTACTTGAGTCTTGGTAGGGCTTCACCTAAACCTTCATAATTAATGTTTTTTGTTAAGGGTTGAATCGTTATAGTTATGCTAGTCGGGATTCTAAAGTCTCTTAGCCCCTGTCAGGGTGGACCTAAGAGCTCTCCTACAGTATTCTAAACTCCGTCAGGTTGATTAAAACTACTTTCAGATGGTTCAATTTCTTTTCGCATTGGCTATTGGTTAGTCAAGCTTGTCAAGATCATTGGCGAATACCAACGACAATAACGTAGTTCTGTGTCTAAACCCCCAGTCAAGGTGATCAATACGCCACTATATTGAATAGTCTAGATACTAAAAATTACCCTTAGTTCATGACTCTAAAGATAATCATTCAAGCATAAAAAAAAAAGCCAACATAAAATAATGGATTTAATTAAATTAAGAAATCCCAAATTAGAAAAACATAAATTAATCAAGTTAGGGTCTACCCAATTCGCGATTCTCAAGTACAAATGAATTTAGCTCATAACGAAATTAAAAACTAAAGAAATAAAATTAAAAGAACTCATGTTTTACAGAAATAAAATATGAAAGAAGCTAATTAAGGAATTAGGTTTAGCTTTCTCCTTTTCCTTGCTTCTGACTCTCTCTGGCGCTTCTGACTTGTATGAATTGGGGTGTGTGTAAAAATAAAAGTCAAAGGGTCTATTTATAAGCTTCAATTCGGACTTGGGCTCTACTTATTAAATGACCCAAGTCCAATCTTCTAATTAAAATCCCGTAACTGGTGTACACCCTTCACTAAAACGGCTGTAACTTTCTCAATTTAACTCCGAATTGACCCTTTCAAGTTGATAAATCTTTATAACTCCATAAGGAACAAATCTTCTTTACAAATCAGAGGCTGAATCCCCGTCTAAGTAGCCCGAAATCAGCAATTAACATCAGCCTTGCAGATTTGCAGCTTCAACTTGTCAATTCTTCGGGATATTTCTTTTCGCCTTTGACTTCTTTACACGATCTAAGACTTTAATTATTGATTCATCTCCTTGCTAGCATCATGGACCTACAAATTTTGAACTAAAACAACCCATTTAACGTGCAAAAGCTTAATAAATGAAAAATACTAAAATCCAAGGAGGGAAATGAAATATAACGAATTAACACTAAAAGTCTATCAAATTAGTCAAATAATCACCTAAAATGATGTCTCTTAAGGGCATATAATTAGAACAAAAGAGGATACATCAAGACCCCAAACTCAAACCTTTTTCATCCCGATAAAGTAAAATAAAAACAAAGGTCTAAGGTGAATGCAGAAATGCAGAAGCTAGTAAATACACCCAAAGCAACATAAAATAAATCCCATATAGCAAACATTAGGAATCAATATACACATATATCATGCAAAATAAAACACAAATAATATCAATCTTAAAATTAACTTCACAATACTAGAAGGTTGCACTTGTAATTATCTCAATATGATGGTTATAGGGTGTTCATTGATCCTTACTCGCTTTGAACGCTACACTTAGTATACTCCCTATTAGCTGAATTATAAACTCACTATGCACCTAGGAATCACGAGGATTTATGGTTTTAGCGTAGGCCTAGGGACGATGTGGTATGTATATTTGGTAAATTTAAAGTGAGCTTTTGGATCTCTCCTCACTTACCATCAACAACTGTCCACGAGCTTGAGTTTACACTCGAATAATGTTTTCACTCAACCCATTTGACGTACTAATTTAGCGTCCCCATGTTAAACCAATTGATAATAAGATGATTTTTAGACGCTTCCACTTTGTCGAGTATTTTATTCGTTCTTTATTTTTCATTTTCTCTTTTTTTTTGTACAGGCGAAAACCGGATTCCCGTTTCTTACTGTATTGACAACTTTTTTTTCTTTTTTTTTCTATCCCGGCAAAGGGTTACAAATAATAATATCATCTGAAATTGTGCCTCAATATAAACACATATAATTACCTCCCATTGTAATTCCCATAGATGGACCCACCACCCCAAACTCAAGCTCGAGACAGGTCTCAGGATCGTGATTCAAGTGCAGGTCATATGGAAATGCCTAATAAAATAAGGGGATATGGGTTTATATCGTGGCGACAAAAGAAAAGGCTTTAAGGCTCAAAATTGGGCTAGTAAGGATATAACTAAATTCAGGGATAGAAGGACAAAAAGGATTCAAAGGGCTAACAAAAAACTGCCTCTATCATTTTCCTATTTACACAGCTTGCCTCTAGTTCATACCTAAGTGGAATCTCTACTCATTCAGATCTCACGTTCTACAAACCACTCATTATCCTTAAGCACAAGTTTACTTCTTTTGCATTGTTCATTAATTCTTCCTATCAATTACCTCATGTTTGCATGCAATCAAAGTGCGTTTTATACTAACTCCTAAAGTCAACTATTTTCTATCATAAATTCATAAAAAGCATGCTTGATGGGGGCATTTAAAATACTCTATGGTCAACACAACCCTTAAATTAATTTTATTGAAAGCATGTAAAACACAAAAAATTGGGATAAGGCAACGAACCCCACCCCAAACTCAAAAATGAGACGTGTCCCCACGACTCGAAAAAGACTCAAGAAAGCAAATAAACTAATAAAATAAATGATAATTGGATAGGAAATCGTATCTGAACCAGCATGAAGCGGGTTTCCATGGTTGCGTGTAGGTTGAGCTCCTCTTGTTGCGTAAGTGGCATGTTAAACATTGCTCACTCCACGTAATATGTTTGCATAGGCTCCAACTCTTTTGTGACTTTTCCTATGGCTGTCAACACCTTTTCATGTTTATCCTCCAAAATTTCATTCTTTCAACTACATCTTTCAACACCAAAAGTACTAAGAGGTTCTCCAACTTCTTCTTCCTCTTCATGGTATTCTTGACCTCCCAATCTTTGTCATCTCAATGAACCTCAAACTCAAAATTTTGAATAATCAAAAACTAGAGAAGAGTTTTGAAATTTGATGTTTTGAGGATTTAGAATGAAGGATTAAGGTGTTATATGTGATGGGTAATGATTATTTAGTGTATTGGGGAAGGTTTAATGAATAGGATTGAAGCTTTGATGAAGAGGCTTAAGGTTGAAGGAGAAGATTTATTGATGTTCTTGAAGGATTGTGGTGTTGGATGTGTGTTTGGAATGGAATAGGATGAAGGATTTAATGTTCTTGGGTGTTGTAGTGGTGTTGTGTAGGTATATAAAGAGTTCGTGTCTGAAAAATTCGTATTGGAGAGGCTAGGGTTACTTCTTGATAAGGTAAGAAGTGGATTTGGTAACAACTCTTCATAAACCGCCAGCAGACCGGCATACCGGCGGATTCGTCGGCTTACTGGTGCTAGAGATTTTATTTTTGTTCTTCTCGGCAATAAACCCTAATTGAAAACCCGAGGGCTCGTGTTTTTGGGCGCCGGCATACCAGTGGTATCAGGGCATACCGGTGCGCCATTTTTTCGAAAAATCTTGCTTCGTCAAAATACCCGAGTCATGAAACCCGAGGGCTCGTGTTTTTCCTCTGGCCGGCAATATCGGTCAGCTAGGCGGCATACCGGACACCTCGGTTTTTCTTGGACATGCTCTCGGCTAAATACCCGAATCCACCAACCCTCGGGCTCGTGTTTCCCCACCGGCATACCGGTCAGTGGTCCAGATTTTTCCCATTTTTTTTCTTTTTCGTTCCTTAGCACCCCAAACTCAATTCCTGCAACATTAACACACTACCTTTCTCATTTATTTTAAAAGTAGACACTAAGACTCAATAATTACTTATAATTATACAGTAGGAATTGAAAAACATAAAGCAATAAACTAATATACAATTGAAATGGCTTTTGTTTAACGTCGTTAAACTCGACGGGGTACCTCATGAATCACTTTTAAACATAACCTCCCCAGCAGTGAGTTAGGTTGTCAATATTTGCTACACGGAATTTGCATCCCTTAGCTTTTATTATTATCACCAATTGATCTGAGATAACCTTTGTGACCATGAAAGGTCCTTGCCAAGAACTCTTGGCTTCACGCAATTTCGGAGGAGGATTAGGCTTTTTCATTGCAACCTCTTCGCCCACTCTGAACTTCTTCTTTCTTTCTTTCTTTCTTAGGTTTTTTAGGAATCTTCAGCACGCTCCTTTTCTTTCTTCTTAGCATGGTCAACGTGTGGCTTTCCCTTAGGATATGGAGGATTTTTATTAGGTGGTTTCTTTTTTAGCTCTCGTTCCTCCATTCCTAAGGTTTAATCCCTACTTCTCCTCCTTGTAGTGGTTTCTTCATGAATTCATAAACCTACTAAAACAAACAAATTAACGCACAAAAGCTCTAAAAATGCAAATAGTTTAATTCCAAGGGGATAAAGTGCAATATGACGAAATAAGCATAAAAGTCTATCAAATAAGTCAAATACTCACCTAAAATGATGTCTCCTAAGGGCTAATATTTAGAACAAATAGGGAGACATCAATTTACCACCCAATTAGTGATCACTGGGATTTTCTTTGTCATTTACAAAAGTACTTAATAGGTATTATTAATCTATGTCTACATTATATCAAGTTTCCTGAAGTTCATGAAGGATTTTGTGATGCAAACTGGATCTCAGATAATGATGAAGTTAGCTCCACAATGGTTATACATTCTTCTCAGAAGAAAGTGATATATCGTTAAAGTCCTCTTAATAGGCTTGTATAATACAATCCTTCATGTAGTCCAAATTCATAGCAATAGAGTTGGAAGAACATGAAGCTGAGTGGTTGAGGAGTTTTATATCTTAAGTGCCACTATGGGAAGAAAGCGCCACACTAGTGTGTCTACATTGTGATTCACAAGAGCGATCGAAGTGACTCATAATAGAATCTAGCATGTCTCTCTTTTATGATCGATTAATCCATTCACAAGATATTATTTGGGATTTTATTAGGCCTAAGTGTGGAAGTTTCCCTAGCATTTTCTATATTGTACTTTTGCTTCTTGTTTTGGTCATAATACTATTTATAAAGCTTTTGTTCCTTAATTGTATGTTAAGTGTGTAGCTTTTAGCTGCATGCTTGATATATCATTGAAGTCCCCTTAACAGACTTTTATAATACAATACTTCATGGAGTTCGAGTTCATAGCAATAGAGTTAGAAGAACAATAAGTTTAGTGGTTGAGGAGTTTCCTATCTTATGTGCCATTATGGGAAGGAAGCGTTGCACCAGTGTGTATACATTACTATTCGGAAGAGCGATTGAAGTCGCTCATAATACTGGCTATGATGTCTCTCTTTTTGTGATGGATTAATCTATTCAGGAGACATTATTTTAGGAGTTTATTGGGCCTAAGTGAGGGATTTTTCCCTAGTATTCACTATATTGTACTTTTCCTTTTGTTTTGGCAATGATACTATTCATACAGATTTTTTGCCTTAATTGTGTGTTAAGAGTGTATATTTTAGGTACATTCTTGATTCAAGGTACCAAGATGAGAAGGGGAAGTAAAAAAAGTCAAGATAAACCCCAAGCCAACGCAGAATTTGAGCTTATAGTCACATTGGGAAGTTGGAGCGTTTGCTGGAGAAACCTTTGCACCTTAGTATTTTAGTTACTATGAAATATTGGTGCGAGATTTGTACCTGATTCCTTTTGATTTATATAGAGCTCAAAGTCAGTGTCGCGTGGGAAGTGACGGAAGTCAATTCGGAGTTAAGATGAAGTTATATCATTTGCTTCCACTGTGAGTAAAACCGGGTTGGGCCCTTTCTAAACCTAATTAAGAAATATAAAGGGGGACCAAACATTTTTAGCTTATATATAAGACATTTAGAAGCCCCCTTATCATTATCTATCATACAAAACTTAGTATCAACAAGCAAAAGGCGGAATTTTTTATAAGGGGAGAAGAGCAAGAGAGGAGAAAAGAAGGATTTGTCCATAAACCCAACGATTCTTCCCCAATGGTTCACCATTTCATATCTTATTGAAGAGTAACTTATCTTTATTTTTTATTTTGAATTTCCATTAGTTTTAAATAGTTTTTCTTATTTTAGTATATGAACTAAACCCTCACTGCTTGAGGTTACTTGTGTAATAGTTAATGCTTAACTGGTTTATTGATTTATTGTATTTGGGATAAAGTGTTTAATTGAGTTTCGTTAGATTATTTATTCCATTAACTATGTGTTTGATTTAATACTACATATGCTCTGTCCAAATAGTGGGTAGCTTTATTAATTAAATTCGGCATCAACGGGGTTTTTTAATTGCGGATATAACGTAGATGACCTAATGCGAGGTATTGGACCGGGACGTCTTGGAATTAGGTAGTCAATAAGGTAGAAACTTAATTCAATGAAAACCATCTCTAGGGTCACCTAAGAGGGGTTTCTAAAAGGGTGTAGGTTGCCTTCTAAGTTACCGATAGGAGTTAGAAGGATAGTTAAATCCCGACTAATGCAAAATTCACCAATTCACCCTTATAAATAGAACTATTAAATAGCGCCATAAGTAATTACAAGAGACACCTCAAGTAACCTTCTCATATTTAGTTCATATTTTATTTTATTTACTTGTTCATTTATTATTATTAGTTTAATATTATTTCTATCGTAGTTATTAATCATTTGAAAACCAAAATAAGCATTACTAGTTAAAGTCTTTACTATTTCATATTGCAAGCTTTACACGTTTTCACTATGCAAAGCATAATAATTTAATAGATAATCCCTGTAGAGAACGATATAACCCTACTTATCAATTTATACTTGTCATTGATATTTACACTGTAGAGAGTCACATTTTCCAGTGTTGATTTATTATATCACACTTGGGGGCGAACAAGTAAATGGCGCTATTGCCGAGGATTGTAGTGTAGATTTTTTGTTTTTATTGTAGTGTAGAAGTGTTTTGTTTGGTTTTACATTGTTTTCTTGTTGTGTCTGTTCACAGATTTATAGGTTTTGGTGTATGCTCTCGAATCCTAAGAGGTTGCTTCGATACCAAAGAAAGAGAGAAATAACAAAGAAAACGCAAGTAGCAATGGCTAATCTTGACCCACCACTTGGTTATGAGGTCAATGAGAATCAGGAGAACCCACAGGAGCCCATCCCCTTGAGGGTGTTCATACCAATGTTCAAAACTAAGTGAACTTGGATGGATTATAGCCACCAAATGGAGTTAATAATCACTTGCAAAGCATCCTTGAGCCGGGAGTGCCTTTCGTGTTCAACCTTGGGGATTCGCCCTCTAGCTATTCAAGCCACACATTTTAAGCCCGGCATGGGTATGTTGAATTAATCCTTAGCTATGAAAACTATAGTGGAGCCTCCCACCAAGATCTAGTACGTGCTATTCACCAATTCATACAGATATGTGACTCCTATATTACTCAAGGCGTCACAAGGAAACAAATGTACTACTTCAGTTTCCAGATTTTCTTAACTGGAGGTGCGAGTTAGTGGCTAGATATACAACCATACGAGACTATTTGCTAATTGGGATGCACTTCAAGAAGGGATTTTCATTTCTACCACAAAGTATGAGGGCGTAAGACAAGTTGAGCTTGCAAATTTCAATCAAGACATAGAGGAGACCTTAGGAAAGATATGGACTAGATTTCAGCAACAGTTGGCGAAGTTCAAGGTACCCTCGCTTACTGCAACTCTCAATGTTCTATGGACTTGATAGAAGTTCATAGGGGTGAGCAAATGAGAACCAGAAAACCAAACCGAACCAAAAAACCGGAAAAAACCGAACCGAAAAAACCAAAAACCAAATAACCAAATGGTTTGGTTTATAATTTTTTAAAAACCGAATTTTTTGGTTCGGTCGGTTTACTACGCAAAATCCGAACCAAAAAAAACCAAACAGAAACCGAAATAACGAAGGAAAAAATAGGGAATGTGTGAATTTTTTTAAAAGAATCATGTGGGAGAAACTTTTGTTGATAAGTTATCATCTATGTGAAATTTTAGTTATATTGTTCAATGGTGCTATTAGTGAGATTTTTTTTATATCACTTAAAATTATAAGTATTCATTACTTGATTGATTTTATAAATCATGATTGTATGAAGTACGAAGTAATAGATTTAAATTTATTGTAAATTAAGATAAGTATTGTTAAATTATAAGTTTATATTTGATTGATATATTAATAGCCCACATGGACAAGTAATAGTAGCATAATTTTATTGGAATATTAGTCTCTATTGGACAATGTAATTCAAGAAATGGGGTGAATATATTATTGAACAAGAATCTGAATTCGAAGCGAACCAAAATCGAACCAAAATGAACCAATTCAGAACCAAAAACCGAATGTGGAACCAAATACGAACCACCCGGTTCGGTCATTAAATTATAAAAAACCAAAATATTCGGTTCGGTTCCGGTTTTGGCCAAAAACCGAGACAAACCGAACCATGCTCACCCCTAGAAGTTCAAGGTTGCAAGTTGATAATCTCGGTGGTTGTGGTGGTGGTTTTGTGTCAATGGATCCTACTCAGGCCGCACAAGCAATGTAGAAAATTATTGATACTGAAATAAGTTGGCCAGTGGCACGAGCACAGAGAGGTTTTCTACATGTTAATAATGATAACGCGAAAGATGACAATTTCTCTAAATTGGAGAATCAAATGAAACAGTTGGCTATGGTCGTGAAGGAAGGATTCCAAAATAAATAGAAAGATGTTAAAGTTGTACAAGAATATTTTGGGTGTTCATATTGTGGTGCTAATGATCTTGCTTTAAAAGAGTGTCAAAGCAACCAAAAACCTATGGCGTCCGAGGTAACCACTATGTTGGTGGCCATAGCTATATGCAACCTAATCACAATCATCATGGATTTCAACGTTTAAATCCTAATAGGGCGACAAATCAAGGGAATTATCAACAACGCCCCCAACGACAAAATTTTCAGCCAAATTCTCAGAATTAGTTCCAAGGAGACCAAAAGCCCATTCAAGATGCTTATTCTGATAGTCTTTCTCAAAAAGCACTTCCTGAGTATCCACAAGAAGGTACTTCTCAGGCTCTTGCAGAAAAATTAAGCTCATTTATTCCGATGAATCAAGATAATTTGAAGTCAAACCAAGAGTTGGGGAAGTCCTACAATGAGAGAATGAATGAACACACCTTGGCATTAAAGATGCTCTAAAATCAGGTATCTCAGATTGCTAACCATCTAAATATGAGACCATAGGGTCAATTACCAAGCAATACTACGAACACACGGAAGAATGAAGAGTGTAACGCGATTGTGTTAAGGAGTGTGAAAAAAAATTCCCCCATCCAATCTGGTAATGAAAGAGAAAGAATCAACCTCGAAGCCTAAAGAGGTAGAAGAAGAGGTAGAAGAAGAGATAGAGGAGGTTGAAGAAGAAGTGATTGAGCCGGTGATCGTTAAAGAGAATGTTGAAAAGATACTGGTAGCTCAAAAGAAGAAGAAAGAAGTTGTTAGTGAGAATCGAACTCCCCCATCTTTTCCTTCACGTGTCCAAGACATGGACAATAATAAAGAGTACAAAAATTCTATGGACATAGTGAAAATGTTACAAATCAATTTGTTGTTTTTGAAGCCATCCTAGGTATGCCAAAGTATTTAAAGTTTATAAAGGATGTGCTTTCAAATAAATACAATTACATCAGAGGGAAAATGGTTGGATTACTGGAGGAATGTAGCACAATATGCCTAAGTAATTTGCCTCCAAAACTGAAGGATCGCGGAAGTCTCTATTGGCAAGGAATGGAGCAACAAGGCCTTGTGTGACTTGGGCGCAAGTATCAATATTATGCCAAAGTAGCTATTCAAGAAGTTGAATATTGGGCAAGCAAGAGCTAGTACAATGGTTTTGCAAATGGCAGATATGACTATTTTACATCATGAAGGAAAAATAAAAAATGTACTCGTCAAAGCAAGTAGGTTTATATTTTTGTGTGATTTCATTATTCTTGACTACGACGTTGATAAGAATGTGCCAATAATTTAGGGCGGCCATTCTTAGACACGAGGCGTAATTCACTTGATGTAGAAAGCAGAGAACTAATCATGCGAGTACAAAACGAGGAAGAGAAGTTTAGTGTGTTCAAGGAAATGAAGTTCCCTGATCCACCGGAAGATTGTTTCCACTTGGACACACTCGATTTTATCCAAAAAGATCCAATTAAGGTGATGGAAACCTTAGGGTTGGATGAGAAAAAACCAAGAACGAAACCACCATTTCCAGACCTTAAAGGGGATCCATGCGTTGATAACTTGAAAAAAAACCTAGAAGAATGCTAAGAAGGTTCCAAGAGAACCTAAGAGAAAGTCTAAAGATGTTGAGTTTGGGGTAGGAGATGAGGTAGTAACGAAAGATCCTGATCCCCTAAACCAATCACGCAAGTACAAGAGTTCTTGGTGTTGCCCGTTCAAGGTCACAAAAGTTGTTTCCAAAAGGTTAGTTGAAATTGTGACCAACAAGGGATGCAAGCCTCTCTTGGTAAAAGTTAATCGCCTCATTTACTGATGTGGAGGCTACGTGAGAAATAAATAACCTTGAGGTAACACGTCAAACTTCAAAAACATTAAACAAAAGTGCTTCTTGGGAGACAACCCATGTTTTTAATGCTTTAGTTGTTTTATTTTATGTATTTAGTGTTTATTAGTAGATTTTATTGATTTATAATACGTAATGAGAAAGGTATTTATTGTTTTTAATGTATAGGTAAGCAAATCACTGAGTTAGGGGTGAAAACTTGGAAATTTTGTGAGCTGTCAGCAGTAACTTGTGGTACACCGTAAGACGCCAAAGCGTGTCGACGATACCTCCACGCTCCAAATTCAGAAAGTTAGCACGATTTATGCGGTACAACACGCCCTAATTGCGGTACACCGCATGACAAGAAGTAGAAGCGTGAAGAAATGTCGACACGGTACATGTCGCTCGAAGAATGATGCCAAAGGTGCGGTACACCGCATGGTGAAAAACATGTCGACGGTACATAACGCTTTGATGGTCAAAAAGATTGAGTTGTACGCAAGAGATGTGGTACACCGCAAGGTAAGATGCATGGCCATGATTAGTCAATGCTCCATGGCCAGAAGGATACACGGTAATTGCGGTACACAGCGCCATACCTGTGGTGCAATGCTAAGACTTGACGAGAGTAATGTTATATTCCCACCTTTGACCTAAATGTTAAGCCTCTTCTTCCCCAAGCCTTCAACCTCCATTATAGCTTCAACTAAAGCATCGCCCACCATCAAAATGCATCCAAATAACCCAATTTTCACACCTAAAATCATCGCTACATTATTCCTAGCAACAATTACCCAACCAAATCATTCCAACATCACAAGAAATCAAGAATCAAACCAAAAAAAATCAAATTTATTTTTCCTAATCCTTTGATTTTTTCTTATCCCACCACAAATCCTTCATACCCACATATCAAAACATTATCCTTACACGGTTTCCACTCTAAATAGTACATCATTCAACTATTCAATGGGTAACTTCAAGCTTGGAAATTTATTAAGTTGGAGGTAAATGAAGATGACACGAAGAACAGAGACATTTGTTCATGCGAGGGAGATGAAGAAGAGTTCAAGCAATGATGTGGGTCAGAACAAGAGGAAATCACTTATGGTTAATGTGAGTAAAGAGAAGAAGCAAAAGGGTATTCCAATTCATATGGCCAGAGAGGAACCAGTTATGGTGGATTTGAGTGTTCAAGAGAAGACACCACAACCTCTCCAAGTCAAGGTGCCTCCACCCAACAAGAGCGATAATTCTAAGGCCCTGGAAGCTATTTCATATAAACCATGCCTACTTTGTCCCTCACAATTGAGCGCAAATTTATGGAGAAAGCGGAAAAAGGTGAGTACAAAATATTTCTTGAGAAAGGTGATAGATTGGGTTGGAAGATGTCCATGATGGAGCGTTTGAGTTTGATTACTGAGCTAGTAATAGATTTGTATCTTGGCCTCTTTAGCCGAGATGGTAAGAGTTCTCATCCGGGGCAAGTTTATTCTTTTCACGGTTGAAGGAATTCGGAACCACTTCAAGTTTAAGAAATTGGTTGAGTCATGCAAGTATCAAGAAACAGTGAAGAAAATTGAGACCTTCAATTGGAATCGACTACATGAACATGTGTTTAGTAAGGAGTTGGTGCTAGATTGTGATAAAGGAATGAAGAAGTTGAAAACCACGTGGTCTTACAGGAATCCTCAACTCAATACGAAAATCTGGTACAACCTTCTTGCACCCTCAGCTACTGGGAACGCTCGAATCGCGGATGTGCTTAGAAATTCCACCATGCTGTTGAAATGAGTTATGAAAGAGGAAGGAATAGATGTGGCACAAGTGATTTTTGATGAGGTATCCGCTTCATAGTCAAACCAAGGAGTTTCTTTAACTTGAAGTAGTACCTATCAATGACCACTAGCCTCTTGATGAAGGCAGATGTACAGCATGGAGAGAACGAGAAACTTGTTAGCAAATCGAGTGGCATTTCCGATTATGCTTGGATTCACAACAATTTGAGAGGAGTACAATCAAAACAGACTCCTTAGCAAGAGAAGGTAAGTGAGCAAGTTAATCACTGTTGTATGTTAGAAGTATGAATGAGAGGTACGTGTTTCGAAACCCTCCCTAAACTTGGAAAGTCTAGTTCTTATATATTTCGAAACTATGCATGGGAAGTCGAGTATATTCCCTGTGCTACTAGTCGAGATGTCAAAATCTCTCAGACCATAGAAATATCAACCTCGTGTAAATCTTCAAGCTTATCATTTATATCCTTAGAACTTAGTGACATAACAACGTGAGTTTAAACCCCAGACGTCATGAAATTGATTATTTTTGCGACAAACTTGATGTTGAGCTTATTTGACTTAATGCTCATATGACATATAAAGAAAGGAGGAATATACAAATTGGAGCCTAATTCTAAGCAAAGAGAATTTTTAAGGCCCAACTAAGAATTACTTCTTTTTAAGGCCTAAATCTATTTTCTAGTTAGCTTTTGTTACTTTCTTACACTTTTCAATTTTTTTTATTTCTTTTTTTGTTTTTTTTTATTCATTTTTTTTCTGAATTTTTATTACTTTCACTTAACTGGTATTTTTTTCGATACCTATGTGTATGTACGTACCAACATTGTACAGACCATTTCGTATAGACCTATTCTTTATTTAAACGTTTTTTTAGGGTTTTTAGTTCCAATTTGAAGTTCTTTATATGTCCGATTAGTCGATATTCTTCAAGTTTTGGTCCAAGGGGGTGTACACAAGCCGTTTTGTCCTTGTTTTTGATTTTTTTCCCAGTCATTAATCGTATCACAAACCCCAATGTTTACGTATAAACCCGAATGTCTAGACCAAGGTGGCTGGACCAATATAGCTGGACTAGTTTTTCAGTAGACAATAGAATGAACAAAACAAAAAAACAAGAAAAAAAATGAAGGGTTAGTTTTTAGATTCAAGAAATAAAAATAACAACCCAATTTTTTAAACAAGACAAAATAAAATAATGAGGGGATAGTGAGTATCAACCAAGCTGGTCAAAACATATTTTTTAAAATAAAAAAAATACAGACAAAGCCCAAATGGGGCTGGACAATACGGTCTAGACATTTTAAAAAAACAAATAGAATGAACTGAGATGCTGGCCCAAGTGGGCTGGACCAAGAAACAGGCTGGACAAACAAACATGTTAAAAAATAAAAAAATAAAAAAAAACCAATGAGATCTGGTATTGGGGCGGCGCTTTTCAAGTGTTGTGGTCAGATCTGGTATGGTGGTTGGTGGGAGGCGAGGGGCTGCGCGTTGCAGCAGTGGTGGAGGAGGAGTACGGGGTGAAGCATCAGTGGTTGGTGGTGATGCTCCGGGGTGAAGCAGCAATGGTTGTTAGTGGTTGGTGGTGATGCTTGGTGGTGGATCTGAAGCAGCAGCAGGACGAAATGGTGGAGAAGGTCCAGCGAACCAGATCGGGTGCAGCAATGGTGGAGAAGGTCCAGCGAACCAGCAATGGTGGAGAAGGTCACGCCGTTGCTCCAGATTCACGGTGTTGCGTAAGGTTCAGATTAACGCCGTTGCTCCAGATTCACGGCGTTGCTCGGGTCTAGATTCACGGCGTGGTTTATGGTGGTGGTGCTGCAGCGAAGCTTTGTCGTGGCGTGGTGGCTTCGTGGCGGCGTTGCTTCGTGGTGTTACAGCAGCAGGGACTGGTGGTGAGGATCCAGCGAATGGCGGTGGCTTTCTTGCAGTTCTGGAGAGGCGAATGGTTGCAGGATTCGCTGGAAAGAGGGCTTGCTTCGCTGGCTTCGTGGTGGTCGGGATCTGCAGGGTGGCGTTGCAGTTCGGCGAGTGATGGAGGCGTTGGTGGTGCTGTAGATCTGCAGCAGTGGTGGTGAGAGAAGGAGGGCATCGTTGATGAGAGAGAGAGAGAGTATAGAGGCAGCAGTGGGAAGGGGTATAGAGAGAAGAGGGATGGGTCGGTGCTATATGGGGGTTTTGTTTTTGGTTTGGTATTATTCACTGTGTCAACTAACTAGAGAAGGGGTATTTTGGGTTTTTGGCTTGCTTCTAGTTAGGTTTTGATGGAGCTTTTAGGTTGGGCCTTACTATGTTAATGTAAAGGTTGT
The DNA here is from genome assembly GCA_029959085.1 of Nemophila menziesii. Lineage (NCBI taxonomy): Eukaryota > Viridiplantae > Streptophyta > Magnoliopsida > Boraginales > Hydrophyllaceae > Nemophila > Nemophila menziesii. The sequence goes on along the minus strand of JARWIR010000001.1, from coordinate 121,588,216 downwards.
GGGGCTGTATATAATAATTCCCCCTAAAGAAAGACTGCCAAACACATTTGACATTACACATGTAACAATAAGGAACATGACTCACCGTCGGTAAAGCATGCAAGGAGAAGGAGGCCGTTTTAGGCTTAAAGAAGTAATTTATAAAAAGGCTGCAAAGTTTATATAACAATAAAATAAAATTGTATAGTGAAATGCTACCTATTTTTTTCTAAGATTTAACTAGATATACAATTGTTTAAATCCGACCAAAAAAAAAATGAATTATTTAAATAGAGTAATGCTAGGTATCATCCAAAAAACCATCACCTAAACATCACCCATGATGTGGCGGTTAGGTGGACCTTGGTCCACCTAACCGCCACATCATGGGTGATGTTTAGGTGATGGCTTTTTGAGTGATACCCAACATTACTCGTTTGATGTTTAAGTGATGGCTTTTTGAATGATACCCAGCATTACTCGTTTAAATACATGTTCATTCAAATATTGTTTGGCAAAAGCTTTTGCCAAAAGAAAAAAATGTTTGGTGAAAGCCAAGTATAACTTTGAACATTTGACAAATGCTAAGACTACTAGTCATCGCAGATTAAATGTAGAGATTTTCAAATTTTGGTACAACTTCACTAACACTTGAGTAGTGCAAAAATTAAGTTAACTTAATTAGCACATAAGGACATCGTAACTGATGTTATATGAATGCAAGAGGTGAGGGCAATAAAATATTGCCACTATGTAATAAAAAATTACAATATTGTCCAAAAAAGAAAAAAATTACAAGGAAGACGAAACAAACATATATTAATCAAGTAGCTTCAATTACGACATGAAGTTTAGATGAATATGAATGAGATGTGAATGGTATATAATTGATAAAAGAAAACAAATTTATCTATCAGATAAAGGTCCAGAACTTCAAAATAATTTTGTGATGAAAGATACTTCAAAATCCAAAAGAAATTAATCATTACATTATCAGTTTTTATATATTTAGCGACTAATTTTATAGCAACGATAGTGTCACGGGTTCAAATCTAATTATCCCTAGTCGTCGCTAATAATAACCATTTATGGTGTACCACGTAGTTTTCTATTATCTTAAAAAAAACTACATAATAACGAAAAAAATGAAAAAGATTATTAGTAACGATTAATTTTTTTGTTAAGTAAATTTTTGTCGACGACAATTATTAGCGACGATATTTAGTCATCTCTAGTAAACTCTCTAACGAAAAAACTTAATAACATTAGCGACAACATAATATGTCACTGATATTTTGCGCAAAATAAAGGACTGGAAGTTAGGTATATTTAGCATTTACTAACTCAATCAAAAAAAATATACCTTAGATCCCAAACCCTAATCCTAAATAGCATCTTGCGGATCACCATTTCATGCTACTGAAACTCTGCCGCTTCACCACGTAAGGACCTGGTGGAGGTAGAGGTGTGATAAAATAACTGATAAATAAAAATAATTTTATAGGACACACACCCTATACTACCACGAGAAACTCACTGCAAGTGCACATATTATTGGCACGTTATAGTTAATTAGTAAGATTCGTTCTCAGGGGTTAATCAGTCAGCTCAAACTCGTGTTTAGATAAGGAAGAGTAGTAGAGATTAATTGTGAAAACTAATAGACAAATAAAGAGATATATATCTATTAGGTTTTCTGAATAAGAATCTAAGTAACATAAACTAATGCAAATAAATAAACTAAGAGAATGAGTATGAGAAATATAGCTTAGATTTGCTAGTAAGCACCTATCCTTCTAAATCAGTATTCTAATTATAAGGGTGATTTAAACTGTAGGCAAGTATAAATAGTCAAATTTCTATAATCCTCCTAACTCCCGTCAGGGTAGACTTAGGAGACAACCTCAACACTACCAGGGCACTTGGGTAAGGGGACCTTCCGCAATGATCGGTGGTTAAGTTAAACCTTAATGACTATATAGTTAGGCAAGCCCGTCAGGATCACTATCGCACACTAGACGATTATGTGGTGTTGTCAACAATTGAATCCTCCCGTCAGGGTGACAATCCAACTACTAATCGGATAACTCTATACCCGTGCATTAATAAGGACTACAAACATTAAGTCAAAGCACATAATACAGATACGTAAATAAGAAGCTCAATCAATTAATTGTCACTTTTCCAAAAAAAAAAAAATAGAATATAGAGATAGATTTCAAAGACTATACATATGAAAACCCAAATTATGGTAAAATTAGTTCATACTAGAAGAAATAAAACTAAAGATGAAATACATACTGTCAACTTGCTTCTATGGATTGTCTATAAGCATAATATTGATAAATAAATGAGAAAGGACATGTTTACAAAGGTCGGTAGTCATATATAGGTGCTAGGTCGAAATTGAGAGTGTTTCCCAAGTTTTAGAGTCCAAAGGCAACTCTAACTCGTTTTCCTTAATAACAGGGACTGGTTGACCTTAGGAGTTTGTAAAATTCATAACTTCTTTGTTACTCATCCAAATCCAGTGATCTTTATATCAAAACGACCATAATTCAAAGTCCTTTCTAAATCTCAAAGGTCTCCTTCAAATTCCTTGTCGATTGTTGTAGTATTCAAAATACTATATGTTTTCATATCTGGACAACAACTTTTGGCGGCTTTTGCACTTTTCTAAAACCAGTTTCTTTCTTTTAACTCTTAATTTTGCCTTGGATATTCTTTACTTAACTCCTTAACATTTATTTGACATCTAAAATCATCATTATACCTAAGAGCTTGACATTTAACACACAAATTACACTAAAAACACTATAAAAGTAATAAACCTCCAAATCACGTCATGAATTAAAAAACTATAAATTAATAGGGAAAAACCTCAACTAAGAACATAAAACACATAAAATAATGTCTCTAAGCTAGATTAATTCATCAAAAATATGGAGTCATCAGGATCCTATCTCCACCTCCACGTAAGGGGCCTACTCGACCATCAAAATACCTAAAAAAATTATCCTAAAAAATAATATTATCTCAATTTTGATTGTTTTAATTTATATTTAATTTAAAGTGATATATGATTATTATTTGTGTGTATGTAAATTTTGTATTAATGTGTGTTACATAAATGATAGAATGTGTGATTTTTATGTTACAAAAAAATATGTATCTTTTTTTTCTACCCATTTATACATTATATGGTTGATTAAATCAAAGAATAAGGTGAATCAAGAATTTATGGTAGGGGTGACAGATTTTATTAAATATGCGTAAAATCACATGTATACGCCTTTCACTGGTTTTCTGTGTACACGTTGTTCTAACAATCGAAAGTTTTGTATCTACGGTGTTAGAGCTCATTTTTTAGGTACGTTTTTTGTCAACGAATAAGATTTGGACAAACACATTGAAAAAGAACATGTTCCTGTGTATAATTCTACCCGTATTATTGATGAAGAAAGTTTTAATGTGCTTGATGAACTGAGGCTCACTTTTAATCTTGGTGGTCCTTCCGAAGACATAGAGATGGGTGACGAGAATGTTTCGATAAAAAACTATGGTTTTCTGATACTTTGTTTGAGGAAATGGAGAGTAAGTTGTACATCGACTCCACGACAATATGTTCATTGAATTTCATTTCTAAATTGATGCATGTCAAAGTTGAAAATAAGTGGACGGATACCTATTTCACCAAACTCCTGCAATTGTGTCGAATTTTACCCGGAAGCTATTATGTAGATTTCTCCGCCTAGGCGCGCCTAGGCGTCAACTCCCCACTCAGCCACTTACGCCTAGTTAAAACTCTAGGTATTTTTTGCCTAGCGCCTTAGTCACTATGGAATAAGCTCCTAGTCCGTCTAGGCGCCAATTAATGGAAAAAAAATGGCCGCCTAGGCACCAATTAATTGCAAAACATGCTCACATAGGCCTTCTTGTTATTTTTCTTATTCTCGAGAATTCTTTAATTGATATTATAAATCAATAATTAGTATTTTTATATTTTCTATAAAAATTTTAGATGAATTTTATGACTTAAATGGTTATAATTGCTATAATTACTACATATATTACTAAATATACAAAATTATACATCGGGATTCAAAACCGTATAGTTCCGCCTAGGCCCTGTGAAATTCCGCCTAAGCGCTAGGCCTTGGTCGACCGCCTAGGCTGCGAAACCGAGATCTACAACATAGCCCGAAAGACATAATTTTCCCGCATCGTATGAAGAGTGCAACAAAAAGTTGAAAATTTTGGGTATGAGATACATTACATATGACGTTAATTTGAATGATTGTGTATTGTATAAAAGAGAATGAATATATCGAGGCATGCCCAAAGGTGTGATTCGAAGAAGGAAAAGAAAGTGACCCATAAGAAGCTACGATATTTTCATGCTGTGCAAAGGTTGCAATCATTATACGCTTCAAGAAACACCGTGAAAGAAATGATTTGTCACCATACCAAAAAGTTTGCAGACGATTAGTGTTATGTCATCCAGTTGATAGTATTGGTTAGAAAATATTTGACGAGCGAAACCCTGAGTTTGCAAGTGATCCGCGTAATTTGCACTACGGTATGGCCATCGAGGGAGTTTAACATTTCTCAGTGCAGAACAACTTATATAAAATGCTTGGTTTAACATTATAAACCGATTTAGGAGAGACCGGAAATCGCATCACCTCCTCAAAGATCAACTGTGCCACATCCACTTCTTCTCCTCTCAAAATACAATCCAAGAGTAGAGCGTTCTTCTTAGTCACATCCAAAGTTCTTGTGTTTCCAAAGAAATTAGGAATAAGGAAATTGTGCCAAACTCTAGCATCCGGTTGAAGATATTTGTAAGGCCAAGGTGCCTTAAATTCTCCGTTATGTGATTGCACTTTCTCCTTGTCTAAAACATGCTCAAAAAGTAAATCCCAATCATAGATTCTTTGTTTAGCCACCACTTCACTATACTTGCATGGTCCAACCAATTTCTAAAACTGGAAGTGTTTTCTAATCTCTTTAACTGTGAAAGGAACTAACTTTACTCTAATCGGAACACAACCTTCACTATCTCGGCTAAAAAGGCCTAAATAGAAATCTAAAACTAACTCATGACATAAATCAGAACGTCTTACCATGAAAGTAGACCAACCCAATATTTCACCAAGCTCCAAGAATCTCTTATACTCTCCTGTACCAACTTTTTCATCGAATACTTTCTCATAAGCAAAAGGTAGTTCCTTTAAGTGTTTCTATGCAGAACCTATCAAGGCCTTTGAAGCTTTCTCTTTATCTTCGGGTGTAGGACCTTTGAATCGACGAGGTTGTGTTTCCTTCTTGGAATAGAGTGGAACCCTTTTTCCCATAGAATTGAACATAGCCGGCTTACCTCCCTTTTCATTATCGATTTTACCCTTAGCTTTGGAACTAGAACCTTTGTTACTTGTTTTCTTCTCAATTGAACCCAATACCTTGATTTTCTTCACCTCCCTCTTGTTAGATAATTTTATGTTCTTTGAGTCATCTCAATTAACCCCCAACTCAAAGCTTTAACAACTCTTGAAATTTTAAACTCTTGATTATAGGTTGAACAAGCTTGATTTGGTTTAGTAAAGGTGAATTGATGATGAATTTCTATGTGGGTAAGATGATTTCTTGATGGATTGGTATAGATCTAAGAAATTGTAGGATGATATTTTGAAAATTTAAGCTTTTGATTCTTCAATCTAATGTGTTTGGTGAAAATTTGGTGATTGAATCTCCTTTGTAATGATGTGGAGAGAAGATTTGATGTGTTTCTATGATGATTGGGTAGTGTTTTGATGTTTGGGGAAGGTTTGAATGAGCTTTAATGGAGTTGGGAGAGGTTTGGAGAAGAAAGAGAGGCTTAATGATTAAAAATTTCGGAATATACCAACCTCTTTCTCTTTTATAACCTAAAAACGAAGCTTTCTTCTCTCTCCAGCGGCGCTGAGCGGCATACCGGCCTAAGGGCCCGGCATGCCGGTGCTGGAGCTCTTGGAATTCTAGTTACGTCAAAATACCCTTGGCGAGAACACGTGGGCACGAGTTTCTTTTCTGACCGGCATACCGGCGATATCGCCCAGCATGCCTGTGCTGCTGATCTTCGAATTTCAATGTTTCTGTCTTGTACACGTGACGACACTCGTGGGCACGGGTTTTTGACCTGGGTGGCATACCAGAGATGTAGCCTGGCATACCGGTGAAGGCATCTCTCGAAAGCTAACCTTCTGTCTTGAACACGTGGCCTGACCCGTGGGCTCGGGTTTTCTGCCCGCTGGCTTACCGGCGATATCGCCCGGCATGCCGGTGGTGGAATCTGAATATTCCAAACAATTTTGTTTTTCCTCCTAAAACTCGATTTCTCTAACACCTAACATCAAAAACACTAATAATTTTCTCAAATATGCAATATCAACTAAAAAAAAACTAATCTAAACACAAACTAAAAACATAAAAAAAACATAAAAACATAAAAAAATTGTGGGTTGTCTCCCGTACAACACTTTTATTTAACGTCTTTTAAAGTTAGACGCGTTACCTCTATCAAGATTTGCGAATATAACCTCCCCAACAACGAGTAAGGCTATGAACGTCAACTAATCTGCGCTTGATCCCCTTTTTGGGTCGGATTTCTATCACCTTGGCTGAAACAACCTTAGTGACGATGAATGGTCCCATCCATGAGTCTTTGTAACTTCGTGGCCTATTTTCACGAATGTGAGCTTTCCATAGTACTTCATGGACAACTCCAAACTCAATGTTTGGCTCAGTATCCACAGGTTTTACATGGATCTTCTCTATAGGGACTTTGTGATGTGAAAGGCTGTGGATGACACGAACGGTGGGATCTAACTTCCTTGGTTTCTTACCCAAGACATAGAATGTCTCGGATACGTTCTTAGCATGAAGAGTGATGGTCCCTTCTTGGAAGTTGATGACACTTTGACCTGTGACCATGAAAGGCCTCCCAAGTATGATTGGAACCTGCTTATCTGCATCAAACTCAATTATAACAAAGTCAGTAAAGATGGTGATACTACCTGCTCAGACTAGGACGTCCTCCACTGTTCCCCATGTCTTGGTGACTGAGTTGTCAGCAAACTGCAACTTCACTGGAGCTTTCTCTGATTTCTGAAGTCCAAGTCTCTCGAAAACGGACTTAGGCATAAGATTCACACCTGAACCCACATCGTACATAGCTTTCACTTTGAGCATACCATTTATTTGAATAGGAAGGTTAAAGCTTCCCAGATCTTTGAGCTTTAATGGTAACTCTCATCCAAGTCTTCTTGAGACTCTCAAGTTCTCTCTCTTGGCTTCTACACTCGCTTCTTTCTCAAGAATAACTTGCGTGAAAACTTGTTGCGGTGTAAGCCCTTTCTTCGCAATCTCAAGCATCTGGGCGTTGATATTCTCAGGAGTGTACGCCTCTATAAATGTCTTGAGTTCAGTGTCACCTTTCGGATTTGTATCAGGACTAGTTGATGACACTGTTTAAACAACTGGTGGCGATTCCACCTTCTCTTCTTCTTTCTCTTCTTGCACAGCAGATGCAACTTCAACTCTTGGTTCTTCCTTTGAGGATTCTTCCTCTTATTTTTTAGCCAGCTCAGCTTGGAACTCCATAACCGATCTAATCTCTTCTTGCATATCTTTCAGAAGCTGTATAAATTCGGATTTTTCTGAATCTTCCTCCACATTACTCTCAGAACAGTTAGAGTCCACGGGGGTAGACTTGGTTGGTTCTTCTTCGGGTCTCGGAATCTCCACGGCACTAACGGCAGCATGTGGTACTTCCTTCTTTTCTTCAATCTCAAGGCAAATAGCTTTACAAGCTTCGAACCCAACATTGTCATCACCTCCTTCGATAGCCTTCAATTCTTTTTGTTCCATAATGCTTGTTAGAACTTTGTTCATTTGTTCTGCTTAAGTACCTAAAATCTGAACTCGCTCTGGGAATGCATATTAGTGGTCATAAGATCCATAAATTTCTTCAATTGTTGATTATCCACGGTTCCCTCTTGAGGATACTGTGGTAAAGCTTTCTGAGCTAACGAATCGGTATAGGCATCTTGAACAGGTTGTTGTGGGGGAGCAAGTCTATTCTGATATTGATTTTGATGCTAACCTCTTGGTTGGAAAGAGTTATTCTGGGGACGTGGTTGATAATGACCAGGATTAGCGGCCACATGTGGATTTGAATACTGCATACCCAGATGATTCCTATTACCAAATTGATAACTTTCTCGGTTGGATATGAAATAAATGGATTGTGGATTTCCTTCGCACTCTTCCCAAGTATGATTAATTGCCCCACAATGTGGACAACCTTGTGCTTCTTGCATTATATTTGTTGCGACTAAGTTTCTCTGGATCTCAAGCTTAAGTTCTTTGATTTGATTCTCTAAAGCGGATAATTGAGCTGAGTTTGCAGTTTCTGCATCTAATTGAAGCGTACCTCGGGTTTTTGTAACAGGAGCTCGCGAAGATGGCCAACTCCTTTCTTGTTCAATGCAATTTTCTAAAACCTAGGTAGCCTCAGCAGGTTCCATGGACAAGAAATTCCCTTTCCCAAGATTATCCACCTTCAATCTACCTTCTCTGTTGATACCTTCATAGAATATAGCTAACTGTAGAGAGGGGATATAACCATGGAGCGGACATCTAGCTAACTTCTGTTGAAACCTTGTCCATGCTTCTCCTACTTCTTCTCCATCTTCTTGACAAAACTTTGCAAGCTCGCTTTGGTATTTGAGTCTCATACTCTTTGGATAAAAACGGTTAAAGAAAGCAGCTTGAAGTTCTGTTCATGAATTGATTGTCCCTGGTGGTTGCCTATCTATCCACTCACCATCTCTACCGGTCAGAAAGAACGAAAACATATGACAGTACAGTTGCTCGCGTGTAATGCCTGGAGTAACATAAGCATCATAAATCTGCATAAACTTCTGAATTGCTCTTACCGGATCTTGAACTGTTGTACCACTGTAGAGTCCAAAATTTTGAAACTGACTGAGCATACCCGGATCGGGTCTAAATTTGATATTTTGGATCTCCAGAGGACGGTAACCTATCGGTTGAACATGAAAAGGTACTCCCAAGCCTGGAAGGTCTTGTTCAACTCGGTTTCGATTGACATTGTTGTTCCAGTTACCTCTTCCTAGTGGTGGTTGTAAATGGCCTAAAGGACCTAGGACTCTCAGATCTACTGGTGGATCTACTTGATCTCGTACGTCTGCCATAGCTCTTCTTAAGGCTCTTTCCTCGCGAAGACGTTTGTTATAACCTCTGAAGCTCCTCTTAGGCTCCGGTAACGGAGGCCAAGAATTAAACACAGTTAAAACCTGGAAAAGACTAAAGCAAACCACAAGCGTAAATCCGGAAAAATAAAAACTAAATACTGAAAAATAAAAATTAACTAATAACTACTACTCGAAATAGATAGCCCACACGCTAACGAGACACAGTTCCCCGGCAGCGGCGCCAAAAACTTGGTGTCGCCTAGGATGTTATAAAAATATGATAAATAAATGCTGAAAACAATGCACTAAAGCACCCTAGACAAGCACAATATTACAAGTATTACAGGACGTATGCAAGTTTTAATGATAAGTTGAATTCGTTCTCATGGACTTAGTGTGTTACACGAATGGGTAAATAATAACGAGTACGAAGCAATTGATTAAAAGACGGAAAATAAAGGGAACATTCGTGATTTATGATTAAACTAAGGAAAATAAAAAGACAATAAAATTAATACGAAGAAATATGAGATGAGAAGTATAGCTTAGGTTTTGCTAGTATGCACTAATCCTTCTAATTCTTTCTATCAAATTCTAGTTAATAAGGGAGATAATTAGCTCTTAGATACTTAGTCAGGATTCTAAATTCCCATACCTTAGACCTGGAGAGCGACTAAGGGGGCTACGAACACATCATGAGGCAGCCTAAACCTAGGGTTATCAAGCGCTACCAAGGCCCTAAGCAATTCAATTCCAAACATGATGATAGTGATTAAATTATACCCTAATAGCTATCTAGCTAGAATTAGAGTTGTCAAGACCAATATCGACACTAGACGTTATGTGGTATTTCAATAATTAGACACCCAGTTAAGGCGAACATCTAACTACTATTAAGAAAGCCTAAAGTGATCAGTTCTAGGACAGTCAATAATTCAAAACACATAAACAAATATATAGGTAAGAAGCTAATATCAGATTAAAGCATATAATTCTCAAAGAAACTTAGATAGAAAGAAAATAGAATTCATAGATTATACATGATGCAAAACCCAAAATATGAGAAAATTAATTCATACCTGAAGGAAATAAACTAAAAGAAATAATAAAAGACTTCATCTTGCTCTCTACAATGACTAAGAATTAATATAAGGTTTAGAACTGAGCAAGGATGATTTACAAGTGGTATAAGGGTGTATTTATAGGTGTAGAGAAGCCCTAATTCGTTTTCTTGAAGAAGAAGGTAAGTAGTGGACTTCAAGCCCAACTCAAATTCGTATCCCTAAAATATGAAATCAGACCCGTTTTTGTTTTGGTCCTAACAACTTCAATTATTAACCGTTTGACGCATATGAGTAGTCGAAATTCATCGTCATGGAAAGATATTTAACTTTGCTCTTGACCGTTTTTCCAAATTCCCCACCTAATTTGAGATATAAGCTGATTTGTGGTCGTGGGTGGTGAAATTCAGATTTATGGCAGCTTTTCCTTTTCCATATTTTTAGCTTTTCTTTCCTTATCTCCAATTTCCATGCTTATCTTCTTTCCATATCTCTTAGTCTTTGACTTGGACTCTAATAATCTCCATAATTATCTTTAAAGCTTCACACTAAATAAATAATTAAACCTAATATGCTCTAAAAACAATAATTTACTAAATCTAGACTAGAAATAGGAAAGTGTAGTATTTTTCAAGAAAATCGCCTATAAAGACTTCTAAGTCACTAAAAATGATGTCTCATCCTAATAATAATTCATGACAAATGAGGAGACATCAGCTGCTAAGGAATTTGGGTTCCGCAAGTGTAGGGGTCGCCAAATAATATAATAAGTTAGTAAAGTATGGTCTCTACATGGAACAAGTTACTAGAATAATTTAGCTCATGTTTAGTAATTCGTTGTGACTAAAGAAAAAGTCTTAAGAAATAATGATATTTATTTGGGTTTTTTAAGATTACTACTAGGAGAAGAATTAAACTAAATTTACTAAGAAATATAAACTACGGATGTAAATAGATGGTTATAAGTGAAACTCGAGATACTCATCCTCACCACTAGTTAAGACATGGACTTAACTTTAACTCTAAGAGTAAAATAGGACGTTGTTGCTAATCGGGTCTTAATTATACTGTCTAAGTATATTCTGAGTAAGTAAGTGCTGCTATATAACACTAGTAGCCTCCGCTGAGTGAACCTAAATGTTATCTAACAATTAAGACTATTTTACCCTCACGAAATTGTCTAATTAGTTTAGCTCTTCCAAATCTTCAACTCCAGAAGGCGTAATAATACTAAGTCCACTACCAAATCCCCCTTCCGGGTGTAATATAATAGCTAATAAATCCTATATATACGTTCATCATACAAGAATTCAAAAATAAACATAAATATAATTACACTAACAACAAACCCAGTTTTATTTAAATTAAAAATCCTAAAGTCATACAATAAAGATTCAAATCAAATATAAGGGTTCATATTTCTTAGTATCTCAAACTACTAATGAATTAGTTCATAATGGAATAAAGGAAAATAAAAGTTAAGGGATTCATAATTAAAGACAAAATAGAAAATTTAGGAAAATTACACTAATTGGGTGACAAATGTTTGAAATAAGGTGTTGTAGATAAAATCCTTACTTCTTTCCCTTGCTCTCCATGTTTATAGCTCTTGAATATGATAAGTGTTCTGTTTTGCTAATTAAAACATATATATAGGCTTCAGAAAACGTTTGGCTCATTTGGGTCAATTTAAGTGAGTCAAAAGTGGTCCAATGGACTCTTCTAAATCTGGGCAACTTGGGCCTCTTTAGTAAAATAGACATAACTTTCGCGTATCAACTCAGAATCAGACGACCTTTATAAAACATGTGCTAGACTTTGAGAGCTATATTTTATGTAAATTTATTGAGTTAATTTACTATCAAATTATTTGTTGTTATTTTTACAAGTTGCCAGAAGTATCCTACCGAGACCTTTTGTTGAGCTTAATATAGACTTCTTGGCTCTTTTATATTGACAAGACGTCATCGCTAATGACAAGCACCATAAGTATCACATGAAAAGTATTATAAGCACCATATCAGAATGAGCCCTTTCAGCTCATTACAATTTATCCAGTTTAATTTTTTTTCAAAGCAACCGTGAATTCAAGCGACATTTAGCGACATAGAACCAAGCAAAGAATACACTAACAAGTAAGATTTCCAATATCTTTCAATAATATATTTTCTAAATTTACTAAACTAAAAGTGCACCTATGGCCCTATAGTATTTAAAAAACCCTATATGTACTAGATTTTAGTGGAAGTTTTCACTTTGGTCCGTATATAATGCGAAAAAAATTGTACAAGCCATATATATAGTTGTAATTGCAGACATGTTCTTAAATTATGTTTAAATTGCACATAAGTCCTTATAATATGTAAAAACTATTAAAATATTACACATAAGTCCTTATAGTAAGTAAAAATTTCATATTGGTCCTTAAAATTTTTAAAAATTCACATAAGTCCTTATAGTAGTAAAAATTGCACATAAGTCCTTAACTAAAAAAATGCACGTAAGTCCTTGGACTATAAAAAACTGAAAATAAGTCCTTAAACTATTAAAAACATACTAATATAACCTAAAACCTATACCGTAAACCCTAACAAAATTCCCCTATATTCCTTTGTTATATAGGGTTATTTAGGTCCCGATAGTGCAAATTTTATAATATAAGTCCACTAATCTATTTAACCAACATAAAATTCGATGATAGTCACAATTAGATCTTCAGATACTCGAGCACCAATAGAGAGGTTTGCAATACATCTCCCAAATCACGGGGTAGGCACTTGTAGGACTTGTTTGGAGCAGGTTCCTTACCATTATGATAAGGGAAGATACAAACCTAAAGTTTATTACTATTTCTTCCATTGCCCGATCTGGTCTCCGAATGCAATCTAGGCATTTCCAAAAGTCTAGCCATCAAGTAGTTTAAAGTGTAGGATATGTATGAAGTACGTGGGTCATTGTCGTGAGTATGTTGATTCCTTGATGAGAGACCATCTCTCTACTTATCGTGGTTGTACTTATTAGTTAAGATTATTGTATTGGATTTTGTATTAATTAGTGTTTGAACTATTTAATAGTGTATTTCTGAACTGTATTACTGCATTATTGTTTAATATATATTTCACTTATAAAAATCTCCTCTATATAATTTATGTACAAAATCTATGGATGGTTGACGTTATAACACATAAGCACAATGGTAACGGGGGTGCTCAAAATGTATCACGTCTACCCAACATTCTCATAACCGGTTGCAATAACATCGGTATATACAGTTTATAGTATTATATATAAAATATAGTATTTGTATAAATTAATTTATTTTAATACAGTTAAAGCTAAAATAAAACCTCAAGGTATGGAGACACTACAGTCCGTAGTAAAGGCTCTACAGAAAGTCGGTGGTCTCGTACATGTTGATTTTTGTATTCTGAATAGGAGTGGATCCCTATCCCCGAGTACGAGAGAGTGTTCCTCCTTGCTACAAATCATAGGAAATGGTTCCACCCAATCTTGTCCAGCGAGCATTTAATAAATTGAGGGTAACTACTACTTCCATGTGTTTAATAATTACAGTGCTGTAAAAAATTTAAGAGTTTTAACTTTGATGAGGAACTTTTTTATTTAGATGGATGGAGCAGTGGGCCTGATTAGGCGGCGATATTGAACCACTTGAAAAGAATTTGTACAGAGAAATATAGGGTAATAATAACAATATCGAACGAGTTTACTATCACTTACACAAAAAAATCCATTGATATGGATGACATGGATTGGGAAATTAGTTGTGCGTACTAAGACAGTCAAGAAACCCAGTTTTAAGTCTTGTCTGTTTGAAAAAATAAATTATTATATGTTCATTTGTCGAGTAATTTATCTGTTTTGAAATTAAAAAAAATACATAACCAAGCGGAGGTTAATAAATCCAATAGGGTGAATCAAGGATGCCCTGGTGGTGGGTCGATTTATTTCTCACAGAGGTGGGAAATACTATTAGAGGCGGATCTTTTAGTTTCTTTTATTCTTCGTTTTATTGTAGAGTTAATTCATTAGTTATTGCCTGATACGGGAGGGAGAGAGACAACCACTGGAGGTCATACAATTGACAAAGGGTTGAGAACTGAGGGTAAAATTGCCTCTGATATCTCGATTCTTTTATAAAGACGGATTTGACAAAGAAACAAATGAATGGAAAGCCGAGTATTATCGTGAATCGGATGTCATATTTATGATGTTTAATATTTTAACATATATTTAAATTGATTTATAATAAAAATATAAAAAATGATTAATGGTTATGTGTTTGTTTTGTTCAACAAGAACCCTTAACATAGTACTTACTCTCTATAGCCACACGGGTGGGGGCACATGCTTTTTCGACTGAACCTTCATTTTCCATCCCTTTACTGTCTCGGCATGATTAGGTAGACATGTTGGTCAGCTCCGCAACAAAAGGGATGGGAAAGGGAATGTGTAGTTTGGTACCTAGTGTTGGCCCAAAGTTAATGGGGGAAAATAAAGATGTTGATGAAGCACGCACTACACCAGAGATGGAAGAAAAATTCTATGGACTGATCAAATACGTGAATGAGTGCTGGTGCTGGTAGCACAAGTATTTCAGCCTTTTACTCCTACCGATCGATCCATGACCTCTACCGCTAGAATGCACCAGATTATGGGTATTTATCATGAACATATTTATGTTTTTCTCAATGAGGAGCGGGAAAGTCATGGTCTCTCGACATTCATTTTTTTCAAGTATCAACAACAAGATCCCACTTCTCCTACAACTCCCACTCCTCCCACTCCTCCTACAGGTCTCCCTTATCCGACTCCTTCTACAAGTTTCACTCCTCCTTAGACATGTCCTACTCCTCCAGATCGTAATCGTAGATACCTAATAGATGAAGATGAAGATAAGAATATTTTAGACTATTATTTAGTAATTCAGACCTTTTTTTTTTGTATATTTAGACTATATCTTTAATATTTTGTATAATTTGTATTAGTACTTATGATCTTTTTTTTCTATCGTTAAGATTATATGTATCATTTTTTAAATAATTCTCTATTTATATTTCTTTTGTATTAGGATATTTTTATTGATAATGTTTGGAAGTATACTATGTAAGTTCTATTGTCTTGGTTTACACAAAAGCTGAATAGTTCAAGACATCACGTTCACTAGTTAGCAAGTAAATCCGATAGCTCTTACTACAGAAGGTTCAAGGCCAAAATCTACCTTTCTCGATGTAGTATTCTTCTACGCTTCTCTCTCAATATCTCTCTCAAGTGTTTAGAATTCTTTTGCATAATATTTTAAGGTGGTTAGTCAATTTTCATTCATGTGGGGATTGTTGGACAAATGGGATTCTACCCAAGTGTTGACCATGTTTACGATGTTAGTCGGTGACTCAATTTAATGAAATGATTCAGATATTAATACGTTTATTCAAGTTGTAAAGATTAACGTAATATATTCACTTGGTTAAAATCATTTGAAATTGAATGAGAAATTGAGTCATGTAATTTGGAGAAATTAAAAAAAATTGTTTTTTTTTATATAGCAAAGAAAGAAAGAAAAAAAAAGGCTTTGTTGGGCTTTTGGGCCTTAGGTCCATAGCTTTGTTGGGCCTTAGGTAGGAACCTGGACCATTAGATTTGTGGGCTTTTTTGCCTTAGGTATATTCTTTTGTTGGGCCTTAGATGGGGTATGAACCTGGGCCATCATCTTTGTTGGGCTTTTGGCCTTAGTTTCATACCATTTGGACTAGCCCAAAATTTTTGGTCTTTTAAGTAAACGTTGTATCTTAAATTAATACAACGTAACTCCAAAATGAAACATCACAACCTTTGGCAAGCCACCTTTTCATTTTCTATAAATAGTTGGCCAACTAAACAATTTTATTCATTCATTTTTCAAAAACATTAAAATTATAAGAGAGAGATAGAAAGAAGCAGCATTATTAAGTTTTAAGTTCGTTGAAATTCTTAAGAATTCGTGTGTCAGTTTCTTTTGAATAGTTTTGTCGTTGTATCCTGGAGGTTGAAGCCAACAAACGTAAGACACCTGTACGTGGCCTAAATACCTTAAAAACATCGGATCCAATCCGAGCCTCGACAAGTAAAGTTATTTAATTATTGTTATTTAATTACTTACTTTTATTGTATTTCTGCATTAGTTTCTATATTGTTTTACTGGTTTATACATACAAAACACAACAATTTAAGGTATTTAAGATTCACGTGGTATAAACCATAAAACAATTTCTTTTTATGTTTTTATAAACTTTACTTTTGGAAATTTTTTTGGGTTTGTGTATACTGAACATGAATATTACATTCTATTTCTTTTCTCTTATTCTGATTTCTAGGCTTGTGTATACATACTAGAAAAATACTTGCTTACTAACGTCATATTACGTTGTAATATTAGTGTGTTTTTTAACAACTAATATCAATCTTGCTAGTATCGGCATACTTGTCGAACCTTGTGGTTTGAAAATTTTCCGCTAAAAGAATTCTTAATTGATTGAGATTCTTCTTTTACGTGAATTAATTATCTCTTTAATTTCTTCGATCCTCTACAACAAGAATATAAAAATTTGGGGGACTAACAAGAATATAAAAACTTGGGAAATTAAAACTAATTTAATCATTTTGTCTTAAGAAAGAATCAGGTTTTTGTGTTGTCTTTTAGTGATAAAGGTTGAATAATTCGTTTGTTTGAATTATCTATAATATTGTGTAATCCTTGGTAATTGAAATGATGTATACCAAGATAAACAATATGTCCAGAAATGATGGAATTGGTAACAACATACCATCAGCCATTTCACTTATGGAAAATACATTTGTGGGACATGATCCCGACACTTATAGACCCGTTGAGGAGTCTAAGAGGTTAAATGGAAATGACTATCTATGTAAAGGAATAGACAGCTGAAATAACAGAGGGTAAAGGCAATTCCATGAAGGGAAAATAAGGCCAAGCAACCATGACTAAGATCAAATAAGATTGATTTTACTACAACAGTTTCTAAAGTAAATTTGGTTGGAAACAAAACACTAGTGGGTGGATACTTGGGCCACCTGACATGTATATTCAAGACATACAAAGTTGCAACTACTGAAGAGACTTTATGTATGGGAAATTTCTATACATCAAAAGTAGTTGGATCTGGAATCGTTATTCTAATAATGACTTCTAAAAAAGAGTTGAGTCTCTATAACGTTCTCCATGTGCCTGACATTAGAAGGAATCTAGTTTCAGGTTCGTAATTGAGTAAGAATGGCTTCAAACTAGTATTTAAGTCTGATAAATTTATTCTCACTAAAGGTGGGATATTTGTGGGTAAAGGGTACATATGTGATGGTTTATTTAAGATGAATATAATAACCATAGTACCTACCAAAATGTAACCGAGTAAGTAATATATCCTTGACTCACCTTATTTATGGCACGATAGATTAGGAGATGTTAATTTTGGTTCATTAAATAAGTAATAAACATTGGGTTACTATCTAATGTGAACTTCAATTCTCAAAAGGAATGTGAAGTATGCGTTGAGTCAAAATTAACAAAAACTTCATTTAAATCTATAGAAAGGACTTTGGTACCTTTAGAGTTAATTCACAATGACATATGTGACTTGAAATTTGTGCAAACTTAAAGTGGTAAAAAGTATTTCATAAATTTCATTGACGATACTTGCTTCGAAGTGAGGATGAGGCCTTAGAAGCATTTACGCAATACAAAACCGAAGTTGAGAATCAACTAAATAAAAAGATTAAGAATCTTAGAACAGATAGGGGAGGAGAATATGAGTCTCCTTTTGAGGAGTTTTGTGCTAAACATGGAATCTTCCATCAAACCACGACCCCCTACTCGCCTCAACAAAACGGGATTGCTGAACGTAAGAACCGCACGTTGAAGGAAATGATGAATGCCTTGCTGATTAACTCAGGGTTACCACAGAACTTGTGGGGAGAGGCTTTGCTCACTGCAAATCACATCCTCAACAAGGTACCACACAAGAAGGTAGATAAAACTCCTTACGAATTATGGAAAGAAAAACCACCTTCCTTCAAATACTTAAAAGTGTGGGGATGCTTGGCAAAGGTAGCAATTCCTGCTCCTAAAATGGTCAAAATAGGACCAAAGACCATCGATTGCGTCTTTATTGGATATGCTCACAATAGTGCTGCATATAGATTCATGGTACACAAATCTTGTCATGTTGACATTAACGTCAATACGGTGATTGAATCAAGAAATGCACATTTCTTTGAAACAACCTTTATGTACAAGACCACACCAAAATTTGGTTCCTTAAAAAGAACACGTGAGGCAATTGAAGAAGAGCAAGATCAAGAATCATTGCCAACTGAAAAGAAAGATCAAAAATCATTGCCAAATGAAGGAGAACCAAGAAGAAGTAAGCGGATTAAAACCTCTACGTCTTTTGGTCCTGACTTTCTATCTTACATGCTAGATGACGAACCGCGAACATTCAAGGAGGCTATGTCAAACCCTGACGCCCCATACTGGAAAGAAGCGGTAAATAGCGAGATATATTCCATTATGCAAAACCATACATGGGAACTAGTGGATCTCCCTCCTGGGAATAAACCACTTGGATGCAAATGGATATTCAAGAAGAAACTAAAGACCGATGGGTCTATTGAAAAATACAAGGTTCGCCTTGTTTTAAAAGGTTATAGTAAAAAAGAAGGACTTGACTATTTTGATACTTATTCTCCAGTCACGAGAATATCATCCATTCGAATGTTAATCGCTATAGCTTCAATATACAAGCTCGAAATACATCAAATGGATGTAAAAACAGGCTTCCTAAATGGAGAACTAAATGAAGAGATATATATGGAACAACCTGAGGGTTCCGTAGTTCCAGGTAAGGAGAAGCAAGTATGTAAGCTTGTTAAATCTTTATATGGTTTAAAATAGGCACCGAAGCAATGGCATGACAAATTTGATAGATTCATGATCTCGAATGATTTCAAGATCAATGAATGTGACAAATGTGTTTATGTAAAACGAAATGAGACTGGATATGTCATTGTCTGTTTATATTTGGATGATATGTTAATCATTGGAAGTAACAATGATGTGATTAAATTCACCAAAGGATGCTTTCAAGTAAGTTTGACATGAAAGATCTAGGTCTTGCAGATGTTATTTTGGGAATCAAGATTCTCCGAACATCTGAAGGTATTATACTATCTCAGTCACACTATATTGAGAAATTATTAAACAAATTTAGTAATGGCGACACAAATATCGCCAAGACACCTGTTGATGTAAATTTACATCTTGCTAAGAACACTGGTGATATGATCAGCCAGTTGGAGTACTCTCGGATTATTAGGAGTCTCGTGTACTTAACGAACTGCACTAGGCCAGATATAGCACATGCAGTAAGCAAGCTAAGTAGGTTTACACATAATCCGGGGAAGAACCACTGGATTGCTATTGTAAGAGTTCTAAGGTATCTTAGATACACTATGAACGAAGGGTTGTTGTACACAGGATATCCAGTTGTACTAGAAGGATACAGTGATGCAAACTGGATATCAAACTCCACCGACTCAAAATCCACAAGTGGATTTGTCTACATGTTAGGAGGAGCAGGTGTGTCTTGGAAATCCACTAAGAAAACGTGCATAGACAGATCCACTATGGAATCTGAGTTTATAGCTTTAGACAAAGCTGCTGAAGAAGCCGAGTGGCTTCGGAATTTCTTAGAGGATATTTCTAATTGGCCAAAGCCTGCGTCATCTATCTACATACATTAAGATAGTCAAAGTGACATTGGTAGGGCACTAAACGAAATATATAACGGTAAGTCTAGACACATACGTCGTAGACACAATATTGTTAGACAACTGCTCTCAAACGGAGTTATCACAATTGATTATGTTCGATCAAAGTATAATATAGCGGATCCACTGACCAAAAGTCTACAAAGAGAGCAAGTGCGGGTGTTGTCAAGGGAAATGGGTCTTAAGCCTACGAAAGCTGAGTTGCCATGATGGGAACCCTACCTAGCAGAGTCGAGATCCCACAATCTAGGTTCAAATGGAAAACTGAATCATGAAACTGCAACTTGGTGCGACGCACTGTGGGGAGACCTCCCCAAACCATTCCTATGACAAAATTAAACAGTGCTACTTGTAAAAGTGAAGGATAAGTTAAAATTTTAATGGTTCTTTTATCTTCGATAACATAAGATAGAGTAATGCAGAATTCTCTCGACAAGAGACCACCTATATGAATAACATGGGTAGGGCCGCCCTACGATAATTTTTAAAGGCAAAATTCTCCGACGGTTATTCATGAAATACCAGGAGTTGTCTAGGGCCGTAAATGGACACAACCGTGAGAACCAAATAATGTTTGGAAGTATACTATGTAAGTTCTATTGTCTTGGTTTACACAAAAGCTGAATAGTTCAAGACATCACGTTCACTAGTTAGCAAGTAAATCCGATAGCTCTTACTACAGAAGGTTCAAGGCCAAAAGCTACCTTTCTCGATGTAGTATTCTTCTACGCTTCTCTCTCAATATCTCTCTCAAGTGTTTAGAATTATTTTGCATAATATTTTAAGGTGGTTAGTCAATTTTCATTCATGTGGGGATTGTTGGACAAATGGGATTCTACCCAAGTGTTGACCATGTTTACGATGTTAGTCGGTGACTCAATTTAATGAAATGATTCAGATATTAATACATTTATTCAAGTTGTAAAGATTAACGTAATATATTCACTTGGTTAAAATCATTTGAAATTGAATGAGAAATTGAGTCATGTAATTTGGAGAAATTAAAAAAAAATTGTTTTTTTTATATAGCAAAGAAAGAAAGAAAAAAAAGGCTTTGTTGGGCTTTTGGGCCTTAAGTCCATAGCTTTGTTGGGCCTTAGGTAGGAACCTGGACCATTAGCTTTGTGGGCTTTTGGGCCTTAGGTCTATTCTTTTGTTGGGCCTTAGATGGGGTATGAACCTGGGCCATCATCTTTGTTGGGCTTTTGGCCTTAGTTTCATACCATTTGGACTAGCCCTAAATTTTTGGTCTTTTAAGCAAACGTTGTATCTTAAATTAATACAACGTAATTCCAAAATGAAACATCACAACCTTTGGCAAGCCACCTTTTCATTTTCTATAAATAGTTGGCCAACTAAACAATTTTATTCATTCATTTTTCAAAAACATTAAAATTATAAGAGAGAGATAGAAAGAAGCAGCATTATTAAGTTCGTTGAAATTCTTAAGAATTCGTGTGTCAGTTTCTTTTGAATAGTTTTGTCGTTGTATCCTGGAGGTTGAAGCCAACAAACGTAAGACACATGTACGTGGCCTAAATACCTTAAAGACACCGGATCCAATCCGAGTCTCGACAAGTAAAGTTATTTAATTATTGTTATTTAATTACTTACTTTTATTTTATTTCTGCATTAGTTTCTATATTGTTTTACTGGTTTATACATACAAAACACAACATATGCAATGCGGATTGGAGAGATTGTTGAACTAGAAAACATGCGTTTTAAACATATTTAGCGTCGTCTTAATAACCTAGCTGATCGAACTACATGTAATACTAGATGAAGGACCATGTGAAAGGAAGAACATGTTCTATTGGTGTCCCATTATTTTTGAATTAGGATTGACTGATTTCAGTAATTATGGGTTCTGTTTACCACACAGTAAAAAAGAAGAAAAAAGACATTGTTTCTTATTCTCTTTTTGGTTGGAGAAAAAAACATTGTTAGAAACTGATAACGTGATGTGTTAAGATGACATTGGGCAACATAAGAAGTAGGTTCTTGAATTAATGAGCAGATAACTGAATATATTGTCATGTAACGCCATCATTAAATTCCATTCTTCTGTATCTGTCTACTATAACAAACGTTTATAAAAATAGAGGCCACACATGGATTTTGTTAAATTATAACAGCAAGAAGGGAAAAACTGTCGGTGGTTTTCTTTTTGGCATGGAAAACAAGCAATGCTATATTATAAATAATATTGTCTCTTCAGCACATGCCACAAACAGTTAATTGCCAATTGTCAAAAGGTGTATAGGTTCATTGACTTTGATACCGGACAGGTGTGGATCTGGGGCGGGGAATGCCCGCCCTCTCTAGGAATGCATTAAAAATTTGTATAATTTTCTTTACAATCGAAAGACTTAAATAAAAGTACTTACACCCAACCCCCTCCCTCCCCCATTCTCCTCCCCTCTTTCCTCCTTGAAACTAGAAATTAACTTAATAAGAAATTGGGCAGATATTTCGAATCCATTTTTTTCTTCTAAGAAAAAAGCGAAAAATCAAGAAAGAGGAGGGTTATCACATGCCTTTTTTCTTATACAAAACATTAACACACGGAAAAGTTTCGACTAAAGTAAATGGATTTCAAATTGAAAGATCGATGTTTTGTGTGACATATTTAGAGAACAAATCTGTAACTTCATTAAATTCTTTCTTGATGTGGAATATTTTTTACGAAGGAAATTTTTCAATCCATTTCCAGATTTCAAAAATCATTGGGCGGATTTTAAGATTAATTTCCCATACTCGATTAATACCTTGAACCATTTTAAGGTTGTCAGAGTAAGATAAACAACTCTGAAGATTCAAATCCGCTGCAGATCTCATGGAAAGGAGAATTGCCCAACATTCTCCCTCTTTAGCGCTGCTGAGTTGACACCGTCTTGATCGTTTACTGATGATTGCCCCTTCTCTGTCTATCACTACGGATGCGATACACACCGGTTCCCATTCCTTTGTTTAAGAAGCGTCATTAAGCCAGATAATATCCGAAGAGTCTTGCAAAATATTGTCAAAACCATCACTAGTAATATTTGCATTTTCTGTGGCAATAACCACTTCATTGTTGTTATCGAGGTTAGTCTTGAAAAGTTTGTTAATCAATTTGTTTGATTTTTTGATAATATCTCCAATGTTCCACTTTTTGTCCTCGGAAAACATTTTCATTCTAGCTTTCCAAATATTTTAGATGGTAGTGAATATGTTTGCTGTAATAAGGTTTTCATCCCATCCATTTTTAGTGAAGAGGGAGATTGTCTCAAGAATCCATATAATAATGGAGTCTTGGGGATTCCGGTCAATTTTAATTTGCATAGGTGATTCAGCCCAAACTGGTTCGCTAGAAGAACATTTGAGGAAGAGATACTCAACAGATTCGTTTTCAAGTTTGCACCATTCACACTTTTCCGTTTTGACACATTTCTTTTTTCGCAGATTAGTCTTGGTTGGTATAGCTTCGTTACAAAATTTCCATAAGAAATTACGATTTTTTTGGAACATTGGAACGCCAAACAATTGACAAAATATCCGTATTATTGTTCTTTTCTCCCGCACTTGATGTTTGAGCCTCATTATTTACTTTTTTATTGACAAGACAATGATATCCAAATTTAGTCGTATATTTCTCATCCTTAGAGTATGACCAGAGGATCGTGTCTTCTTTATCAAGTTTCTCATCCTTATATATTATTAAACCTTAACCTTAAATGTTAAATCTTAAACCTTAACTTTAAATTTAACCTTAAACTTGACTTTCACTCAAATTGTATTTTGAGTGTCTTCAAACACGGGTCTTACCTAGTGTGTATATATATAATTTTTGTGGTGTTGTGGGCCCCTTTTAATAGGCCCATGTCAACCCAAAAATGTTTTAATGAAAGAGTGCACTAGTTCGAGCCACAACAGTTGCAACTTTAATAACTTTTTCATCTTAACTCAAAATCACAAACCGTCAACTCTCACACGCTCCGGACTTCAAGTACTACCATAAAACCAAAGATATATCTGACAATCTTTGTCAATTTCACGTGTTGACTCTCTTAAGTTGATTTTCACAGTTAGCTTGTAAATGCTCTAGCTTTTCAAAAGTGACTTTTGGGTCCTTTAACGCCTTGAATTAGGTTTGACCTTCCTTTATACCGGCATGCTATGCTTTGGACGATTGTGAATCAAAACATACGTGGATTTTTTTCTGCGATGCCTTAAAAATATGTTATAATGCAACAGAAATATGTGTACTCTCTAACCGACATAAAGGTATCTTAGTAGCAGTTGCTTCAGTATATCCAGATCCTATGGGAGTCTATCGGTTTGTGTGCATCACATAGCGAGTAATCTTAATTACAAGTTCAAAAACGTGATTGCAAAGAACAATATCAAAACCATCGCGTACAAGGCTAATAAGGGTGACTTTGATTTTTATTAAGCATGATTTTGTGCTTTAAGTGATGGTAAATATTTTATCGGACTGAATATGTACCCTTGGAAACATGGGAACTTGCATACAATGGAGGATATCGGTATGGTAACATGACTACTAATTTATCAAAGGTATACAATTACGTGTAAAAAGAGGTGAGAAGTTGCCGGCCATTGTAATTCAATGTTAAAATTTAGTATAGCAATCTCCTATTTTGTAATGAGGAGATAATAAGGAGCTAAAGCATTAGAGTTTTACAGTCTATGGTCACCATAAGTGACAACCAAGCTTCACGAATGTGAAGAAAAAGTTAAAAAGTTTACTTGTGAACTTTACAATTCGGTAGATGGTTAATTCCATATTAAATAAATACGAGGTAAGACGACACATATTACTAGGATCACATTCATAGTAAATGTCGAGGATGAAACATGTTCATGGGGACAATGACAAATGTTTCATCGTCTTTGTGCCCATTTGATTTGTATTTTTCAATCGCTTGAATAAGCGCATGCACCTTATGTTTTTCTGTATTTAACTCTCACAGATTACATATCGTCGGACGCTGGAAGTTTAGGCCACTTATGGATAAACTAGACTATCCAGAATACGGCGGTTTACAAGTTGTAGCATGCAAACAAAGAATAATTACCAGAGGTGGGAGGACAATATCATCATGCATACACAACGAGATGAATGCTAGATAAATTCGCGGTACTAACAAATATGGTAAATGTCATCAATATGGGTAGAATCGTAAAATTGTAAGTCATTATTCAATAGAATGTAGTTTTTCTATGTTGCTATAATAATCATAAATAATGTATGGTTTCTATTAATTTGTAATGATTGTCAAACTTACTTATTAAAGTGTTAATATTCAATGTTGTGTATCTTGCATAATGAAGTGATCCATAGTGCAATTTTGATAAAGAAATATTGATAGTTGGTAATTAAAAGGAAAGAATAAAATTAAAAAAACGTTTGTCTAAGTGAGACACTTCTCTAAGAAGCGTCTTACCTAGGGCGCTACACTAAGAAGTGATTAACTAAAGGTGCTTCCGAGAGAAGCGACTAACTAAAGGTGCTTCCGAGAGAAGCGCCTTGCTTAGACAAACCTTTTTTTATTCTTCTGAAGATATATTTCAAGGAAAATATTGGGAGAAAAAGCTTGTTTCATAAGGATTAAAACATAACATGATTCAAACGTAATACACTTCAAATTAAACACAAAATGCATTTTATTTAATTCAAACATAATGCGATTCAAACATAAAATTCCTTCTCAAAACTACAAAATCATTCGAGTTCAATAAATTAAACAATTTTTAAATATCTCTTTTGTAATCTTCGCCTAGGTTGTTGACTAGATGATTCATTCAGAGTTTCATCTTCCAGTGTGCTTCCTTCCGACACAATTGACTTTGACCGGTATATGACCCATCATTTCCTTATATAATCTCTCCAACAGTCAGCCAATACCGATACACTAAACACAGCTGACATCCTCTAATGGTACAATCAATCTATTAAAATAAGTGCAACGTGAATTAGTAATAATACATATAATAAAGCTATCATAACTGTATTAATAAATCCATCCTATTACCATTCGCTAGATTTGAGTCCCTCTAAGATTATATCCTTGTTCGACCATTGTGGACTCGTTCTTCGGTTTTGGACGACCAATTAACTTCCACGTAAAATCATTGTACCATTCATAGTAATATGGGCTAGTAGCGCATTTTGCGAATTCAAGATCATATAAGTTCAAAGCAGACTAAGACGATTATTCCACAAATCAATATACTATCTTTGACGATTGGTAAACCCTCGTTTGACACTTCTCTCCTATTCGCCGAGTCATGGATATCGTCATCATTTTGGTCAATACTTTGAGGTATATTTTGAACAATGCGTAATTGTCTCAAAACCTTCTCTGTATGGTACCACTCGATTTTAGCAAAGATTATCAAGGTACAACACTCAAGTAGATTTTATGCATCTTCCATGCAAATTTGTGCCGCAATAGATTGTCGATCACCATCATATGGTGTCCAATTGACCTACCACAAAAATATTACATTAAAATATAATAATAATTTGTTGAAAGTGAATATGTAGTCTAGACAACAATATTACATTAGTGAATATGCAGTGGACATGGTTTCGACACAATGACACCAACCACTATACAAATATGCCAAGACTACCGAACCCCGACTATAAGTACGGTGACATAAAAATCTTCCACAAAATGAAGATGTAAGGCATGCACCTCATTCTTCTTTGCACTTAAGAGAAAATAACCGCCAATGACAAATAGAATATTTGCCCTCGCATACTGTCTCAATGTCTCATCACCGACATCTACATCCAGGGGATCTAAGAAAACAAAATTGTGTCGAAATAGATAAACAATTATAAAAAGAAATAAATATTTCTAAATTGAAATAAACTCACTGGCGAAATTGTCTTTAAGCCACTTCAATTGTAAAGGCTCGTATTCCCTTGCGGTAAGTTTCATCTATCTCCGGATTTGGGACTCCGGCCAAGAATTTGCCTACACTCCATACCTATCTCTAATATGATGTCATGGCATATAACAGGTTCACCATCAATGGGTAACCTTAGGATCATGGCGACATCCTGTAATATCACCGCTATCTCACTGACCAGCAAGTGAAACGTGCGGGTCTCTAGCCTCCATATTCTACCAAAGTGGTGTTTAAGGCTCGATCGGTAGTTACTTTGGGTATTTTTGAAATACACCCAAAACCGATCTCTTCAACAAATGGCAAGACGCGCAAATCGAACTCTTAAAGTATGGATTGTATGGGCATAAGTTCATAATTATCCTATTCACAGATGAATACCAGTTTAATAGTAAAAATCAAAAAATAAAACATGGAAAATATAAGGAACATAACTTACTTCACCTTTAATATTGTTTGACTCGGATGATATTTTTTACAATTAAATACCTACGACACGCATTTATGGTCGTAGTTTATTTCGCTTATTTCGGCCATTGTACCGTCCTATAAAACAAACTATAACAAAATTAAAGGGGCCATTAGTGCAATAAATAAATTTTAAGGTACCGATAATGTAATATAGTCTAATTAAGTTTCAAATTTAATACTTCACATTTAAGGCACCTATAATGCAATAACATAAACTTAAAGGGCCATTGGTGCAATAATGAAAAATTAAAAGGACCAATAGTGCAAATTCATTATTTAAGGGACCAAAAGTGAAACATAATCTAACAAATTTCTTTAATTCTTATTAACCATACAAGAGACCATTAGTGCAATAACATATATTTGAGGGACTAATAGTGTAATATAACACAACAATTATACTAAACCCTAATTCAAAATCATCATTTCTTAGTTAAAGTTCATCAATGTGCAAATATAACAATATAACTAACAATAATAGACAAAAATTAACATTTTATATATATGTGTATGTGTCTATGTATGTGTGTGTATGTATGTGTATGCGCGCGCGCGTTGTATGTGTGTATGTCAGATTGTAATACATGAAAGAGGGGATCTACCTAGATTAGAATATCAAGAAGACGATTAGATTAGTGATGGTGGCGTTCAGAATGATGGGCGGCGCTGCAGTTCATAGAGGTGAGCTTTTTTGCTTTCTTCAGTTAGGGTAAATAAAAGATTTACTTGTGTTGTAATGTGTGAAAGGGGCTCCTCGGAGGAGCACCTTCAAAACCAGTCTGATTATAAAGAAAGCGCTCATTCGAGGATCGCCTTTATTTAATTAGCGCTAATTAATAATATTTTATTGTTGAAATTTTAATCCAATGGTCTTGAAGACACCCCCTATCCCTTTTCTCAACCCCACTTACCTTCTCTTCTCACTAAAGGCCTCAAATAAGATTTTACACTATAATCCAAAAATTCAATTAGATTATTTCCCTCTTTTGTTTTTTATTTTCCAATATATATTAATTTTATTTTTCTAAACTCTAAAAAAAATTCTCGCTCTCCTCTCTTCCATTTTCCCGTCAACCTACTTACCTTTCCTCTCTCTTTTCAGTCGCATACTCTCTCTTTATTCCTCACTCAAGAAAACTCCATTAGATCCGACCATCAGCTTTTTCCAGTGAAGCTGCCATGGTTGTGAAACCACAACATCAGTTCAAGGTGCAATTGGGCGAAGTGGTGAAGCCGGCCGTGGTGAAGCCGCTTAGATCTCTTCTCCACACTTCTCAAAAAAAAGCTGAGCATCCAAGCTTCAGTTCGCAGGAGGTGTTAATGGATTTAATGGCTTCTTAGCTCGCCAGTTCTAATGGATTCTTATCTCACCGGATTTAATGGCTCCTTGTCTCCAGGCGAAGCAACGAGATCCAGGCGGTTTTCATATGTAAAGGAGATGAGCTCCAGGCGAAGCAACGAGATCCACAAGCTGTGCTTCTCAGAGTTCAAGCCATGGCCAAAGTTCTGATCGTGGTGAAATCGTTCTATTCTATTCGTCGTGAGGTTCCAGCCATTGCTGGAGTTCGTGAAGGTGGCAGCCATGGCTAGAGGTCGTTCAAGATTTGAGCACTCTGTTGATGTTCTGATGGGTCAGAGATGGATTTGTGGAGGGACGGCATAGAAGAACGCATATCTTGCCGGAGAAGAACAATCTGCTCAAATTTTTTTTTTCTTTTTTTTTTCGTTTAATTATAGTTTTCTTTAGTAGCTGCCGAGTTAATATAAGGAATTAGTTAGTTTTTTAGCTCTTTTTTTCTATTGCTTAGCTGTAATATTTGAAAATTTTGATAATATAAATGTTTAGATATTACTCTTTATTTTTTATGAAATACTTTATATTTTCTATGGAGTGCTCTGTATTTTTATTAAGTATTGCATATTTTTTGAATATTATTCTTTGTGTTTTTTAATTAGGTACTTAACAATTTTTCTGATACTCATTGTTTTTATTCAGATACTCGTTGTTTTAGTTCGATACTCTATATTTTTTTCCCGATACTCTATATTTTTTCCGATACTCTTTTTTTTTTTTGATACTCTATATTTTTTTTGGTCGGAGGTCGGTGGGTGGTGGCCGGCGATGAACAGTGCTAGGACTCAACAATTTTTTTTTGTCTTTTAGTGTTTTTGTATTATATTAAGGTATTTTAGTTTTAATCATACTATAGGTCCATTTGAAGAAATAAGATTCCCACTAGTTCTTGTAGGACGAATATTTAATTCCTAAGACCCTATATGTCGTTCAACCTTTATCATTTAACAAGGTAGAGGAACGTCCATGAGTTTCTTTTATTTATATTTTTTCTTAGATGATTTTGTTGAAATGAGTTTCTTTTATTTATATTTTTTCTTAGATGATTTTGTTGAAATTATTTTTAAAAAAAGTTGTAAAAAAATAATAATAATGTGGAATTGATATTAACTCTTTTAAGCTATTGTGGACAATTTTAGAATACTGCTCTGACATCACAAGTCCACGTCAAAAGTTGAATTTGAGTACAACATACGGACCTTAGTGGTGGGCTAAAAAATATCAGACGGACAAGCGGGCTAGAAGAAAAATTTTATGGGCCATATAGCAATATCAGCAAAGCATTTAAGATGAACAATACATTCACTTGCCAACACTAGTCCATTCTTTAGTAACTGTTTTTTATTTTATTTTTTATAAAAGTTTTGGTGTAATTAATAAAGCTTATTGACGTCGTTTGTTTTTTTAAGTAGCAAGTGCTGAATGCTGAATGGACAGCTGAATAGAACTTATTCTGTTAAGAGGCAGTGTCTGAATGATTCAGACTTAGGTGGCGTTTGTTTTTTTTAAGTAATAAGTGCTGAATGCTGAATGAACAACTGAATATGACTTATTCTGTTAAGAGGCAGTGTCTGAATGATTCAGACTTAATTTGAAATCTTAATGAAACAGACCCGTTAAGAGTCATTCAGATCTGAATTGGACAGTAAACAAACAGTCTTATTGATCCAGTGTCTTAATGAACCAGATTAAGATCTCATTAAGTGCAAACAAACACCCCCTTAGTTTGAAATCTTAATGAAACAGACCAATTAAAAGGCATTCAGATCTGAATTGGCCAGGAAAAACAAACAGTCTGATTGATTCAGTGTCTTAATAAATCAGATTAAGATCTCATTAAGTGCAAACAAACACCCCCAAACTAGTAAAATTCTGCAATATACGTTAAAAAGCTAGTCCAGAGTTGTTAGAGAATTTGCTTCGCTCTAAATCATCAACGTTAGAAACAAAAGAAAAACTTACATTGTTGCCCAATTAAGGGAGAAAAAGAAATAAAGTAAAAAGAAAAAGCTAAGTTGATAATTAATTTCAAAGAAGATAGAATATGTAACTAGATCTTCAATTTTTATTTGTTTAGACATAGCCTCCTGTGTCTTCACTGGACCGGGATGTCTTATTCCGGAAATATCTGTAGTAGATATACTGCAATATAATCTGTAACCATATCCATTAAGGTCTAACCAATAAAATTAAATTTAACTTTTTTGTAATAGTATCAAATATTGATCCTTGAAATGTATTATAGTATAATGTATGAACTAGGAGTAAAAGGATACGAATAAGTCGAGCACCACACAAACGGCAGCATCCAGTAACCAAGGCAAGTTGGCTTGAAGTTTATCCCATTCAGTTGTTCTTGCAAGAATGCTGCACATAATAAACAGTTAAGGCGTATGTGTAAAGAGACACATGAAGAACAGAGAGGAATTACCTTCCCACATATGCAACATTAGCAACTAGTGCAAAGACAAACATTAATGGATTTAAACCCTACAAAAAATGTCAAAAACAATCTTAGCTAGTGCCTAAGAAACTTGACATAGATTTTAAACTGTATAGCAGGGGTTCTAGTATTACCTCAACGCTTCCCCTCTTAATCTGAAAAAAAAAAATCATTAGGAGTGGTTCAATTAGTTAAATTTACTTTTTTTTTGTTATTGAGAAGTGTTACTTACATTAAGCCATATCTGAGGTAATCTACCACCCATATATATAGCAGCCATCATCCATCCCAACCATTGGCCTAGTACATAATTCTCGGATCCATGGTCCTGCCATTAATAATAAACCATGAAAGCTTTAGTTGACCAATTAAATTCACAACTTTTGTGAAAATTAATGTAACATACTTGTAATAATTTCCTCCCAGCGATCCCAACATATACTTGCATTACAGCTTTGCCTTGTTGTGGTAAACTGAGGGATGTAGCTAAAAATGCACCATAGCCAGCCTAAAAGATGTCACAAGATCAGTTTGTTAATTAAATTCAGGTTTTGAGCATAGGAAACTGGAAAAATAATTACCTTTTTTAAAAGGGAAATTACTATTATATTAGTAATAAAAGCTTGAAATATTTAACCCATAAACCTTTTTGAAGTTTGAATAATATGACCCTACTTAAAGACATTTAAAACATAAATTCTTTGAAACCCCACCCCATTTAAAACTACATAGTACTTTATCAATAGATAAGACCCAAAAGTTGTGGCAATTGTCATGTAACAGATGTGGTCCAACTTTTTGTCAACATATGAGTTATGAGTAAAAAAACAAGCAACTTGTCTGTCAATTAATTGGAGTGCAGAATATGCAAGTGGGACATTAAATCACAGATTTTAGTACTAATTCTCAAATTCTAAAAAATTAAGTATCTAATTAATTGACAAGTACTTACAGATCTAGGAATTGGCTTAGGTTGAGAAGTAGATTTTTCTGATGCAGGTCTATGAACAGTGTCATCTTCTGATGCATAATCAGCATCATTTTCAGACATTACAGCATAAGCTGAAGGACCACTTCTAACAGACCATAGATTAGATCTCATGGGAGGGGTAGCACTGCCTGCTAGTGATCTCGCTGACCTGCAATGTTTATCCTTTCATTAGAGCTACACTGCGTACTATTATTTGTCTTTTGCACTCAATCGAGATTATTAAATAATCTTAATTAATTAGACACAAAATCTATTAAAATACTTCTAAATAGATAAATACATATACGCACGTGAAGTAGAAATCTGTATGGCGTGATTCTTTTATATTTCCTTTAGGTATAGGAATGCCTGAATCAGCCGCAGGTGATGGTATAAGAGGCTTCTTCACATCTTCAACCTAAGATAAAATTTAATTATACTTAAAAATTAATATAATATACATTAATTAAGAGAATTAAGCAGGCAAGTATAGGTAAATGCCTCCGATGGTGAGTCGTGTGTTTTCTTTTTCGAACAGTACTTGTATAGGTAATCATAGTACAAGCTTTGCAAAACTAGTACTATAGTAGTTGTTGTGTACAACTGAAACAAAACAAAAGAAGTAAAAATAACAATTAATAAATTTATCCTTCTTTTGTATATATAAAAAAAGAATGGACGAAATCAATTATACGTATGCCGTACCACAGCCGTGTAATATTGAGTAGGCAACTGCAGATAAAAAATAAAAATAAATAAAATGAGAAGAGATTAATGGATGAATTAAATAAATAAGAAAGTAAAAGAAGAAGAAAAGGACGAAGAAGAAAGCTAAAAATGGATGATATGCTAACCGTTGCAGGTTCAAGAAGACAGCCAACTAGATTGAATATATCTCTGCAATGAAAAAACACGATTAAAGAAAGAAAAACAAATATTAATTGATTAATTTGAGTAGTGTAGTGAAGAAACTAAACGGACCCAATGACCCAAGTGAGAAGAAACAAAATAGAAACACCATGGCTGGACTTTGAATGAAAGTTGGTGATGATTTGAGGGATTTCTGCAACTCCCCAGCACACAAGACTAACCATTCCAAAACCAAATGACAATTTATCTCCAACATTACATAAACAGTCTTTAAAATACTTATCTACCCAAACTACACAGCCTTTCTGCTCTGCAACACAGTAATTTGTAGACATTTCTAGATAACACTATCAAACAATAAGGTCCTCCTCTCCTCTAATAATCTCTATCAACTCCGCACAGATCTATCAAACAGAATATCTAAACATCGTCTCTTAGGACTATATTCTATGCCATATCTTTTCTTATATATAGTAAGTTCTTTATTACAGAAATATAAATCTTCCGTCTTTTACTGTATAATTTGTTTTTAGTGTAAGTTGTAGTAAATTATTTCCAAAAAAGTTACACATAAATTTAGGATTTCCTTTTGTGTGAAATAAGGAGATTTAACGGTAACGTTTTCCTTTTCCTTCTTTTTTAGGGAATTATCATCAGTAGCGGGTACTAACGATAAAAAAGTAGCTAGCCTTGGAACGGTAGTACATGAGAAAAAAAATTGAAACAATTTTAACTTGAGAAAAGAAGTAATAAAAAACTATTTTTATTAAAGATTTTTTATAAGTTTATGAGTAACAATATATACCTTTCAAAATTATACCACCCATGACGTGTTGTGAATTGATTGACAGAAAATTGTTAACCAGATCAAAAAAATATATAGATTAACGATTTATAGTCAACCAATTCACGTCACGTCATAGATGACATACTTGGATGGTCTGATTTTGGATGTTATATATCATTACTCTAAGTTTATCTCTTTATTTCGGGGATTGGGGACCCCGATGTCTCCTTCCCTTTACCCTAGAATCCATTTTTGTTAATCTAGAGGTCTCTCTATTTATCAAAACATATATATGGGTCCCTCTATTATCCAAAAATTATGTTAGACATTTATATTTTAAAAAAATACATTATAAATTTTTTAGTTAAATACTTAAAAAATGTAATATCTTTCAAAAGTCCATGATTTTTTAACCTGTTTTATCTCTAATTTGATTTTTTTTTTTGTTAAACCTTATTTTTATCATCTCATTATTTGTATATCACATTTTATACTAATCAATTAACTCCTAAAATATAAAAAATTAAAACCAATGATTTATCTCATACCATATATTTTGATTTATTGTCTAATTTATCACATTACTACATAAATTTTGTTTTGTTCATTCTTTGGGTTCTAACAATCATTGACTAAACTATACACAAATATTTATCGGCTAAACATTTATCAAGTATATTGTTTTTTTTTTTACTTTCGCTATTTTGATGTCACATAGGTTGTTTTCATTCATCAAATAAATTATTTTTCTTATTTTTGTAGTTTTGATTTTTTTTTTTATTCATAGGCTTTTCAGATTTTGTTACGGGTAAAATTTTAGGTTCTCATCATAGTCTGAGAGTTAAATTGACATTTTCGTTGAACTATTAGGCCAGCCCACGTCTTTTTATAATACTAGGCAACTAGTTTAACGTTGTAACCCATAGTTGTAAACATAATCTATTTTTTCTCTATGTGTAACCCACTGAATAACCTAAACATCACACAAATTTCACACCACTAATCTATCAGCTTGTGAAGATAACCCACGAATACAGACTAATAACCCACTTCTGATACATATAACCTTTTGATTTTATTGAATATATTGTGTAACTTTTTATTTTCTTATCTTATTTCATGTTGTTTTATGTATTTTTCAGGTTTAGAAATGATACCACTACATGACTTTTAATCAAGTTATTTGTTGTTTTTGGGTGAATTTTATCGGATTGAGAAATGATTTAAGGGATTCTACAATTTTGAAATAAAAACATTTGATCTCTTGCATGTAATAGAATTGATAAGTTATGGTTGTATCATGATTTATGGGCGAACAGCTGGTCACGAGTGTTAATATTAACAACGGTAATTGTGGCTATTGACCGAGTTGGACCCTTTAGACAATAATTGTTAGGTCATGGACTCTTTTAATTAACTAATCCATATATATGTTAATTATTTTAAATTAATTATTTAATACATTTTATATTAAATAAAATAACTTATATTTTATAATAAAAAGTCAAAATATTTGTACAAATAAATTGAATTAACTTTTGATAAGAGAAATCATAAAAATTGAATGAAAAAACATAAGATAATAAAAAAAATTTTTTTTATAAAAGTACAAAAATTCCAAAGATGTCCCTAGCTTTAAGATTAATTCATACAATTTTTACTTATAGATATATGAGTACAAATATAGGTGCTCACTGCATAATTTTTTTTAGCATTTTCTTGAAATATATTATTCATTTTGTGATTTTTGATCTCCGTAAATTTATTTTGGATTGAGTTCAATATTATATACTAGTTTGTGAATATATTTATGTATTATATTGGATATTATCTGCTACTCCCTCTGTTCCTAAAAGGTTGTCACAATTGCTTTTGCACACAAATTAAGAAATATCATTTATTATCTATTTGATTACTAAAATACCCTTCATAAAGTGTCTTGATATTTTGAATGTTTATTGAAAACTTAAATTATAATATTTAATTAGGGGTAAAAATGGTATAAAAAATAAAAAAGTGTCTTGATTTTCTAGGGTGACAACCTTTTTGGAACAACTATTTTTAGTATAAGTAACAACCTTTTAGGAACGGAGGGAGTAACATTTTTTGGACAGAAAAACGTAATCTTACTCCATTTCCATTCATATAATTCTCATATGTTGAAAGTCTTCCACAAACGAGGTCGGTTGCCCGACCTCTGGTGGCTCCATGTCTAGCAGATCTCGCAAGTTTGTCTGCGTGGCCTTTGATCTTTCAAGACAAATGCCTGTAGGATATCAGGTTCAATTCTTTTTCCATCTAATTGATCTGTCAGATGATCAGATGAATTGTCCAGCTTGCTGCTGACACCCGTCTTATATTTTGAACAAGTTCAAGGTTATTTGAAAAAATTATCTTTTGTTCGTTGAGAAAATCCTGACAATGCTACGTTGTCGTCATAACAGTCATAGCTTCCCCTTCCAGTATGGAATTGCATCTGACTATGTCTTGACTTTCTGTCGTGCAACCGGTCCGATGATGTACCTGTACAATACCAATTCTTGTTTTCTCATATGTGTTGGTAAAAGACGTGTCATAGAGAAATGTGACTCCAGTTGTGCTTTTAGGTTCTTATTCTATTCTCGTGACATTTGTCGTGGTATCGTTTTCTGCCACCCGTGTTATTCTCCAGCTTAGCCCATGTATTTCAAACATCAGATTATTCGCTGGGTGTATGATTTGATTGATGTCTATTTTAGTTTATTCATGTAATAATTTCTTTTTTATTTTCCATATGTTCCATATGATAATGAATATATGATTCGTGAATTTATTTCTTTCCCATCCCCCTTCCGTGTACGTTGTTATGATATTGAGTATCCAGCTTCCGAGGTCTCTAGCGTCATTTAGTTGTGCTTACCTATAACATTGAGGCATCCCACACAGCCTATAATACCTTACATTCAATAAGTAAATGTTCCACCGGTTCTTTTACTATTGACACCATGGACACGTGTTCGAATGCGTGCATTTTCATTGTGCCAAATTTTGTGTCGTCGGTATCGCATTGTTATATGATTTCAAAATAAAGATTCTGATTTTGTTTGAAACGTTTGCCTTCCACACCGTGTTCTATAATGTAGGCCTGATGTTTGAAGTTGCGATTGTTGACTGAGACTCGTTTATCGTATCCCCTTCTGTAAGTACTTTATACCCTGTCTTCGTTGCATACTGTCCATCCTTAGAGAAAGACCAACTATACCTATCTTCTTGATATGTGTTTAACATTCTTAATGCTGTGATTTTTGGTATTAATGGTTGCGTGAAGATGTTATCTAAAACTTAAGTATATCGTTCATTTTTTATTCACCGTCTTCCGGTGGCATTCTTGTGGTTTCTTCTATCTTCCATGGTGTTTTTATCCACTTATCATTCTAGATACTTACTTTTTTCTCATTTCTTATATTGATATATCCTGTATTTCTTAATAAAATCCCTTCCTTCGATGATACTGTTTTAGCTCAAGGTCAAATTCAATCAATGCATTCTTTGTTATATGCAACTGAGTGATTTTTTACATGTTTAAGATTTAGACAAGAAAAAGTTATGCTTAAATTTTATTAAACAAACAAGAAACATAGTCAAGAAAAAAAAAATATTAGATTAAAATAATATATTTTTCCTTAAAAATTATGTATAAGGTGGAATATTATCTAAATTTACATTACTAAACAATTTTCATAAATTATGATATGAATGTTAAATTATCTAATTATATATTTTTTTAATGTTAATTTTTTTTCTTACATGATTAAATATTTTTGAATGATATCCAATATTACTTTAGAAAATATACTAAATCAAAGTAACAACCAGTATCGTCGTCTTTTTGTAGTATGGGTATTAACCAGATATACTTCAACACATTTCGAGAAAAAAGATGATCATTACTTACATAAAAATGAAATATCTTACCAATGATGTCATGCCAATGATAATATCACTACATTGTTTTATTTTTATTTGATTTGTTGTATATGCGGCAATAAGTATCCAGATAAGTGTCCACTGAAAAAATATTGAAATAAACAAAAACCACCATCGATGTTGTCATCCCATTGTAGGTGTATTGCCTAGATATGCTTTAAATAAATTGTCATTCGATGCGGTCCTTCGGATGTGTTATACCAATTATTTATGTTATACTAATTTAAATAATTTGTTAATATGACGTTAAAATGTCTAATTATAATTGTACTCACATATCGTGAACTTTTTTATTCTAAAAAAAGAAAAAGAAAAACACCAAGGAATTGTAGTAAACCACCCAAATCCATAGTAGAAAGAACTAGGTGCATAATATCGACCAAGTTCGAATTACAAATTGGTTGACCATTTATAGTATTACCAAGATATAGTACATATTCATTCATTTTCATCCATAAGATTGAATATGGTTTATATACTACTCCCTTCATCATGCTCTTGTTTGTCCCATTTCTCTCACATATAATTAAGAAAAAATATTTAATAACATAAAATTTTAGAAAAAAAATTAAGAGGGATTTTTTTGTCATAAGGAGATTAATATAAAATAAATAAAAGTGACGGTTACAGAGGATCAATTTATCTCTACCTAATACCACTTTTTCCCATTGTCTTTATTAATTTGGGGATAGAAACCGATGACAAGTTATCAGAAAAATAGGTTACATTTAAATATTTTAGTTAGTAGGTCAACCTCCTTATATCTACTTCTAAATAATGATGAATACTGGTGTTAGAACTCGAGGAAACGAGGTCCTTGATCTTTCGCATACGAGATTTTGTTCTCTAGTAATCTTCATATGTGTTCTTGAGGTCTTGGTTAATACCAAGACAATTTGTTTGAATTCCAAAATTCCTATTCTTTTTCTGAGGATGTTGTATTCCAAACTAACAGAACAGCCGTAATTTTTTATTCCATCGTCGTGCTGTACCAATATTTTTACTTTGCAGCTGATCTGAATACTTGTCAAAACTGATAGTAGCAATCCCGAAGGCTCATCTTCATTCTTGAAAGATGCATCACTGAATATACTAATATCTGCTGAGATCATTTCTCTATCCAATGTCTATACTCAGAGAACCAGAAAAGCAAAGTTTTTTAATTCCATTCATGAATATGGAAGCTAGCAACAAGTTTATTCTTCTGAATGGAAATCAAATGGGTGTTCCAAGGTGTACCTTTAAACTTGCATTTCATTATAGCAATCCAGATGCACCAGATCTTGATGAAAAAAACATAGTAGAAATCTCAGTGTTCCATCCTTCCTCACATCCTCCCTTAATGAGATGGGGGATCTTTCCCTCAAAATCCTCTAAATCTTTACAAATTTCACCATGGACCGTGTTCATATTATTTCAAACCTCAAAACTCCTTGGACACGAAAAACGATATGCCCAATGTTCTCCATGGGTGCATTGCAAAAACAACGTCTGAGTCTGTATAGTAAAGAGAAAATCAATGCCCAACTGCTTGAGATTGTTGAGAAAGGGATTACAACGCAACAGGTAATCACGCAAGCTATTCCAGAAAAGGGTGCGAGTATACAAGCCAAGAATGAGACTGTGGCTTATACTGGAGAGTCTTGGAGTAAGTTGAGAAGAAGCTACCACTCAAGCTTCAAGATCCATGAAGTTATAACCTTCCCATTCAAATCAGTGGTAAGTTCAAGGTGTGTGATGTGGGTTTGAGTGTGAACCTTATTCCCAAGTCAGCGTTTGATAGGCTTGGCATCAAGAAGGCGGATAAAGATTCTATGAAATTACAATTCACGGATAGCTCGATAACATAGACACAGGAAACCGTGAAGGACGTGCTGGTCCAACAGTTTATTTTACTATTCCTGCTGACTTTGTTATATTTGATTATGATCCAGATAAGCACGTTCCAATCATACTTGGTAGACCATTCTTGGCTATAAGTCAAAGCATCATAAACTTCGAAAAGGGAATAGTGACCCTCCGCGCAAGCAATGTATCAAAGACATTCTATATCTTGGGTACTATGCCAAGGAAGTTATCCCCCACAGTTCCTATCATTCACATTCTGACCAAAGGAAAGGTTCAAGCAAAAGTTCAGACAAAACTTGTGGACACAAGACCAATGGGTGAGTTCAGGTAGGAAATGAAGTTGCATGGAAGACCCTTAAGCCTGAGAAAAGGCCATGAGGTTATAAGAACTCGTGGATGGGATCATTTGTTGTCACACAAGTTGTGACAATAAAAGTGATTGACATAGTCCCACATTGGAAGATGAAAAGAAAACCATTGGAAATACTTAATCTAAATGATTTCCTTTATCAAATTCCTCATCCTATTGGGAGATGTTGAAAAAACTTGTTATGAATTAAAAAGTTCCATATCAGAAATGTAGAAGAGATTAAGTAAGCATTTATTTGATTACGTCTCTATCCATTCCAAAAGTATTAAAGGCTATGGAAACTAAACGAGAATAGGTAAGGCCCCACATGCATGCACCACCACCACCTGACTAGTCCGACAGAGGCGGTAGGGCGTAGGGGAGTTAGGGAGTTTGTGGAGTCAAAAAATAAAATCGGTTTTTGAAGAGAGGCTAGCGCTGAGTGGATAGTAATTATACTAGTCGTTGGTACATCATATTCCTCCCAGCCAGAAAACAAAACGTTCCAATCAAGGCTCAGTAGTTACAAGATTTGGTCAAATCCGGGAATGAACCAAAATCTAGCAAATTGTCCAGGTTCATGGAGAAATTTGAAAAGATGTAACCAGCAAAACGTCTATAATAGATGACTCATTAAAGCCTCTTTATGGTGATGATTTGAAATGGATCTTTCTCTCATATATATAGAGTCGTCAACCATTTTAAAATTAAAAATTAAGAATTCATAAAAGAATACTATACTCACTTCTCACTTATACTATATTCATATTTATATACTAGAGTAAGAACTTGTTAGAGATGCCGGCACCACCGGAATATCTTTTTAACAAAAAACATTTACCGTGTAATTGTAATTCTTGTCTCGAATTTCCGTGTAAGTTTTGTACTTTTAGTTTTTTATAATAGAACATTGTATTACTTTTAACTGAAACTTATTTTCTTTAATGGGAATCCATTTTTCATTAACAAACCACTGATTACTTTATTTTTCACCAACACCCCTTTCGTGATGAAGACCTCTATGTATAGGAATTTTTGCTTTAACTTTCGGGATAGTTTGAGGATCCTGAATATTGAGTACCTCATTAGCGAAGTTATCAACACTATTACTATCCAAAAGCTCCTCAACCCTAGGTTGTAAAACTTTAGCTACTTTCTCTAAGAGTTGTTGAGGAGCTCTATGTTACTCCCAGACAAGGAGGGTTGAGATTAAGTCATATATCTCTAATAACAATTCCATTACCCATATCAAGTTATCGACACCATCTTGGGAATTTCTTGGGTTCTCATTAGGTTTAAAATTCTTTGAGTAACCCCACTGAGTAGCTTCCTCAATTGTAATTACCTTGTTCAACATTTGAAAATGTTCTCTGGGTTCTTGAATCTCTGAGGGTTTTTTAGATCTTTCGCTTATTTTAGTATATTTTCCATTATATTATTACAAAAGGTTGTTACCTTTTTCCTTGAAGTTAAGCCTTCCTTCTTCAAATATCTACTCCTGAATTGCTCTAGAATTAGTTTCATTAGCTTGGCTATTCGCAGGGATATTGTTGATCAACTAGATAACTTCTTTTCTAGTATTTTCCTCTTCAAGTTTATGTGCCTCTGCTTCAAAATCCGCATGTTTTCTTATCACACTTAGGTGCTTAATTTCTCGACCTTAGATTTTTTTTTGCTAAACTTGACCAGCTTAGTTAGACTATCTCTTTATCCACCTTAGGTAGATACTTTCTTTGTTATACTTAGCATAGCGCTAGCTTCCTTATTATTTTAATATCTTACTTTGAACCTTAAATTTCCTATATCCTCAGCTAGCTTTCTGTTCTCCTAAGCACATTGCTTCTGTACTTAGAAACTCTTAAGATCATTGCAGCATTCTATGTTTGAGTTTTTCATATAGTTTTAAGTCACCTCACTTACCTTTGGTCAGGAGTAATTTTTTTTAATTAGGCATATATTAAATTAGTTTCATATTCATCCCCCTCTAGGACTAACAAGTTTTATCAGATTCTAACTCTACATGAATAGCTTAACCGCTAGTACAGTCAAAGTCTTATTCTTCTAATCTTATTATGTCTCGTTCTATCCTATCACCTTATTTTTATGGTACATATTTTTAGTTTTCTAGAAGAATGATATATCCTTCCTAAAATCAGTTGATTATGACCTGTGGATTATGATCAAAGAAGGGTCATGTATTCCCTACAAAGAAAATGCCTCCATAACAATCAAAATGTATGAGGAGCTTACTTCTTATGATCAAAGGATAATTGAAAACAACTATGAGGCTGCATTCCTACTTACAATCGGAGTATATGAAGAAGCCTATGAAAGGTACAAAATTTTGAGTCAGCTCATAATCTATGGAATATCTTTAAATCAACAAGTGCAGATGAATCTGAAAACAAAGAGGAGTAATTGCTTGGATTGAAAGATTGAGTATCAAAGATCACTTGAAGGTCACTCTGACGGTGGTCAACCTAAAATATTTTAGAGTAACTTTTCCTGTTATCTCTTTCATCTCTTTATATCTTACTGATTATATCTATGATTCTTATTATTTTAATATTTTTATTAAATCCTTCAAATGTTTTTTATGGAAACCTCTCTTTTATTTTGATAAAGATTTGTTTTAAATGCCTTTTATAAAATCATTTATTTCTTCAATCTTGTTTATTACGATTCTTTCGATATGTGTATTTGTGTGGGTGTTTTTATCACTTTTGAATACTATTTTGTAGGTTAAATAAATATTAAAAACGTTTAGGGTAAAAATGATAGACCTTAAAAAGTTCAAGGACCCTCTTGCAATTTTTTTTCGTTTTCATCAAAAGCAACATTTCCAACTCATCTTCTTCACTCCTCTATGAAAAACAAAATCCCCATTCTCAAAAACCTAACCCTACTCTCTCAAATCATCTCAGCCATTACAAGAGCCAAATCTACCAAACAAGCATCACATGCTTCATCTTCAAGGGCTCCTAGAGTTCATCCTTCTTGGGCTTCAAGTGGAAAACACGACTCTTATCAAGAAGAGGAATCTTACATTGGTGAGATTCATGAAAGTCTTGAAAGAGAAGGTTAAAGATCAATTATTCTATCCAAGAAGTTGAAGAAAGTTATTCAGGGCAAAGTTATTTTAGTAGTTTCTTTAAGTGGGAAATTCAAGCTTATTGGTGGTGGTGA
The DNA here is from genome assembly GCA_029959085.1 of Nemophila menziesii. NCBI lineage: Eukaryota > Viridiplantae > Streptophyta > Magnoliopsida > Boraginales > Hydrophyllaceae > Nemophila > Nemophila menziesii. The sequence continues at coordinate 121,544,908 of JARWIR010000001.1, read as the reverse complement.
AAACACTTTCCTCCAACTCCTAGAAACTCAAGGCTTCACCTAGTTTTTTACTTCTAAAAGAAACGTCACTACCTCTCAAGTCATCAATTTTTATAAACATGCTAGATACAATGATGAATTAGGGTGTTTAAATACCTTTGTTTCTGGTGTAAAAATTACCTAAAATCGTTCCTCCCTTGTTAATATGTTTGGTTTAAAGAACTCCAAGTTTGATATATTAATCAAAAGTGGTTGGTCTAGTTCTTTTGATAAGGTTAAATCTGAAAATAGTTCCATCATTGAAAGATTTATGGAGTCAAAAATAATTTTTACACTCATAATTGTGGCGTATTTGTAAATTTTTTCTGGGTATTCATGTCCTCCACAATCTCTTACTCATTCGATTATTGATAGAGATAGGAGAGACAGTGTCATATCCTAGAATGAAACTACGTTAATGTTCTATATCTAATCAGGTGACCGAATTGATTTTTTTGCTTAATCTTTAAGAACATATTTAACTCCTTATCTAAAGTTATCATTCCATATGGAATGATCATCACTTGTATTCTCAAAAAACGTATTATCCCTTGGTCCAGTATTGTCCTCGAATTTGATCCATCTTGGATTTTCAATCTTATCACTTTAAATGGGATAGAAATTTGGTTGTGTAATGAAGAATATCTTGATCTAATTCACTTCAATGCCCTTCAAAAAGATATTCAAAAGAGGATCAAAACCAACATTCCACTAAATGCGACAATCGAGGGAGTGCCTATCGAAAAGTTCTATGTAAATATTGTGATTCCCACATCTTCCACTGCATCCTTATCACATGATGTGTCTCCTATGTTGTAGATCTCCCCGCCTAGGCATCAACTCCCCCCCTCAGCTGCTTATGCCTAGTTAAAATTCAAGGTGTTTTTTTCTAGCGCCTAACCCGTCTAGGCACCGTTTAATGGCAAAAAATGACCGCCTAGGTGCCAGTTAATGGCAAATCATGCCCGCACAGGCATTCTTGTTATTTTTCCTATTCTCGAGAACTCTTTAATTTGATAATATAAATCAAGTTTTAGTATTTTATATTTACTATAGTGTAGTTAGATGAATATTATGAGTTAACTAGTTATAATTGCTATAATTACTACAGATATATTGCTAAATATACAAAATTACACAACGGGATTGAAAACCGTATAATCTGCCTAGGCCCCGTGTAATCTCGCCTAGGCGCTAGGCGCTAGGCCCTAGTCGACCGCCTAGACCGCAAAACCTAGATCTACAACATAGTGTGTCTTCTCTTCTTACCCTGCTCCCATGCTCGCGCAAGTGAAGTTCCTCCTCTGGATTATTTGACCAAGGAAGAAGCTACATCGATGTAATCCGTGCTTCAAGATAATATAATGTATGGATTTGGAAAGTTAAATGTGAAGATTGACAAGCTTTCTTGCTACCTCAAAGTTCGGATGATGGGAGAAGGTCACAAAGTCGTTCACCCCAAGACAGCTTGGGCTAAATATTAAGGTTAAGTTTGTGTGTTTATTTATTTGGTTTATGGTTGTTTGTTTAAGACTTTGGGTGTGTTTGCCTCCTTGGAACTTGACTTTTTATCTCTTAGGGTTGTTTTGTAATAACCCTGCTCTACTACAATTTAGGTTTTAGATATTTTCTTATGTTGGATAATTATTTTTATGCTATATTTTATTATTATATCTTGTGGTGATTGGTTATCTTTTATGCTTTGGATTATATGATATTTATATATTTTTTTACTAACCTTTTGTGATGCTAGATATCCTTGTTGTTTCATGAACATATATTTGTAAGAAAATCTTATATATGAAAATAATGAACGTATTCTATTTATACTCTCATATCTTGTTATAATCTATTGAGTTTAGGCATGCCTAGCTTATGCTCTTTTTTTTTGAATTGTCTTGCTAGCTATTTCACTTGATTAGGCTTACTTAGTTGTTTAAGTACTCCCTTCTTTATTTATGAAGACAAAGGGGGAGAAACATATGCACTAAAAATGTTCTTCTACTTGCACTTTCTTAAACTCACACAAATTGAATTGTCTTAAAAATGATATTTTAAACTAAACTTAGGCACTAAGGCTAGTTTTGAGAGGGGGAAGGGGGGGGGGTGTTAAGACTCCATATGTATTATTATCACCTTGTGTTTTAAATGCAGATTGTAGTGGGGGATCCTAACTCCTTTAGACATACATCATTCATATCATTCTAGGCGTGATTTAGTGAAGGATTTGTCATCATCAAAAGAGGGATAATGTTGGCATATAACCATCTTTATAGGTTGTTTCTATGTTTCAAATACTTAGGTCGTTAAGTACTAAATAGGTGTTTATGTGATCTCTCATATTATACAAAACACATGTGAAACAACCTTCACATTTTAACTTCTTAGGATTAATTGTATCCTACACTTTTAGAGTTCATATTTTTATATATGTTTCTAATTAGACCTTGTACTTAACTACACTGTTTCTCACAAATATCTTCAAAACAGTTTCTATGGCTAGTCACTCTTTCAAGTATCAAAATCTTTGAGACTATGTGCGCATATATACATATTTTATATCTTTACATTATTTAAGATTTACCTTTTGAGTTGTTCTACTTTTGTACTCAAATTCCATTCCCTTGTAACTCTTGTGAAGAAAGATTTTATTAAATAGGCGATCTATGCATAGTTGAACAAAATGGCATCTCAGTTTGAAAAACAGTTTCCTTGTTTTGATAGAAAAATCCACTTTATTATAGAAAGGTATTTCGGTATCCCAAAAATCAAAACATCAATCCGCTTTGAGAGTTTGGAATCCTGCTTTGAAGAAGCATCATCCCAATTCAGAAGGAACTCCCAAAATCTCACAAAAACCAGCATCAAGCTTTATAATATTACGACATCGGCCCCACGTGGATTATAGCCTTTGGGGAACAAACTAGGTCTCGTTTTATGCAAAATGGGTTGTTAATTTGTATCAAATATGAGAAGAATAAAATATTACTTGCCTATATATAGGGCTATTGTGCATCATTCTACTCACCTCTTGATACAACACTTCAAGAAAAAATTTACGAGTTATTATCTTCATTTTTAAAAGTGATAGTTTTAGGCCATTTTACTAACTTTGTAAAAAAAACAAACGTTTTTGGTACATATTTTGCATGTGCCTTGTAATTAATTTATAAGTAGTGGACTAAAAACGGCTAGTTATTTGTATTAAATTTGTAAAATTGTATAAATATTGCATTTTTGAAATTATATGACCTAAAAATGGTAGTTTTGAAAGACGTGATTTAAAAATATTTTTATTTTATTTATTTTTGGCCGGGTAAACGATTCAATTAATTGTATAAGAGAAATGGTATATTGTACACAATTAACTACCTAGACCCAAAAGTGTAAGGTAGCCATTATATATCCTCTAGACTAATATCGATGAGTTACATGTTGGAAATTAAACGTTTTTAAAGGTTTTTTTTCATGCTCTTGGAGAAAGAGAAAACCAATCGTCTTTTCCTTGAAAAGTCCCACATTCGAAATAATGATGGGAAAAAAATATTGGTTTATAATATTATCTTTTCCTATATATTTTAAAAGGTTTAAGATATATAGGTCCCAGCTTAAATGGGACGTTAGGCCATGTCAAATGTAGCCAACTAGGGTTCGAACCCTTATGAATATGATTTTGGGGATGAGTTTTATTTTACTACCCAACAAAAAGCTCTACTTAGTGAATGGGAAGTGGTGCGGCGTGGTCGTGGGGGCGTTGGGAAGTCTTGATAAAAATATAATTTATTTTAGAAACGAGTACTTATTTAGCCGGGACTGATTCGTCTCGTACCCGCCAAAGAGTTATCGGCCATCTTTATGCCATTTATTCATAATAGCCAAAAACTCCCGCATTAAAAGACTGTTATGATTGCTCCCATACTTATGGCCCAGAAGTTACAAATGATGACATGAATGCTCTCAACGGTAACTCCCACATCTATGGCTCAGGAGTTACAAAGGCTGGCCAGATTCATTCTCCCCTTGTCAAAGAATATGTCCAAGTTCATGCAAGTTTCTAAGAAAAGATAAACGGTTTTTGACTTTATGGTGGACTCTTTATAACGTCATTTATTGGAAAAGTTTCACAACTCACATGACAACTATATAAAGAGGTTTAAGTCATATTGTTCAACACACCAAAATTCATCTTCAACATCCAGAATTGAAGAATTCTCTCATCTTCTCAAAAATATATCTAAGCTTAAAATAGAGTAGTAATAGTAACCCTTTTGAGGATACCGGTCATACCCAATAAAATCCTTTTTAACGAAGTGATGTTAGAATTCACGCTATTACTCAGTGGTTCAAGAATATGTAGAAAGTTTTTGGTTGTAATATTTATTTATCTACGTATAACTTGTTGTAAGTTTATTTAGTAAATGAATATATAATTTTTGAGATTACCAATTTACGATCAGTGTTTGTTAGTCTTACCAACAATAAAATCAATATTTACGATCATCCATGACACTATGATTTGGGTGTAAAGCGAATAAAATAGAAAATGTACATATCTTTATCTCCTTAATAACTTTTTTATTGGAGGGAGTTTCACCTATCATAGTAAGATGTTTCACATCCGCCAAGTATGATAGATAATAGCGGCAAAGGCAGCCCTCCATACTTTTCTCCTCCAATTTTATTAGGTTTTGAACTTCATAATCCATTTGAGGACACTCACGATAGTACTCATCTCTTATCCAATACCCAACAATTTCTTCACGTCCTCCCAAATGCTCTTATAAAAAACAACCTCAGATAATAGGTGCTTATTTAATTCATAATTTTCACCACACAACTCACAAAGTGGATCTAATTCCATGTAAATCATCATATCCATAGTGCAAAGTCTCTATTGTATTGTCATTCATACAATGATTGAATTTTTAGGAGTAACACAAGGGTGCCACACATTTTCTACCAAGGTTTAGAAAAAGATCGACAACAAATAATATCATAAGTTTTTTTATATAACGAAAGGAACCCACCGCTATGAAATTCACTGATAATGGGATTATCATTTGAGGTGGAGAACCAATGATGCAACAACTTTTCTCCTCATTCATGTCCAAGCGAATTATCAATTTTTTCTTCTAATTCCCTTAATTGTTTAAAGAGCGGAGAATCCATTTTCTTTACTTCCCACAACAAAAAATTATTGTTTTTCAAATATTCAACATGCACCCTATTGATCCACAAAGAATCATTTTTCGCCACTATTTTCTACAACATCTTCATAAAAAATCCTTCATTCCAAGCCCTAAGATCTTTGAGCCCTAGTCCACCTTCATCTTTTGGAGAGGCAATAGTCCTCCATTTTATTTGTGGAGGTTTTCCATCCCAATAATTTTTACAAATACTCACAATGCTATCATATACGAAAATCTGTACCTGAAAAATAGATAACCAAAACCAAACAACCCCATGCAACACATATCTGTCAAGTTCAAGTTGAGCAGCATATGAGGGAGAAGGTGCATTCCAAGACCTAACATATCTTTCCAACATATTAATGAGAGGTTTGTAGTCTCTCGATTATAATATCGAAATTCAAAAAGGAACACCCAATTAACGAAACGACATAACTTCTTTTTTCAAGTTGTGTAGTCTCTGAAATATCTTCAACAACCTCACTTTTAATTCTCGCATAGTAAAAATATTCAAATTAATTACAATGAGATGAACTCAAAAACACGTACTAAACTTCTCCAAGCTATCCACGAAATCTTTCACTGAATAATGAGCACATTTGGCTAAAAGTATAAGATCATCAGCAAATGTTAGGCGAGTGATCTCAGTTTTACCACATTTCAGGATAATATTTGAACCCAAAATTTGTATACTTCTTAAATAATCTCTAGAAGTATTCAAAACAGAAAATTACAAGTTATGGGAAAAAATGATCACCTTATCTCAATTTTTTTTTTAAAATTCATGAACTTCTCGATTAAAAGTAATTGAATATAAGGTGTTAATACACACTTCATAACCCTATTAATAAAAAAAATTTAAAATTGTAAGTTTTTAAGTATCTTGTAAAAGAAAACATAAGAAATCAAGTCATAAGTCTTGCATAAATTTATTTTAAATAACATGTCTAGGTGAATTAATATTGTTATTGTAATCTTTTAAGAGTTCTTGTATAATGTAGATATATACTAGGTATAGCCAGTGCCTTAAGGCACTTCAAAACATAAAAATTAAGACAAAATAAGGTTAAGGTTAAGGTTAAGGTTAAGGTTAGGTTTAAGGTTAAGTTTAAGGTTAAGTTAAGGTTAAGGTTAAGGTCAAGGTTAAAGTTAAGATTAAACTTAAGGTTAAGGTTAAGTTTAATGTTAGGTTAAGGTTAAGGATATGGTTAAGGTTACTAATTAAGGGGTTGAGGTAAAGTTAAGGGGTAAGGTTAGAATTAAGGTTAACGTTAATGTTAAGGTTAAAGTTAAGGTAAAGGTTATTTTAATTTTAAGGGTAAGGTTAATGTTAAGGTTAATGTTAAGGTTAAGGCTTTGGCTAAGGCTACGACTAAGGATACAGTGAAGGCTAAGGCTATGGTTAAATTTCAAGTTAAGGTTAAGGTTAAGGTTAAGTTTAAGGTTGAGGTTGAGGTTGAGGTTAAGGTAAGAGTTAAGGTTAATATTAAGGTTAAGGTTTAAGTTTATGGGTTAAGGGTTAAAATCAAGCTTTAGGTCAAGGGTAAGGTAAGGTTAAGGTTAAGGTTAAAGGTTAAGGTTGAGGTTAAGGTTAAGGTTAATTTTAAGGTTGACGAATTTGGGAAGTTTTGTAAGGAATGGTTTTATATTATAAATTTAAAGTAAACGTTAGTATTCCGATATAAAATATTAATTTTTAAAAAAAATGTTTGATTAGTTCATATAATATAACGATCTTGTAATAAAAATAAATAAGAAAATATGCAATTAAGTTGTGATGCTCATTTGGTTATATTTTAATATTGATAAAAATTAAAAGTTAGGTGTATCCTATTATATATATATATATATATATATCTTATTTTGGTTAAGGTAAATTTGAAAATTAAATAAGTATTAATTTTTTTTATGATTCAAATATAAAATGCAAAACTTGGTCTTTTTATAGCCAAAATTGTTTTTCTAATTTATACACGATAGATATTATATAACATATATAGCTACGTTGAGTATAGAATGACACATACTTTATTAAAATAGAAGGCTTAAACGTGTCTTTCATGAGTAATCATCTTTCAATTTGATTTATCCATATGTTTGCTACATATATTAGTTTATATTTAGATATATTTATTATTAAAACGACACTATTTTTTGAATACTATAAAATCCGAGATTGAAGGAAATAAATTTGAAGGTTTAAGCTTTAAGGTTCATGGTTCAAGTTAAGATTAATTTTATAATTAATGTTAAAGTTAAGTTTTAACTTTAAGGTTGAGATAAAGGTTAAAAAAGTAAAGATGAAGGTGAAGGTGAAAGTAAAAATTTTAAGGTTTAAGGTTTAAGGTTTAAGGTTTAAGGTTAAGGTAAAGGTTAAGGTTTGAGGTTCAAGGTTTAAGGTTTAAGGTTAAGGTTAATTTTAAGGTAAATTTTAAGCTTTAAGTTTAAAGTGAAGGTTGAGGTTAAGGTGAAGATGAAGATTAGGTTTATGGTTTAAATTTTAAGGTTTAGGTTTAAGGTGTAATATCTAAGGCTATGGTTAAGTTTAAGGTTAAAGTTGAGGTTAATATTATTGTTAAGGTTAAGGGTAAGGGTGAGGGTACGGTTAACGTTAACAATAAGGTTAAGTTTAAGTTTATGTTTAAGTTTAAGTGTAAGTTTAAGTTTATGTTTAAGTTTAAGTTTAAGTTTAAGTGTAAGGGTAAGTTTAAGTTTATGTTTAAGTTTAAGTTTAAGTTTAAGTTTAAGTTTAAGTTTAAGTTTAAGTTTAAGTTTAAGTTTAAGTTTAAGTTTAAGGTTAAGATTAAGGTTAATGTTAGGTTAGGGTTAAGGATATGGTTACAATTATTAGTTAAAAAGTTGAGGTTGAGGTTAAGGTTAAGGTTAAGGTTAAGGAGTTAAGGGGTTAAGGGTTAAGTTTAAGATAAAGGTTAAAAAAGTAAAGATGAAGGTGAAGGTGAAAGTTAAATTTAAGGTTTAAGGTTTAAGGTTAAGGTAAAGGTTAAGGTTTGAGGTTCAAGGTTTAAGGTTTAAGGTTAAGGTTAATTTTAAGGTAAATTTTAAGCTTTAAGTTTAAAGTGAAGGTTGAGGTTAAGGTGAAGATGAAGATTAGGTTTATGGTTTAAATTTTAAGGTTTAGGTTTAAGGTGTAATATCTAAGGTTATGGTTAAGTTTAAGGTTAAAGTTGAGGTTAATATTATTGTTAAGGTTAAGGGTAAGGGTGAGGGTAAGGTTAACGTTAACAATAAGGTTAAGTTTAAGATTATGTTTAAGTTTAATTTTAAGTGTAAGTTTAAGTTTATGTTTAAGTTTAAGTTTAAGTTTAAGTGTAAGGGTAAGTTTAAGTTTATGTTTAAATTTAAGTTTAAGTTTAAGTTTAAGTTTAAGTTTAAGTTTAAGTTTAAGTTTAAGGTTAAGGTTAAGATTAAGGTTAATGTTAGGTTAGGGTTAAGGATATGGTTAAAATTATTAGTTAAAAAGTTGAGGTTGAGGTTAAGGTTAAGGTTAAGGTTAAGGAGTTAAGGGGTTAAGGGGTTAAGGGTTATGTTTAAGGTTCATGTTAAGTTATGGTTATGGTTAAGGCTAAGGCTAAGACTAAGGCTACGACTAAGGCTAGGGATAACTTTAATGCTAAGGCTAAGGTTAAGGCTAAGGCTAAGGCTAAGTATAAGGCTAAGGCTAAGGCTACGGCTAAGAATAAGGCTAAGGCTAAGGCTACGTCTAAGACTAAGGCTAAGGCTAAGGGTAAGGCCAAGGCTAAGGCTAAGGCTAAGACTAAGACTAAGGCTAACGCTAAGGTCAAGGCTAGGTCGAGGGATAGGGCCAGGGCTAGGGTTAAGGAGAAGGTTAAGGTCAAGTTTAAGGTTAATGTTAAGGTTAAATTTAAGTTAGGGGTTGATGTTAAGTTTAATTCAAGGTTGAGATTGAGGTTAAGGTTAAAGTTAAGGTTAAATTTAAGTTAGAGGTTGATGTTAAGTTTAGTTCAAAGGTTGAGGTTGAGGGTGAGGTTGACTTTGAGGTTAAGGTTAAAGTTAAGGTTTAGGTTACAGTTAAGAATTTAGGTTAAGGTTAGAGGTTTGCGGTCAGCGTGGATCAAATATGGAAAATTTAGATGTCTAATGGAGTAGGATCAGGGACAATTAAGTTTTTATTAGAAAAAAAATTAATGCAGTTAATGTATAGAAAATAATTAACGGACCAAAGACGATCATGCTCGTCTTTTTTGGAGAGGGTCCAACCCGTTTAAAATGTACTTTATCATATAGATATAGAGATATAACGAATTTAATGGTCAATTATCAGATTATTTTAATTATTAATTATCCTTTAAGTGTTTATTAATTTTAAATTTTTATATCCTATGAATTTTATCTTAACTTTCTAATATTCTATAATTTTTATTGGATGAATCAATATATTTCTTGTCTTGAAAAATTATTATTATAAAGTTGAAATGATTTCTTTCAAAATTATACATGTTTTGACAAAAAAAATAAAAGAAATAAAAAATTATTTAAATATTGTAAAGTAATGTGATTTTTTTAAATTTTATATTATATCTAGTTGAACTTTTCTTATATTAAATTTTGAATGTTTTTTAAATCTTTTTAGTACTTTGTAAATTTTAATAAAAAGGAATAAATTTTATTTATATAAAACTTAATTTGAATTATTATAATTTTATTTATATGAAGATTAAATAGATTTTATATTATTTAATATTTTACATAATAAATATAATAAATGAAAGAATGAGAAGAATGGAGGATTATGAGCCAAATGGGGGGATTATGAGACTAACGGGGGAGTTTGAGGATAAATAGGGTAAATTAGTTTTGGTTCTGCTTTATTATATAGATATTATTGATCTTTCATTGACAAAAATATTTTGTGATTTGTTAATAATTTTTTTTTTTTGTTACATAGGAGATCTATTTTGGATTCAGAGAAATTGACTCGATTTAAATCTGCATAATTAGATTAGGTGACCAAAATACTGGCTACTGAGCTAATCCAAATTGGTTATAATGCCCTATTATATGGTAATAGTTTAAAGATGGAATTTGATTGTTAATCAATATAGTAGTATTTATATTTATATATATTAAGAAAAATCCGAATTATACATAGTTCCAACAATATAGTTCCGAAAACGACAATTTTGGTTTCAAAAGCGGCGACGTGCGCTGCATAGCACTGAGATGACTCTACTAGCCACGTGTCTATACACGTTTCATGTTTATCTCAAATGATATTGCTCATCCCAATCTCCGCATCCCTCAAACGCTGTCGGATTTGTCCATTATCAATCTTATTATTCAAGGTTGGACGTTCCATGTAGTACTACTTTATATCAACATTTTGATGAAAAGATAACTTTATCTTAACTTTTAAGGGTGTAATATTAACAAAATACAACCTCCCATGACGGGTTTTGACTAGGCATGCAAGAGTTGCAAGGCTAGCAAACCATTAAACATGTGAAATCAACTATAAAAAATCTTTCTGGAATTATACAACCATCTTTTAGAAAGTAATCTGGCCACGATTATTTCGTTTTTGATAAAGTTAGACGTGGTAATCTTCATGTCTCGTCTTAAAAGAAAACATTCACGCTTTTTTATGGAGAGGAAAATATCTTTTTAAGATCTCAAAAAACCCACTTTTATAAACAAAGTCCTAACTAGAAAAAAAAATACTTTTAAAGCCAATTTCTAACTTTTTAGTTAGCTTTTTTGACATTTTTACCCTTATTAAGCCGTTCTTCCTCGGTGGTACAGACCCATGTCCTTAATGATTTTTTCAAGCTGTTTTTTATTCTTGTTAATATGGGTTGTACCCACGGACCTTTTCTTCACACATTTATTAACCGTGGGTACGGACGGAACCATGTTTTATGTTTTTATATTAAGTCATTACTTTGTTTTGTTAAGTAACTACTTTTGGTGGGCTGTACCCATGAAAAACGAACACATTTGGATCAGAATACAAAATTCAATGGGCTGTACCCAATATATTTAAAAAAAATTACACCCTACACTGGGCCAGCCCCATTACCACCAACATTTACAATGGGCTGGCCCCATCAACATTAAGCACGTAATAGGGCTAGACCCATTAACCAACAATCAGAAAAAAAAAACTCTTGGACCAAATTCTTCATAAAACGATATATGGGCTGGCCCATGATTTATAACAGGATATTGGGCTGGCCCCTGTCAGGAGGGGTCATCGTATATATTATATATGAGTATTACATGCTCAATACGCCCCCTCACGTGCAAGCTAGATTCATGTCATTTTTTTGCATGTCTAGTCTTTGCTACGTGAATTTTTAAATTGGGTGACGACGGCAAGACTCGAACCCACGACCTCTTATGGATCTAGGCTCTGATACCATGTTAGATAACCGATTCTCCCAAAAGCTTAAGCTGTCAGGAGGGGTCATCGTATATATTATATATGAGTATTACATGCTCAATAGCCCCATTACACAGAACAACCAAAAAATAAAAAATATTGGGATATTGGGCTGGCCCCATAAGCAGTATGAGCTAAACAAAATAAAAATACAACAAAAATTACAATTTAGGCTGGCCCCATCACAGCAAAACTATAAGCTGGGCTGTGCCCATCAGTAAATGTAACCCTTATTGAGCTGGACCCATTTGCACGGTTCAAAAAAAAAACCAGATCGCGACCCTTCGTAAATCAGCAGGTCTGAGAAGAAGAGGGAAGCCGTTGATGTGGTGGTGCGAAACTGAACGAGGTGAGTTGATTGGTGGAAGGTAAGATCTGCAGGAGGTGCGAATCTGCTGGAGGTGGGTTAATCGGAGCTTACCGGTGCGAATCTGCAGGAGGTGGTGGTCTTCTCTGCAATGGCGGTGGCGATGGTGCTGCTGCTTCCTCCATGGTCAGAACTGCTGCTGCGAACTAAGGTTGTTGGTGGTGGGTTTCGTTTCTGCAGATCTGGTGCAGCAGTGGTGGATTATTCGTGGTGGATTATTCGTGGTGGTTCATGGTGGTGGTGGTGGATGGTTGGTGCTGCAGTGGTGGTGGTGCTGCATAGAGATGGCGACGGGTTTCTTGGACGGTGGTGGTGCTGTCTCGGGGCTGCTATTGGTGCTGCAGTGAGTGGTGGTGAGGTTTGTGAGGGTGGGGGCTTGGTGGTGATGAAGCAAGAGATGGTGATGAAGGTGGGTGATTTAGGTGGCCATGGTGATGTTGCTGGTGGGGGGCGGTGGTTTGGGTAGTGCGCCGGGAGGGAGAGAGAGAGGAGCAGTGAAAAGGAAGATGAGAGAGAGGGCGGTGGTTTGGTTATAGCTGCAGTGAAGAGGAAGAGGAGGGGGGGTAAGGTGAAGAGAGAGGGAGGGAAGATAATGGGAGTGGTTTTTGGGTCTCGATTGTTAATAGAGATTAGGATTGGGTTTTTTGTTTCTTCTAGGCGTGTAATGGGTTGGGGGGCATTTTTGGGATTTACTTCCATTAGTTAGCCACTAACTAGACAACTAATTAAATGGCTTTTGTTTATAAAGTAGGGTGGTGCTTAGGCCTCTTAAAATAAAGTACCATTTTATGGATTAACATCTTTGATTTCAATTTTCTCAAAAAAAAATAAAAAAATCTAAAAGATATTAGGTTCAATTCTAGTTTTTCCTCTAATTTATTGATTTTTCTGGTATAGTGTGGTTTTAGGGGTAGAACAATATTTGCTAGGAGGTTCCGAGGCGACGCCCTCGTTTTTTTTCTTAGACTGATTCGTATTATATGTCCATATATTATGTAAAAATTATAAAATAGGTTCTCATATTATACAAACTTGCACTATAGGTCCTTATATTAGATAAAGATTATACCATAAGTTTCTGTTTTAATATTTTAATTATTTTATTTTATAAATTACTATATTTAAGAAATACATTTTTTATAATTAAAAAACAAAATATCCATTTATATAAAATAATTATAGGTAAAATATATAAATTTCAGAAATTAGGGAAGGATCAAAATACCCATTTATAAAAATTAGAGGAGGCCAGAACTTATAATTAATTTTTTTTTATTAATAACAATTATTATTTTTTGAAAAATCAAGGGGGGTCATGACCCCCCAACTCATAAGGTGGCTCTGCCCTTTTGTGATTTGGTTTCTCATGAAGAAACAGAGCGTGAGAATTCTTCAAATTTATTACTCACTTTGTTTCAAAATGTTTATCCACTTTATTTTTTCCACATATTAAGTAATAAAATCATTACACTCCCTATTACAAAACTATTCTTCATAAAGTGTCTTGATATTTTAAATGTGTATTGGAAACATAAATTATAATATTTTAATAAAGGTAATAGTGGAAATGATATTCTAACTGAACAAACATTTTGAAACTTCTTTTTTATTAAGTGGACAAATAATATGAAACATAGGGAGTAGTAAAGCTTGGTAATTGGATGAGAGCTCTGGAACCCATCATCAACGTTAAAGGTGGATGATGGAGCTTTGTGTTTAAAGCTGGTATACAAAAGCTTGAGGTTGGTACGGGTCTTATACGTACACACAAAAAGAAATTTAAAGGAAAATACAAGGTTCCTGTGAACAATCCTCCATTGATTAGATAAGTTGGACAAAATCATCTAATTCATCCTCCATGAATGCTGATGACGAAGCATTTTTTACTAAGTCAAGTGACCAGTCAAATGACACGTATTGTAAGAGAGTCAACATGTCAAATGTTATTAGGCCAGTTGGATCTATAGACGATTCTTTAATTAATAAATGCTACAGGTTGGTGATGGCACATTTGTAGTAAAGACTCATGTTCAATTTAATAGTCCTCCATCTCGTCTTAACATCCAATTACCTACAGTCCTTAAACCTAATCTGGATTTATTGCTCAGTCTATCACAGACAACTCGAGCCTTCATCTCCAGTTTAGTTCAATTGATAAGGATAAGAATATTACTCGACAAGTTCGTCATGATCTAGGTTTGGGCTCCAATGCTTCCTCAGCTTCTTTGGAACCTCCAGTCTCTAATTATATAGATGCGCTATTGGCTGAAGAGGATGGTGAGAAGGTCGAGAAGTCTGTGAATGTAGTGCCGACACTTAAAGAGCTAGATGAGGAGATGGATCAATGGTATGAGGATGAGGAACCTATAGATAAAGAAGTTTGCGGGGTTGTCCCACAACAACCCCGCATTGATATATGATATATTCTTGGAAATATCAAGGGGTTGGTACGCCCTTGACAGAGTTGGCTTTGCTTGACCTTTTGAAACAAATTTGTATGGATGTACTATTCTTATCTGAAAATAAACAACATTTTCCTTTTATTGTGAAGCTAAGTTGTAAATTTGGTATGAATATTATTGCCTACATTGACCTAGTAGGCAAATCTGGGGAATTGGTTATGTGGGCTAAGAAAGATTTTAAAATTGAGCAAACTTTTTGTCCTATTGAATTAATCCATTGTAGTATTGATATTTTAGGGATTAGGAAGGTCTTTGTGTCATTTGTTTATGCCCCCTTACCACTCTGATAAACCTAAATTTCTTGATGGATTGGAATAAGTTAACCCTATAAGTGCCCCTTGGTGTATAATAGGTGATTTTAATATGATTAGATGCTCACTTGATAAGTTGGGAGGGGATGACCCTCATAAACATAATATATTATGTTTAACGATTTCATAAACCAAATGGAACTCTTTTAAACTATCTCAAAAAGGAGTTAGGTTTACTGGAGTAACAAAAGAAAAGGGGGAAATTCGGTTAAGGAAATCCTTGCCAAGGCTTTTGTGAATGATTTCTGGCTTTCTTTTGCATCTGACTGTTGGGTTGCGGCTCACCCTGCTAGTGGCTCTGATCATTCTCCCCTGATGCTTTATTTGAATAATGAGAATGATAAATATAATGCAAGATTTATTCTTGACAAAAACTGGTTAAAAATGGAATTTTCTAATGATCTTATTGTGAATAAGTAGTTTCCTACAAAAAAATTGTTGGAAGAGGGATAGCTAGATTACAAACAAAAAAATCAAATGTCTTTATTTTGGCATCATTAGATGGGCCAGGAGAAATACATTGAACCAAATGATTCTGATTAAAAAAACTATGTCCGATTTAGGTTTATTATCTAATGCTATTTTTTCTAAGCAAAATTTAGAGAATTTCAACTCTTTGACAAGAGTATTAGGGAACATTGGAGTAGGAAGGAGAAATATTGGGATGTAAGATCTAGATTTATGGCTCAAATATGGAGACAAATGTTGGTAAAAACTAACAATATCACCGATAAAGTAAAAATTGTTTTCATATAAAAATATTTAGAAAAAATGTAATACTACAACTATTACAATACAATGGAAAAATGGAATATAAAGTTATCCCAAAAACCGTAATACAACAATTATTACAAGAAATGGGAAAAGAACTTACATGGAAATATTCAAAAAATATTCTAGATACGAATACACAAAACGTGCAGCGTTGAAAAAGATATTCCGGAAGTACCGGTATCTCCAACAATCGTATCCCTCTTCTACTCTTATCTCTATGTCAAAATGATTTGACTAATCATTGAGAATGAAGTGTTTCATTTTTCTGAATTTCTAGAATAATATTCTATTTTCTTTAGAATAATTTTCTTTCTCTCTAGAATAATATTCTTTCTCCCTAAAATTATTTTCCTATTCTCTCTAGAATAATTTTTCCATTCTTTCTAGAATTACATTTTTTCTCTTCTCTCAAAAATGCAAGTGACAAAGTCACTATTTATAGAGAGAATGATGAGACAAAGAAAAAAAATCGTCACATAAATGCCTCTTCAATGCTCATTAATGCTAGCCGTTTTTTTCTTTATCAAGTTTTTGTAACTCCCATAACAACTCATATATAAAAAACCATTAATCTTTCATCAAGAATAAAGAATTATTTGAAATTAAATAATTCCAATGGTTTTTATTTCCCAATTATAATGTGTGACTAATTGTACATAAAATCATTTCCACTTCTCCTAAGAGCATGAATGAATTAATAAAAAAAATGTCTATTATTTATTAATTCCAACAACAAAAACTCTAAGTTCTTCCAAGCCATTACTAAATCCAATGGAGCTATAAATAAAATCTTAAGATTAAAGTTGTCTAATGGTGAATGGTCAGAAAATAAAGATGATATTTCTAAAGATATTACTGACTATTTTTCTTGTATTTTTCAGATTGTGGCCCTAGAGATCTAAGCTCTGTTCTTAGTTGTATTACTCTAGTGGTGAATGAGTAAATTAATGAAATATTGACAAAGCCTATCACTATGAATGAATTGCAATATGCAGTTGAAAGTATGAACCCTAAAAAGGCCCTTGGGCCAGATGGTAAATCAGGTTTTTTCTATATTAAATACTAAGATTTGATTAAAACAGATGTGTTGAGAGTAGTACCTGATTTATTTTTGTAATAATAGTGACTTCATATCTCTAAATGGTAGTCTTATTTCTCTAATACCCAAGGTGTTGAATCCTGAGTCAATTGGGTCCTTCAGACCTATCAGTTATGTTAATTTCTTATATAAAGTTATTTCAAAAATCTTAGTACTCAGGATGAAACCTTTCATGGGTATATGGGTTGATGACACTCGAAATGCTTTTCTCCCGGGGAGATCTATATGATAATGTTATAATATTACATAAGCTTTTCCACTTTTTGAAAGATAAAAGGTATAATAAGGTATACTCTATGGCTATCAATGCGGACATATCAAAGGCATATCCATATGTTGAATAAGATTTCCTATTTTATTTGTTGTCTAAACAAGGTTTTTGCAGGAAATGGATTGTGTGGATAAAAAACTATGTTATTTAAGTGACTACCAGGTTCAAATTAATGGTGAACTATTTGATATAGCAAAACCTTCTAGGAGTTTGAGACAAGGTGGCCCAATCTCCCTTTTGTTTGTTTTGCCTAGTCATTCAAGCTTTATCAACTCTCTTTAAGGAAGTTGAAAAGTTACAATTATTTAAGGGAGTTGAAAAGTTACAATTACTTAAGGGAGTTGAGATTGCTAAGGGTAGGAAGAGTTTAACTCATTGTCTTTTTGTAGATGATAATTTATTTTTCCTTAAAGATAGTGTAGAAAATGTGACAAAGTTTCTATATTTACTACACAAATATAGTTATGTGCCTGGCCAGAAAGTGAACTTGAACAAAAGTGGCATCTTATTCATTCAAAATACTACTTTAGAGTTGAAGAATGATATTTCTAATCTTTTTAGAATGAATGTGCTGGTGGACCTAGGTAAATACATTGGTGGGCCCACTTCACGGGAAAGATTTAAAGTTAAAGCCTAGAGCGGCTAATTGATACCGTTCTAAAGAGGTAAGATGCTTGGACTACAAAGCTACTTTCCTCTAGTGGGAAGAAAACTATTTTAAAAGAAATCATTGATGCTATCGCTAATCATTTGATGACAATTTATCTTATCCTCAAGATGGTTACTGATCATATTGCCTTACTTGTTTCCGATTTCTTTTGGGGAAATAAAGGTCAAGACAAGACCCATTGGGTCAACTGGTCAACTTTGATAAAACATAAATCAGATGGAGGTTTGGGTTTTAAAGAGTTTCATTAAAAAAACTTAGCTTTACTGGCATCTAATACTTAAAAATTATTTTTAAAACCTAACCATATTGTTTTCAAGACATTGAAAAGTAAATATTTTCCAACTTGTGATTTTTTGGAAGCAAAAAGGTTGGTATTAATCGTTCCTGGTGATTTAAAAGTCTTATTACAGGAAAATATTTGTTTATTAATGATATTTTTTGGCATATTAGTATATGTATTAGAGGTAATATTTGGAGCTCCAAATGGGTCCCATGTTTTAATACTATTCCTAAACCACTTGATACTACTTTAACCTAGGTAAGTGATCTATTAAATGACCAAGGGTCAGGTTGGTACTTTAATTTACTTAATTTTTTGTTTGTACATGACTTGGCTGCAACCATTATGGGAATTTACATATCCCCCTTACAGGATGACATTCCAATTTGGACTAAGTCCAAATTTGGTAATGTAACTGTAAAGGAGATATATTTCATGATTAGGATGACTAGCCAAGAAGAAATATAAGGTAAATCCTCATCTGTAAAGCCTCAGGATGTTTGGGATTTCATCCGGAGTCTTAAAATTGCACCAAAAATTAGAAATTTCTCATAGAGGGCCTGTAAAAATGGCCACCCAACTAATGATAGCAAATACAAAAGAAACATGACACGATATTTTTATTATGAAATTTGTAAAGAATCTAATGAAAAAATTGAGCACACTTTATTTCAATGCAGTGGGGCTAGAGCTGTTTGGCTAGCATCATCTTTGAATTTTTTTTATCGCAATCTGGCTCAACAACTAGTATATTTCAGTGGGTGGGTTTTCTTATGGAATATATTAAATTAAGGGCCAATGAGAGTTACTTTACAACTAAATTAGATGCTAATTTTGCATGGTGTATCTGGAAAGAAAGAAACTGGGTTGTGTTTAAGAATAAACACCCTGATCAATTTTTTACTATGGAAAAAGTTATTAAGGCCAATGATCAGTAGCTTTATGATAATAGCAAAATATCTAGGTCCTATATTCAAATGCGAATTCAGATTCAAATAATATTAGTGTTATTCATATTAGCACAGTTACTAATGCAGTTCAAGTTTGAATTTATTCAAAAGTGGATGGTTACCACCACCAGTTGGAGAAATAAAAATAAATACAGATGCATCTTTTGATGTGATTAATTCTAATCTGTTGTGTCTTGTATAATAGGGACCATTGTGGAAACTTTTTGGATGGGAATGCTAAGCACAGTTGAGCTTTATCACCATTGGAGGCTAAGGCACTGGGAGTATTTCAAGCTTGTAGAATTCCTACTTAATTTCAAATTGAAGTAGTTACTATTGAAAGTGATCATTAAAATTTCATTGATTCTCTGTTGTGTAATAATGTTAACCCCTCATACTATTAAGCATTTGACTATGGATATACGAGAGTGTTGCATCACTCATAAACTTATGTTCTCTCTTGTTAGTAGAAGTAAGAACTCTGTAGCTGATTAAGCAGTTAAACAAAAGTTTAAAGGCTTCGTTTGGCTTAGAT
This sequence comes from Nemophila menziesii, assembly GCA_029959085.1. Lineage (NCBI taxonomy): Eukaryota > Viridiplantae > Streptophyta > Magnoliopsida > Boraginales > Hydrophyllaceae > Nemophila > Nemophila menziesii. Next base: position 121,525,561 of record JARWIR010000001.1, on the reverse strand, counting down.
TGGAAACAATCATCCCTATTAGCTAGATTATTATGTAATGACCACAATGCCAAGATCATTGGGTAACACTTGAATGATATTAATTCTAATATATTGTTATTCGACTAAAATTTATTTTTTCAGAATCTTCCTTTGATCCTTAATCATTTGAAATTCATTTTATTAAATTTCAAAATATTATTATTGTTTATGTAGTAGAATATATATATATATATATATATATATATATATATATATATATATATATTATGTAATAATATTAAAATTTCCAATGTAACTTATTAAATATAATATATATTATAAAAAAGTAATTGATCCAAAGAGTCCATGTAAAAAAATTGTTACTTAAGAAGGTCCATAACAATTGTACACTCATAACATATTTAAAAATACACGCAACCTATTTAAAAAGTACACACGATCTAATAAAAATATATGTAACACATTAGACAAAATAATAATCCATTAAAAAGACAAAAATAAACCATTGATTAATGGACCTTTGGGGAAGAACAAAAACCTAGACTTGTTGAAATGGAGAAAACAAAATTTTGAAAGTATGGAACTGTCAAGGCGTGAGGGCACCTTTAACTAAGAAACTTGTTAACTTCTTAGTGTCGAAATATGATGTTTCAATAGCTTGCTCCTTAGAATCTAGACTTTCTTTAAATCTTGCTCGAATATATAATCTTTCAATAATCCACACTTAGTAGAACCCATGGGAAGATTTATTTTGTTCAGGGGTATACTATTAGTGTGATAATATGATATTCAGCTGAGAGTTATCTACTCGACAACTTCTTTTGTTGTTTCTAAAATGATTGAATATATCGGGTTATCTTGGTATCTCGTTTGTGTTTATGCACCTAATAATGAATCCGAAAGACAAAAAACTTGGGACTCCCTCACCTGTTGGTTCTCTAATATTAATGAACCAACACTCTTTATGGGCGATTTCAATGATATCACTAAAAACTCTGAAAAACAAGGAAAAATTGATCCAAATTTCGATAGTATCATTCGATTCAACGAGTTCATTAATAATTAATCACCTATTTAATTTTCCGATAAAAGGGTGTTATTTAACATTATCAAATATAAGGGTTAGAGAGGATAATTTTAAGGAAAGGCTCGACCGAGCTCTTCCTTCAATGTCGTGGTGTAACATTTCCCTAATTCCATTATTAAGATCCCATTCGTGGTTGGACTGGATGACTCACCTCTTATTATGAAAAAAGACTCAACTAAAGTCAATGTAAAGAATATTTTTATTTCGAACTAAGATGGCTTGAAAATGCAAGATGTAGAGAAGCTGTCCAAAATGCATTTAGGATATATGTCACAAGAACGATGCAACATCTTTGGCCCTTTCGGGCTGGAATCGTAAGACCACGTTGATAAAGTCCAACATAATCTCACCATCTTACAAAATGGTGACCAATCAAGGAGTAATTCAAATAAAGAAAGTGAAGTTACTAAAAAAGGGCCAATGAGAGTCAACTCACTAAAGAAATCCTCTCTACACATTCATCCATTAATTTTTATTCCATATTTCCTTTTTTAGCTTAACACCTCTTTTTAGCCTTTTTTCAAACTTTTTGTTTTTCCTTGTCCAGATTTGTTGTTTTTCTCAAGAATTTTCTGGGATCTAACAACATTTCCTTTCTCTCTCTCATAAAATAACCACCTCCACTCATCCTCTGTCCTTCACCGAATCATCCACTTAATCTCTTCTCCGCCTAGTTTTTATCCTTTTCACTTTATTTTTCTTTTCATAGTTTTTTCATTGACTCTCAATATGACCAAAATGTTAAACATAGCTAAGATAAAAAAGGTAATGAGCGGATATAGTATACAAACAAAAACCAAGACAAAGTACCGCGATATCACTAAGGAAATCATGTTGCCGAACATAGATTTAATCAATACACTTGAACCGTATAAAGAAGAAGAAGAGGCGAGCATCAAAAGTCATCCAAAGAATGTTTCGATCAACAGAAATGAAGGAGAACTGATCGTAGATCTGGTTGAGACTGAACAAAGAGTGAATGAAAAGGAGTACCATGGTCAAATCTATTTGGTTGCGCAAGTAACTCAATGAGGCTGGAACATCACCATCCAACTAAATTAGAAGGAAGAAAAGTAATTAAGCCGCCAAAGGATGTCCTCGATGAAGGTTCTGATCAATGGGTTAATTGTTTAATAGGTCAATTCATCGACTCTCCTCCGCCTTTTTTCGCTATAGCAAATTTCGTGAGATATCAGTGGAGTAAGTTGGGTAAGGTTGAGATTAAGTCTAATTTGAAAGGTAGTGTGGTGTTTAAATTCGAAAATCAGCAAAATTACAGTAAAGCTTTAGAAAAACTATGGCATATAAATGGTAAGCCGCTACTTCTAAGACCGTGGAAAGCAGGTATGCAATTTGATAAAATTGATATATCTAGAATTTCGATATGGGTTAAGCTAGTCAATGTTCCGATGAATTTGTGGACACAAAAAGGTTTAGGGTATGTAGAAAGTATAGTATGTGTTCCTATTCAAATGGACACGATTACGAAATCTAAAACGAGATTAGGATATGCTAGAGTTTGTGCCGAAATTGACACTAAGGAAGAATTACCAGAAAATGTTTATATAGACATAGGAATTGATGGGTTGCAAGTTCTGAAAGTGGAGTATGAATGGAAACCAATCATATGAAGTAAATGCAACATTTTTGGACATGTTGAAGGTAAATGTGTGAATACTCAGAAGGTTTGGGTCCCAAAAGCAAAATCAGTGTCTGAGAATAAAGTGGATAAAGGGAAGGAAAAAGTTGAAGAATGGAGTGTTGCTAGGAAAAACAAAAGAAATGAATATAAACAAGGAGAAACAAGCTCCATTGCTACAACAAACAAGTATGACAACTTACAACATATGGAAGAAAGTAGGATTGATCAAGATGTAACAATTTTCATCAATCATAATTCTGGAGAAGAGATTACTAGACCTCCTAATATATGAATATAGCAGTATGGAATGTGCGTGGGTTTAATAATCTCCTTAGGCAGTTGGATGTAAAGGAGTTTTTAATAAGGAATCACATGAAGGTAATTGGGCTTTTGGAAACAAAAGTTAAAGAAAACAATTATTCTTTATAAATAAGTGCGCATTTCTCACATCTTAAATGTTGCACAATTATAATAATGATGAAAGTGGTAGAGTGTGGATTTTATGGGACAAAAAACAGGTAGAAATTAATCTGGTTTATCAATCTTCTCAAGCTTTATTAATTGAGTTAAAAGTCAGTGATAGTAAAGAGGTTGTATATGTTGCTGTGGTATATGCTAGTAGTAGTGATAGTGAAAGGAGAATGTTATGGAAAGATATGGTGATATGTAGTAAAAAATATGAAAATGACAAGCTTTGTATTATGGGTGATTACAATGAAATCCTATGCATACAAGACAGATTGAATTGTACTTATCTTGAAAAATATGCATTTGAATTAAATGAATGTATAGAAGATGCACAATTGTTTGATCATAACTATGGAGGTCAGTTTTACAGATGGACTAATAAGAGTAAATGTGATCAAATCAGAGCTAGTAAGATAGATAGGGTGTTTATCAATACAAAATGGTTGGATGTCATGGCTTCTAGTGTTGTTATTCATCCTCCATGAACTTCAGATCATTGTGCAATTACAGTGAATTTGGGAGGTGTTAAGAAATGTTTTCCTAGTCAGTTTAAATTTGTTAACATTTGGGCTGAACATGATCAATTCCTTGAAACTGTTAGGAGTGCTTGGAGGGTTCAAGTGGAAGGTAATCTAATGTTTAATTTGTGTATGAGGCAGAAAAATACGAAAAATTGCATTGAAGAAGTTTAACAACACTTACTTCAGAAGGAACTCAACTGCTATAGATTCAATCAAAGCTGAACTCAATAATGTACAAACTAAGATCATGAATGGTACTGTTGATGATTGTACCCTTAATGAAGAAAAAATTCCCAGTAAGGAACTGGAGGATGCTATGTTAATTCAGCACAATATTCTCAGACAAAAAGCTAAATGCACCTTTAACAATGATATGGATTGCAACTCGGCTATCAAAAGCTAGTAGGTACTGAAGATACAAATGAAGAAGTGTGCTCCAGTACTGTTATAAAGAGGATCATAAGTTCACAATTAAATGAGGAACAAAAAGCCATATTAACTACCCCTGTATCTGATAAAGAAATCAAAGATGCTTTGTTTTCAATTAATGAAAATAAAACCCCTGGACTTGATGGATTAAACTCAGCTTTTTACAAATCTTCATGGAGTATAATTGGTGAGGATTTCACTAAAGCTATTAGGCAATGTTTAGATAATGGGAAATTACTAAATCAAGTGAATGCTACAAACATAGTATTAATACCAAAAGAAAAGAAGCCTTTAAAGGTTACAAATTCTGGCCAATTTCTTGTGTTGACACAATATATAAAACAATCTCAAGAATCATTTGCACAAGACTAAAAAAGGTACTCAGTTCTATAATTTCCCTTAATCAAGCTGCTTATGTAGGTGGTAGGTACATAAGAGATAATATTTTGGTAGCACAAGATGTTGTGTTAGGCTATGAGAAAAAAATCTGTGAACCAAAGTGCACTATCAACCTTGACTTGCAAAAGGCTTATGATAGTGTAAATTGGAAATTTTTAATCAACACATTGGATGCTTTAAATTTTCTTGCTAAATTCATTGATTGGGTTAAGATGTGTGTGTGTTCTCCAACTTATTCTGTATGTATAAATGGGGAAGTGTGTGGTTATTTTAAAGGTAAGAGAGGGTTGAGGCAAGGTGACCCTCTCTCACCCTATTTATTCGCTATATGTATGGAAGTATTTACAGGACTCTTCAATCACTTAGCAAGGAAAAAAGAGTTCAGTTAATATAAAAAATGCAAAGATATGAAGATGAATCACATTATATTTACCGATGATCTTCTTATATTCTTTGGTGCAAATATAAAGTCAACAGAGTTAGTTAAAGAGGGCTTAAACTTATTGACAAGAATCTCGGGACTTAACATCAACTATCATAAAAGTGAGATTTAATTTGGCGGCACAAATCATGATACTAAATGCAAAATATATGATATGTTAAATATCAAGATTGGGAGTATGCCGGTGAGATTTTTAGAAGTACCATTACATTCAAAAAAATAGATTGTTGAAGAAGGGAATAAACTCGTTGATAAAATATATAGCAGCATCAACAATTGGACTTCAAAACTCATATCCTATGCTGGGAGAGTTGAATTGATCAGATGCGTATTAATTAGTAAGATTTTAATTTTGGTGTAGTGCGTTTCTTCTTCCTAAACAAGTGATATATAAGTTGAATCAATTGATGAATAGTTTCTTGTGGAAAGGAAATCTGGAAGGTGCACATGGTTCTAGAATATCATGGGAGAAATTATGTATGAGAAAAGAGAATGGTGGACTAGGTATACCGCAAATAGAAGATTTATATCTAGTTTGTCTATTTTTCACCTTTTGGGGAATATACTCTCAAGAGGAGAATCTTTGGAGAAAGTGGGTAAAATGTAACATTGTTAAAGATAGGTGCATTTGGAGCTTGGAGGAAAAACAATCACACACATGGATATGGAAGAAATTAATGAAAGTTAGAGGAATTTCCTACATATTAATTTACCATAAAGTGTATGATGGTAAAGAAACATACATTATATGGGATAAGTGGGTGGATGGTTCAAGTATTCAAGAAAAACTTGGTATTGAATTAGAGAAAAACAAGTTAAATAGCAACAAGACAATTGAAGCTTGTTATGGCAGGAACAGGTGGAGATTTCCACCACGCATAGGTAAAATTCTTCCTATACTCAATAATTATAGTTGAAATCTGGTAAAGATGTTAAGATATGGAGAGAAAGCACTAATAAGGGGTTTTCATTCAAGAAAACTCTACTCTATCTAGATTCAGATGCTCATGTAGAGGAAGCAAAATGGTTTAAAATTGTCTGGGCTAAAACAAATATTCCCAGATGCGTGTTTATTTCCTGGCTTGCTTTTCAGAACAAGTTGAGTACTAAAAGAAGAATGTTAGAACGGGGTTGCGCAATAAACCCTCTATGCAGTTTTTGTAAGGCAGTAACAGAGGATCATACACACCTCTATTTTGGGTGCTCCTTAACAAAAAGAATTCTGATTAAAGTCTTAACTGTGTGTGATATTCATAATACACCTGGTGATTTTGAAGAGTTAACCGAAATGGTTTTAAAACTGACAAGTGAAGAGCATGAAATTTTAGTAAGTACTATGTTTACATCATATACTTACTTGATTTAGAGGGAAAGAAATGATCGTGAACATGGAGGTTTGGGATTAAATGAAGATCACATTAGTGGGAGAATTATACAAATGGCAAAAATAAAGTTAAAAGCTCGGAAGTTTAAAAGTAAAAGCATTGAGAAGTTAGTAGATAAACTAGATTTGGGATAAATGTTTTTTTGTAACTAGTATTTAGTTAATTTGTAATTGGATTTTGATAGTGGGCCGAGTCTAGCAATGTTATTGTAATGTTTTAAATCATTTTAAGGTATTATAATGGTGGTCCTTTGTGTGTTCTAAATAAATGCAAATAATAATCGAACCACAACCGCAAGTGTACGGTTGTCCCAAGTAGTAATTCTGATAATCAGATTCGTTCCAAGGACGGATGGTTGATCACAATGTTTATGCAAATAGCGATTGATGCACTTATGAAAATGAAAGAGGATAAATTGTTTGTTTTGGTTTTGTTTATTATAACTAAATGAAAGATAAAATAATAATGCAAGTAAAAGATAAGACGCAAGTAAAATGTATGAAAACGCAATATGAGATGTAGTACTTGAGAACGCAGGGATCCTCCTAATTTTACTTTCTAACTTATGTTGTTTAAGGGTTAAATTAGTCAATTACAATGGTCGGGATTCTAATATCCTTATACCCCCGTCAGGGTGGACTATAAGGCGATCCTAAAGTGTCACTAGTCCCGTCAGGGTAAATATGATCCACCGTTGGATGATTAAGATTTATTACCACATTGGCCCTAGGATTAACTAAGTTCGTCAGAATCAATAGTTTTTATCCTAGATTGAACAATTATTTCTGTACCTAAACCCCCCGTCAGGATGATCCATACGCCACATATATGGAATAGCTTAGATACTAATACCTAATTTTAGTTCGCGACTCTAAAATCCGTAAACATTCACAAATTGTCGAAAAGAGTAAAAGCCCTAATTTAATTTAATTTCACAGAAACCCAAATTCAACATTCATTATAAAATAAAATCAAGATTCACCCATTGTTTTGTTCTCAAGCACTAATGGAAATTTAGCTCATATTAAAATTAAAAACAAAATAAAAAGAAATGGAATTCATGTTCGTACAAAATTAAAATATAAGAAAAACCTAATTTTCGGAATCAGAATGACTACGAACGGAGCTATAGACCCACTCCAGCTCTTGTAGCTTCTCCTTTCTTCCTGCTGTAGCTTCTCTGGTGTTTTTAATCTTGTGGAAAGTGAATTGTGTGAAAAAATAGAAGTCCAGACCTCCTTTTATAAGTAAAAATTCGGACTAGGGCTTGGACCAGAAATTAAAAGCCTAATTAAATGTCCAAGCCCACTTTCTAAGCCCAAAATCCCGTAACTGATGATAGGCCTTCACTAAAACAGCTTTTCCCGATGCGTTACAACTCCGATTGACCTCATTCCAGTTGCTAAAGTTCCGTAACTCGATAAGGAATGATTTCTCTTCAAAGGTCAGCGGCTGAATCATCGCTTAAGCGCCTCGAAATCAGCAATCTATGGCCTGGAAAGTGGATTTTCAGCTCTAAAAATAATATCTTCGGGATTTGTCTTCAAGTCTTGACTCTAATTCACGATCTTTGACTTTCTCCTCGGATTCCTCTCCTAGCTAACATCTAAAACCTGTAAACTTTACACTAAAAATACCAATATTACGCGCAAAAGTTTAATAAATTAAAAATGCTAGAAATAAAAAGGTAATTCCGGATTATTGCAAATTTAGTCCAAAAGTCTATCATATTAATCAAATAAACACCAAAAATGATGTCTCCCAAGGGTCTAAAATAAGAACAATTAGGGAGACATCAAGACCCCCAACTCAAACCTTTGTCGTCCCGACAAAGCAAAACAAAATAAAATGAGGGGTAGAAGCAAACGTATAAACACATAGAAGCTAGCAAATAAACCCTAAAGCAATTCCTAAGATAAATCTCATATAGCAAACTTTAAAAATTAACATCTACATACACTAATCATGCAACATCAAACATAAATAATCTCAATCATAAAATTAAAGTCGCAATGCTTGAAGGTTACACTTGTACTCATCTCTGTATGATGGCTATAGGGTGGTCATTAATCCTAAATCGCTTTAAACGCTCCACCTAGTGTATTCCCTATCAACAGAATTATTAATTCACTATGCACTTAGGAATCACGAGGTCTTTACGGTTATAATAATGGCTTAAGGACGGTATGGATGTATATTTGGTAAATTTGAAGTGAGCTTTTGGCTCTCTCCTCACTTACCATCAACAATGTCCTCGAGCTTGAGTTAACGCTCAAAAAGATGTTCTCACTCACCCATATACGCATTAATTTAGCGTCCCATGTCTACCCACTATGAATAAGATGATTTTCAGAAAATTCCACTTTGCCGGATGTTTTATTCATTCATATTTTTCTTTTTATTTTCTTTTCTCTTTTTTCTTCTTTTTTTTTTGTACAGAGGCAAACCGGGTACCCGGTTTTGAAGAATCCGGGTTCCCGGTTCCTACTGTATGATTTTTCAAATTTTTTCATTTTTTCTTTCTTTTTCATTTTTCTTCATTCCCGGCAAAGGGTTACAAGTATATATCATCTGCAATTGTGCTACAATACAAAGCACATCGATCCCTACCCATTTAATTCCCCATATGTGGTCCCACCACCCCAAACTCAAGCTCGAGACATGTCTCAGGATTGTGATTCAAGTGCGGGTCATATGGTCATGCCTAATAATCTAAGGGATAATGGCTTATATCGTGGCTACAAAGAAAAGGCTAAAGGCTCAAAGTGGGCTAAGACGGATAATAATTAATACAAGGGATAGAAGGCTAAAAAGGCACAAATGGCTAACAAAGAACTGCCCCTATCATTTTCCTAAGTACATAGCTTGTCTTTAGTTCATATCTAGGTGGGTTCTCTACTAATTAGGATTTCACGTTCTACACACCAAACATATTCCTTGAGTACAAGCTTACTTCATTTGCATTGTTAATTAATTTTTTTCTATCAATTACCTATGTTCGCATGCAATTGTAAGTGCGTTTTATATCAATCCCTAAAGTCCACTATTTACTATCATAGATTTATCAAAAGTATGCTTAAAGGGATATTTAAAAATTTCTATAGTCAAACGCAACTCCGAAAATTATTTTATTGAAAGCAAATAAAGCAAATAACACATAAAAACTGGGATGAGGCAACGAACCCCACCCCAAACTCAAAAATGATTGAGTTTAATAGAGAAGTCCAGACCTCCTTTTATAATAAGAAAAACGGATTAGGGCTTGGACCAGAAATTAAAAGCCTAATTAAATGTCCAAGCCCACTCTTTAAGCCCAAAATCCCGTAACTGATGACAGGCCTCCACTAAAACTGCTTTTCCCGATGCGTTACAACTCCGATTGACCTCATTCCAGTTGCTAAAGTTCCGTACTTCGATAAGGAATGTTTTCTCTTCAAAGGTCAGCGGCTCAATCAGCTCTTAAGTCCCTCGAAAACAGCAATCAAGGGCCTGGAAAATGGATTTTCAGCTCTAAAAATAAAATCTTCGGGATTTCTCTTCAAGTCTTGACTCTATCTTTTGATCTTTGACTTTATCTTCGGATTCCTTTCCTAGCTAACATCTAAAAACCTGTAAACTTTACACTAAAAATACCAATATTACGCGCAAAAGTTTAATAATTCAAAAATGCTAGAAATAAAAAGGGAAATCCGAATTATTGCATATTTCATTCAAAAGTATATCGAATTAATTAAATAAACACCAAAAATGATGTCTCCTAAGGGTCTAAAATAAGAACAATTAGGGAGACATCAAGACCCCCAACTCAAACCTTTGTCGTCCCGACAAAGCAAAACAAAATAAAATGAGGGGTAGAAGCAAACGTATAAACACATAGAAGCTAGCAAATAAACCCTAAAGCAATTCCTAAGATAAATCTCATATAGCAAACTTTAAAAATTAACATCTACATACACTAATCATGCAACATCAAACATAAATAATCTCAATCATAAAATTAAAGTCGCAATGCTTGAAGGTTACACTTGTACTCATCTCTGTATGATGGCTATAGGGTGGTCATTAATCCTAAATCGCTTTAAACGCTCCACCTAGTGTATTCCCTATCAACAGAATTATTAATTCACTATGCACTTAGGAATCACGAGGTCTTTACGGTTATAATAATGGCTTAAGGACGGTATGGATGTATATTTGGTAAATTTGAAGTGAGCTTTTGGCTCTCTCCTCACTTACCATCAACAATGTCCTCGAGCTTGAGTTAACGCTCAAAAAGATGTTCTCACTCACCCATATACGCATTAATTTAGCGTCCCATGTCTACCCACTATGAATAAGATGATTTTCAGAAAATTCCACTTTGCCGGATGTTTTATTCATTCATATTTTTCTTTTTATTTTCTTTTCTCTTTTTTCTTCTTTTTTTTTTGTACAGAGGCAAACCGGGTACCCGGTTTTGAAGAATCCGGGTTCCCGGTTCCTACTGTATGATTTTTCAAATTTTTTCATTTTTTCTTTCTTTTTCATTTTTCTTCATTCCCGGCAAAGGGTTACAAGTATATATCATCTGCAATTGTGCTACAATACAAAGCACATCGATCCCTACCCATTTAATTCCCCATATGTGGTCCCACCACCCCAAACTCAAGCTCGAGACATGTCTCAGGATTGTGATTCAAGTGCGGGTCATATGGTCATGCCTAATAATCTAAGGGATAATGGCTTATATCGTGGCTACAAAGAAAAGGCTAAAGGCTCAAAGTGGGCTAAGACGGATAATAATTAATACAAGGGATAGAAGGCTAAAAAGGCACAAATGGCTAACAAAGAACTGCCCCTATCATTTTCCTAAGTACATAGCTTGTCTTTAGTTCATATCTAGGTGGGTTCTCTACTAATTAGGATTTCACGTTCTACACACCAAACATATTCCTTGAGTACAAGCTTACTTCATTTGCATTGTTAATTAATTTTTTTCTATCAATTACCTATGTTCGCATGCAATTGTAAGTGCGTTTTATATCAATCCCTAAAGTCCACTATTTACTATCATAGATTTATCAAAAGTATGCTTAAAGGGATATTTAAAAATTTCTATAGTCAAACGCAACTCCGAAAATTCTTTTATTGAAAGCAAATAAAGCAAATAACACATAAAAACTGGGATGAGGCAACGAACCCCACCCCAAACTCAAAAATGAGCCGTGTCCCCACGACTCGAAAAGACTCAATAAAGCATATAAACTAATATACACTAAGAGGAAAGTTTAGAAAACGTATCTTAACCAGCGCGAGGCTGGTTATCGGTGTTGCGTTCTGGACCTTTATCTCGCGTAACAGCATCATAAATCGCGTTTTGAAGTGTATTTACACCTAGGATTAAATTTCGAAGCAGGTCCAATTCTTTTGTAACGTTTCCCAAGGTAGCAATCATCCTCTCCTGATTCTCTTCCAACACCTGAATCTTTGATTCCAACTCAGGTACAGTTTTCGCTTTCTTTGATTGAGGAGTTCTAGGACTTCTTGTAGTTCGCGTTGCTTCTTCATGGATGTTCTTGATTGTGCTCAAAGCTATACTCACACCAACTGAAACAGTATCAATATCTGCGTCCTTACGCGGAATCTTTGCGTCTAGACACAACTGAGTAATAGTACAAGGAAACTTCAGATTTTGTTGTTTCATTGGTGATTTCGCGAACTCCATGATTGTATCATGAATGATCCTAGCAACATCAAACGGTTTCTCCTCCAAAATACACTTAATAACAAATATGTGCTCTTTCTTCAACTCGGAAGTGTGTTTAATACCAAAGAAAGTGGGTATTATGAAACGAGACCAAACCTTCGCACGAGGTGTCAAACTACTGCTGTAAAACTGTCCAGGATACCTTTCACCTTCAGGAATTGGGCTAGTCCCATTAATAAGCACGGTCCCCCAAAGGGATTCAAAATCAAAAGAAGGGTCATTAAGAGTTTCTTGGAAGCGGCATGTTCCAGAAAAGTTGGGTAGTTTCAATGATTTCCGAATATGTTCAATAGAGAAAGGAACTACCTTTTTGCGGATATCAATGGCATCATGTGAGGTAGCTAAACCTTCGTAAAATTCTCGCACAAAAGTAGGAATGTACTCAAGCTTCCTTTCTTGTAACTCTTTCCAACCAAACTTAGCACATGTCACAGCATATTCCTTGTAATCACTACTCATAATACCCTTAGGAAAATTCGTCTCCTCACCAAATTTCAAAAATTCAATTCTTTCACGAACCTGAGTATTCCAACAAGTGTAGACCCTCTTAGGCTTGTGGGCCCACATCTTCATACGCGGAAGTTTCGTAACGGGTGCTTCCGGAATCTCTTGTTCAGTTTCTTTCTCAATGTTCTTCGCAAGTTCCTCGTCTGGTTCCTTCTCACTTTCAATCTCATCAATCAATCTTCTCTTTAGACCTGTGATTTCTTTTCTGTTAGAACCAAGCTTAACTTCGTCAATTTTTCGTTTAGGACGCGAATCAGGAATCTCAATAGCTTGATCTTGTGAACCACCAATGGTGGTCTTTCTTCTAGGAGCAGTTCTTCGGAAATCACCGATTCTGTTAGTCATCTCTTTTCACCCCAAACTCAAAACTTCAAATAATGAAAAACTTGGGGAAAAGTTTAGAATTTTGATGTTTTGAGGTTTAAGAATTTAAGAACTAGGTGAAATATGAGATGGGTCGTGGTTAATTTGTATGGGAGAAGAAAGAATTGGGTTTAATTTAAGGAATTGGGTGAGGAAGAATCTTGGGAAAAACTAAGGATTTGATGATATTTTGGAGAGGAGGTGAGTTGATCTTATGTTTTTGTGGTGAAAGAGGGTAGGATTTGATGATATATAGTGTTTTGGATGATGAATTTCGGAGGTGGGGAGGCTATTGGTGCGTTTTAGGTAAAGACTTGGAAAAGAGGCTAAGAACTAGGTTAAAACACCTCAAAAACCGACTTTCACAGCTTCAAAACCGGGTTCCCGGATTTGGAAAACCGGGTCCCCGGTTCCGCGTCGCTGTGACGGCGCGGAAAAATAATTGTGGACTTTTTTTTTTTTTTTTTTTTTTTTTTTTTTTTTTTTTTTGAAAACGCACCAAAACGCTGGACCCCAAGACGCTGGGTCAGGGATTCTGCTCGCCGAAACCGGGTACCCGGTTTTGTGGAATGCGGGTTCCCGGATTTTCTCGATGGCGCGAATGAAAACGCGCCAAAACGCAGCACCCTGAAACGCTGGACCAGAAAATTTCACCAACAGCAGCTCCGAAACCGGGTACCCGGTTCTGCCAAATGCGGGTACCCGGATTTGTGTCGATGGCGCGAATCAAAACGCACGAAAACGCAAGCCACCAAGACGCTGGGTCAGGGAATTTCAGAAATTACAGCACCAAAACCGGGTACGCGGTTCTGTGGAATGCGGGTTCCCGGTTTCTCCTGGACATCCAACCTCTTTTTCTTCAGTTTTCGCCAAATCGACCCCAAACTCAAGTCCTTTTTACCCCTGAAATCATCAAAAACAACTACCCTTCCTCATTTCTTAATAAAAACAATAAAATTACGAAAATCAGACTAATCTAAATTGCAAAAATAGAAAAAAAACTCAGCTAATATACAAGTAATTGGCTTTTGTTTAACGTCGTTAAGCTCGACGGGTTACCTCACGCTTCTAAGGACTCTCGAGGAGATACATGACCTCCCCGGGATGTGGATCTTCCGAGCGATTGGTATCTTCACCTCCATGGTATAACTTTAGTCTGTGACCGTTAACCATAAAGGTACGGTTCTCTAGTGGGTGTTCTATTTCTATCGCCCCATGAGGTGTAACTTTGGTCACTATGTATGGACCTGACCACTTGGATCTTAACTTACCCGGAAAATTGCTGAACTTTGAATTATACTTTAATACTTTTTGCCCCACTTCAAAGTTCTTTGGACGAATCCGATTGTCATGCCATTTCTTTGTATTTTCTTTGTAAAGTTTAGCATTTTCATAGGCATGCAATCTGAATTCGTCAAGTTCATTAAGCTTCATCATACGATTCTTTCCGGCTAAGATAGGATCTAAGTTCAACTGCGCAATCGCCCAATAGGCACCCATTTCAAGCTCTAAAGGTAAGTGACAAGCCTTACCATACACCATACGATAGGGAGATGCACCAACTGGAGTCTTAAACGCAGTACGATAGGCCCACAGCGCATCATCTAACTTCATTGACCAATCTTTTCTTGTAGGACCAACGGTTTTCTCTAGGATTGATTTGACTTCACGATTCGAAACTTCAGCTTGACCATTGGATTGTGGATGATATGCAGTAGATACACGGTGTCTAACTCCATATTTCTCTAGAATAGTCTTCAGATATTTATTAACGAAATGAGATCCTCCATCGCTAATAATCACTCTAGGTGTGCCATGTCTAGTGAAAATATGTGACTTCAAGAACTTAATCACCACTCGTGAATCATTAGTAGGTAAAGCCACCGCTTCTACCCACTTAGACACATAATCAACAGCTAATAAGATATAGAGGTTACCATTTGAAGGAACGAAAGGACCCATAAAGTCTATGCCCCACACATCGAATATCTCAACCTCTAACACATTATTACGCGGCATCTCATCCCTCTTGGATATGTTTCCGGTAAACTGGCATCTCGTACAATTCTTAACATATTCATGACAATCTTTTATAAGAGAAGGCCAGTAAAAACCTGATTGAAATACCTTTGCAGCAGTTCTGTCTCCTTTAAAATGTCCTCCATATAATGAATCATGGCATCCAGCTATAATGGCTTGAGTCTCTTCCCTTGCTACACATCTTCGTATCATTTGGTCAGCACAAACTTTATAGAGGAACGGATCCTCCCAAAAGAACTGTCTAGCACGATGAGCTAACCTTTTTCTTTCTTGATAAGTAGAACCTTCAGGAAAAACACCACTCACCACTAAATTCGCAATATCTGCATACCACGGAGCCTCATAATCTCGAACAACGAATAGACTCTCATCAGGAAACTCTTCTCTAACTGCTTCAGTACCACTATTCATCTCTGAACCCTCTAAACGCGATAGATGATCTGCAACCTGATTCTCACAACCCTTTCTATCTTTGATCTCTAAATCGAACTCTTGAAGCAATAACACCCATCTGATTAACCTTGGTTTCGCATCTTTCTTCTCCATAAGAAATCTAATCGCGGAATGATCTGTATAAACAATAACTTTCGCTCCAAGAAGATAAGAGCGAAATTTGTCAAACGAATATACAACTGCTAGCAACTCTTTTTCTGTAACTGTGTAATTAATCTGAGCACCACTAAAAGTTTTACTAGCATAGTAAATCGAATGAAAAACCTTCTCTTTCCTCTGTCCTAATACAGCTCCCATACACAAATCACTCGCATCACACATAACCTCAAACGGTAAATTCCAATCTGGAGGTAACACTATAGGAGCAGAAATAAGCTTTTCTTTGATTGCTTTGAAGGCCGCTAAACAAGCTTCATCAAAAAGGAATTTGCAATCCTTCTCGAGTAAGTTGCATAGTGGTTTAGCAATCTTAGAAAAATCTTTAATAAAACGCCTATAAAAGCCAGCATGGCCAAGAAAACTCCTTACCCCTTTAACAGAAACAGGAGGGGGAAGAGTTTTAATTACCTCGATCTTCGCTCTATCAACCTCTAAACCAACACTCGAAACTTTGTGACCCAGAACAATACCTTCGCGAACCATGAAGTGACACTTCTCCCAGTTGAGCACCAAATCTGTTTCCTTGCATCTCACTAACACTTTCTCCAAGTTATCCAAACATATATCAAAATCATCACCAAACACGGAGAAATCATCCATGAACACTTCAAGGAAATTATCTATCATGTCCCAGAAGATGGCCATCATACACCTTTGAAAAGTAGCGGGAGCGTTACACAATCCAAATGGCATTCTGCGATATGCAAAAGTACCAAATGGACATGTAAAGGTAGTCTTATGTTGATCTTCTGGAGCCACGTAAATCTGATTGTACCCAGAGTAACCATCCAAGAAGCAATAGTACTCTCTTCCGGCTAGTTTATCTAACATTTGATCGATGAAGGGTAAAGGGAAATGATCTTTTCTGGTGGCCTTGTTCAGCTTTCTGTAATCCATGCAAACTCTCCATCCAACTACCGTTCTTGAAGGAATCGCCTCATTTTTGTCATTAAGAATTGTTGTTATTCCTCCCTTCTTCGGTACACACTGAACTGGGCTCACCCATTCACTACTCGAAATGGGATAGATAATCCCCGCATCTAAAAGCTTAATCACCTCCTTCTTCACCACATCCTTCATGGCTGGCATTAATCTTCTCTGACCTTCAACTGAGCGTGCATTAACATCTTCTAGTATGATTTTGTGTTGACAATAGGATGGACTAATGCCTTTGATATCAGCAATTGTCCAACCTATTGCTTCTTTGTTGGCTCTTAACACACGCAACAGTTTATCCTCTTGAGGACCTGTTAAATTAGCTGAAACAATAACAGGTAGAGTTTCATTAGTACCCAAATAAGCATACCTCAAGTGTGTTGGCAATGGTTTTTCTTCCAACTCCGGAGGAGATTCAATTGAAGGTTTCTTTTTAGGAATAATCTCCCCCGGTTCTCTCACAGGTTCATAGGCAAGACGCCTATACTTCGGATTTTCAGAATTGAGAGCTGCCACTGTTTCTGTAAGCTCCTCCATCATCTCAGGTGAATCTAATGTCAAAGCAGCCTGCAAGATATCATCAAAATTTAAACAATTAAATACCTCTTGCGATGCTTGCTCTACTACATCCATTCTGAAGCAATCTTCCTGAGAGTCTGGGAATTTCATGGCTCGAAATACATTGAATTTCACTTCCTCATCTTGTATCCTCATCGTTAATTCGCCATTCTCTACATCGATCAATGTCCTCCCTGTAGCTAGGAAGGGTCTACCCAAAATAATGGGGACATTTCTATCTGCATTGTATTCAAGAATTACGAAATCAACAGGAAATATAAGTGTACCTGCCTTAACAAGGACATCCTCAATGCGGCCTTCAGGATGAGCAAGAGACCTGTCCGCCATTTGCAAGACCATAGAGGTAGGTCTTGCGTTTCCAATTTTAAGCTTATCAAAGACTGACTTGGGCATCAAGTTGATGCTTGCCCCCAAATCGCATAGTGCCTTTCCCTTCCATTCTTCTCCAATCGATATGGGAATCGTGAAACTCCCCGGATCAACTAACTTCGGAGGTAATTTACTCTGACAAATCGCACTACACTCTTCAGGAAGGCCAATCATCTCATTATCACAGTAGGGCCTTTTGTTAGTGAGGGCCCTCTTTAAAAACTTCGTATACTTAGGAATATCTCGAATCGCCTCAAGTAACGGAATATTAATACTTAGACCCCTTACCCTATTAAAGAATTTCTGAAAATCACCCAAGTCACCCTTTTTCTGAACTCGTGATGGAAACGGTGGTGGAGGGCGATTGCTCACAATTTCATCTCTCTTTTTCGGGATTTCTCTTGGTCTTTCTATTTCTTCAACCTCACTATCTTTCTCATTCTCTTTCTCTTTCTCACCCCCTTCCTTTTCTTTTCTTGGAACTTCTTTCTCTTTCATAACGGGAAAAGGAGGTGGAAGGAGGTTCTTACCACTTCTTAATGTAACAGCCTTGCAATCTTCACGTTGTGTTGGATTTTCCGTATCGCTTGGAAGTTGTCCTTGTGGACGTTGATTGAGCTGTTTACTGATTTGACTCAGCTGATTCTGGAACATCTTCATATTTGCTTCAGCTGCATTTTGTCTTTCTATTGCAGCGTTCTGACGTTCTATTGCTGCGTTCTGACGTTCCATCGCTTGTGCTTGTAGAGCAATCAAATTTTCAACAGTTTTCTGAAGGGTGAGTACCCCTTCTTGTGGATGTGCAGGTAAAGCTTTCTGGTTTAGCATTTCATCGTAAGTATTCTGAGGAGCTTGTCTTGGTACATAAGTATTCTGATTCTGTCCTCCTTGATAATTGTTTTGTGGTCTAGGATTATAGTTATTACCTTGGGGACGCGGCTGATACGCATATGTAGGATTGGCTGCCCCATTAGGATTCGAATATTGAAACCCAGGATGGTTTCTGTTAGGTTGATATCCATTACCACTCGAATTAAAATTACCTCTGTTGGACATAAAATTCACTGATTCTTGATTATTCGGACAACTTTCCTCATCATGATCATCTACCTTACAAATCGAACACATATACACCTCTTGTGCAGCATGCACAGCTACCTTCTTACCCGAAAATCCTTCTTTCACAGCTAGAGTAAGCTGCTTCAATTGTTGCTCTATAGTATTCTGGATCTTATTTTCAAACGTAGCAAATTTCTCTTCAATGTCAACATTATTCACTCCCTTGACTGGTGTTCTTACTGAGCTCCACCCAACTTCATTCTTGACTGTTCTTTCTAAAATAATTTTGGCATGAGCGGGTTGAACTTGAAGAAAACCTGCTCCACATAGCGTATCCAACTTCTCTCTCGAAATTCCATCAAGGCCTCTATAAAAGATCTTTAACTGTTGTTGTTCTGAGAAGCCATGATTAGGAACTTTACGCAAACACATCTGAAATCTTGTCCAACTCCTTCCCACAGTTTCCTCATACTCTTGACGGAATTGTGTCAATTCTAGCTCAGCATCTAACCTCATGTTACTTGGGTAATACATGTCAAAGAAAGCAACTTCTAATTGGTCCCAGTTAGTAATCTTCGTAGGATCTTGCGTATCGTGCCATTCACTTGCTCCATCAATGACAAAGAATTTGAAAGCAGCAAAATACATCTGTTCTCTTGAAACCCCTTGTGTGATATAAGAATCACATATCTGTTTGAATTTTTGAACCGCTCTAAGAGGATCTTCCGATGGTCTTCCGCGAAAATTTCCAAAGTTTTGGAACTGAGCTAGCATACCCGAATCTGGACGGAATCTCGGAACATTAATATCTGGAGCACCTACTCCTATAGCTGGAGCACGGAATGGAACTTCTGGAGGGCCATTAGTGAACCACGGATCATGATTCATCACTATCTGGACTGGAGGATTAGGATTTAGTGGTGGAACTTGAGGAATAACGCCTGGAGCTAAAGGTTGGCCATTTGCATCTAACTGGCCTTGCCCATTCTGTTGACCTTGAATAACGATATTCTCCATTCTGTTACTTAATTCTTCTACTTCTAAAGCTTCTTGTTCTCTTCTTCTTCTGTTTGCAAGTCTGATCAACGATTCTGGATTACTAAGGATCGGAGGTGTTGGCTCTAGATCCTTGAATAGCCTTCTTCGCATACACCAAACCTAAAAACCTGAAAAAGCTAACAAACAAAAAGCGTAAAACTGATAAAATAAAATAAATGCACTTATCACTAAAGGATAAACACCGTGGTCACACGCTACCGTCCCCGGCAGCGGCGCCAAAAACTTGGTGGTCCTTTGTGTGTTCTAAATAAATGCAAATAATAATCGAACCACAACCGCAAGTGTACGGTTGTCCCAAGTAGTAATTCTGATAATCAGATTCGTTCCAAGGACGGATGGTTGATCACAATGTTTATGCAAATAGCGATTGATGCACTTATGAAAATGAAAGAGGATAAATTGTTTGTTTTGGTTTTGTTTATTATAACTAAATGAAAGATAAAATAATAATGCAAGTAAAAGATAAGACGCAAGTAAAATGTATGAAAACGCAATATGAGATGTAGTACTTGAGAACGCAGGGATCCTCCTAATTTTACTTTCTAACTTATGTTGTTTAAGGGTTAAATTAGTCAATTACAATGGTCGGGATTCTAATATCCTTATACCCCCGTCAGGGTGGACTATAAGGCGATCCTAAAGTGTCACTAGTCCCGTCAGGGTAAATATGATCCACCGTTGGATGATTAAGATTTATTACCACATTGGCCCTAGGATTAACTAAGTTCGTCAGAATCAATAGTTTTTATCCTAGATTGAACAATTATTTCTGTACCTAAACCCCCCGTCAGGATGATCCATACGCCACATATATGGAATAGCTTAGATACTAATACCTAATTTTAGTTCGCGACTCTAAAATCCGTAAACATTCACAAATTGTCGAAAAGAGTAAAAGCCCTAATTTAATTTAATTTCACAGAAACCCAAATTCAACATTCATTATAAAATAAAATCAAGATTCACCCATTGTTTTGTTCTCAAGCACTAATGGAAATTTAGCTCATATTAAAATTAAAAACAAAATAAAAAGAAATGGAATTCATGTTCGTACAAAAATAAAATATAAGAAAAACCTAATTTTCGGAATCAGAATGACTACGAACGGAGCTATAGACCCACTCCAGCTCTTGTAGCTTCTCCTTTCTTCCTGCTGTAGCTTCTCTGGTGTTTTTAATCTTGTGGAAAGTGAATTGTGTGTAAAATAGAAGTCCAGACCTCCTTTTATAATAAGAAAAACGGATTAGGGCTTGGACCAGAAATTAAAAGCCTAATTAAATGTCCAAGCCCACTCTTTAAGCCCAAAATCCCGTAACTGATGACAGGCCTCCACTAAAACTGCTTTTCCCGATGCGTTACAACTCCGATTGACCTCATTCCAGTTGCTAAAGTTCCGTACTTCGATAAGGAATGTTTTCTCTTCAAAGGTCAGCGGCTCAATCAGCTCTTAAGTCCCTCGAAAACAGCAATCAAGGGCCTGGAAAATGGATTTTCAGCTCTAAAAATAAAATCTTCGGGATTTCTCTTCAAGTCTTGACTCTATCTTTTGATCTTTGACTTTATCTTCGGATTCCTTTCCTAGCTAACATCTAAAAACCTGTAAACTTTACACTAAAAATACCAATATTACGCGCAAAAGTTTAATAATTCAAAAATGCTAGAAATAAAAAGGGAAATCCGAATTATTGCATATTTCATTCAAAAGTATATCGAATTAATTAAATAAACACCAAAAATGATGTCTCCTAAGGGTCTAAAATAAGAACAATTAGGGAGACATCATATAACCTATGTTGGGCTTAATGCTTAAAAGTTCTAGAGTTGTAAGGACATTGGAATGTTGATTTTCATATTAATATAATTTGATTTGATGATAAAAAAAAGAGAAATTACTAAATTAATCGAATCACTTTCGGGAAATGGAAGAATCATTCTGGACGGATAGAGCTCGTGACCTTTGGATTAAAAAAGGCAATAAAAATACCAAGTATTTCTATGCTAAAACTCTTAAGTGAAGGAAAATTAATGGAATCTATAACCTCATGATTGACAATGATAATTGAACTGGTAATCCCAAGACCATCAACAATACTATAAGGGAATACTACTTCAATTTATTCAAACAAGATAAGGTTGTTAATATTGAGGAGGTCGTGAAGCATACTTCGAATAAATTTTTGACTCAAATGAATGATACACTCACCAAACTCCCTGACTTGGAGAAAGTTAAGGACTCAATTTTCAATATGTCAGGATCAAAAGAATCGAGTCCGGATGGATACCAAGTAATTTTTATCAAGAGTTTTGTGATATTCTCAAAGAGGATTTAGTCAACCTTATCTCGGATTTCTTTAATTTCAACACTCCTTTACATAAGATAAATGATACCCTCATTACTCCAATACCAAAAGGATATTTTCAAGAGACCATTAAAGATTTTAGTCCAATTGCGTGCATCAACTTTATTTGTGACATTATTTCTAAAATCTTAGCTACAAGATTACAACCTTTCATGAATGACATTATATCGCCTACTCAATCTGCGTTTATCAAAGGTAGAAGTATTTAAGATAATATATGTATCGCACAAGAAGTCTCTTACATTCTTAATACAAAACGGAAGTCCAAGAAACATTACGCGGTCGTAAAAATCGACTTGACAAAATCATATGACCAAGTCAATTTGGATTTCCTTCTTGAGACACTCAAAAGTCTCGGTTTCTCTGAGATATGAAGGAATTGGATTTACAATTGTATCTCATCGGTCTCCTTCCAAATTAAAGTAAACGGTCAAAGGCTTGAAAAGATTTGTCCAAGCCAAGGCATTAGACAAGGAGACCCTCTCTCTGCTTCTTTTCTCCCTTCTTACAGAAAGTCTCATCAGTCTAATCAATATCAATGTCGGGAAGGGAAAATCAAATACATTTCAATCACCAGACAATGTCCAAAACTCACACACCTTCTCTTTTTAGACGACACACTCTTCTTTATTAGCATCAACAAATAAGAAATCAATACTTTCAAAGATACTCTTGAAGAATACTATTTGACTTCTGGTTAGAAGATTAATCTCAACAAATCCGCTATCTTGGTTAGTAAAAATACCCCCGAGGATGTTAGCAAGGATCTTTCTCTTGATGTTAACATTGGCCTAAGTAATTCTCTTGGTAAATATCTGGGTCTACCTCTATCGCTTAAGAGAGCCACAACGGAGAATCTAAATTACATCAAGGATAAACTATTATCAATTCTTCTAGTTGGATCTCAAATATTCTCTCACATGGGGGCAAAAAAAGTCCTTATTAATTCGTTCTTCAACCCATCCCAAACTACGCCATGTCAACTTTTGAATATCCAAAGACTCTATGCAAGAAATTGTCGGGAATTATCTCAAAAGTTTGGTGGGAATCTAAAGAGAAAAATAGAATTCACTGGATTGCGTGGGATAGCCAGATCTAAATATATTGGAGGTATTGGTTTTAGAGATTTTCAGGAAAAATAAACTTGGCTCTCCTAGCTAATAAAGCATGGAGAATTATCAACAATCTGGATTCTCTTTTTTCCAAGGGCTTTGAAAGGCATTTATTGTCCATAAAATAAACTTTTTGAAGCTAAACTCGCAAAAAAAAAAAAAAGATCCTGGAGCTGGGCAAGTATTTTTAAAAGTATCTAAATTCTCAAAAAATACTCTTTCTGGAAAATTGGTAAAGGTCTTAATACTAACATCTGGGACCAAAATTGGATTGGAAAAGGCCACTTCTTGGACAAACCAGAGAACTGTAACCTCAAGGTAGTTTGCGAGTTATACAATAAAGATATGTTGGATTAGAACTCAGATCACTTAAATAGAATATCTCCTCCACATATTGTGAATGAAATTAAAATAATACTGATTCTCCAGTTGGATAAAGAGGATAAACTTATCTGGCCTCTTACAAAAAGTAGAATGTACTTTACTAAATCCGGATACCACGCTCTGATTAACGAGAGTTATTTATGGAACCCATTTGGCACTCTAACATCCCATCAAAAGTGAGAAATTTTGGATGGAAAGTTTGTAATGGAGCCATCCCCATAAAGAGTAACCTCTACAGGAAAAAATGAGTTCATGATACTAATTGTGAGTGGTGCAAGTCGGAAAAATAGAACATTGAGAATCTTTTCTTTAAATTCTCGTTCAGTATCAACGTTTGGGCTGAATCCACATTACAAATCAAGATCGACAGAGACTCAAACATTTCTTTTGTAGAATGATTTCTTGAAACCATTGACAAATACACTTCTAATGGGTGGGATAAGAAGGTCATCACAGCCTACTTACTCTGAACAATTTGGAATATTTGGAAAGCAAAAATGAAGGGACTTTTCGAAAACAAAATTTTGTTAGTCTATGAAATCATTATATCTACTAATACTATTATCTCTGATATGTTTAGCTCAAACACCCGCGAGAGTAACTGCAACAATATGTCTCTAGGAAAAAAGAGAGTAGTAATGACCAAGGAAATCCCATTCTTAATAACGATGCTGACCTCATTTGGTTAAGTGATACATCTTTTGTTAAAGAATTTGAACCTACAGTTGTTGCGTCAATAGGTGTTGACTCTAAGGGAGAGATCACACACAAGATCGCTTGAAGATGTTTTATAAAATTTACTATTGAAGCCAAAATTTGGGCACTCGTTTTGGCCATGAGACCAGTCGTTGTCTCGGTCTCTAGAGTAGTTCATTCTACTATGATAATCTTGAGTTTATTCAAGGTATTCATAAAAAGTCTGGCCTTCACGGGAGCTTTCAGTCTCTACTTTCCATATTTATGAAATGGCTAACCTGTGTCCCCTTTTGGAAAGTCGCATATATAAACAGAAGTTTTAACGATACTATTGACGCGCTCGCCAAATGTACCCGACGCAGCATTAACCTCTCACAATGGCATGACTTCTCCCTTGTAAATTCATTTACTTTTTAGTCAAGAATTTGTTATAAATATATGATCTATTTGGTTCTATTTGACAAAAAAAGAAATTAACTTAAAAAGAAAACCAAAACCTAAAATATAATTTTAATATAATATAGAATTTTATGGTATAATTTTTACATAATATAGGGACATAATTATAATTATAAAGTAAAAAAAATGTCTAACTTATTGTTTATTTCCAATTTAGTTTTTTAACCATTCAATATTAATATTAGGTAATGCATTCAACAATTTAATATTTCATTATTTAAAAAAAAGAACGTTTTATTTATGAAAAGTTTGCACACTAAGGGGGTGTTTGTTTGCACTTAATGAGATCTTAATTTGATTTATTAAGACATTGGATCAATAAGACTGTTTGTTTTTCTTAACCAATTCAGATTTGAATGGCTCTTAACTAGTCTGTTTCATTAAGATTTCAAACTAAGTATGAATCATTCAAACACTGCCTCTTAATAGAATAAGTTCTACTCAGCTATTCATTCAACATTCAGTGCTTATTACTTAAAAAAACAAACGACACCTAAGTTTATATAGTTACACACAAAAAACATGTACATAGTGGGGTTACAAATAAACCAACCTCCCCTCGTCCATCTTGATTCAATTAGAAAAGTTGTAGCAATGACTTGGACGAAACATCCACAATCGCGTCAAAAAAAAAAACAAAACATCCACAATCAAAATAGAGGACCCTAACCTCGTTTACGAAGCAATGCAATCCGATATTTGGACGGTTAGAACATCATTCCTCTATTATATTCATAAAAATGAGTTTGGACCCTAGAGGAACCAAGCTTTGGAGAGGAGATTGAAAATACTCCTTCCTCGACTTAGGCCATCAAAACCTGTTACGAGCTGTCAAAATTTCACAACTGCGCCTGCAGGTTCAGAATTAACATCCACAACCTCATCTCTTGCACAACCACAACTCTAACTTAAGGATCAGATTGGGCTACTGTCGTAAGAAATGAAATCCTTCAGCTCTAACTTTCTCCTTTGCCTTTTTGCTCTGACTTGTAATTGAAAAATAATGAAGCGTATGTAAAACAGAGGTCTAAAGTTCTATTTATACTAGAGAATTTGGATTGGGCTTTTTACTTAAGGATAATAAGTTAAATGAGTAAAAACCCAAGTTCAAATCAGAAATCCCGTAACTGCTGCACAGTCTGTATTAAAACGGCTTTAACTTTTGCATCTCATATTAAATTACCTGATACCAATCCTCAAATCTTTCTAACTCAAAGGTGCAACTTTCCCTTTCAGACCTCCAGACCTGAATCAGTGCTGAAGTGGCTCGAAATTATAAATTAGTTACAGCTTTCCAGTGTTTCCTCTCTATTAGTCAACTATTCGGGTAATCGTTTCTTGATTTTGACCTCTCCGCTTGATCTAGGACTTTAATTCTCACTTATACTCCTTGTCTTGGTGCTCTATAACATCCACAGACCTAAGAACTTTATACTTAAAACAAAAAAATTAATGCACAAAAGCTCTAAAAATGCAAATAACATAATTCCAAGGGTAGAAAGTGTAATATATCAAATTAAGCATAAAAGTCTATCAAATAATTCTATCATTTACCTAAAATGATGTCTTCTAAGGGAATATATTTAGAACAAAACGGGAGACATCAAGACCCTAAACCCAAATTTTTGTCGTCCCGACAAAGTAAATGAAACAAAGGCCTTAGGTGAAATGCAAAAATTCAGAGTCTAGTGAATAACATCCAAAGCATAAACTAAAACAAATCTCATATAGTATGACCTAGGAATTAATATACACATACACATGTAATGAAAAAATCAAACAAAAATAATATCAATCCAAAATTAATATGACAATGCTAGAAGGTTACACTTACTACTTATCTCAAGATGGTGGCTATAGGGTGTTCATCGATCCTTACTCGCTTTGAACGCTCCACTTAGCTTACTCCCTATTAGCTGAATTATCAATCCACTATGTATCTAGGAACCACATGGACTGTATAGTTTTAGCATAGGCTTAGGGACGGTATGATATGTATATTTGGTAAATTTGAAGTGAACTTTTGGCTCTCTCCTCACTTACCAGCAACAACTGTCCAAGAGTTTGAGCTTACACTTGAATATGTTCTCACTCAATGCATTTGACGCACTAATTTAGCATCCCAAAATTCACCCAATAAGCACTAAAGATGATTTCTAAATTTCCACTTTGCTGATTACTTTATTTTTCATTTATTTTTCCCCTTTTTTTCCACAGTTGATGAACAGGTTCCCGGCTGTCTTCTGCTTTGACAACCTATATATATATATATTTCAAAGACCCTGACAAAGGGTTACAAATAATGTACCATCAACAATTGTGCATAAATACAAACACATACAAATCCCTCCAAATGTAATTTCCCAATAGTGAAGGCCACCACCCCAAACCCAAGCTCAAGACAAGAAGTCTCAGGATTGTGATTCAAGTGAGGGTCATATGGAAATGCCTAATAAACTAAGTGGATGTGAGCTTATATCGTTGCGGCAAAAGGAAGGCTTAAAGGCTAAAAATGGGGCTAAGAATGATAATATTAATCACGGGATAGAAGTCTAAATAGTCTCAAATGACTATCAAAGAACTGCCTCTATCATTTTCCTAGTTACATAGCTTGCCTCTAGTTCATACCTAAGTGGGTTCTCTACTCATTTAGATCTCACTTTCTAAGAACCACTCATTTTTCTTATGTACAAGTTTACTTCTTTTGCATTGTTAGTTAATTTTTCCTATCAATTACCTAATGCTTGCATGCAATAAAAGTGCGTTTTATACTAACTCCTAAGGTATACTATTTTCTATCATAAATTCATAAAAATCATGCCTAATTGGGACATTTAAAATACTCTACAGTCAAACACAACCCTTAAATTAATTTTATTTAAAGCAGTGAAACAAATAACACATAAAAATTGGGATGAGGGAACGAACCCCACCCCAAACTCAAAAATGATTTGTGTCCCCACGACTCGAAAAGACTTAATAAAGCAAATAAAATAATATACACTACTAAATGAGAAAAGGGAGGAGGAAACATATTTGGATCGACACTAGACCGATTAGATGTGGTATTGCGTCGAAGTTGTGAAGTCTTCTGAGTCACGATGTATAGATCATACAAATTGGAATTCATCTTCAATAAAGTGTGTTTCATCCCATAGAACTCATTTATCCTTTAATTAATCATCTCCTCCTAGCCCTCTAAATCATCTTCTCCTCTCGAAAATCTTCTCTCAACACCCAACTTTCTTTTCTCTTCATGTTCTTCGTACCTTTTCCAACCTTCACCCCAAACTCAAAGCTTCAAGAACTCCCAAAAGTTTTGGATGAAATTATTGAATTTGGTGTTCTTGAAGGTGTATGGACATGAATTATGGTGTATTCTAAGCTGGTCATGAATATCTCAAGGTTTGGGAAAAGTTTGATGGATAAACTTTAAGCTTTGGTGAAGGAGAAGATTTGGATTAAAGTGTGACACTTTGGTGTTTTGGAAGGATTTATGATATGATCATATGTTTGGATGGTGTTTAGAGGGATGGTTTGATGATATTTTGGTGTTTTGGTGGTAGGTTGCAGTTATTTTCTAAGCCCAGGTTCATTATTCATGGTGTTTCATGTGTGGGAGGATAAAGGGAAAGGAAGAAGAAGATTGTATAAGGATTAGGTCAATTTCCGCCAAAGTCACCGGGTTCCCGTTCAGAACTAACCGGGTACCCGTTTATCTTCTGTATCGCGAATACATTTTTCGCAACAATTTTTTGCGTGTAACTGAATGTGGGACATTAGCTAAACGGGCGCCCGTTTGGAGATAATCGGGCTCTCGTTCGCTGTCTGACCTGTTTGACCTCACCACTGGATAACTCTCGAAAACAATACGCAGTTTAAGCTTTCAAGAAAAAGCGAATTCCGACATTCGAGCGTAAAGTTATGGCCTCCCGAAGTTTCCAACCTTTGAGCATGATTTTTTGTTTTTCGTTCGCAACCTCGAGTTGCGTGTAGTGTGACATCATCCAGTAGCATCATGAAACAGCAGCTCTTCATCCGGGATCGCGGTTAGCAGCAACCGGGTTCCCGGTTGGGGTCTGTTCATCCTTCCCACTTTTCACACCAAAACCTTTCGTGTAATATGGTTGGTGAACAGTCAATGACCAGGTTCCCGGTTAGCGATAACTGGGTTCCCAATTGTCTCCTGTTTTGACAACCAAATTTTCTTTCTTTTTCGCATTACCTACCTAAAACTCAAGATTTTTACTCCTGTTAAAATAAAAAACTCCAACCTTTCTCATTTATTTAAAAATTAGACACTAATAAACAACAATTACTCTAACTCACACTAAGAATTTAAAGACATATATACAATAAAATGGCTTTTGTTTAATGTCGTTAAGCTCGACGAGATACCTCTAGCATCATTCCTTAACATAACCTCCCCAGCAGTGAGTGAGGTTATCAACATTTTCTACGCGGAATTTTAACCCCTTGGCTCTTATTCCAACTAGTTTCTCCGAGATAACATTTGTGACCATGAATAGTCCTAGCCAAGAACTTTTGGATACACAGACTTTCGGAGGAGGGTCAGGCTTTTTCATTGCGACTTCTTTGCCCACTCTGAACTCCTTTTTCTTTCTTTCTTTTTTAGGTTCTTTTGGAACCTTCATGGAACGTGCCTTACCTTTCTACTTTGCATGATCGAGGGGTGGGCTTCCCTTAGGATATGAATGAGCTTTATTTGATGGTTTCTTTCTTATCTCTCTTTCCTCGATTCCTAGGGGTGCCACAACCTTAGTTGGCTCCTTCTCTACCTGTTAGATTACATACAACCAGAAACACGTTGAACTTTACCTCCTCGTCTTGGATACGCATGATTAATTCTCCAATCTCTACATCAATAAGAGTATGCCCTGTGGCTAGGAATGGTCTTCCCAAAATAATGGGGACATTCCTATCCGCGTCGTAGTCAAGTATAATAAAATCAACAGGAAAAATTTTAGTACTTGCCTTGACGAAAGCTTTCCCTTGCCACTCATCACCAATAGAAATAGGAATAGTAAAACTCCCAGGATCAAGTAATTTAGGTGGCAACTTAATCTGGCATATTGCACTACATTGTTCTGGCAAACCTACTTGCACTACATTTGCTGCGGCTAAATTCTTCTCATCTCAAGCTTAATCTCTTTTATTTGATTTTCTAATGCGGCAAATTGAACTGAGTTTTTAGTTTCTGCATCTAATCGAAGTGTACCTCTGGTATTTGTAACCGGATCTCGCGAAAGTGGCCAACTCCTTTCCGTTTCTATTATTTGTTCCATACCTTCGGCGGCTTCTGTAGGATCCATGGACACAAAACCTCCATTTCCAAGTTTATCTACCCTCAGTCTACTTTCGGCTTTGATACCTTGATAAAATATAGCTAATTGTAAAGACGGGGTATAACCATGGAGTGGATATCTAGCTAACTTCTATTGAAATCTTGTCCATGCGTCTCCTACTTCTTCTCCATTCTCTTGACAAAACTTAGCAAGCTCGCTGTGATCTTTGAGTCTCATACTCTTCGGATAAAAACGGTTAAAGAATGCGGCTTGAAGTTCTGTCCAAGTAGTAATTGTACCTGATGGTTGTCTATCTAGCCAATCACCAGCTTTGCCGGTCAGGAAAAACAAAAACATGTGACAATACAGTTGCTCACGTGTAATGCCTGGAGTAACATAGGCATCACAAATCTGCATGAACTTCTGAATCACTCTTACCAGATCTTGTATTGCTACAACACTATAGAGTCCGAAATTCTGGAATTGACTGAGCATACCTGGATCGGGCTTGAACTTGATATTCTTGATCTCTGGAGGACGATAACCTAATGGTTGAACTTGAAAAGGTTCTCCCAAGCCTGGGAGATCTTGTTCAATTCTATTGTTGTTTCTGTTATCTCCTGGTGGTGGTATATGTCCTAAAGGACCAAGTGGTGGATCCACTAGTGGTGGATCTACTACTTCTTGATGTTCTGCCATAGCTCTTCTTCGGCTCTGTTTTCTCTGACACGCCTATTATAAGCTCTGAAGCTCCATTCGGGCTCCACAAGAGGGGGCCAAGGATGCACTGCTAAAACCTGAAAAGAATACAACAAACCAACAAGCATAAATATGAAAAAAAAATTAACTAAAAATTACTACTCACGAAAATAAATTACACACACGCTAATGAGACACAAGTCCCCCGCAGCGGGGCCAAAAACTTGGTGTCGCCTAGGGTGTGATAAAATAATAGAATAAAAGATGGATAAACGATGCACAAATCACCCTAGACTTAACACGGTACTACAAGTATTACAGGACGTATGCAAGTTTTAATGATAAGCCAGATTAAGTCTCAGGGACTTAGTGTGTTATACCTATGGGTAAATAAATCAGAGTAGTAATTAATAATTAAAAGACAAAAAATAAATATGATTGATTGATTTGGAGAGGAGATTAACGAGTAAATAAATTAAAGACAAGTAAAATAAATATGAAAGTATATAGATGAGAGAATATAGCTCAAGTTTTGCTTGCATGCACTTATCCTTCTATTTCTTCTACTAGTTAATAAGGGTGACAATAACTCTTAGATAAGTAGTCAGGATTCTATTCCCTCCCTACCCCCGTCAGGGTGGACTAGGGTGGCGACCTCACATTCACGAGGGAACTTAAATAGGGTGCTCCTACGCCACTAGGTTCCTAAATGATATTGGACTTTTAATGATAATCGGTGGTTAAATTATACCCTAATGACTATCTAGTTAGGCAAGCCCTTCCGGATCACTACCGCACACTAGACGCTTATATGGTGTTTCAATAATTATCCACCCCTTCCGGGTGACCATCTAACTACTATTAGCACAACCCTAAATTGATCAGGTTTAAGACAGACTACAAATCAAAACACATAAAAAAAATATGGTTAAGCAACTAGACCAATTTAAAATAATTCTCCCGAAGAAACATAGATAGAAGATAATAGAATTCATAGATTATACATATGCAAAACCCAAGCTATGGGAAAATTAGTTCATACCTGAAAGAAATAAACTAAAATAAAGATACATGATTGTCATCTTGGTCTCTTGAATACTCTAATGATAAATAAAACTCAAAAACTAGTTGTAGGAGACAAGGATATGTTTACAAAGATTTAAGGGTGTATTTATAGGAGTCTAGGAAGCCCTAAAATGTTTTCTTGGAGTGGAGGACAAGTAATTGGACTTCTAGTCCAACTCTAATTCATAACCCTAAAATATAGAAAAGGTAATAAACTGTCGCTGTTTTGTTTTGGTTGTATCTTCTTCGTTTCAACTCCGATTGGCGCGTACTTTGCATCGAAACTGATCGTCTCGGAAATCCTTATAACTTTACTTCAGACCATTCTTCCAAATTCTTAGCCAATCTTGAGTTACGATCACTTTAATGGACGTAGCTGCTTGAATTCAGATTTACTTGGCAACTTTATCTTTCCATACTTTATGTTTTCTTTCCTTTATCTCCAATTTCCATCCATATATTCTTTCCTTTATCTCTTGGAATTGATTTGGAATATAATTAATTACTATATATCTTTAAAGCTTCACACTAAATAAATAAATTGAACCTAATATGCTCTAAAAACAATAAATAATCAAATCAAGACAAGAAATAAGAAAAATACAATATATCATATAAAAATCGACTACTAGACTTCCTAAAAAATCTAAAATGATGTCTCCAACTAATATTATATAATTACAAATGGGGAGACATCATGTATATTAGTAATTCTATTGCTTTTTGAGTCTTTTTTGAGTCGTGGGGACACGACTCAGTTTTGAGTTGGGGTGGGGTACTCATTGTCCTCGTTCTTGTTTTTTTAATTTTCTTTTTAAAAAACCATAAAATTTTAAAAATTAAAAACAAGGAATAGGTGTATAATGTAGTGAATTTATCTTTTTAAGCATAGTTTTAACAAGTTAATGATAGGAAATAGTGTATTTTTGAAATTCTTTACAAATTGTGTAGTTTATTTGCATGAAAACATTTAATAAAGGATAAATAGGAATAATAAGCAATGCATAGAATTTAAGTTTGAACTTAGAAAGCTTTGAGTGGTGTGTAGAATGTGAGGTTTGAACTAATGAATATCCCGCTTAGCTTATGAGTTGAATGTGAGAAAGTAATGAACCCTAGTCGTTAGGAATATGATTGAGGCATTTATTTGTTAGCATTTTGTTGACTTTAGCTTGCTTACCAGATACGTAATGAATTATCCTTCTTAGCCCCATTCCAGCCTTTATACTCTTTTATTTGATAACCACATTATTAGCCTATACCCTTTGGTTTTAGGACTTGACCATATGAACCGCTCTTGAATCACATGCCTAGGACTAGTTGTCATAGAGCTTGAGTTTCTGGTGGTGGGTGTGTGTGATCATGGGACACATTGGGTGGGTAGATGTTTATTTCATGCATTTTAACATTGTACGCTTAATTGTAATCCAATTCAGATTTGAGACAAAAAGAAGCTGAGAAAATAGAAAATAAGAAACTCGAGAACTCACATAAAAAATGTTCTCGTGTTTGACTTACAAAAAAAATGACAAAAAGAAATGAAAAAGATAAAGAAAAATATGGCATATGACATCTATTGATATTGGTTAGGAATTGGGGATGCAATTTTATAGCTTCAAATGGGTTGAGTGAGTACGATTCTGAGCGGAAACTCAATCTATAAGGTGATTAGGTGATGGATAAGTGAGGAGAGTGCCAAAATCCCACTCTAAGTTATCCTAAATATTTATCACACCCCACCTTAAGCCTACGCTACACATTAAGACCTTAGGATTCCTAGTTATGCGGGTAAGTAATTATTGAAAATATTAGGGAACAACTAAGTGGACCATTAGACTTTAGGGAAGACCTATGAACACTCTATAGTCGTCATATCAATATAAGTGAGAAGCGCCCCTTCTTGCATTGCGAAGTTAATCCACTTGTGAATTTTTTATATGTTGATTGTTTTTAAATTGTGTGCATTTGTATATTATTTCTTTGACATAACTATATGAGACTTGTTAGGATAGTTGTTTTAGGTTTATTCATTATTTTTATACTCTTCATTTCTTAATTGGTTATTTGGACTTAGGACCCTTTGAGATTATTTTTTTCTTATATTTTGTCAAGATGACAAAACTTTGAGTTGGGGGTCTTGATGCCTCCTATTTTTAGATATATCAATATAATTACGAGACATCTTTTTG